>OW028574.1:31431330-32849664 GCA_932294295.1 Alitta virens | reverse complement strand
CTGTGAAATCCCATTCACAAAACAACAGCAGAAAATCGTTGACAAAGGAAATGCATTTACAAACTCAGCAGCCCCTTCACATCTCATCCTCCCAGCATCTTGCGATTCTCATCCTTCTTGGATGAGGACCACTGCAAAGGTTTCACTGCCACTTAATATAAGAATGACTTCACACTATAATTGTGTTATTAAAAGTCCACGAAAATGCCCTTCACTTGCATTTGATTTTAGAAAGTGGCGTTATTTCTATCCATGTGCCAAAAAGACAACTCAATGCACAAATAAGCAATAAAAAAAGAAGAAGACAGCATTAGCATGTCAAAGCAGAGTTATGTCAGTGTTCGTGTAGTAGGAACAAAATCTTAAGAAACATCCATACCCTGTGGCAAAACAAGGCCAACTGCAGATGCCACGCTTCATGCTTGTTGGACAAATTATGTCACCAACCTAGGACCTCCTGGACAATCCTTTGGGGTCACTGTCAAAATTACATTTGACCCCCTACCGGAAGTGCAAGCGCTCAACCATGACTGTCAACCCTACATAGATCCCTGTCTTATTGACTGGTCCTGACTCAATAGGCCTCATTTACGATTTACAGTAGACCATAATATCAAAGTCGGAACTTCAAGGAGATATACTTCAACATTGCACTTCACTTTTGGTATTTTTTTACTTTCAGTTCACTGGTTGCTTGCCTTCCCACATTTCTACCCAAAAACAAGTGCAAAAACGCTGGTGTTTCAAAGCGAAATTGGATTAATCGCAAGACCTTGTACTCCAGTAGACGGGATTACATAACTAGTGCAGTGGGATGAAGATTTTCGGCTGCAGAGGCAGGCCAAGAGATGACATGATGCGAGATGATGCTCAAGATGAGACTGCAAGGACATGGAATGCCTCAGTGCAGCAAATATGACCGAAGTGCTATGAGCTCATCTTGACTGTCAAAACCTGTCTTATGCATCACTCCATCCCATGCACACAAGATAAGCCGAATGAGAAAGTGAGGGAAAGATGGTCAGCATTACACTGTCTATTCTTGTTCAGGTTCTATTTCACTTCAAATTCAACAAGGACTTTTATTAGAGTGGTTCAAGATTCGTAATTAGCCATGGCATTATCAAATTTATGTCAACATACAATCTTAACAAACTTCTTCAACATCAACACAGTTTAATAATAAAATCACACTAAGCCACTAATTAGGCATATTCCAATATCTGGATACCCTCTATCCCATTCCCTCATTGCCCAACAAACTAATATTGAAATGAACCATGCTGATGATAGTGGATCCAAACGCAGATCATTTCACGGACAGTACAGACACCTTAACCACCAGGCCAGAACATCCAACAGGACAGCCACAAGGACATCCACTACGACATCCAACAGTGCTCCCCATAGGACATCCAACAAACAGGGCATCTAACAGCCTTACAGGCAATGTGATGGTGTCATTGCGCAGACAAGAATGCGCAATCAAGTCATTCCATAACAAATTCGTGCAGGGTGTCATGCGGTCCCACATTCCAGAGATGTGGCAAACTTGACAATATATCAAATCTCTGCAAATCTCTGCAAAATCTCGTCATCTTTTAATCTGATAATGGATTTGTTTGTGAGAAGGGAAACAGCCTTGCCCAGACTTAGGTCTCAATTTGGCCATTATGCATAATGCCTAGCATTGACAACAGGCCTTGACTTTACTCAATCACTGCTTAATAAGCCACTGACAAGCTCAATTTGATACCTCCTTTTTCTTTTATTCCTTTCTTAGCTCCATTTTTTCCCCTCCGGACTGTGCAATAAACGCCTCCCATTTTTGTCAGTCCGTTGAGAGGACTGTCAGATTCCAATCAAGCCATTTCATAATGTTCAGCCACATGTCACGCAGGGCGCATAACAATCGCATTTCACAACTCTGCCTGACTCTATCTCCCACAAGCCAAATTTCTGACACCTTAGGATTAGGATTGTGCAGCTCTCCCAGTAAACTTCTTGCTGGTAATGAGGGTTCATTTATGAGATGAACATATATATATATGCATACTAAAACTCATTGGCTTTTTAACCTATTTTTTTTTTTTCTCACAAACATGTGACCCTAATTGGTTAAATGAAACAAGATGTCAAATATAGTTATAAGGTCAACAAATATATCTTGGATGATTTAACCATGGATGCATAAAACAAATTTTGGTTGGTCACAAATTGAATAAATTGCTTGGTGGACTAGTGGTTAAGGCATATACCAACTCCACACTGTCCAGCTCTGGTGAAGATCCAGGGTCTGATCCCCCGCCCAGGCATTCTTCACGAGCTACATCTCAGCTCAGGAGATGTTAAATTGGAGGTGCCTTGTACTGTCTATGCTGAGGCTAGTAAAATATCCCAATATTGACCTCCAAACCTCATCATCTCAGCATTATGTCTGCCTCTGGCAGCTGGTCGTATAAGCTGGCTGAGCTTCAGTAGCAATGGATATTGACACTGACAAAACAACCAAAGCGTTTTCCGAGTGTAGCTCATAAATAATTATTATACAACATTGACAGCCGTAACCACTATTGGAGCGGACCAATACCATTAGTCGCCAAGCAATATTTGGAAATGAAGAAAATCATGTTCCCGTTGCGTAACGTCACATGACTTATTTCCATGCAACCACTAATATTGATATTACAACTTTCTTTCATCGTCTGCTTTTTTTATATCATTGAATTAACTAGATTTAAACACTTCATTAAGTGCATGTCATAAGTTTCTCATTGACCAGTTAAGACAATAATCATGTCAATTAAGTGCTAGCTGATGCAATGTTACATGTGACGTCATAATATGAAAATGCCTGAAGCATCCAAGCCGCAGACCATATTTACAGGACGGCAGCACAGTGGCAAATGAACAAAATTACAGCGGCCAAGTTGTATAGCGCGGGCGCGGACGTCAATGGCAGCACAACGCGGGATCCAATCATTGCTTTTTTGCCGCCGCCTGCTTGTCTGTTTTTCCGGCCTCTATCTCGCTTAATATTGGGTCCATTTTCGATCGGAAAACATGTACGGAATCAGTAGCTACTATACTAAATGATGGACTACCACTCGATTACGTAAGATTGCTTTGAAAAGTTTTGAATCGGGCGACACTTTTCGTGACATTCGCCATGACGAGAACTTGCTTCTCTGACTTCTTATATTCGTATCTCGCTTAATATTTGGTCTATTTTCGAACTGAAAATACATCATTAGATGTGCTACTCAATGGAATGATCAATTCTGACTTATGCAGCCTATCTTTCACATAAATTCACCTAAACTTTTCGAATGGACAACGCTCACGTTTGCCTCGCCGTTCGAGAAAAACTAGAGTTCCCTTTTGCACATGCGCGAGATTGACATTTTGCTGAATTCTACAATAATCGCGGGTCACGTGACCACCCAGTTTAATCATACGACCTACAGCCTCCGGGCCTTCTGCTATTACAAGCAACTTTACTTTAGGATTCAAACCGACAGAAATGAAACGGTATGTCCAATTGAAACTATTATTTCTGTGATGGATAAAAGTGGATATAGGAGGATGAATAACAGTGAAAATGGCAGTTTCCTAAAGCACAATAAAGGTCTTTTACATCAAAGCACCTAAGTACCTTATTGGTATCACCATGTCTACCAAATCTGATCTAACACTACAAAAGCAAAACTACCGTTCTTCAAAATAAAATGGCATTCATTCCGATTCAGATATTGGTCATTGGAGCTATGCAATACTTTTCAATTTGGCTTGCGACATAAATGAAAAGAGGAAATACTCTTGCAACATTTTCCCATTTGTGCTTTTCTGCTTCTGTTACCCCTAACTATATATTTCGCATCGTTCGTCTCAAATTTTCGATCCCAGATTGCTCCGGTTCAGAAATCTAACCAAATGGACCTTCAGTGGAGCTGCTTATCCACCAGACCACCCAGTTTCTGTTGGCAAACATAATGATAAGATGCTAAGCGAGTGAACGTGTTTGATATCACGAAAGGGTAGATGCACTTATGTGAGGGTCACCCAAGTGAGATGCAAGCCGGACTCCTGAACTCCAGAAGAGACTATTTTCCCTCCTAATGCAAGTCTAAGTTTGATACTATAGTCAGCAATATCTCTCACACTTTTTTGTCTTTTTTCACCTGCCATGAACCTCGATAGTCCACCAGACAAATCTTAAGTATAGCAACACAGTTAGCCACTGGTAACAAGAGAGACTTGATGGGTTCATCTATCAGGCCAAGACAACAGCAACACCCAGCCATGTTGACAATGCTCTCCTTGCAAGTCCTGCGTATTCACAACAACAGTCCAAGCATGCCCCACTGACACCTCATTGCAGCTGTGTCTTTCTTATTGCTTCTTTAATGCCCAAGACATTCGTTCAATGTTCATACTGTTAACTGTAATATAATTATGGCTTCTTGCACGCGTATGTTGTTTAATATATGGCTTCTTTTGGAACAAAAATAGACCAATATGCAATGAAGAGGAACTTCGAAAAAATAATGTGGCTCCATTGCGAATGATACATGGTCATTACAAAAAGAGATGTTTTACTGTATTGCCCATAGGCCAATTACACCTCCCAGTCCTGCCTCTACATTTGAAATATGCTCTATTATGCCATTTACATTCTGACAAGCTTATTGTCTTCAACAGCTCATGCTTGGCATTATCTCATAACATTAATTAAATTCATCAAGAAGCTTATATTTGATCATAAGAAGGCTCTGTTAAAAAATATCATATTGTTATCAATTACAGGATTAGTTGAAGGACTTCAAACCGATCAAAAAGCAAATTATAATTGAGAATAATTAATGAAAAGGCAGGGCCTTGGATCTCTGCACTTTTTACAGATGAGCTGATTACAAAACAGGAAACATTTAACACGATTTGTTCTTTGAGTGCAAATTGTCTTTAGACAAGCACTTTATGACGAGGTCTCAACGGATACCATGCTATTTCCGGTTTGAACGAGGCGCCACCACCATCAACTTGCTAAGATCATGAAACTCATGCATGGGTGGCGCAACAGCTACTAAGTTGATCAAAATTTAATTGAGTGCAAGGAAGAGAGGGGAATAAGTTAAAGGTAGGAGTTGCTACTTGACCAGGATAATGCTATGTCACATCTCCAGTTGGACATTCTACGCTCAAACTAAGTGTATGGTTCTCAATATACAATGGTTCTCAATATACAGTGACATAACGCCCAAAATACAATTGTTAAGGTGCTCGCCTGCTAAATTCAAGGCTGTGGGTTCTAATTCCAAGTAAAGATCCACTCCACCTAGATGTAAATTGACAGTGACAATTGTGCAAAGCATTGACAGATAATCCGTGTATAGTTACGGTATACTCCCCAAGGTGATGAGAAAGACTCATGCTTTAATATTGTGAATAAGTTAGCTTAATGACAGGATCAAATGGTGCCAAAATCGAGTGGACGATTTCCTCATTGAAATTTGTTTTCAGTCCACTGTTCTGTTTTTTTTCCCCCCACTTTTTGACCTACAATGATCAGCTATCATATGAATGCTGTCACTGGCAAAATATACAGGTGAAGCCCTTGTGCTGCAATTCCAGGGCAGAAAAAAAGGAGGCATTGAAATATGACACAGTGCAGAGAAGGATGAGCAAAATTGCATCCGACTGTCTTCATTACAAACTATGATTAGGGCTAAATGAGGAATATTCATCACCCCCCCCCCCCTCCCATGTAAACCAAAGCAAATAAGATGGAAATTTTGCTAGGGGTTGCCTCCGCAGCAACCACTTCGGTAAGGCTTGACGTGTCTGAGTTTTGGTTGGCAAAATATATTGAGATGAAAACAATATCGTGTACTTAATATGACAGTGCATAGATGCAATGACATTGTAATGTGCGCCGAAGTTGCACATATGAATTCAGTTAATATTTGACCTTGAAGTCCACATACCATTGCAGAACAAACATGTAATTCTCCATAAGCTCGTAATTCCCATGACCATTTTGACTAATTGGTTAGTCTAATAATTTATCTAACAAGTATGTCAAACCAATAATAGTCTTGACGTGTGAGTATGAAGTAAATATGACAAATGACACAGGTCATTAAGTAAGGCTGGTCATTTATATTTCATTTTCTTTCATTTCACTCGCTCATTTGTAAATATTTCGCCTTCTTTTGTTATATTTTCTGTCGGCGAAAAGTTTTCAGCTTGTGTTGTATTGTTATTTTATTTCACCACCGACTTTGAATAAATTGTATCTTATTCAAGATACAAAATGTCCTAAGCTGGTCAAAATTTATAAAAGGCCAGCCAAAATGCCTAACAAGTTAGCTGTTTTGACAAACAGCTCAGTTGCAGAGATTTTCAACCATTATCAACCATTCCATCGAAATTCACTGAGCCACAAATCTCATTTTGTCCAGAGCTTATTCATCCTTAGCAGAGTCACTCATGGTCAGCCTTGTGTAGTGGACACTGTCCATTTTGGAATCTCCAATCTGGACATCATTAGAACTTCCTTAAATCTCATTAGTCTGGTTTGTTCCGAATGTAAATTTGTGTTTATTTCCGTCTTTGCTTTCTAAGCCAATAGAAGTCTGCTCAGACCGTAGTCTTTGACTTTTGTGCACCTTCTCAACAACAACATTTTTTTTGCTAGATTATTCATTTCTGTGCCGATATGAGACTTTGCTCTTGCATTATAATGTTGTTTATCCCTTATTTTGATTCATTAAAGGGAATGTTATAAGCACAGAAGGGTGCATATCTGCACTTTAGCATGAAACAAGATGGCGTCGTTACCATGAATTAGATTCATATTTACTTACAAAATATTTTGACAGCTGTAAAAAATATAAAAATTGCCTCACAACATGATCAGAAGATATTCTTGATTGCTGAGTTCGACTGTACATCACCTAAACAGCAACCACTACGCCACCAGTTTACCTGAGTACATACATTTTTCATTTAATCTTAGATTATTTTAATGTAAAGATTAATGAATTATGAACAACGTTGACCTCCTTGGGTTCTGACTTCATGTAAAATATTTCGTTCCTGCATCAGCAGCAATATTAGAAGTGATGCAGCTAGCAGCCAGCAGATGAAGTGGTTCAAAAGTGTATTTATGGCTAGCCTAATAACATTAGTCGATGTGTGTGTTGTCATATTTGGTGGTCAAAGTAGATTATGACATTTGAAGCTGACAGGGTCGCCTTTGACTCTCATATTGCCTTATTGCCATGGCTCATAAGATGTGACCCTCTGTAATGCAGATTAGAAATATATCCTTAAAAACCTGCTCAGTGTTAGGTGTCAAACTTCAACACTTGCCATTCTGGCTGATACAGGTAGATTTCCACTGATAGTCAGACAATATGCTTCAGCAATCAAATTTCTAGGCAGGCTAAGGTCAAATACATGCCCCTTGCTCTTGCGTAGCTGTTATGACATTCAGACTAAGTTACATCAAAGAGGTGTTCCTTGCTGGCTTACAAGACTTTATAAAGTCACAGAAACTCTAGGTACAGATTCTGACAATTCCAGCATAAACAAGCAAATTTTATCCTTGTTCGAAAAGGCTCATACTAAGATGCTCACTGAGATAAATGATAGTACGCTAAACCCAAAACTCAGAACATACAAAACCTTCAAGAATGATATTAGAATAGAGCCCTATCTGAATTATACCCTACCTAAATCTGTCTATTGTAATATAGCACGTTTTAGACTAAGCTCACACAACCTTAATATCGAATTAGGCAGACACAAACGTCCTTATGTTCCTGCAGATGAAAGAATATGTGAAAAATGCAATCTGAACCAAGTAGAAGATGAGTTTCATTGTTTAATGAGGTGTAAAAAATGGAATGATATCCGCTTAAACTTATTCCACATTGCTTGTAAATACATTGAGGGCTTTACTATTTTTGATCCAACTGAACAATTCTTACAAATATTAACAACTAAGAACACTAACCTTAACTTTGCTCTTGGTAAATTTCTACAGGTAGCATTAAAATTAGACAGTAAAATATAAATGTTTTATATAAATAGCAACTTAATGTCTCCTGGAACTGAGTGGCTGACGGCACATTGACGAAACTGCTTCCGTGTGTGTATGACTTTGTACATTTGTATATTTGTAAATATCTACTAATGTATGTCACTTCATATTGTATGTCACTTCAGATTGTATGTCAACATTACCATCTCATATTGTATATCACTTCATATTGTTTACCATGTTGATAGCAGTTAAGAGTACATCATGTATATATATATCTATATATCTTATGCTTAGTGTCTAGTATTGTTATTGAACCTGAATTGTTGGGCTAAAACTATTTGTTGGTGCTTTTTAAACAGTATTATTACTATTATTTGTTTAGTTCCGGGTGCTTTAGAATTTCTTAGACAGACTATGTTGTGTTGATTAGTATTAGTTGATTAGTATATTAGTCATAATATAGCTCCACTTATTTAATTATTTTAACTGTTGATCCATGTATTTCTATTATTTTTTATTTTTATTTTTTTGCCATTTATTATTTTGTCATGCTGACACATGTATCAATTTGATATTTTGCTGTCAATAAAAATCTATATATATTAGGATGATCATTTGTAGCTGAAGGAATGCAGAAATGAACTCATTAGTCCTGCAAGAGAACAACGATTTAACACCGTCTATCTATCTATCTATCTATCTGTCTATCTATCTATCTATCTACCTATCTACCTACCTACCTACCTACCTACCTACCTACCTATCTATCTATCTCTCTATCTATCTATCTATCTATCTATCTATCTATCTATCTACCTACCTACCTACCTATCTATCTATCTATCTATCTATCTATCTATCTATATACCTCAGGTCTGAACAAGGGCAGCAGTGGAATGAATTTATTGATCTATAATAAAGGAGTTTTGCTTGAAGAAATCTCTTTGTGGAATACAAGACAAACCAGTGTCCTACAAGCTGTGGGGGGGTGGGGTGGGGGGTTCTACAAGGAGGGAAGGGAGCAAACCCCGTTGCTTCTCATAGCTCGTCCTCAAGCTAAGCAGATCAATCAGTGATGGATGGGATGACAGCATCAGCAGCAGCAACCGCATCTTTTTGTATGAGAAGAAAGGAAACGTCTGACGCAAGCAAATCATGGTAAACCCAGGTCAGGTAATCGGCAGAATTGGGTGTCAAAGAAAGGGACAACTTACACCACATTGGCCCATCACACAGGACCATCGCATTGGACTACTACATTGGCAAATCACAAGACTTACAGCTCAACTGACTGACGTGACCCAACAGCAGATTGGATGCAGCCAATAAACTAAGCCTTATTCCATCACAGGCAGTCACACAAATAAATTGCAATAGGGTTACTCGACACTGCTTTTTCCTATGATAAATAAGACTTTAGAGACCCTACTAAAGTCATTGGAAATGAAAAGATATAACTGAAGCATACCCAGAACTTAAGTGCACACTTTAAACTAGTCTTCCCTAATTGCTTTATAGTCCTCAATAAACTAAAGGTAAACGTCAGAATGATCAGAATTAATGCCTCAACATTTCTTGACGTGTCATCTGGGATGGTACCTCTTATTGTTTACCCCATCACTTGTACATAATCATTACTGTATGCAAAAACAAAAAATGCCTCCGGTACTTTTATAGAGCATTCAAACTGACATTTCACACATGAGATTTATAGAAGCTTTCATGTGATGTCATGCTGTTTAGGGCTGTACACCGGTTCTCGATATACCGTTTCGTACCGGTACAAGGTTAACGATACGGGTATTGATAACCGTTATGATTACTAACGATACACTTGAACGGTATGCAGAACGGCTTTTTTGAGCAAATAGGACACCTGCTACCCAGATGTTTCAGTGTTTGTGAGGAATAAATCAGCGATTCTTAATACAATTAATAGTTTGCAGTTATTCAATGAAGATTTGTTCATTAAATTTGATAGTACCTTTTGATTATTTTAGGTTTATAATATACTTTGATATATATGTACTAAATTACTAATTGATAAAATTTTACGATACTTATCATGATACGTATCGTATCGGTTTTACTGTATCGTGATACGTATCGTATCGTTTTAAAGATAAAGGTGTACAGCCCTAATGCTGTTATATGAAGCTCTGGCCAAGTTTGTTGGTGTAGGCGGGTCAGTAGGTATTGCAGCAACACATGTACTGACAATTTTAATTTAGTGGCCACCTGTCCACCCACCACTTCACTCTTTCTTTGACCCTGCACTTACATATTGTGATTATATAGTATATTAACACGGATTTATATTCTAACAAACAATTCCCACTGTTTTTAAATTAATAAACCACCCACTATCACAGAAAACAAACGTTTAGCCAAGTAGATAGTCACATTATTCGCTGCTAAATTGAAACGCTTTCTGGAAATGAGGGACATTGTGGATAAACTAGCATGCAGAATAAAGGCAATTCTGTTCTCAATCTGTTTACTTGTGGTTACCACCAAACCATTAACATTTCAAATGAATCAGAAGCAATCGGTTACAATATTTGCTCAGCTAAAAGCCTTGGGGGAAATCAAGAACTTGTGTTTTCTCAATGAGTACCTCTTTGCAATTACTTCACTTTACTCGACAAGCTCTTCATATACATCACAAGTGTTACGTCGAATTATGCGATATGTATTGGTCCAGCTGGAGGACGGGGCAATCCCTTTATAACAATGATATGATCTTGAAGTCAGTTCGGAATTGGCTGCAAAAATATTTCCAAATTGTGAGCAGGGAAATGGGAGCAGAGTAATCTGATAGCGAATCAATACTCCATATATCTCAATGGGCAGAGGACCCCAGGAGGAATGCAATGAGATGGGTCTCTAAAGTGGAACAGGGAAGTCACTGATTCCGCTTATAGGACGATCTGACCAAAGAAACACAGACCAACATTATCAATGCCCAATGTATATTAAGGGCTACTTACATTCACTTCTATTCAGTATCATTTTGGTCATAATGTTTTGACATAATTAACCCATTGGATCCGATGGTCTCACTGCTTGATGACTTGTAGCATAGTCAGCTTACCTAATGAGCAACCAGAGGCAGAAGTAATGATGAAATGATGATGAGGCTTCAAGTACATAACCATGCTGCACGATTACCACAGGAGTGGGGCATTTTACCTGCCTGAACATAGTATCTAATTCACATCAAATATATATATATATGGTTTTTGTTTAATAGAGCTGCACATTTTACTGGTTCCTATTAACTCTACTGTAAGCATAATTATTTCACTTTACAAAACTATTGAAAATAATTAAATATTTGTTAAGTATTAGAAAATACAGCCTGTCGAAACAAGTAACATCATATTATGGTCACCCTCGTTTTATGCAAGCTTTTTGCTGAAACAAATGATTTCTCCCTGGTAAAACAGCTTCGGCTGTAAAATAGGTGAATTTAATTTTTTAAAAGGAACTAAGGCGATTTTTGTAAATTCACTTCTTCAGATGTCGGCGACGCCAAAACTATATAGACACGACGTTGGCCCAATTTGGAATGCTATCTGGAGTTCTATGAGACAATGTTTTTCTTCTTCGATTTTATGCATATTGCATTTTAATGTTTAACAAATATTTCGTCATTTTCAATTATCTTCAAAAGGGAAATTATTATACTTAACAAAAGAGTCATAAGGAATGTGCAAAATGTGCTAGACTTTTATTGATAGCTCATAAACAAGAACCTAACCGTAATAGGGCACCATACGTCACAGCATCAGTAATGATAGCTCGGTGACTTTTGAAGGCTATAAGACGATTTCTGAGAGGATGCCTTCTCCGAAAGACAGGACAGAATCTTTTTTGAGAACAGCACTATTACACCATGCACTATTTCATGTTTTATTGCAATTCCAAGCACCACTCCTACGAATGTGATCAAGCAGCTCCAAAGTTAAAATTATACGCACTGCTTTAATATATTTAATTCCATTTTTAACATCACAATCATATTTACAATTGTCAGGTTATATGCGTGCACGCACTGCACGGAAAGATTACAAAAATAATCTACAGCTCCACGTGTTCCGTGACTTGTGAAGAACTTCTTAAGTATCATCGAAGCATTGTTAAAAATTTATAACTTATACTCTATTACCAAACTATAATACATAGGCCTATAATAAGCCTACAACGAAAGTCAGGATGTAACAAAACCCATTAGGCAAGTATTGGCCTACTTTTTTGATGTTTTTAATTGGGCCCTAGGCCTATGCTTGGATAATGCCTATTGTAACAAACCAGACATTTCTCTCTTAGGTCTGACGTTCATTGTCCATTGTTTGCGGACAAACAAAGATGGCGGACAAGATGGCGCTGAATATGACAGCCTGGCACTGCGCATGTGCAGAAATTACCAGACGACAACTGCAGAAACGAGGACAAGTGAAGTAAAGTGGAGTAACCCTGGACACCAACAAATTCCACGACGCAGATTCCACTCATTCTACTAATTAAATGTAACTATGCAGGGGCATGAACTTATCCCACCTGCCAAATTTCTAATCATCCTAATTGCAAAGCCGTGCCGTCCTCTCCTTGCCCAGCAGTCCATGAAACCACAGGGTCGTCTCATGTTTCCTAATTTGCAAGGGGCTCTCATGTAAAGCTCACAAAAAAGTAACCCAGTCAATAATTTATGGCTGACCACAGCATTAAGTGGGATTTCTGTAATTGAATACAAGATCCGAATCTCAAAACCTCCTACATTCAATCAGCAATTTCTATATTCATTTGTAAAAGACAAAATATTCTGCATGGAGTCACCAACAAGAGTGATGAATGTTCTGTGTGAGACAAAAATGGATAACATTTGGTTTATTTTCATATTATATAATTATTCAATGATTAAAATGTTTCTTAAAGGCTTTTGCTGAAACCAAAAATGACTGCATTGCTTTTCATCTGACAATCAATTAAATTCAACTCAGCACTCAGAAATTGAATATGTGTAATCGTGAACATGTATGTAAGACTATTGTGTTCTGTCTGTCTGTCTGTCTGTCTGTCTTTCTGTCTTGTCTGTATGTCTTTATGTATAGCTGTTCCCACCTTTTCTCTGCACTGTTTTTAATATCAATTATAGTCAATTCCCTTGTCTAGGTCCTTAATCAAATCATAGGACCCAAGCGGCTATTATAGCAACGAACGAACCTAACCCAGTTATGCTGTTAACCCCCTTGCTTTCTCTTAACTTGTTAGAAATTTGTCAAAGACAGGATTTACACTCCGCGGAACAGGGAATCCTGTAACCACATCAAACTGAAACAGGACCTTAGCCATTTGTCATGATCTGCACAACTCCCTACAGAAAAATTTGCAACCAAACACACGCCTCCCAATTGTTGTCCCTGGGAGGAAAGTGAAGCGTGATAGGCAGATAAGGAGCATTGTGAGTGACCTTTGCGTGACCTCTGTTATCAGTTGAATTGCCCAATAATACGCGACAATACGACCTGGGACGGATGGTCATTGATGAAGTAGTATGGTAGGCTGCCTCTAGCCCTGGGTTCTGACCCATGACCCACAGCTACCTAGCCTAAGGGCTGTTTAAACAGGCGAAGTTTAAATAACACTTTTTGAGATCAGATAACATGAGCCCTGTAGTGCCCACCAGGGGCGCTGTTGTATACTTGGTGATAAATCAAGACCTCATAACCTGTCCCGTTGCTAGGCAAGCTTAACTTCACAGGTGGCATGAGCCAACTGTCACTGATTCAATTAGCAGATTCGGATGATTAGCTCCAATTATCTTTTCAAATAAGTCTATGCCCAACCTACACATAAAGGGAAATACTACTAACACCACCACCAAGAACTGAAAAGTCTCCTGCAAACTAGTTTCATATAACATTAACAAGAACAACTAGATTTCGGCGAAATTTGAAAGTTTCATCCAAAAGGCATGTTTTACCTGAAAGGCTTCTCTTGTATAAGAAATTGAAAGACAACTTTGCGTAGGCCGTTACAATGGTGACAACTGACAAAAACTTTCTGTATGGAGGCAGACAGACAACTGTCAATAGAGTACTCAACAAATATGACTCAACAAATACATAAGTATTGCGGGTCTCAGATTGACTGACTGACTGACTGACTGACTAACTAGGGCACACCGTGAATATCTGAGCTTGCAGACAAGAGTCCATTTAACCACAAATATTTCCAGCGTTCATGACACAATCAGTCAGTGAAATGCGGTCTTCTTATTAGGCACACGCTGCTATAATCTGGGGATCGTTATATATATGACGTTCGAAACTAGAAAGACTGTACAATAAATCAGGTGCCATGGTTACCATACACCTGATGTCACTAAAAAGATGGTTTTATATTAAAAGAGCTATACACTGAATTGAAAGCTCTTCCTCTTATTTTGCTCTCATATGGGTCATGTTATGGCTTCTCATGAATGAACGTGAGTGTCCAAATGCAATGTGATAGAACTGAAACAATATATTCATAGGATGTGCTCCACTATTGTATTAAATTATTGGGTCCCCACAAGAGTGAAGATGTAATAGTGATGTGGACATATCTGCATCCTCCGTGGTCCAGTGAGTATGTCATTGATCAGCTCTCCTGGGTCATGGGATCGATTCTCATCTCGGGCAATTGTCATGAGTAACTCGTAGAGCTCTGCGAGTCGCTTAGAACTTATTGTGACTTGCACTGATCATTTGTGCTGAGACAACTGAAAGATCCCATCCATAGGGTAAATGTGTGAGAGGCCCATACCATCTCATCATTACGCTTGCTTCTGATAATAGGTAAGGTAAAACCAAACAATGTAACAGAACATAAGGTGACAATGAAAAGTGACTTACCATAAGGGTCCCCTTGGGAGTCATAAGGTGGGGCTGTGATGAGGCTGTAGTGATGCACCAATTGCTTGCCCCCGTCACCTAGCACCCTGCCCTGCTTCTGCAGCCTCTTGAAGGATGTCAAGTTGAACCCAGCCCTGCCATCGGATGCTGAGGGGAGGGTCCAGGTATCACAGGGAGGCAGGTCGGGTTGTGAGGTGTCAAAGTTGCAGGATGAACCTGGGTGCAGAAAAGTACATAGTAATGATGATATGAATCCTAGGTACAGAAGCAGGCTCATTGTGGCCTTAATTCGTCCAAAGTAAATCCATTCAATGCAATGGTAAATAGTAGAGGTGCTCTCCTCTGATCTGCTATCAACTAAGTGCTATTGAGTAATGCAAGCAAGCATGCCATGGGGGGGGGGAGAGGGTGGCACGTTGCCTGTCGCTAGGCACGCCAAGAGGAGAGCCAGGGCCATCCCATGATGCAGCTGCGCCCGTCACAACGTCACTCTCACTGCCAGAGAGCATCATGTGCGACGGACGGACTGAGGGAGCGTAATAGTGACACTCGGTTATAGACTTATAGTCAGTCAGTGTCTTCATCATGACATGGGACTAGATATAGCCTAACTTACAGGAACCTAACACATGCCATATATCTAACTATATGCAGTAGTGTTAGCATACCTTTGGCATGTCAACATGTCTTTTTTGGGGATAGGTAGCCATCGATCTACACTTTATAACAGGGTTAGCATGTAACATTAATTTGTGAAATTATTAACCTTCACCAGTTAGCTGATTGATGCTGTTATGAACAAGACCTAATTCCTATCACTTATGGGGATGCACGGCCACTTGACTTATACGATTCGCCGAAGCTAGAACTGCAATACTGTGCTTCAATTTCTCCATGTTATATCTCTAACAAAACTGATTTGTTGACAGCTCTGGTCATTATGAAATATCTTGCAGTGCGCATAAAATATAATATTAAGACGCAGTTTGGGTGCATAGGAGACTTAGTGACCAAAAATTTGGTTGGACAGAAAAAAATAACAAAAATGGGGGAGTGGAAGAATGTGATTCTTGTATAATAAACAGGCTGAGAGACCTTGTAAAACAAAGAGAAAGAGAGAGAAACAAAAGAGAGGAATCTCCTCACAAGATGTCCTCTGTGTCCTCTATGTGTCCTCTATGTGACTTGTGTGTGTTAGGTGGCCATAACAAGACAGCCCTGCCTGTATCAAGTGCAGATTCACCAACAAACAAGACAGTCTATTTCAATGCAATACAGTGGGATTTTACATTACGACCACCCACAATTGAGACAGCATCACAACCACGAAGTACTTCATAATATTGGCGTGTTAAGATTGTTTGCAAACAATATAGTTTGCTTTCTTGACTTTTAAAATCACTCAAACAGGACAAACTGCAATGTTACAAGACAATTTTACAAGACAATGTTACAAGGCAATGTTGGAAGGGATTTCTTCACCCTCTTTGGCATTTTATTGCATTCTTGTCTTACCCTCATATTTTGCTGTTCTATTGTTTCAAAATTGGTAAAGGGAAAGTAATAGACGAACTTTTGGTTACTGGTGAGTAAACATGGGAGTCAAATGTGCTTATGACTTTATGGAAAAGTGTCCCTCGTAGCGATGTGACTTCACACAGTTAGTCAGCTGAATGTTGCACTGACATACCGCTAGTATTACCTACATTACATTGGCTAAGGGTCAGTGGCGCAGATTTGCTAATTTTCTAGGGATATGGGGATATGAAACCTCTCAGAGCCACAAAATCATAAAAATTTACATTAAAATATGAAGAAAAATATTAATTTGCCCCCATGTTAGGGGTAATAAAAGCTAACGTTTGAGTCGATTTAACATAAGGGGGAGTCAATCATTCTAATAAATTTGGTCTAATTGTCTAAATTTGCTTTGACCAACTGAAGCCACGATGCTCCATGGTGGTTGAAAAATGGCGTGAGATGACGAAGAAAACTAAATCCTGTTGAACAAAACTTTAGGAGAGGTTCCAGGATTACTGAATTACGACCTACCATGGAAAGGTCTGTTGTGTGGGGGTGGCTTCTCAATAAAAGCCTATGCTAGTGAATTTATTTTCCATACTCTATGTTGAGGCGGTAAATGTGCATGCGTGGACTCAATCAATCACTCAAACAATCAATCTATCTATCCATTAATCAATCTATCTGTGACAATACCAGAAAAGTAATAAGCCATAGGTTCTGCCATTTACCAAGACTACTTTCGACTTTTCACATTTCATAGAAAGGATTATGCCCATATTAAAATGACAAACTTGAAATCACGAGTAAAATGACATGACATGTAAAATGCCAAGTTAAATTATTTTTCGAAGAAATTGCTTTTTAAAGAATGACTATATAAATGCCTTAGTTTCTTCACCTTTTTCCCCAAGAATTTGACAGTCCTGTGGCCTGTCATAGAGTGATGAAACAGACTGTGAGGTGAGTCAGTTATGCCTAGATATCGGCATGGATGGGTGGGTGGATGGGTGGATCAGGGCTTTACGTTCTGTATTTCTTCACCTGATGGGCTAATTAGGACAGGCAGGCACCATGGCAATGAGATGAGGATGAAACAGCATCTAACTGGGGCTTGACTGGGAATTGAACCCGGGACTAAGTGGTAGGAAGCCCAGTGTGCTACCACTGAGCTAGGCCCCCACAACCGTAGAGGGCAGTGGGGTAAAATGAGCAACTTTTGGCTAAATTGGGTCTTGAATTTAGTGTTTTCTGTAAAGAACAACACCCCAGGCAGATATGATCAGTGCCAAACAGCACTGAATATTTTATCATGAACTTAAAATTGTTATAAAAATTATTAAATTTTTATGCAATGGCTAAGCTTACCCCGATGATGGGGTAAATTAATTGAGCCAACGACTTTAGAGCGTCAACTGACAAATGTCATTATACCTACAGGCTCTATAAAATATTTTTTTTTTATCCATTTCACATCCTTGTCTTATATTGCAGAGAAACCTCCCCTTAGGTTCCCAAGATACAAGTTATGAGAGCCAAACCAATTTTGCAGTTTGCTGACACCAGAGGTAGACACTATGATAAAGCTCCACCTTGTGTCAAGAAATGCACCTCATGACAACCAGAATGACCAGTAGCAAGATATTGAATGGATAGGGCATCAAATGCTATTAAATGAAACTTACAGAATTATGTCAACTAATAATTCTGAAACTTGTACATTATGTATTTAGACCCTCTCAGCTATTCCTTGTTCTGATTCACAATTTAACCAATTGATTGTAATAGGCCTAATCTTGTCATACTATCGATTTATTTCTAAATTATAAAATGAAACAGGATTAAACTGAATACTCACTACATGGTTTGGTATCTGAGTTTTTGGAACAGTCTGCATTGAAATCACACACTAGAGAATTGTTCAGACATAAGTTGGACTGGATGCAGTGAAAATGCCCTTCTCCGCACAGTTGATCTGGTTTCTCTGTAACATGTCAAGATAACACCTATAAAAATACCAATGCTGCTATATATTCAGTACTAAAATATAGTGTACATTTTTCAATTGGAAATTTCCACACACAAAAAAGTACTCATCGCTCACCATCTATGACCAATTTGAGTCTGATTCTGAATCCTTGATCAGCATTTTCTTTACCCCCGATTTCGATAAGTCCAGCCCTATCACTCCAGTCATGTTCTGCAGCCAATAGCAGTCCATAATTCTCAAAATCTCCATCAAGCCACTGGTTGATCAAGCCGGGTAATGAGAAGTGAAGAGGTTTAGCATGTCTGTCGCACTGACCACCAGACACAGCGACTCTGCAACAAAAAAGAAATATCAATGGCCATATTGCTAGGTCTTCTCCTATGAATGACCATATAAAATTCAGCAGTATTTAAGCCAAGCCCAGCACCCGACAAACGACTTCCCTAACTTATTTCAGTTGATCATTGAGCCAGAAAACTTCAGCTTGGGCTGCACAATTTCAGACCACTCTCAACCTCCTATGCACATGGTGATAAATCAAATAACAGTAATATACTGTGTCCCATGTTACCATTATGATTTTTTATCACTAATCATGGTCCATTTTGTTGACTTTTTGACATCACTGGTAAAAGAAAAGCTTTCCTGGGGAAATTGGTTGCTACTTGGAAAATCAAGGTATTTGTGTTGCAGCTGTTAGAAATAGTATAGTTTAAATGTTGATCTGGCCATTTGAATAGCAGAAATATCATTCTGGTATTCATTAGGCATCTCACGCATCTGATGATCTGCAGCAAGCAAAACTATATGAAAATCATCTCAACAGTCTTGTGAATAATGCTTATAAGTTACTGAATTATAGAATTCAGTAAAATCTGTGGAAATAGAGACAACCTAGCTACGATAGCAACAATTATTGTTAATTATGGATCACACGAATGCACCTTTGTAACTCGGTCTGCCTTGTAACTTGATAAATGTGAATCTTAATTGATATCTTTGCTGTTCACTTGCGTTGCAATAAGCACCTTTGATGTTATTATTCACTTGTTCCCCATCTATTTTATTTGAAAATATGGCTAGATGATGAGTTAATGTATCAGGTTAGCAGTATACTTGCAGCACTACTCAAAATCAAAACACAGTAACTACAAAAAAAGGCTGAAAGTGAAGTTTTATGTTAAAATGAATATATTATAATATTTTAAAATTAGATCGTTACTTTCTGGCCCAGATAGAAGTAATTTCGTATCCACTGACTTTATTACTGGGCCTGAATACTCACACATTGCAACACAGTTACCTTGTTATGGTTTCACGGGCTGAATCGTACAATGAAATTATGTGGCCTTGTTTATTAGGTTACTTCAAAGCAAAGTTCATGTTATGTTGTATTATGTTGCTATATTATGTTGTTACGTTATGTTATTCTAAATTGTTACAATACGTTTACCTCATGCAATCATATTACCTTATCAATCTTAATTACTTTACCTCAAAGCAAAGTTATCTCATCATTTAATCTTATCTTAAATTGTATTTACCTGCCAAAAGGGTAGGTGGCGTCTTGTCCTCTTATATCCAGGTATGGTGTTGTCCACTTCTGGTCAATTCCTGTGTATTTCCAATTGGCTCTTTTTGACCAAGGCTTCAGGACCCTGCTGAGGACGAGGTCCAGGTGACCATGAGGGGAGTAGTCCTCCCTCCATGACCTTGAAGCAGGGTCATCTGAAGCCCCCTTCGTGAAGGTCAAGCATTGAACAACAAGGTCAGCATGGTAGATGTGCGAGACTTGTCCCATCTTAAGATGGGAGTCTAAGGTCTTCTGTAGACTTGAGAAATCAAACTTCAGTAAAAGACGAGACTTGAAAGTTGGCAGAATTCTCCCAATTCGAAGAGTGCCATTCAGGGAGCCATTGTTTTCTTCTGTCAAGGTCAAGGTTATCTGAGGCACCAAGGTCAAATGCAATGGTGACGCCATCAATCCAGGCAGAAAAGATAAGGTCGCAAAGAGGAACAGAAGAAAACACCTGGAGATGCAGAGAAACATTGAAAAAAAATCCAAATTGGACATCAAAATAAAATGGTATACACAAGATCAGTCATATATATGATCACAAGCCACCACTTGCAGACAAAGAAATGAAATAAAACCCTGCAAAACCCCAGGGTATAGGGACAAATGCAGTGCAATCTATATCCTGCTAAGAGTAGGCCAAAACACAATTAACATACAGACTTTGTAACTTACTTTGAAAATGTTTTATTTTGCTTTACAACAACTCTGCTAAAGTTACAAATGTTACATTCAATACAATGAAATGAAATTTTATAGTTACTCCTAATATATCATATACAGGAACTTCAGTATTAGAGCTTATCAGGTCCAAAAGATAAAGTTTCAGATTTTACCTCATAATTGATGTTATGATGCATCTATGACAAGACAATAGGAACATCAATCCAAGTGTGTGCACTGATTCAGTTTTAGATATGCTAAGGACTGTTTACATATGATGAACATGAAGTGGAACACACTAGGAATGGACCAGCAGAATGATGAGGGGCCAATCAATAGCTGATGTAATTATCACAAGACATGCATTCCATCATATCATTAGCAAGAACTACATGTGTCCTATGCATTGTACCAAAACAATGCACCATGCTTAAAAACAACAATAACTGTCAATTAGCCATTCAAACTTCGTATTAATTTCACATGGACACTCTCTGATCATATAACTATATATGACAGCATTGAAAATCAGGAAAACATTTGTGCATTTCTTTACGAAGCACCACAATTATTTTATGATGGAAATTTATAATAGGACCTTGCTACTAATAACATGCATAGCAACTATATAGTAATTTCAATGCCAATTACAATTATTACATATGCAATGTATACTATTCAAATTTTGTGATCTCCATTATTGAGAGATGATGTTCGTGAGGTGGTCTGATGATGGGAGTTATAAGTATCTCTCACCATGATACTCAGCTTTCTTTAATTAGCATGCCAGCTTCAAACATCTTCTGAGTCAGCAGTCTGAGATTGAGAACAATAGAAAGATAAAAACAAATTGATGATCACATTTATTATTTGATTAATTAAATAACTATTTTGTCTAATGTGGACTACAACAGGCCTTTTATTGTAGACTATACAGCTATAGGTATGTTATTAGCGCATCTCTGTGAAAGTTTTATATTTGTGAAATACTAATTGGAAATCAAAAATATTTCAAAATTGGCCAGGGGCGGATCCAAAACATTCTGAATACCAGAACGATAGCTATGCCCCAAATACGCAAGTTCTCTCTGTCAGAAAGTTTTGGATCCGCCCCTGGCAGTCGTTATTAAAGAAGGCAATTATATTGCTGTACAGCAGATCTTACATCACTGCAGATATCTGACATGGATGCGATGATGTGCTCATAGTTTTCCAGTGTCTTGCATGTGTTTTCATAAGCAGTTAACATGTGCAAGTAATCTTTCAGTACACTCTGTTCCCTGAAATTCATAGGAGGATATCATGACAATTAAATAAATTAAGACTTAAACCTCTTTATTCAGACAATGAGGCTGAAATGGTTAAAAAAATCAAAGAGATTGGCAAAAACATGTCTATTTATTTGAGGTTGCTATGAAAGGCTAGAAGAAAATTAAACTTTTTTTTCCTTCTATGCTTTAAAATACTAGTAAAATTCTCACCCTCTGCCGAATGAAGGATAGTAACTTGCAATGTTCTTCCTCCTGGTATTTTCATATTCCACAACTTTAGCGACTACATTCAGACAGAAAATCATTGAATTCTACTAATCAATATTCTTTGCTCTTTTTGGCCAAAAAAATAAACATATTATGACTTTATGCAACATCCTTATTTCAGCAGCACTTTCATTGACATGAATTTGAACTACTATCTTTTACACACTTATTATCATAAATTTCAAATATTGACTTTAACATTAAATTGTTTACATAAGCATCTTTCCTGCGACTGCAGCCCTGACTGTCCTTGATTGAAAGTTGAGGAATTTTGATTTTAAAGCAGTCTAAATTAAATTTATTGTGACGTCCTAGGTTAAGCTTAAATTACCTGAGCCTGGTCTATATAGATAGTAATTATCATCATCAATTACTTCTTCTGTATACTAGAAATGAATGCGAAACCATCATTAAAACAGTAGAGCAACACGATAAAATAAATGTTTCTTAAACGGTTAAATCTTGACGAATATTACCTGTCCTTTTTTATTTTTTCCAGACTGAGAAGACATTGTCAGTTGGAAATTGTCAACAAGGACTGCCACAAACAAACTGAAAATTAGGAGATGATAATATCAAAACTAAAACGTGTGTTATTTGTCACTATCTTGATGGAAATGTCTCTTTGTTATAAGACCTCATTGATGGCAATATTTTAGATCAAAGGCCTCAATGTAAAATCGAATTATTATCAATTAATTTATTAATTGTGTATACTGACTTGAGAAGCACAAAATATTCCACAATGATGTATAATACAAGATACAGGAAAACATGCACTTGACCTGTAAGTAAAGATAAAATAATTTACAGAAAAGATGATCTGGAGTGATCCAAAACGGTTATTTGTATGTGTACAACAATGCTCTACAATAAAGCCCAGTTTTACCTTTTTGCTGAAATCAATGACATACATTAACACCCCAAACTAAGAACTTAAAAAGACATCGTAAAGAACCTTACCTAAATCTAGGTTTACTAAAAACACTTTACTGTAACATTGCCAGATTCAGGCTAAGCTCGCATAACTTGAATATAGAACTAGGTAGGCATAAACGTCCTTATGTCCCCCTGAAGAACGTATCTGTGATAAATGTAATCTGCAACTATAGATGACACTGTCTAATGATCTGCCCTAAATTGTAAGAAACAAGAGTGCCCCTTATAAAGGTAGCATTTGAACAAATAAACGCGTTCACGGTTATGAGTGCGGAAAGCCTGTTGAGCAGTAAATCCCTAGCAGATAATTTGGCACTAGGCCAGTTTCTCAGAGTGTCCCTGAAAATAAATGAATGATAAATTTGGTTTTTATCTCCTCCCAATTTGCTTGTGTGTGCATTTCTGCACGTAAAATTTCTTGTGGTTAGTGCTATGTCTTGTGCTTTATGATTAATGTACGATGACCGGAGTTGCTTCTTTTGCTTTATTATATGATGGCCGTTCCATTTATATTGTACATTTGTATATATTATTATATGTGATGATCAATTCAATTTTCTAATCGTTTAATGATTCAGTTTATTGTGTATTTATGTGTAGAGACATTAGAATATTTTTTAGAGACTATACATTCATAGCTGTTTATTTATAGCTGTTAACCATCAGTATTGTTTTAACATGTGATTTGTACATTATAGTGCATATTAGGTGCTCTTGTTAAACATTGTGCTTAACGAAAAAATATCCATTGTGTCTATATCACAACTTTATATTGTATCATTCTTGCTTTGCTTTTTGTGGTTTTCTTTCTCCTTTTCTATCGTACATATGTCTTTGACGTTTTAACTTGACACATGTACATTTTTTATATGGATTTGTCAATAAAAGTTTATAGATATGTGTATGAGGCACCGGGTGCAAAGGCATTGTCCTTCAGTTGTTGTTGGTAAAGGCAAGACTCCATTCATTTGCATTAAAAATGGTTATCACAATTTTTACAATAAATTTGTACACTCACTTGGATCCCTTGATGTAACAGTTTGATAAATTGCAAACCAGTCGTCCAATGTCAGCATTTGAAACAGAGTGAAAAAAGCCAGAAATAAATTGCCAAAGAATTCTGGAGCAGACTCGCTGTATAAATCACGACCCACCACAGAAAAGATGCCTAGGATTTGTCAAGGGAAAACACTTTAATCAATTCATTTCATATTTAAAAAGAAGACGATATCAATCACACTTTAAGGATACACATGAAGAGCACAATCAAAACTACAATTGCTCCAATGGACTTGATCGACTGCAGTAATGTCATCAAGATGACTTGTAATGTATTCAAGAATCTGTAAAAGAATTTTGATGACAATGAAGTGACCTTAAAGACATTTAGAATTATTAAACTATAAGGAAATGTCAATATATATTATATATACCTGATAGTTCTGAGCACTCTCAAAGCCCTAAGAGCTCTTACTGCCCTGAAAATCCTCAATACTCGGAAAATGGAAGCAGCGTTGAACGAGACATTCTGGATGACAAAAGGAAAAAGGAAGTCGGCCACACTGAACAAGACAATGTTGAAATCTGAAATAAAAACAGACAAAATAAAGTTTTTTGGCAATAAACCAAAAGAAAGTTTTTGGTTAATTTGGAAAGAAAATAAGTAGACAAAATCTACCAAGAACATTCCATCCATCAGAAAAATATGTCTTCTTGTAAACAATAATCTTGAGTGTTGCTTCTATAATGTAAATGCTCAATAACACGTTGTCTACAGCTGCAATGTGCCAGCCTGAAAATAGTAAAAATAAAATAATCGATCAAACACTTTTATTGACTTTTTAGTGAAATGTTCATATGAAAACCAGTATGCCAATCAATCAACCTGCTTTATATATCAAATGGAGCTCACCCCAGCGGACGGCAACTTGTGCAACTGTTTGGGCAACCAGAATAGCAGTATTGATTAAGATGATAAACAAAATAAATGATTGAAAAGCCCGGGATTCAACAAAAGTCAGTAGAAGTCTGCTGCACTCTTTCACAACCTCTTTCATAAATTTGATTGTTATTCTGTTTGTATTTTCAGGTTCCACCGTTTCTGTAGAGGGTGTAGTTTCTGGTGTTTGCGGGTTTCCTGTGCTTTTTGTGCTCTTAGGGCTCCCAGATTTTACGTTGTCATTTGGGCTTTGTTGTCTGTTCTTGTCTGCTCCTGATCTGCAGACTTCAACTTCTGGCAGTTCTGACACAAGAGATGAATTTTCTTTTTCTGCATCCACTACTTCAGGAATAACATCAAGAGTTTCTCTTGATCTGAACCCCCTTTTATCTGCCATTATTTGTACTGAAGAATCGCGTGAAACACCATAAAAATGACAAATACAGTTCTTTTTCTGCTGCTTCTCTGACCGAAATTTGTGTAGCAGACGCTTCCGCCGGATGACGTCATTCACGCATGCGCACTGAATATAGTAATGGCTGCCACAGATCAGCTTAGCTGAGTTGTCATTTGCATTTTAGCGTATATTTGCCGTCACATACTTCCTTGTATTTCATCTGCAGTGGTTTTTCAATAGTTAAATATACAAGATGGCTGATAACGAGGCTAAAGCCATGGACCTTATGGCTCAGGCTGAGAAAAAGGCGAAATCTTCCACCGGATTCCTTGGATCTCTTTTTGGGTGAGTGTCTGTCAACTGTCAAATTTCACAACAAAACAATTACATCTATTCCACAAATATAGCACCGAGTCACGCCCCCGAACTGTCTTGATCATTCTATGGTTTTCTCATACGGTTTTAGTTGATTTTGGTCGTTGGCAGGACATGCTCATTGCTGTAAGGTAGTAATGACACAATGGCCAAAGTATTTATAGTAGACAAGTCGACATTACTAACTGTTAGATGCAATCTGCATTATACATAGTAATACTAATGGCTCATATCATGTGCAATGGGTGACAATGATGCCAGCTAAAAGATTACATGTTGTGCTGACTAATTGAACTGTCTACTTTGGGTTAGGCCTATATATTTTTTTTTGTATAGCCAATTGGTTATTGGGATTTGATCAATATGTACATGTAACAAAGCAAGCATATGCCATGATTAAAATACAAGCCAGTTGATAATAACACATGACAGACGGTTAAAGAAATTTTTTAAATGGCAATTTTAGCTTCATTGGGAAATTTCAAGATGAACCCATACCTTGGTAAGTATAGGATACAATTAACTGGCTTGTACTTTCTTCGTACATTTTTTTTTTTTTTCACAATGTAAATCTCAATTAATTTGTATCATAATAATATGTCTGTCAGATTTTATAATAAATGCATTTGGTTATAATTAATTTTACTGGTATTTATTTCTAAATATAAACGTGTGTTTCATTGATATACTTACTAGCATGGCCCAATCAATGCAGATGTTTGTATTTTGGTCGTTTAATTTGGGGAAGCTGATTGCTGGTTCAGAGTGACTTTTAGTTTGATTTTGGTTTGTTACATTATTCAGTATTATCCAATATTTTATTTGTTTTAGTATAACTGCACAGTGTATAATAGGGTTACCTTTCTTGGCATATATAGTCCATGATCTTATATCAATAATGTGCCATTTCATTACATTTGGTGTGGTTACTCTACTATTGCTACAACAATGTACTGCAGGGCTCAACTTAAACTTTTCCATCTACTTGTCCCTTGGACAAGTAACTATGGGGTTAAACTTGACCCCCTGACAATACGTATTGCCAATACATTTGAGTTATCTATTTATATAATGTATTGAAGTAAGATATATCTTCCTGAATAACATTGAATAAGGAATTTGTTTGAACATGAAGAAATTATAATTTATAAGCGTATTATCAAGGTATCTTTCCAGTTTTAGAATTGACAAATATCTTTCTTGGGGCAATTTGTTTCTGATGGATACATTATATATCTTAAATTATAATAACAACTGACCATGGTTGCTTTTTCTACTCTCAGTTTATGGCATTAAGTAGAATGTCTCCAATAATGTACCACTAAATGTGTACTAGAAACATGGTAATGTCTTCAACTTCCTCTGAGATAACTGGCATTCAATTCCTAACCGACTTTGATTGAGTACTATGTCTTTTATCCTGGAAGTTGACTCATGTTAAATTGCAATTAACCATTGACACATGCAGTGAAGTTCAATCAACTCATATTCACGCCTATGATCTGTCAAGATAATGTCCAATTGCCATTTGCTAGTTAAAATTGGATTTGAATGACTACAAGACAATTTTGCCATTTAGATTTCACTTGTCCATTCGGACAAGTGCCTGAAGTATTCTGCTTGTCCTTGGAGACTTTTTACTTGTCCTAGACAATCGGACAAGTGTTAATGTTGAGCTCTGTACATAGCTATGCTTGCTTCCCCCATCCCCCTTTTTTTATATTGCTTAAAACTTTATGTGTATTATCTTTACCAAAGGTCTATGTACAGGAGAATGCCTGGTTTAGATTTTTCTGGGCCTGTATGTCATAAGTTCATGTATAGGAGACTGCCTGTGTAACTTTTTTGACCCTAAGAGTAAGATTTGTGTTTTTTCAGGTCCTCTGGGAAGTTGGAAGAAGCCGTTGAGCTGTATGTCAGGTCTGCTAATACATTCAAAATGGCCAAGAAATGGGCAGGTTTGTAATGTTTCTTGAAAATGGCTGATATATTAACAGATTTTCATGATTCAAGACAGAAATAACAAAATTCACTAGTAATGTCTGGATCACAGTGGGTACAATAATAAGTTTAAATTTACATTCCAGCTGCTGGTCATGCTTTCTGTCAAGCGGCTGAATTGCAGCTGCGTCTTCAAAGCCGCCACGAAGCGGCCACACATTACGTGGATGCTGGTAATTGCTACAAAAAAGCTGACCCCAATGGTATGTTCACTTAATTGCTTATGAATATATGCTGTTAAACTTCATTGTTACAGTAGCTTTTTGTAAATGTTGTAAACTACATTGATTTTATGTGTCTGTGTCATTAATCAATTAGTAGTGACGATTCAACTGCAAAGTCTTTTCTTTCATTTACAGAGGCAGTAAATTGCCTTACTAAGGCCATTGAAATTTATGCTGATATGGTAAGATTTTCTTAGTTATACTCTACATAGTTAAGGAAATGTTCAGGTGTGTCTAAACATTGAAGTAAATTGTGTGTATAAACTAATTTATGTATTAATTTTTTTCCAGGGACGCTTCACAATTGCTGCCAAGCACCACATTTCCATTGCTGAAATCTACGAAACTGAGATAGTTGATATCGACAAGGTATGATATGATTTTAAAGTTTGAGTAGACGGTAATGTATTATGTACATGATGTAACAATTGAATAAGTCCATATTGCGAATGGTCTAATCTGATTAATCTGATAAATTCCAGGCTATTGCCAACTATGAACAAGCAGCTGATTACTACAAAGGAGAGGAATCTAACAGGTACATTTCTAATAAAATCGCGCCTTTAACTTTATTCTGAATTTTTTAGACTTTTTGAAAGAAATGCGATTAGTTTTCAGTTTGATAGATATCCAAATGCTTCATTTTCAGCTCTGCCAATAAGTGTTCGTTGAAAGTTGCCCAATATGCTGGTCAGTTGGAGCAGTACCCCAAAGCCATTGAGATTTATGAACAGGTAAGTCTGACGATACACCGTTAAGATATTTAATTTGATATTCATTGCTTATAGTGGCAAACATTACAGGCATACAACATATGAAATTATCCAAGCCCTCTGGAGGGCACTGTGCCACTCCATTCCCAGATACAATACATTCATGAACTGACAATAACAAAAAAAACAGAATAACAGTTATGTTAAGAAATAGTGCATAAAGCTATGTGCATATTGATTTGCGATCCGTAAAAAGATCAAGTCCATCAACCCCACCAAGAAGAAATACGAGAGGATCTTTATAGTAGCTAGCACTAACGACACCGCAAGCAAAAGACCATAGAAGATCGCCAGCGACTGCAAAGCCACCGTCATCGCTGCAAAATGCATCGCAACATCAGTGACCATCTCCAGTATTCCACCACGAGCAGACAACCGAGCTGATAAAAAAACCAAACTAGATACCGTAAACCAGCTCATCCTCAACATCGCAAATGAAGAAGAGGTCAACTTTGTGAACCACGACAACAACTTTCGCTTCCATGATGACACTGTTGATACAAGCCTCTTGCTCCCTGACCTGCTTCACCTCTCCGCAAGTGTTGTCACAAAGTTACTCGCCAACCTTAGTTTGACAGAAAAGACGAAACCCAGAATCCACAGCAAACCCCTCAACCGACCAACTGACAAGCCCTGGCCAACACCAACAACGTCCCAGCTCCACCACCTCTCATCGCAACTCCACTGATTCTGACCCATTCTACTCCTCTCTACTTTCGCAGTGGCAACTCTGTTCTGAGACTCTCCTGACCATATGGAATATGAATTTCAGAAGCTCAGAGCATGCCTACCAGTATTACAAAGGTGCCACACAGGGCAACAGCACAGCAGCCACTAAAGTCCTTCAGGCAGAATCTCCTCTAGAAGCGAGGAAGATCGGTGACGTACTACCAACTAACGTTGATGGAATGACATAAAGCAAAGGGCAATGTACGAGATTCTCAAGTTGAAAGCCCACCAATGTCCCAAGTTCCGCCAGTCCCTCACCCAGTCACAGAGTCGCCCCTTAATAGAAGATACCACACATCCGTACTGGGACAGAGGCCACCAAGACAAGGCACTGAATATGTTAGGCAAGCTCTTGATGATGCTGCACGCGGAACTCGCAGCATCATCAACATCCGTGCACAACTTCACCCCGCGACCCACTGTGACCCCTCCCAGAAACCATCTCAGACACGCATAACCCAGATCAAGACACCAATAGCTGTGGTGCTTCAACTGTGGCGAAGCATCACACAACAAACACACCTGTAGACACCAAGCTGCTACTCTTGCAATGGCCTTGGCCACAAGAAGAAGTTTTGTCTTCAAGCCCATTAAGTGACAGGCCATGTAGTTGTGGCCGGGCATAGCAGGACGGTAAATAAGTCTGACACATGTTTTGATGTTGAATTTTATGATGATGAAAATAATCATGAAGGTTTTATTGTTAGTGAATTTTATGTTGATGTCAATATTTATGTTTGTTATGATGCTAGTCATGAATCATGCTCAGACTCAACCATCATACATAACATTTCCAGAGACACACCTAATGAATATGTTAGTAACAAATTCTGTGCTATCTATTACATTCGAGACATGACTTGGTACATTTCTACTGGTAGTGGGACTAACCAAACACCATGTAATCCAAACACTGTATTAGGTTTAGAGGATCCATATGATCAATTAATAGCTGTCTGTAAGAAGTTCATCGTCAAGCCTGTTTACAACACTATGCAATATGGTTTCAGGTCTATTATGTATCGAGGTGCTATGATTTGGAATTCTTTACCTGTTGAATTAAAAGAAATAAGATGAATTAGCTACTTAAGTTCAAAGATTTATTAAGATGTTGCAGTTCTCTGGAAAGTTGTAATTGCGGATCATGCATAATCTGTCAGCAAAATAATTTATGATCATTGTATAGTTCAGTCATAATCTCATTCTATTCATCTGTGTATATATTTTTTCATTTTGTTATTGTTATCTTATCAATCGGCTTAAAGCTTTATAGCTTATGTTCTATTGTTTGTTTTACACCTCCGACTATAAATAACCTCACTTTTCCTTTTTATGTTCTAAAATTTAAATATAAACCTCTTTTAACTAAATTCTGTTGTAATAACATTTTCTTTATTATTGAGATGGACTGCATTAATACAGCAGTAAATAAGACAAAATTTGATGTTGTCAATTTCTTTCTGTTGTTCTAGGTTGCAATGTCTGCCATGGACAACCAACTTCTGCGTTACAGTGCTAAGGATCATTTCTTCAGGGCCGCACTCTGCCACATGTGCCAAGATGTGCAGGATGCTGGAACTGCAGTCGCAAAGTATGAGGAAATGTTTCCAGCATTTACAGATTCAAGAGAGTACAAGTTGCTCAAGGTCAGTTCAAAGTCACAGCCACCTGTTTTTCTGTCAGTGCTTCACAGTGTATAATTGTCTGCGTCTGTTTTCTTTTTGTTTTGTATGAATTGATAATAGATTCAGTGCTACTTGGTATTTCAGACTCTACTCCAGGCCCTTGAAGACCAAAACGTTGATGCATTTACTGATGCAGTTAGGGATTATGACAGTATATCTCGTTTGGACCAATGGTACACGACGATGCTCCTGCGGGTCAAGAAAACTATAGAAGGCGATGTGGATCTGAGATAAATTAAATGGCTCTTTCTCCCCTAGGGATGCCAATGTTCTTTATCACTGATGCAGTAAATCTTAATCATAATCAAATACTTAATGCTCCTGTCCACATTCCATGATCAATACATACTGACTATGTGAGACAGATATCTTGTAATCTCAGAGGCCAGTGATGTTAGATTAGCAAATGCCAAGCTTTTATTAGGTTGTGTGAAGTTACGGTTAGCAATAGAGACCATTGGCATCTCAAAGAAGACTCTCCAGTCGCTATTATCTTTGTTATATCTTATAAATTATAATAATGAATTTTAATTGACTGTACTGTATGTAATATGTTTTGTTATTTCTTTGCAAGAACTATTCCATTAGTGTGGTTGATGTGCAGTGCCCCCTTGTGGTACTTGTTTCGTCAGTTCAGCTTTCTCGATGATTGGCCTTTGACATATTAGATGCCAATAGTAGCCAGTATTATTGTATCTGGTAGAATAGTAACCATCATTCTTGAGCCTGTAGATTACCCCGTGTGATTAAACGATTGTGAAGCCATAACTTGTCTATCTTAGCCTATCTTAGAAAAATTCAATTAACACCGATGTTGTTCACAGTGCAGTCAGTATGACTTGTCTTTTAATGTCAAATTTACTTTCTTCTTAATTTATCTTTGTCCAGTATCAATTTAACCATTGTGCATATTGTGCATTGTATATATAAATCAACATTTGGGCACTCCTTATCTTCCAAGGTCCAGGTAAGCTCAAACACCTGTGCTCTGTTAATTTATGTGATCTGTAGTAGGCTAAAGTACTACAATTGTAGGAATAAGGTGATTCTGAACTAAAGTGATGGCTAAAGTGTGATTTGGCTGGCCAAGAATATTGTTAATATTAGGAATTATAAACAAAAGCTAGATGTTGTTAAATTCTGGTAGTTGTGTGCCGGCTACTCCCATTTAGTATATGAGGGAGTTATATTTTATGCATATGTTTATTTTATGCGTGTGATTTTGCATCAAATATAGATGCTCCATTTAAGGATATTGGATACTTGACAATAGTTTACTCTGTGTATATCAATGTTGGTGTTTCATTAAACCAATGGCGGACTTTCAGGTCAACAGGGGGAGCTATATATGCCAGTCCTAAAGCCATTGTTTGATGATGTCATCACACCATCAAGTCATTGAGTGCATTGATTGATGACATCACAATGGTTCTGAGGGCCGGCATGGAGCTCCCCCTGTTGACTGAAAAGTTACCATTGTAATGGGAAACAGTTTACTCAGTACAATTGCATTCTGGTTGTTTGTCCATATTATTTGTAATTTAAAGATTTAAAAATATATTCCACATTAATTAAGTACAGTAGCATTATAACTTGTCTCTCATTACCCTATGTAATTATGGTAATGACATGTGCTCCCTGAATTAATACTTAAGTCATCCATGAGCAGTACACCGACTTCCTCTACTACGGCATTATGAACCTCATGGCAGTTGTTCATGCAATAAATAGCCCTAACCATGAGCAAGTTATTAAATTCAGAGTAATTGTCTTATTTAATGTCCTGCAATTTATCATTTGTTATACATATGCAAGTAATTCATCTGCCAGTAAGGTGTGCATCTACAAAGGTATTCTGTGGACCCAAGTTTTCTTCACCATAATAGTGAATCTTTTACCAATTGCTGGATATAGTTTGCAGCCGCCTGCTAGTCAGTTTTGTAAATTGATGTCGGAAGTCTGGGTCCTAATTAATATCGATAAGTCAGTGTCATTTTTATGTAGCTCGAGTACTTTAAGCAAAAATAGCAATACTTAGCGTACTTTGTTGCATTATACACTTACCATCAGTAAACTGGTAAATACATGTTAAAATTTGAAATATGTAATAAATGCATAAATATGAAGTGTTATCTGTTATTTATCCTCTTATTTTAAGTAATTGTATTGCAGATCTATTCTTTACTAATTACTTAGTTTGTCAGTATTCTCAAAAATATTGAAAATATGGTTAGCTTCTTTGATCTGATCAGCTGACAAAGGCCATCTTTCCTATGGCTAGAAGTTAATCTTGCTGGGTGCATAGCAACTACTAGCAAACAACCCTTACCAGATTTCTCGGTTCACTTCCCGATCCAAGCCTAAGTTGGATGGCTTGTCAAGACCCTAATCCAACGATAACAGTAGCCCTCCGGCGGCTGTGAACGCTAGGGTCACTAATTAGGTCCGCAAATAGAGCATTACAGTTGCGTTCTGCACTAAGAAATAGCAACATTTTTGTATGACTTGCTTATTTGGCGCATCATAGTTCCTAGCAATCACATCGAGATGAATAAACCACCCAAATTAAGCCCATTTCAAGCATCACAGAGATGCAAATTAGGGAACATGATCCAATGCAAGCTCCACATGTATACCACACATGCATACACCTAATTAGAGGATGCTATCTGAAAATTGCCTCTGCAACACATTCAGTGCAAGTTGCGTCATGTTAAAATCTTGCATTGATGACGATTGACAAGCACAATTTTGTTTTACCAAAGACCAAGTGGTACAGCACTATGAATTATCTAGAAATAACAAGCTCAGAATTGTATGTAATAAGATGGTTCTTTATTACCAAGTTATGATCCCAGCTATGACAATGTATTAAACACTAAACGTGTTTCCCTTCAATAGTTATGCATGGAAATTTACAACAAAAATATAAACGATATTACAATGTAATATATATACAAGAAATGTACATCAGTATTACATAATAAGCTATATACAATATATATACATAGAATATGTTGACATGAAAAACAAAATGGTTAAATTTTCGACTTATGACAATCTAAAGCAATACTTATTTTAATATGTTAGATATACTATTGGATTTAACCACTATCATCTAAAAAGTATTATTTAGTTGCTTCCATTCATAAGCAGTAATTTTTTTGGCGACATTCTTTATTTAACACACAAAAAAAAAAAAATCAGTTATTTCAAAAGATAAAACAATTGAAAAATAATCAGATCGAAAAATTATTCAAACACATTTGGTCACCTGCCAACCAAATTTCAACAACTATAGTATATAATGGGTCCTGCCCAAAATTCAAAATTTTCACTTAACAAAGCACAACCAACCAGCTGTATTGCATGTGTACTGCAACTAAATAACTGAATATGTGCAATAATTAGTCTGCAGAGACTTCAGATATAAATTATCACTTGGTTAATTCAACTTGGATATGCTCTTACATCTCAAAGACGCATACGACAAAGCTTAACATTATAGCTAAGTATATTATATATATATATATCACAATATTAGTTAAGTTGCACTACCTCCCCAGTACATATGTTGTTTTTTTGGTGTTTTTTTTCCAAACTTTTCCGTGAATTTATTTATCATAGTGTAAGCATGCAATTCGATAAAATAAAGAGGCCAGATTATCAGGGCAAATACATCAAATGTCTTTCAAAACAATATGATATTCAATCAGGTTTTTCCAAGCACACGAATGCCATTTTGTCCACATGCATACCACTTCTGCAGTTCACTTCATAATTTCTTCAATAAAGGATTAAACAGCACAGACAGTACAAGGATGCATTCCTAACACACTCGTGCAACTTCAGTGTGTGCCACTTCGGTTAAAGGTTCACGTAGTTTTGATATCACATTGAGAAGCATAGTTTTGCATTGATTAAGGAGTGGGGTGCTTGAAGTCTGAGTCGTGGATTTCTGGTTTGTACGTCAATAGAACTATCATTACCCAAAGGTGTAGCAAACCCTGAAAGAAAAAAAAATTAATAATGTTAGCATGTAATTTAATCCCTTCATAGATAAATGCTCCAGCCACACCTGTGCATGGATTCAACAGTTTAACAGATTACATTATGTCTTTTCTGCAATGACATCTTTATAATGCAGAATGAGGAAATATCGAACATGATTCATGCTGCAACGAGGACAACAAAACACTGACTAAAAATAATTTATTAACAAAAATATAACAATAATATGGAACAACCGAGTACATGCTGACATCAAATATGGATGTGTCGCATCACAAAATGCTACCAGAAGACACCACAATAGCTTGACCGCAAATCTCGCCTTTTGTGAGACTTTAAAAAGACAAATAGACCAACCTGATGAGATGGTCAGAAACTGAGATTTCATTTTTGCAGTACAATGCTAAATTATCCAAGTACAATATGTACTGGTTGGACTTCAGAGATTGGTAAAACACCACAAAAAAATTAATAGTGACATAACACAACTGAGCATCATTTGGATTTTCTAGCAAGCAGAAAATGCATGAGTATTTCCAGTGATTACTTGTGGTATCATAAATGAAGCTATCACTGAGACAGTCTTTTAATAAGAGGCTTCATGACATCACAATTACCAATGAATTCACATGTACTGAAAGTTGCAGAGTAGACAAGGTCCCCCCCCCCCCCCCCAATGGGGGATAGGACCTATCTCTGTGAGCTTATAGCCCACAGAACTATTGTCACGCGCTATAATAGAGCGTGACAATGATTAGCAGTGCTATTTCCTCTATTCAATAGCTGTTATGGCTGAATTTGAGTATTTAAAAAGGTGTTTCCTGCCCTTCTGACCTCGTGACCTGTGTCTCTCAGACGTCCTATCAGTACGGATCTGAGGCGAGGTGGGTGGGAAAATCTGGTAATAGGTCTGTGGGCTATAAGCTCAAAGAGATTAGTCCTATCCCCCATGGGGGGGAGGACCTTAACTCTATTTCTCTTAAGCCCACAGACCTATTGTCATGCTATAATAGAGCGTGACAATGATTAGCAGTGCAGATTCTCAAAGTGGAGGAGGGAGAGCCTTAGGCGGTATCCTTCCAGGATTAAATAAATGTGGTAAAGGGCGAGATAAAAGAGTGGCAGTGTATGACCTTTGGGCCCTGGGATCAGGGTGAAGGTCAAGGCTACTCACTCAACCGTACTCCCCCCACCCCTCATTGTTGAGGTTTCTCAGTTGAAGGGATTGAGAGACAGTATAATATTACTGATGGGAGTTTATGTATTGAACTCCCTCAGCGTAAAATGAGTAACCTGTATGATTTATAGCAGATCATAAGCAGGTTATAACATAGTTATTATCAGATGTTTATCGGAATGAATGGTTGTAAAATCATAGATAAAAATCCAAATGGGTATCATAATCAAAGCCGGAGGATTAAATTAGGGGAAAGGTGGCCATGGAGTCCTAGAAATTGGAGACCGGCTTTCTGGCCACTATTGGGTGCATGCGGTGTTGTTCATCCGGTTGCAGCCTTATATCCGCCAGGTGAAAAGAGGTGAATGTAGAGTGATTGGTCCAGGTGCCTGCCTCGACGATTTCCTCTACTGAATGTGAACCTCCATGAAAGGCCCATGAAGTGCTCATTCTTCTGACTTGATAGGCTGTTATGTAAAGTTCTGTGCTGTTATGTGAAGTTCTGTGCTGTTATGTGAAGTTCTATGCTGGTGAGTGAAGCGTACACAAGCTTTGATCCAGGAGGCGATAGTCTGTGAGGACGGGTGTCCTTCGCCTCTAACTTTCTGGAATAGTTTGGTTTAGGGTGATGGGCCACCCGTGAAGTCTTAGTACTTCTTGACCATTTGTACTGGGCATAGGAGTCGGTCCTCTGCGGATAAAAAATGGAGTCGGGTCTATTCCCGGGATTGCGGTCTTGGCTAAGAACCCTGGGATTGTCCTCATGAACATGCCATCTTGGGAGAAGATGAGGTCCAGTGGGTCTCGTGAGAACGCTTGTATTGCGCTGTGTCTGCTTGAGGAGGCAGTGCGAGTAGGAAAATGGTTTGACAGGTGCACCTAATTCTGTTAGATTGGGAGTCCCATCTAGGTTGTTCAAAGTCCTCTGATCTGAGAATTCGGAGTACTTTGGTTAGATCTAACTCTGGGACCCGAGGTCATTCTGGTGTGCGCGATGTAGAGAATGACTTGATGAGTTTAGATAGGCAGGGATGCAGTGACACTGGTATCCCATCGATGGATCCCAAGGTGGAGGCATTTGATGACCTGTAATTGGCGATCGTCTTTGGGGACAGTTTCTTTACCTCGAAAGATAGACTAAGAAGTCTGCTAGTTGTGGAACAGAGGCTTCGGTCAGATCGTAATCTCTCTCTGTACACCACGAGCCAAAGGCATTCCAGTGAGATTGATGCACTTTGGGATGTTGCGGCGTATTGTGCAACTGTTCCAGAAAATCCATCCTGTCGGACTTTATCCCTGAGAGTTGCCACACGTGTACATTTAGCAAGCCTGGATTTTGATGGTAAATGTTTGATGTTGGCTGTTTGAGGAGATGACGCCACTGTGGAATTTCCAGTGGGTAGTCGTACAGTAGTTTTACGACTTCTGGGAACCACACTTGGTTCGGCCAGAAAGGAGCTACCAGGAGTAACTTTTTTGGTGACTGGCGAAGTTTCCTCAGGACCTCAGGTAGAAGTTTGGTTGGGGGAAGGCATATGCTATCTCATCCTCCCACTATATTGACATTGCATCTATTTTCCATGCTAAGGGGTATGGGCATGGACTGACATACTTTGGAAACCGATTGTTGAACCGTGTGGCAAATAGGTCTACTTCCAGATTTGGAAATAACCAATGGATTTTCGCAAATATTGTGTGGTGTAGGGTCCACCTCTTCCCTAACACCTGTGAGGACCTGCTGATCGACGACGTGATGGCGTAGGACGCTGGCAAAGGTTTTCCCTGCCCTCAACGTCGCGGCAACCTTAGTTTGCCTATTAGACATGATGGAAGCAACTAATAATCAAAGTACAATGTTGTAGAGTAGCTTATCTGTCACTGAAGCAACGAAATGAGCAAGTGACAGTCCTAGAAGCGATCGTCATATATATATGTAGTAGATTGCACCAAGTCTCCAGAAATCCAGGCTTAAAATAGTGTACTAACCTGTCTAGAAGAAAGGATTTCGTGAAATAATCAACGCTTAGCTGTTGTTGCATTAGGCCTGTGGAAATCCAGAGATTGCTCGAGACTAATCCCAAATTCGTAGTAACTCAACCATAACAACCGGAGCTGAGAAAGGAATGACGTCTAGAGCGCTCTCACGCATGACCGTGGACATGGTCACGTGGGCATGGTCACGTGGTCAGAAGGGTGGGCAACACCTTTTTGAATACTCAAACTCAGCCGTAACAGCTATTGAATAGAGGAAATAGCACTGCTAATCATTGTCACGCTCTATTATAGCTTGACAATAGGTCTGTGGGCTTAATTAAAGCGAAATAGAGTATATTTTTTACTGACACCTGCCAGCCAGATATCTATTAGCTAGTGACCTGGTGAATAAACTATTTTTGATACGTTAACAAGTAAACATTCAAGCATATCCCATAACATATAGCATATATGTACCATGAGAACACCTGCCAGATGTCAGCCATTAGCGTCTGTAAAAAAGTTTTCACAGTTAGTATAGTATGGACTTGAAATTTCTAGAAGTGCAAGCTAACTCTACCTAAACTCAAACTTGACTGATACCATGGCAACATTCACTACTACCAAGGGTAGCAACCATAGCATATATAACGGAGTCAAAAACAGAAACATTGAAATGTTTGATTTGTCAACTTTTCATGACAAATACAGCATCCAACAACTTGAAGTGCAAACTTTGGTGCAGTTTCAATTCATGAATTCAAGGAAAATTTAATTTGAAGACTAAGTTTCAGTTTGAGACATTCACCAATTGAAAACCAATTATAACCGACTTAATGGACCTTAAAACCAGGAATCTATAAATAGGTTGGGATATTTTGGATTTATCCAACAGGACTGCAGGAATGGAAAATCAACATGCAGGACAACAAAAACTAAAACTAACATTGATCCTTTACAAACCTCAAGTATTCTCAACTAAGGGGTGCATGTGCACTTCTGGTTTGTAGGTGCTTAGAATAATGAACACCCATAAGTGCATGATAATCTGAAATTTAGAACGTGGAAGAATGAGATTTGTTAGATGACCAACGACTGCATGAATCAGATCAGCATTTGCATGAACAAGCAGCACAAGACTCGAAAGCGTCTTTGGATGATTTTAAGAACTACAAAAAACTTACCATATAAACTATCACAAAAACTCTGGCCATTGGATATCTCCTAAGAAACACTCCCAGGCGGACGCTGAATTTGTCGATGGAATTGGCGGCCATCTTGACTCTGCGAGTCATGTTGTTATCCATGGGAGACTCCTTCATGAAGTACGGCAGTCTCTGTCGGAGATCATCTTCCTCATTCATATTCACTGAAATTGTGGCTGCTCTGGCTGTGCATGTCTGCAGCTCTTTGTAGTTATTCTGAATAAAATCAAAAACAATTCTCAAAACAAGCCCATGGGGGACGCATCAAGATACTACCAACTAATGCTGTTGGTCATACTTCTGACATATTAACAGTTACAAAGTTACTCCGGGGGTCAAACAGTCGACCTCAAATTTAAGTAGCAATGAGAAGGGAGCCAATGCATGACATTTTTCTGGGGTTTAGGTTATATGAAAAGCATTACATATAGTCTCTTAACTGCATGAGCGGGATGTTCTCAACTTCCACTAGATTCTTGCACTGTAATCAAGGAAATTCTTACTTCTAATCTTTCTAATTGTAGAAAGAGCGAATTCTTCTCAGTGCTCAAAGCTTCAACAAGCGTCTGTTTCTGGATGAGACTTTCTGTTAAGGAATGTAGTCTGTTCTCCAATTCGGCTTGACTTGTGCTCACTGTTTTTGTAGTCAACTGAAAAAATTCAACGATATATTAAATGAAAGAACTCTAATAAAAAGACATTACTACAAAACTAATGCAAATACAGAATAGACATCTTACTTGATTACGCAGCCTGTCAATTTCTGAGTCGCGATCATAAATTCGGTTTTGGAATTGCATTTTTTGGTGCACCAACTCCTCATTCGAATATTTCACCTCCTGTTAAATTAATATCAGACATTTCATTATTGATTCGTTCTGATGGCTTTTGTCCTTGCACAATGTATTTTTTTGCTTACATATATTTATCACCAAATAAATTACAGACTAAACAGTCAAATACTGAAAAGTATAGTAATAGGTAATTAAATTTAAAAAATGTAATTCTTGACATCTACATACACTCAGAAGTCAGACTGTGTCAGTTAAATACAACAGCTAAACAGACAAATTAAGATGAAAATCAAGGGAAAGTATAAAAATAGGTCAGAGCAATTGAATTTAAAAATCTTAATATTGCCATATACATGCACTCCTATGTTTGTAGTACATGTTTACACACAACATATACATAATTCCGTCAATATGACCATCTGCTGTCCGTGAGCCAAATGGAGTGCAGTTTTATATTTCTTTCTCCTTTTGTTTCTGTTAAACAGACCTGTTTGAGTTTATTCAGCTCCTGTTCAGCATCTTCTCTCCTGCTTTGCTCTGACGAAAATTGATCTTGCAAATTTCTTAATTCTTCTTGTAGGTTATCTATTTCACTTTGCAATTGGCCTTCGGTGTCCTAAACACACCAACAAAATTAATCAATGCATTTATTTTGCAAAGTATAAAAGCCATAATATTTATCAACAAACCATGTGTACTTTTGCGTAGCTTTTTATCAATTATGTCAGGATTATCGTAAACAGTTTGTGCTCACTGTGTTTTTCTTAATTTATAGGACGACTGAACAAGCAGTAAAATGGCTATTATGAGGACATATCACTTTCAAAGCTGGAATGCACACATTTCAGCTATCCCAGTTCAAAACACCTGTGTGTGAATGAAGATACATTATAGGAACTAACACATAACCCTTCGTCACAGATGTCACTATGAAAAGCATATTACAGTCTATGTATTCATATTATCAGGATTATCAATAGCTTTAATTCATTTCCATTAACTCATAGTGACAATTTATGAAAGAGCTTTAACAAATGGTATGAATATACTGCATATATACGGTGGACAGCCATTTATAGAGACCTACCTGCAATTCAACACGGACATTTTCCACCATCATTTTGGATTGTCGTAACTCTTCTTTCAATAAATCTTTCTCGTGTCTTGCTTCCTCTAACTCTGCACTGAATGTGCTTGAATCTCCATCACTGGATGAAACTCCTTCCTTCAAACTGGCAATCAACTTGTCCTTCGACTGCAAGATTCGCGTGGCTTTGTCTTTGTATTCTGACAATTCTTGCCGCGCTGTTTCTGCCTGCATTTTCACTGTCTTCAGTTGTCCAGCAAGTTCATTGCATTTGCCTGTGAATGAAATACAACAGAAACTTACTTAAATAATTCACTGGGATCAGACATTCATTCTGCCATGGTTTTGTTACAGCAGGTCTTCCCAAAACAGGACAGTGTCACCCTCGCACACCAAGCCTCTCCACTGGCTTCACTATGTGGGTCAACTCATGCATATTTATGAGAATGACCTTGTGACCTGCCCTGTTTTGTCTTAGCCAATAGCAAGTTAACCCACTCAGTAATGTCAAAGTGAAATTAGGTCTAATTTCTCCAAGCTCATGACTTGTGTGTTTAGTCAAAAACAATAGTAGCACTGGTGCAGTTGGAACATTTCTTGTCCAGTATGATGAACATCAATCATGGACATAATACGCCCATGCATAAATTATATATTATTATATTCATTAATAATTAAATATTTCAACATGACAATAGCTTTCTTTTGTCTACAATGAACAGCTTATCAACATGTCATTTATAATATCAATCAGTTTAAAGAATTAGTACCATAAATGCATGTTGCATGGCATACTATACAAGATAATTAAATTAGATATGTTGTCAAATCAGCAGTACCAAGTTATGTAATAATGAAATTGATTTTAGCAGGCACAGTTTTCTATGTGTAAAGTTATTTCAGTCTTGCTATGTCAAGAGCTGGATATTACTGAGTTTACAAGTCTGTACTTGTTGCTCCCATATTCGAACAGTGCCAGACCACAGCTAATTGGCTGCCATAAATTGTGTGAAAGGAAAGGTCACATAAATTGGTGCTTAGTGAACTAGGTCAAAAGTGAAATAGTGAAACTTCAGGGGTAGATTCCCAGGGTACTGGTACTGAGGATGGGACAGTATATGCTAACACAAAGCCAGTCTGTGTCAGTCAAAACTATCTCATGACGGTAACCAACTTCTTTGTTATGATCAAAATTTTTTGTTAAAACCATTATTGTAGGTGAAATTTAAAGAATCTTACCTTTTTCCTCCTGAGCTTTGCGTTGAGCAGAGGACAATGACTCGGACAAATTCTGTTTCTGTTGCTCAATTTCGTTCTGTCTCTGAAGAGCTTCTTGGTGGATGTGTTTGTGAGATTCCCTCTCTCTTCTCAAGACTTCTTCTGCCTCTGCTAACTTCTCCTTCAAGCTTTCCAAGGCATGAGACTGCACGCCAGAAGATGACGTGTGGTCAGCCAAGATCCTGTAAAATCATGATAATAATGCTCAATAGTAAGTTCTAGTTGTACCAGTGATCAGATCTATCAGTGTAATGCAATCTTCAATTTATTTTAGCAATTTAAACATGTCATGAATATTACGATGGTAACTAGTTCAATAATTTAGACCAGCAACCCCCAGACTGGGAGATCCAGTATGATTAGGTTGCATTCCAAGTCAAGAACAAAGACCACCAAAAACTCCTCTGGAAAAAAAATAGCTACACATCAATTTTCATTTCAGTGGAAGTGTCTTGATGTGGGTCAACCCAGAGTTCACTGTTATAATACAAGTCAGCGCCACAAGTTGCAAACAGTTAACTACAATGAAAGATCTCTACCTGTCTTTTTCAGTCTTTAAGCCATCCATGGTACTCATCTTTACTTTCAGCTCTTTTTCAGTGTCTTCTAATCGCACTCTCAAGACAGCCAGTTGTGAATCTTTTGCCTTCAATGCCTCCATCATGTCTCCTTCTTGGGCTCTCAGTTCTCGGGCAATCTGCTCACTGTGGCTCAGTTGCTGCTGCTGGTTGCGCATCTTCTCTCTCATTTTCTGCAGTTCTATAAAAAAAGACAGCATGGCTAAGCTACAACTCTGTGCTTGTAAAATGAAACATCTCATGCCTTGGTGCAGCAATGTTTATGTTATGTGCAGTGAAAAAAGCCAAGGTTCATTCTGAGCTTACTATTATTATTTTACACAGAAGTGAATTTATAGGCACGAGTTACAGTATCTCCTCCCTAAGTTTTAAATACGGAATCATTTATCCAAAATATGACTTATATATAATTCTGTGTAAATTACCTTGATGGGCATCCTTTGCTCTTTTGATTACTGAAGTCATCTCTTGGTTTAATGAAGAAATTTCATTTTTCAGCAGTTTATTTTCAAGTTCCAAGGAAGATAACTGTTGCTGCTGCTGGCTGTTGTCTTCTGAGTTGCTATGGTAACCACTAGATGAGTCTGTGTTGCCTAGCAAGTCATCACTGGGGTCAGCCGGGTGACTGCCTGTGTCTGCATCATCTGATCCTGCAATAAAAGTGAAATAAACTTCAGAGTTGAGAGTATGCAAACGATATATTTGTAGCCAAATGTTACCAATTTAGGGAAATTAACTCGCTTCTTGGGACTTACTTCACATATAAATTAAAAAAGTATAGAAGACATGTACAAATAAATCAAGCAGTCTTTGCCAGTTTTAATAGTGCAGTGATTCATTAGCAAATTTTGTTTGTCTAAAAAGTGAGGTTTCCCTATGAGGTAGGGTTCTGCTGTACCTGAGTTTGTCAGGGGAGTTCCTCGGTCACCTTCGGAATGTGGATCAGGTGTTCGGCTGCTGCCGTGACTCTTGTGTGACCCCAGTGATGAAGTGCTGGACTGTCTCGAATGTTTGCCATTCATCACAGGTTTAAACGCACCTTCCTTTTTCTTACCATTACCATTTTCAACCGATGCATTTGGATTGTTTAAGAACTCAAAGAGTTCATCATCTTTGTCCTTTTTGTCTTTGCCACCAACAGGACTTCCGTTCTGCAGAGATCTGGTCGGACTGTTTGACTTTGAAGACTGAGAAAGGTTAGCATTGCCATTCAGTTTATTGAGATTTGCGGGTACACTCGCTGAGCTTACGAAGTGATCTGGACGTTTTATACTGCTGGAAGTTGTAGCTGCAGAATACGTTGACTGTAGTGCTGTTTTTCTGACTTCCTCATCCTGTTCATTTCCTAGAATCGCCTGACCAGCTACTTGATCCACGCGATTCAGAAAGTCCTCTGCCTTGCCAGCCAGACCTGTCAACCACGACATCCTGACCGGCCGTAACTACTCTGCAAAAAATTAAGTATGTGAAATTCAAATTTCAATGTTTCATCAGCCAACATACAGGCGACGGACATTGGACTCTGCCCCCGAAAAGATTTGTGTCACAATAACCACCATCCAGCAGAAAAGGCTCCAATCCAATGTTGGTTAGCAACATTGTGGACCCCACCACCACAACTCACATTGCTAGTATCACCCTCTACACCCTAATGAAAAAGTTTGAAACCCTGATAACAGTGATGTTCACAAGCACCAAACTTGGCAAAAATATATGCAATAGGCATTATAGGGGCAATTTAACTGACAATTGCTTGGTGACAGCAAACACTGCATCTTCTATCAGAGATTGAGTTGAAATATGACAAGGTTACGCAGCATTGGTAAAGGCAACGACAAGGTATATATATATCTGAGCATCTGACTACTTTTGACGTGTTGAAAATAGAAAATGGGGCAAGTTGACTTGATGTAAACAATGGCATTTAGAGCTGAACAACAGCTCAGATATAACCGTATTCGCATTATTATGAATCACTTGTGGAACACATCAACATTAGACGCCTTTCTGTATTATAAACTTGCCAGACAAACTCACACAATCTGGATAAAACTTGGGATATTTCCACTGAAGTTTGCTTCCCTTCGGCCTTCCGCAGATATGGCGACGTGGATTGGGACGGCGCATGCGCACACATGTTGCACATGTTCCGGATCCGCCGTAGGATGTAAACAAAGTTCACCTGAGCATGATCCTCAATTAAAGTGAAAATAACTCCTGTGGCTGGAAAAAAACACCAGCAACCATGAGAGTAGTTGCTCTAATAAGGTGGGTCATCTGCTAACTTTTTTATGGTAAGAAACCGTACGATTTGTCTATAAGCTGCAGCCTGCTGAAGTCTTTTCACTTATAAGTTATATGTGAAGAAAGAGTAAATTGATATTTTTTACACATGTCAAAACTCAACATAGTCATTGTCAGCTGTCAGTTGTGACAACTAATTGATCTCAGAATAATTGTAATTGTAGCATAAGTATACATGGTGACCACGATAAATTCATGCATGCATTTGATATGTGGATTTATGTTGTTTGATTTCTTTTAGTGGAGGCAAGGACAGTTGCTATAATTTGATGCAATGCGTTGGAGAAGGTCATGAAGTTGTGGCTCTTGCAAATTTAAAACCCAAAGATAGAGGTATGAATCGACTTGATCGACAGCTGGCATAGTTGAAAATGGGGGCCAGTCAACTCGCCCAATTCTTTTTGATCAATTTGTAGGGTGAACCCATATATTTTTAATTTCCACTTTCAAGTCAGTATTTCTTGATAAGATCTTTGATTGATAATTATGTTTCTAATTGGCAGATGAACTTGACAGTTACATGTTTCAAACTGTGGGGCATCATGCCATAGACCTGTATGCGGATGCCCTGGGGCTGCCTTTGTTCAGGCAAACAATCGAGGGTGGATCTGTGCAACAAGGCAAAGATTACACTCAAGATCCGTCTGATGAAGTTGAAGATTTGTACAATCTCTTGAAGAAGATCCAGGTAAGTTTTATACACACAATTCATGTTAGCTGTAATTATCTAATCAAGTATTATGGTTTACCAATTTCTATATTGTTTTTCAGGATGAACTTCATATTGAAGCTGTCTCTGTTGGTGCGATTCTGTCTGATTACCAGAGAGTGCGAGTGGAAAATGTGTAAGTGATGAGTTCATGAATAAGAGCAAAGTAGTAATAGAGAGATAAGCAAGGCCCGTAGCCAACATAGGGCTCATAAATTAATCATACTTAAAGAAATTAATGTCAGTCTTAAACCAATTATAAGCATAGAATAGAAAGTAATTATGGTTAAAATTTCTCAGTAGATATGAAAAAATGTAGTGACTGACAGCACTAATAAATAATTGGTCATGCCATGCAGTTTGAAAAAAAGTAAATTTGGCCATAAATTTTTAACTACAGATATATTTTTAAACTAGCACTCATATTCGCTTTGTATTTGCAGTTAATTAAGTTTGGTTGGATATTAATGATTACTGAGTGATCATTGACAATAACTTTTTTCTAAAAATCACACAGATGCAACCGCCTGGGTCTGGTGCCTCTGGCATTCCTGTGGCGTAGAAACCAAGAAGAGCTACTGGGAGAAATGATTGACTGTGGAATGCAAGCTATTATGATCAAAGTTGCAGCCCTTGGTATGCTTAAAATTCTTTTTCTGCCTTTTAATTGCTGCAATTTCCTTCTGAAAAACTCTCCACATGGACAGGAGGATGGGTCAGGAAGTATCAGGCTATTAGTGATTGTTTATACATGTATTTTATTTGTATTAAGTCCAGGATTTACAATGCAAGACTTCTCTCAAACAGGTTTGGAGCCCAAAAAACATCTCGGCAAGACTTTGTCCCAAATGTATCCACACATGTTAAAAATGGTAAGTGGTCTAAAACTCTCAACTCAATTTCTCCAGCTGAGCCTATTAGATTTTTTAAATGCTCCAATCCTTGCAAGTTTGACCAGAAATTTCTCCTTTACAGGAATCGCTGTATGGTTTGAATGTTTGTGGTGAAGGAGGAGAATACGAAACATTCACATTGGATTGCCCACTGTTCAACAAGAGGATTGTCATGTGAGTATGTAGTATGTAGTGTATGGGCACTTTTGTATTGAACACACGTAGATGTTTTGTCTTGACCAATATATTCTTTTTTTGTTTCATCTGCCTTATTTTGTTCTTAATGTTGCTCAGTTCTTTCTTTTTTTTGTTTGTTAATGTAGCATCCCCAGTAACTTAATGATGACTTTAAACCTTTCAAGTTTTGCTTTTGTTTTACAATAATACTTTTTGAATTTTTATTAACAAATTATTTTTTACTATGTTATCTACAGAGATGAAGTTGAAGAAGTTCTTCATTCTGACGATGCTTTTGCTCCAGTTGGATATCTCAACTTCAAAGTAATGCATCTTGAAGATAAAGAAATTGTAAGTATCATGTACGTACCTTATTGCCTGTTAGTAGGATTGTATTGTATCTTATATAAGCAGCTTTGTGAAGTTTTTGTCTTTCCAGGACGAATCAGTGCCTTGGACAGACAGACTGAAGGATCTCAGCATGAAACACAGTTGCGACATTTTGACAGAGCTGGACATCGCTGAAGATTTATCTCCTGATGCTACGGAACCTTGCAAACGGTTTAATCATCCACCAATGAAAGGTAGTGTTGGTTTGTGTGTATGCCAAAGTATCTACTGCTTGTTTCTACTAACTTTATTACTTTTCATGGAAGGTATCATGAGCCCTCTTTTGTTCGATCAAATCCTGCTGACCAATATCTGTTGATGGCACTATGAATGAATCCATTAATTTATTGAGGGAAATAATTGGTTATGAACTTGCCAATGCTGAATTATGCTTATTATTCGGATACTGGAAATATAAAATTATATTGTTTTAAGTCCCTGCGCTTGCCACAACTGTAAGCTCCAATGAGTATAATTTCATGGCAATGAAGAAAACCCTATCCTTTTATAGTGTGACTATTTTCCTCACCAGCCTAGTATCATACTACTTTAGCACTAATAGCTTGGAAAGAATGACCAGTTAGGACAGCCAAGCAAAACTAAACTATATATATGTCTGTTTATTGGCTGTTTCAGGAGTGTCTCCCATTGTAAAACAAAGTAAGTCCGGTTTCACCTGGATCACGGGATTACAAGCAACGCAACAATCTCAGTCAACAGTTGAAGATGCTACAAAGATCATGATGGATCAATTGATGGGTAAGTCTCTCGAAAAAGGTCCACCTTCAGGTAATTTGCTTTACACTATAGACCTGTAAGTCAGTTGAATTTCAAATTATGCTGCTTCTGAACCAAAAGCTGACTAAATGCTTTACAGTTCCATGAAAGACACACAAACGAGTTTTATTACACAACCATGAGGTTGTTTCAAAATCCCTTGTGGATTTATGTTTGTTTGTTTATCAACTCCGACATTAAATAAATCTTTCTTCTTCTTCTTCTGATGCAGTGCATCTTCTTGTGATGCAGTGCAAGAGAGGTGTTGAATTACTCATTTACACCATGGCAGATCCTAAGACCACTTTTATTTGATCATTAGCTTCTCAGATCATCTCAGGGAAATTTTTAATGCCTCGTTCTGTTGGTTGAAAATTCAAGCATCGTGTTTTTTTATCTTTCTGTCAGCACATGCGCTCATTTATCATAATATAAGTGGATCCGAGAAGCTAAAAAATTTAAGAAGTGTTGTGGAAGTGTTGCCTAAGTATGAGGCTGATACAAACCAGGTTTTCTTGAAATTTAGCTATCAGAAAGCAGGTGTTAGGAATTTTGAATCTACATATGGGCCCTCAAAGAAATGGATTATTGCCTGAACCACTGGAACTCAAGTCATGATCTCATAATTGTTTTACCAAAGATTGATGAAGGTCAACTATTTTCAGGTCTTCTCTCTACTCATGGTTTGAAGAAAGAGCATCTCGCCATGTGCCACTTGTATGTCGCAAGTATGAGAGATTTTGCAAAGATCAACAATGTCTACAAAACGTACTTTGCAGCCAATCCTCCATCCAGGTAAGATAATGTTTTTATGTAATTCAGAGTTAAATACAAGCTTACTTTTTTTCTATTGCCCTTTTCTGAGAGTAATTCTGAGTTTAATACATGATGTCGCACATTTGAATTGCATTGTTTTTTTTTTAGAGTGTGTGTTCAGTGTAATTTGCCACAAGGAGTGGTTCTGCAAATTGATTGCATAGCTTACTACAGGGAAGTGAATCCCCTTGATCGACAAACCATGCACGTCCAGAGTCTGTCACACTGGGCTCCTGCAAATATTGGTCCATACAGTCAAGCTGTGAAGGTGAGCATGTACTGAACAATGAATATCTCCATAATTATTTTACACTTAGGGCAATCAAATTATTTTTTTATTAAAATAAAAAAAACATATTGTAAGTAATTTTCATAAAATTAAAGCTGTTTTCGCCATCTGAGCTGTGAATGTATATAATGGTCTTTACATGTTGCAGGTCGTTCTTTCACTTGAAAGCTTTTTATCCCTTGTTTTTGTTTCAGCTTGGAGAAATAATTCTAGTGGCAGGTCAGATCGCAATGCGTCCTAGTGATCTCAGTTTAGTGATGGGAGGGGCATCAGGACAGGCTCGACTTTCCCTGCGACATGTGTCAAGCATTCTTGGGGCCGTTTCTGGTGATCCTGGATTCCACCAGGTGGCTCTGTGTATATGCTACATGACAAGTCCCAGTAATTTTGTTCAAGTCAAAGAAGAATGGAAACAAGTATTGAATCAAACCAGGACCAGAGTAAGTGTGAATTATATTATTATCATTAATAATTCAATGATTGATCGATGTGAAATATTTGCATTATTCTGTGGTGAGTTATATGAAGCCATTGACACAGACACTCGTACAATATACTTCACAAGTGAAAGATCCGGAATTGCACAGAAATGTTTATAAGCTATTTTTCATTCATAGCACAACAATATCTCATCAGGTGACTTTATGATATTTTAGGGTCACTCCAGGAATAGGGTTGTGCCTGAAATTCTAATGGAATGGGTCGTTGTTCCATCTCTCCCAAAGGGGGCAGCAGTAGAGTGGCAGGTGTATGCATTGGCATCAGACATTCCAGCTATCTCAGGTAAATAGAAAATTTCATAACTGTTGCTTACCACTATTGGCTTATAAAAACAAATGTGCACTGTTGCCTCGTTATCATTCTGGCAAACTTCTATCCTCATACGTCAATCAGTCAATACCGACCAGACAGAGTCATAACATTATAATCCTTCCCCATTATACTAACCTGCATAAAAAGTTACTTAATTATAAAATTGGATCTATTTGGAATATGTTACCCAACAACATTAAAGCAATAAAAATGACATTAAAATCTTTTTGTAAATCAATTAAAAGTCACTTCAAAGATAAATTGCTATTCTTGTCAAAATAATTAGAGTTAAAATTATCTCCTCCCTTTGCTCAATTTATTTTATGCACTTATTTGTCAAACATGGATTGATTTCATATCTGCAGTGGTTCACCGCCCTCCTTTTTCCCCATTCATAGGCAACAGCAAACGGGGTGCCTTACCTCAACTTTTTAGTTACTAGGCATCCTAGCAAATTTTTTTGATATCATGTTTATAATTTTTTGTTTTTGAAATCATGTATATGTAATATTATGTATGTCATATGGCACTTTGTGCTGCTGTTCATTGTTTGTTTATTCTCTTTTTAGGGCAATTAGACAGAAAAGCTCAAGACTGTTCACTGTCATTGAAATATCAGATTAGAGGGAAGGCTCCAAGAGCGCTCAGTTTCATTCTCACTGCAGGTAAGCCATACTTAGATAATGCTGCAATATTACTTAAAAAGTATTGTTTGTTTTTATTTTTGAATCTTAGATTTATTTAGTGACACGTGTCATGTTCGACATTTCATGGCCAATAAATTTATTGGTGACTTGGTATGGGGTATGAGGTGGCCCTATAGTCAAACTTGTAACGGTTGAATGCTCTGAAATTATGTGGTGCTAAATGAGACATCTCATTGGTGATGTGATGGTATCACGAAGTTCTACAATACATAGTTATATTTCATTTTAAATGTCTTCACGTTTTTGATCCAGCCAATGCTGCTTGCAGCTACAAATAGTTATACATTTGATGTGTTAAAGCTCTGTAATAAATACAAATTAACTCTCCTGCAAATATTCCTGTGGAGAGAAAAGAAAGGCCATAATTGCAAGTGAACTTGACACCTTTGCATGATTGCTCAATTAAAGAACTAGTAATGCTCATCATATGTTATTAGCTTTTTGTGAAATAATTGAAATAAATGTATGCTATTTTAGATAAATATCTGTTAATAATTATGTCACTATTTATACTTAATACAGCAACTAATACATTTACAAAATGCCTCATGAGCAACAAGAACTTGCTTTATCTCATGTGTCATTTTCAAGTGCAGTTGACAGCTAACAGGCCTCTCTTTAAAGTTCAGTATCAATTGACATTTGAATATCAAATTTTGTTTAAAAATTTCCTATTTTTTTTTTCATGGGGAGTTTAATCATCCTCACCCTTGACACCATTAATTCCTAACCCTATGTACATAAATTCAATATTGCTCATGGCTTTATGGACGTAATTGTCAATGGCAACTTTAGATTAGTGATCCAAAATATTTCAATATCTATTTTAGTGGACAAAACTTACATTTAGTACATGTCTAACTTATTCATAAGTACCTCCGGTTGAATTAGTAGGCCATAATAAACAATTTGAAAGAATGCACTGTTTCAACTTATGTTTGACAGGCCACTTGTCAATAATAATTTTGATTAGCACTGCATATGTCTAACCGAAAATTACGAACTGTTTCCGTGATGAAAAAGCCTGAATTTCTGTGGTTTCTCTCTAACCATGGCAAATGGCCATAAGGAAGGCCAAAATATCATTTTGAAGATAGGAAGCTTCAAGTAACTTTTACAGAGAGGTGCTTTACTTCTCATTTCATGCTAAATGGGCCAACTGGATCTCAAAGCCCATGGGGTTCTAGTTAAATATTTTTTATAATTTGCTATTTCTATCTCGGATTTTATTGTTTACGTGTAATAGCGTTTTGAGCAGGTTTGGATTTGACGCATTACAAAATAAATTATTATTATTAACATTGTGCTTGCAGACTTTAACAAACCTTCAAGCAGTATCACGGACATGACGGGTTTAGCCACATCTGTGTTCTCCATGATAAAAGAGTGTTTGAAAAAGGCTCATGATGAAGATGCTGCAATTCTTGAGGTTGAGGATGAGGATGAAGATCCAGTAGAGCCATTTGAGCTACGAGGCTTGCGTCTGCTGTACAAGATCGATCTAGTTGACCCTCAGCTCTTTTACGATGGTAAGAAATACATCCATGGACTTTTCTTATATAGGAAGAGCATAACTATTCAGATATAGATAGTGTGGACTGCATATTGAGTTATTGCTTCTTTTTTATGACGGATTTTCTTTTTCCACAGAGCTCAGGTCTGCAAGCAAAGAGATAGAAGACAGTCTGCCGTTTGCTTTTGTTCCAGTAAACCACTTCTCACGGGATTCACAAGTGTTCTCAATATGTTGTTAAATTAGGATGAAACGCAATGGAGATATATAAACCATCCTCATGATATTTTGTCAATTTACTGTGTTCATCAATGTATTTGTACATTGCTCATGGTGACTGCATAATGTTAGCACAAATTTATGTCCCAAAAGAGTTTTTGTCTGATTTACACAAGTTTGTGCTTGACCAGTCTTTTAGTTCTTTACTGGTGGTTCATGGTGAAATGTTTTTGTAAGTGCATGTGTAGTGGTCCTGGTGTGAGCAGAATGTTGCCCTCGCACCATGCAGAGAGTGACTCTTTGGTACAATGGTTATCATTCCGGCTTTTAGTCCCAGGGACCAGAGTTCAATTCCACTCCAGGAGAACTGTTGTTACACATGCATTGAAAAGTCAGTCTCAAAGAAGGAGCTCAAAACGGTATTGTTTTAACATGAACTTGAATCACATGTATCACCATTTGTTTCAAAGCAAATGACTAATCAATAAATGTAATAAAGAAATGGTATGTATAAGAAATAACAACTTTTGCCACCCCATGCTGTTTCTGCTCAATGAAATGCTGTAATGCAGAAATAGGTGTTATGTATTTTTAAACTTTATTTAAACACCAGTCTTACTATGTTATAAAATATTACATGGTCTGGCATATACAATAATTTGTGTGTGTTTTGACAAAGAATAGTTACAAGTATAGGAGCTTATATTTGAAAGTGTGCAATGTCACAGTGGTTAAATGGAAATCTTGTTCATTGTTTATTGGTAGAGATTTAATTTATGTAAAGTAGATTACTTGGTAAACATGTGAGTACACAAAGTATATTTTCTGTTATAGATGTGATAATTGTATGTTCATGTTAGCAGGACTTTGAACTGCTACATGGCCAAATGTGCTAGGGGTTTTCCATGTTAAAACGCATGGTTTTCACCTGATTTTAATGCGTTTTATTCTTCTCATGGAAAACGCACCTGGCACATTTGGCCATGTAGTGTAATTGCAGTGAAGAAAAATTAATCGATGATCACTATTTTGCCAACTTTCGGACAAGCACTACCTGTGATCTGCATTGACGAGCCATACAGGCTACAGATATTTCATGTATTTTGGTATAAGTATTGGAGGATATTAATTGAGGATATACCATAATGTACCAGGTAAAAAAAATAAAATTATATTATTATGTAGAAAAATGTATATTTTAAAAATATTATATTTATGATGAAATGTATGCTATCAGTCCTCATTTGCATTGGTCTCTTAAGACCAAAATATTCACGCATATCTTGCCATATTAGCTTCATATAATTATATAATCCTGTCCATGTACAAAATATATCAATGTCAATTACTTGTAAGCAAAAATACGCCAAGTGAATCTTCATAATTTATCAGTGAGGGCATATATATATATACTTGTGAATTATATTGAATGGATATTGATTTTACCCAGTGAGATGGTTAGACAGAGAATTGTTTTGTGTTGTGCATGACAAAATAAATGCGTGTGTAAAAGTATTGTTTTTGTCTGTGAAGATTCATTACAAGAGTGTCAAAGATTTATTGCATGCCTGGTGTTTAATTATAGGGGTCGTGCAATTAATTGGGTTATCTGTTTCTGTGTAGCATGTGGCTTCAAAGGGAATGACCAGGGAGGGTGTTATGCTGGTGTTTATCACTGAATTAGCATACGTTGGGGTGTAGGGTAATTAACTCCCATGGGGTTGACGCACTTAGCAGGGGTGTTCTTTTCAATCTTTTGATAACGTGATAAGGGCGGAGCTTTGATATCTGATGTCGCAGGGATACAGATAAAGCCCTGGATAAAGCCCTAGTTCAACAACCCCCCCCCCCCCCCTTACATTTCTTCTGGGTGTAGGGGGCAATACATGTATGTTAGGGCTTCATTCTCATTTCTCATTGGTCCATGCATGTATAGTTACCATGGTTACGACGTTAGCAGCCAACAGTTGTTGCGCAGGCGTACGTGCAGCCCACCAGTTGAGGGGGGGGGGGGGGGGCGGCAGAATGGTCATTTAAACAGGAGGGAAGCCCAGAGGTTGGTCACTCATTGTCCACTTCACTTGGAGATAGCCACTGACGAGTTCATGACCCTTGCTAGTGCTAATGTTTACTTTGTCACGTCATAGCAATTGGGTAGTTATAAAAGAGGACTCACTTATGGACTGATGTTCAATAGAAATGCTGAAGCTGGCAGGGCATCACTGAAATATAATATACAATTGAAACACTTGGTATGTTGAAACAAACTTATACAAAGTGACAGAGTTTACCCGGTGGACCAAAACGTGACATCATTAATATTCAACAGCAGCAGCAACTTTTGGCATCACCGGAGACCACAGACCACACACGGGACTCTTCAGTGCATATTAGAGCATCATATATAGAGGACATAAATTTGGTGCATTACATTATAGCTCAGATTCACTGGATACTCGAGTTAAACATCACTGCTGTACATTTGCATTCTTACAGGACATAGTAAATTCTGTAGTGTCCCAAAAAGGGCAGGATGACCTTACCATCCACCCCCGAGGGCCTGCCACCCCTTCCCAAGGGCCTGAGAGGAGCCCTTGCCCTCCAGTCAGGGTGGAGGGACCTGGAAAAAATACATGCCCTCAAGACAGCCATCCAGGGAGACCTCCAAGACGGGGAAGAGGGGAGCCCTGAGAAACATAAATCTCTGCAAGGATCACTCACTCAGCTTAGAAATGATATGGTAAGTTAAGACAATAACTATTATCTCATAGGCCTATCACAACACTACAACTTCGCGCCTGCATGTACTGCCTGTGTCCATTATTGTTAGGTGTAAGTTCAGTACAGCCCTTTCCATATATAATACCAATGCACTAGTAAGTAAAAAAAAAGAAAACGTCTGAATCACTCGAGGAATGCTTTGCCTAAACCCCAGACCTATTTCTCTTTTATTCACCAATGATGTTAGAGAGGCTGGTTCCAATCATGCACCCTCTTAGAGCATGCTTAGAGAATACCTCCATGCTTAGAGGAACACCCCCGACTGATCATGCCCCATCTCAAGCTTCTAAAGTATTACCGTATTTACCCATTCATAAGCCAGCTGCAGCCAGGTCTCAATTAACGCCAGTGGTGTTCGGATACCAGAATACTGGAGCAGAGAATTTGAGAAATCATCGATCTAATAGGGCCTATATAAATTATTTCTTGCCATTGTGATTTGAATTTGAGCAAATGCATTGTCAATTACAACATGAAACACCAAGGGATATAACAGCAATTACGGTAGACAAGGAATAGACCTCTCCACAGACACAACTTTATTGAAATGCCATCATTGTCATGTGATCACCGTCCATCCGGGGGGTTTTCTTGACACCGACACCAGGGGGCACTGACCTCTTTCCTTTACCCCTTTTGAGGAACATACGTTCCCCACATGTCACCCCTTCTCCAGGGTGTTGATAGAAAGGGCACCTAATCTGTCCGTATCTCAAAGTCATACAAGATATGGTCTTATTTATACATCCATGATCAATCTATCTGAACTGCCTTTATCAATTATCATAGACAATGACAGTAAGCTGGAGTTTCCAAGTGTCTAAGTCACAGCATGTGGGAATTATAAATTTGTGATAAAATAATTTTTAATATCGAGGAGAATATTTAACGGAAATTAAAACTGAATGGCCATTTAATGATCATCAAATCCTCAGTAAAATAAAACGACATGGAATGGTCACGACAGTGCAATGTTGTATCAGCAATTTAGCATCAACCCACAGCTCAGACAATGTAATTATTTGCTCACTACAGCATTGTTTTTGTTGGGATGCCAGATAAGATAACAGGATTATCCTGTAAGCCATTACTGACCATTGATCACGCGGAGGTTTTGCAATTGATGTTTGACCCCAGTAATAAAACTTTGGTCTTTGTGACAAGTCCATTTATCTAAATTAAAATAAACATATTGTTGTGAAAATAAAAGTTACTACACAATCATCAGAATGGCACGATTATGGTGTAAAAATAATGTTCTAATTTAAATTCTTGTGTGCCTAATAGTGCCTATGTAATTTAAAACAATTATAGGGAGACGTGTCTCTGGTGCAAAAAAAAGGGGGCCCAGCTGCAATGAACATGACCAAAATGTTCAATAATTTAACCATCTCTTTCCATAAGTAAGCTTACAATACTAAATAAAGTCAATAAAACCAAGTATATCTGCATAAACACTATATAGTTCTCAAGAGCAGTAAGAATGCCATTCATCTTTGAGACACTTGACAAGTTTGGCAGAAGAACTTGTTGACTGGACAAAACTGGACAGTGTCCACCTGAAGGACCTTGTTTATTTGTTGTCCAGTTGGGAAAAACCAAAGAGAATTCTCATGTTTGACCTTCGGGACAACTTTGCCCTTGAGCATGTCTCGTGTGTTCATGTTTATTTGAAAGCACTTGACCCCATGTGCTCATTAAACTAAGTTAATTGCTAAACAATGGTATCAGTGACACGAAATCGTGAAATAGGATGTACGAAAATGCTGTGTGGCTATTAATAGTATCATGTAGGTTGTATTTGAAGAGCACATACTGGGCCAATTGTTTAATATATATTATGTCATACTAAGACCATTTGTCTTGTTTCCAAAGTGGGTCACCCACTAACAGTATTTTTGTTTGATTTCAACTAATTAATTATATTTGCTTTATTTCAGGTCAGCCTGCGTCAACTAGACTTATCACTTTATTGCCAGTTGCTTAGACTTTATGAAAACATCCAGGACTGGAAGCAAATGTTAAATGATCATTCCTCGTCTTCTGAGACCTATGATTATGCCACATACAATGGGACGATGGGTCGCCAGTCTTACGAACCAATTGAGGAAGATGCCAATACAAGGGAACAGAAACAGACACCAGAAAAAATGCAAGAAGAACCGATCTATGAGAACACTCCAGCTTCGAGACCATCTTTTTGGCACACACGAAGGAAGTGCAGAACCTCTGACCATGACCTTTCAAGGTCACCAGTCAGGTCGCTTTCGAGGTCACCAGCTTTAGACAACCCTGATTTTGAGGAGTCCATGCTAGGGCCCACTTCAACCCCACGCAGATTGTCCAAACAGCACGAAGTGGATGTCGCTGCCATTCCTCGTTATATAGCAAGGACTCTCACAGGATCCAATGGCCTAGGGGCAAGTGAGACCTTAGCATGGCTGGCATCTGGATCTCCCAAATCAAATGGATCAGTGTCCAGTCATACCTCAAGTACTGCTTCTCTGGATAAACCTTTAGCAACACACAATAATTGCTCGACTTCAGCATCTTCAATTGCAAAGTCCCATCACACGCCCCAACACATGTCGCACAACAGAACCAGCACTCCAGTGTTCAACCAGTCCCACTGCTGGAGTCCGATAAAACGACAAGGGTCCCTCAGCACTGAATCAGATGAATCCCTTTATCTCGAACCCTTACCCTGTGTCCACGCAGAACACCAACGAGAAACATGGAAACAAAGTGCAAGTCCCATTTACCAAAACTGCAGTGGCCTGAGTGGATACGAACGACAACTCAGTGCCAATAGTTCATATCTTTACGAATCAACTTGTTAAATATATTGCCATTTCATCATGACACTTGAATAATCAAGTTATGACATTATACTCTTGTGCCACTTTACTCCATGTGTTGATGATCCAAAAAATCAATGACATTGTCTTGTGTCAGGGTTTCCAAAAAAAAAAAGGTGCACAATACTTCCAATACATATTGACTATGTGACAATTATTATTACACTGCAGATTCTCATAACTTTAAATTTATAACGACTTCACACTTAATCCAATCATAGGTTATAAGGACCATTTTTTAGTCAAACACAAGAAACTTGCATTTGTATTAAAATGTGAATATAATTCTAATGCATAATCATAATATGCTAAGTAATGTGTTTGTTAAGGTCTCAAAGTTGTACAAAAAAAGTGCACATGTGACATGTCTATGTATATTTCTTTATATGAAATACTGTGTTTACGATATCTTACATTACAAATCTACATGAATAAATAGTATACCCTTTTTAAATTTTTGTAACTAAATTTAACCAGCTTGTTGTCATTCAATATTGCCAAGTATTAGATGACCTTCATAGGCAGTAGGTTCGGTTATATCATTTAATATGATACACGTGCAAAGAGTGTCAGCACCCTTCTGATACTATGGCCCCTTATTGTTATGTGCATAATATTAATTTATATGATATCTGGGCCATGGTTTATTAAATAATCATGCATTACATTTATAACCAGAAATCGTTAGTACAAGAGCATGATGTCACTACCAGCTACAACAGGTGATAAATTTGTGAAAATGTTGGTTCTCCAGTGGATCACTCTCACTGGTTAAAAATTATCTTGCATAAGTTTCGCTGACATCAAAGACTCGAAAACCCCAGGGGCATTTTTACAAGTTTACCAAGGTCAGATAAAGCGTGTATTAGATAAAACGCTTGTTCATACCATAACAACACTTTCGGATAACTTTTAAAAACTCAAACAAGAGTTTATTTCTGTACCTTCAGAGAATAGAATACAAAAGTACAAAACATCTTCTGTGTTACAAAGTGATATGTATATACAATAAATTACAAATGTGTGTATAAGAATAAGTTAAAATGTGTTAAGGCGTAATCATGTATCAATGTACTTTTCAGGAATGTGTCATAATGTAAAATGTTAGAAAATTAACAAGATCTAACTAAATGTGTAGATGTTACCATGGCAACAAACCTCAATAATGTCATGTTTCATTCCGATAAGATGGAGGTAGAACTATAAATACTACACAGAGTATTACATACACAATTGCAATTTTTTTGGCAGGACGGTGGGATAATGATATGTGAACAGTACAAATACTCATAATTGCATTTTGATGATCTCTAAATACTGGAATGTGAGAAAATCGTAAATTTACTCGACAAAATATGGTGAACAACAAACCACAATCAGTAACTCATATAAATCCTAAAATATTAACAGTTGGAATGTAACTATTTTTTCATATTTGTGCAACATATCAATATTAGGTACAACAAATGAAACTTGTAAACAAGTGAGCAATACAGTTATTAAAGTTACATAATCATAATGATGATGAGCTAAATTGTCAGATACTAATATTAATACCTCATTATGACAATAAAATGGTGGATGATCTACCGACAAATATTACCATCGTTTAAGTCATATTCATCACCAATTACATTCTGTCACATAAAATGTCAACTGAACCACAGGCCCCAATTGCCACTCAATTACCACACACAATTCAGTTAATTGGAATATCTAATTGACAATAAATATTGTGTGGCAACTAATTAAATGTAAATATATTTTCAAGTGATAAATCAACATTTGGACATGTATTCTGAAGCCACATTATTAGGTTAACATCACATTCACTGAACTACCTGCAAATTAATATTACATTGAGTGTAAAGAATGTTAACTGCTAAATTTAGAAATCCTATTTTGAAATACATCAGTGAATATGGCAGCCATTGGCAGTGTAATTACTCAGTATGCCACTTCCTGGCCAGGAAATTGTTGTGAAAGTTTCGAGTTGTGATTTATTGTTGTGACATTATTGTTTCATGTATTTTTTTTTTTAATTTACAAACCTACACAATATCTGGTAATACGTATATCATGTGAATGTTTACAATAAGTTTTTTTTTTTTTTGTACAGATCTACTTAAACACTTTGAAGTACACAACATGCTGCAGTCACAATATTTAAACATTTGGTTCTCAAGTTTTCAAAATAAACAACATGACTAACAGATAATATATAATTCAGGAAAAGTCAAAATGTCTTACAAACAAACGTGTCTGAGTACACTCTACTACATAAAACTTTTCTGTAACATGATCAAGATTTTACTTTTAGACTTAAAAAAATTATAGGAATTAAGAACCCATCTTTGTTCTGAACTGAGGTGATTATATAACCAGACGTTCATAATAAAAATTTGACAGAAGTATTCTTCACTGTATAGTAGAACCAAAAGCATTTGAATAACTAGACACAAGCTCTACTTGCAAATTGCACTCATTTGTAGAAATACTTAAAAGTGGTTTAAATGAACACATTTTGAACAGCCTTCATATTCTCAGAAACTAGGGAGGATGAAAAAGGCAGTTCCGCGAAATGGAGAATTACTCCTGATCAAAATATTTGCTCTCCCTCGAAAGTTAATGCAGGTAAACCAGTGCGTATTGGTTTGTCAGTATTTGTATCCTGGTGCATAGTCGCCTAGTTTCCGCCACACCACCTGAAAACCACATATTTACTTCCTTTAAACTTTCACTCATAATAACTGAGTATTACTAGTTTCCTGAAAGGTACATATTATTACAAATAAATCCTTCCAATATTTTTGTAAATAATTTAATAAAAGTTTGCAACACACAACTTGGTGAATTGTAATGTCTGTTAATGAGACTTATTAAAGTGGATATGCATAAACCAGGTAATTAAGCCCAGTTCTAGGAAGATGGATTGTGTGATGGCTGCATAACAGTTCCCTCTGTTAGTGAATAATGGCCCATTCAGATCACATAGTAAGAAACTTGCTTAAGTAGCTATAAAGTGCAATGGTTGTACTTACATTACACATCTCTCGCACAATGGCTTTCTCCGTGTCATCTAGTTCATCGTCATCATCCTGGATCTCATGAATCGGTTGTTCCAATTGTTTGTGAACCTCCAACACCTGTTATAACCAGTGCAAAGATAGTTTTACATTTGTTATAGGCCTAGTCTAAATTTGTGGTTGACAAATTCAGCGGATTATCTCCAGGAACAGTTAAACCTTGCTTGTTTTTCCTGTACTTGATTACCCCTCATATTAAGTAAATCATAACTGACATATCAATTATTGCACTTTAATCAGATCTGCAACAAGGAAATTCCTGCTCGCTGAGGGGGGTTGGAAATGAGTTAATAGAAATTTAATCAGAGGGTGTCTTTATAATGGATATTTTTAGAATATGATATATAGTATTACACATAAATGTAAACATGTTTAAGTGAAGAGAATGCACAAAATTTCACCTACTTTCATAGCATGCACCACGGCTTCAGGCTTGGACGCATCACTTGAGTAACTAGCAGGATAATTACTTCCTCCGACGGGCACAGATCTGTGGCCACTCTGCAATTTAAAACAAATATATTTCTTAAAAATGACAGCAGCTTAAAGTAACAGCAAATACACTTACTAAGACACATAAAATCAGATGTTTTAATTTAATACAATACAATTAATACATATATATTTATATTCATTTATTGACAGGGAACTTTCATACTCTGGCAGTAACAGATTTTGTAAGGAGACCTCATAAATCACTATGTTAATACATAACTATCAGCGGTCATGCTAATGTGAGGTTACGTATTCACGAGCATTTCATAATTCCATTACAAAGAAATATATAAATCATGAAATTCCCGCTAGTGCACATTGCACAATCTAATGAAAGGTAACATCATGTTTCAAATACATTAATATTTACATACTAATAGCTTTTAGAATGCAAGACCAAACAGATTCAAGGATTCGGGAATGACTCCATACTTTTGGCTTGCATGAAAATGCCAACAAGAATCAAGAATGCCACCTTATGAGCATAGCTGCGACTTCAAAGATGTCTTAAAAGGGTCACCCTACTTAAAGCTTGGGTATGCACAGTAACACTCACTCTACTGAGCAGACGTTCTATACATTCACTCAGGAGTGACACAATGATCATAATGATGATTTGTGTGATGTTATCTGATTTAAGTTGTCGCAAACTAATGGCAAGCGAAGTCAAATTCAGTGACAATGATGCTTCAAGCATTAGCATGATTAGAGGGAGCGAATGAATCCCATCTTCTGTTTGAAGCAAGTGACTGTAACGACGTAACAATAAGTAACCCTGTGTTGGTGAGTCTGACAGTTGAGTTTACCGCATTTACTCAAAACAAACCAGGTCTACTTTAAAACACTCTAGTGCATAAATGTATTTTAAGAAATCGCTAAACTAAAATATTGAATCTCAAATTCACCTCTGACCCCACTCGACACTTGCTGAAGAATATCATATAAATTAATACTGGCAGCCATCTTGGTTCTGTTCTCCCATTCAAAATTTAAAACACTATCTCCTCCCTGGATAATCCTTCTATATCCGTCCCGCTTAGCCAGGACCTTCTATGCGTATTTCATATGGGAGCTAAGGTCCGATTTCCTTCCTAAACCTAAATTTGTTGTTTTATTTACCATTATAGATTAATTTCAAAACCAGAAAGAGGCTGACCCCCCCCCCCCCCCCCCCCCAATGACCATGCTTGCAAGTAGAATTAAGGCTCTTGTATGAAACTCAGAATGAGGCTGAATGGCAGGTAACCTCACAGAGCAAGTGATCTTTTTGAACTCTGAATAGGGGCAGTGGCAACATTGGGTTTTATATCACAAACTTTTAAATCCAATAAATTTTAATGAAGCTCATAATGGATACACAATTTTTTAAAATTTGTCTCCTGGCTGGGGGAGTTTGATAAAAGTTCAAATGCATGTATTGTACGATCCCTCAAATTCAAATGTACTAGACAAAGGGGGCAGAGGGTACTGGGCTGGATCCATGCATGGACTACTGGTCAACGAACCAGTAATAATGTGTCCTGTCCACCAAGCAAGCATTGTCTCAGACCTGCTGGGGGTACTCAGAGCTGGTACCTTAACAATTTACCTTCATATTGTGGAATTCGGAAGTTTGGCAACAAAAGATTAAAAAGTGACAAAAATCAGACATTGGTTCAGAAAATCCTTGTTCAGTTCCTACAAAATTTTTTAGAATCCCCCCCCCCCCCCTCAAAAAAAATTTATTATCATATGATTATTGTTGTTGGACCCAAAGGAATTTTTTTTGTTTATAAATTTCATTCAGAAAAGGACATTACCTAACGTCTTGTAGAAAATTGTGGTTCCTTGTCAATTATTTTGTTCAGATATGCAATCTCAAAGTAGGGGTGGCAGAAAACGTACAAATTAGTGCCATAAGGTGACGAGAAAAAAGGATACACATAATAAGACCTTTGTGTAGAATTCAACGGTGCTAACGAAAATTTGCTGTCTTTTAAACTTTTTGCGTAAATCCATTTTATATAGACACTAATGGCTCATTTTCTTTACTTTAAGCAAGATAAGCTATACTGTATATGTTTATTTGTTCAAACTGCATGTGCTGCATTCATTGTACATTGTTACAGGTTTTGCTAGTGTTAAATTAATAATATCAGCATACTACTAGTGTTTTTAATCATGCAAATACGCCAGCCCCACTGATGCTCTCTTGAAAGGTGCTCTTGCTCTAGCAATGAATGGGGAGAAAGGCAGGTGATCTCCCCTCAAGCTATCCCCACCAGGTCACCATGGTAACACAGTGCTGTCTTTGTAGAAAAATTGTTTTCAAAACACACAGTGAACACCCAATGGCCTGGAGACATTAAGCCTGCCTTTTGAGGAATTGAATTACTTAAAGATGAACAATATGGGGCTTTATCTTTCCGGTCAGTGAATAACAATAGTCAGCTGGTCATTAGGCTGTTTATTAGAGTGTTTCATAAAAACATTTATAAAGAGGACTTCAGACAGACCAAAAAAAAAGAGATAAAACCATGATTTACAAACTATCACAACAATTTAAAATATAGAGAAATTATAAATATTACAGCACGTTTAAAACATACTTGAACATTTAATGAATTACAACCATTCAGAGCACTGGGTCTCGACAGTTAGCTCAATTCCTAAGTGTATATATGTACATTGTACAAGCAGGCCATGCACGTGTAATCCATGTGTAGACACTGCTGTTAGTAAATGCTACATTTCCCTCTTCCTCCGCACTCAGAAATTCCACCCCACTCTCTCCCCTGCATTGCATCTGTCATTTCCAGTTATGCCAGTCATGTGGGTTGGTTTAAACATGTTTATCTTGTGCAAAGTCACTTCCAGAACGAGAATTCTTGGGTCAAATGTCTCTTTTAGCAACCAGGTAATGTTTTCTTTAGCAAATTCAAGAAAGGATACACTTTGTTTACTTTTCATCTTTCTGAGCTAACTTCATCTTTCTGAGCTAACTGAGACCTTATCATACTTATGGTCTGTGGTTGCACAGACTAAGTAGCAATGCCCACAGCAACCCAACACACCTACCAGTTGCCATGGTAACCAGTTACAAACCAGATGCACAAGGTTGTCACAGCAACAGGCAACATTTTCAACATCTTCAAAATCTCACCTAGCATTTGTGGGGAAAACCCCATTGACTTATCTGCGATCTGTCAAACCCCCTTGCACAGCTGTTGTGGCCGGTCTTAAATATACAGCTGTCTAAAATATACAGCTGTCTTAAATATACGGCTGTAGTTTGCTGCCCCCTTGTGCAAAATGCAAACAACATAAACTGATCAGTATTCTGCCACTCTGTATGTATTAATTCTATCACAATTTAAGAAATTTTGGCTGGATTACCACACACCCTTACAATCTGTGTCCAGATTACATTCAACCTGTTGACAAATGTCACCTTTCCTGTATGGGTTATTTTCATAATATTGTTCATAGTGTTGTAAGCACTCAAAATGTCTTGCTAGCTAAAGAACTGTCCTCTCAGGTAAAGTTGCCCAATATACTTCAGTCAAATATTGGTTGTCCCTTGTACTCTGTGCCCATGCTGAGGCAGGGGAAAGACCCCACCCATGGGGTGAATGTGTGACATGGGTGGACTCCTCTCTCTCAACAATCAAACCTGACGAGCAGCCAAGGACTTGCCTTAGAGGGCTGCAGTTTCCATCCTATACCCTTTTCCTCAAATTGTGTATTGTAGTGGAAATAATGCACTTCTGATGATTCTTCACTAATGCCATATCATTAAGTACTGGGCACCAGCATAAACTTGTAATTAAACTGATAACATTTCAGAAAATCTGACATACCTGGGAACCTGTACTGCCACCATATTCCAAGCTGGGGATGGAAGAAGAAGATGACTTTCTTTGAGTTTGAGGTTCATTTTGTCGTTGTCCTTCTCCAGAATTCCTTTCTGTCCGCTGCAAAAAAATCACAAGACTTTTTAAGTTCTCAATTGCAATGACTGCATTCCTTAATTGACTTTTTACAAATTGCTGCAATACTCACTTGAGCCAATTGCCTTTTCTCTTGTTCTAGTTGGGTAATCTTTCCCTCCAAATGTCTGACATAATTAATGTTTTCTTCTAGAGGGTAAAAAATGAAGATTAAGGGTACACATTATTTTGAAACCTATCATATTCAGAAGTCAACCTGTTATTCAACATTGATAATTGATTGGTCCAGTTGATGGTCAATTGGTTGGTCAGCTACTCTGAAGGTCCAGTGTTTAATTACTGAGCACAGCTAATAAGTGACATGTTAATTTTCAAAGCCATTCCCATGAACGCTATTTAGGAGCAACATATATGCTAACTCAATTTTATCCTCAGCAGACTAAGCTTCAGACAATTAAGTAGCACTGGAGCAAAATAATACAATACCTACCATTGACTCCCCTCTGCCTGCTGACTTCTTCCAAGAGACTGGTGCTGACATCTGCAGGTTTTCCCTCTTCTCCAGTTGGGGTTGTATTGCTGCTTCCGTCCCCTTGATCACGATCTCCCGTCTCCTCTCCCGGAGAGCGTAACTCTTGATCCAGCTCGATACAAAGTTTCTTTAGATCAAAATTCTCCTTCACTAACTCCTCCTGTCGAGTCTCTAGCTCTTTCAACTTTTGCTGATATGCAGCAACTTCACTTTTCATCACGCTCGCAGTGTAACGTCCAAATCTCTGCCACTCTTTTGCAAGCTTGCGTCCTCTTTGCCGGTCATCGTCAAGAAAACAACACAAGTCGCGTAATTCCTGGTTGTCATCTTGCAGACGCTGATTTACTTCCTTCAATCCTCGAATCTCAAGAAGGTGGACCTGCCAAACAAGAAATAGTAAACTTTAATTATAACAGCCACCATATACTCATCTCAGACTTAAGCCCTTAAACCTGGCAAATGGTTACCATTTATTATTGTGGTTAAAATACGCATTAGCAGAGTAGCTGCACAAATTATGTTATTTTCTAAAGGTTTGTACCTGCATGCGACGGTTGACGTCAGACATGAGATTCTTGTGTTCCATCATCACCTGGACCCTGTCCCCATCAACCTTCCTCAGCAGCCGCAACAATTCCTCAGGACCCCTGCGCCTGAGGTCGTCATCACTCAGCTTCGAAATGCTCACCGACATTTTTATGGGATTTCAAGAACGGTGTTCCGAGTTGACCTTACATCGCCACTTCAAATGTCTGTAAAAGAATTGTACGATGTGTATTATCAAAATTATCAATTAAAGAGTGAATAAGCATATATGATAAGGTCTGCTCAATCTTATACTTATAATATACATGAATACAATAATTAATCCAGCACCACTTCATCTAGTTCTGGATCCCCCGATTTACACACACAGTCTGCACACTTGATCATGTTGATGGCTTGATATTAGTATAGTATTACCATATCAGGTTATATCTACTACTATACCGTAAATTTTCATATTTGTTCGATCAGTTAATGTATCGAATTGCGACCCATTACATAATTACTACAGGTGACCCTGATATCATGACAAAAACACATCTCTGACTAAGGACCAACTAAAACTTATTACAAAATTACTATAAGTATTACCACTTAATTACCGATTACAATGAAAATTTGCAGGATCGTTGCTAAATTATGAAGACTGAAGTGTTCAGGATGATTAGGCATTGAAATTACTCAAGGATTAGGTAGGATTCAGAGCCCTTGTAAATGTCCAAATTAATTAACCCACCTTGGTTTAACAAATCGGTCCCAATTACATGTTAAGCCGTCAAGAAGAAAGATCAAAACACCCAGATGCTGTTAATTTGAATCTCAGCTCGGAAGTGACCTAGTTTTCAGCGTTGTAAATATCTTCTCACCTGGAGAGTTCCGGGCACCTGCTGCACGTGTTGGTTGACAATACGAGAGAGGGCAGCACCTCCCTGCTGATTTTTTTTTTGGCAAGGCGGTCACTGAGAAAAAGGAGATACAAAAATTAGAGGCCCTTTAGTAAAGAATTGTCCATTAGCGTGATGATTACATATTAAATTTAATCTGTAACTGACATCACCACATATACGTGTGCACCATCAATTCCCATTTCTATAGCACAGGCAAGTAGTTCAAGAGTGAATTATTTGCAAGAATATGGCTGGAATTTACACATTAGGCTGGAATTATGACCAAAGGCTGGAATTTGGTCATTTTTTAAAGTTTTTGGACATGTCTGATTTGAATTTTGGTGTCAATGTAAATCAATAATTATAAAGTTGCCAACTTATTTCCACAATTAGGTCCCAGGAATTACGGATGACAGGTGAATTCGGCGCGTATCAACTTCGGCACAGCCGAATCGCTATTGGTGAATTTGGTGCGTAAATTTTGTGAATTTGGCGCGTATTTTAATGTGGAATAACTTAGCATCTAAATCATGAAGTCCAGAAAAATGGACAAAGCCTGAAAAAATTTAAAGTTGACAACATATTGCACCAATAAATTATCAAAAGAGGTGTTCAGATTCATATTTTTGTAATTTCCCGCCATTTTCAAACCAAATGAGCTCTCCAGTAAAGGAGGTTATGACGTGTTTCCGGTTGGAAGGTTTTCTGCAGAAGTTGGCAAGATTGAAAGCCTTTTTTTTGTTTTTCATCATTGGACTGCCGCAAGGTAAGCTGATGTACCCCATTGTATTATACACCATTTTAATCAGCAATTCCTGTAGTTTTTTGCAACAACAAATAACCATGGTGAAATATGTAGCAAAATTAGTATTTCTTCAAAATGTTGGTCAGCTTTAATATCATTGCAGTAATATGTCATTCCGTCACACTAATAAAGCATTTATTTTTGTTACAGAAAAGTCTTTGAAAATATGCTATTAATTAGTCTAAAATCAAACAGTGGTTCACGTGTGGTATGTGTGGTATGTGTTTTTTCATAAATATGCCTGGCAAATTCCATTGTATTAATACCAAAACAGTACTGAATGGATTGATGGTGCTCATCTTGACTGTGAGACGGAATGATGTTTGTCTGTAATTTGTTGTGAAATTTTGCTTTATCTGCTTATTTCAATTATAAAAGAAACTGCCATCTTCATCCATTAATATTTACATACCAAAAGTAATTAGGGAGGTCCAAGTTTGCAGAACTCCGGCCTGTTGATGTATTGTACTGTTCTGAAACACCCCGTAACGTTTGCGGATGCATCTACCACCAGAACGTTATCTTAATAATGGAAGCAGTTCACAAACATGTTCACATGTGAAACTTTGTGAGTGTGATCCACCTTCTGAAGACTGCATGCTTACCCATTGCAACACGTGTGGAGGGAGAACTCCTGATCGATCCGTAACAGTACAAAGATTGTACCGTATATGACCAAAATTGTGAAGTATGATCAATGGAAGCAAAATGAAGATGGATACTTGACCAAAGTGTCATGTGAAAAGACACTTCAAATGATAATTGATCCCAAAGAGAAAAGCTGCCCCAGTTTGTTAGACATATCTGCATAAAAGAAAAGCAAGCAGCTTCATATGATGTAGACAAAAACGAGGCAACTGAAACAAACAGCGATAGTGTGCTGATTCAGATGGATTTTGCTGAAAATTTCAGTTTCATACCAGGATGAGGAACAAAGTGCCCACTGGCGACAACGTTCAATCACAGTCTATACAGTCATGTTGTATCATAAAACTGAAATCACCTCATTGGTCATCCTGTCAGATTGCACAGTGCATGACAAATACTCTGTTGCAGCGTTTACACAAGAAATACTGCTTAAAGTGAATGAGTATCCCAATGTTTCAAAAGTCCACATCTGGACTGATGGTCGAGCGTCCCAGTACAAAAATAGATATGTTCTAGCTCTGCTGGCCAAGTTGAGTGTCATACACCCATTCAAGATAGACTGGGCTTATTTTGCTACTGCCCATGGCAAGTCACCCAATAATGCATTGGGAGGGACTGTAAAGCGTCAATATCGACAAATTCTCACCAGATCAAGGATCATAGGCATTGCTAATTCATTCGCAGAAGCACTGAAGTCTGTGAACAAAAATTTTAAAGTTAGCGTTATGTCAGAAGTGGAGATCAAAGACATGTGTGATGCCCTAGATCTGCCCAACATATGGGACACAACACCACCAAAACGCGGCATCATTAAATCTAATTTTGCAGAGGCCATCGGTGAAAAAATTTCCATTCGAGAATACAAAACAGCTGAGAAAGTTACAGAACACTATGTGTTACATCAACAGCTTGACGCAGTTGAAAGTGTTCCATTTGTGGTTGAACTAATTCAGCTGACAATGGGAGAAGACCAAGGAGCTATACTCCTCTTTCCCAAGTTGATCAGACAGAATTTTCTGATGAAACTCCTGTTAGGCCCTCTGTCAGTGCTGAGACAAGATGCAGCTGTTCCTGTTACTGGTGTGGACAATGCTGAAAATGGCCTTCGTGCTGATGAGCTGCAGAAGCTTCCAGCTCTGTAATAAATGAACCTCCTGTTTCTGGTGTGGATGATGTTACAGAAGAACAGCCAGTAGTTCGGGAAACTACAAATGCCAATGAAACTGGCATTCAAACCAATGTGCAACAACGCAAGAAAAAAAAATCACGTGAAAACAAAAAGGTGAACAGCAAAAAGAATACCCCTGCACACTCTGTTCTTGAGTCTTTGGCAATCAAGAAGATCCCAAGTATGAGGAAGAATGGATCGCATGTCTTATCTGTGAACAGTGGTACCTCAGTCACATATCTGTCCCAAAGTTCAAAGATCTTCACCTGCAGTCTTGCGTACTTGGCTCGCTGGTACCGGCTGAGCTCCTCTTCATGTAATAAGCTCAACTGCAGGTGAAGATGCAGACTTTCCTTGTTAAGGAGATTCACAAGCTGGTAGAAACCAAGGTTTCCATGTCTGGCACAGTAGTTTAGTCGGTGATGCCACCCTTCAGTGTCATTGTTCGTTCTGATAGGGCGCATAAAAACTGACCAGGAGGCTACGGGCCACAGAGGACTTACAATCCACTGTCTTCCAACGTACTGAAGTAAGTCCCTGTAAAGATGATGGGATGTCCTGGCGCTCGCTTCATAGCCCTCAAACATTGCTGTAAACTGCTCTGGTGGCAGGAAGGGCAATGCCATCAGTCCCCGGCAGAACTTGAATGTTGCGGCATTATCTCTGTACATGCTTGTCACAGACAGCACAAGGGTAGCAACGAATCTTCCTAGGCATCTTCCAAGAGCATCAAGAGAATGATACTTTCCAGCCAACCCTTGCCTTTTATGCCCCAAGCAATGTAATTAACCAATAGGACAGTTTAGCCATTAGCCAATCAGTATAGTGACCTACCTTAATGTGCTAATTGCAATTTACTATATTTTCTGGTTAACCATAGTATGGTAAAGAACTAACTCAATGTCACTGAAGCATACAGACAACTTATATATTGATTTATTACAAAAACCATTAACACCATTAATCTTCCATTTATGTATCAAATAACATTTGTAACTTAACTTAATTATTTCTGTGTGTACTTTTAATCAAAGTGTAATTTAATGAACATATATATATATAATAATATAATAATATAATAATAATCTATAATGGGAGTTTTTATATAGTACATAGTAAATTATATATGTATATTAATTTATTCTTGGTGTGACAAAAATGAAAAGGGCAAAAGGGGTTGCTATATAGATGTAGTAGCCCTATTAAATATATAAAATTATTTACATTATTAATATATTTTTATATTTACATTTTCTGTACAATACAGTCACTGATAATGTTATTAAACCTTATGGCTATATTGGATTAGTGTCGATTATAATACAGATGTGAGCCTCCTTTAGCTAATTGCACTTACAACAAAGTAAAGTCAATGCCAATTAATTTAACACACATACAAGGGTTTATTGCTTAATAAACCACTTAACTCACGGGCCTTCGTACTCACGGGCCCGCGGAATTGCGGACCCGCGGACTAGTGGGAAGTCACCATATTTAATGACTAAAACTGCAATGAACGGGGGGGGGGAGGGGGGGGGGGTTAGGACAGATGTGCATGTTTTCTCATTTGGCCGTCCTGGAACGGTGGCCGTCTTGGTTAGTGGCCGTCTTCGTGTGCTGGCTGTCATGAATTTGGCCGTTTTGACCGAACCCCAGCGCCCTCTTCAGGATTAGCAAATTCTCGGCCAATCCGATAGTTGAGTATTTACGTCAATGGGTGGGGAGCAGTTGAGATGAGTTGATGGAACTTGGTGAGAAATTGCTGTAAACTCGGGATTCATGACTTCTCCAATGAAAGGAAATGATGGGATAGCGGACTTGTCCAATAGGATACAATGTTACGGTGTGTTAAGCAAGAAACCGCTGGGACAGACATCAAACAAATGGACTAAAAGGTGAGTATTTTTTTTCGCAGAGGATCTGAACTAATGACATTAATGGATAAGTTGTTTCTATAATTGCCCAGAATGACTCCAGATAGACATAACACACATAATTCAACATCATACAACAATGACAAGTATTGATAATCAATGATCAAAGCCATTGTAAAAATTTCAGCAGGTTTTAATATGTAGCTGTCAATGCCAGGAGTGAGCGAACCTATACAATATGTATATGAACAGAGACTGAGGTGGTAAAAAAAGTCTTAAAGAACAGGGACTCATTTAAGTTGTCATGATTTTGCCAGGCCGTTAAGTTAGTAAATCAGCTATACAGATCTATACACTGACTGCCCTATAACGCTAGTACACATCGTACTGACCATGTAGAGTTTTTGAATTTTCAAAATTGGACCATAAATAATGATTTTAGAGGCAAAATAAGTCAGAGCTGCTCAGGAATTGTAATGCGTACCTTCAGTCGCCAGGGGCGCTGCGATCGCTTACACTTGCCCCCCGGTGTGAAAAAACGTCATCGCCAAACAGTGGCGTGGCTAGCGCGAACGTCATCGATTCAAGGTTATTCGTCAAACATTCTGGGCTCCCCGTTAACATAGACACCCATTCTATGTACCGTTAGAATTTTTACAGTCAGAAAAACAAGTTTTCTCCATGTTTGAAGCTGGGTGTGTATTCGTTAAGAAATTATGGACATCACAACTGTTGAACCGACGACGTTGTTTTGACGTGATGACGTAGTCTCGTTCTGGACCATTGGTCAAAAAGCGATATTAAGTTGATCTTCCATAGGATTACATGTATTTTATAAATTTTGAGACACTTCCGGTTCAGCATGATCACTGTGTAGCCTCATTTTGAAACCTCTCTCTATGGGAAGTGAGCTTCGCTCATATAATTCTTTGTTGTGGATCAAGTAATTTTAATCAATTGACACCACGGTGGTGGTAAAGAAACATATTTTTTAATGAATTTACAAGAAAGCCACATTTTTGAACATGCAGAATTATGGATTGAGTAGAACTAGGCCCATTACAATGTCAGTTTAATTATTTTTTCTTCAGATTTTTCGTCGTCAAGGATGGATTTTTACTGTACTATGCTGACAGCGAAAGGAGAGACTTTGAAAAGAAGAAATTCATAAATGTCCATCCCAAGGTGAGATTTTGTCGAGTTTGAATCAATTAATTTTGGTAAAGTTTGTATTAAAGAGTAGTAGTAGACTTCAGTACTAAGTAGGAGGGTAGTCTTGACCCTCCAATCTGGTACTTTTCAATTACAGCCTTTGACTTCCGCTCCCACAGGTCAAAGGAGGCTCCCTCGCCACTGCTAATCACCAATAAGCTGTAACAGAAAAAGCTAATGCTAAGGAAGACTGTACACGGCATACAGGGAATTAGATATTGCTTTATAGATATTCTTGTGTATATGTTACTATCAGGCCACCCTCTTGAACCAGCGCAAACTAACTATTTTCTTGAATGATCATGCATGATTGAAACGATCATTTGTAGAGCAAGGTAGATATGATCATATTTATTTTTCTGGAGATCGTGCAGGTGTTTATAATATGTAGCTGTCAATGCCAGGAGTGAGCGAAGCTATACAGTGTACAATATGTATATAACCAGAGACCTTCATGACAACTTAAATTAGTCTCTGTTCTTTCAAGACTTTTTTTTTTCTTCTTTACCACCTCAACACTAATTTTATTGACAAAATGGTCAGGGTAGGCCTACAGGTTGATTTTTGCCAGGCCGTTAGGTTAGTAAATCAGCTATACAGCTCTATACACTGACTGCCCATAACTCTAGTACACATCATACTCACCATGAAGATTTTAGAATTTTCAAATTGATCAATAATGATTTTAGAGGCAAAATAAGTCAGAGCTCCTCTGCAATTGTAATGCGTACCTTTAGCCGCCAGGGTCGCTGCGATCGCTTACACTTGCCCCCTGGTGTGAAAAAACGTCATCGCCAAACAATGGCGTGGCTAGCGCGAATGTCAGCGATTCAAGGTTATTCGTCAAATATTCTGGGCTCCCCATTAACAAAGATTTATCCTTTCGATGTACCGTTAGAATTGTTACAGTCAGGTAAACAAGTTTTTCCTAAGTTTGAAGCTGGATGTGTACTCATTACGAAATTATGGCCATCACAACTGTTGAACTGACGACGTTGTTTTGACGTGATGACGTAGTCTCGTTCTGGCTCATTGGTCAAAAAGCGATATTAAGTTGATCTTCCATAGGATTACATGTATTTTTGAAAACAGCAATAATAAGTGAAATCAATTTTTATCCAGTTCCGGTTGGCTTGTTCACTGTGTAGCCACTCGTCTACGGGAAGTGAGCTTTGCTCACGGCCTACGGCTGTGACAAGCTTTGCTCATATTAAATCTCGAATGAACAAGACGAATTGTTAGTGTATCAGTGGGGTCTAGTCCTCTGACCAACTCGCCCGCCGATACAACTGGTCCGCAAGCCTGGTCAACTGGTCTGCCAGTCTGGTCAACTGGTCCGCCACTACGAGTCAAATGGTCCGCCAGAAAACCAACTGGTCCTCTGCAAAAAAAAGTTAACTGGTCCGCCAGTATTAGGGTGGCTGTGGTCAGGCTGCCCAAGGGGGGCTGCCGCGGGGATTGGCAAACAAGAAGGTAAAAATACCATCCTCCCACGATTTTTAGTTTTTAAGGTATTCCAAAAAAAAAAGTTTTTATAATGGACAACTCTGACCCGTAGAGGGAGCCTTAGGTCAACTACTGAGAGACGCTCGCCCCCCTGCTTTTGAGCGGCGAACGAGTTGACGAGTAAACAGTTACCGGCCAGCGGCAGGTCGGTGGACGAGTCGGTTCCGAGTGGCGGACAACTTCATCCTTTTTGTAGTATGGACATAGCAAGAGGATGGATACGCCATCTAGCGGACTAGTAGGCTTCGGCAGCGGGCGAGTTGATTTTGCCGGCGGACCAGTCAGTCGGACGTCGGACGTGTCGTCTGGCGGACGAGTTGACTATACTCCATATCATTTGGTAATGTACCAAGTATAAAATGATGTAAAAATACATGTGTATGAATTGAATTACTATGAAAGGACAATTGTTTCGTGTTTAAGTGTTATGTGAACCACTAATTGAGAGCATGATCTTCATTTCTTAGCAACAATAAATTTAATGGCATTGGTTTATTATTGTTGCTCTTAAAATTATGGTCAATCAGCATTTTGGAAATCTTGCTGTGCTAACTACAATTGCAAAGATTAGGCAAAGTTTTCCATAGAAATTAAAATTTGAAAGGTTTACAATGCAAACCTCTGTAACCTGTAAGCAATAAAATACGGTCGACTCTAGCTGTCTGTAGCGACCTGTACCTGTGGTCTACATATGCTAAAGCCAGCTGCTTCTGTCATCTTCTTTAGCTTATAATTGGCTTACATCTATCACCAGATAAATATAAACCTTGGTAAATGTACAAAATTTATCTAATACGGTGTACAGTATACTGCATAAGTGAGTACACACCCCTTGCAAGGTGGGTTATTCAGCCTCAGCTCACAAAATATTAGAAATACAGGGAATTTGCTGCAACAAAATCTTTGTCTGGCAACATATAACTGTTTCGCAAAGAATGATCACAATTGCTTATATCAACAGTTCATATTATGTAATAGTTTATAATACAGTCAATGCAAAACTGAGTACACACCAAAAATAACAATTTATCATGTTGCTATGTAACCAGATTCAAGTTTACAGTTTATCAAATACTTAATAAGAGATGTTTGATGAAGCGTTCCACCCAACCCAATTAATCTGAATTAAGAGACCCCTAAGTTGTATAATAGGTCAAATTACCTTAAACAGTCATCTTCAAAGAGATATGACAACAATGGCACCACATGGGACTGAGATTTCTTGTCAAATAAGGAAAAGAATAGTCACACTGCATAAGAAGGGGCACAGTTACCAGAAAATAAGCAATGCTTTGGAAATAAGCCGAAACACAGTGGCTAAAGTGATTCAGAGATTCAAGAAAAATGGAGAGGTGCTAAACATGAAGCGGTCAGGTCGTCCCAGGAAGTTGACTCCAAGGGATGAGCGACATCTGGGGAGATCCTTGGAAAAAAAACAGAAAAGCAAGTACTGTGGAGCTAGCAAAAGCTCTTGAAAGTCAAGTTGGGGTGACTGTATCCACTGATACGATAAGGCGCACAGTGCATAGAATGGGACTGTATGGTACCGACCTCGAAGGAAGCCCTTGCTCCAGCCAAGACACAAGCAGGATCGCATGGCTTTTGCTACAACAAACCAGAGCAAGGATGTAAACTTTTGGAATAAAGTCCTGTGGTCTGATGAGACCAAAATCAACCGGTTTGGGTCTGATGGCATCCAGTGGGTTTGGAGACGTCCAGGTGATGAGTACAATGAAAAGTGCATGGTACCCACAGTGAAGCACGGTGGTGGCAGTGTCCTCTTATGGGGTTGTATGAGCTCTGCAGGTGTTGGAGAACTCCATTTCATTGATGGCATTATGGATTCTAATATGTATTGCCATATTCTCAAGGAAAATATGCTACCTTCCCTCCATGCCCTTGGTCGTGGGGCCATATTTCAACAAGACAATGACCCAAAACATACTTCAAAGTTCACCACTGAGTTCCTGACAAAACACAAGGTAAAGAAACTGGATTGGCCTAGCATGTCTCCAGATCTGAACCCAATAGAGCACCTGTGGGGTGTTTTGAAAAGGAAAGTGGAGCAACACAGGCCCAAAAGTATCAATGCTTTAAAAGAGGTCATCCTTGGGGAATGGAGGAAAATTGATGCTTCAGTATGCCTTGAACTTGTTCATTCAATGCCTAGGAGGATTGATGCAGTGCTGAGAAACAAGGGTGGACACACTAAATACTAAGACACTATACTTACCTTTACTTTATGTTACTGTGTACTCATTTTTGCTTTGTCTTTATTTTAAACCATTTATATAAAATGAACTGTTGATCTAACCAATTGTGATTATAATTTGTGAAATGGTTTTTTGTTGTTAGATAAAGATTTTGTTGCAGCAAATTCCTTGTATCTCTTATATTTTCTGAGCTGAAGCTGGAAAACCAACCTTGCAAGAGGTGTGTACTCACTTATGCAGTATACTGTATATCATAAATACGTATTTTTAGATCCGGTTTTGAGTAGCCAGCTATGACAGCTTTGTCTAGTTTCAATTTGATGGGCCGTTTTGAATGAAACTAACAGTATAGCGTTTTAAATAGAACAGAACCAAGATGGCTGCCGGCATTAATTCATATGATTAATGCTGGCAGCCATCTTGGTTCTGTTCTATTTAAAACGCTATCTCCTCCCTGGATAATCCTTCTATATCCTTCCCGCTTAGCCAGGACCTTCTACGCGTATTTCTTAAGGGAGCTAAGTTCCGGTTTCCTTCCTAAACCTAAATTTGTTGTTTTATTTACCGTTTTAAAATTAAATTAAAAACCAGAAAGAAGCTGACCCCCCCCCCCCCTAACGACCATGCTTGCAAGTAGAATAAAGGCTCTTGAATAAAACTCAGAATGAGGCTGAATGGCAGGTCACATGACGTCACAGAGCAAGTGATCTGAACTCCAGACTGAATAGGGGCAGTGGCAACATTTGGTTTTTATACCACAAACTTTGAAATCCAATAAATTTAAATGAAGGCCATAACGGATACAAATTTTTTAAATTTTGTCTTCTTGCTGGGGGAGTTTGATAAAAGTTCAAATGCATACATGTATTGTAGGATCCCTCAAATCAAATTTAAATGTACTGGACAAAGGGGGCAGAGCTTACTGGGTTGGATCCATGCATCAACTACTGGTCAATGAACCAGTTACCTCTCAGGCTAATCATTCAGCTCCAGACGATCAAATCATTTATACCGTGTCCTGTCCATCAAGCAAGCATTGTCTCAGACCTGCTGGGGCACTCAGAGCTGGTACATTAACAATTTACCTTCATATTGTTGCACCGACTTGACAATTACATTACTGAAGCCTTTTATAATTATTTTCATTTTTCATCCTATTTTCAAAATTTACAGTTTTTCCAGACAGCTAAGTTACCAAAACTAAATAAATATAAATTAGGTCCAATTGTAGTGGTAGTATGGAATATCATTCATTGTGAAAGTGTGTTAAAGATTTACCCGGGTGGCAGATTGCCCATACATTTTCAATAGCTTGGTCCTCTCTGATTCCCTGAGTGAATAACACTCAGGTTGCGTCTGGCGTGTTCTGTGATCTGATTGTCTGATATCTAGCATCCAAACATTGTGACGTCACTTTCCAATTGACAGACCCGACCTGTCTCCTTATACTTGAGACGGGAACGAGTCAGAGCTTGGTCAGTCTTCAATAACTGGAAAATTCAAAACCAGAAAGAGGCTGAATGGATGTAGCAACTGCCTGTGCCCTTAAATGAAACTCAGAACGAGGCTGAATGGCAGGTCACATGACCTTGCCAACCTTGGTTGCCAAGCGACGTCACCATTTTTCCGCCGTTTCCAGTTCCAGAAAGATTATTGTGTCCAGATATGCTGGCAGAATCTCATAGTTGGGGTGGCAGAAAAAGTACAAATTAGTGCCATAAATGACAAGAAAAAAGGATAACAATAAAACCTTTGTGTAGAATTCAACTATGCTAACGAAATTTGCTGTCTTTTTCAACTTATTGTGTAAATCCATTTTATATAGACACTAATGGCTCATTTTCTTTACTTGAAGCAAGATGAGCTATACTGTATATGTTTATCTGTTCAAACTGCATGTTATGCATTCATTGTACATTGTAACAGGTTTTGCTATTATAGTCATAATAATGGGTCTCGGGGCCAAGTTTGCTGGCATTAGACAATTCACATTAATGGGATTTGATTAGGGGCTACGAAATTAAAGTACATTCATGATTCGCAGGTGTAAGTATGCATCATAATTCAACATAAACGCACGTCATGGATTGTACAAAGAAAACATTTTGATTGCTTATGTATAATTTGGCCATTGCATATATGCATTATATATATGACATGCATTGAGCACAGTGCTTAATTATGGGTCACTTAAGTATAAAGGCTGTCCATTACCAATACCAATAAATACTGCGAATACTCAGCTGGGCATTCATGATAAATTGTAAGATTATATACAGGTCCTATACTGTATCTATAATACAGGTATATACATGGGATACACAATGCTTACTTTTCATAACAATTTCACATGTAAGGAAACCAATGTTTGGGCCCTCTTGAATTTATTTGTAAACGAACATTTCCATGCCCTTGAGCAAACCCTTTCATAAGATCTACATGATGAAGTAGTTCTTACACATAGACACTTAGGACCACAGGACAAGTACTGCATGTAATTATGAAGAAAATAGTTTATGCTATTTTTAAATGCTAGTCATTGTGGCCTAGTGCAGAACTAGGAAGTTACGGTGGAAAAAGGAAAAAAAAATTGAAATTGGGTCCATGATAATAGTTGCATGGATGGTTTGTCTTCCTTCAGTAATACAAGGCCTCCTTCTTTGCTGATGAGAAGATGGGTATGATTATAACTTGTCTTGAAATTCCCAGAAGTTGGAATTTTTTTGTGAGGTAAAAGGTAAATCAATCGATCTGTGATATACCATGAACACTCACCTGTAGCACCTCCACAGCACTGTCACTGGCAGTGCCATGTGCAGCACTTTCAACATTTGTTGAATGACTCACAACACTGCATTGTGACTGGAATACCAAGGTAAACCTTGCACAGTGTTGTCAACCCTTGCAAGTTTTTTGGGTGACCTGGACAGGCTGGCAGACTTCCATGCCTCTAGGTTGCAGGGGAGCTTAGCCCTAGGAAACAAATCATTCATCACTAAGGACATACACATTTTTTTATGGCATGTTGGTGGACACTTGTTGGCAGTTTAAAGGTCTTTTACATTTTGCAACAGGGTTTCCTAAGTAGGATCTTTCTAGGGAATTTCTATTGCATATATTGTGGGCTTTTTTAAAAGTATTCTTCTGGTCTGTAGCGAAACTGAGCCAGTCCCCTGAGAAAAGTCCTTAGTCCTGAGTGATTGTAAAAGCAAATGGGTCATTAACATCTCGAGGGCTTGGTTTACATTCGAAGGTATTGGAAAAGTAAACATAGGCTGTTTGTGGCAGCAAACCCTCAGCGAATGGCCACATTGTACAAAAGTGCCATGAAGGGAAGAATAAACGTAGGCTGTGTGGCAGCAAACCCTCAGTGACTGGCCACATTGTACACAAGCGCCATGAACATTGTTCAAAACCTCTATAACAAATTTATGTAGTTTAGCAAGATATTATACCATTCAAACAATCACAATTGATAATGTTAAACAAATTCAAAATCAATAGGAAGCACACAGGGCAAACTTTAGATGGTGTTGCCTGCAGCTGTGTGAGATTATTTTGGAGCAACTTTGATAATAATGTAGATATCTATTTTACTTATGATCTGTTGTTGTCACCATTCAGAACTCTACATGTACAGTACACATAGTTTACCTGTGGTCTGCAAAGTTACCATGCCTGTGTTTTGTATGACTTTAAACATTAAATCTTAGGTCCTTTAAATTCTTATCCCATTAGTATATTTTAACTGCCTTCTATTGTGGTGCATTTTGGGGGTCTCATGGCGGTAAATAATATAGAATATTCAAAATTAGGGCAAAATAGGGAAAATTCCTTCTTTTTCAAACCTCCATATAAAAGACACTATTTGCCTTACATGAATGAAATTGTATCAATAACTTATCTAAATTATAGTATTTTCACTTTTTAAACTTCATTTTGATATTCATTTCATGCTAATTACAAAATAATATAAAATCTGAAAAATTATGCTAAAAATGGTGTTTAATTGTGTTTTCGGAGCAAAACTCTAACATTAATGCACTTACCCTAACAACATTTTAATGTTATTACTCTATATAGCTTAGCTGTGAATTTTGATAGTCACATTGACATATCCGAGCTGTGTTTTAAAATATTTAGAAAAAAAACTTAGTAAGAATATGTCTAAAATAGTGTTGGGATACCTTTTTGGGGTTTCATGACCATTTATTTATAAATTATGAGGAAAATGAAAATTTGGACAGATACTCTTTCAAACCCTCATATCAATGACTCTATGATCCTTACATCAGTAACATTTTGCCAATGATATATCTAGATTAGAGTACTTTTTTAGTTCATAATATTGGAAAATCTGGGAAAAATTCAAAAAATTGTGTTGCTTCCTTCATATTCCTTAGCATCCCATACTTAGCAATGACAGCCGTAAATGTTGTGCAATTCATGTGCAATTATTAAATATTTGATCATAGTATTGCCATGTTCAACAAATTCAATAGTTTTGTTTATAATAAGCAATTTTATAATAATTAGTTGCATGATGATCTATATTACTTATGATCAGTTTTGATTCAGAATTGTGTGCCCAAAGCTTGGGGGTATGGACACTACACAGTGTTTGGACATAAACCATGTGAATTTTGAACGATCTGCTATTGATCCATTTCAGAAGGCAGATTTTTTTCTTTTCATTCAGTTGTGTCATGAATGTTATTTGAACATGTAATATTGCATATTTTTATGAAATAGCATATCATTACATAAGCAATATCCAGAAATGGAGAAATGTATAATGGTGGCCAGGTTTTGTTGGGACTAAACCCACGCAATAACCTTCATAAGAAAGCATACATCTATTAGAAATTGGAAAAATACACGAAATACACGAAAAATGCATGTTTTTTATTTGGCCGCGGATTACACATAAATAGGCTTATGTGTGTGATCATAATTACCTGTTACAGGTAACATACCTGCTTGAATCAACAATATGCGTACTATTATCAAATTAGCATACCCTGTGAAATGAATAACTTGCAACAGATGTTCACATTCATGTTTAGTGCAATATAGTTGAGTATAACACTGCACATAATGCTGGGTACAGGTTGATTGTGACAAGGCCGACAATCATTGCTTTTGCAGGCGCTGATTTGCCTGCCTTATATCTCGCTTAATACTGGGTCTATTTGCGATCTGAAAAAAATTGACCTTATATGTATGAACTATATATACTAAATGATAAACTACCACTCTGTTATATAAGATTACTTGAAAAAGTTTTGAATCGGGCAACGCTCTTCACGACGTTAACCACGGCGTCCCAAGAACCTGCGAGATTGACCGTTTTCTGATTTCTTCAATAATCTAGTTTCACGTGACATCCTGCTAGCTTGATCATACAGGGTATGGCCTCTGGGCCTTCGGCTACTAAGTCTGGGTTGCCCCATGTAGCCTGATCAGCTGATGCAGACTCTTGGCGTCTATTCTTTGTTTTTGTAGATTATTAAGAGTTTGTAGATTATTAAGAGTATGTTAATTAGTTTTTCACTCTCAGCCATACAAATGATAATGGATGGATTCTGAAGACATTCTGTGGTTTTTTTACAATCTTTGGATGGTATATCAAGAAGAAATAAGAAATCGGTTAAAAATTTTGTGTGTGATTATTTCCAGACTGCTTGACATTGCAAGACTCTTTTGTATTCTCTATTCTTTAGGAAGAAAGGAATTTGGGTCCATTTCAAACCACTTGACACTCTTAACATCCCAGTGACTCTGAGTGTGACACTCTGTCATGACATTAAGTTACCCTCTTTTCGATTTATTGACAAATGGTGTGCAGATGAATGTTTCTTTGTGTCTGTGTTACTAAGAACTTTGTGTCTTGTTTGTTTCACTCTGTGTCAAATGTGCCACAATAAACACTGCTAAACACTGGCTGTCATTTTTTGGTATTCATATTTTGGGTCACAATGTGTTGCATGCGTTTCAGTCTTGTTCTCCCACGTTATTATTGGTTATCAGGTTATGGTATCAAGTCATTGACTGGCTCTGTTGAAGTACCCGGATTCGAATTCAAGCTGGGCACCCTTCATGGGCCACACGATAGCACATCTGCATTGCTCTTGGACCTATATACTAGGGGTTGGAAGTCTTTCTTTTGAGCTTGAACCTAAACAAATCAATTAAGTAACTGTCACACTTGGGATAAATGTACAAATAATGATGTAATGTGATGTGAACTGATAAGCCTTAATGACCTGTCTCAGAGAAAACCATGCAATTTTAGAGCAATTAGGTTGACCATCTCAGAAATTACCACAATTGTGAAGATGGACAAGAAAATAAGTTCTGTGTGATTTTTGTATTTTTTTTTTCCTGAGATTTGCATTTTGAGAAAAGTTAGTTTGGACTCAAATATCTTCTATAGTGTCACTTTATTTTATGAAATTGATATAGATATGTGTGACAACACCTAAATGGACTATACGTGCTCACGCATGGCTCTTTTAATCACGTATAAATTATTGTGCCAATTGTCCATGAGGCACTCGTAGATCGCTCGGCGATTGGTCCACGAATGAAGGAGGAGAGGGCTACAGATGGGGTACTGATGGGCAACGGATGTCATCTGCGCCCATTTGCCATCATCACTTGTGACAGTGAGAACGCCCCTTTATAACCTTGTATAATTGTATAGGCCTAACCTCTGATAAAATTTAAAAGAGGCATAGACATTTTCTCGTTCACATTGGTCAGTTGTGCTGCATGACTTTTTGTTCTTGATTGATTCATCATGTGTGTCGATGTAAAAAGCACACCATTATGGGTCTTTATTTGCTTTTCCTCAATTATACAAGGAGAAAAGTGGCATGTGGGAGTATCACTCTTTTTTAGTTCAAGCATAATGTGGCACAAGGCACCTCGCAGAAGACCACCCAATTAAAAAAATGTTTACCCTCAGCAAACAAGTTTGAAGAGGGTTGTTGTCATCACTTGGAAAAATTCATGTCCGTCTGTGGCCTGTCGTTTCCGGAGTAGAACTCAAATAGTAATGCACTTACCCTCAACTCTATATACAAAAGATTACCCCCGAAGGGCCCGAAGGGCCCTGGTGTGTAGCATCGGGATTATCAAAGCCACGCCATTCGTCTATGTACGGACTTGGTCATGGTTGAGCAATAGTGGTCGTGGTTGAGCGATGATTGAGTTAAGCAAATGCTACTGCCGAAATACTGCATGCCAATCCAAATAGTCAAAATATCCCAAAAATAGGTGTCCCGAGCGAAAAAAGAAGAAATAGATCGTATCAAATTTTCCAAAATCCACTTGCCATATATGTTTAGTTCTCTCTATCATGTGAGAGGTCGCTGTAATACTGTCCTTAAAGTGCATGTTACCAGTTGCGGAACGGCAGACTACCCAGAATAGTGATTTGCATGATTTCAATGGTTTAATGTGCTTTGTTGATTCTGTGTGAAATGCATTTATTCAAAATCATTACAATGTTTTCATTAATTACAAAATTTTATAAAAATTGTGCTTTTTATTGATTATTGCACAATATTTTGATTTTAATGCGCAGTATGTGCATTTTAATTGTGTGTACCTCTTTTTCAAATTATTAAACAGAATATATGTAGTTACATGGGTACAAACAATCCGTGTATGGTGCAATTTTTACCTACAGGTATATCTTAAAATATGAGTTTTAATGAATACCCAGTAAATATATTAACGTCAAAAGCGTAAAGATGGGAGTATTCGCTAATAATGATGATGAAAGAAGAATTATGGCTTAATATAATGAATTATCATTATAAATCCAGATTAAGCTGGCGTGATTGCCAGTAATTATAATCAGATACTTCATGTCTTTAATTGCAATGTTCATTATCATTGTGGTGGAATTTTTTTAAATGTTCTTTTATCACTTCATACATTTATGAATCAATGAAGCAGATGAGAAATGGGTGATATATATTGATACTTGAAATTTGTAGACAGGAAACCAGTAAACAGAGTTGTAATTTTTTTTTATTCCCTTGCCTAATTTAATATGTGTAACTATATCATACAGATAAATAAATCCAGAAACATTTATTTCTGTCTCAAGAAACATTCCACTGATCTTAGCACTTTCTGGTATTAATAATATAAATATTTTCCTATAAATCTCTACTAGGAGAATTCAAAGTCACCTTAAACAGAGTTGTAAATTTTTTTCAAACAGTAAAGACCATATTTCCGGTCATTAAAAATTGCAAACCATACCTGAACAGATTTTCAATAATATCTGCACAGCATATTTCATTTTTATTGAATAAAAAAAGATTTGAGAGCTCTATACGGATAACCTGATATTAGAAATTCTCTTCTTGAGAGACATCAACGTTGTTTTCTTATCATAAAACACATAATTTATACTACATGTGAGTGAAAACAGACTGAAAATCAAATCATTATTTACGAAGATATGCCATTTTTAAATCAGTGGACAGAATTTTCCAGTTTAGGGCCCATTTAATTGATTTTACCCATATATGATTATAATTTATGGAAAACATGTGGGCCATAATTTATTCTTGAATTATTACATGTGTGAACTTGGGCAGAGATGGTCCAATACTTTGTTGCATGATCACACTGTTTCAAGTCATATATGCATGTATTAGCATCGGTCGGAACGGTCTGCATGGTCTGCAATTTACGACGCCGGCATTTGAATTACCTAGAAAGAGATAGAGGTCGCCACAGTAAAACTACCAAGCGATAATACGCACTCGAACTATTCTATTAGTCATAGGAACTTTGGGCAAGCTCGCCCAAAGGCTAGCTGATTCGCCAAAAGGCTAGAGGATTTGCCTAAAGGACATAATATCCAGCCGAATATGCAATCTCGGCAGATATTGGATATTGGCAAAAGAAGTCAGGATAATAGACAAGATGTGAGGGAATTGTAATGTGTACCTTCAGCTGTCAGGGACGCTACGGTTGCTTACCCTGCCTCCCTGGTGTGATATGGTGTCATAATTTGGAGTGGCTAGCGCGAACATCATCGATTCAAGATTATTCGTCAAATATTCTTGGCTCCCCATAACATAGACATCCGTTCTATGAACTGTTAGAATTGTTACAGTCAGGTAAACAAGGTTTCACCAAGTTTGAAGCTGGATGTGTATTCGTTACAAAATTATGGACAGCATTACTTTTTAACTGGCAACGTTGTTATGATGTGATGATGCAGTCTCGTACTGGCTTTGATCAATAAGCAATATTAGGGTGATCTTCCATAGGATTACATGTATTTTGATATTTTTTGGGACACTTCCGGTTCGGTCTCATCACTGTTGCCTCTCTTTGGGACACCTGTACAGGAAGTGAGCTCCGCTTGGCGAGATGAGCTTCACTTATAATATGTAGCTGTCAATGCCAGGAGTGAGCATCTCTTCAGAGCCAGAAGGGACTTAATGAAATTTATGATTTTGGGAAATGAGCAATTTTTAATTTAAGGTTTGTGTCATTAAATGCATGCTTGGCCATAACAGATGAGGTTGAATTTTGGCATGCAAATTTAATGAGCGGTCTTCTTCAGATTTATATAAACAATTGCCATGAAAGACCAGCTTTCTTAATATTTTTGGGTTACTGCACCTTAATATGTAACCGGCCAATGTCAGAAGAGAGTGGAAAGCTAAAGCCTAGTAAAGGCATGGAAGTTGAAATTAAATGTGGTTTATAAATTATATGCTGTCAACATTGTTGAAAATTTGTTGTTTATACATCACTTGTTTTTTTTTCTTCTTCACACAACTACTACAGTCAGGGTCATTGAGATTCGCCATGTCATCAAATTTCGCCACCCCTCAATAAATATACAATTCTAACAATGCTTGTTGCGAAACTATGTATTTGTCAAATTATAGGCCAAACCGTTTTATGGCGATGTTTGTTTTCCGTGACCGGCAAATTTCCATGACCCCTAGTGTAGTATAGGCTTAGAGTCCATGCAGTTTTTTTTTTTTAAAAGAATCAATAAATTATTATTTATATTTTTTTGCATGTGTAACTAACTGAGTCTTGTACTGCATGTAGCACCCTCGCATGCCGAGGTTGTGCATGTAGTTAAATATCAATTAATTCAAATGGACTGAATGGTTGTGTTAATTTTGTACTAAAGTATATATGACAAAAGACTGATCAGGAGGGAGGGGGGGGGGTGGGGCAGACTAGTGCAGTTGGGGCAAATGTTGTGCGGCCCAACCCCAGATTTGTTGTACTACAGAGTTACAATTGTAAGATTGGGTAGAACCTTGGCGGTTAATGCCAACCACTGTAGAAGTGCTGTCTAGGCCAAGACCCTCAGGCCGTGTCATAGACGAGGGTCTAGTAGATATCAACGCATTGCGAGATAGGCCGTATAACTAGGTCAATCACTACGCTTTAACTAAGTGGCGAACAAAAAAGTTCTTAAAAATTTGTCCAATACGACTTTGCATCATCTTACTAAGGACAGGGACTCGTAGCTTTGTATTCTTATGGTTAAAATGAACTGATCTACGCGGTCAAATTGCTTGCTCCCCCACTAGGATTCTTGCTCTCCCGAATTCTCCAAGACCCTCTCTTGCGGAAAGGTGTGATCGAGGGTCTTGCATCAAGACAGATAGAAGTGTTGTCACTGTGGATTCGAATGTGTGTGTTAAGACCTGAACAGCATGACTGGAGGGACAACAGGATAGCCTTCAGTTCTAGGAAATTAATGTCTTTGCCCTGGTCTTCAGTTCCCAGCGGCCTCCTGTTTTAATATGTGTAGATGGGACATAGCACCCCAAACCCTGAAAGCTGGCATCTGTGAAGAGCTGACACTCAGATTTGGTGGGAAAATTGGCCGACTGATTGACTTATGTTTTGGGCCCATCAGGTAATTTCCCCTCTGATGGGCTCCGTTAAGGAGATATTGCCATCGTATGAGAACCCTTGTTTGTGCATTGCCTTGGTCTTCGCATGCTTCAAAAGTTTCAAGTGAAGCTGATCATGTTGTTTGGCTAGTAGGGTGGCTGCTAGTTTGCCCAAAACCCTTGCATATTGTTGTATAGATAAGTCCTGCGGTGTTTAAAGCCGCTGTCATTGTTCTGGAATTGATGAGAAACCCCAAATATGTAATTTTCTCAGAGGGTTGTATAGAGCTTTTCTTAATGCTTATGGTGAACCCTAGGGACCTCAGTAACGTTTGTGTTATGTCCAGGTCCCGCAAGAGTTCTTGCTTAGTTGGAGCCACTAAAAAAAATCATCTAAGTAAGAAATTATAGTGATTCCATAGTGTTCCCGAAGATGGGATAAGGGAATTTTCATAGGTTTCGTAAAAGTACGGGGTGCCTAAGAGATGCCATTTGCTAAAAAGTAAACCTGAATGTGCTTCCATTAAAACTGAACTGAAGATACTTCCTGTGACGTGGCACCACTGAGACACTGTAGTATGCATTGGACAGATCAAGACCAGCTAGATAGCAACCTTTGTTACTGTTAATGCTGACGCGAAATTTTTCATTTTGAAATGGTGTTATTCACGTAAAGATTTAGAGTTTTCAAGTTCAAAATCAGGCGATAGGCGCCAGATTTCTTCTCTCTTAAGAAAACATTTGAAACATAGCCACTAGGGTGGAAAGCTGTCAGTTCAATAACTCCCTTGATCAGGAGTTTATGCATCAGGGAGTCTGCAATGGCCAATTCATGTGTACTTCTCAGTAATTGTTTGGGGGTTGATTTCTGAAGTCAGGAGAACAGTCAAAGTCAAACTGGAAGCCCCGAACTGTGGCTAAGATGGAAATGTCAGAAGTGAACCTTTCCGAACGTGATACATGGTTAGCTAAGGCACCTAATTAGAATTGCCCTTGATTTGTGAGGTCCCTTTCAAGTTTTGAATAGCAACGGATCCGAGACTGTTTCAGTTACCTGCGGGTTCTGACAATGTGGCCGTGAAGCTGGATGTTTTAGTGTTGAGCCTGTTGGTAGCCCTAGCCCGGGGTGCCCCTGCCTCTGCCTGAAATGAACACGAAGTGTCAGTACTGTACACCACAAGAAAGTAAAAGAGGGCATTGTCATTAGCATTTACCAGCTGGTTTGTTTTGGCCTCTACAGTTGCCTCTACTGTGGCCTCTGTTGTCCCTGGATGGCTGCTTGTAAGACTTTGCCTCTCCCATTGCTGTGGCCAGATCAGTAAGGCTGAGTGATGGTAGTATTGGCCCTAAAAAGACGACTTTTTTAGTACTGAGGCGGTTTCCTTAACTAAAACACAACAGAAGTAAGGTTAAATGAAGTAGAGAATAATATAATTTGTGCATGTAAGTAAAGAGATAAATGACAGTTACCTTCTTTTGCTTGTTTGGAAATGTTTCCCCAAATAGGCAGTGTGTCATATTTATCTGTTCTGGGTCTCTGCTCTTGCATAGCCGTGTGCGGGCATTGGGATCAGAAATCATGTACAGTTGGGACTCTATAACACGGGCATAAAGGGTTCCCAAGTGAAGTGGTTGCTTTATAGAGTTTATTCGTCTTATAGAGACTGACACTGTGGCGCCACCAATTGAATAACAGCTGTACCATATGCTGACAACAGCTCCATCTCGTGATTATGTAAACAAGTTCTCAGTGCTGTCAAACACTTGAAAAGGATAATTATGATACACTAAAAGATGAAAATAATATAATTATACTTTTTGGAATTATATTTTCAATAGCACATACAAAATATAGCACACATAAGCAATACTAATACATTAATATCAAGTAAGTTCTATAGCTTATTTTTGCTGAAAAAGTTACTCTATAGCATTCATTGGATCAGGGAGTTGCAGACGTTCTGTGGTGTTGTCCAGAAGCCTTGCCAGGGCAATCTCATGTTCGTCATCAAAGTCACTATCATCAGAAGGTGAAGCAGAGTCATCTGCTATCACTCCACAGCGCTCAAAGCAGCGTTGCACAGTTGAGGCTTTGATCTCTCACTGCTGCATGTACAAAGTGAACAGCATCAAATACATTGACACACTTTGCTGCATCTGCAGGAGCGGCACTCTCTTCAATTCTTCTAATGAATGTACGTAGCAGTTTCTTTCTGTAGTGCACTTCCATGCATGCAATGATGCCTTGATCCAAAGGCTGCAACACTGATGTTGTATGGGCCGGCAAGAAGATCAACTTTGTGTGAGACAATTTCAGATGTGGGTGAATGGGTGCATTAATTGTCTAGTAGGAGTCAAACTTTGCAATTTTCTGCAGCCATTTTTCTATTAAATCTTGTTACCCACTCAGTGAATAATTCACCAGTCATCCAAGCCTTCTTGTCGTAGCACCAGGTGACAGGCAAAGTGACAGGATCAATCTTCTTAAAAAAGCGAGGCTTGGCTGTGTTTTCAAATCAGAAATGGCACTTCAAAATCACCCTCCATGGACACACAGAGAGTAACAGATAGATGCTCTTTGCTGCGTTTCCCTCCAGCTGCATCCGATCCTTTCACAGCAAAGGTCCGATTCAGGGAGGGCACAAAAGGATAGATCTGTTTCGTCCATGTTATAAATGTCTTGGTTTAAAACCATAAAGAAGGCCAGGGAGTCAATCTTTCCAGTCACTCACGACCTCCTGAACCACATCACGTCTCTTTCCACATTCCTTCAGGCTGTGGATCCTGTGGATGCTGTGGCGATCTTTGAAACAACCCAGCTATCCTTTTGAAGTCCTCAATGCCTAACTCCTTGGCTACATTCAATGCTTTCTCTTGAATCATTGGGCCTGATAAAGGAATCCCCATGCAGCATACAAGTGAACCATTTCCACATTACGTCATCAATATCAGCCTGGGAAGTTTTCTTTTTTGTTATTAGACAGGGTCGCTTGGCTGCAGGTGCACAAAGTTGATTATCATACAGGTGGCTTCAATATCTTGCATACTTGAGTTTTGCCAATCTTGAAATTTTCAGCAAGCTGTCTCTGAGATATATTGCTGCTCTCCTGTGCTTGAATAAGTTAAACTTTTTCTTTCAATGTCAGTTCTTGTTGGAAACTTCTGATTTTTAGGAGGCATAGTGAAGGGTAATTACTCTCCAATTAACATGTCAATAGTGAAGGGTGAAAATCATGCTAAATCATTTATGCAGCCTGTACCACATCACGTTTCTTGATTTCCCGTCTTGATTTCCTGTCTGTTTTGAAATTTTCTATTAAACAGTTTTAAAGTGTTCTTAGGTAAACATTTCCTGGATTATTACTTAACTCTCGGTGTTCAGATTACAAAATATGATATCTGTTATAAACGTTTTTGTTGGGGTTTTATTATCATTTCCTTTTGATGTTACATAAAAAAAATCTTGTGTGTGCCAGATTTCTTAATTGCCATCAGATTTGGTGCGTGACTTCAAAGGGGTATTGATACATAATTGTACTTGACACTCAAACGGCCGTGGACGCACGTGTCTCGCATGACCGCACATGGTCGCGCATGTTCACCTCATCAGTATTCAGCCAAGATGGCATATTTTGTTGCACATACTTCTTTTTAGACGTTGTTCACGTCGGAACACTAGAGAATGGTTAGCCACGTGATCTGCCTCAGCTTGCGAGCTTGTGTTCGCTTTAGAGCCACTACTGCCCTGAACTGTGTCGTCATTCATAACCGCTTCATGCGAGGGCTTTGCCCATCTTTTGTTGGCCTTTTTGGGTCGATTCCTTTCGAGTCTCACCTCGTTTTCACTCTTGTTTTGCGAGTTTGTCAATCGATGCCATTGTGTTTCTGCTGAGTGAGCAAGGCGGAAATAGGAATTGGCCAATCAGAGCTCGCCTTAGGGAGCGCTAGGCCCCGATCGTCTGAAAAGATGCCGTTTGTGATTGGCTGAGACTGGAACGGTCTAAACAAAGCACTTTACGCTCATCGCCAGTGTCAATTTCTCAATGGGAAAGCGGTGCGAATAGCTCACATTTCGCCCGCATAATAGAATGCCAAGCTCCCAGGGACTTACATGTGCAAGATACAGCTCGTTTTTCAGATCTAGGAGCTGTGTGCATATCCTCACTTGCTCGTCGCGAAACTGGTTTTTGGCCCAGTATGCAACCCACGTAAATGGCGGGAAATGTCGTGCTTTGGATCCCCACTTGCTCCCCTACGCCTATACTTTATTCCACTTCTGTATTCAGCTCTCAACTATTTTGTTCAGTAATTTAAACCCCTTCTACGGATAGCAGTATCCCTGCTGCAATGGCAGAGCTCCGCACATCCCATGTGCATTCTAGTTGACACTGTCTCAACCTGCCCCAATCACATTTTGTCTCATTCTTCCCCATGCTGTTTTCATTATCCAAGGATTTGTTTACTAGACAATTCCATTGTCACCAAATACTGGAGGAAAAGATTGAAAACTTTACCTGATGGTACCTAGTGTAAAAACCAAAGTTCTAAGTGAAATTTCGGACCGGTAATGGAACATTTTAGTGGTTTTGTAGTGTTGGCCCAGATCCCTAAAGAAACTTGGGTGTTGTCTCACTGTTCCCACCTCTCCCCTAATGATGCTAATGCAAATTTTAATCCTGATGAAATGAATGTATTTGCACTTGTGGTACTGGACATTCGCAAAAACTCGTAAGATGGATTTTGTTAGTATAGTTGGTGTCTTGAGTATTTTGAGTTGTAATGTTTTAATTTCTTTACAGGGTGCAATTCCTCTTGGAGGATGCTGTGTGGAGATGCGGGAGGAGGCTGGCCATCCGTTCTGCATCCACATCAAAAGCGACGAGGTTGAGGTAAGAATGATGCTTTTATTGTGTATTGTGTATTCATCTTGAATATGTTCTATATAGTCTTAACTGACATTTCAAAAGTGATCGTTAGCACCTGGTTAGCAATTATCATTGGTTAGAACACTTTACTCTAAAAAACAAACATAGGCTGCACTGCAGCAAAACCCTCAGCACAGCAACATCATTAAAATTGTTTAGCGTCCATCTGACAGGCAGGAGGGCGGGCGGAACACTTTCGTATCAAGAGCAAAACTCCCAATACTAATGCACTTACCCTAAAGAAATTTCATACAGTATACTCTATATGGCCTAGTGGTGCCTTTTGATATTCACATTGACATATGTTGGTTATGTGTTACAAAACTTGGAGATTAACGAAAATTGTTTTTTTTTTTTTCTTTCATGTTCAAAATAAGCGCTACTCAGTTGTCTAAGACAACCATTTTCGGCTAAGGATGATCAATTTTATAACCCAACTAGTCTGCTAGATGACAAATTTAATAACTGAGTGCTTTAGTAGTGTGGGTTAGGGTTGTTCAGGGTTAGAGTCAGGGTGAGGGCTGCTGACAGCCAAATGTTGTGCAGTTTGGCCCAACCCCAGATTTGTTGTACTACAGAGTTACAATTGTAGGAGTGGGTAGAACTTTGGCGGTTAATGCCAACCACTGTAGAAGTGTTGTCACTATGGATTCGAATGTGTGTGTGTTGTTAAGGCTGAACAGCATGACTGGAGGGACAATAGGACAGCCTTCAGTTCTAGGCAATTAATGTCTTTGCCCTGGTCTTCAGGTCTCCAGCGGCCTCCTGTTTTAATATGTGTAGATGGGACATAGCATCCCCAACCTTGAAAGCTGGCATCTGAGAAGAGCTGACACTCAGGTTTTGGTGGGAAAATTGGCCGACAGATTGACTATGTTTTGGGCCCATCAGATAATTTCCCCTCTGATGGGCTCTGTTAAGGAGATACTGCCATCGTATGAGAACCCTTGTTTGTGCAATGCCTTGGTCTTTGCATGCTCCAAAAGTTTCAAGTGAAGCTGACCATGTTTGTTGGTAGGGTGGCCGCTAGTTTGCCCAAAACCCTTGCATATTGTCATATAGATGGCAACTGCTTTATGGCTATGGCTTTGTCAGTGTTTAAGGCCGTTGTCATGGTTCTTGAATTGATGAGAAACCCCAAATATGTAATTTCCTCAGAGGGTTGTATAGAGCTTTTCTTAATGCTGATGTGGAACCCTAGGGACCTCAGTAACGTTCGTGTTATGTCAAAGTCCCTCAAGATTTGTTAAACAAGTGAACCTGTATGTGCTGCCATTAAAACTGAACTGAAGATATTTTCTGTGACGTGGCGCCACGGAGACACTGTGGTATGCATCGTACAGATCATGACCAGCTAGGTAGCAATCTTTGGTAATGAGTGTTAATGCTGATGCGAAATTTTCTATTTGGTATTCTACATAATGATTTAGAGTTTTCAATTTCAAAATCAGGTGATAGTCGCCAGATTTCTTCTCTCTCAAGAAAATATTTGAAACATAGCCACTGTCGGTTCAATAACTCCCTTGATCAGGAGTTCATGCATCAGGGAGTCAGCAATGGCCAATTCATGTGTACTTCTCAGTAATTGTTCAGGGGTTGATTTCTGAAGTCAGGAGAACAGTCAAAGTCAAACTGGAAGCCCCGAACTGTGGCTAAGATGGAAATGTCAGAAGTGAACCTTTCCGAACGTGATACATGGTTAGCTAAGGCACTTGATTAGAATTGCCCTTGATTTGTGAGGTCCCTTTCAATTTTTGAATAGCAACGGATCCGAGACTGTTTCAGTTACCTGCGGGGGGTTTTGACAATGTGGCCGTGAATCTGGATGTTTTACTGTTGAGCCTGTTGGTAGCCCTGGCCCGGGGTGCCCCTGCCTCTGCCTGAAATGAACACGAAGTGTCAGTACTGTACACCACAAGAAAGTAAAAGAGGAACTTGTCATTAGCATTTACCAGCTGGTTTGTTTTGGCCATTGAAGTTGCCTCTACTGTGGCCTCTGTTGTCCCTGGATGGCTGCTTGCAAGACTTGCCTCTCCCATTGCTGTGGCCAGACCAGTAAGGCTGAGTGATGGGAGTATTGGCCCTAAAAAGATGACTTTTTTAGCACTGATGCAGATTCCTTAACTGAAACACAACAGAAGTAAGGTTAAATGATGCCATAGCTAATAATATAATTTGTGCGTGTAACTAAAGAGATAAATGAGAGCTACCTTCTTTAGCTTGTTTGGAAATGTCTCCCCCGAACAGGCAGTGTGTCATATTTATCTGTACTGGGTCTCTATTCTTGCACAGCTGTGTGTGGACATTGGGATCAGAAATCATGTATTCAATGTTCTATCTATGAACCTCATTGAGGTTTGTCGTGCCATATGATAAAATACGAAAGTGTCGACAGCATCGTCTACCAGTTGTTGTTTGAGGGCCCTGGGGTCATCAGTTTTCATGATGTTGTCAACCATTTCGGTCACCTTGACTGCAGATTTAATGAGAACTGTTGTGGCATTCCTTAGAGTGGTGTCCATTCGTTTTATCTTAGACTTTTCTTTCAATCTGAGGTCTTGGTCCAGCTCAATGCGCTGCAGACTGGGGATGTTGTTTGGTCAGGGGGCATTGTCATGAAGGTCCTTTATTTCCCCTTTGAGGGAACTGCTCCAGATCTTTTTGACAAGAGCTGCCAGTTTGGTGTAAACTGGGGCCCCAACATCCTGCTTTTTGTCTGCCCTAGCCATGTGTTTTGTTAAATCAATGTCGCCATCTATGTCAACATCTTGTTGTATGGTTTAATCCTCATCGTGAAAAAGGCCCTCATTATCTGAAAGACCCGCAGCTGAGGTCTCACCATCATTGTCATTGCCATATATACTGTAACCCATCCGTGAAGGATCCATGGTCATGCCCATAGGCATAGCCTGTGGCATAGGCCAAAAATATGGGGCAGGCATAGCCATCTGTTGCCAAGGCCCTGGCAGTACATTAGTAATCAGCCAAGCTGGCATATTTTGTTGTACATACTTCTTTTTAGACGTTGTTTCCGTCGGAACACGGGAGAGTGGTTAGCAGAGAAACTGCAGAGTTCTTCCTCAGAATATGACTGGCATAGAGCCACATGATCTGCCTCAGCTTGCGAGCTTGCGTTGGCTTTACAGCCACTACCACCAGGAACTGTGTCGTCATTCACGACCGCTTCGTGCGGGGACTTTGCCCGTCTTTTTTTTACCTTTTTGGGTCGATTCATTTCGAGTCTCACCTCGTTTTAGCTTTTTTTTTTACTCGAGTTCATTAATCGACGCCATTGTGTTTCTGCTGAGTGAGCAAGGCGGAAATAAAAATTGGCCAATCAGAGTGTGCTAGGCCCCGAGCATCAGAAAAGACATCCCCCCCCCCCCGTGTGATTGACTGAGACCAGAACGGTCTAACAAAGCACTTTGCGATCATCGCCAGTGTCAATTTCCCCACGGAAAAATGGTGGGAAAAGCTCACATTTTGCCCGCATGATAGAATGCCCAGCTCCCAGAGAATTACATATGCAAAACTGACCGAAAGTAAAAAAGAACAAAAAATTAAGTAAATGACGCTTATAAACCCCTTGCTATGACATGCCAGGAAAGAAGCGCGCTAAATTGACCAGACGCTTGCGCCATCTCTTGGGAACTCCCTGGACTACGACTTGAATTTGCTCAACTTAGAAACGATCAGACTGAGTTTATTGATTTAATGACTAATAGCAATGTATTGAGCACTTTGATTTAACATTAAAGTCAATGGGGCTGAAGGGCGGCAAATTTGAAATGGGCTTGGCTGGTGCTGGCATACGTGAAATAACACATGAGCCAGCAGTGCCCAGCCCTATGAGCAAGTTAAAAGGTACATTTTCGAAAAAAATTTATGTACGGAAATTAGGAAAAAACAATAGGGAAATTTAGGTTTTCCAGTGATAGCTTTTCTCTCCTTTGAGAACATGATACATACATGTTGTAATTCTGATTTTAATAATAATGGTGCAATGGTAATTGATGCATGCGGCTGAAAAAAATTCATTCCAATACCTTTCCTGAGTGAAAAAAAAAGCACTGCTCCCTCAAATTTTATTTATAAATTCAATCTAATGTGACACATAGAACTTGTGAGCAGTTGTTAAACTTTAAAAAAAAGAAAAAAAGAAAAGATATCTGGTAATGTGAGGGAAATGGGAGTGTTTAATTTTCCACTGTGAAATAGAATGAATGCAAATATAATAACATAATTTATAAAAAATCTTCCATATTAAGAAAGTTGACAGTAGATATTAATGATATGTAAACATACAAATGATATTTAAAAAAAAACAATAACTGTCCTCCCAACCGATGTCAAACAGACAAACGCCTGAGCATTCAGCCACTGCTGCTGGCTTGGAACACACGAAGATCACATGCAGTTCTGTACACTATACATATATATATATATATATATATATATAAGAGAAGATGAAACGGAAATTTTGGTTGACATGACTTCTTGCCAATTAATCATTCACAATAAAAAGCCTTTTGTCTTTCTTACCAAAAAAATCACACAGTGGTGTTTCTGAGAATTCTTTCCACAAAGCTACCCCACTTTAAGTCCAGTTTATCATATCCAATATTAATGGCAATTCATTATTGAATGTAAACACACCGAATTTCTTGGATCGCGTTTCGCGTCATGCTAACTTCCTGTTGACCGGGCTGAGATCATTCTGATTCCCTATTAGTCGGTTAGAACTGTTACGTTGCCAGAGCACAGCCAATCAGAGAGCAGCAAACAATCGCCGTGACGTCATGAGGTCTCTGACGTCACTCAGAGCAGCTCATTCACACTGGTGACGTCACACGTATTTTTACATCGGCGATTAAACGAACAAAGATTACCAGCATGATTAAACCTATAGTAGTTGCGTTATCAATAAATCTATGACAAACAACTGCAACATTTTTCCTGTTTGTTTAACACATTTATGTTTTGGTAGGCCTACAAGTTATAATGATGGGGCCGCAGAATGCATTGCCTTTTATATCAATTGACAGGAAGTCAGGGTGACGTGAAAAATCTCCGTTGCATCTCCTACATGTTGGAACACCTGAACTTTTTTTGGGCATCATGCCTGAAAGTTCTATTTATAGATCATGTGGTTAACTAAAAAAGAGGATTTTGTTTAGCTTGTTCTACTGCAGTACAATTCCATGGTTACTGATTCAATTATGTCTAAAACATTCATTTGTGCATTTTGAATGTGGTAACTAAGGATTTAATCCAAAATTGGTGTGAATTATCATGATTTTGTAATCGTCAGAATAGTAGAAATTCAGACGAATTATTTTTCTTCATCTGACATTATTTACAAAATAATTACATAATATATGCAGTCTTAAGATTTCATATAAATAAAAAAATCTCTTTAAAAGATATTTTTTTTTTTCACCAAGGCAAACTGTTAAAATATTTATGTATGTTACAGATCCCAATCTCCTATCAGTCTCGCATTTAATAAGCTAATATTAGTCACAGTTATATTGTGATAGGTCTAGACGCCAGATATAAAAAAAGTTGTATGTACACTAGGGTGTGGCTGGTGCCCAGCAAAATTGAAAGTATTATCAGATCCAAAAATTCTATATACTGAACTAGTGCAAAACTTCACAGGAGTTGTGCTACAGGTAGAATGCATCAATTTCAATGAAACTGCACATGCATGTTCCTTTGGGCAAAAGGCAATACCATAAAAAATTTAAGATTGGATCTGATAATACTCTCAATTTTGCTGAGCACCCTAGTGTACATACACAATTCACAGAAAAACAACCTTACAACTTTTTTTATATCTGGCATCTAGACCTATCACAATATAACTGTGACTAATATTACCTTATTAGAGATGAGGTCAAATGCGAGACTGATAGGAGATTGGGATCTGTAACATACATAAATGTTTTAACAGTTTGCCTTGGTGAAAAAATATATATATTTAAAAGAGATTTTTTTTTATTTATATTCTTAAATCTTAAGACTGCATATATTATGTGATTATTTTGTAAATAATTCAAGAGTAGCCAGTTCAGTTGAGTGTGATTTACGGAGTCCGTATTATAGAATAATTTGGACGCTGCAAACAATTGATAAATTTTATCATGAATTATTCTTTCAAATACTTTTGACACTCTAGGCAATATGGAGATCGGGAGGTAATTTTCAAAATAATGGTTGTCATTCTTTTTGTGTATAGGAATTACTTTTGCTATTTTTTATACATCTGGAAATATACCCTGCTCAAATAACATATTCATGAATTTTGTTAAGATACCAGCAATTTCATATTTAATGCATTTTAGCAATTTACTACTTATATTATCTACACCTATGCTAGATTTAGGTTTCAGGTGTTCTATTGTGTTAATAACAGATTCTAAGGTTACTGAATTAAATTTGACAGTGTGTTGTACTGAATCATGTAAATAGTCTTCACAAGATTTATTTTCAGGGATGTCTATTTTTTCTGCATGTGCAGGGCCTTCATTGATGAAATATTTTTTTAATTCATCAGCAATGTTTTTTGGGTTCTCTAGACGAGTGCCATTGTGCATGAAATAACTAGGGAAACGCTTGTTTTCTTTATTCCTGTTTAAGATTTCATTAATAGTAGAACAAGGGTTTTTTACGTCATTTTTAAATTGTTGAAATCGATTTTGGTAATAAAGTATTTTTGCCTGACGAATAGTATTTTTTAGCAGTTTATTATAGGTTTTAAAGTTACAAAGATGTGTCAAATAATGATTGTCATTTGGGTTGGTGCATTTTAGTTTGGCATATAATTTTTCTCTGTAACAGATAGATGTTAGAATACTGCTAGTGATCCATTTGGATTTTTTATGCTTATATTTACTGCATCTTACTGTTATAGCCTGAAAGTGTTTATTGATAAGTGTGAGTAGAATGTTATGAAATTCACTATGGCAATCATTTATGTTGCTATTTTCTAAGCATATATTGTAAAATTTTTCTGCTATTTCTGAACTTTGTAGTTCTTGTTTAAAGTTTGATAGTGCATTACTGTATTTGGGGTAAATTTTGAAATATTTTTTTTGGTTTAGTATTGTGGAAATTGTTAAGACATATAAAGTAAGGTAAATGATCTGAAAATGTTGTTCATTAATATTCCTGCTGTTGCTGTGGATAGTTTGTTCGAAATTTTAATCAAGAAATTATCTATTAGGGTGGCTGTTGTTTGTGTTAGACGAGTTGGCAGTGTAATTGTTGCTACTCATATGAGTGATATCTTCAAAAATTTCAACAATTTGACCGTCCCATGTTTCTGAGATTATGTCATAGATGATACTTCTAAATTTGAAATTCTTCTGTAAGTAAATGGCCACTCCTCCATGTGTGCACTGTAAGATTTACCAACTGAGATTAAGTTATATTCAGGGAGCTGTAGTAAAGATAGGTCACTACCCACTACAAGCCATGTCTCTTGCAAACATATTGCATTAATTTTGTGGTTATTACTACTATAGGTTTCAATGCAAGTTTTTAAGATTTCAAATTTAGAATTTAGTGATTGACAATTCAGACTCATAATTGTGAATGTGTCTTGTTTTGAATTAAGTATATTATGAAAGTTATCACTATCATGATAAAGATTAATTTCATTATTTTGTAATAATTCAACCAATGAAAGTTCTGCATCTACCATTATATCTGCATAATTATTTGAATTGTTATATAATTTTGTTTATTTATTGTGAATTTTGGATATTTTGTATTTTTTGTCTTGTAATTCTCAGTGGGGTATCTGCTCTTATTGTGACCTTTTTCATTCTGACATTAATTGTTGAGTCACTTGTTGATGTCTGTGGATCGGGAAGCTGTTGAGATGTTTCTTGTTCTTTTTCAAATTTTGTAAGAATTGGGTCATCTCTGCAAAATTCTAGGAATTGCACCTTGTGATTCGGTGATGTATGTGTTGCCCTCTTCTGTCCAAATTGTGTAAATTTGTTTTCTCTTTCTTAGGTTTCTTGCTAGGAAAAATAGATGTGTCTCATCTCTATTTAGATCTTCAGAGACATATATACCGGCTGTTTTTAAGAGCTCTGATTCTGTCTCTGTATATGGCTCTTACTTCCCATATTGAATTAAATGTTACCAGTAATTTGCTTTCATGATTTTGTGCTGTGGTGGCGTCAGTGTAACTGCTATATTCCCTCTGGAGTTCTGTTCATTTGTTAAGTAATTGCTGTGTTAATGCCAATAAAGTGTGTGGTGTTCATCTTAATATTTAGTAGACATGCCGCAGCAAGCCGTGAATGAAGGTTATATCATTTTGTTAACCAGTAGTTTTACTTTCATCTAAGCAATTATTTGATTGTGTGGGTATTTGTGGGTTTTTTTTTTCATAATGGCAATGTGAGAAACACATTCTTGAATAAGTTGTCTTTATTTTCTTATAACCATATCTCTACCGAAAATGGTTTATTTTTACGGGAGAAGTCTCTAATTGCAGACTACAAAGACAGACAGACAGACAGACAATAAATTTATTTGACATTAATTTGGTACATCAATTGTAAAAATTTAGTCAGGAGACCCTGTTATGGCAATTAATGCTGCTGCCACAAGGCCACCCTATGGATAAAATATCATAAATTAGGCTGTACATGTATCACTATCAGTGCAAGATCGTGAGTCAGTATTGCTTCTCAATTTTGGCAGACATAGCAATTTGAAATGCTGCATGTTTCAGAGTAATTATTTAAGTTAAAATGGTCGACTAGTTCAATTTTAGTATTTTCAACTTGGAGGGTGGGTGGCATTATAGACTTGGTTTTTGGGGTGAAAAAGCATGAATTTGGTTTTTTCTTTGCGTAGGGACATTTTTTTTTTGGTTTTTAACCAGTTATTTATTTTGAATAATTCTGTATTGATCATTTCTGATGTTGCAGTAGTAAGGTTTGTGTTATTTTATGCAGATAGACATTACTAGAGTAGTATCATCCGCATAGGTAACACATTTAAAGAATTTTGAAGATTTATGGAAATCATTTATATAAATTAAGAAAAGAAGGGGACCTAATATTGATCCCTGTGGTACTCCTGTGGTTATTTTTAACAGAAACCTTTATTTACAATTGATGTACCAAATTGTACATATTGTTCTCTATTTGTTAGGTAGCCTTTGCAGAGTTTTAAAGCTGTGTTCCTGATACCATAATGGGATAGTTTTTGGATTTGTAGTGAGTCTATTGGATCAAATGCTTTGGTTAGGTCTAAAAAAATATTCAATGGAGTATTTCCATTTTCCATTTCGGTTGTTATACGGTTGTAAATAACTACAGAGACAAATTTCTGCTGGGGATGGTTCCTTTTAATTAAGACAAAGAACTTTCATTGCCCTGGTGCTTAATTGCTTAATATGAGGATTTCGAAGTAAAACGCAGCGAAATACTGTGAAATCTGAATAACTACAGACTTTCATTAAAGCGTGCTCACGTTGCAAATTTAATTTAATTTCTCCAAGATTATACATACAGAAATTATAGTGCTTTCACCTTCACAAATTCATTTTGACTTTCATTGCGTACTTTTTCATAATAATGGAAAACATGAAATTTTTTTTCAAAATTGTGTTTGCTGCATTCCCTGAACCCTGGTACTCTATGTTTAAGCTGGCTTTCCATATGTCCGTTTTTTCTGTCCGTATATCCGTCATCCGCACGTCCGTATACGGACAGGATACGCATCCCTTTGATTTTAATTAATGCCTTTCCATAAATACGTTTTTTCGTCCGTTGTCCGTCATCCGCAGTCCGTATTTTGGCGATACGGATAGGGGGGCGATTTTTGCGGATGACGGATGGCCAGGCAAGGGCAAATTACCAAAATAAATTGCATTTAACAAGTGCAATGTATCCCTCTTTCATTGACTAATTAGGCCCATACAACAGGAGATTCTGAACAAACAAAAAACAATCTGTAGAAGTCAAGTGGTTAGCTGGCATTAATTAAACCCTCACCTTTTATGAATTAATTGCAATTAATCGGTTTTATTGAGGAATTTCAAGGGCACAAAAAGACATGTTTACAATAAATAAATAGGTAAATTAATAAACGAATAGGCCTAAATAGAATAAGTTTTCATGAGGTACGGATATTCAAGAAAATAAATCTTGTGAAATATTTATCTTTTTTTTTTCTAATAGTTTTCAATAAGAAAAAAAGTGCGATTAAATGTCATGATTTGCATTTAATTTAGGCCTATACAGCAGTTTCGTATGTTTGAAATAAATTGTTTGAGAGAGAAATGGGTTCAAGAAATTAATTTGTTACTCAAAACAGCCTCTCAGAACCACGGCATGAATAGTGTTCATGATAAGGTCTTAATCTTTTTAATTAGATGGTCAATGGACATCTTGGTTGAAAAGATTAAGACCTTCTCATGAATATGGTAAAAATATACTCTCCAGGTAGATCCAATTATCTATCTATCTATTTGTCCAGTCATTTTAAGGATCGACTTGGAACAAACTGCAACAGAAATTATTCTTGCTGTTTCGTGCTTGGAGAGGTTCCCTTTAAAATTGCAGAACATGGTCACAACTCAATGAACATAATAACCGACTGTTTTGCACTGCCCAATCAAAGGCTTATCTTACATAGCTTTTTTCACATGTGATGTGACTTCCATATACTGTTGTTAGGAAAATCGCTTTTGACATAACTGTATTTGTCAATTTTTTTTAAATTCATAAATACGGAAAACCGAATCATCAGCGAAAACATGATGAAAATGTCCATTTTCAATGGGAAATATTCACTCTAGCCAAATGCCAGGCATTGGTGACCCCCCATAATTCACATACGTGCTTTCAGAATCTGTTGTCAATTTTGACCTTTGACCTAAATGTCAAGGTCAAATTTAAGGTCAAACATTCTACAATAATTGATATTTTGAATTCTTGATTTTTTTTAAGATAGTAGAAATACTTGGATGTGGCTGATCTTTGGATATGATGTTGCCCTAATACCCTACAATCAATCTGGGCAACAGGTCGAACGGTCAAGGTCACAGAGCAGAATTAGTGTCACTACTTTGGCCTTGTCATCTAGCTGAGCGAAACCAGTGTCCGCACTTCCATCGGCTCTTGCTCCGGTTCTAATTAGGCTACAGAACTGCCATAGAGATATTTGGATAGCTCATTTTCCCCTCTTTAAAATGAGTGGCACTGTAGCCCGGTCGGTTAAAAAGATCGAAATAATCCTAAAAAATTTAGATGAAAGTTTAAGTTTTAATTTTCTTTCCCTAGACAGAATGCTTGGATCAGACCCAAACCAATAGCAGTATCAACCCATTAGTATAAGAAAATTCATGCAAAATTTGGGTCAAACGGTCAAGGTCACAGACCTTGAAAAGTACATTTAACAAATAATTCTCTAACTCGAGTCCTAATCAACCTTTTTTAATGGGGAAAACATTTTTGGAAAGCACATTCCAAGCCCTTTTATTTGAACATGGCAGAATACTGTGAACCTTATGGTTGAGGCATCAATTGACCATGAATTATATGTGTATGACATGATATAACTTTTCTTATACTGATTCATAGTTGGCATCTCGTCATGCTTGAATATACTGTATCATCATGATTTTTTATTCATTTATGTTCATAATATTATATTCATAAACATTTATCCAAGACACATGGCTTATTGGTTCAGTGTGACAATTAACTATCATATTATCTAAATGACTCAAATGGAAAGATAGTTGTATGGCACTAACCCTTACACTATTGTACAGCTGTAGACCGTCAATTTTAAAAGATCGCCCAACTTGAAAATTTCATGTCTTCAAATTACAATAACTTTTGGCCTTGATCATCATTTAATACCTCTGATCTTTGAAGATATTAGTGTGAATGTTATCTAATCATATAAGATACAGGTGCCACTTGACATGCATACAGGTCGTCCTTAACCTAACCCTATGCCATGAATAGGGTTATCATCAGGTTCAGGGTTAAAGATAACCAAGACCCTATTGCTTCCGATATCAGTGGACATATTATTGATTTCAGATTACTGCTATTACATTTACATTCATGCACCAGGTGAAGCCTAGTAACTGTTTTACAGTTACAGATATCTAGTGATGATCCATGTCCATGTCATTCCCTTCTTCTTGCGTTGCATCACATTCTTCAGTTGTTGTTAATTTGATGCAGGTTTTATGCTCTGGCTTCAAAATTTTTGTACTTACTTAAAGTTATACAAGGCTGTAAGCTTCATTATTTATTGGCTTGCTACTTTTGACCTTAATTTTGTGCCAAAAAGGCTATGAAAATAAAAGCTGATAGTTCTCTTATAATTGTAATGCATTTAAATGACTGGACTATATCTATCTATCTATCCATAGGGTCTGATAAACAGACAGCCAGACATGAAAGTTTCTATCTTTTCTTAGTGGAAAGTCCTTGTGTTGACTTATGCAAATATTTAGCCAAACAGGTAAGTGGACATGCGTACCTACAATATGGTAGAATCTCGCTATTAATTATTCATTTAATACTTTTATTTTTACATACACAAACAAGGCTAATTGCATATTACTATATTACAATTCAAGTGGCAGAGAGCTAATGCAGATTGGTGCAGGATATTTATTAAAGCCGTAACTTGCCCTTATATGAACCCAAATCAACCAGGCATAATTGCAATTAACTGACACCTTTGAACAAAATATATTTTGTCAATTACAATTCAGTAAGACACTGTGACACAGTAAATTCCAATTAGACCTAATCAATCAATTAGCTAATAGGACTTATTTTCTAACGCACGTACATATGGAAAGGTATAAAACGGACAACGGATGACGGACAACGGATAGTAAAAAACGGACAACGGATGACGGACATACGGACCGCAAAACGTTTATATGGAAAGCCAGCTTTAGAATGATAGCCATAAAACTTTGGTGAATTAAAGTGTATATGTGTATGTTTTAAAATTCCATGACCTTATGGACATATTATTAATATTTAGAACATATAATGAGAAGAAAATTTCCTCAAAAATTAAATTTGGTTTACTAATGTCTAAATTGTAAAACTTTCACTTTCAAAATATCTGACATTTATTTGATACTTTTTCATGATAATGGAAAATGTGGTAATATTATTCAAATTATGTTCATTGCTATATTCCCTAAACCTAGTACTGTATGTTAACAATGACATCCTTAAAATTTTAAAGATGTATATATATATGTATGTTTTGAAATTTCATATCTTTATTATTATACCCTCTGCATATAAGATATTTATGAAAAAAATAGCCAAATAATTGGAAAAATATGATAATTTACCTAACTTAAATTCATCCAATTCAGAATTTAAAGTTACATGCACTCTCTTGATAAAATAATTTGTGAGCTGACGCTCCTTCCGGTAAAGTACGTGAACAAAATGCAGTTAAGTCACAGTGGGCACAAAATAGCTGGCGGTCACAAGGACCTCCTTGAGCAAACCTGCTGGTCTCTACCTGGCCATAACATTAGCCTTTCAATCAGACCTGCTGGTCCCCAGGACGGGGAAGTCATCACCTGTCAGTCCTGCCTTGATGCTGCCAGTCAGGACCGATGGACCTGCCTTTATTTCAAACACTAAGAAATGATAATGAATTTTAATAATGAATTCAATGGTATAGCTGTCACGGATTTCAGAGCTTCAAACTAAAAACCAGAACTGGATTTCACTGGAGCTCGACGCTGCAGAAATTGCATCATCAAATGAAATCCGTAATTTAAAATACATAAAAGTTATCATTCATTCGAATTGTATGTTTGCCAATTGATGCTATAAGGTTAAAAAATAGCTCTTCCAACTAAAACTGTCATGACATCAATTTCTGCCGAAAGACGGCGCTTGTCCAGTGGCACCGGTCTATCTGCGAACTGACGCAAAGCTCAAGGGAAACGGTAAAAAATAAAACGCTTGTTCAGTGCCATTTAAAAAGTACCTTTTGCAGTTGGTGGAATTCCACGGTAAAGTTGTTCAATTTCATGACGTTAGTAGAGTTTAAGTCAAAATAAATCGTCTGAACCAGTTTCACAGTGAGTGGCTTCTTGGAAGAAAGAAATAAGACATAGTAATCGCACTACTTTGTGTGCAGACGACGTGCGGAAGCATTTCCCTCCCCTTCTGGGAGAGCGGCAAATCTGTTATCAGATCGTAGCGCCACCTTTCGGAAGAAAACGATCATGACATGCCTCCATGTAAGTTGGTCCCTTCCTTCCGCACAAGTGCATAGGAGTCAGTTTCGGCCGCCATTACCACGTGACTTTTAGTCAGGATCCTGACTGTTTTCTGATTGGCTGATGCTGTTCCCGTTTCTGATTGGCTGATACCAGAGGGGGGTCGTTCAAATCAACCATTCAGAAACCACGATGCAATGACCAATCATAGCCCTGCTTATCCTCTGGCAATCTCAAACCATGAAAGAAATGCTAGCGACCAGTCTCACTACAGTGTAGGAGACTGCGGTTCCAGTGCTAGCCTCCGTGCACCACGCTGCGATTTAAACACGAGAGGGCGACACTGTGCACTTGGCCACCAGCCCCCCCCCCCCCCCCCCCCCCAGCTGTAATTGTAAACATTCAACAGTATTGACAACGTATAGGTAGCTGTCCACTAATTCTTACTCACTCCACCTGTTGCGCTGAGGTTTCGGTCTTATGGTGTTTAGTGCCACACTAAAAACAAGGCCCAGGGTGATTAGATATATATTAAAATTAGTTTTTCTAGTAATTTAGTGTCTAAACTATAGAGAAAAAATAATTTGACTTTATTCCAGTGCTTGTTTCTCTCTGATGTCATGCAAAAAAGTGTCAGATTGTGCTAAATAATAAAACTGCAGAAACACTGTATATGAAGATGGAGGGAAAGAAGGGAAAGATCTATATATATCTTATAGAGTTGTACAAGAAGTGAGCTTAAAAACTAATACAAGATCAGACTTAATTCGTCTTTCCTCCAAAGACCCCAATTTCAATTGATGTATGGTAAATTTTCAGAACATGTTTACAGCACTTCACGTGTCAAAGCTAGAGTACCTCAGTACTACATCACCGTTTCTTCGTTATGAGAGGTGTCAGCTCTAATTGACAATATTTTGGCTAATATGAGTACAAAACCTAATCAGTTCTTTTTCTAAAACAGTAAATATTATGTAAATGCAGCATCTGTAATATCAGCATAAAAGTATGTGGAATTCTGTGTTTACACAAGGGTTTGGTGACCCACCCATGCAGTGAGGTCAACCTTCTGATCATTTCAAATCTTACATACCACTAGTACCACAAATTAAGCTATAGATATCAGTAGCTGTACTGTCAAAGCTTTAAAAAAAAAGGTCAGAAGTAGTGGAAGGTAATAGAGTGATTCAGAGGGAGTCTTAAGGTTGATTGAAAACGGGGAAAAGTGGTGGCTGATTCTTCTTCCCTGAAAAGGTTATAATTTATTTTGTATCTGTTGGTACTTAACAAATCACTGAGTATCTAAACTATAGTGCATTGTAAAATTGTTGCAGTACATATCTTATTTTGAGGTCTATATAGTAAAAATCTTACACTAAGGCCACAATTCCTTGTTTAATTTTGCAGAGGGTATGCTGCTGCTGCTGCCGTAGCCTATGCTTTTACAAAAGATTGTTTCATTTGCAGGGGACCATAGTATTAGCATGTGAGAGCGAATATGAACGAGAGAAGTGGATGAGCTGCTTAAGGCAGTCTGCCAGCGTGTAAGTATTGGAAATGATCGAGATGTGCACTCATTGTTAAACATGTGGTTTTTAAATCTTTCTCATTTCATGTATTTTATTGACTTGTGTATGCCAAGATAAAAGTAAGAATGGAAGAAATTTCCAAACTGAACTGATGCTTTAGTAAATTGAGGCACATTTATCACATTCAGCTTCCTGACGCAATGGGACTACTGTGGTCTTTCATAAATAAAATACTGTTTTCTTAAGCAAGAATGTATTGAAATATATGAAGGATTGTCTTGTACTCTGGTTATATATGTCACTCTGTGTTAAGAACATATTCTTGCAAAAAACATTCATAATTCCGATATCAGTGTATATAAAACCATACTTGTCAATGAATTTGTCTAAACTTATTTTTCGGCGCAAACATTTTCAATTCGCACCTGCTCATAATTGTGTGTGTATATATCTATATTTGTACCACTCACCAGTGCAATTTAGCATTAGGTACGCTGTTGTACAAATCCTCATGTACAACAGTTAGCCAGCCACACTGCGCTGGGATAGGTAGGCAACCAATACTGACAATAAATAGCGGGCAGGGCCTGCAGCATAGTGATCTGACTTGCTTGTATGTTTTATTTAATAACTTGGTCAGTTTTTGTCTGAATTTTAAAAATCAAACTTTTTCTGAAACCTACTGTCGTCATCTATCTTTACATGTGATATCAATTAATTAGATCAATTGTAGACTGAGTGCTATATAGAATAATTGAAATTATTATTGACACTTGGATGGGGTTCAGTGGTACAAAACAATTACACAATGGTTACATTGTGAGACATGAGATATGTACACCCTCAAATGTTATGTACAACTCGGGATCTATCGGCCGCGTTGTACATTGATATTTTCGGGTGTACATATCTTTATGTCTCACATGTAACCATTGTATAATTGTATAACATACACCCTATTATGAGCATGATATTTGTAAGAATTAACAACTGTAAGTCTGTAACTTATGTTGGAGTATTTTGAAATGTTGTTTCATGCCTTTAGTTCTTTGAGCAATATATTTTGTGTAACAAACATAGTGCATATGTTAAATGACAAACATAAAGGTTCATCTGTTGTGATATATATAGTTACAAGCAATGATTTTGTTATCGTATTACAGAACATACAGAAATATGCAGTTAGGAGATGCCTTGATACAGCATCTCGAGAATGAAGGGTTGAAAATTGCACAAGAAAAACAGAACTACTTCGGTAAGTTTAGTAACATATTTTGATTTAAAGTTTCCCACTGTCGAGTCATTATAGGTCTTAATTGTATTGAGACAAGACCACCATCATGATCATATCCAACATGTACTATATTGTTATGTTAAATAGATCATAATTTGTATGTCATGTCAACGAGTAATGACAAGCACAGGATTCTAGTCGGGCCTATACTGTCTAAAAAAGGTATATTAGCCCATAAATGTTGTTAGTTGGATCCCACAGGATCAAAGTGTCCCTGCTGTCATAGGCAGAGCTCTGCACATCCCATGTGCATTCTAGTTAATTACTATTGTTTTCAGGTTTTAGATTTGCGTTTGTCAATATAGTGCAGTAGTAAAGGGTATGCATTGTGCACTTTCCCTTACAGACCATATTTAGAGGCTTGATTTCAGGGGTGTTGTGCGTGGCAGACATTTTGAAAATTGATGCCCGTTTATTATTAAATCTATTATAAATCAGTTCATAATTGGAGTAGAAAAATAAAATATGGCTCGATACCCTTGCGTTCAGGCATGGGGAGTTGTTTGAAACAATAATTGTAAAGCTCAGATACATGCATCAATTTCAAATTGTGACTTATCATAATAAAGCTATAATTATGCTTAAATCGCAGGAATTCGCACCATGAGAACTACCTTTGCATAATATGGCAAAGATTCAAATTATTCAGTTCAATGTTATTGCCACACTGGCATCATGTGCTATATTGCAAAACACCAGTATGAAACAACTATTTTTCTTGATTGTGTTTAAAATCAAAATGGAAAATAGTTTCATTCATATTGCACATTGGGTAGATGTTGTCATACAAATTAATTTTTGTTTCTTCACAGGTTTTTCTAGTGCTTTGATGTGTTGGTGGTGTGTTTGCATTGCATGTGCCCTATTCAAGTCATGACATACACTAGCTTTTGTTTGAATATATATGGCCTTGATGGTGTTTATAGCATGACTTTTCTTACTGCCAAATAATTAACCACTCTATGCATTGGCAGGAAGTATTCAGTGGGCATAGCCAACATAATATGAGCAGGATAAAGTGGTCCTTCTGTTAGGTGGACTTCACATTAAATGACAATGCTGAAATTGTACAGGGATTTCCTAGATGGTAGTGTATGGACTAATGCCCTTGTCAAAGCAGGAATACCGTTAGTTTAATAAAATATGGTCGCCTTTAGACAGGTGTAGCAACCTATTCCTGGCTGTAACTGTAACTGGCTAAAGCCAGCCGCTTCTGTCTACTCCTAGCTTATAGTCAGATTACAACTACCACCACTAAAAAAATATAAACCTTGCTAAATGCAAGAAATTTATTTAATATATTATAAATATGAATGAATGTCCAATAGACTTGCATCTTTACAACAAAGAATATGCGTAAATCTCAACTTGTGCACATAATGGTGCTACATGTACTTTTAGATCCGGGTTTGAGTAGCCAGGTACAGCCAGACAGTTCCGTTTAGTGGCAGGTAGCATCTTTTGGCAATAGTTGTCTAGCTTTGTCTTGGCCCAGAAGAGGCTAGTCTGATAGAAAGATATAATTCATTAAGGGCAAAAACGAGGAGTTCAGGCCATGTTTCTCATCCAAGTGAAGGCTCTGTCACCACAAGAGATGAAATGGGCGATCTTTTCACTAAAGAGAGCAATGATTTATTGCAATTTGATGCATAAGATGGTAATTGTTGGTGCTGATGGTGTCAAAGTTCTGAATGAGATTGAAGACACTGGTCTCAAGCAATTTCAGGAATTAGTTTCAAACATCTGAAAACCCTAACAAAGCATGTTCTGGGTCCCATAAGAAGAATAAGTTCCTGAAAAATCAAACAAAGCGTGTTTCAGATCCCATAAAGAAGAGTATGTTTCATATCTTCTTTGGTCCTTCACCTTCATTTCCTCAGGCCAAGAAGCAAGTAGCATCACTGAAGAGTGATTATTCACTCTTTCTTGGTTTTTCATTGCTTGTAAACTCGTAACGGCAATTTTGATGGGTTCTTTCAACATGACAACCAACCTCATCCTGCTTCTCTCTCTCAAAATAGTTTCCTTTGAGCTTGTGCAAATATTCAGGTATAGATCATTGATGGTGCAGCTCTTGTCCATATGTTGAAACCAACCAACAACTGCACATTCGATGAATATGCTAAGAATGTGATTATCCCTCAAATTGGAAATCAGGTAGAAAAAAGTGGAAAGGCTGGACATGGCATGGGACATTTACAGAGAAGACAGCCTGAAATCCTCACATAGAGGCAAAGGTGTCGAAAGGAGCTTGGAAGGAAATACTAGGACACCAACCAACTGGCAGTAGTGTTTATGGGTTGACCATGACAAAGCAGAATTGTTAATTTTCCTGGCTCAATGTCATGAATTAACCATATGCCCAAAGCACTTAAAACAACTGTCAACGATGATATGTTCGGCATTCTTGAATAGTCTACGGAGATCTTGTGGTAATTCCAACACTCTTCAATAAGCTTGGTTTGGCAACATTGCGCGTACATGTGGTTGCCGTTGGAACTGGAAAAAACAAATATGTCAAAGTTCATGAGATTGTGCAATTCATCAGTTCCAAAAGTGCTTTAGTGGGCAACATAACTTTACCATCTGTAGTACTGTGAAGAAAAGCGCTTGGGAGACCTGGAAAATGTATCCGGAGGTGACCACCATCTTCCAGAGCCTTGTAGATGGGCCTGGTCAGGTGACTGATACTCAATTTGCAATCATCGAACGTTCTGTAAGTTTGTAGTACGGACATCTATGAATGCAGAAAGTATCTATTTGAAGTATGGGACAGGGCAATTGAGAACATTCCACCAAACGGGCAACTCTTGTGCAACACCTGAACCATGTCATCTGCCAAGCTTGTTACATCTTATGCCAGCCTCTCAAGCCTCTCAAGGTGTATAGTTGGCATCGTAATTGATTCAATGCAGTCCTGAAGTGCACTGCTTTTTGCCACTGTGGTTTGCTATTATTGTAAGCTGCATTTTTCACAGCATATTACCCAATAAATCAAATATATATATCTCTATTATTTTACAATTTGGTGGTTATGTCAGTAATTAGGAAGACTATATCAAGATTTCATATCAGAAGCATTTCTACTAACGTTTCCAAATTCACCCCCAACACCATATTATAAATACAACTCCCTGGCTGAGCACTAAGCACTCTACAATTGTTATCACTGCTTATAGCTGCGTGGCGTGAAGCAGTGGTTTAAGGAGGATATGCTCAGTTCCTCTATGATCTTGAACCCATGACCATGCATGTATGAATCTAACACCTTATTTACCAGGTCATGGCGCCCAAAAATATTGCTCTATTATTGCTCTACCTCAATTTCGATAGATGCATGCATCTGAGCTTTTCAAAAAATTGTTCCAAACAACTGCCCATGACTAAAAACATGGGTGTAGGGCCATATTTTATTGTTCTACTGCTATTATTGACTGAATTATAACAGATTTTATAAAAATGAGCGACAATTTTCAAAATGCCCTCACGCATAACAGGAAGTAGCTCTGAGGCACCTAGGAAATGTAGCTGGAGTGCACTGAGGTGGTTTCACTACTCAAATAAAGCCTCTAGATACGGTCTACAACTTTGGTGCTTGTAAGGGATAGTGCACAATTATTTCACATTCCTACTGCACTACTGCAGACTAATGGGCCCCAAACATATTGTTGCTGAATTGAATTTGATATGTAGTGTCATAATATGAAAAGGCCAGAAGCATAGAGCCGAAGTCAAAGTTTATAAAACAGCAGCATAGTGTCAAATAAAAACAAATTAGCGTGGCATGGTTATATAGCGCGGGCACGGATATAATCGGCAGCATATAACACAATCTACGGGATCCACAATCATTACTTTTTGCCGCCGCCAACCTACCTGCCTTCTCCTGCCTCTATCTCGCTTAATATTTGGTCTATCTTCGATCTGAAAATACTTAAAGAATCCTTATTAAATATAGTACGCAATGGACTACCACTCTGTTACATAAGATATTTTTTTAAAGTTTTTAATCGGGTGACGCTCTTTATGAGTCATTAAATCATGACATTTGCCATGACGCTAGAGAAGCAGGTATGCTAGAGAACCTGCTTCTCTAATTTCTCATATTCTTATCTCACTTAAAGGGGGAATTGCATGTTAATTTTAAAAGACCAATTGGTAATAAAAAAATACATTGCACTCGAAAAATCTGTTCAAAAGTCGATTTTAATATGATTTTAAACTAATTAAAAGTGCAATTTGCACCACCACCCAAAGCACTGGAGGCCACCATTATTGCGCATGCACGCAAGGCTGATGACATCACTTATGTCCTACTGAATGTAAACAAGGAAGATTATGTGCATGGTGGACGTGGAAGCGCTGAATTTGATTTTGTTCGTTGGTTTGTCTGGTAAATCATGGTCTTCAGCCAGCAACAAGAAGGAACATCAAGGTTTATCATTTCACAAATTTCTGAGAAATGCATCAATACGGAGGTCATGGGAGATGAGAATCAGCCGTTCAAAGGAAAATATGCCCAGCAATCCTGTCGTTTGTTCAAGACATTTTACCCCAGAAAGCTTCAGAGGAGGCAGTTATAAGGTTGGTAGCATTTTAAAGTCACTTTCAGATTATCACGGAGCATTATAGCTATGTGGATTTGATTACTCATACGGACAGGGTGTTTCTGACTCAGCTCACTACTCATCAATCAGTATATTATGGCGAAGTGCATATAATTATATATCATGGTCATACAATAAATTTGCATCACCAGCCCTGTAGAACTAGATATTTCTGTTGTTTATTATTTTTTTGATAGGATGGGGGTATTTCTGTGTCATAATGAATGTCGTGTCATTATAATTGTAAACCTTTGTTTTTGGACAATTAAAATAGTACATTTCTAATGAACTTTGACAAGTCTTTGTTGCATACAACAAATAGAAAATAAAATAATTTGTGTAACCGTATCGTTCACATGTTCCTAGAAAACTGCAGCAGCGGCAGAGGATATGAAAAAGAGTAAAAAGTGAGACAAAATAGCATTCTGCTTCACAGGAAAGATAAATAATATTATAAGTCATTTATATATTAACATATTATATTTTAGGAGTTCCTGGCCCTGCACAAGACACTTGGTGGACGGCGGAGAAGGGAACTGGTGCCTACAGCTGTTACCACACTGTTCCTTCGTGGCGAGGACAATGGAAAAGCAGAGAAGCAAGATCGCAGAAGCGCCTAGTAAAAGAGGTAAGTTATTGCTTGAAACTTGTGACATGAAATTATAATATGAGTATATATAACCAGGTGGTTACCGTAATGACTTGGTATTTCATTTGACAATTTGAGTATGTAATGGTATATGTACGTCTTGGTTGTAATTGCTTAGCAACAGTAATTTCTCAACTCAATACACAAGCAATCCTTCAGATCAGATTGCCAGTACATTTAAAGCTTCGAGCATTCTTATGGCCCTGTGTGTACAGCTGAACTTATACTATAATACATACTGCAGTTGATGACAGCAGGGGCATCCAGTTCTGCTCAGAACAGTAACGAAAGGCAGTCGCATCAATCCAGGACTAGTAGTGAGGTAATAATATATTTGGAATTGACATTACCTGACATTTGAAATAAAAAAATGTATAAGTCTGTTTTATTGTGACATGTCACTCGTAAGGAGTTTGAATGGGATAAATAAGACCAAGCATGTTTCTGTCCCGCAATATTTTACCAAAAATTCATTAAGCTGGGCAATATACTATGTGTAATAAGTTTCTAGCTAATATTGGATTAGTATCACATATGCTTATATATTGTCATTTTTAGAGAAGCGGTCCAGTGGCGCATGAATGGCCATCAACAGTCACAACAGAAACAGTTAACACAATGAAAAGCCAGCGTACTTCATCAGTGTATTGTCAAACTGAGATATCCCTGCCACCACACCAGTCTCTCGACCAGTTGTTTGCTTTTGGCTCGTATAGCAAGCCTGCTGAACCAGTCACAGTTGCAAATGATCACAGCTATCCAACAACAGAGGACAGTGCTGGACCTACAACTTCCTCACATGAACAGCAGTATATGTCAGCATTGAAGGATCTTCCATCTTTGTCTGACACACATTTAAATGACCCAGTTGCTATCTGTGTTGATTCAGATGCACCCATTGAACTTTCAGCAAGTGAGGAGGATGCCATAGTTGATGACTCTGACAAAAGTTACCGTCCAAGTGACTTTGATCAGTCTGAAAATGACCAGCTTGACATTGGTAGTGGTATAAAAGTTGTTGATGACTTGAAGTTCGTTTTATTTTTCGTGTCAACTAAATGAACTTCTGAAACGTCAGGAATGTGGTGCACCAATATTGGACTGTTCATATGTCACACAGGGATCATGTATTACAGTAACAGGTTCCTGTTCCAACTACCATGACTTTAAGTGGACGTCCTCACCGAAAATTGGTCAAATGCCTTCATCATATTTGATGTTGTCAGCAGCCATTCTGTTTTCAGGAAGTGCGTATGCAACATTTTGCCAAGCGTTTGAATTCATGAATATTGCAATTCACACTGAACAAACCCACATGAGAATACAGTCATCACATCTGTTCCCTGTCGTTCATCGGGCTTGGATGAAAGAAGAGGCTGCTGCTATTGAAAGGTCAAAGCAGTATCCAACAACCACTCTACTCGGAGATGGACGCTGTGACTCTCCTGGCTTCAGTGCCAAATATGGCACTTATACGATGATGGATGCCATTTCGTCCAATATTTTGACTTTCAAATTAGTGCAAGTCACGGAGGCAGGCTCATCAGTTGGCATGGAGAAAGTAGGCTTTCAACACTGCCTCGACAAGCTGCTCCAGAAAAAGGTGCCAGTCTCAACTGTGGCTACAGATCGCCATCCCTCAATTACTGCGTTGATGGGAAATGGACCCAAGGGTGAGCCACGATACATCAGAAAGCTGAACAGTTTCTTTCACACTGGGGAACTTGAAACATATCATTCCATGATGACAAAATATGTTCCCAAGAGGAAACGCTTCAGCTACCATGGTAAGCAGAATGCAAATTTATGACATCAAAAGTAATTGTCTTCAGCATTGTAGACTATGTGCATTTTTAACATTTACTAATTTCAAATTATATTATTTCAGGCATGTATGTTCGGACTGCACTTGCAGCGTTGGACCACAACTATTCCATCGACAGACACCAGGCTGTCACTCAGCCTGGTGCAGCAAGATTCAGCATTGTTTGTCCCAAGGCTCACCAGCGCTGGATGGCTAGAACAATAAAGGTGAGTACTTCTGCATAGTATGGGAGACCGCGATTACAATATATTGAAGTGTTTATATGTAATAAATCAATCTTAGAGCAAATTTTCAAATTCCTAATAAAATTTTTCCAAGTTGCCAATTCTTATGATCATGTCAAGGAACTTATGATAGCTGTTGTGAAACAGAAAGAGAATACCAAGGCCTCAGGTGAACTTGCATTCCATTTGCCACAGCAAGCAAGAAACATTGCCAAAAGCAGGCAATCACCCAAAGAAGATGCAGTCGCAAGACACAGATCTAGGTTTCAAAAACAATAACAAGGTATGCATTACTTTGAAACACTTCATTAATAATATACTCAATATTTTACATTTGTCATGGTGCACAAATTAATGTGATAAAATCAGGAGACATTGGAATTTTTATTTCATTGCCAATCTGCCTAAATAAAGATTGATGATGAAATCATTGAAAATGGAACTCTTAAATACAAAATCATTATTGATATGTTTATTTTCACATGATAATCAGGGCAAAAAAAAGTTGTATCACATTTCAAAGGTTTTATCACAGAATGTTACAATTCACACAATTTCCTATGCAATTTTAGGTCTTCTCTGGCAGTTGAAAGCCTATATAATGCCCATCTGTGGAGGGATATGCCTGATGTATCAGGTTGACTGCACATGACGGTACCACTCGTCTGACTCCTTTACCAAGTAGCCGGTGGATCCAATGTGTGAACTGTGTGTAGGCAGCCCATCAAAAAGCACTGTGAAATGAAATAGAAATTATTATGATTACATTGTTGCGTTAATGAAATTGTAACTATAATATTTACTTCAGTGAAGTTTAAATGCAGTAATAGGTCATTTGCTGCTCAGAAAATAGGCCATCTAGAATTTCATGAAATATTCGCCTGCAGTTTACTGAATTTTGTAAAGGAACTATGTTCGAGTTATTCCAGTTCCTAATATTTGATGTGTATTGTATCATTGTTTCAGCTCTGTGATATTCTGTCATATTGTATGAAGTTGATTAGAGTAGAATTTACTATTCATTAAAATGATTTTGTTATTTAAATAAAAGTCTGATTTTTTTAATCTCTTTTGTTATTTATACACTTACTCATGAGGTATGGACTCTCTAAGTCCAAAATATTTGATCTGGTTGAGTCTGACCTGTGCAGTTCTCAGGACGGTTCGAGGCAGGGCTACATAAGAGAAGTCCTCTAAAACTGTAATGCACTTTGCCTCACTGTTTTCTGAAATGAAAATGAACAATTCATAACCATGCAGTTCAACTGACCATATAGTGTATTGTGGGATCCGAAATTTTCTAAAAATCACAAATACGGATAATAGCCCTTAACTTAGAATTGTTACAGCTGAATGGACAACCATAAGAATAGCTGCTAATGCAAGTGACCAATTACTACAGCGTCAAATGCAATACGTGTACTTTGAACAAAGGCAACTATAGGTATTTATTATAGACCTATTTTTTACCATGCAGTTTTCCTTTAGTTCCCCTTTAACAGACATATATGAATGTATATATACCATATTAGAAAGTTTTAGTAAAGTTTGTAAGTGAAAGCTCAGCATTAATTAAAAGAAAAACATGTAGGGCCTGACTCCACTGACTTTGTGCAGCACTCCATCATTAGCATCAGAATCACTGTGCTGTATCTTGATGCCATTTTTTAATAATTTTATTTATTGACATACTTCTAATTATATTTATATAGTGACAACAAGTAGTCATAAGGAGCATGGAGTATGTGGTTTTAGACACAGCATGTGTATTGACACTAGACTGTTGGACTAGAAGCCACGATTCTGGGTGCAAGAGTTTTGTATTCATTGTTTTTAGTAGTGTGAATGAAGCTACAATTCCTTGCTATGAGTACCAATAATGGACACTAACTCCCTTGCATAATTTAACTATGAAGTTGGTTAAATACATTCGACACTCCATGAGTTAACCCAGTGTCCTGTACATGTCAGAAAGGAGCCACAAGCTGTCAGTCAGTTGTGTTTACATCCAGGCAGCACTTCTCACATGCTTGATGAGGGCGTTTGGCTATCATGCATATAGTACAGATCAATACACCAACTGCCTCGTCCTAGGAAACGAAGCTTTTGCAACCAATACCAAGTTTTGAGTCAGAGCAACACTTTCTCTTGAATTGTTATTGAGAGACATTAACTTTATGGAATGCTATATGAAAACATAGGCTGTGCAGCAGCAAACCCTCAGTTAGTTAGTGTTATTGTTTAACGCCTCATCAGCACCTGAGTGGGCTATGTAGAGGCTCTCTAGGGTAAGATTCATTATCTATAGTTGGTAGTAGAAACCAGAAGCATGTAAAAAATCAATAATTGTCTGCGTTGGATAGCTGGAGCAGCTTGTGCAATGCGCACTGTCCTGTTTTAGCCACTGGGGATAGAGGACTTCACCCCAAGTGTTTCCACTCTCGCCGCGTGGAGGCCCAGGACCTTCGAGGGCTGCAATAAACGAATGGCCACATTGTACACAAGTGCGACCATTTTGTTCTAAACCTCTTTAACAAATTTATGTAGGTCAGCAACTAGACATTGTACTATCTTTTGTATGTTATTCTTGTCCATCAGTTGATAATGTTAACCATCGTACTACTTGCGCCAACTTGGAACTACTTTTCTATCAAAAAATCTGACAAGCCAAGTTCTAATTTAGATTAATAGATAATAAATTTGTTGCAACAGCAGTGACTGGCGATTTTTATGCTCTATAGTACCTGAAGATTAACATTGTTAAATAGAAAATACTGGAGATAGATTCTTCACAAAAAATTGATAGATAGATTTATTTGCTTATTATATAATATAGAATATCTCGCTTAATATTTGGATTGTATGGATTCAGTATGAACTATTCTACAATTCAGTCTTTATTTGACGAAAATCGGACTAATATTAAGGGAGCAGCAGCTTTTTAAAGAAGCGCTCAGCTCTGCCTGCATTGATACAATCCGGGCGCGGACGCTTCAGGGAGCACCAGTGTTTGCCGCCTACCTGCCTTCTCAGACGAATATCTCGCTTAATATTTGGTCTATTTACGATCCGAAAACATGTATGAAATTTTATACAGTGACACTCTATATGGCCTAGTGGTGCCTTGTGATACTTGACTAAACAGCCCCCACCCCAAATTGCAAACTGATGCCTTTGTAGTTATCACATTAAAGGTAAATGGTTTCACAATGACTTGGGAAATATACTCCTATGACTAATGGGTTCCATTACTAACTGTGAATGCTGATAATACAAAATGTGTGCGATTTTCGATAAAGTGGAATACTGATATCGTTTTGAATGCAAAATATATATGAATGACAACCAAATATGGCCAACTTTTAAATTGTTCTAACATCACTATTTTTTTTAACTCAATGCAGTTTAATTTCATATTAATTAAAAAATCCTAGTATTTTTTTTGTCATTTGTCTTACATTTTGTACTTATCTTTTGTTAAACCAATTATTATATATATATATAATTTTTATTGACGGAAGATATCAGACAAGACATATATGTCACAAGTACATAAGATAAAAAGAAATAAAAAGCAATCAGAAAATAATCAAAAATAGGGAATACAACAAAGACTAGAGTTACAGATGGTTCCAGCCACCAATTAAAGTATTTACATAGAAGTTAACATTAGTTTAGCTGTTTATCCACTCCTTATAAAATCCAATCAGAATCTTTCATACATACAGCTTGTTTCATAAACACAGTTATATTTTTCATATATAATACATATTAACATTTTCAACAAAATACATTCTTTATAATATATACGATATAACTATTTACAGAATGATTTTACTTCAAAATAGAGCTAAATATATATTACTTAATAGGAAGTATATATGTATATATTTACAGAGATTATCTGACTTCACTTCTAGAAAACAAAATCACAAAGCGTTTTCATCATGGCAGTTCATTTAGGCAGTTTTAAAGTTCAAGATTTATATTACTGTGCAGTTTTTGAAGACGGATGAAGGTATTTTTTAAAAGAAATTTTCCTAGGTTAATCAGCACCTCAGGCTCCTTGGATGTCATTATGGCTTTAAATTTTCCCATGTTGTTTTGTGTATTATAGTAACCAATATATTTCCTTGCTATCATATTTAGATTTTCTCGAAATAGGCTTTTCATGTCTTCCTGTTTCTATACGGAGGTTATGTGAACTGATTCTAAATCTAGCTATCTTACAGCATGTTTTCCTATTCATGTTAAGAAGTAGATAAGGTCCTAATCTATAGTCAGTTTTAATGTGTTTGTAAGTTCTTAGCTTAGGTTGCTGTGTCGTATTGTTAATTTCTGCAAATATTTGTTCTTGCTGTTTTTTTTGTAAAGAGTGAGTTTAACGGTTCTGCAGATATTGTGAAGATTGTTGTGATTATTTTCATCGAAGACTATACCACACGTATTTAATATGTTGTTCACTCTGCCAAACCAGCTACTTCTACTATGTGTATGAAGATCTTTTTGAATATTAAGGCATCTCTTCAGTAATTTATCATCTTGGCAATTTCTCCAATTTTGTCCAATAATTTATCATTCTTACTTTTTGTCTAACATGTAGTGGAAATCTACCTGCCTCACTATATACAGCCAGAGTTGATGTTTGTTTTCTTACCCCTAACATATTCTTAAGATATCCCAGTTGTAACTTTTCTAAATTATTTATGGGTTTCTCGCCAGCCCACATTTCACTATTGTATTCTAAGATTGGTAGTATATAGGTGTCGAACATTTTTAAAGATGGGTTGGAAGTTATACATCCTAATGACTGCTTAGTGTCACTTTGTAGCGCAAATATAGCTTTTTTGGCCTGAGTCACAAGGTATTCGGTCATTTTACTGTGCAAGTTTTGCTTATTAGTCAACATACATAATGTATGTCCCAAGTATTTGAAACAGTCAACTACCTCAAGTTGTGCTGTATTTTAATAAAATCCACAGGGTGATTTATCATTAAATTTCATTATTTTGGTTTTCTTTACATTTACTAAAGGTGCCACTTCTTGCAAAACCCGAGAAGAGCATTCAAATTATTTTATAAGGCTTTTGCTGTGTCTGCCAAGAGCACTATATCATCTGCATACAGTATACGAGTTTATAGATACATTAAACAGTCAGCAGAAATTTGACATTGGTCATTCTGCTTACACTAATTTATTTATAAGGGGTGAGGGGTACTGCCTCGGCCAAAGCGTATTAAGTGCCCCTGGTACATTATCTTTTATATGGTTGTTCGTAAACCTTTGACATTGGCTGTAAATTATCATTCCCACATTCCTTGTATATACTATGTATAGGACATTGTGAGTAACAAAATATACCAAAATAATAGGGAATTTAGGCATTATCCAGGCCTTAACCAGCAATACACATTCATTGTCCATCCCTGCCCCTACATGCATGAAATGTTTCTAGAACAAAATAGCGTAGTTGCGACTTTTGGGGGTTGCATTAAAGCATAAATAATATTGAATTATCATGAAGAAGGGAAAATATGAAAATTTCTTATTTTCCAAAGCACCACAGTCAAGATACTATTAGCATGAAATATTGCAGTAAAACATCTATATTTTATAGCTTTTTTAACCCTCAGGGAACGAAGTTAAAAAAGGCCGAGTTCTTGTTATCATCAATGTCCGTCCGACGGGCGGGGGGGGGGGGGCGTAACACTTGCGTCGCCAGAGAAGAACACTAATGCACTTACCCATACACAATTTTTTACAGTGTTACTCTGTATGGCCTAGTGGTGCCTTTTGATAGTTACATTGACATGTTGGCTATGTTTTACAAAATTTGGAAAAAAAAAGAAAAATATTTAAGAAATGTAGTTTATTGTGACGGTTCTGCTGTAAATAATAACTTAATTTTAACAATCTAATTATAGTCACATGATCTTCATTAATAGGCCTAATGCTTGGAGTTATTAAATTATATTCATATAAACATATGAAAAATGCAACTTTTGAAAACCAGAAATATGTGTCTCCTTACTTGAAAAAAAAAAATTACAAAAACAACCTCGTTTACAGCTGACCATGAAACCTCCTATAGTGAAGATTTACAGGGAAAAAATAAAGTTTAATACCAGAAAGTTCCTTAGATCAGTGGCATGCTTCATCAGGCAAAAGTAAACGTTTCTGGATTTATTTATCTGTTAGATATGGCAGGCTAGTAGCAGCTACACATATGAGTGGCCGGGGGATAAATAATAATTACCACTCTGTTTACTACTTTCATGTCTACAAATTTCAAGTATTTCATTAAATTGGTAGCTGAATTATAAAGCTCGTTGAACTTGGTAGTTTTATCAATATGTATCACCCATTTCTCATCTGCTTCATTGATTGGCAATAGAAAAGAGTGTAAAATTTCAGTTCCGTAGTTTACCACTCTGTTTGCCATGGTATTAACCGTGTTGTAACATAAATCCATTATTAAACCAGCAATTCAAGAAAAATACTATAATTTAAGCATAGCTGCTTATACACTTACTTTTCTGCTCCCAGTAAGTAAGGTTAGCATGAACAAAAAACTGAAACTAAGCAACTTTATTTTTCTGCATTTTGTTACACTTTATGCCATAAATATGTATATAAGTATATATATTTACATAAATATGTATATAAGTATATATATTTACATAAATATGTATATAAGTATATATATTTATGGCATAAATGCTTATTCCCATCTCATATTGTATATCACTTCATATTGTTTACCATGTTGATAGCAGTTAAGAGTACATCATGTATATATATATATATATCTTATGCTTAGTGTTTAGTATTGTTATTGAACCTGAATTGTTGTGCTAAAACTATTTGTTGGTGCTTTTTAAACATTATTATTACTATTATTTGTTTAGTTCCGGGTGCTTTAGAATTTCTTAGACAGACTATGTAGTGTTGATTATTATTAGTTGATTAGTATTAGTCATAATATAGCTCCACTTATTTAATTATTTTAACTGTTGATCCATGTATTTCTATTATATTTTAATTTTTTGCAATTTATTATTTTGTCATGCTGACACATGTATCAATTTGATATTTTGCTGTCAATAAAAATCTATATATATTAAGTATGTGATATTACCCACATGTATGAAAATGAAATTAAAGTATTATGTTAGTAAATCATCTCCTGATCCTCTCATGCACACTGCATTATCATATTAACATAATATATGCAGTCTAAAGATTTGTGTTTCATATCTTTCAAAGAGATTCATAAATTTTCCTATATTTTCTCAATTATCACAAACCCTGACAATCCCACAATCCTTTGCAAATGATGAAGTGTCAACTTTGTATATATTATCTTTGATTAGTTCATACTGATCCTGTTTTCGGATCACCAAATATTAAGCGAGATAGAGGCTGGAGAAAACTTGTCAGCAGGCACCAGCAAAAAGCAATGATTGTGAAGCCCGTGATACACCCTTTTTGCGCAGCAGCCATTGTCTTTTGATGATGTCACAATAATATCTGAGTACAAAGAGAAGCTGCTCTGTGAAAAGAGTGTAATGTGCCCGCGCCCACGCTATATTACCACGCCATGCTAATTTCTATTCAATTACCACTGTGTTGTGGTCCTATAAACATCGCCTGCGGCTAGGATGCTTCTTGCATTTTCGTACTTATTTGGTGTTCCACTGTTTAAACTTTTATTTCACACTTTCTCTCACTGAATGTTCTTGTATTTTCAGACCAACTTCAAAATGAAGCCATGGCCCTGCACGATGAGAAACAAAAGACTGAGGTGAGTCATAACCACTCAACTGTTGAATATATTGTTTTTTTTTAATTGTAAATGATATTTCAAAGCTATGAATCATATAATGTCTGACATCGTAAAGCTGTATACGGTGGAGATTGTATGAGTAATGGCCATTCCTTCAAGAAGACAAAATACCTTTTAGTGTGGGAGTCGCTTATGTAAGTATGGAGGTATGTGCATAGGTGTGTTAAAATAACAATTCCCTCAAAATTGCATATATGTAGATAAATTTACTTTAAAAGTGCATGCTTTGATCAAAGGTTTGTATCTTCTCAATGGCCAAATAATTAAAGTTTTACCCCAAAAGACTTGCCATTGTTTGTGCAAAATACAGTTGATGATTTTATTATCCAGAAAGTAGCTGAAAGCTACCGTTCTGGATATTGTCAGATGGCTACACATCAGTGTGATCAGAGTCAGTGAAAAAGAGCAAAAAATTTCAATTTGACACACCAGGGTTCTCTGTCATTGCATTCGCCGGTTGATTGTTTTAATACTGTTGTAATCCAGCCACTGTTAGAGGAGCAAGTGATAGGGTCCCTTAATGGTCTTGAACTGAGCCACTAAGCATGAAGATGGTCGGTTATTGGATCGATTTTGGAAACAACAGCACAATCTTGAGAAAATTGGTAAAAATATTGCTATTTTTGCAGTGGTGGGCCGATTTTATGGCTCTGGGCCTTGACTGCAGCCTACATCAGTGCCCCTCACTGTCAGGGGTCCTGCTAGCCTATATAATAACTGAACAGAAATTCTGGTGGTAAATGTAAGAAGTATACCGATGGAGATCACTGTATAGCTGTACTGAAACAGAAACTCTCGGGTTTCCCAGGTACTAGCAGGATGACCAAGATATTGCCTCTGTTATATGAAAACGCAATTTCCACATGACACTGTTTAGGGAGGGAGCGGTAGATCTTGAGAAGGCTACCAGCTCCCATCCGAGCTGCAAAACTGGTGGGAAATGCTGTGAATTGGATCCCAACTTGTCAGATCTATCCAGAAGTGCACTTGTTCTTACTATTCAAATGACAGAACAGATGAATTAAAATTGAAGCAATTGACCATGTTTAAATATGTTTTAATTGCACTTAAGCTTGTTGAGAGCCACCAGGTGACTGAACCCATCTGATAAGTATTGTATCATTTGAAACGAACAATATGGACCCCTAATTATAAACTGGAAATACAATTTAGTTTCACAATATTAATACAATATTGCAATATATAAGTGGTATTGTGTCTGTGTAGGCAGTATACATACAAAGAAAAGCTTGTATCATCATGTAAATTGCATTTGAAATTCGTTGGCAGAAATTACTGTTCTCAGTTTCTATTCACTATAATAAATTACTGTTTTCTTGCCTCGTTTCTTAGGTGACAAAATAATCCTTAATTGTTTAGTTCACAGTATTTTTAAGCATGGCTATTTGTGCATTATTATTGGCTTATTTTACCGGACACCAATTTCAGTGACGGTAATTTTATGAACCGTTCTGAGTTATCCCACAGCGAAGTTTGTAATTTATTTTGTTGGATCATGGAAGCCAGTGTAATAAATTAATTAGTTTTTTTTTTTTTTAATGATTTAATTTGTGTATTCGGAGGCTCAAAACTTGTTAATAGGGAAATACCCAAATACAGTATGTAATCGTAACAGGGTTATATTTATCATATTTATTAGCATTTTAAATTGGGTTTATTTGGTCATTGAAGACTAGGACTTTTGCAAGCAAGTAACCAGGTAACCGAATTGACAAATCCAACGCGAGGGAGCCATAATATGAACGGGCTTTTCGGCATACAAAGAATTGTAATTTACTTAAAAATTAATCTAATTAAATGATAAATGGTCTTTGCCCTCAGTATTTATCACAGTTATTACCTAATTCTAATGAAGAGACTTACAACTTAAGAAATGCTGGTAATCTGAGGATTTATGTTAGAACTACGAAATTTAAAAATTATTTTACAATATCAACCGTACTGTTATCAAATAATATATTGGCTGATCTTAAACAATAACCAACACTGCACTTTTACAATCCTTTAAAAGATCACTAATTGCACAGAATGGATATCAAACCAATAAATTATTCTGTCATGATAAACGACCTTATCTTCTTTACCATGCAAGATTGCGACTACCTTAGCCCTCTCTATCATCACTTAAACAGTTACAACATAGCGCCTGATTCTACTGGTAGATTCTGTGATGGTGCACCAGAAACAAATCATCATTTTTTACTAGATTGCCCTTATTTTAACGAACACCAATTAATTTTAAAAGCGCAAGGCTATCTCTTATTGCATCAGATTTGTTTATGATGAACACAAATGGCGTAATTGTAACTCGGGACCTGCTTCATGGTTTTCCTGAACTAAATAGACCGTTAAATTACATTATATATGAAATTGTACAAGATTATATATAGAGAACCAAACGCTTTGAAGGCACATAAAAAAAAAAATTAAATTATTACTTTTACAATGTACTGTTAGTTTAACATAGAAAATGTACCTCTGTTTTTATCTTTCATCAGCTTGCCTCGGCCGCCTTGCCATTTATAGCTAATTACTACTTACTTTTTGATATTTCTAGCTATTTTGATACTGCTGTTTTCAAAAAATATACATATATATATATATATATAAATCTTGACTATGTACCAAACTTATGTATTGATAGTACATTTCAATTTAACATTTCAAATTTCTACTAATCTTTTTTACTAATTTGTGGAGAACCAACTTGTAGATTTTTATATCTGTGTGTCATCCAGTTTAAATAAATAAAGTTCAATTCAATTAGAAAAATGTGTATGTGCACAGATAAAGTAAAAATTGTCATTGTCAATGTGCACATTGTAAATTTTAGAGTGAGATTATCTGTGGTGGTTATTTAATCACAATTATTAATTTTACATTATAGTCAGGTGACTGATAATGGTGCTCAAAACTGCTTTGTTCCCGACAATAATATGAGCATTTAAAGTAACAGGATTAAACGCTGTAGTCGAATTTTGTAATAAATACACAAATGCCCAATTTCATTTTCAAAAAGCACAGATTAATATACATTCAGAAACTTCGCACCCATATCACCTATGTAAATAATTGGACCAGATGTAAGTCCATTTATGAACAATATACCCAAGATAAGTAGAACGGTAATCATGAAGCTTTATTTAAAATTTTTTAGGAGTTGGAACGAATCAAAGAAGAATTAGAAAGAGAAAAGCAACAGATGGAGCTATTAGCCTCTGACCTTAAAGATGAATACGAGCAGCTCAGAGCAGAACTAGACAAAACTGCTGACGCCATGACGACCATAGAAGAGGACAAGGCAAAGCTGCTTAAAAGGACAAATTCATTGCAACTTACCTTGGAGGTAAAACGAAGTGCTATTATTGATGTCAACAGTGTAAACCGTCAAAAAATTGCTTTATAGGATAATAAAAAGTGTTAAGACGGAGTATAGTCAACTCGTCCGCCAGACGACCCGTCCGACTGACTGGTCCACCGGCAAAGTCAACTCGCCCGCTGCTGAAGCCTACTCGTCCGCCACTTGGGGCCGACTCGTCCACCGGCCTGCTGCTGGCCAGTAACCGTTTACCGACTCGTCCGCCGGAAGAAAATCAACTCGTCCACCAACCAAGAGAAGGGGGCCAGGGCGGACGTACGTCTGCATAGTCTGCTGGTGCCTGCCCTAATCCCCCTCCCCCATCATTATTTTTTTAAATACCAGGGGAAAATATGATAAATTGCAAATGAATTTAGCTACTTCACCTGGTCAACAACCAGTCATTGTTTGCTCAAAGATGATGAATGAGGGGAGGGGACGCAAACCCCGCGGGCGCTGCCCGATGGGCAGCCTGGCCGCAGCCACCCTAATAACGGTGGACCAGTTGGCAGAGGACCAGTTGGTTTTCTGGCGGACCAGTTGACTCTTAGTGGCGGACCAGTTGACCACAGGTAGCGGACCAGTTGACCAGACTGGCGGACCAGTTGTACCGGTGGGCGAGCTGGTCACAGTCCCAGTCGTCGGGCGGACCAGTTGACTAGACCCCGTTTAGATAATGTCTTTTAATATATTTTTAATTAATATGTTAATTATTTGCACAAAAATTACTCAGTTCATCTGTGATCCTTTCAGGCATTAGAAACAGAAAAGAAAAAAATATTAACGGACTTCATCACCCAAGAACCAGAACAAAAGCAACTTTCAGATGAGAGAGAAAATCTGTCAGTAGAATCATCAGAATCCTGGAATTCCATGTTGAAGGAGATTGAGGACAAAACACAGCGGTTATTAGAAGAAAAACGACAAGCCGAGGAAAGGTCAGATAACCAATAGTAGCTGAACTAGCAAGTTAGATTTCATGTCACAGCGTGTTCCTGATTTGTAATGTTTGTCAGACAAAGATGAAATGGTATTTTCAGGTTGAAAGAAACGGAAAACATTGCTGCCAGGTTACGGGAGGAAAAGGTTGCAATTAAAGAACATGCTCAGGAGCTGAAGGATTCCATTAAGGTATAGCTCATTCTAAAAAATTTCTGTCCTTTTTAGTGTTTGGTTATTTCTGAATTTGATTTATATTAATGCCATTCGAAAAAACATTACATAAGACTCAAAGGTCATTATTGAAGCTGAAATGCTCATTTCCCCACAAACTATTCCTCGTTTGGATCTACATTTCCTTTGAATTATGTTCACACAACATGGGGAAATGTCTTTTCTGTGTCTGGAGTTCTCAATCACAGTGTTAAAGGGATTTGATTGTTAATTTCATTATGTTCTTAATTTTTATCCTCTGTACGTTTTTGTGCATGTGATTACTAAAAATTTTACTATTTTTAGGAACTAACCATACAGAAAGCAAAAACAGAACAGGATCTCAAGGTGGGTTGGCAAAATAAGTTTCTTGTGCTTATTATACTTTTTGACAAAGAAACCCCTCAGGGCTTCTCTGCCATTAGAATAGGTATATGTTGTAGTAATTATTGCTAAAGATCAATTCTTTAACCCTCGGCTATTTATAGCTGAAGGGTTATTACAATGGCCGTTGTCTGTCTGCTTTTTCTTTTGATGCTGCGCTACCCAAACTGACAGAGATTGTACATTATGTACAGTGAAATTTTTGGATGAGTTCGAAGATGGATATTTAGATCCCACCTACCTAGAAGTAAAATCCTATGACTTCTGTTTGAGTGATCAGATTTGCTTTGAATTTGGTTTGTATACTCTATAGGGTGTTTAACATATTGTTATAACACTTCTATGGTTGTGGTGGGGTAATTTCCCCATGATGGGGTAAAATGCTCCAGGTAACTTCTGATTGGGTGATCGGATTTGCTTTGAATGTGGTTTGTATATACTCAACAGGGTTTTAGCATGATGTTGTGTAATAAGCCCACGATGGGTAAAATGCTATCACGTCTATTTGGGTGATTGGGTTTGCTATAAATATGTTTTTTTTTACTCTATGGGATGTTAGCATCACGTTATAACACTTCAATGGTTGCCATGGGGTAAAATGCTGTAATTTCTGTTTGGGTGATTGGATTGCTTCAAATTTTTTATCCAGAAGGTTGTGAAGCAAGCCTTCAGGATTTTGTCTGTAGATGAGAGTTGTTGAGATGTTTGAAAATTTCTCAAATAATATATCTGAGCAGTAGCCTACATAGTAGGGCTCAGGAGACCTGTAGATCAATTGTGCGATATGTGTTGGCTCGAGTTGTGAGATAAGTTGAGGATAAGTGCCCAAATAAAAAATGTGGTTGTGATGAGTTATTTGCAAACAGCTCCTCATTCGACGTGAGGTACTAGTAGACCGAAAGTAACAACAGCTCCGCACCAAACTGTTTTCTGTAGAGCGGGCACAGCAGACAGACAGCTGCTCATTCCGAAGGATTATCTTGTGAATATGGCATTGTATACGTTTGAATGATGGTGAATTTTGATGTCAAGGAAGTTTCACGAACCGTGGAAGTAGATAACAGAGACGAATACTTGCCTGATAGATAACACGAGTTGATTCCAAGGTAATTAGCAGCTGAGCTGTTATAGAGTATTTTACCGTTTATTTTCTCATTGACTGAACATTGGTTCAGAAGTGTGCAATTGAACACTGCTAAAGGCCCCTTCACACATAGCCGGATCAGACGCTGGAGTGTCCCGGAGTAAAATTTCTTTCAATCCGGGGTGGTCTGGGAGAAAAAGCTAGAAATGTCAACAAACGAAATGTTTGGCGGTGTGTACACGATGGCAAACAGTGTCAACAAGGAGCAACACGGTCCTTACACGGATGAATAAGGTCGCTACACAATATGTACGGTTGAAACATGGCGGTGCCCGGTGCAACACGGAGCGGTCCCCGGTTTTTGCTGGAGGTAACACGACTGTCCCGGAAAAGTGCGGAGTGAACTGGATTTTACATGGTGCCTTCGCGGATATAACCGGTCTTTACTCTTAATACGGAGTTAACCGGTGTTCACACGGATAGCTCTGAAATTGTTATTTCAACAGCCTGCGGCCCACTGTCCATCATTCCGCTTTGGACTACCATACTGCAAAGGTGTTGCTGCTACTACAGAAGAATTTGATATGTCTTTATTATCACGAGAGGGTCGAATTGGATGTAAAGTTCCTGGACATGCAAGTGCAGCTACTTACTGCTGCAAAGGATATACTTCTGCAAGAAGAACAGAAACTGCAAGAAGATGCAGAGAGGCCCTGAACAACAAGTGATGAAGATGAGGTACAAAATGCTGGTGCTGCACGAAGAAGAAGAAGAAGAAGAAGGCGAATGTGGGTGCGACCTTGGCTTCTAAGAAGACCTCTTTATGGGCAGTATGAAAAACTGATGGTGTGAAGTTTTTGCCAGAGTGGGACCTAGGATTACAAAGCAGGATACATTTTGGAGGGGGGCCCTTGAACCTGGATTGAAACTGGCTATCACCTTGCGCTACCTGGGTACATGCAACAGCATGTCTCTTCAGTATGGATTTAGGGTAGCCTTCAATACCATTTCTATCCTTGTCATCGAAGTCTGCCAGGCCATCATAGACGAGTACTCAGCAGAAGTGATGTGTTGTCCTGTAACCCCAGAAGCCTGGAAAGAAGTTGCCAATGGATTCTACAACAGATGGAACTTCCCCCACTGTGTCGGCGCCATTGATGGGAAGCATGTTGCCATCAGATGTCCAAGAAAGTCAGGATCCATTTTCTACAAATACAAGGGAATTTTCTCTGTTGTCCTACTGGCTGTAGTTGATGCTGAATACAAGTTTCTTGATGTTGACATTGGTGCCAGTTGATCAGGCTCAGATGCTGGAGTGTTTAGTCAGACATAATTGAAGGAAGCTCTAGAAAGTGGGAACATTGGATTACCTGAACCAGATAACCTGCCTAATGATGACCAACCAGTGCCTTACTTCATAGTTGGGGATGATGCCTTTGGACTGCAGACTTGGATGATGAAGCCTCTGCCTCACAGGAACATGAGCATTGAAGACCGAATCTTCAACTACAGACTTTCTAGAGCTAGACGGGTGGTAGAGAATGCCTTTGGACTTTTGGCTGCTAGGTTCAGGTGTCTCCTCACAACAATGCCTCAAAGTGCTGAAAGAGTGTGCACCATAACTCTTGCACAACCTACTGAGGCTGAAGTATCCAACTGCTGAAGTTAATACTGTGGACCAGGAAAATGCAGACACCCATGAGATCATCCCAGGTGCATGGAGGGAGAATGCCAATCTGCCAGACATGGGAGATGTGTGTAGAGGCAACACCAACAGAGCAGCCAAGGAAATGCGGCAATACTTGTTCAAGTACGTCAACTCAGAAGCTGGGAGTGTACCATGGCAACAAGACATTTGAAAACAACACGAATGATGTAAGTTTCAACATTTAAGTCCTACAAACTTCAGAAATCTGCAGCACACAAGTACACAAAATACACAGCATTTAATTATTGTCATGCAAACGTATAAAATACAGTTTACATGTAAAACAAAACTTGCACAAGTGTATAATACAATGACCTCTGTAACTTTAAATGTACCAAAACTTGCATTTAAAAGTTCATTGTTCTTTTGCAGCTGATCATTACTCCGTTGTGGTAGTTGGAGGCGTGGGCACCAAAAAGGAGGAGTTCTGGTCATCACCACCAACCATCCCCCCACACTAGTGTTCAGCAAGTAGCTGGTCAGAGACACATCATGAGGCATGCTACAATCAAGTGGTGAAAGGGAAGGACGACCGTGCGTAGGACCTGCAGTCAACCATGCCTGACTTATGATAGTCGAAGTTGATGCAGTCGCCACAGGAGGAGTGGGGATCAGTGCAGGCACAGGCAAAGGGGCAGACGACAGGTGCGCCTGGGGGGAAGGGCTGGACGCAGGAGTTAACATCAGCGCAGCAGGGCTGGAAGAAGGAGCGAACATCTGCGCAGCAGGGCTGGAAGAAGGAGCGAACATCTGCAAGAAGGGCCGGACAAACTGACTGTAGTACCAGGATCAGGGAGGACGAACTGCTGCTGATGAGGGGCAGGAGGCACGAAAGGATGATAGTGCTGTTGCTGTTGCTCCTGCAACTGGCGCTTGTGACGATACGCCTGCTTGAACTGCATGAGGTGCTGCAACGCTTGGGCCTGGTAATCTGACCAAGTGTCCGTGTCCATCTGCATGACCTCGTGGAATATCATGTCGGTAAAAAACCTCTTCGACAAGCTGGCTGAGTCATTTGGCATCATCTTGGTCTGCATATCCCGCTGGAGATCGGTGGCTTTTTTCAATCAGCTGAAAATAGGAAAGAACACAACATTAGAGTAAGTCACATGGCAACTTCAACAGCATGTGCATTATTGACAATGTAATGAAAAAGACATCATACAGTGAACACTGGAAGTGCCAAGAAACAAAGCTACCACTTTCTACTATGGAAAAGCTTAAACTGCAAGATTACAATTACTTTATCCTGATTATCATGACAACTAAAGCAGTATACTTACTTGCGTGACAGCTTGTGTAGTATATCCACCTCCACCTCCACTACCTGCAAGGGTGGATGCATCAGAGTCCTGCTCGTGATGACGAGGCTCGTGATGACGAGGCTCGTGATGACGTCTGGACGTCTTCTTGCTTGGAGGAGGGGCCCCTTTTTTGCTCCTGCTGCTGCTGCTGCCCTTGTAAGGCCCATCCTTGGTCCTGCTGGTATCTGAATCCCTGCCATCATCCAATGTATCCACAATGACCTCTGCATCAGTAGTGTCATCATCGTCACTGGTACCTCTGTTGCTGGTGGACCCGCTTTTGGCCGATAAGCTGTGGGAAGGCTGATCACCTTTCTTCCTTTTCTCAGCATCAACCCTCTTGATGTGCTTTTCCAGATAGCCAAAATTCTCCATGATCCAGTTGTCCCGGTCAGTGAGGATTCTGGCCGCCCCACCAGAAGGCTTCTTTGTTGGATCAGTCAGCTTCCCCACTGATGTCCGCATGGAGTCGATCCAGGTCTTCAGCTGCTGGGCTGTACAAGACAGCTCCTTCACCTTCCTGGTCTATTATTCTGGATTTGATGTCAATCTGCTTGTACTCTGCAAGACGTCGGTTGTACAGCATCTGCTGTGCACGGTACCAGTCAGCAAAATCTTGTTCCTGCTCTTCTGTCAGGTTCAGGGGTTCCTTCTTCTGCCTCTTTGATTTTGGTGCAGGTGGCGGTAGAGCTGCAGCAGCAGTTACTGCAGCTTCAGCAGATACTTCAGGAGCAGGTACATGTGGCCCAGGTAAATCCGGCATGACTTGCGGAGTTTGTGGTCTTGAAACCGTAGAGGTAGTACTGGCTGAATCATCTTCAACAGCAGGTGTAGGTGTAGGTTCCTCTTGCATAACAGTCTTCTTAGGACCCCTCCCTTTTCCTCTCCTAAATGGCATGGTGGTTATTCAAAGCAACGGCATTAGTAGCAAGGCTTTGGTAGGGTTCAGCAATCCAGAAGGTAATATCCAGAAGAAGTGGACGATAATATAATTACGATGATCAATGCTGATGAACGATGTGAGACGGAATGATGCCTCTCCCAACACAGTGCTTCTATTTATACTCAGGCATCCATACTCACTCCGTGTCAGTCTATCTGACACCGTGTTGACACCTTGTTTACCTCGGCCTCTCCTTATTGACCTTGTGTGACACCGTGTACATAACGGGGTTCAGTGATTATTCAAATGACATGTAACCCGCTCTCCTTGTTCACTCCGTGTTGACTCTGTTTTGTCCCGTGTTCACTCGTGTGGAACCTTGTTGGTCCTTGTACTCTCCGGCGTAAATGGCGGTGAAATTTTCATGCCTGGTTGATGCCACGGTGGTCCCGGATCGCCCTGGACAATGCCGGAAATAAACACGAGGTCTACACGGCATACCCAGAGTATGCCGGAGTTATCCTCCGGTACGCTCAGGTGTCTCATCCGGCTATGTGTGAAGGGGCCTTAAATCCCAATTGGGTGGTTGTCTGAAAGCTCAACTTTAAGTGTGAATCTGAAATTCCAATTAAGGTTGACAGTAAAACTGTCAAGGGTTAACTGCAATTCATCATGATCAAAGGCAGGGAGAAGAAAAAGCATTGGATTTCACTGAATAAGCTGGTGCTTTTGCTCTGGTTCATCTATTATAAGCTGCAAGTGTTTTTCAACTTACTATATCATTGTTTATATAAAGAACAGATAACAAATAAACCATAGGTTAAAATTATTGTAATTGAAAAATTATTTTTTTAAAGCAATTTAACAATTAAAGGTTTATTTGACTCATAATTTTGGGGAGAGGTAAGGATAGTCATGACACATGTATAAATATATACGTGATTAATAAGGGAGTCAAATTTTCATCCCTTTTACGGATGCCATGGGGTAATTAGCCCTTTATGGGGAAAATGCTATAATTTCCTTTGGAAGATTGGATTTTCAATATATTGGTTTATACACACAGGGTGTTATAATCATGTTGTCTTTGGGTACCCATGAAGGGGTAAAATGTTATGAATTTACTTTGTATGTTTACTTGGTATGGAAAGTGCAGCCCTCTAAGGCAAGTTCTTGCTGCTATCGAGGGTTGATTGATGAGGTGAGAGAGAGAGGAGTCTACCCATGTTACACATTTACCCCATGGGTGGGACCTTTACTTGCCTCAGCATAGACATAGAGTAAAAGGGACCGCCAATTTAACGTCTCATTCAAACAACATCAGCAGAGCTGGCCAATTTGGAATTACCCCTCAGACCCTACAAGAGGAACAACCATGGACAATGTAAAGCAAATAACATGCATGCAACAGATGAGCATCATCACCGCTTGCGGTGCTATTGTTTAGACATGGGCTGCACTCCTTGCAGAAATGGCAACTTCTGTTTATGTTGATGCTAGGCTCATGCAACCAACTGGGATCTTATTTCACTGTGAAATTATGCATTAGGGAAATACCTTGGATGAGTTCTAAGTTGGGTTACCATGACCTAATTTCTTAGATGATTTTGGTCAAATTTATCCCAAACCTTGTAGAAACAATGACTTCAGATGTTTCTTGATGCTGGGATCATGCAGCCTGTTCAGTTTATACCTTGCTGATCTTGCGAGCTCAAGTATTTGTAATCATCACACGAATCCCCAAATGGGTTAAGTGCGTGTGGCAGGCCGAGGATTTCATGTGCTTTGCACGGTATTTTTAGATATTTTAAGCTTTAAGTTATTGTCTGATTTGTCTGTTATTATTGCATATAGTTAAAATAGGTATTGGCATATCATGTAATGTTTTAAAAAACTGTTAAATCTTAATGAGTCCCTATGTAATTGTATATGATATAGCGTTTTGTTTAGTAGATAGATAGATAGATAGATAGATCAATAAGACTTCTTCATGTCTCCCTGTAAGACTAGCTCTGAAGTCCTGTGCTTCTTTCATTAGAGACATCGTATAAAATAACTGTGTTTGTTTTCTTACAGGAAGAAATAGAAGCTCGGCTTGAGGCAGAAAGAAGATTAAAGGAAGCGGAGGACTCTTTAGGAAGATTAGAAAAAGCAGTAAACCATGACGGAAGGGATGGGAGAGAGAAAGAAGAAGTTCAAGAGGAGATGATTGCTGACGTCAAAACGCTAAAACGTCAGTACTGGAGTTACCGGCATTGTACAACTTCTGAATTGACTTTTAAATTGATAATTTCATGCTTTAACGTTCTGGCCTGAATTAATAAGCAACACCATGCAAAGTTTAGATCATTTAAATGGAATTTTCGATGGATAGCATTGCTGCTGTCTGCCAGTATATCATGCTAATTCAGAATCCTTTTCATTTTGGTGAATATCTGTGAGATATTGGGTGCTTTGATTAGCAACTTTATACTAGTTCTATGTACATACATTCACTCAGTGATTGATTGATTGATTGATTGATTTTGAGAATTAGGAATACATCCTACCTTTAAATATGAATACAGTGTGAATAATGCAACATTCAAGTGGAATTCATCCCTGCTGACTTCACCTGAATGTGCACTTTGTGATAAGTGCATTGTCTATGATCCGAATGACCTTTTATGTAGAATCCATGCTGACAATTTGCCCGTATTTGAAATAGCTAGTATAATATAGATATATTAATTTGAATTTACATGATTGTAATCTTCATGTATTGTACATTGTGTGTGTGTGTGATGGTGTGTGTATTTATTTATACATATTATGTCAGATAATTGCTCATATGCTGTGTTGTGTATTTATTTCTTGTGACGTTGTGATATTGAATATATGCCTTTTATTTTTCTTCAGATTTCTTTGAGAACTTGGCATTTGATGAAAAGATCGAAGCAGAAAAATCCATCATGATCAAAAATTCTTTGCATAATCGCAAAACCTGTGTTCGTCGCGCGCACACATTAAGATATGATGCACAAAAGAAACGAAAATCAAGAAGTAAGTATAAATGTTTGAATTGTGTTAATTTATATGATTTGAAATAATTATTATAATTAATGGCCGCTTATAAAATGAATGGCCTTAAGAGTGCTTGCGGTTAGATATTTGTTAAAGTAGATCGGTGTATTCCTTACTTTACCTGTATGAAATGGATGGAACTGCCTTTAGTCCTTTTATCACATTATATATATTTTTCCAGTGTCTTTATTTTCCTCCATTTTGCAAGAATAGCAATGGTGAATATATCACAAATGCTAAGCAGAGTTTAAACCTCTGTCCCTTCTGTTCAGTGCACACTAGTCACCGCATGAGTTTTGTTAAGTTTTTACACATAGCATTTTCCTGCTATATGAAATCCATGCACAATTTTCTTGTCTTTTTCATATTGGAAATAGCTTAACTATAAACAATAATGACATCATGTCTGATTTAAGTAAGAATATGTTTCATTTCTGTCAATAAATTAAATTGTGGAAATAGAAATATTCTAGACCTTCGTAATGGCAAGGTGTTCCATCTTCCTGACCAATACCTTTGCTTTTTTGTGTGTTTTGAATACCAATCTATTTAAACAACTGAAAAAGCCAACACAAAGAAACTAATTATGACAAACAAACATGACCTGCACCATACATGAGAAGGGGCTTTGGTGCATGCCCCTGCCCCCTGGAGATAAGGTCAAGTAGGTGGCATGTCAGCCAGTCCTGACCTAGATCAGTTAATTCTGAAAGGTGGCGCTACGTTCCGGTGCGAAGCACTGGCTTTTCTCAAAACCGATTTGCCGCTCCCCTGAAATCGGGGAGGGAAATGCTTCTGCGCGTCGTCTGAGCACGAAGTAATCGATTCCTACGTCTAATTTCTTTTTTACAAGGTGCTACTTACTTTAAAACTGGTCAAAATGTTTTCTTTTTGCCCATACTATGTCAGGATAATGAAATTGCGCAACTTTACGGTCAAATTTTTACCACCAACTGCAGAAGGTACCATTTACGTGGATACTTCTCAGAGCTCCAGACAAGCAACAGGTGACGGATCATCCGCACCAAGACCTACCAAACCATCTGATAATTCTCACTGCAGCGAATAACGTGAGAAGAACAGAAAGCCAGATGGAGCCTATATCGAGTTTGTCGAACTCTGTGGGGTCCTCACAGGACGATTTAGGATGCCCAACAACAACTATCAGGCCATGGTTTCTCCGACTCTAGAATTGAGCAACTTGTCTGTTTTTGGTTCGTTATCGAACCGAATGGATGCCTGGGAGGCCCGTCAGCCTATGTCAGCCAACACGTACAGTCATCAGTCTGATGACGGTGAGTGTTCCAGCACTGATGGCTATGAGGAGGTTGAAACGGACGACCTCGATCAGCTGACTGCCATTGTTACCAATAGAGCATCGTCCTCCAATTCTGACACCTTCGACCAAGCCCTTCCAGACCTAGTGGGAGGCTTCTTAGCTGAAGAACAAAAAGGGGAACCACTGTCTGACAAACTATCGGAATTTCTGAATGTCACTTAATGCAAAAAACTGATGGACAGCAGTATCCTGGTGGCAACGTTGAATTACGTCAATTGGACCAGGAAAGATGTGGCTAAGGCTCACATCAATGAATCTGCATTAGCCAAGCTATGCAAGTGGGACCTTGAGGTAGGGACGACAGAACTCTTCCCCTTCGACGTGACCAAAAAAATAGAGGATTTACAAAAAAACAAAGACGCTGGGCAAAACCTCACACAAGAGGCAATTGAACGACTCTTGATGAAACAACAAGGCCTCCTACGCTCGCAAGTTCTCTGCTCCCTATCACCACAAGAACACCAATACGAGGAACAACTCAGGGTTCCGCAACCAAACACAGCGCCCTTTTTAAGGGAAGTCTTAGTCGGGTCACAAAAAGGGCCGGACCAAGCACTACTGAGCACATCAGCAGCCACTGATCAGGTGAGCCTCTCACTTATTGACAAACTAAATTTATCAAATACCCCGAATAACTTTCTTGGGGGCAAGATGTCACACTACTTGTCAAATTGGGAGTGCCTCACCTCTGACTCATGGATTATGAGCATTTTGAATGGCTATGCAATTGAACTTGACACCTGTCCAAATCAAGTTGTAACTACTAGCGATAAACAGGCCCTAGATGGAGCTTTAACTAGTTTACTTGATCATAGGATTATCGAACCTTGTTAGCCTATTGACCAACTGTCCTTTTACTCAAATGTCTTCCCTAGAATTAAATGGGATGGGACTGCTATAGCGATTTTGAACTTGAAACATTTTAATTTACATTTGGAGCATATTCATTTTAAGATGGATACTATTATGGATGTACTCAATTTGGTTTACCTAAATTGATTTTTCATGATTGTGAATTTCAAACATGCATATTTCTTTGTCCCCATTCAGTTGCCAGACGGACGTTGGTTTCGGTTTGTTTCGGAAATCATTATTACCAGTTTACATCCCTACCTCAGGGTTTGACTTCAGCCCCACAAATTTTTACTAAACTGAAACTTGTGTTCTCTCACATTCGGAAATTAGGAATGGTGGTATCTTGCTATATAGATGATTGTATCATCAGCATTTGTGACAGAAAAAAGGAGAAAATTAAAGCATTGGGATTAGACTTACTCAAATGCATGCATGTAGTGGCTGCAGGTCCTGGGGTTCCTTTGGCTCCTCTCAAATACAAGTTCTTAGAAATTATAAGGAACAGGGCACTCTCCCTACACAAAGGTGACTATGGTGCTTGTCTCACCCTTAGATCACATGCTAGACAGGTGGATACACAACATTGATGATCAGACTAAATCCATCAAAAAGCTACCACTTGCAAGGGAGCTGTTTACTGATGCTTCTTTGACAGGCTGGGGTGCTGAACTCGATGAATTACTACAGGGGGTCAACTTCCGTGAATTGGAAGCCATTTTTATTAGGATTACAAGCATTATGTGCTACTTTTACTGACACTCCTATCAGAATTCGTACAGATAACACCACTGCAGTGGCTTGCATAGAACGCTGCAGTAGCACCAAAGAACATTTGCTTAATATGACAGAGGCCAATTTTGCATGGGCAGAGGATCATAATATCATTCTCACAGCGGATCACATGCAAGGGTGTTACAATGTTGATGCTGACAGAGCGTCTAGACACCGTAACACTGACACTAAGTGGATGCTAGACCGCTACATATTTGACAAACTTTGTGACATCTTCCCCACTCAGGAAATTGATTTATTTGCCACGTGCATTAACTGTCAATTATCAAAGTATGCTTCATGGGAGCCTGACCCCGCTGCCTATTGCATTGATGCATTTACAATGAATTGGACATTTTGTCTTATGGTTTTCCACCTTTCAGCATTGTTGGACAGACTCTACAGAAAATACTACAGGCAGGGAAACCATGCTGCTTATAATTCCACTGTGGCCAATATGCACCTTGTTTTCCAGAGTTCTGGTCGAGATGTTTTGAGAGGGTCTCCAACACGAGCCTGCCTGACCCTACCACAAGATCCCACACTATCCCACCTGCTCTCAGCCAAGCTGGTCCTAGCGGCAGTTCTTCTTTCTGGCAATCCTTCACTAACCAGGAGCTTTCAGCAGACATTGCTGAATTTCTCATCGACTCCTGGAGAAATACCACTCAAAAAAAGTATGGGACATATCTCCAAAAATGGCTGCCATTTTGTTTCGAATGGCAAAATGATCCATTTTGTCCCGGTGCAAACACGGTACTACAATTTCTGTTAGATCTGTAATATGTAGCTGTCAATGCCAGGAGTGAGCGAAGCTATACAATATGTATATGACCAGAGACCTTCATGACAACTTAAATGAGTTTTTTCTTCTTCTTCTTTACCACCTCAAGACTAATTTTATTTGACAAAATGGTCAGGAAAGGCCTACAGGTTGATTTTTGCCAGACCGTTAAGTGAGTTATTTTAAATCAGCTATACACCTCACACTATGAACTTTGGTTGGTTGCGTTTTTGGCGTTGCAACTCTTGTCCGACGATTTGCATATATATGCTTTTTTTCGACGATTCGAGACGTCTGATTGGCTGAGAGGCCGCAAAATTAATTATTTTTTGTTGGCGATGACCATTCTTGTCTAAATACCATCGTGACCTAAAAACCAGATAAACTAATCATAGTGCTCTATACGCTGGCTGTCCTTACTCTAGTACACATCGTACTCACCATGTAGATTTTTTTTTAATTTTCAAAATTGGACAATAAATAATGATTATCGCCAAACAGTAGTGTCGTGGCTAGCGCAAACGTCATCTATTCAAGGTAATTCGTCAAATATTCTGGGCTCCCCTTTAACATAGACACACGTTCTATGTACCGTTAGAATTTTTAGCTCTGCCCCACGGAGTGGGAAGAGCTTTTGTTATCACTACGGTCTCGTGAGATGATATCGCCTCCTGGGTGATGTCGCCATCCCACCAAAACCGTTTCCAGACGAAAACGAGCCTTACCCGCTCTTTTTTGCCACATCCCTTTCGTTTCATGATACATATTCTTCTTGTACAGTCGCCTATTGCTTTTGGCCCTGTTCCGTAGCTTTATTGTCCTACGCACAGCCACTTTCTACACCCCTTTCAGCCCTCCACATTGTCCCTGCTCTCGCCATTGCCCGAGACTGTGCTATGACGTCATAAAAGGATTTCCCCAGTGGGGGAAGCCCACAGTAGGCATGCTTGCATTTTCCCCCCAACTTGCTCACAAGGGGGAGTGCAAGGCGGGGTGAAATGATGGTAGGAGAGAGGCGCTGCGAGCAGCTTGTTTTCCCCCATGCCGTTTCTGACCCTTTGCCACTCCACATTTCATTCTAACTCTACATTTGTATGTTATTTACTCATTCCAACTTAGTTTTCTATGTTAGACGTCGTTCTTGCGCTCTACTACCTGTGTGCAGCTCCTCTCTTTTGCTCGTCGCCAAACTGCTTCTTGGCCCAGTATGCAACCCAAATAAATGGCAGGAAATGCCATGCATTGGATCTCCACTTCATCCCCTACGCCTATACTTTATTCCACCTCTTCTATTCTGCTCTCAACTATACTCAGCAATTTAGCCCCCTCTACCGATAGCAGTATCACTGCTGCAATGGCAGAGCTCCGCACATCCCATGTGCATTCTAGTTACAGTCAGAAAAACTAGTTTTTTCTAAGTTTGAAGCTGGATGTCTACTCGTTACAAAATTATGGACATCGCAACTGTTGAATCAACGACGTTGTTATGAAGTGATGACAGGCCCCTTTTTAGACCATTTGGCAAAAAACGATATTAGGTTGATCTTCCATAGAATTACATGTATTTTGATAATTTTGGGACACTTCCGGTTCGGCATGACCACTGTGTAGCCTCTTTTTGGGACCTCTCTCTACGGGAATTGAGCTTCGCTCATATAATGGCACTGGCACGGACTTAACTGCCTTGGGTTAAAGTGCGCTTAATACAGCGAGATCTGCAATATCGTCAGTGGCCAGTATCGGAGGTCAACCTGCCGGCCAACATACCTTGGTCAAAAAGTTTATGCGAGCAGTCTTCAATAGACAACCTTCTATGCCTCGTTCTAACGTGACATGGGAACCCAACATTGTTCTTGGGCACATATAATCTCTGGGTGCTAATAAACGCCTGACCATTTTACAATTGTCCCAGAAACTGACTATGCTTCTTCTTCTCCTATCGGGGCACTAAGTCGCACTATTCATTTACTGGATACTCGCAATCTGACTACCTCCTTGTCTTGGGTCACTTTTCGCTTTGGATACCCTCTCAAAACATCTTGACCAGGACACCACCAATCTGAACTGACCTTTTTGGCCTATGCACCAAACTGACGAGTGTGCATACTCACGACGCTCGAGGAATATCTTGCTTGCACAGCATGTGCCCGGGGTGAGGAAACACGCTTACTCCTCACTACCAGATTTCCCGTCCAGACCGCATCTTAAGATGTTGGACTAAACAGATCAAGGGTAAAGCCGGCATTGACCTGTCGATATTCCGGCCCCATTCTGTCAGATCAGCTGCCACCAGCAAAGCTATGTGTCACATACCATTACGTACGGTTCTAAAGACAGGGTGAATGAATAATGCGGACCAAGCAGACCATGCGGAACAGCGCTGAAACCAACAAGCGCCTATTGTCCGTTGTTTGTTCAGACAAGTACAAAACACTCCTATTTCAACCGTAAATTGAAAAATGGTCTGCAGACAATGCAGACCATAAGAAGTATTTCACTGATAATTTTACTTGATACAAGCCGAAATTGCAATATGTAAAATATGTAGACACCTTGACATAAAAAAAAGTCATTAATAGCAATCCTAAAGTCCCTTCTAAGGTTAAGCAGTGTAATTGTACTTGAAGCTTAGTTTGCTCGATATTCCCACCAAACAGCAATCACCAGCTTAATTACCAAAAAAAAAAAAAAAAACTGAAGACACTAAAGAATAAAGGAAAGAGTGCATTAAAGAAGAACAAATTACATGAAAATCCTGATTGGCTTCTCTCCAAGGGTAAGTTCGTATATAATGCAGTTATTTCTGGATCTTCTTCACATCTTAGTAATCTATATTTTGACTCTGACAAGTATATATATATATATATATATATATCACAACACTATAGACTTTTTATAATAAAGTACAGACTAATGTTAAAGATAATGCCAATATTATAGATAATGCAGACCAAGTTGTAGAATAGTGCAGACCAAGTGGCAGAAAATGCAGACCATCTTTTGTAGACCAGGTTTTATGTTAGTATTAGAAAGTGCAGACCAGGTCTGAGAAAATGCAAACCAGATCTGGTAAGTGCAGACCAAGTAAAGAAAGTGCAGACCAAATTTAATGTTAGTTATAGAGAGTAAAATGCATACCCACTCTTGAGAAAGTGCAGACCAAGTCTGAGAAAATGCAAACCAAAGTCTGAGAAAATGCAGACAAAGTCTGAGAAAATGCAGACTAGATTTGAATGAGTGCAGACCAAGTTTTATATTGGTAACAAAGTGCAGACCAGGTCTGACAGAGTGCATACCAGATTTGAGAAAATGCAGACCAAGTTTTATGTTAGTATTAGATTCAGATTCAGATTTATTTATTTCGCCCAGAAAAACAAGATACAAATAAAGTGATTTTATTTTTTAACAAAACATTGAGCAGGGTGACCCCTCCTAGATGATCATGTCATCGCTGCCGAGGGGCGACCCACAAACCAACACTAACTGTAAAATTACAATAATGAATGTTTGCACCTGAAGTCCATGCTCACAATGAAGTATAACAGAAAATTAAGATAGAGCAGGCCAGATTTAGAAAAATGCAGACCAGGTATGAGAAAGTGCAAACCAAGTAGTACAAAGTGCAGACCAGGTATGAAAAAGTGCAAGTTTTTCCATCAATATTATTAGAAATTCTAGTATTTTTTTAAGTGCAGACCAAGTAAAAATTATCAATTAAATTAGCTTTAATAATGCTTCATTGCTAAATTCATGGACATAATTTTTTTGTATTATTTGAGAAATCACAGCCCTCATTACATTTTAAGTTCATCTTATATAATTAAGTTAAGTTTATATATGTGTGTGGTCTGCATGATGCCCTAAGATGAGTTACAGGGGTTTTGGTCCGCATTAACAATGGCGGCTTCTTATGTTAGACAACTTAGACCAACAAACGAGCGCCACTTCTGTGTTGGTTTACTCATGGTCCGCGTGGTCTGCGTGGTCCACATTATACACTGACTCCTTAAGCGCTTCAGTGTTAGGCAAATATTAGTGGAGGCCAATTCCAAAGACTGACAAATTTTCTGCAGCAATTTTGTTAGACTACTGACTCTTAAATGTTTTGACACATAAAATCATGACCATCCGTTGATTGTATTGATGGTTTTTCTATGCTGGTTATTGGCAAATAAAGTAATTGTATTTTCTTCGTACTAGTTTAGTTTTACTCGTACATGGGTTCTTACTGATTTTATAGATGTAGCTTACTCACATCTTGTAACTGTTTTGGATTGTCGGTCTTAGTATTTAGTATTTCGTTAAACAGAGTTATATTTTGTTTCTGCTCAGTATTACACTGTAAGAGTATTTTGTATCTGCAGCGAGCTACTAGTCTTAGCTCTTTGCTTCACATTTACCTGGTCTATGAATGCTCTCTAGTGCTACCAATAAACATAAGTTAGTAATTGTTAATTGACATATGACATTTCCATCCAATGTCCAATTTCGCAGACTTTGTTGTATTGAATTTGCAAAGATCTATTGAAAGTTACCACATTTTCTTTAATTGCTGAAAAAAATAGGAATTAAAGGGTTCTTTATATTATATTATTTGAATTTATAGCATATAGATTTTTGAGCATTGTAAGAAGATTTGTTACTGTCTACTGATACTTGTCCAGTCTGTTAGTATTTTTATTCACAGATTAAAAAAAAAAGGTTTTTGGAATGTCTACCTAAATGAAAAGCTAAATGTATAATCCAACACCATTGGTCCAGTGGCCTCTGCTTATCCAACTCTGGCCTCTGCTTATCCAACTCTGTCCTCTGTCACAGCGGTCCTTTCATTTGTATAATATCACTTGTATGAACCTAATCTAATGATGTGAGTAATGGTGATTTAGGTAAACGCTGTGGTAGTTACGACCAATTGGACATTGACCTTGACTGTCGACCCAAGGTCATGCTTTCCCCACGCGCAGCCTCAGAGGAACCTTGGGCATCTTTCAGTGTTGCGCAGCTTTCTGCCAACCAGTTCTAGCCCTTGTTGTACAGGTAACTGATAGTTTTAGGTGTTGTTTTTGTTTCATGTTTACCCTTGTTACCCTACCCTGCTTGTGATGGTGCATGTTGGTTTTTGATTGATTGACATGGTATTTATTATATATATATATATAGATTTTTAATGAGGGTCCTTTGTTGGATAAAATATGATGAACTTATTTAATTTGATATGCAACTATCATAACCTTCCTGTTTTCCCCTCCTGGCTCCTCCCCTATAGTCCTATGGAATCCTGCCTTCCGGCTATTTTGTATTGTTTATTTGTTGCTGTTGAAACTGATTCTACTCACCTGTTTATTTGGGTCCTGTGAAGTCGATCACAGTGGTGTGGCCACTCTTGTGAGTGCCGAGGTGTTGTCCGAGTTTGCCATTCAGTCTTGCGTTTAAACTGACCACAGTCTATGTAAGCTGTTATTTGTAGGTTGGTTGTGTGTTTCAAATTAATTTAGTAACTAGTTGTAGGTCAACACAAGTCAAACAAAATGATATGCTGTACTAGTGTGAATTTATTTAAAATTTAGGTAGACTAATTAGTGATGATCTGGTGTTGCAAGATTTCCTTATTATAATTTGTTTTCCACTTACATTTTTGGAAAATTTAATTACAATTCTATTATTGCAATACATGGGTTGCCAAACAACATTGTGTAAATTTTTTCCTAAGTACAGAAGCTTACTGGGTGAAAAAGTGTGAAGAAGATACAATGTATTATGTCACGCCACAGTGTTTTCTATGTTGAATTTCAGACCGTAATGCGCATATAGTTGAAAGGTACTTCATGAAGCCTTTGACAATTAAGCTTCGTCACTGCTTCAATAGATATACACAGAAAAATAACTCTCCTCACTTTTATATAAATCCATGATGATAATCTGAATGTCAAGAAATTTGATAATCAGAAAATACATGAACATTTGCTAATTATTTAAAGATCATAATAATAAATTGCATTTTTTTAAACTTTGTATGTGAACACATGCAAATGTTGTCATAAATTGTTACTGTACGAACTGAAAAATATAACTCTGCTGACTTGTTACTAATGTTCTTCATGAAACTAATATTAATATTTAAATTCCTGCAATTTCTAATTCACACCTATAATATTTCCATTGATTGTGCATGTATGCACCCCTTTGCTTTATTTCTGTGAAGTTTTACTTTTTGAGCTGTATATTGCTTTTCAGGATTGTTGCTTGTAATAGTTTAGATATGGTATATTTTATGAATAACTGTCATAAGTTATAACAGCAATTTGTGTTACTTCATATGTTTTGAGCTCATATGTGGTTCTGACATATAATATTATAAGATTTCATCTTTTCTTGGTAAAACACAAAAATGGTAAACCCTAGATGTGTGTTGCATTTAATCCTATTAATTTCACTTTTATTTTGATAACTTGAACTATTATATCTTGCACTTATAATTTATTTTATGAATAAATACAAATATATTTTTTAAATTGTCATTTATACGTTGTTTAATAATAAATGTTTTGTTTCACGTATCTAAAGTTTACCTCTTGCAATTCAATGTTCGCCTTCTGCAATTCAATGTTATCAAGTGGTTTATAGTCGATTATTAAGCTTTAAAACTTTCATTTTTAGTGACAAGCCCTAGTGGTGATAAATCTTCAAGAGGAAGTCGTGCCATGATAACTGCGAGTGAGACCGATCTGCTGCGAGTCCGAGACACCAGTCCTCCCAGTGATGTCCTGGATTTTCGTCACAGTTCAATTGATTTGACCTCAAACTCTCGATTCATGGCCATGCCATTGATGGAAGAGTATGTCTGAGCCCAAACGACAATGCAAACTACAAAGTTTACGAGTAATCATAATATTGGACTCTAAAATATTGTATCTCTCCAGATTACTTCTTTCAGATCTGATTATCATTACTTCTATATAATATTATAGTAGACCTTATAACTGCCTATTACCAGTTTTCCCCACTGAAAAAAGTTGAGTGGCAACAGTACTCTTTTACATGACCAATGGTACAGTGCCTGTCAGCAACAGTTGTAGTCGTCAGTTGAGTTGCGGCTTTAAATAGTGACCTCCAGCCCTGGGCACTTTTTAAATGAATGATTGACAGCTTGCCACATGGCTTTCTTATTGCTGAATTACATGCCTATGGTCTGTCTCTTGAGGCAGACTCACGCCGGCTGAACTACTTAAAGAACCGAAAACTAACTGTAACTAGACCTTCACCCCATGTATCTGTATCTGTAAATGATAATTACATATGATTCGAAAAGGTTTTTTTTATCATCAATGTCCGTCCGACGGGTGGGCGGGAGGGCGGATGGGCAGTCCAGCGTAACAATTTCGTTGCCGGAGCAGAACTCTAACACTAATGCACTTACCCTAACCACATTTTGTACAGTAATACTCTATATGGCCCAGTGGTGCCTTTTGATTGTTGATAGTCACATTGACATATGTTGGCTATGTTTTACAAAATTTGGAAAAACTAGAAAAAAAATTTTCACTTCCGGAGCATGATAATTCTAGCAAACGGAATACTCTTTATTGTGCATAAAGTCTTTGAAATAAACACTTGAATGGCAGGAAAAGGATAGACAATACTTTTTATGCTCGCTTGGCTTTACTCTAATCAGAATGGATTGCTGTTAATAAGTAAGATATTTGTAAGACATTATAACCCACGGGAACACTGTATTATTTCACACTTAACAGAATATAAATGAACAATGAAAAATTCAAGAGTTCAAAAAATAGGATATACAATTTCATTAAGGTGGGTGCATTAGTGTTAGAGTTCAGCTCTAGAAACGAAAGTGTGTGTTAGAGTTCTGCTCTGGAAATGAAAGTGTAATGCCCGCCCTCCTGCCTGTCAGACGAACACTTATAAATTTGAATGATGCCTGTGTGCTATGTGGAATTCGCTGAGGCTTTTGCTGCAGTGCAGGCTATGTTTTTCTTTGAAATCAGCCACTTTGTGCACAGTCATTTCTTTTTCTTACATTTTCTTCAACTTCATTTTGAGGTTGTATTTGTAGTTCAGTGCAATTCATCCCACTCAGAATGGAATTATTTAAACTTTTCTCTTTAAATTTATGTAAATTTGGTATTTTGTATATATGTATGTCATGTTACTGTTATTGTTAAGTCATTGGGTTCAAGTAAATTTGAATTCACAATCGTGTAAATAAGTTTCTGTAAATTTACGAACAGTACCTGTGCAGAATATGGTTGTTATTAATCTATTGTAAAGAGCAATATGTACAAAATTGTATGTCCATATTTTGTGGTTTACCACAGACATATCATGCTTATGTGCAGTTTAGGGAAATGACTGTTTACTTTTTGAAGAAGTGGGTTGTATAATAAAAATATATCAATTCATGTAGTTCTAGATTTCAAGATATATTGATTTGTAATGGTAGTTATTTGGCAGTATACCTTATCCAGTTTTTGTAGCAGTTTACAAGCAATAAATCTAATACTAGATTTGCAATAATAAGTTAGTGGGCGACAGCCATATGGATTTGTTTTATTGAACTTACCACTAATATTAGTTATAGGCAGCTGAACTAAGACGTAAATAAGAAGTGAAAATTATCTTATGATACATGTTTATTGTGGGCATTGCTTTTCGTATTGTATTGTAAAATATTATTCTGTTTATTTAATGATATTTTTTCCCAGCGTATTGAATATAGCCTATTGAGCGTACCTTGTGTTTTTATTATTCCTTATACATATTAAGTGATACCATTTATGAAATGCCTCACAAGGTGTTCCTGGACAGGTGATATTGTACCATAGTAGGTAATTGCATTGTATGTCTTTCAGAAAAGTTTGCGTTTTACACAAGTTGATAAATGGTTGTTACAGTGTCAAGGTGATTCTAATGTATATAAATAATACGCTTACTACTGTTACATTGTTATTGAGGTTCATGTTATATATATTACCATATATGGTTAGGATAATTATAAGGTCCCATCTTCACAATAGTGTATCTTTGTAATAGCTAAGTGCTTAAATTAATGATTATGGTGAATTTTGAAAATGTTTACTGTCAGAGCACAGGCGTTTGCCATCATGACAGTACTTGGCAAGTTAGCATACAATAAGACCAAGGCTACTGACTTTGTCAAGAACAGCTTTTACCCCCCCCCCCCCCCCTGTGCAACTGCCTTCAAGGATGGGGCCAGTTTTAGTCAATAACATATTACACTTCAAAAATGGCAATATTATACACAAAAATAATTTTCCTTCTTATTCTAAGTGATAAATTTGTTTATTTATGGGTATTTACCACTTATTGTTGGGAATGTTCAATTCTCATCTCTAATGGCAGCTAATTTGCAAATTTCACCATCTACACACATGATGTTCTTCCTAATTGGCCAATATCTCCCAAGCACTGTGTGCTGTCAGCTTTACGCCAATTGAGTGACATAACAGCAATCTTTGTTTAAGGCTTGAGTGTACTCAATGCAAACAAAACTAATTGATATGCAATTTCATGTTTACATTTTTAGACATTCAATGTCATAAGCTAGAGATGAGAAGCCAATTAAGGCAGCCAGGAACCTTGGTCTTAGTTAAAGTATAAGTGCTGTCATCACTGAGCAATGAAATATTTGTTGGCTAACGCCTGTGGTCAGAGTGATTAGTCATGAACTGGCACACACCACCAGAAAATTATGATAACATAGTGTAATTAATCTTTTTTAATCTGATTCAAATTGTAGTTTTAAGTGTATGCTTTTCGGCACATATTTTGGAGCTTGTTTGGAACTTAGGCCTACACAAGAACAATCTAAGCCTAACCCTGACATCTGCTTGTTTGTGTTTAGGATAGGAAAGAGCTAAATATTTTCCTGAAGAATCGGATAGTCGAATACAAACATAAGTTACTGGTTCTCAAGCTACAAATTTCCAGAATAATAAGCTTACCAAAATATTTGTGGATTGACATGAGTTATAATGTATGTTCTTTATTACCAGTTGGATCTTTTAAAAAGAAAGAATAATCTGTTATTTGAAGCTGGGCATACAGTGACTGTAATGTGTTTCATGGTAAATTTGTAAGCAGTTCATTAAAAACACATTATGATAGGGTTTAGTCATACCATTGATACATTACACATTTTTGTGTTCATGATTGTGGACTGCAGTGCAGAAACATTGTCTTTTTTCCTATGTGCCTTTTTGCTAATGTTATGTTGCTACCCCAATGTCTTGTCAATAAGAAATAAAGAAATAAAATTATATTATGAAGAAATGTGTTTGTTTTGATCATTTATATTTTTTCTTTTTGGAAAATCATTATTTGATTGCAGATGAGCAAATTCCAAATAGCTGAGATCCAAGGAGAGCTACAGTCTAGCTTGGCCAACAGGTGCTTGCTTTGAAACCTGCCTTTGGCTCTAGATCTAGATGATGTCGTGGCCAGGAGACTGTAAATATAACATGTACTATTAATGCTATCTGTAGGTCTTGGGTTTCAAAGTTGACAGTCATGCAAGTCGTTCTCAATTTCTTATTAGGCATTAAAGGGTCATTCCACAGAAACTGTGCACCCCCCCCCCCCCCAGGCCCTTTTTCAAATGTGTTATAATCAGGAGAATATTATGAAATATTTGCAGTTAAAGTAATATTATCCATTTGTTTTTGTGTGTCCACACCAGCAATGTCCTTCCAGGTACCATGGTATTAAAATGACGCTAGATAACAGACAAACATTTTAAGGTCTACGCACCTTCCAAGAGATGACAGGACTGGTAGGGGACTTCAGGAACGTCTGTTTATCTTACACATTTCGAAAACTGTTTTCAGTATTTAAAGAAAAGGGTTTGTATTGGCATGGGGTGACTTTCGTGCGTTCTTCTTGTTACCAAGTGTATGAGGAAGCTATTTAACGCACTTCTGAAACTACTCCATTTATTACCAAATGGAATGGAAACTTTGGTGATATTACTTGCATTTCCCTTAAATTCTGATACCGCATAGAGGTTCCATAAATGTCGATTGTATTACGGTCCTTCCTGTTACTATGCAGGTGGAGGTATATCGGGTCACATGAATAAAATTATCTGTCATTAATGGTCACGAAACCCGAAAAAGGTATCTCTACACTATTTTTGACATATTCTATTAAGTTTTGTATGCATGTAGGTGCAGTAGTGTGTGAGTCCTGCTCTGTAAACGGAAATTTTTATGTATTTTTTCAATTTTCTCAAAATATTTTAAATAAAACACAGCTGAGATATGTCAATGTAACTATCGAAATGCACAGCTAAATTTTTTTCTTTTTTTTCTTCTTATGATTTTCCATTATTATGTAATCAGCATGAAATGAATATCAAAATGAAGTTTGAAAAGTGAAAATATAATTTAGATATTTCATTGATACAATTTCATTCATTAAAGGTAAATAGTGTCTTTTATATGGGTGGCGCCATCATCTATGGCTGCCGCAGCTCCTGATGTCACTCAATGTGTTTACAAAAAAAAATTCAAATTAGAGTTTTTTTCACATAGTTATCATTTTTCTCTGTTTTATTTTACTTTATAATTGTTTCAAAATATTTTAATTAGACCATATTGCTTATATGGTAATTCTTCCTCATAAAATAATTTTCTCAGAAATACAACCTAAGTGTAATGTCACTTGAAAATGGTGCAACAATTACCATATGTTTTGAACAATGTCTCGATCAATATAAATTATAATAATTAGGCTGAAATGCTAAGTAATGATCTAAAGTTCTGTATTCTAAGACTGATTGAATCATTGCTCTCCGGTATGTGCAGCAAATTTAACAAATACCCCTGTCACTAAAAAATGTGTCACTGGTGTTACAATAAATTAAATATGGACTGAGAAAGGATTGCTCCCTTCTATCTCTGGCCTTTTCCACCAGAGGGCTTTTTCTGATGAAGAGGCATGTCAAGAAAAGTGCAGGTTTGTGATTTTTTTGTGTTTTAATGCGTAGAATGGTTCTAAAATATGTTGAAATTTAGAGTATTATTATTATGTGTCACTGGTGTTTCCCTCAAAAATTGGTAATAATATCATAATTGTAAAAAAATGTTAAAAAAGTAAGGCCTGTCAGCTTAGCAGAATTCAACCCATTGCGTCATCTGCTGGAATTCTGGCATCACTGAGGGAGCAGTTTGTATTACAATGCAAAATGTCACTGGTGTTACTGGTCACTGGTGTTACCTCCAAAAATGTTAATCAAGTAACACCAGTGACAAATGGTTACACCAGTGGCAAACTATCTGTAACATTAGAATAGAAATTCCTATTCATTTGTACTAAGCAGAAATCATTCATAAAATACCATAGTCATTGGCTGACCTAATAAGCCTACCTGGTGCAAAAACATAGGACATAAAACTTTAATTGCTACATTGACCATTTTGCTGTGATGATATGACCTTCTGCTATTCAAAGGCCTGGTAGCCCAGTTGCATTGTGGGTTAATAAAATTGATGCAGAGGGATGGTGAAACTTTATAACTGTCCCAATAATTTTATTATGACCCCCACTAGCATCAGGGTCATATAAGTGCTTGTAAGGGTGATTTTATTTTTCTCAGATTTTTGGTCATCCGAAACTCAGAGATGGCTTGGCTTATCTTGATGAAATTTTCACAGGATGTTCGCAAGACAATTTGTAAATCTTGCAGATTCCATTGCTCCTTCTTGAAGTTTGTGGCTCTGCTTTAAATATTTCCCTCTACTACTATGCGCAGGGTCATTATGCTACCACTCTGTGGTATCTAGTTTCATTACATTTTTTATGTGCTTTGTGATATTTTCAGAATGGCTAAAATTAGCAATGCAGAAAAGCAGGCCCTCTATCGACAAAGGAGGAACTCCGACCCACAAAGGTGCCAAATGTACCTCCAAAAAAAAGAAAGCAAAGTATGAAGCTGACAAGGCATCAGGCAAGAGGAAGCTGGTCACCCAAATGTCCACCAGGGAGCATCGCAAGCAGCATGCAGAATGGAGACGACGTCAAAGAGCCTGCCGCAAAAGAAAAGTGGAAGGACTACTCACACCTCCTGCTTCACCTGATGAAGAACCAAGGTATAACTGATTGCTATGCCTGTAATTTGTCTCATACCTTCTCAACTAATACATATATTGTAAAAGTGAAACTTAATTACTTTATGAATGTTGCATTCCAGGCAAAGAAAAAGAGGCAGAAGGAAAATCCTAGCCAAAAAGACCAAAGTCTACAGAGAAAATGAGAAGCTCAGGGCTGAATTGGCTGCAAAGCAAAGGGAAGTGAATCGCTACAAAACAAAGCTATCACGTATGAATCGCAGAAATCAGCCAACAGATAGCCCCAGACGCAGGAGTGAGAAACTGATCAAAGCAGCATCCCATGACAAAAGCAAAGTCAAGTAAATACTTGATTTTAGCCACTTTAATGGTTGTACTATTTTCAAATATGCGGATGACACGATCATTGTTTGTGCTATGAAAAACAATGATGAAAGCCTGTATACGAATGAGGTAGAAAAGTTTTGTCAATTGGTGTGAGACCACTATTTAAATGTTTATAGATTTTAGGAAGGAAAGAAACGATTACTGTCCACTTGTTATTGAAAACGAGAGTGTCAATGTAGTGAATTCCTACAAAATCTTGGTGTAATCATTGATGATAAATTTACATTCAAAGAATATTCAACATGTATACAGAAAATGTATCCTGAGAGTGCACACTTAAGGATTCTTAATAACATCAATGTGGATAAAAACATTCTATAACTTTCAATAAATCAATCATTCAATCAGTTTTGTCCTATTGTATTATTGCATGGTATGGTCCTTCAAGGAAGAAAGATTATAGTAAACTGTTGAAAATTATCAGGATTGCCAGAAGAATGAATGTTTAAAACCAAGAATTTAGATGAATTGTATAATGAGAAATGTTAAAGCAGGGCAGACAAAATCATTAAGAATGATGTACATCCGCTCCATTGTAAATTTGTTTTCCTAAGATCAGAAAGACTTAAGGGGCGTCACACTATCACGTATTTATAAGAGCTACATGTATATGTAAATATTTTTTCACTCTTGTCACTCGCCAAGCGGTTTATACTCGCTCTAAACCGTAGGATGGTCCTGGTCGTGCTTGACTCACGCACATACGTGAAGAGAGGAATATTTTTTAAACATTTTTAAAAGTTTGGCGGACGTTCTACGAGTAAATTGTATATTAGTCAGATATGTAGCCATACGTAGCCACTGTCAATCCGTATATACTCGACATCCACTTGTGTCCACTCGAAAATGATCGTAAAACGCTCGGCGGAGGTCCGTCGCCCTGACCTCATTTACTCTTGAAGCCTACGAGTTTTGAGAGAAGAATTTATACAAAATTGACAGAGCCACGAACAGCACATTTTTTAAGTAAGTGGTAACTTGTAGGTTTTGTAGCAGACAGTGCACCTTTAGTGTGCCTAAACATCGCACTTGTAGATATGGTAACACATTTGGGAATTGCAGGACGTGGAGGAGTTATAGGAAATGCTGGAATTAGATGGGACTTGAAGGACCTCATGGGACCCATATGGAGATAGTGGAGATAGTGGAGTTATTAAGGATGTATAGGAATTGCAGAACATTACGAGGCTTATTGGAAATTGCATGCAGTCACAGGGACTGATGGGATTTACAGCAATTATGTAGGACTTAACAGAATTATTCAGGACATACGGGACTATGGGACTAAGCAGGGGCTTATTAGGAGTTGTGGGACACCGCAGGGACTTATGAGACTTGCGGGAATAACGTAGGATTTTTGAGGGACTTGTTCAGGATGTAAGGGAAATGCAGAACACTACAGGACTTAGAAGGAGTTATTAGGAATTGCCGGACTGGTGGGATTTACGGGAATTATGCAGAATTGTTCACCATCATCTATACTATTATGTAATTTTCCTAAGCATGATGCTGTTTTACGCAAATCCCACGAAACCACAGCCTGCAGCCTTGATCACTAAAACTTTCATTTGGGCACCTCAGCCAATGCAGTGTCCTTATCATTCTGTACTTTTAAAAATTTGGCTTGAACACATATATTTGTGAGTCACGTAAAATACTTTTGCTGAAGGTATTGTAGTTACTTTGGTCAAAAGGTGTCCATCAGCCAAGCAGGCGGGGCTGATGGGCCGGCGGGCACTTTGTTCTGGAGCATAACACCAACACTGCACATTATGGCCTACTTGTGCCTTTTCATAGTCTCATTGACATGTCTAAGCTATGTTTTATGAAATTGGGAAAAAATTAAAAGAAAATTAATATTCTTTTCCGAAGCAGAACAGTGACACTGCACATGATTGAAACTTTGTAATGATATGTCAAAAAATTATGGTAATGGCGAAAAAATATGAGAAATTCAAATTTTTCTAAACATACACATCTCAACTAATATACCTATATATAATGAAATGAGATTTGGCCATAATTTGTCTAAATCATAGTGCTTTCACTTTCTAAACTTCATGTTGACATAATACACGCTTTTTTCATAATAATGGACAATATGAAAATTATTTTTATTTTGTGTCGTTTGCTACATTTTCTAAACCCTGGCACTCTATCTTTAGAAGTGAATATATATATGTATTTTAAAATTTGATAACCATATGGATAAGTTATTTATACTTAGGAGATATGATGAGGGGGAAAATAGGGAAAAATTCCTATTATTCCAAACCTCTCCATCTCAACTATTATTATGCCTAAATACATATAGAGTATAGACTTTAAAATGTCTAAATCATAATACTGTTACTTTCAAAAGTGTATCGTTACTTTTATGTTATACTGTTCGTTATAATGGAAAATGTGCAAAAATGCTAAAACTGTGTTGTTTGCTACATTCCCTAAACCATGAACTGTATGCTAACAATGACATTCATATTATTGGAAAGATAAATTGTATATGTTTTGAAAATCCACCTGTCATGCTCTTTGCATATAAGACATCATATTTTATAAAAGAAAGAAGAACCACCAAAATTATTTTATATAATTATGAGGAAAAAATATGATAACTTTTGCCTATTATTTAATAAATAATATTTATAAGCACTTCACTAATAAGTAATTATTGTCTATGCAATGGTACACTCCAAAATTGAATTGCAAGATATTTCTCATTTTGGGCTTATACCATAAATAAGTTCACAGTTCTACTGTCAAATTTCACAAAAAAACAAAAATCCAGGTCAGTATACCCTTAGCCTTTTGTTATTTTTTATTTTATGCAACAGCAAAAGAAAACAAAAACTCTGGAGGCCCTTGTGGTTCAAATGGCAATATTTCTGTTGCAATTTGTTCTGAGTTAAGCCCAGTATTTTCATATTTCTAAGTACGGAAGCTTTGACAGCTGTGAAGATTGCACTTCGGCTAATTGGGGACAACTGAAGACTACCGGGCACTACTTGCCAGCATAGCCAAGGTACAGAGCCAGCAAACTGCCTGCTATGATGAATGCACTTAAGGTTGACCTATGGCTGCCATGAGCAACATACAGTATACCTGCAGCAGAGCGCTGGTGCAACTATGCCAATGGCAGTAATTGGTGGTAGATCTTCAAGGTGCATTCTCACATGGACGATAACCACTCCCAATACAGCTACAGCAAAATTGTTGAGGTTACCAGGAGTCTAGGTGGAGTATCTGTAGTGGCTACCATCATTGCTGTCATTTCGGCGAGCCATCTGCTGGTTTGTTTATTTATTCATGGATAGATCTGTCGCAACGGTGAACGTAGCCATCGTAACTGGGAGTACATACGTTGCAACTGCACTTGGGTTGCCACAGATGGCCCCAGTAGCCTCTATGGCAATGACATATGACTCCTGCATGCCTCTACGGCAACAATGGTAGAGCTATACATATGTAGAATCTTACCGAGACCAACTTGTTCTAAGGTTGCTTGCACCTGTAAAGCCTGAAAATCTCTACTGTAGCTGTATCGGGAGTGCCCATGTGAGAATGCTCCTTAGTGGTCTAGAATGATTATACCCCGTTGCCATAGCTGCACCGGCGCTCTGCTGCAGGTTTACCGTATATCGACCATTGTAGCTGTAGGATAACCGTGAGTGCATCCATTAATGGTACCAAATATATATTGGTGCTTATTCGACAGCTAACTGTTCAGCTACCAGAAATTTGTTGGTCAAAGTTAATTATGTTGTGGAAAATGTCTTTGAAAATTCGGGTATTTGGGTACATATAATGGTAGCAGAAATTTGGTAATGTATTCCAGCAACCAAAAAAATTGTCGAGCAAAGTGATTTTTTGTGTGGAAAATATCACATACAAATCTGGGAGCTGGGTATTTATAATATTAGCGAAATTTGGCAGTGTATGTACTAGATAGCCTAATCTATTGGCTATTGAATGGTACCAAATATGCTTACTGGATAGCTTTACAGCTACCCGAAATTTGTTTGGCTAAGTGTAATTTTTAATGATTTGATGACACAAAGTAATCTGGGAACTGGGCATATAGAAGGGTAGCACAAATTTGGTAGTGTATTAACTGGACAGCCTTATCCCTTGGCTATTTAATGGTACCAAATATAGGGGTTTACTGCATTGCTAACTATCCAAATACCAGACATTTGTTGAGCAAAGTTAAATTTTTCAGGGAAATGTCCCATAAAAATTTGGGAGCTGGGTATTTAGAATGGTAGCGTGCATTTCCTAGATAGCCTGATGCCTTAGCTTTTAAATATAATTTATTAAAATAAATTTAGTTAAACGTTAATGCTCTCTCCGTTTCCGGGCGCCGCCGATTCCCATACTGGCCAATCATAGCCCATATTTAATTTAATCCTAGTTCAAGCCCCATAAAACTGACAGTCAGGGGCTCAGTATTCATTCGCCTTAACTTCTTCATTTTCGTCGGATCATCTTATCGTTTTGGCACCATGCACTGATGCACAGAGAGCACGAGGACCTAACACACTTAACAGCTTGCCCAAGCTGCTGAGACTTCTGTTCGTCCATTCATTGAGGACCACTTAAGTCTGGCTTTTCCTCACACCTTTAATTAGCTCCAAAGAAGTGCGCAGATACAGATTGTCAATAGTGAGTCTTCGCTATATACACAATATCTTCATGATGTCTAGAACTCGTTCCAAGAAGAAGCCAAGGAGCTGTTCTGCTTGTGGCCGAGCCATTCGAGGGCATCAAGGCCCTTATGGGCCAGGCAAGTGTCAACAATCATTATCAGCCAGTAAAATTGATGCACTGCACGTTGAGACTGAATCAGCCACCCAAGACTCGGATAGACTAGAGGTCTCGATTGATGATATAGCCGGGTCAGGTGATAGCATCGGAGGGATGTTGGATGAAACTGATAGAAGGATTGGTGTGAGCGAATATTTGGCTAGCCTTGCTCAGCCTAAAGGTCATAGAGCCAAACTGTTAGGCTTGTCTAGAGCAGGTGATGCCCCAGGTGGCGATGAAGGCTCTGCCGGATTCATGAGGCCGCCAGAATCATTAAGCGAATTAAGCCCGCAATTATGAGAGAGATGAGGTGCGAGAGAGAGAGAGTTGGACAGGCTGTACCCTAGGGACCACGAGGTTGGCCGGGACGAAGCCGCTAGAATGTCCTTTGAAGCCTATTTGAGAGAGAGAGATCAGAGAGAGAGAGAGAGAGATCAGAGAGCAGGTTGAGAACACCAAGTATGTACGTGAGAAGGATATGAGAAATATGAGAGATATGAAAGAGCTGAAAGAAATGAGAGAACGGAGAGAGCTAAGAGAGATAAGAGAGATGAGAGAAATGAGAGAAGTGAGAGAAATGAGAGAAGTGAGAGAGATGAAAGAGATGAAAGAGAAAAGCGAGTCCGAAAGATATGAGAGGCAAAGGCAGAAATTATGACAAAATGGTAGAATCCTCGCCCGCCCGGGCAAAAATACCAGTGAACAAGTCACGTGGCCAAGCTTGGCTTGAACGTGAGCGAGGCGTACGCTTTGCTGAGCACGATATAGAACCGAACCAGACGAGTTGGAATGAGGAATGACCCTCAACGCATCGGTCCCATCGTGACGCCCCGTTTCCGGCCAGTGAGGTCAACATGGGCAACGTACGGACACCCACAGATCGTCCAGCTATGGCGGTCACGGAGCCTCTTTACAGCCCGAGAAATCCCTCCATGATGTGATGGTGCATCACATACATAACAACCGTGACACATGGAATAGCGTCCGTCCCCCAGTAGAACGTTCTGCCGGCCCGCCGCCAAACGACTGGAAGTCGTACGTGACGTCACATATGAGTGCCAGTAATCAAACGAACAGTCGTATCTCCTCCTGGCCAGGTCACCACGGACATACCATGGACTTCAGCGCCATATCAGGAACAGAGCACGTCGCCAGCCGCACTAGAGAAAGTGCGATCAGTGGTAAGTTCATCGAGCTTGTTGATCTAATTAGCAGCGCTGTTGCTGACAATGATGAACTTCGTAGCTTTATTGATGTTAATGGCCTAGACAATTTTAAATACCAACGCTGTAAAAAAGTCATTTCAAATTCATTTAAATGGTTAGAGGCATGGGGAATGTATGAGCTCCTCCTTTGTAGTCATTTGGCTTTGAAGTGTTTATTGAGATGGTGAACTATCGATCATTTATTCTTACAATGTTCCATAAATCTAAAATCCCATTCGTCTTAACTTAATCATTTAGATTTTCAAGGCTGAGCCAAGAATTATACGTATTAACTTTTGACTCTACAGCCTTGCGTAACATTAGTAAAGGTAATAAATTTTCCTCGAGCAAACACGTCACCCTAGACTGTCCCTTTCGTGGCCCTGGGCAGGCCAGTGACCTGTCCAAGTTTAAAAAACCAGGTCAAATCCAACCTCAAAGTCAGTCACAAAACGAGGTAGGTAGGTAGAGTTATTGTTTAACGCCTCATCAGCACCTGAGTGGGCTATGTAGAGGCTCACTAGGGTAAGATTGATCATCCATAGTTGGTAGTAGAAACCAGAAGCATGCAAAAAATCAATAAGTGTCTGCGTTGGATAGCTGGAGCAGCTTGTGCAATGCGCACTGTCCTGTTTTAGCCACTGGGGATGGAGGACTTCACCCCAAGTGTTTCCATCCTCGCCACGAGGAGGCCCAGGACCTTCGAGGGCCAGTCACAAAATGAAGTCTGTTATAAATTTCAAGATGACAAGTGTAGATTTGGTGCTAAGTGCAGCAGAAAGCATGTGTGCATCGGTTGCGGGGGGCCGGAAGGCTTTAGAATATGTGCCAAGTGCAACAGGTTTAAGCAGTAATATTCCTGAATGAATCCTATTGGCAGGAACACCTACCCCTAGTATATGATGCTAAGTTGGCACAAGATCTGCTCGAGCAGTTATGTAATGGGCTTAGGATAGGGCGACCTGCAGCTTCTGCTACTGTTGTATCTCATAACTGGCCTTCAGCCTCTGATTTTCATGATGCAGTGACCGAGGTCATTGACCTTGACCATTCAATGGGTCGATTGTATGGTCCATTTGACAGCCCACCTTTTGATTATTATGTGGTCTCCCCGTTGGGAGCATTCATGAAGCGTGATAAATCAAAAATCAGGCTGATACATGACCTTTCTTATCCGCCTTCCTATTCAGTGAATGATGATATTGATGCTAATGATTTTTCCTTGCAGTATTCCACTGTTGACAATGCAGTTGAGAGCTGCATTAAATTCCCTGCTCCTTACATGTCCAAGTGGAATAAAAAGATGCTTATAAGCACGTAGGGGTTCACCCTGATGATTGGCATTTGTTAGGTTTACAGTGGGCTTCAGCCACTGGGTTGCCTCAGTTCTATTTTTCCAAGGTTTTGAATTTTGGACTTCGTTCTGCACCTGCACTTTTTGACAGGTTTGCAGAAGCACTTCGTGCGTTTATGATGTATGAAGGTGTTACAGACAGTCTGGTGCACTATGTTGATGATTTTTTTGTTATAGCTGCATCTGAGAGTGAGTGCCAGGTCAAATTAGATATGATGCTTGAGGTCGCTAGTAAGTCGGGTTTCACTATACAGGCAACCAAGGTAACTAGTCCAGCTAGAGTCGTGGTGTTTCTTGGGATTATAGTGGATGGGGAGCAGTTTGAGCTTCGCATATCTGAAGACAGAGTATCAGAGATTAAGGGTATTCTGGCAGACTGGCGCACCAAGCGGGTGGGCACCAAAAGAGGCTTACAGAGTTTAATAGGTAAGCTGGCCTTTGCAGCGCGCGTTGTTCGCTCCGGTAGAGCCTTTCTTGGGCACCTCATAGGCTTGGCCAAAAGGCCGAAGTTATTGCACCACAAAGTCCCTCTGTCTGCCGATGCCATAACTGACATTGAATGGTGGTATAAGTGCATTGACAGCCATAATGGAGTGCAGATGTTTAAGCTTGACTGGTCAGTCGGCAAGGTATTCATGTTTATACGGACGCCAGCGATTTTGGCTATGGTGCAGTACTTGACAACAGTTGGTTTGCCATCAAGTATGCAGGTACAGGTGCAGCATTGGGTCAGCGGTCCATCAATTGGTGCGAGATGCATGCTGCAGTAAAGGCGTTGGCTACTTGGGTTGCAGAACTTGCCGGGTCAAAGGTCATCTTTCACGTGGACAATTCCGCTGTCTGTTATATATTAAATAAACTTTATATGCTAGTACCAGAGGTAATGGAGTTCGTGAGACAGTGGGCTTTGCTCGTAGAGCATCATAGGATAGACATTGGGGTTGTTTATATTGCCACTCTCAATAATGTCAATGCTGATCTGCTTAGCAGAGGGAGAATTGAAGACTTCCTGGGGCGTGGGACATTGTGTTCCTGCTCGCATTTGGCCAGCCAATGTCATCTATTTCGATCAGCTTGTCTGAATTATAACTATTTTGTTTCAGACCTCGACTTACATGTAGCTGGTTTGGTTGGTGCCGGTCTGGCCTATAATTCGCGCCGCTCATACTCTGCTGCAGCCAAGCGGTATCTCCATTTTTTCAGACTGGGTCTGCTTGATCCCTTTGAGTTTGATGAGCTTGCAGCTCTCAGGTTTATAGCAAATTTGTCTTCACATAAGCTTGCAATTGCATCTATCAGAGTATATCTGTCTGGTGTTAGGGCATGGCTAGTCACGGCTGGCATTCCCCCCCCCCCCGTGACATTTACTCCATTCGGGTAAAGTGGGCACTCAAGTCAATAGAGCGGGCAGGGCCAGCCCCACGCCAAGCTTTGCCATCTGTTACGCATTGCTTCATCGTTTGCAGTTATCGCTCTCATACGTTTACGATAACCTCATGTTATTTTCCGCAATGTCACTTGCTTATTTTGGGTGTTTGCGTGCTTCAGAGTACTGTTCAACACCCGCTCCTGGCATCCGCTATCACTTTTCACCCGGCATCTGTACCATTCATGATAGCTAGAGTGCCATCTGCTAAAACCTCAGTTTTGGGGTTTTCAGTTACTGTGGGCTGTTCAGGCACAGAAGTTTGTGCTTATTGCTCCTTAAAATTATATCTTACAATTAGAGACGTCTCACTCGAGAAGCCGCTCCATAGGCTTGTTATCTCTAAGAATGAAGTCAATGTTTCAGGCTGTAGGGATTTCAGCCCAGCATATTACTCCTCATTTGTGCGGGCCGGTGTTGCAACAGATGCTGCAGCACTTCAGTTGTCAGAGCCTCTTATCAAGCGCCTGGGACGCTGGAAGTCCGAAGCGTACAAAGTATATGTCAGGCCTTCGGACTCTCAGACTGCATCTTTGGCAGCTCACTTTGCCTCGGGTCCTCGCGCCCTCTTCATTGCACCTAAATAACACCTCATATGCGAATTTTTAATTCTTAACCTCTTTAATTACTTTTGCTCTTGGGAATGCTACGCACTTATGGGCCTCCACAAGAGCAATGTGTGTTGTATGTGTATTGAGTTTCTATGTCTGCCAATAAAAAGCCTATTTAATCCACACACAACTGACCGCGTCTCGTTCTTTCCTTATAGTATTAAGCAGGGTTAAATATAATTTATTAAAATAAATTTAGTTAAACGTTAATGCTCCTTCCATTTCCGGGCGCCGCCGATTCCCATACTGGCCAATCATAGCCCATATCATTTAATCCTATTTTCAAGCCCCATAAAACTGACAGTCAGGGGCTCAGTATTCATTCGCCTTCACTCCTTCGTTTTCCACTTGCCCAGGACCCATTTTTTCTTCATTTTCTTTAAACATATTATTAGATTGTTCACAAATCTCATTGATAACTTACATCTCAATTTAAGTGTAACATGTACTTTTCAGCAATTGTGCCCAGTGAGTATTATGTCTAAGTTACGATAAGACTAGAATTAGTCCTGTTCTGTTCAATTTACCGTTACCATTTGGGTTATGACTAATATATATAAGTCGTTCAGTGATTTTGTATTTTTCATAAGTTGCATGTATGATTGATATTGAATAAACGCACATTAGTGATTTGCTTGTGTAGTTAAGGCATGGGCCTCCACAAGAGCAATGTGTGTTGTATGTGTATTGAGTATCTATGTTTGCCAATAAAAGGCCTATTTAATCCACACACAACTGACCGCGTCTCGTTCTTTCCTTATAGTATTAAGCAGGGTTAAATGGTACCAAATATTGGTGCTTATTGGAGAGCTAATTATCGAACTACCAGAAATGTGTGTGGCTAAGTGTAAATTTTTTTGTTTTTAATTGCAAATGTGAGGATTCAACAGATTCGTTTCTAATTATATTATTATAGATGACTTTATGTTTCATAATTATCAACACTTTAGACTGTCATGCTTAATAATATGCATATTTTGCATATATATATATTTAATTATCATTTCATAGAGCCAAAAATTATCATTGTAAAGACAGGAAACTTAAATGTAATATATAAAAAGTTGGGTTTATCAGCAACATTTCTGTCCAATTTGTGCACTGAATAGATTGTTTATCTGGTCTAAAATACAAGTAATAGAATTGAGAAATTTTGGAGTGCCCCCTCCCTCACCTGAGCCTAGCCAGTTACAGCAGTGTTAAACTTTGTGAAACATGTAGATAGTAATTATTCAACATTACCTTCACCTTTATAAAAATACATGTAAAATGATACCAAACATGGTATATACTTATTTATATTTTTTACGCAATGCTGCGCAGTGAAATATTGGATGACTGCATTTATAATGACCTTCATGTGATAAATTATATCATATTCAAAAATTTGAAGTAATACCGTTGGAAAGACATGGACCAAGTGTAGCAAAAGATAATTTAAAAAAAAGGTGGATCTTTATTTTGAATAGTAGGCCCTACTGTAGTGTAAACAATTAAATCATAAAGGTGTAAGTATGTGAAATACAAATTTGCAATTATCAGCTGATTGGACCTTACATTAATCAGAGAATTTTCCCTAAGAATTACAGAATACATACATTATGGTAACACATACTTATTTTTAAAATTTGTAGCTTTCCAGAATCCGTTGAGATATGATGTATTCATTAATCAATGCTTATTTATTCCGATGGGATAAGTAGTTCAGATTATATCACATTTAGTAAATTTTTTTTTCAAGCTTGTTGCCATGGAAACAGGAATGCCAGTCATAACGGCTACACGCGAAAACGGCTACAACCCAAAACGGCGACAAAATTTAATGGCATCCCCAAAGGCTACATCCAAAAATCCCAAATTAAGAGATGACCAAAACGGCTACAGGCGATGTCCAAAACGGCTACAAGCCATGTCCAAAACGGCTACAGCCATAAATTCGAAGTCCAAAACGGCTACACTTCTATTCCATACACCATAATATTAATGCATGACATTGATTGTACGGTCGGCGGCAAAATTTAAAGAACCTGCAATTTCACTTATGCCTGACACCTGAGTATTAATTGGTCCTGGCTAATTAAAGCTGTGCTGAAAGAGTGTTTTCTTTGTTTCTTGATTACAATTCTCAATTGCACGACCAAGTATATATAATAAATTATATAAACTGAGACTAGAATGGTCCTCACTTATTCGGTTGCCGTTTTGGTCTTTGTGGTTGTAGCCGTTTGGTGTCAAGGCCGGTCAGCGTAAAAAGCTACTGTTGCCGTTTTGGTTATGTCCCCAAAATTGGTGTAGCCGTTTTGGTTGTAGCCGTTTTTGCGTGTGGCCGTTATCACCGCCACCCTGGAAACCAGATAGAAAATTTTCCCCAAGGTGGAAATCTATTGATTTTCAGAAACTACAAAATCTGGGCTATGATTTTGTAGAATAAAATGCCTGTTATGAGCTAGTCCAGGGTCACCCCAAATTTATGTCAATTTTTACTGGCCTATTACCGAATTATAAGTAGATCTACGTGATATTACCTGCATATATGTCTGCCAGGTTTTAGATAGTTGGCCGTCATGGCGAGTGGACGTTATCGTAGCTGGCCGCTTTGACCCTACTCTGAGGGTGCCATCTAGCAGAAAGGACAAAAACTATTTCCTTCCGGGAGACAAAGTTCGCGCCAGCAGTTATCAACAAGAATTGGACATCTAATAAGTGATTAATTGACTGATTCAAAGGTGAGCTGAAGTTACTAAGTCCCAACACTTGTTGATATGTGTTCTCTGACAGGTGTAGGCCTAACCGATGAAGTTTAGTAGTTGCCGGAGGCTGCAAACTTTCATTGGCCTACTAATTGATGTTCAGCTATTTGACAGCTATGGACAATGTCAATGGTGTGGTGTAAAGCAAAATTAATATGCGCGATCGTGCAATTCCGTGCGATTCCAGAGGGGCTGGCCCCAACTTGAGGTAGAACAAAACACAACCTATCCAGTTTTATGCAGAATATTCTATAGTTTATGCAGTCTGGGCCGAGCAGTAGATCTATAGCCAGTATAGGGGTGATGAATGTACCGACCTCGTTTTATTTACCAGGAATCTGCAGGATTGCAAGTGAATTCGGCGCAGCGCGGATTCGGCGCCGGGAAATTTGGGGGATTAATGCAAGACAGACATCATTGATATGAAATATAAGAACGCAATTGACAATTTTCCAGGCATTTTAAACAGAATACTAATACTGCATCATATATCAAATAAAATAAATAATTTATAATACATATTAATATAATTAAATACTTTTTTGTTTTTTTAATAATACTGCATCATGTAGATAATATGATAAGCATGAAATGAGTGTGGCATAGGATATGTGATTGACAACAGCAATTATTAAAGATGACAATAAACTATATATACAAGCAATACAAGTAAGGCGCCAAATTCACTTAATTCGCTGCGCTGAATTCACTGTTTTTGACGGGTCGAAATAAGTGAATTTGGCATCGCCGAATTTTACTTGCGCCAAATTCACCAGTCACCATTTACCAGTATTTACATCTCTGTGGACCAATTTGCCGCAGGAGGGACATGCTTCCACACGTCATCTGCACAGTAGTAATTGCACTACTACGCTTAATTATTTTCCTAAAGAAGCTACTTCAGTGTTTGTATTTGATGCTCGCCCACTCCCCCGCATGACTTTTACACTTACCTGTGCGACTCATTCATTCCAGTTACTGGTCCGTATTGTCGAGTGACGATTTTTGCATGTATACAACATAAATTTTGGGTTTTTTCAGTTAAATTCTGTCAAGTTGATTGCCATCAGACATGCTGGATAGGTCAAGGTCACGCATATGCGCTAATTAACCAATCGCGTGCGGCGAAACAAGAATTCTTTGAAAAATGTGTTTCTGTCTCATAATGGTAAATTTAAATCCTAATTTCTATTAAATAGTTCTTTGAAATTTGGATAAGATGATGGTTAAAAAAAAAGAGAAGTCTTTTATTTTGTTAACTATCATTAAGCAGGTAGAAATACCAGGCAATTTTATACCTGGAATTGTAATTTTCATCAAAATAGGGGTTGCGCTTAGTTATGGACCAGTAACAATGTGAACGGACCAACACCTTGTTGGACTTACTGGTCCGTGCGGACCAGTACTAAATTTGACGAGTCTTAGAACACTGCACTTACTGCAAAACCTATGGAGATAGTTTCTTTTGCCCAAGACATTAGCAATGCAACTTCAGGCAAGAATTCAACTAACTCCATGAGGTACTGTTTTCGTTGAAGGCACTGAAGAAGCGTGTCAACGATGTTGCAACAGTTTTCCAATGATTTTTTTTACCACATGGCTTACTTTCTTACAAAATTTTGGTCAGAAGCTGAGATGGATTTTTTATTATGATGAGGTCAGACTTTGAAAACGCCATTTTTCATATAAAATTGAGGTTATTAGAACTTGTGCTAAGTGGATGCACTTTGTGCTTGAGTTGTTTCTAATTCATGTCGATTGATCTATATGCTTTGTGGCCTGCAATATCGCTCAATGTACCGACGTTGGTTAATCAAACGATCTCGGTAGATCTACTGCTTGGCCCCGACTGTATGAAAAATATGGTTCTGGTCCAATAAAATGTGTTGGGACTTGGTGAAAATCAGGAATTTGTAAGGCAACCTAATGTTCTGCTGACGAAAAAATGAAAAATCACATCTTGTCCTATAATGTCCGCCCTATTCAACTAAACTGCACAAAAATGGTGCTGTATCATCGGCCTGGACCTAGGAATACATGGTGGGGCTTAGTTAGTACAATATTTTTGTTATTTTCTGAATCAGGGCAAAATTATAGTTAAAAATACTTAATTTTCGGTTTATAATGTTTTAAGTTTAACAGAGATATACAACAAAATTTGCCCCCATTTACTCTACCCAGTGGTACATCACATTGGCCTATTGCGTAATTTTTAAGGCCACAATACCACAGTATATTACCCCTTACCCTTAATTATTTTTAATTTCGGCAAATTTTAAAAAACCTGCCAAAAAGCAAGTGAGATAACATTCACAGAACAGTCAAAATGACCTCAAAACAAAGGAAAACTTATAGAAGTATAAAAATACATAACTCCACACTGCATGGTTATTTTGATCAAGACCAATGTGTCGACATGGCTTTGTATCAGCAATGATAAAATCCAAATATTTTGTTCTAATAATAAAATTAAGTTAATACCCTTACAATACACAATATGGTTGCATTTTATGAGGTATTATTCATATCAGAAAAATGCAACAAAGTATAACTACGTATGTTCCAAAGTTGCCAGGCAATAACACTATATTAAATTGGTGATGCACTAAGATAACAGACAGTATTAGACTATGACTCGGACACATTTATTTCCACAAATATATTCAACACAAATATTTATATAAAAAAAAAACATGACTCCATAAAATATTTGAACAATAGATAAAATTGTTATGAGCAGATGATCAAATTAATCTAAATTCCATTTCTATATTGTAGTTAGACCCCTCTAAGGCAAGATGCCGCTATGGGAGAGCCCCCTTGTATTACCGAGGAATCTTGTACAGACTTACTGGGATGCCTAAAAATTATACATATATTAATAGTTTATTCCCGACCACAGGTTGAAATGTTTGATGAGATTATGATATAAATGAAAAGAAATTCGCAAAATAATAAATAAAATGCATATATGACAATGACTAGATTAAGAAGATGAAATACTAAATAAATTATACTACTGATAATGGCTGCATTCATGAATGAATACTCCATATCTTAAAGCATAGGAAACCCTGTATGGTTTATTCCTCTGTGTTCTACAAGCTGTGATTTCCACTCAACCAATTTCTAAGACTTTAATAATTTTGCATAGTGCCAAGCATTGATATATGATAGACAATTCATAAAATAAAATTCTAAATGCTACAGTCCTTTTTGAAGAAGTTGCCTAATATTACATTGTGTCACAACACTTACCCTCAAATATTGTACATATATTTCTGAACAATTCTTAAGTTTCACTTACACAAGCCTAGAAATGACTACCTTAAACTCTCACGTAAATGCCAAAATATTGAGGGCTGTACCTGTAAAAACCTCTAAAATCCAAACTCTAAAATTTTGAATAATTCATATTTAAAACAAAACTGTTGCCCAGCACGCATCTCACTGCATAAGAATGTCTCATTCACATTTAAATTAAGGTAAAGGTATTATTTATTTCTAGTACATACAGTTACAAGTAAAGCTTTAGATTTAAAGTAAAGGACAATTATCAACGTCATATAGTTTCATGAACATATCAGTTAGAAAACAATGTGTATGTTACTAGTGGATGGTGCTAAATGGTTAGTTACCTGTTATGAGCACCCACCTTAAAAAGGTGGTGTTAACTTGATCGTGGCACCTTTGCAGCCTCTCTTTTTTGCTGAATTACTGTACTGAACTTGCCTGTGTTCAAGCATGAGCCTTTGTCAACTCCCTTGGCAGTGTACAGCCCTTTGCACAGAATTACCTGCAGGGGGCTATTAGCACTCTCCAATCACCATAACTGTCTATATCCAGCTCCCCATTTGCACCTTGGTTAACTGGAGCAAAGAGTTGCAGAGGATCTGCTCAGGTCTTCCATTCCATGGTGGGGGGCTGAAACCCCCAGCCTTGCCGTCTGACGGCAAACACTTGAACCACTGGGCCATGGTACTTTAAAATAAAGCTGAAACCCTACCTATTAGGCTATGGCAATAATAAGCTCACCTCAAGCAGTGCCACAACCACATACAAGATATAACAGTTCAATATTGGGTAAATTTTTGTAGAGTTGCTGCTGAAGTGTCATATTATTCTAGCTAGCTGAAAATGAATGCCTTATTTAGACTTGCAAAGTTTTGTCTAACCCATGCAGCAAGGCTCATGTCAATGGAATGGCTGAAAAGTTCTCTTTTGATGGCTATCTCTGTACAAGTTGAATCATTGGAACTACAATATTACCAATGAATTTGATGAAGATTTTAGTGAAGTATCAGAAATAAAGTGCATTTTTGTATTGTAAATATGCCATTGTTTTGGTAGATAAAGTAAAGTATTATCAATATACATCTACTATTGTACCACTGGTATTAAGTTTTTGCTTTGAGATAACAAGTAAAGCATATATATGCATTACACTATTACTGTCTATCAGTATACATGTTGCACATAGTTCATAATGCCATTGCAAACAATACATAATAGCTATGGACATCAACTGTGACACTACACTTGTAATTAGTGTCATATAATTCGATCAAAGGAAAATGTATCCAAGTTAAACCTATGTGTATAGGTATGGGCTAATCTTTGGGCGACCATCAAGAAATCCATGAGGTATTGAGAACACAGAAATGTCACAGGCCAGCAAGGTCCAACATGGATCAAACTGCGACACTATCACTCCAATCAATCAACTAGCATTTCTTCAAAATAAAGAATTATTCACAAGTATAATTTAACACAAACACTATATATGTACCCAACAGTGATTAATTTCTACAGATTGACTAGCCATACCTTACAGAGAAATCCAGATGAGCCTTATTTAGTGATTATATTCCCAAACTTGCATCATGGTAATAGTATCCTAGTAAGTCTGTACAAGTAAACATAACAAAGCTCCTAAGTAACATAACTCATCTCAGTACATCTCCAACAGATTCTATAGTGTATTTTGTACCATATCCATGGCAACTTTAGGAAGTTATGTAGTTATTCTGAGTTGCATTTTATTCTAATATGGAAAAAACATCACCAAATGCAAACATATCATGTATTGTAAGAGTATTTCGAACAAAATATTTGGATTTTATCATTGCTGATACAAAGCCCTGTCGATACATTGGTCATGATCACAATAACCACGCAGTGTGGGGTTATGTATTTTTATACTTCTGTAAGTTTTCCATTGTTTGGAGGTCATTTTGACTGTTCTGTGAATGTTATCTCACTTGTTTTTTGCAGTTTTTTAAATACTTGCCGATTTGCCGAAATAGAAAATAAATTAAGGGTAAGGGATAATATACTGTGGTACTGTGGCCTTACAAATTAGGCAATAGGCCAGTGTGATATATCACTGGATAGAAGAGTAAATGGGGTAAATTTTAATGTATACTAGGCCCATGTTGGATGAAGGTTATCTCTGTTAAATTGAAAACATTATAGCTCGGTAAATCGAGATTCTTAACCCTAATTATGCCCTGATTAAAAAAATCGCAAAAATATTGTTCTTACTCACTCCAGCAAAGGCTCCAGCAAATAAGTCGAGATTCACACCCAAACTGGCCAATCAGCAGAGATCCAAACATTACATTTAAATTAGTTGACTCCTCCGTGACATGGCCTGACTACTACCCCTGGCCAATGAGGTCAATCCTTCAACTCAAAAAGGGAAATTTCGTTGCAATGGTTACAACCACGAGGGGTTTGTTTACTCTAGAAATGTAGATATATATGCATTAATTGAAGCCATGAAAAGTGATTCTGAACTGTTCTACTAGTTCTTTCATAAAATGACAGACCTTACAATTGGGGCAATTTACCAGGTGACTTGTATAAATGTTTTAATTTCACTTGAGTTTTGTTGAGAGCATGCCACTGTAGGTGTGCCAAGGGTGAATGTAATTTAATCATTTTAATGCAATTTTAATATAATTTTATTGACAAGACTGAACCCATCTGATTATTGCTCTTAGCTGCAAAAATATATTAAGCTGAGAATGTTGCACTCATACCCACATTGCATTAACTCTCAATAAGTCATTGTTACATTAAAAACATATAGTATTATGTCGACCTTGTTTGTTTCTCTTAAATGCCTTGTTCATAATTATAGTGATAATTATTGTTTATAATTTATCTTGATATTATTGAATCGTAAAGGATCAAACGATGTCCAGCCCCATCTGGTAGTACTCTAGCACTAACACTCTACCAATGCACTATACATGTACAATATCATCACCTTCTGGATTCAGTGCCGTAAGGCTCTAGTTGTGCAGTTTAGTTTAATAGGGCAGGCATTATAGAACAAAATGTAACTTTTCAATATTTCATCAGCCAAACATGAGGTTGCCTTACAAATTCCAGACTATCACCATATACCAAACATCAACACTTAGGCCAACCACAAATTTTCACAATGGCTGCAGGCAAATAAAAACCAATGTCGTTCGGACTCATCGAAGTAACTGCCACTGGCAGCTATCACAGCAGAGCAAATTCGAGGCATTCTTTTTACAAGTGACATCAAATATTTTTCTGTAGAGAATATTCTGCATAAAAGTGGATAGGTTGGGGTTGCAAAATCAACAAAATCGCACAAAATTGCACGATCGCGCAAATTTGCTTATCACCATCTACCTTGGAATGCCAAATTAACACATTTTTAGTAGTATAGTATTGGTTTCTCAAACGCCTCTTGAGGCCAATTGTTGACGCAAATCGATTAATTTTCGTTGTTCGGTTCAAATTTTAACCTTTTTTGCTTCTTGCATCTGAAATATTAAAAAATATCATAAGCAAACTATATATATGCTGAAAGCTTATTAAAATCCCTATTAAATGGGAATAGTATCAGTCTGGTGCTAGGCCGAGCGGTAGATCAGCATAGGGGTGATATATATATATGTACCAAGCTTGGTTTATTTCCCACCACTTGACAAAGAGCTACAGAGCTCTGTGGACCGATTTGCCGCTGGAGAGAAACGCTTCCACACGTCATCTGCACACGAAGTAGTGCAATTACTATGCCTGAATTATTGTTCTGAAAAAGCTACTCACAGCAAAACTGATGGAGATTGTTTCTTTTGCCCAAGACATTAGCAACGCAACTTCAGGCGAGAATTCAACTAACTCCATGAGGTACTATTTTTGTTGAAGGCACTGATCAAGCATGTCAATGATGTTGCAATGGTTTTCCAATCATCTTTTTTACCACAGAATACTTTTCTAGGAAATTTTGGTCAGACTTTTAGTAAACAGTTTTTCACTTTATTGAGGTAATTAGAATTTGTGCTAAGTTGATGCACTTTGTGCTTCAGTTGTTCAAAGTTCATGTCGATTGATCAATATGCTTTGCGGCCTGCAATATCGCTCAATGTACTGACGTTGGTTAATAAAATGATCTCGACAGATCTACCGCTCAGCCCAGACTGGTATCTATACCATATTACTTAATTCCATTAATAACAGGGGGTACTAGTTAATTAGGATCACATCTTTGAATAAGATAAGCAGTCGATAGCGGAAACTTCCGTAGGGTTTACAGTGAACCTTATTAAACCATATCTTTTCTGAAAGCTAGTTTAAATACCTTTAAATAGAGCTTGGCATTATTTCAATGTCACTTAAAGTGCTTGAAACTAGGTTTCAAAATGTTTTTTAACTGAACAGATCTACAGCATATAAATTAACCTAAAACCTGGAAATATTGGAACTCAAATGGTGAATCATCAAAACAAGCAATGCTATCAAAGTTACCCTATATTAATAAATCATTTACTTTGTTTATTAAAGTAATTTTGTTGTGAATCTCTCAAATCTGGTCGGTAGAGACTCTTGTACTAAACCTGTAGTTTTGGTTCAGCGGAAATCATCAAACATGACTAGTACTGTACTTAAAAACCTAAGGTTTTGATTTGACATAAAGTGACACATGTAAAGTTAGGCACCCAAATTTACTGCTTAAATTATCGTCTGTGACTTATGACTACAAAATATTGGTAGGAAATAAATAGTAATACAAAAATGGTGGAGGGGTTACTCAAACATGACATATGTGTTGCAAAATATGTACGTTTGCAAACAGCTCTTTACTCAGTATATCCTTGCAAATGTGAGGAAAATATTCAAAATTCAAATGGATCAACATTGGATTTTGTTAAATGTGTTTAAACATTTCTTTAATCTCACAAATTCTTACCTTCATTTTTAGTAAATTTTGCCAAGCAGGAAATTCAGAAAAGTTGATGTAAGAATGATTTGACCTGGAGAAGTTACAGGCCGGGCCGCACAGTGGATAAATGACTACAGGTGGTTTAAATTACTACAGGTTTTGGTACAAGAGTCTCTACCGACCAGATTTGAGAGATTCACAACAAAATTACTTTAATAAACAATGTCGTTGGGCTCTGCATATCTCAATTGAATTATTTTCCTGAAATTCAAGGAACATTCAGTTAAATTCAAAATACTAATAATATATGTGTTGTGTTGAGTCAAGGACTAGCTCAAAAGTATGCGCTAATTAAGAGGACATATAAATGAAAAGGTATAGTATACACAGAAAAATATAAAAACATAGGCTGCGCTGCAGCTTAACCCTCAGCAAATCCTACATAGCGCACAGAACTCTTGAATTTTTTCATTGTTCATTTTATTCTGTTAAGTGAATTAATACAGTGTTCCCATGGGTTATTATGTCTCACAAATATCTTACTTATTAACAGCAATCCATTCTGATTAGAGTAAAGCAAATTTTGTAAAACATAGCCAACATATGTCAATGTGACTATCAAAAGGCACCACTAGGCCATATAGAGTATTACTGTACACAATTTCATAAGGGTAAGTGCATCAGTGTAAGAGTTCTGCTCTGGAAACAAAAGTGTTACGCTGTTCTGTTTCCAGAGCAGGACTCGCACACTACTGCACCTGCATGAATACAAAACTTAATAAGAATATATCTAAGATAGTGTAGAGATACCTTTTTGGGGTTTCATGAGCATTACTGACACATAATTTTATATAATAATGAAAATATGAAAATTTGATACGTTTTCAAATGCTCATATCAATGACTATGATCCTTACATCAGTAACATTTTGCCAATGATATATCTAGATTATAGTACTTTCACTTTTAAGCTTAATTTTTTTTTGGATCATCCTTCTTATAATTTTTTCATAATAATGAAAAATCTGGAAAAAATGCTAAAAATTGTGTTGCTTCCTTCATATTCCTTAGGATCCCAGACTTAGCAACGAGAGCCGTAAATATTAAATATTTGATCATAGTATTGCCGTAAATGTTGTACAATTCATGTACTGCAACAGTGTGGATTGCTCTACACAATTGACGATACCTTTGTCGTAACTTGCACGCTATATTGCATCTTACCTACCCAGAAGGTCTAATAGCAATTACAGTGTTGTAAAATTTGGGAGCTTTGTAAATTACAATTGACAGTAACGGTAGAACACTATTAGCTCCCATTTAATTGAAAAAGGGGGGGGGGGCAGAACGGCCACAGTCTGGGGCTATAGCAGCTAAGGCGTTATTTGCCCCAATTGTTGGCGGCTTAACACTGTCGTGTCGCTAGGATAAAATTGTCTTGTTGCTGGGATAGTGCTGTGTAGTGCATTTCAAAATCCGCCGGGTTGGTTTGTTGCCAGGTTGATTACACCCATCGACCCTATCTATGTTTGTATTAACACATTAACCATTATGGGTTTGCAATTTATATTATGCACCCTGCTGTGAAACAAGTTTAAAAAAAAAAGCAGTCTTTGATGTAGGCCTATGTTTGATTTCAGGTTTTGTGGAGAATGTGAATTAGAAGACCGCAGCATAACATCGATATGGCAACAGTCTCGTGTCCCCCTGGGGAGTGTCAACGCAAAACTAAGCGCATCAGTGCTGCTGTATTGTGCATCATCTTAGTCCTGGGCCAGGGACTTGTCCTTGACTATTACCTTGCAAAATATCAAGGTAAACTTTGGTGGGCCTGGGCGGCTGCTGATGCTGTGAATCTGGTTATCTTCATCTTTGCATTTGTCATCTCCTTCAAGCATCTCTCAGTAAGGGAAAAAGACAGAAGAAAATCGAAGGAAAATTACAAAGCTGGTGGAGAGCTACCGCTAGGATTTATAGCGTGGTTTGTCTATGCAATATTGTTGGCTACTCGGGTTGGCATCTTATTTGAGAATTTTGTACAGCGGCTCGATGAAAAGGACTTCTTTGGGCCGAACACTTTAAAGACAATCATTGCACTGACCTGTATCATTTTCTTGTGCTTGGTAGCGACGCATAATGATGCTCCTCATACGTCCAAACGTCACAGTTTCATTGTGTCTATGAGCCATACAGTGACCTTCAATATCTTAGATACAGTTGCGTTTCTTGAATTTCTGTTTATTAACAATTCCCACATCTTTCTGTCATTCACTGTACATAAAACGATTAATGCTTTTGCTTGCTTGAATCTCATCTTGCCTGTGGTGCCACTTTTGGTTCTCAGTCGCACTCGTTATGGAAAAGAAAGCATGACCAAGTTGATGCGAACCATCCATGCTGTACTGAACTTGTTAGTCATCAACCTGCCACTGTTTGCCATACGTATGTATATATGGCATGCCTTGAGCATGAATATATCTGTATTTATCATCAAGAACACCCTTGGTATTGTTTTCACTGTTCAAGACTTATGGAATGATTGGTTTGGTCCCAAAGATGTGCCTGATGGGATGTTGGATGATGATGAAGATGAACGCCCAAAACCGCTCGAGATGATTGAGCTTAAAAATGACACACAGCCTTCCTTCGATGATGTAAACAAAGCAGACAAGCCACGTCATGTGTTTGTGTAAAATTTAAATCCCAGTGTTAGATGAGTTAAGAAATCCTTGTGTTGATTTGTTTGATTTAAAACAAAAGTCCAATCAGCATTTGTTTAAAAATGGCTTATATGTGCTGAAGTTGTGTGTGTGGCTGTATGCTCTTATGAAGATATTACAATTTTGTTGATCTGGTCAAGTGTTAATACCCAACGTAGTCTTAATTTGGACGTGTCCTAGAACATAAGACTAACCAAGTAGACTTGTCTAAAATAGAGCCCTATGTTTGTAATGTTTTTCTCTGTTTAAGACATATGTCTAAGTACCCAGGTTTGTTTCACCAACATAATCCCATGTACAATTGCCAAAGAATAATTTTCTAGAAAGTGTGAAATGAAGACCTGCTTCTGGTTGGTCTTAGCTAGGTCCCTGGTCTTAGCTATATGGACTATATGGCAGACTTGCGGGATATAAATGCGGTAAATCAAATTGCAAGGAGCCATCATCGATGTCAGAGAGTGTTTAGGCAGAAAAATACACTTTTGATGAATATGACACTAGGAAATTTTTTTTGCATTTCATGGTACAATTGGGTACATTGATTACACTAGTTATTTATTTATTTTTTTGTATAAAATAGATAATTATTGCATACATCAGTTTAAGTTGCCATTTTATTCTGATAATGTTTATCCAACTTTTGTTGACAGTGAGATCACAAAAGAAGAGAAGAGAGCAAATTCCTATAATTTTATACCGCAACTACAAACAGTTTTACTCACCCACTTCACAAATAAGTTTGGCAAACAGCAATTATTCTTCATCTTATTTAAGACACGTCTGCCGAATTGTTGGTGAAACGTGTTTATTGCATGGTCCAATTTATGGGTCTTATGTAGACATGTCTTTAATGTTTAACATGAATTTTTCAGCTAATTTTATCAAACTGCTGGCAAAATGTATTTCTCCCTGTTAGTAACTATTGCATACATGACAATAGAGTGAAAAGATATTTTTGAATAATTAAGTAAATTTACTGATTAATACACGTTTTATTTTTATAAACTCGACCAAAAAAAGTAGCTACAAGTCCCCTGTCCACAACATCCTATGTACATGAAAAAATATGGAATTTCGGCTTTTGTGGAAACTAGCCTTTTAATAAACGTTTGCCACACGAAGTACACTGCTCAAGGTTTAGACATACCATTTTTCTATTGTGTCGCGCTCAGATATGGATGATTTCTTCCAAATTTATCGATTTCTGTGGAATCGTGTGGAAATGGTTTATTACCTTTTTTTAAATGTGAAATTGAGAAAACTACGGAGCTATTTTCAAATTCATTTTTTTGTCCACTGGCCCGGGCGTTGACAATGGGACTGGCGTTTCTTAGTATTTTCTTTGCCAGTGATGCCGGTAACAGGTCGATTTGTCACTGCGCGATTCATCCCCATGAAAACCTGACGGTTTGTCACTGGAATGTTGTCAATTCAATTAATTGTTTTGTGTGTAAATCCATGAACATTGACACTTGAGATTAGCTGGAAATTAAGACTTTGCTTCCAGCTTCATTCAGATCTAGGTAATATCATAAATTGATAGGACTAAATAAAGGTATGTCTAACCCTAGAGCAGGTGTATTTCGTGGCAAACGTTTTATCAATAGGCTAGTTCCCACACCAGCCGAAAATTCCATAATTTTTCATATCAGTCGTTGTAACTCTGTCCTGTGGACAGGGGACTTGTCTACAGCTAATCCCTTTGGTACTTTAGTATTATTGCTGTCACCTATTGGTGCTGTTTGTGTGTTTAACCATTTTTATATTACATCATTTGTACCTTCTTGTGTAAATTACGAGCATTTAGCTCATACTGGTATGATATGTTATTACCTTTACATTAACAAAGAATGTGCCGTAACATAGCTTTTTACACCCAGTTTAGCATTTTGTATTACATTTTGAAAGATTTTTTAAATTATGATTGGTGTAATCATTAAGCTTAGTTTATGATGCAGTTTTATCGACATTGAAGTGATGCAATTGCGTTTTGTCAAAAAGAAGAACATGTTATATTTTGTAACAGGTTGTTTATTTTTGGTATTTATGTACTTTTATAAAGAATCATGTACATATTGTGTACCAATAAACATTCATCATGCTCACAGGTTTATTATGTTGGCGAGAGCTTATCATTGCACCAAGTTTACTAGTCTTTAATGGCAAATAATGATTTTTTTTTATTATTATAAGTAAATACTAGTCAGCAGTATTTTCCAGTTCACATATACACATTTTTGATGAACTCTTTAAATGAATGTATCCTAATTTTTTTGTAAATACTAGAGAAACTTATTTCATTATATTAATTTAAATATGTAAAATACAAGAGTTATAATACGTAAGTGTGTGTAATTGATGTATGAAACAAATAAAGTTATTAAACTATGTAAATGTCAAAGTTCTCTTGTCTGAAGCACATTTGAGCTTCCTGTAAGATTCTTAATCGTGGGCCCATGGGTATTCCAATACGTTGCAGTCTGTCCTCAGTCATGTAAGGAAGTTCAATCATTCCTATCCTCTCCTGCTCGAAATTTGTAACGTATTTCTGAAAAGAATGATTTCATGAGTTCTGATTGTCCAATGGATAAAGATAAAACATTGGTTAATGGTACAGTCTAGATATTCTAACCTCCATATAGCGCGGTCCTTGGGAGACGTTATATACCCGGAACGATTGCAAACATAAAGACGTTCCAATAACTCATGCAAGGCATTGTGGTATACTGTGGGCAAGATTGTTGCAACGGCTATGAAATCAGGGACTAATATCGTTGCAATTATTAGGGGTCTACATGAGTCCCAAAAACAGGAAGCAATGTCACATGTCACCATTTAAGAGCAAATCGAATGTCTCATGTCACTTAATGTCACTTTTTAAGGAGATAGTCCTCTTATGTCCATGACTTAAGAGCTTCAGTGTCACTTTGTCCCTGTTTAGGGCAATATCACACTGTCGATTTTTAATCAACATTTATCAAACTTGATCACGATCAATTGCCTTCCCGAAAGTCGGGTCGGTGTAAAATGCGTACCAAGTGGACCAGCGGTAAACCAATCTAAAATGCGGGTGCCCACCCATTAAAAATTTTATCCAGAAAGTCTGATTGCACACAAATTTTACAGGATTTCATTTAATAGTTGCTGCAAAACTAATTAGGTAGCCGATTGGATTAAACGTAGATATTGGGCGTAAAATATATTTAATCATCAATATAATGATCTGTGTCTTAATTACCCTTCCATGTCATATGGTGTGCATTAGTCCGACAAACAGCCTCATGACGTCTATCGGCGTGCTTGCAAATGACAGCAATGTTGCGGTCTAGGTGTGCATTATGAATGTACATAATTCACAGAGCTCTTCACACAATATTCAATGGATGAAGTGTGAATTGCAATTAAAAACTGCTGAAGGAATTGTCTTAAGATGTTCAGAAGACAATGGCCTGATGACATGCGGGTACCGTGAATAAGGGGGAGGTTTGATCTAGAGGCGCGATATAGGAAATTCAGACTATACAACTTTTTATTTGATTAATGCTACATGTTCAGAATATACTAGTTCTTACCTCGTAGCCAAGCTTTTTCAGAAATATGTGGAGAAGAGGTGGTTCTTGTCCAAAAAATCTGCAAGTAGTGAAGATAGATTGCAATACATTGAATTGGTGTCCTCTCAACAAATGAAAAGTTGTAAAGTCTTGAACTTGTGAGCATATTAATTGAAAGAATTAAACTTAAATGTTCCCTGACAATAAAAAGGCAATTCTACTCTATTTATCATAGTTTTTATTATACAAGTTAGGATCTAAAAGAAGCACTGTATGAAATAATAGATCGAGGGTCTGGTCTGTGATTGACTAAATTTGATATATTGCTGGTACTTACCGCGTAAGCTTGTTCACTCTCTTAGGGTTTGTGAGCGAAGGCACCCAACCTCGAAATCTCTCCCATTCATTAGCAAAGGCTTTGTGGTCTCCTCTTACGGAGAGTTCCTTCAAGCGTTTAATTTCTCTCTTGATTTCTTCTATGTCTGGATGGTTCGTAACATGTGACCGCATTTCTGAGGACAGATGAGCCACACTTCGTGCTAAGGTCACCACATGCGATTCCAGTCTTGCAAAACGTTTGTTGATTTGTCTGGAAAAGATGTTAAATGAGTGGGAAATGATTTCAACCTCGAAATAATTTTATTAAACGTTTAGGTCAGGAATGCACATTCCTGCGTAGGCCACATGATGCATGCATGTAATTGAAGTTCTGTGAATTTAATTTGCTTGACTTTATAATGGCAAATATTTATATTTATGTAATAGTGGTGATGTTTGTTCCACTACAGAGCTGTCTTGAAAGACAATAACCCAGTCAAGCTTCTTATATATTAATTATTTGACTTACTTGATTTCTTTAGAACGCACCACTCCACCGCGAGAGTGCGGATGCCTTGACCTTCGTCCTGTGCGACTGATGCTGCTTTGAGAGGAGATACTTCTCCTGGAGCCAGAATGCTCTTGGTCGACCCCTAATAACTTTAAGATTTCATGGTACATTGTCTCAAGACCTTGTAGCTGTTGTCTGATAACCCGGATCTCTCGCTCATCCACATCTATCTCTGTTCCGCTTGCAGCAGTGGTTGAGCCAAGATGAGAGTCAACTTCAAAGTTATCAGAATCCTCTTCTTCACTTCTGGCACTCACTGAAAAGTATCGTAGGGGTGAATTTTCAACTAATGGAAAGCCACAGTTTACAATAAATATTCTTGGGTTTGAATCAGTGTCTTTTCATCTTAATTATATTTCGGTCAGAGCCTTTACAAAGATATATCTGAGTTACAGTGGAGGATCATGTAATAAAAAGGCGGCATGAAAGGCCGCCTTTGTTAGTTACACTGACCGGAAGAAATGGGTGGCGAGGGGTTGTATCCGCCTTTACAACTAGGTCGACGGCAAATTTGAAAACGTATGTTAAGTCAATGACACGAAAACACTCTACATGTGTGACGCGATTCAGGCCAGAGAAATTACTTGCTGTTTCCTCAGTAGCCACGCAACCTCTTCCTTGAGAGCTGTATACTTTCTTGGTAGCATTTCATCTAGTGGCAGCTGCTAGTGGGTGCATATCGCCGGTAAAAAACAGTGCCATTCACGCTGTGCCTCATCGATGAACAAGATGGTGAATATCAATGTGATATCAGACAAATATAATAAAGCTTTACTTACTAGGTCTTCCGTTGGTATAAAGTCTGGACCTAGGTTTAGCAGCAGGCATGCGCTTGTGTCGACCTTCCCACGTCTTGACTGCTACTCCTCCACCATTAAGCCTCCTCATGGATTTTCTTCTACCTGAAGGAGGCATTCCTTTCTTGGCAGAATTGACCACATCAGGAGTTTTATCTGGCAAGAATCCTGTTGAGTTAGAGATCTGAGTACTGAATTTGGGACCTGAGGGACTATCTGGAGGGGTAACCGGGGGTGTGTCTGCTGGAGAAAGAGGTGGCAAAGGAGGAGTTATAGATCGGGAAGATGCACTGGGTGAGTAATGCCCGTTCAATGTCAAATCATTTTTGTTCAGATTAACAGATCCTTGCCATTTGCCTGGAGGTGGCATTTGTGCAGACTGGAGTGATATGCCTTGGGCCAAATCATATTCCACCTGGTTGTGATTTTGGTTAATTGATCCAGACTTGCCCGCCTGTTCTGGCTTTGTATGTAATTGTTGCATCTCCAAAGTATCCTTATAGCTTGGAGGATGATGCAGGCTGCTTCTACTAACACCATGTCTCACTAAGACAGGTGATGGATCCAAGCGCTTTGGTGGTAACTCGGGTACTCCATTGTTTTTTTCGCTATTATTTTTAGATTCGATACCTTGTGTTCTCTCATGAGAACGGTCTCTGTTTACCTGAGAATAAACTCCGTTACCATTTGTGTTCCTTGGTGATTGTCTGATAGAGTTGGGAGCACCCGGGTTGGTGTGGTTTAGCGTTCTTTCACAGTGCATTGAATGTGGAGGAGGTTTGTTGGCCAAGGCTTTGTCGGAATGCTGCTGCTGTCTGTTATCAGGGTCATGTGGATGGGGACCTTGAGGAAGAGGACCAGGGCGATTCGAATATGGATGACTGTTAGCCTGCAAACTCAACCGAGACATTTCGTTAATTGGCAACTGAGGAGCAGAAATTAGTCCAGCCATCCGTGTAGAACTTGGGGGTGGAGGTCTTGGGGGTTCGGGTCGGTCTTGCCCGGCTGAGCTACCAGGACTATGGCTGTAGCTGGAAGACGTATGACTAGTTGGTGTTGAGTTGCTCTGTCCCTTAGGGCTTGCTCGTGGTTGGTTCTGGTTGTATTTATTCCATGTTCCAGCGTCTCCCTGAGAAAAAAAAAAATAAAGATTACCCTGAGAGTGTTGCTTATAGTGTATTTCTTGTCCCCTCCCATGGGAACTTATCAGTCTGTATAAAACATATACTTGAATATGTGTAAACCCTAGAATCCATGTGTGTCTTGAAAATGTAAAACATCAAAAACGTGTACATCCATGATATTCTGATATTCGATCTATCTACATTCATATATAGCACATTTGTGTATGACATTATGACTACGTGCAAAATTCCACTCTGGCTGCATACATAACCTTTTGAGGGAACAGACAACGGCCAACTGTTCCCTATATGAGGCAGATTATAATGCTGTTATTATCTCATTATGTCAGTAACACACTGACCCAAGGCGTAATAATTACTTTCATCATGTTTACAGCAAGTGTTTTTCTGTGTGACAGCAGTGTGACACAGATGTTGTTTCACTATCACAAGTCATTTCATGATACTATTGTTATTGTAATTGGTCATGATTACATTTGAAGCGACTATTAACTTGATTATTTCAACAACTGTGGTCTGTGATGCAAATATCATGTCACAGATTTTTCATATCGCTGATCTTAACCTCTTGTTGAATTTTTCCAAAAAATTCCTCAACAAAAAATCATAATTCAGAATATGCATATTTATTTATTTATTTCTAGTTCCTCATAAGGACTAAATAATTAAATTTAGTTATTGAGAGAATTCCATGGAAATACTATGTATCCCTGAGAAATATTCATAGTAGAGGCCTAGGTATTTCTAGTACTTCCATGATCACGGAAATGAAATTTCACTGTCAGATTTCCAAGGGCATACGTACATACAGAGAAATTAAATCAAGTTAGCAAGCAGGGTGTTGAGAGATCAATGAAATATAATCATCATTATAACATCAGTTTTTATATATATTCACTACAAAAAACACCAACATACAGTATGACTAAAAAAACCCCTTATGGAGTAAGTTTCATTAAAAACGGCCTGTCAAATTGAACCTAGACAAAGTACATCTGGCACCATTTTGTGCATAAGTTGTGTTGTTTAAAAGATGCAAGTCTACTGTACATACATATTTATGATATATTAGATAAATATCTTGCATTTATCAAGATTGATATTTTTCAGTGGTGATAGGTGTAAGCCGACTATAAGCTAGGAGGCTTTAGCCAGTTATAGCAACCGGAATAGGTCGCCACAGCTGTCTAGAGTCGACCATATTTTATGAAACTTACTTTATATATATAACTCACATTTAATCTTTTAAACCAAAGGCCCATTGCGAGGAAATTTTCCAAAAGTGATAACTTCCCCTGATTCCCAGAATGTCTGGGACTCCTGAGGCTTCAAATTCAAAATATTCTAAAACAGGCTCGATATTTTTCTCACCTGGCCATTGGTATATTGAGACTGGGAATTCCTCATTGCCACATCCTGGCTGCTTCCATACAGTTTGCTGCAAGCATTTCTCAAGTCTGTGTTTCCTCTTCCAACTTTTGGTCTGAAAAATAAAGAAGAAAATAAAAACAGATGAACCCACAACGTGTTAACCAAGCCATTTTAAGAGCAGTTATTGCTCCATTTCTTGAATTTTTTTTACTCTAGTTTTTATTTTTATTTTTGGTTTTACATTAAATACTGGAATACAATTTATAATAATATATTGCAACTTCATATTTTAGACAGCTATCAGGTCACACAGGTAATGGTCTAGAAAACTGAACCCCAGATGTCATGAGAATCCAGAAATACCATTGGCTGAGGCACTGTCTGAGCCAATTAGAATTCTAAATTCACATGACGTCCTCTGGAGTTTAACTTCTAGTCTATGAAAGCTGGAGTTAGGTTTCCAAGGCTATGAAATCACAAAGCCATGATAAAGATGTAAAGTACATTCGTACAAACTTTGTGATGGTAGTAGTGATTGAAGTGAGCTCAATAGGTAGCTGGTCTCAAAAAGAAGTTGATCCATTGATCGAGCTTCTCTGAATAATCTTGTATTTGACTTACATTAGTTTAGGTGAAGATATATAAGCCTGGTTGACAGTGCCTCCTCCTGGTGGGGCACCATTTTGTCTTGTTGAGCCATACTGTGGTGGGGGTTGGTACCTTGGGGGTGGAGGGGGTTGGATGGCCCTCTGACCAGCAGAGGGGGAGTATGTGGGGTATTGCCCTGGCATGTTGAATCTGGAGAGAGAAGGTGACTCAGCCAAAGAATGGCGAACTGATTGATCCAGGATCACTTGTCCGCGGGAACCTTTTGTTCGTTCAGTTGGATGCGAAGGCTGGAAAAAGAAAAGAACAGTATAAGTACATTGATTTATCATACCAACTTAAAAAAACATTCCTTTATGGCTGATATCTATTGATGAGGTAGTGGCCAATGGTATGTCTTTTCAACAAGTTGACGAGGAGTTCTGATTTCAGTCCTCCTATATTATAAGTGCACCAAACCTATTGGGACACCACGTGACTTCTGATTATTCGTCCTTAAAATCTAATCAGTGTGTTTAGAAACATAAAACCCAACTGGAGTGTGCCATGCATTTTATATAATTTCAAACCAACCTCCAGAGGAAGCTATGTGAATCCAAGACTCCCATTGCAGCTCAATGCTAAGGCATCCCAAAGCCAATGAGAGTCCTGGATCCACATGACGTCCTTTAAGGGGCATTCACACTTTCATGGATGGGCATGGCGAGTGAGCGTGGATGACCAAACGTTTTTACTCTTGCTTATCCTTGTTCATACGTAAGTCAATCGCCGAGTGTTTTACGGATACTCCTGCTAATCTGTAACATGGTTGCAGTCCCTCCAAATCATGCGTGAATAGGGCAAACTCTTTAAACATGTTTAAAAATTTGACGGATGTTCGAGTTAATTGTTGACATTATTATGGGAATCAATCGGGAATTACTCGGGATTTGCTTAGGAGTCCGTCCGTCGGGTCCGCCCTTAGTCTTCAGTCAACCTTCCGCCCTGGCACTGTGCCCATCCTTTACAGTGTGAACTGGGCTTTAGAGTTTAGTTTCCAAGTCTATAGACATTAAGAGTTAGAGTTTAGTTTTCAAGTCTATAAAATCTACTAGCTGTAATACCAGAAGTGGACACATACATTGTCCAATAATAGTGGCCAAAGAGTACTTTAGTGGTCTTGCACTATCGAGTGCGAGAGTGTCGGAGGGCGAGAGTACAAGCGTGTTGGGGGTGACAATGTCAACGTCGACCCCAGGGATGGATCCAGAAAAATTTTCACTGGGGGGGGGGGGGAGTGACAAATTAAAATGTAGGCCTATTGCGGGGACTGCAGAATTTTTATATATTATTTAATTAAATGTACCAGGCCAAGAGGGGGGGGGGGTTTAAACCTCTAAATATCTTGGTACCTTCATCCCAAGGATCAAAACAACCTTCACCTTCCATTGTGTAGGTATCGATGATGTCACCAAGCTGTTCCGCAGTCTCCCGGAAAACAAAGCAACCGGCCTCGACAACTATCAGGCTAAACTCCTAAAACTGACCGCCAACAATATTGCTCCCAGTCTAACAAGACTCTTTAATCAGTCTCTGACCATGGGCCAATTCCCTGCAGTCTTCAAAAAAGGATCAAAAGTAGACACCAGTAATTACTGCCCCATCTCAATCTTGCCAGTCATAAAAAAAGATCATAAAAAAATATTGATCAACAACTTTACTTCTACTTCGCAGATTAAGGTCTACTATGTCATGCCCAGTCAGTTTCGTAAAAGCTACTCCACCCAATCGATCTGTGGTGCCCTTAACCAAAATCAAGGTCGTTGGCATGGTTGTGCTCGACCTAAAGAAAGCTTTTGATATACTGGAACACTATCGCAACATAAGCCTCAAACGGTTTGAGGACCACCTAACAGAAAGAACTCAAGTATCTTGCATTAATGATGCTCAATCCCATGTTGGTCACATCCGAACTGGGGTGCCCGAAGGATCAATCCTTGAAAGGCCTCTCCTCTTCGTTGTTTATGTCAACGACCTGCCAGGTTGCCTCCAGAAATGTGAGGTTAATATGTATGCTGATGACACAGCTTTCTACTCAGCGGACAAGAACATCAGTCAGGTGCCATCAGCTCTAAACCAGGATACAAAAAATGTCTTCGCCTAGCTATGTGCAAACAAACTCGGCCTACATATCGGGAAAACAAACTCTATCCTAATATGTAATCACCAAAAACTCCGGCACCTCGAAACTTCACACAAGATAACTAGTAGTAGACATTGACACAAGATGCAACTTTGATACCTACATCTCAAATCCATTGGTGTCCTGAAACGCTGTGTACAGTACCTACCCATGGACACTAGGAAAACACTTTACAACAGCCTAGTTTTACAGTATATCGACTACTGTTCCACTGTAGGGGGCTGCATATCACAGTCTAACCTCGTGTGACTCCGAAGACTGCAAAACAGAGTCATGAGACCCATTCTCAATGCAGCTCCTTGGGGACACATATTGATGATATGCTGGCAAAACTAAAATGGATGAGCATCCAACAAAGACTAGACTACAACAGCATGGTGCTGATGTGGCGCATCACCCATGACTGTGCCCCTATTTCATAGAAAACCTGAGATTCGCCCGTGATCAACACGATCAAAACACAACCAGTGCTTCGAGAAAAAACATTTACATCTCGCATGGCCACAAACACTCCCTATTCAAAAATGGTGGTCTCCAAAGGAACTGCCTACCTGACCGCCTTAAAAACATTGATTAACTTCAGCCTTTCAAGAGACAATTATCTAAATATGTGTTTTTTGAACTGTCCAAAATTCTAGTCCAAACTCCATCTATTGACATTAGGTGCTGATGTACCAAATTTCTGCAAAATAACCTGTTGTGATAAATGTATAAATCTTCTCCATTGACTTTGAGTGCTGATGTACCAATTGTTATGTGCTTATTAACTATTGTGATAATTGACTTTGAGTGCTGAACCACCATTTTTGTATGTTTTATGTATATTTATTTGTATTTATTTGTTTCGGGCATAACCTAAAACAGCCTATAATGCTGGTGTTATTTCCTAATAAACTGTCAAACTGTATATCATAATGTCTTTTATTACATGTATGTACCTAAGTAATTCACCAACATATAAATATATATAGTTAGCAGAAATCCCGGCTTCTGATTGACTGAGAGCCATGCAATATTTTCCTATATTGCACGGCTATATTGCACGGTAGAATTAAGTCTTGTTATTCTCAACTCATTCTATCTATATGTCCTGCAACATGTATTAAATTTAAAACTTCATTCAACATATAGAGTAACATTTTATTATTTATCTCTAGCCCCAAGTGCCCCCCCCCCCCCCCAAGTGGCCCAGTGCCCCCCCCCCACCCGTGGCCCACTGCCCCCCCCCCCCCCCATTCCAGATTTCCCATTTTTGACATTGTAGTAGCTGACCAAGGAAAAAATATTAAAGTCATACAAACCAAACAAATTGGTAATTATCGCAATCTTGAAATTAACCAACTGCAAATATAGGCTACGATAGCAGGTGTCTGAAAGACTGCAACATCAGTTAATTTTAATTTTGCTTATAAACTTACCAGAAACCACCTCCCTATTTCTTCTGACAGTCTGACTTGTCACACATGCTTTGGGAACATTACATTTATGGGTTTATTGCACTGTTGACAATATTTTTTAAATTAAACTTTTTATTGCAGCATTGCTGAATTTTCTAGTTGTAGAGTACATTTGTGGCCTAGTGCAAAAATAATGAAGCCTGAGCACTGAGTGTGGTGCGTTAGATTTGAGGTTTTGTAAATTCTTCATAGAAATTAACTTACAACCTTCTTAATAACTGCAATTTTCTTATTAATGGTATTGTAAGTTTCATTTTGTCATCATTTCTTTTAGTCTGCTATACGGTAATGCTCATGAATCTGTTTTGTATTATAAAAGTTAACACAATTGAACAATCATATATTATCCCACTTCTAGAAGCCGCAAATTAATGATATTCTTGTTCTAATTGACCTATAGCACAAGTACAACGGTGGCTCAGTCCTTTAATTTGATTATTTTGTGAAAGGAATGTTTTGTTCATTGGCTGGGGCAGAGGATTTCAGGACCTTAAAAATTAGGCATGACGCTTGGGACATCCATTTTCTGCTTTAATTGGGCTCTAACTATCCTGTAAACATAAGTAAGTTTGTGAATAGTCTAGAATGATATGAAGAACATATAACATCATGATTTAGTGCTATAATCTTCTGAGTTATGAATGGAGCATAACGCTCGGGAAAAAATAAGCTGTACACTGATTGATGATTACCAGTGATACAGGGAAAAAGCTAAATTAAAATTTGAGCTACAGATATTTTCACAACTATTATTGCTATCTTTCAGCTAGACTAGTTTCAATAAAAAATTGATTAATCTGGACTTTTTTTTATGTTTAGCATGGAGAGTCAGTTTTGTAAGATGAACAGTGTACAAGCAGAGCCATGAATTAATGCAAAATTCTTTGTTTAGAATACTAGACTTAATATGAATTAGAAAATGTTAGTTTGAAATGTTTAATAATTAGCATGAACTATTGAAATTAATCAATGATATTCAACCAACTTCAAAATGTCCCACTAAAAACTTTAAAAAATGCTATTATTCTGCGGTTCATTTAGTAATAAAATCAAAACGGCTCAATTGATTTGCCTCAAATTTTCAGAGAATACTCACAACATCTACCAAACATTAGATAAATATGAATAACAACTGACTGTATAATTAGTAGTATAGCTGTATTTTATGTGAGACTAAATGTGATATCAAAGGCTTCATCATTTTTGCACTACTGAGCAGAGGCCTTATACAGAATCCAATCTGAGAATGCATGCTTGAAACAATGTCACAGCCATCAGTGTCAAACTAATAAATACAAAATTCATTGTCTAAAGTAAAATATTTCCACAGTACTATTCTTTACACAATAATAGTAGTTCCATCTATCTGATATGCAAGGTCCGTGTTTCCCGCATTGTTGTATTAGGACAAATTCTTACTTTTATGATATTTAGGCATTTTATTCTGTTCCCATAGGCAGTAGTACATAAACAACATTTTTTAATAATAATGATATAGTCTCTTTTTGTACGTTAATTGAAACCTAGAGGGAAAATAACATTTTCAGCAATATTTCTGAACACTTTACTGAATTTAATGTGGAACAAGGTAATCGGGGAGGTACCTACATACACATACTGTATTAGCAAATGCCCTTACATTTACAATGAACTATACAGACATTTAGATTAAATGCTGAATCATGTGTAGAATGGTGCTAGGATGTATTTAACAAAGTCAATTAATCTTTACTTTTGCATTACATAATTGACTTTTGCCTTGACATTAGTCTTTAAAGTTCTTCCACTGTTTGGGTACATATAATTCATTTTTGTAAGGTCAATCACTGGATATAACTTCGATAACGGCTAAGCAAGGTTATGGGGTACTGGCTATATATATATATTGAATATACATTTTCCAGTCGGCCCCCCTGATTTGGGCCCCCCCCCCCATTCCAGAAGGTCCAGCTACGCCACTAATAACATCTCTGTATTCTCATTATTGAATTAATAAGCTAAAAACAATAGATTACAACATAGTCTTGAAAACTTACCACATAATTAGACAGATACAGGTCCTCATCGTGCTGGGCTACAGATGCCTGACCAGTGGGCAGATGACGTTGTGTGACGTCACTGATGTCCAATCCTTTGTTGTCTATTCCCGGCCAACTTCCATAATACTGTTCATGGGGCTTCCTTGGAGGAGGAAGCAGAATTTCTCCATCATCACTCTGAAAAATAAGCATTTAACGCCTCCATTAATATTGACATCATATTGAACTAAATATATTGTATAAGTATACTCTATATGCTTATATAGATAGACTTGAGCAACCAATATTCAAACAATTATTAGTACCAGTCAGTCAGTCATGAACTATGTGGTAAGAGTTTCCAGAATCACAATTTGCTAAACTTTCAATTCTTTATTTGTGTCTTATCCTATGCATATAACTTTACACTTCCATCATCTACCAATGAACAACTAATGTCCAGCAAATGCATATGCATGCATGTCTCATATAATGAAACGTACATAATTATTTGTTATTTTGACAAAATAAAATAAAAAAGTTCTTGAAAATTATTATCAGTTTAATTAGCATGTTGTCGGTTCTCGGTACATATTTACTGAGAAAATATCACAACAACCAGCCGGTTAACTTTGAGGAGGCTTTTTAAGCCCAACAATTAGTCTTGTGCGCTGAACAACTAAATACACTTTCACTGCAGCACACTCAAATTATTTGATTTCTCCCTGATTCAATTGTTTTTTCCCTCAATTATCCGGAGTTCTTCCTGACTGGATAATCTGAAAATATTCATTTTCTAGGTTTTCCCTGATTTCCAGAATTGTACAGAATACTGGACTGGTATATCATAAACTAAATTAAAAACCAAATAATTTCACAGTAAATTACATCCATATCTCCTCTCCTGGGTATGATGTGAATTCCTATGATTTCTGCTCAGAGAGTACTAGGCATTTTCTTTATATGACACACAAAGAATCAGGTCCCCTGCCAAGTATTTTCATTGAAAATAACTAGCATGACATTGTGATGTCTATATTGATAACCCTACATGTTCCAGTGGTTAAGCACAAATTATTTGGAGACTTACTGCCAAGTTAGTAAAATGCACTGTAATGAACATAATTCAATTTGCTGTAGATCGAGTGCACTGTTTCCTACATGGATATAATATGAATATATGACTGGCATCTTTCAAAGAAAATGTGCATCAATTTAAAGGTTGACACTAGTAAAATCACATATTGCATGAAAATGACAATAAACCAATATTTGATCTTAGATATCATCTGTACTTTCATTATGTCTAAGTAAATAAAAGCTACATATATATACATTACCTCACCATTAAGGCCACCTCGCTCTTATGAATAAATATGACCAACGGATTTTGGATTACACTGTATTCTATTTTCCCAGTGGCATAAGTTACTGTGGAGCTGGCACAGCATCTCTTCAATAACAGACACCTTGACATCGTGAAAATGTTTGTATTTTTTTTTAGACTCTCTCTCTAAAAGACCACCTCACTATTAATACCAATTAGGACCTAAGTGCATTCTTACCATTGTATTTTACCTCTCAATAAAACCAACTTAACAGGCCCGTAGCTAGCCACCAACGTTGCGTGGGTCTTTTTCATAAATTGTGGTCGACCGTCCATGCAATATTCTTTGATAAATTATGTAAAATAGCTGGGTTAGTCGAATGACCCCCTGAATCTAGTTTAGATTTTTTTCAAGAGTTTTTGTTCTGTGGGACGATCCTCCCGAGTAATTTTAATCCTTCTGGAGTGAAAAACCGTCCTCGAGGAAAAATGATGCCATGCAAGCATGGCACAACCGGCTACCGGGCCCGAAACTCCCGGCTTGGCCACAGGTCCCACGGGTCCTTGGCGGGTATCCACGGGTAGCCGTTTTGTAGCTGCCAGGTTGGAGCCGGGTAGCGCGTTGTGTAACAATTGCGTAATACTACGGGTTCACTACGGCTAAATCGCCTAGTGTGACAGGGGCTTTATGCACAAGTACAATATAACACAAACACTATAAATGTACCAAACAGTGCTTAAAATATACAGATTAACTAGTAACATAGAAATCCAGCTGAGCCGTATTTATCCAAGTAAGTCGGTACAAGTAACTATAGCAATGCTCCTCAGTAATATAACTCGTTATCTCAGTACATCTCCAATAGATCAGATTCTATAGTCTATTTTGTACTATATCCATGGCAACTTTTGGAATATAGGTAGTTGCATTTATTCTAATATGGACAATACATCACAAAATTCAAACATATCATGTATTGCTAGGGTATTTAGCATTTTACCATTGCCAATACAAAGCCCTGCCGATACATTGGTCATGATCACAATAACCATGTAGTGTGGGGTTATGTACATAGCCTTTTTTTTTTACAAAATGTGTCTAATTTATAATTTTGTAAGTTTTCCATTGTTGTGAGGTAATTCTGACTGTTCTATAAATGTTATCTTAGTTGTTTGTTGTAGCTTTTTAAATACTTGTCGATTTGCCGAAATTAAAAAAATTAAGGGTAAGGGGTTATATATTGTGTTACTGTGGCCTTACAAATTATCCAATAGGCTCAGGTGATATATCACTGGATAGAAGAGTAAACGGGGCAAAGTTTGCTATATAATATGCCCATATTGGATGAACTTTGTCTCTGTTGAATTGAAAAAATTATAGAGCGGTGAACTGAAAATGAAGTATTTTTTGCAGATTTTAAACTTTAATTTTGCCCCTTTCAGAAAATGACAAAAATATTGCACTAACTAAGCACTATTATGTATTCCTAGGTCCAGTCCAATGACTCAGGACCATTTTTTGTGCAGTTTGGTTGGATAGGGCAGACATTATAGGACTAAATGTGTTTTTTCATTTTTTCGTCTGCCGAACATGAGGTTGCCTTACAAATTCCTGATTTTCACCAAGTCAAACACATTTTATTTGACCACAACCATAATGTTCATAAACTAGAGAATATTCTGCATAAAGCTGGATAGGTTGTGTTTTGTCTCAGTGGGTAACCTCTATTTTTAAGCCTCTTTTTAGAAATGGCCACAGCTTAAAGCTGAATGAGCATCAAAAGTATTGTATATCCAATATTCCTAAAGCAAGCCCGCCATCTACGCACAGCTATGCTTGGCAGCCTTGCTAGATTTCACGGCAAAACAGTGGTTTTTTTTGCCATCGCCCTCTAGTGGTAAATGGGTGCATGACTAAGTAGGTCAGCCAATGCAAGCAGCGCACCAGCATTTCAAAAGACTCAATGGTCACTGCAAGCCACGTGGCTGTGCTAAATATAGATATATTTAATAAACGCTAGCGCTTATTTGGCATTCCACAGATCGTTGTGGCCACACTGATCCTTATAATCCAGGTAATTAAGCCTATTTCTAGCAAGGCCACATTCCTATGCTATGCGAAGATGCCGGGCTTTCTTTAGGAAGATGTGTATATCCATTTCCTGCCATTTAATTGTTTGTTTCATAGGTTTTATGCACAGTCAGGAGTATTCAGTTCACTAGAATTATCAATACAATAGAATGTCCTTTAAACAATCTACACCAAAGATTAGTTTTTTCTGTCCAAATACTCATACAGTGTTAAAGAAGATATCTTAAATGTGTTGGGTATAATTCCATACAGATTTGCAAAAATTGGGATGATGTCACTAGGGAATGTAGGAAACAACACAATTTTTAGCATTTTTATCCAGATTTTCCATTATCCATTATTATGATGGATGAAAGAAATTTCAAAATGAAGCTTAAAATGTGAAAGTACAACAATTTAGATATGTTATGAAAAATTTCACTTGCTCTCTTTTATATGGGGGTTTGAAAGAGTACCAAAGTTTTATATTTCCCCCTTATTACAAAATTATATATCTTTAATGTCATGAAACCCCAAAAATGTATCTCTACACAATTTAAGACATATTATGACGGATTTTCCATCAGTGTGAAAACAGCATGAAATAAATGTCAAAATGAAGTTTGAAAAGTGGAAATACTATAATTTAAATATGTTACAAAACATAATTTCACTCATGTAGTGTCTTTGGTATGGTAGTTTGAAAATGTTTCAATTTTCCTCTCTATTTGAAAATTCCCCAAAAGGCACCACTACACTGTTTCAGACATATAGATATGGCAAAGTTTTAAGCATGTTGGTGCAATAGTGTCAGAGTCCTGCTCCGGAAGCAACTATCAAAAGGCATCACTAGCCATATTGAGTATTACTGTGCAAAATATTGTTAGGGTATTTGTTGGAGTTCTGCTCCAGAAACAAAAGTGTTACACCTGCCCGGCCGCCTACCTGTTGGACGGACATTGATTATAACAATAACCCTCTTCGAACTATGTTCGCCGAGGGTTTAAAACAGGAACAATTACCACTTTTTCACATTGACATTTGACCTTATTTAACTCTGAGGGCAAATTTAACATAATAGTTTCAAAGCACGCAAAACCAAGATTGCATAACTTTTGTTTCAAAATTTTGCCACTGAAATTAATCAAGATATGATTTTTCAAAATCTGCAACTTCAAGGCCACATGTGACCTTGACCTTCAGGCCAAGGTCACTCATATTGCATAACTATATTCCTCTATCCAAAAACTATATATGACCTTTAATTTGGTTAAAATTGATCCATTCAATAAAAAGCTATAAAATGTTATAACTCTTGAGGGCGAACATGGAAATTTTGAAGTGCCGTATTTCTCTAACCCCCTCAATGATTGACACCAGATTTCATTCCTCAGTTGCGCTTTTTGTACATTTCGCGCGTCAAGTGTGTTTTATCAAATGGGGGTAATCACCCCTTTACCCCATTACAACATTTTTTTTCATTATGCATGGTGGTAGTATTTTTTTAGTCAACGATAAACATATTATTGCCATTTTTCTGCATCATTATTCACACAGAAAAAAATTTACTTTGAAATAACGCTATTTTCATCTTTGTGAAGCTCTGTGACCTTGAAAAGTAGTTCAAGGTCACTAATACCGGGTCAACTTGAATGTTTTACACCAAGTAACATTTTCAAGAAATCATGCCCCCGTACTCTGAAAAGGGGGGGGGGGAGGGATAATGACGAATTCAAAGGATGGTGAAGCTCAATTATCATAATTATATAGGACACACAGCTAAATAGATCTAGACAACACAAAACAATTGAACACATACTGACACGAACCCTCCTCTATACATGAGCAATGTATAATTGAACGTACCTCACATGACGAATATTTGTGAATAAAAAGAATTAATTAAATCCTGATAATGACATAAATTTTGATCCTTTGCACCTTCCACTTCTCTATTATAATGCTCAAACTAGACCTAATGTGTATGACAATTGACCAGGTCCAGTTATAAATACCTAAACAGGTCGGGACTAAATAGATCATATAGCCTCTCTATGAGTATCAAAGGGTTCCTGATCTACAATGACGACCCCTTCTAAAAGCCATGCCCCCTTCCCCCATAGAATACTGATCTATCACACCATACAATGAAGTCTTAGCAGCTTAGACTAGAGGGCCCCATTTTTGCCGCATTTGCTCATTCATTACCCCTCAAAACATGACCAGTTATACAGTAAGAACACACCATAGGCCTACTGCCGCCTACAGACTACCAATATTATTGTATACTGGTCTGCAGCTTAGTGAGCCTACATGACCACATGCCACAGGCTTACATAATGAGGTGAGATGTAGCTCCTATTATAAGAGTGTCCCGGTCCGTATTGGAATCCATGGATAGAAAAGGAGCTAACTATGGTTTTATCATGGCGACAGGGGTATACTCTTAATTGTTAGGTTTGTGACGCATTCCAACTAGTGGTCTTAATGATGATGTGGTCTTGATAAAATTCGGTTGCTTATCATAACTAATATATAGGTATGGTCTTAATAATTAGAAGTAGTCTTGATAGTATGGTGATCTTGCGGCGAAGTTTCACGGGGGTACCTACAATTTGCATTGCAGACAAATATCTGAGTAGGTTGCAGTTGGTTTACGTAAAATGCTTACTTTTGCTTATTATTCATATGAAAATTGGCTATCACGACTCATGTTCCTATCTGTTCCATTATACACACCCTGGTGGTTATGGCCCATTATCACAGTTGTGCTTGGCCCTGAGGATTCTGCTGGTTGCAGTGAACCATATCCCTGTGTCCACTGCAATGGCATTCACAATATTGACCAGCTTGCAATTCAGGTCCCTAAGCTGAGTCATTATCGAATGGGATCATGAGTCATCATGGGAATTTGAATATGAACAACTATAGCAAAAGTAAGCTTTACATGAGCCAACTGAGAAAATGCCAATGCAAGACAATAACATATGCTGCAATTATGAAAAATCTGGATGATGTACCATTTGTAATTATTTGGCTAACAAACGCATTGTAAATTACAACCGGCCTCAGAAATTAAATCTAAGCCTTATCATCCCATTATTTCGTCTGCTTCTGGCAGCTGGTCATATTATAGAAGCTTAGACAATACAACGATAAAATATTAATAGCTGTGCAATAATACAAGACAAAAACAAAATTATAAATTATCAAAAACCCTTTTAAAAGCATATGCCTTTAAACTGTCACTGTATCCATCTACTTAAACGAAGAAAAATGTATTTTGTGCAATAAATACACTCCCCACAGCAGCGGGAAATCTTGCTATAATACATAACAATACAATATAACACATGGCAACTTCCATAAGATCTTAACTATTTTGACAATGAACAATGATAGCAGTGTTCAAGCACTGTTGTGTCTTAAGGGAAGTTCATACTATCACACGACCACGCACGTCAAACATTGGCTATCAAGTCTTTCTACGAGTGTACAGGGTGCGGCATAAAAACTTGCACCAGCAGCTACTGCTACCTCTTCTGTTATTATCTCAATTGATAATCATCACATGCAGCTGCAGTCATACACACAAAGTAATTATAGTCCTAAATTATCTTTATTAATATATTTTCTTAATATATAGATCGCTCACCGTCCGTAAAAAGCATGCCGGATGTCTGTTAAACGTCCGACAAACGCTCACCCAACATTCGTTATCAGGCATCCACGAGGCATCCTTGAGGCATCCATGAGGCACTCGTATGTTGCTTGTGCGAGTGACTCAAGAGTAAATGAGGATAGGATGACGGACGCCCACCGAGCGTTTTACGAGCATTCTACAAGTATATATGGATGGACAGTGGCTACGTATGGCAAGGATGGCAACAGACGTACGTAGAACGTACGTAGAATGTACGTAGGATGCTCGCCAATGGACCCCAGAGCGAGTTACGTAACTAATATAACCAATCACTCATAAAACGTCCGCCAAAGTTTTATATCCATGTATGGTCGTGAGTGGTAGAAGCGTTTTATATCCATGTATGGTCGTGGTGACCAGAAGCGTTCTACGGATTAGCGCGAGTATAAATAAAACGCTCGGTGAGTGAATCACGTATGACCAAGGATGACCACGAGCAAACAACATTTTTTATACGTGGTCATAGCTCTTATACGTGATAGTGAGAACGCCCCTTTAGTCTAAACAGTCACTATGACTAACGGTGTACAATCATGCTGTATAGCTGTCATTCTGGAATATAGACATCGCAAAATTTTAAAAAGTTTAGCTACTTTCACCATTATCTAGTCAAAATAATGTACAAAGGAGATACTACTACCTTGAGCAATGCCTGCCTGTGCTATGGGATTTAAGCTTGAGCCAAAAACTCATGTTCAGTGGCCTCCGTAACAACCTATTTTAGCATCATTCCAATAATTAATCTTATTAAATGGAAAAGTGATGCTCCTTGCCAAATTCTTTCTCAACTATAAATAGTATCAAGTAATCAGCAAATTGCTTTAAGTTTGCATTTAGTGCCAGAACAATTAATAATTTAGCAGGCTAAGGGTGTCTACAAGTTTCTTGTGAAAACAAATATCTTGGATTCTGTAACTAATGAAAATTTACTACCTGGATCCAACTCATAAATCACTGTTGATTAATACAAGTTTATGTGTGAAATGATATGGATTTTAAATCTGTAGCATGAAGAAATGTTTTTGATTGTAAAAACAGTTTTACTCAGACTTAACAAATGTATGGGAGTTCCAATTTGCATTGATACAAATGTAATTCCTTATTTTTTATACATTGAACTTGTATTTTCAAATATGTTAAATATATGGTAATAATTTTGGTATGTTAAGATAAGTATACTTGTGTTCTATGTCTTTATTATTTATTATAGTTTTTTTTAGTATTACTACAATAGTTGTTAATTATGATAGGGGAAAGTATATTTTGTAAATATTCGGGTGTAATTCCTTCCAACATATTATATGTTAATTTTTATCATATTGATTGTTGATGTATACTTGCAAATCAATGTACCTTTTGGTACTACATTGCGTTGGAGAATACTAAAATGTCTAAATGGTAGGTGAAAGTGTAATTATAGCTACAGCAAAGTGAAAACGGCATTGACCAATCACATTGTAAACATTAAATATGAATAATATTACATTTGCCCAGGGCTGGATTTAGACCCAAGTAGGCCTGGGGCAATGTGGGCTGGAGGGCCCCTAACCACAGTAATAACTACAATTTATCATATATATTTATGCATCCGTGACTCGAACACTTCCACGGTATTTCCGAAAATGATCTTACTTTTTGTGTAATGACATGTACACAACTATGAAAGTAGTCGGTTGATGGAATCGAAAGTAATTAAGTTCAAACCATTGCAACGATCTTCCAGCCAATGAGATCCGACAATTCATGAAGGTGTTGCTACAAATTTGATTGTGTCTCAGCTGTGTTTACGAAAAAACTGAAAATATTATTTCACACACCAGTGCACCTACATGCTTAAAATAAAACTTTGTCATAATATGTATAAAATAGTGTAGTTGTGCTGTTTTATGACCATAAATAATAAAGAATTATAGTAATGAGGAAAAATTTGAAAAATTCATGTTTTCCCAAACCTCTTTGTCTAAACTATTATTTTACCTACATACATGTAATTTAGTATGACATTTATTTCACTCTTCTAGAAATAATAGAAAGTATGGAAAAATGCTGAAAATTGTATCGTTTGCTACATTTACAATGACATCCATGACATTTTGGATAATTTAAGTGTATAGAATTATGTATGTTTTGAATTTGTATAACTTATTGGCATATTATTTGTATATAAGACATAGGCTAAGATGAGAGGAAAATGTTGGAAATACTGTCATATCTATACACATGAAATTTAGCTTTGAAATGTCTTAATCATGTCTTTCACTTTCATACTTTTTCATGATAATGGAAAGTATGGATCCAATTGTGTTGTTTGATAAATTCCCAAGCTCTGGTAGTACATGTTTAGAATGACATCCATAATATAAAGTAAAAGTGTATATATATCTGTATGTTTAACATTTGATAATGTTCTTCTCATGCTTATGCAAGACATAATATTTATGAAAAAAAATGCCTTAAATAATCAGCAAATATACAATAGTTTGCCCTTTCGAACTATTTACAGGCACTTCACTAATTACCAACTATGCAATGGTGCATTGCAAAATTATATTGCATCTCATTTTGGGCCCCTATAGATAAGTCCATACACTATTATAAAATAACACAATTATACGCTATCCCTTACCTTATTAAATATATTTAAGTAACGATGAATAATATATCCTGTTCATTCCAATCTTAATCCATGTCTGTCTTTGTCATACTCCCTGTCAGTCAGTCCGTTTTTCCTGCATTGATCTGGTTTGATCACGTGCACCGGTAAAACAGATACGTTGCCATGGAAACCAACAACACAGATTATGGCGGGTTTTCGTGAAATCCAGTTGCTAAATAATGCAGGCGTCAAAAATTGATACTTTGACTAATCTGACAGACTTTCGTATTGATCTGGTCTAGCCAGCTGTTGGTGCAAGTTAGATTATAGGAGATTTCAATACACACCTCATCAACATGCCATTATTCGAAGACTCATAAAAGTTTCCAGGGTCAGAGAACCTGACCAGATTAAATTAACATCCGTGGAAACATCTAAATGAATCGTGTGCACCAGTAAATTAAATTACAGTAGAATCCCGAAATTAAGACCATGATCTATATTGTATGTACATAATAATTGGAACTTCTAACTCTACTACTAAATTATGGCTGGGATAATATTTAATTACAATGGTGCGGTACATATACTGTGTAGACCAATATAGAGATCTGTTCTGTGCATGAGGTGGTCTTAATAGTAAGGTGGTCTATAAATACATGGGACTCCTCTGTTTGAATTGGAACTCCCATACATGCATGTTTTACAACCTAACATTAGATAATACAAATATTTAAAATCAATAACACAGATGGGCTGAGGTAAATAAATAGTGGGTGGCTCTCAAACTAAAAAAAAGAAGAAGAAAAACAGTAAAAGAGAAAAAGGCCTGTTCATTTCATCTGAGTCAAACATGAATGACCAATCAGATTCGCACTTTAAGAATAATAATAATAAATGTATTGACAGTCGTACGCTGGATTGTACAGTTTGATGTTGTATGTAAAGGAATAAATAGGCAAAATTAGTAAATTAACATCCATTTACTAACATTCTTCTGATTCTTAGGCGTACTGGAGATAATAGAGACAAATACTCATTGCGAGAAAACATGAATTGATTGAGGTAATAGAGTGTTTTACTGTTTGTTTTCTTATTAACTGGACAGTGGTTCAGAGGTGTGCTAAATACTGCTACAGTCGGCCCAGTGTCACATTTTGTAAATCAATGTATTAGAAGCAATATGATAGGGAATTTCAAACAGGTTTTAGGTACCCAGGATATAGAAAATAAGAAAAGGTAGTTTAATGAAATTGTAAAGATCAAAGTGCTTGAAAAAGAGAAACAGGAATGAAAGGCTACACTACCTTATTGTACAAAGAATTAAATGAGTTCATTGTTTGCAACATATCTTTAGATCTAAGATATGTTGCAAACAATGAACTCATTTAAAAAATCCTTGCCACCTAAAGCATGAGTTTCCAAGCACAGGAGTTTACAAACTAAAGTTAGGACTATTTAATAAAAGGATCATTATATGCATAAATAATATGTTTTGACTATATGTCTGAACATATATTTGCTGGGAACAAAATTTGAATACTTGTTTTAAACGCTTAAAATGTTACATAGCCTAATACTCAGGCTCGGCAGTGTGTGAAATTAACACACACAAAAAGCATGTCCATAAGTTGGGGAATGGTTTCAAATAAATGAACTGTCTTAATCCAGTCTAAATTAATCCATGTCTACAGTACCATAATCGCAACTGGAAGACTGAATTATATTGCATGCCCTGTAGAAAATTGCAATTCAAACTCCATATTCAACACTTCATGCCTAACACTTTACTAGTGCTCACAACATTTAATTTGTGAAAGACAGGCAAAAATCCTTGCCACCTAAAGCATGATATGCATTTTTATATTGATTGCACTATTGCTCAATAAACAATGTCAGGTATTTTTTACTTGAATTAAATGAATGTATGCATTCACATTTCCCTGATTAAGTCAGCAATTCATTAAATGAAATTTATATAGAAATGACATTTTCTGCTCACTTCTAATATAGATTCATCTATACACACTGGAACCAGAGACGCCAGTCAAGAATATTCCCTCATTACGACGTCCCCTCAACACTGCTTTCACTATGCTCACAACAGTCCTTGGTGGCTGCCCTGATTATCCACAACATTAACACTACCTTCTGGATTCAGTGCTGATAGGCTCTAGTTTTATATCTGATAACATAACTCATGTCAAAAAATAGGTTGATCTTATTTTTAATTTTGTACCACGTCATAATTTAACAGCACACAGATAGACAGCCAGGGAGTTTCACTTCAACAATCCACAAATAGGACTTGGTATAATAAAACAAAATGAATAAGCTGAGCTAGTTAAGCCAAGGGCTACCTAGTTTCTATGTGACTGGCTGGTTATATTTTTGATTTTTAATCAAGAATATTTTGATTTTTAAGGTAGCTTTCACAATTTTGGTTCTATGTGCAGGTTAGGTATCCATTGAGTGTACAATGGCAACAACAGTTTGGCTACTGACACTGCATGTGGCTACAGATAATTTTAGCTATTGACTGGATGAAAAGGCATCCTTTGGTGAGGGGGCCATTATTTGGTAAAATTATGTTTTCGCCTTGTTGACCACTGCCAAAGACACAAGCCAACCTTTCATGGTGCAGGTGCCAGCCTTGCTCAACCTGGGACTATCTTCCTGGGCCAATATATGTTGAAGGGGCCAACTTCCTTACTCGGGCCAAGCTTCCAGGTGAAGGTGCCGATCTAATGTGGGCTGGTGCTTCATTGAAAGGGGCCCGTTTTCCTTGTTTGGTTTGGGGCCAATAAAAAGGCCAACTATACCTCCAGGGTTGGAGCCATATATATGTCCAGGTGAATGGCCTGCCAACCCATGGCCCTGCCATTGAATGATGGCCCTCCACCTGAGTTTGCGTTCATCAAAAAATGTTTATGCAGTGTCAATCTCCAAAATTGTATGTAGCAACTGTTGATAACCATCCATCTATGAATTTCAGAATGCCCTAATCCAACTGGACTGAAGGGTGCAATGTTTGTTAAATACCATTTAGTCTATAATACAGAAAAAAGTTAACCATTCGTATACTATTTAATAAATGTAAAATATTTGATATTCAAGTTATTGAATATTTGAATAAAAACGTTTTTAATATATCTAATTACATATATTTTACTTTAAATTTTTGCGCTAAGCCAATCATGTGTGGCCAGGCCGCTGGGGCACGAATATACATTATGTAACATCTTTTATGAGTTCGAAACTGGCGTAGTCCTCCCATTCATTGCTTCGCGATGATCACAGGTCATCAAAAACTACAATCATATTCAGGTACTCACAGGTAACGTGCGGTTTGTTCTGGAAGTCACGTGACGTGTAGGGAGTCCACTAGAGGGCAGTCTAATTGGTTGGTTGCCACTTGGAGAAGTGAGCAGGGATTTCAATCTTTCTCCAATGGTTTGTGAAACTGCCTCCTCTACTTCTCCATTGCCATTCTAAAAACAGATCGACATCATATCAAAACACAAGAAACGATCAAAATGTAGTCATGTACAGCAGCTTCATCTTAAGGCTAACAATTAAGACCACCTACTTTTGGACTTTATTTAGTAAGATCCTCACCATTGTTATAGTTGTTCTGTGCTTTTTGCCCTGATCCATGCTTAGTATGACAAAATGGTGAATTTATAGTCATTCATTTATATTATTCCCCAACTGCAGATATATCACGTGACATAGTGGGTGATACGAGCTGAGTGATCTGCTTTTCATATCACATGGAACGACTTTATGTGCATGGCCCAAAAGGAAGCCCAGGACGTTGTCATGTCCAACTAAGGACTAAAAGCGAACGGCCAAAAAAGTGATTCGACAGATTAATAACATCCTTATATAATAATACTAAATTAGTTTATGTACATAACAAATCGAACTAAAATTGACTGAGTTATGCATAAAATAATGTGCTAGTCAAAGACGTTCATAACACTGGTGACGCTGCTTTCAGTCTTGTCCCCATGCGAAATATACATTGCTTTTATGTACGTTTTATTCAATAACTCCGTCATTTTTTGTCCGATTTAAAAAATTTAAAATTCCAATGGCTGAAATTAATTGGGGAATAAAAGGATAACCACCACTCGTCACTGACCTGTTCGACAGATCCGTGACTGGTGTGGTTTTCCTATAATATCACATTAGTTTGTACATATCACCTACAATGGCCATCCATTCTTTGACTAAATGGTCCCCTCCCATATTGGCATTCTGTGTTGACCCTTGACCACCTGGCAGTTACTGCCCACAGCAACTTGCTGCAGGTCTATACTCCGCTCAGGTGTGAAAAAGCCTCAGATCTAAACCCATGACCCGAGGCAATTCTAATGAACCTATGATGGACCATGCAATACTTCACCAGATTCATGATAATTTTTTCAAAACAAAAATTCAGAAGGTAGACCTAGGATAGAACTATCCTTTGACCTAATTTCAGTGTCCTTCAACAAATATTCAAGGTCAAAGGTATCGGGAGTCTACTACACAGTATTTTCATTTATCTCTCTCTATCTCATCTCTCATCTAATTCTACTCGTCTACAAATATGACTACGCTACGGTATGGTGAATCATTTCTATCTGTTCCCTTGGAACAGAGTGGAGTCTAGTTTTTTGTTACACTTTCGATATGAATGAATTCCACAGAGAGAATGATTATAACAATGCACATAAATCTGTCTAGTATTTGGTCAACTGAGGCAACCTCACTTGTAAAACCACCTTGAAATTAAGACCACTAGAGTTTGTACCAAATCAGGCAAAGGTGGTGTTAATGGCAGGGTTCTACTGAATATGCGCCCAAATACTGAGCATTACAAAGCCAAAGAACTTTTATTATGTTTGTTGATTTGACAAAGAATTCAAACTTTATATAGCTGCAGTGATCCGAACATAGAGTTTTTTTAATGTTTAGCATTTACTGGACCAAAGGGGACTGGGGTTTACATCACTTAATATCTCCCCCCCTTTCCGAATCCGCTACTGCTGTCTGACGCCAATTGGACCTTGACCAAAAACTAAGAATGTACTACTTGTACTTGAACAAATTTACTTGGACTTCAGTACTCAGATAAATAGCTGTACTTGGACTTGTGTTATACTTGACCCCAAGCCTGCAGTGTTGATATATTCACACCTGTCCAGATGCTATTTACAAATGGAGCAATTCAAGAGTTTAAAAATATATGGACATATTGGACTCAAATTGCTGTTGTGAAACATGCTATGTAGGCCAAGTCACGATTGTCAACCTTAGCCGAAAATGGACAACTGGGTACCGCTTATTTCAGGGAGCTCAGCTCTGAAAACAAGAGTGTTTCGCCCGCCTTCCTGCCTGTTAGAGGACGCAAAACTCTTTTTATGATGCAGAAAATAGATGTCAAAATATAGTTTAAAAGGTGAATGAACTAAAATCTTTACATAACACTTCACATAACACAACGAGGGCCGAATTGTGATCATTCTGTATGTTGCACATGCTATTTTCAGTCATTCAAGAAGGGATAACGTCCTTAATTGACGCTTTTAGTGGTCGTTGGTCACTTTACACAAGTTGGTCGCTTCTCAGGATGTATTATGGCAAAGTTTAAAGCATGTAGGTTCAGTAGTGTCAGAGTTCAACTGCAAGAACAAAAAATAAAAAGTCAATGTGAAAATCAAAAGGCACCACTATGCCATATAGATTATTATTACTGTATGAAATTTCACCAGGGTAAGTGAATTAGTGTTTGAGTTTTGCTCTGAAATGAAAATGTTATGCCTACCGCCTAAATAAAGTATGATGTCCAGATGCTCAACTACATTTGTTTCAGAGGTTTTCTTGAACAATCTTTATGGTGCTTGTGTGTCAGTATGTGGTCATTCGCTGAGAATTTTGCTGCAGTGCGGCCTATGTTTTTGTTTTCAACCAAAACAAATATTCTAAAATCAGGGCATAACTGGATTCCTGCCTCAGACATAGGCTATATAGTTGTGCATACTTTCCAACAGTTTCAGGTTCCTACCTGTTAGAGTTATTCCACACAATGTCAATGCTGTTTAATTGTTCCTCACTGATGGGGTTCTGTGAGACATGCTTTGGGCAAAGCGAGACATCAGATGGCTTGATAGTACACTTTTTTTTTTTAATGTTAAAAGTTCCTTGTATTATTTCAGTGTTACTGGGTCTGAAGCTAAGCAGGTTATTCTACAAGTTGTCAGAGGCAAATGTGGGTGGGCGGATAAGGGTTTTACGTCCTGTATTTCTGCACCTGATGGGCTAATAAGGGTAGGTAGGGACCATGGCAATGAGATGATGGATGAAACAGCCATCCAACTTGGGCTTGACCGGGAATCGAACCCGGGACGCAGCGGGTGGAAGCCCAGCACGCTACCACTGAGCTAGGCCCACCCCAGTCAGAGGCAGACGTAATGATGAGATGGCAAGGTTTGAAGTCAACATAATGTTATTAATTTACTTCATAGTTTGGGTGATTTACCTAGCATAGACACTTGGTACAAGGTATCTCTATATCAACAAGTCATCGAACAGACATCCAACTACCATTTCGCTATAAAGAGCTAAATTGAACTAATACGACTCACCCTGCCCCACTCACGTTTTGTCTCACTCTTCCCCTTGCTGTTTTAATTACAAGCTTGAAATTGTCTTGGGTTCACGTCCAAGGATCTGTATACCATTATATGATTTCAATTTCCTCCAGTATTTATTTGAGAAAAAGATTAAAAACTCATGAGGCTAAACAACAAAAATTTCTTTATCTTGTTTGAAACCCAAAAAGTGGAATGTACACCTCGAGATATTAATTCTTGGTAGTGTTGGCCCAAATCCAAAAAGGCCAGTGTTATTATTTGACACCGTGTTTTGATATACATGTAGTTCCACTGCAATCCCCAATTACAAATACCGTAAAATCCAAGTTCAACCAAATATATTCCATATATATTTTGCAAACTAATTAATAATCCATTTCAGAAAGTTTCAGATGATAGAAAGTGTTTATAGACTACCTTAAACCCCTAATTATCCAATTTGTATTCAAAATGTATCTTGGAAGTTAAATCCAGTTCAAAGCAGTCTAGGATGGATAAAAAAAAAAACACCGTAATATCCATTATCCAAATGCAATGTGTACAGAAGACCAAGACACTCCAGACTGAGTGCTCACTCTTTCTCTTGAGCCAGGCCCTCCCTCGGGCAAAATAACTTTCAGAGACATACTCCATAATGATGAGGCGCCTGCTTCAGGAAATAACATTGTATGGAACAAGGGAATCATATATACAGTGGAACAACACTATTGAGACAACTTTTGGTAATTACTGGTCTTAATTGTGGAACTAAAGAGTGCTCTGTTTAAACTAAAAGGGGTAAATAGTGATATAATATACAGTACTTGCATGCAGCGGAACATCACTATTTAAAGATCACTTTTGGAATTGCTTTGTGCTCTTAACATCGCGGTGGTTTGGGTCATTTATAAAGGGGTGCTCTCACTGTCACAAATGTGGATGGCGAGTGAGCGCAGTTGACGAAATATTGTTAATCGTGCTTATTCATACGTAATTCACTCGGCGAGTTGTACGGATACTTGTGCTAATCCCTAGAATGCTCTTAATTAATTATTTAACGGGCGTTCATACTATCACGGACAAGACCTACGTATGACGACTGATGGAATTTTTTTTTTTACTCTTGCTCATCCTTGTTCATACGTTATTTACTCGGCGAGCTTTTTACGTAGGATGCTCCTGGTCGTGCTTGACCACTCACGACCATACGTAAACATCGCCTCTGCTAGGCATTATATTATCCCATTATTTTATATTATACTATACAATGGTTACGTGTGAGACATAAAGATATGTACACCCGAAAATATCAATGTACAACGCGGCCGATAGATCCCAAGTTGTACATAACATTTGAGGGTGTACATATCTCATGTCTCACAATGTAACCATTGTGTAAATGTTTTGTACCATCCAAGTGTCAGAAACAAATATTTCTACTTTACAGTTATTCTACTTCTCCATTAAGATTCACGCTCCGTAATTAATGGTTGTCAGTCACACAAGTAATAGATGGCAATCTTAGCTTTCAAAAAATATTTTAGTTTTAATAATCAGACGAAAATTATCTATTAGTTATTAAGGGTGTACATATCTTCATGTCTCACATGTTACCGTTGTATAATTTTATAATGTATACAATAAACGAGGCAATTTCAACTGGACATTTGAATACAGAATGAGGTATGAATGCAAAATGCATAGTTCTATTGTCATATATGCCTCATTACACAATTGCCTCATAGTTATGAATGTAATAATCATGTAAGATATGTTTTCCTACAGCAATTTATAAAACATATTTATGCAGGGCAACACACATGACCCTATTATGACATAATATGTACAATAGCGGTAAAAACAAAAACCACTAGACCAGCACTTGCCCCTCCATCACAAATACAATAAACTTTCTCTTTTCCACACCTTTGTGAAATTCCCATTTATATGGGCATGCCTTTGCAATGTTTTACAACAGTACAGAGAACGCATAAAATTCAGTGAACAAAGGTATTGAGAAGGTCATTTGGCACTACCCAATGGCTTTAACCCCAAATTCCACTATCAGTTTGGCTTTGGCAGTTTTTGGACATAAAAAGCAGATGTTAGTTTAAATCAATGCTTCTGGGTATACTCCTTGTACTAGGTCGGCTAATTCATACACATTTTACATGTAACTTGGATTTAAAGATGGCTTAATCAACCAAACATTGATCAACTGACTGTTGATGCTTGGATGAACTAGAGAAGGATTGGACCGTCCTAATGACCAATTGATGATGCTGTAATATGAGTCCAGTTTTACAACTCCCCCTCACTGATTCACCTGGGAAACAATAGAAAGGGGTGCAAAATATGTATTCATATAGGCTGACACGCATATCTTTCTTTTACATTTTTCCTTCATATCTGTAGGCATCTCTATATTCGGATATGTAACAAATCATTACAATATGTCAAATATGTAACCAAATGCAAAATCCTCAGAAAAAACCGATATAATAAGTGACTCTGTGACATGAACAGGGAGTAGATCATTGTTGCAGTCTGTGTTGATCATTTACAACAGAAAAAAAAGCATGTTTTCATCAAATATAGTATGACACATCTGAGCACATCCACGGAAAATTAGGCATCTTTAAAGGTATGTATCTCAGTTCGACAAATTACGACACATATGACATAACAATTATCATGAAGACAAACTGACATATCTTTGACAATAACTTTCTTACTATTAGGCCTAGAAATTCATTAAAAATATCTTTAGAATCCTGAGATCATGCGGAATTCACTGAGAGTAGTGTATAAGATGTACAACAAGAAACAAAAACATTTTGGAATTTAGGGAGTTAATTGCTGCTGATGCAGGGCATCACTGATGAGGGGTGTGCTCACTGAAGCGCAGTGTGAACATAAAATAATCAGTGTATTAAGGAAGCAACAGGGGTCCTTGGATCAGCTCTTGGCGAATTTGACTCTTCTTAAATAACAAATATGTCTTTGAGATTCCTGTATCTTAATTTGGGGCTGAGATATAAGCAGTCCAAAAACGCGACTCTGGACCCATGTACCATCTTGACCACTTTACCAAATTAGCTTATTTTTAGTTTAGTAGTTGTAATAGGGTAATACTATTCCAGTATCCCCCCATACATCATCAAACTGGAACTCATAGACACTCAACGTAAAGATCCAATATTTATTTAAACCCAGACCTCGAAGAACTGTATGTTTATGATGAAGCATCCCGTTCATACAGTAAATTTCCAGAGGGGGGGGGGGGAGATATTTAAATTATCATCCCCCCCCCCACTTGCTATGTAGGTAATTAAATTAGGTAAATATTGCAAGTAGGCAATTGTATAACAAAATGCCAGTGTCTCAAAAATATTGGCCAATACACTATAGATGTTGTTAAATTATATTTTTCTGATTAAATGTTAATATTTCCATGAATGTGGTCTATATTTCAGTGCATGTATGTTCTTAGTTGCATGTTATTGCCAAAATAGTCGGTACAAAGTTCCAGTGCATGTTCACTATGTTCTGTGTGCAAGCATTTAATGTGATTCCTGTCGTACATTTCTAAATATTATATCATTTAGACTCATTAATGTAGTGTATTCATGTCTAAACATCTATTTGTAAGATGCAATACACTAATATAATCAGAAATTATGAAACATTCTTTGATGTATGGGCTTGAAAATTAGTCTATTATTCATTTCTCAAGATCAAAACACCTGAGAATGTCCCGAAGCATGAATGGCCGATAGTGATGTGGCGGGAAATGTCACAATTACTAGGGCTCATATAGTGTGTGGTAATAATGATAGCTAATGATCAAAGGGCGGATGCAAAACATTCTGAAAGGACGATCTGTCAGAATGTTTTCCAAACCATGCACCTGACGGCCACAACCGTACAAGCAATCTACTGCATGATCCAAGTCGGTAAAATGATTGCTGTATTATAAGACACACTTTAATCAGTCATTTTGAATGCACTAATTATATAACTTTGTATACATGGTTGGAAAACTCTAAGGTTACTTTAAGCACACCCATTCTAGCTTTAGCATTGATCTTTTATTATTTTGACATCAAGTACATTACGAACACTTCTATATTACACCCATGCCTACCTCATTTTACGATCAACCAACACACCGTAAACGCAATTAAACTGAAAATTGAATGCGCTTGGGTATTTCATGGAATTTTCTAATTTATGATTATTATTTTGCTCCAGATTAACAGTTGGAGTGAGCTCCAAGGGTGATATTGTGGCCAGAAGGGTTGTATCATCTGCATAAATGATAAACCTAAACATATTCGAGGATCTGACGAAGTCACTTATGCAAATTAAAAAGAATAGAGGCCCTAGTATGGAACCCTGTGGTACACCTGTTGTAATTTCTGATTTTGTTCCATTGATATCGACATATTGTTTTTTTACATTAACATATGTCGGCTATGTTTTAAAAATCTGAAAATTCTTTTCAAAAATTTTTTGTCTCCGAAACCAAACTCAGACACAGAGTGTTCGAAATAAGCGGTAACCAGCTGTCTGAGAAAACCATTTTTGGCTAAGGATGATCTTTTCTGCTGGATGACAAATTTATTTACTGAGTGCTTTAATAATGTGTGTGATCAGCCTGAGCAATCGCGACTAGGCCTACGTAGCATATTATGCAATGGCATAAGATGTCCTAATTTTCAAACGCTTGAATTGTTCCATTTGTATATTAAAAGCAATCCATCCTGTTCAGATTAAACACTAAAGCAAGCCCGCCATCTTGGCAGCCTTGCTAGATTTCATGGCAAAGCGGCAATTTTTTTGCCGTGGCCCTCTAGTGGTAAATAGGTGCATGAATAAGAAGGTCAGCCAATGCAAGCGACACACCAGCATTTCAAAAGACTCAACGGTCACTGCAGGCCACATTGCGGTACTAATTATAGATACATTTTGTAGCCACAAGCGCTGATTTGGTGCTTCACAGATCGTGACCAATCAGATTGGTCTGTATAAACCAGGTAGCATGTCCCTTATATAATCTTCACCAAAGATTATAGTTTTTCTGTCCAAATACTCATACATGGGCTATGACAATGCTTCCAAAGGAATATATGAAATTCAGCACTTATACTATAACACATACATCACAGTGTTGAAGAAGATATCATACAAGTGTTGGGTATAATTCCATACAAAATAAACCTGTAAGATTTCATGGGTATTTAAATATATATTTAAAATTTAAATACAAATAAACACAAATCTTAAAGGTTTATTTTGCATGGGATTATACTTAACACAGCAATATTCATACCTTCATAAGTCAAAATATTTTTCGCAGCAGGCAACTGAAGGAACTATACATATCAAATGCCATTCCCTGCAACTACTGGATTGTTTTGGTTGCTGATTTGCATAAAATCTATGGTATTTAAATTTGTTATAAATTATAATGCAACTGATTAAGAGAGATCAGTCTTGCAGAAATTTAATGGCTGTCATTGCAAAGTATGGGATGATATAACTAGGGAATCTTAGAAACAACACAATTTTTAGAATTTTAATTCAGATTTTCCATTATTATGACACAACAAGGATGAAACAAATTTCAAAATGTAGCTTAAAAAGTGAAAGTACTATTTAGATATGTTATGCAAAATTTCACTTATGTAGGGAGCATACTGTCATTCATATGGGGGTTTGAAAGAGTTCCAAATTTTCATATTTTCCCCTTATTACTAAATTATATATCATTAATGGTCATGTAACCCAAAATTGTTACTATTTAAACATATTCTCACCAATTTTTTAATACATTTATGCACAGCAGTGTTTGATTCTGGTCTGGAAATGGGAATTTTGTTTTTCCTTCAAAACTTTGCAAAACACAGCCGAGATATGTCAATGTGACCATGAAATGACAATGTGACCATAAAAAGGCACAATTTAACACAATTTTTAGTATTTTTTCAGATTTTCCATTAGTATAAAAACGGCATGAAATGAATGAAAAAATTAAATTTGAAAGTGGAAATACTATCATTGAGATGTGTTAAAAAATTTGACTCATAAATAGTGCTCGGATATGGAGGTATGAAAAAGTAAGAATTTGACCTATTTTCCCCTTATTTTAATAATTCTCTGGTATTTACAGCCGTGAGACCACCAAAAGGCAGCACTACACTATTTTAGATATGTTATGGCAAAATTTGAAGCATGTAGAAGCAGAAGTGTTCCAGTTCTGCGCCGGAAACAAAAATAAATTTCCAAATTTTTTAAAACATAGTCAACATATGTCAGAGTGACTATCAAAAGGCACCACTAGGCCATATAAGTAGTAGTGTTGTGTGTCGTTAATGTTACCTGGACGGACGGTCTTTTTTCGTTTCGTGTTGTGTTGAGCATTCCAAAAATGTAGAAAATATGTAGAAATATATAGAGATCAAAAAGTCAAAAATTTTGACAGTTTGACATAACCTTTAACTTAACCCCTGACCTTCGGGCATCTCCCTGTCACTCAAATAGAGGGTTGAAAGGGAAAAGGGTAGACTTTTTTACCCCTCAAGAAGCAGCCCCTTGGGTGACACTTTTACCCCATTCTTTTAAACAATTAATGTTCACTTAAATGATATTTATTACAACTGATTGGAAATTGAACTTAAGAGAGCTTGAAGGGTGTATTCCTGCTATTAATTGTGATATTAAGATCATTAGATTTACAATATTTCAAAACTGTGAATAAAAGTAAAAATATCCTAGAATAACTATGTTATTATCATAAGATATGTGCATCTTGTCCAAGTGTGCTATCATTTGTTAGTTAATATAGTAGTGTGCATATATATCAATTATGAGGTTTACTAAAAGGTTTGACCAAATTTCTCTCATTTACTGTTATTTTCATATCAAAGGAGCAAAACCCCTTCTTGAGAAATTGATACCATGTGACATAGCCCCCCTAGAAAGGAAGGGTGAAGATTTCTAGATAGCTGAGGGATTTACAGTGAAACCTTTCATGTAAGAATATCCAATATTAAAATCCCCTCAATATTAAGACCCCTTTGCAAAACTATAACCATGATGTAAAAATATCCCGGAATTACGACCTCCATGATAATAAGTCCACTTCAAACCATTTCAGTGATTACCTAGAGTGAAAACATAACTGGGGTTCCACTGTAGTTAAAATATGTGTAAGCTGCAGTGACCTGCATTCTTATTAGACTGTGTGTGTGTTTCCATCAGTGTAGGTGGTTGTGTACATCAAACATAAAGGATATCATATTAGGAATTTTGAGATTTAATGCAAGTTTAAGAGTTCATGTACTGGAAGGTAAGTTTATTTGTCATTTATGATATTTGCATGTCAAAGACAAAGCTGAATGGTTTGCAATTCATATACATACTGATACATGAAAGAAGGAAGTTTTCTGTTACAGTATAGCTCAGTATATCCAAGATTTAAGAAATAAAAACCAACTGTTTGGTTCTGTGCATATAATGACAAGAATCAAGAACTACAGAGCTCTCTAGTTCCTGATTGATATTTTTGAGAGGTGTGCAGTATTTACACCATTCTCTTGAAAAATTTATATTAAAATAATTCAGGTAGCATATATAATATAATTGATCAGAAGTTTAGCCTAGGGCTGATTAAAGACCAAAGGGAATATTGTGGAACCTAATAATTAAGTTCATATTTTAATTTTTGTTCCCTGTGCACTATGCAAGATTCTAAAACTGAGCCTAAATCATGATATTAAGATCACTACTTCAGTGGTTCCAAGGGGTGGAGTCTTCTCTGTATATGATATGATATGATATGATATGATATGATATGATATGATATGATATGATATGATATGATATGATATGATATGATTACTAAGGGTGAGCATAACAGGGATTCCACTGTAGCTAAATGTTGGTCCCATTCTCTGAGCTTCAGCACTGACCTGCATTCATTCATTCATTCAGCATTTGTTCAGACTGCTTTGAAGAAACATACATGTATGTTTCTTTCAAGCAGTGTCCATCAGTGCAGACATTTGTATCAAACATATATACATATATATAGGATTTACTGGAATGTACAATACCCCCACAATGAACTTTTTACTGAATATTGCCAAAAATATTATCTTTAAAATGATTTAGGTTCCAGGTTGGTGCATGTTGTCATACATTGACAATTTGACATTGAATTTAATGAAAATTGTGTTTTTTTTCAGAATTTTGTATCCCATTTTCTTTGAAACTGCATTTGTAAACCATATTTCATTCAAATATTGTTCTTGGTATAGCCATTCAAAAATGGTGTTTCTCAAAAACGACCAAAATGAAAAAGCTATTTCAAGCAGACAGAATATTATGGAAATTCAACCTGTACCTCTCAAAGTTTGTCTGGCAAAAGTAATGAGGCCAAATCTAAAGCATATCCATTTTAGAGGTCTTAACTTGAATAGTTTTTAAGATATAATAATTTAAAAACTGCATTTCATATGACATTACCAAAATATTTTCTTTGAAACTGCATTTGTAAACCATATTTCATTCACGGTACTAATAAAACCCATATAGAAGAACTCATTTTTAAAATTTCAGCCTTCTACATGAAATATTGTTCTTGGTATAGCCATTCAAAAATGGTGTTTCTCAAAAACGACCAAAATGAAAAAGCTATTTCAAGCAGACAGAATATTATGGAACTTCAACCTGTACCTCTCAAAGTTTGTCTGGCAAAAGTAATGAGGCCAAATCTAAAGCATATCCATTTTAGAGGTCTTAACTTGAATAGTTTTTAAGATATAATAATTTAAAAACTGCATTTCATATGACATTACCAAAATATTTTCTTTGAAACTGCATTTGTAAACCATATTTCATTCATGGTACTAATAAAACCCATATAGAAGAACTCATTTTTAAAATTTCAGCCTTCTACATGAAATATTGTTCTTGGTATAGCCATTCAAAAATGGTGTTTCTCAAAAATCACCAAAATGAAAAAGCTATTTCAAGCAGACAGAATATTATGGAAATTCAACCTGTACCTCTCAAAGTTTGTCTGGCAAAAGTAATGAGGCCAAATCTAAAGCATATCCATTTTAGAGGTCTTAACTTGAATAGTTGTTAAGATATAATAATTTAAAAACTGCATTTCATATGACATTGCCAAAATGAGTGCAAAAAAATGGCTAAATCTTAAACTCTTCTATGATTTTTCTAGTCAAAACGAGAAAATATATTGATCTTAAATTTTGCACACCTCCTATAAACTAATGTAGCTTTGCCTCAGAATTTTTTAAGGCAAATCTGAGATGGTGAGGTGGAAAGATTTTCAGAAATATTTTTGAATTGACACGGAATGACTCAAATTTAATTAAGTTCATATTTTAATTTGTGTTCCCTGTGCACTATGCAAGATTCTAAAACTGAGTCTAAAACATTATATTAGGATCACTACTTCAGTAGTTCCAAGGGGTGGATCCCCTATGTATATCATATCATATCATATCATTATAAATAATATAGTGTCTTTCCTATGGTAAAGATAGTAGGTGAATTATTTATAATTATTACACAGTTTAATACCCTCATTCTAACATTATCATGAATTAAGCTATACAATTAAAATATCCAAAACATCCAAGATTATCTTAAACCAGTAAAGTTCCAGTACATATGTAACTAACCATTAAATAATGAACTTTGACAGATCCATTACAAATGTCATGACCTTTGACATGTCTATAATTGATTCCAGGTTAGATCTTGAAAGGGGTAAAACCAAATACCTTGTTTCTAAAACAGGTATGAAATAATGTGGATAAAATTTGCATTAATCATATTTAAGTGCTTAAGGTCCTTGGTCATATTGAAACTCAAAATCCAATAAGATATCAGGAATTCAAAGATTTGTAAACCAACAACAACTGTATACAAACAAATATTTTTCACTGCATTCAACTATGAGAAAGTATGAAAGGCAGAGTGGTAATTATCAGGGTCTATTAATACCAAACCTTTGAGTTACCACATGTATGTCTCAAGGACATGATCCCTGTTATCACATAATACACTTTCATATCATATAAAGACAATTTCATATTTTTTTGTTTAACACGAACAAGAATACATCATGATAAAATACTTAACAATTTTAGAACTTTGCAACAAACTTAAAACAATTTTAGAACTTTGCAACACACTTAAAACATTTAACAACTACAAAAATTGTCATAGTTTACAACACTGAACATATGTCAAACTTCACAAATACATTAAAACTTGAACCAAAAATTATAACTGCACACTTCTTGAGACACCCATCAATCAACTCTCAATAGGGGCAAGAACTTGCCTTAGAGGGCTACACTTTCCATATCTATCTATCTATCTTTGTTTCTCATTTAAATCACAAAACTAAACACAAATCATATTTACAAATTATTTACAATTTTTTACCAAAATTACAATCTGTTATGTTACTTACACTAGAAAAATAAGAGATTTGTTGACTTATTCAAGATATTTGACCAATAAAACCCAAAAAACTAAGACTAAGATCTGAAATCTCCCTTTAACTAACCATAGATAACCAATTATTTGACTGATCTTAAACTGCACTGTCCTTGTAATTTCAGTCTTATTAATTGGTTCTTCCAAATATATCTTAAATGATTACCCCATTATCAGAAACTAAAATATACAAACATCCATAAACATAAATATAAGTACTTATTTCCCAAAATGAAACTTCAACACAAAACTAGAAAATAGCCATAGTTAAAATATTCGTATAACTCCTTTTTAAATTGTCATAGCTAACCTAATTTTACTGATAATTATTTCACACTAACCCTAATTATGTAACTTCCATCTATCTACGGTCATCTTGTAATGTTAACCATCATGTTTTTCTAGGTTAATCCCTAATTATTGGTCTGAAAATGTTCAAATCTGTTCATACAGTGACAAGTATCCCTATTGCATGCAGATGTTTTTCAGGAACAACATGATCAAAGTAATGAATTACCAGACATTTTTTGTTAATGCATCAAATTTGTTTAATGTATTTCAATATAAGAGACTTCAGTTTCATGGAAGATAGTCACAATTTAAGTTTGTTACAAACAACCTGATCTGATCTTGTCACATTATTTGTTTTAGCAGAAAGCATATGATCATGTGACTTGAAAAAAACAAGAATAAAGTATAGTTTAGCTTTTTACTTTCCTATGTTGACTTTTACCATGTCTCCATTCTTATACTAAATTGGTAAAATACTGATAGCACCACTGTAAAATCACTCCAAGACATTGACAAAACACAAACTACTAGATAAATTCATATTACAGCTAGAAAATACATGTTTAATTATATAATTAGGACGTGCTTAATGGATATTCACAAGCTTATAGTAATAAAACTGCTGCAAGAAATCACACTTATGCAATGGCTCCGACATATGAATATCGTAAATTATACACTATTTGGATAATTGATTACAAGAATAAGGGATTATCCTTAATAGGAGTCAGTTTGATTTTAATACTTTGCTAGTTTTGAACTTCTTGATGGAGCAAAATCTCAAGGACTGTATAGGTAAAGTCCATAAAATCATATATAATGCAATAAGAGTTTTAGTCAGTGACTTCAAAAGAATACAATGACACTTACAAATTACAAAAGTCATGTGTGAAATAACAATCTATTTGTTTAATTTCCTTCAGAGTTTATGGTAAAATATTGATTTTTACTTTCAGATTCATGATATTATACTTTATGTGCACTACTGACTGACTATTTGATAAGCACAAGCTACAAAATATTCATGTTATTAATTATATGAGAAAAATAACTGCTTATACAAAGAGTATGTTAAGCAAGTTGCACACATAGAACATCCCTGTATGCAATATCACACACACTCAATTTCCATGGCATGACGTTATATTTGATATTAGAAACAAGCAAACATTTTGTTTGAAGCTTATTAGTCCCTATTCTATTCAACATTGATGCTTAGAATCATTACCATTGATTACTTAGCTAGCAAATTGGTTCCACTAAATGATTTTAACTTTATTTATTGGACCAAGTAGTGACTTAGATGTTGGAATGTGTAGCAAAGTGTTACAACTTAAATATAAGTTTGCATGTTATCTGTGATCTAAACCATAAAATTATGATTTTGAAAAAAGTATCATTTAAATTCAGCTTTTATTTCAGCAATGTATGATTATCATGGTTCATACTAACTAATGCATCTTTCTATTAATTATTTATTGTTTATCAGACCAGAGCTCAGTTTTCTAAGTTAATTGATACCATAATTTCCTACAAAAGTGTGTGGAGACAGCATTTATTGACACTGTTATTACCAATCCATAACTTCATTTAGTATCCTTAGGAGTGGTACATGAGTCTTTTCTTATCTTATGCATATCCAATACCTAAACTTGACTTGTACGAAAAGACAGAATCTATAATAGGAATGTATTGTGCCAACTTAAACTCAAGCACTCTGACAGATAATAATAATAATTGTAGAAATCCTCCATAAACAATCAAAAAACTTTTAATCAAATTGAATATGATCCAAAACTTTTACCACACAGTCGAAATGTTTAAATTTAACCAGTTCATAATATTTTTTTGCATGTATGTTATTATATTTAACACCACAAAAAACTAGCAAAAGGTTGTTTGAAACACAGACATTTGCCAAAATATATGACATTGCTCAGTGATGACACACTTATACTTTAACTAATACCAAGGCTACTGGCTGCCTTAATTGGCTTCTCATCTCAAGAGGAAGCTATGTCATTTGCAATAGCCAATCAGAATGTAGCTGAATACATTAGGAAGTGCCCTGAGCTTGATGGCAATTATTTTGCTAGTTTACCAGTTAGACTTAAATACAAACAAATTAGCTTAATATCATATAGGCTGGCTTATGGCATTGAATGTCTAACAGTGAAATTGCATATCAATTTGTTTTGTTTGCATTGAATACACTCAATTCTTAAACAAAGATTACTCAGTTAGGTCACTTAATTGGCTTAAAGTTGACAGCACACTGTGCTTGGGAGATATTGACCAATCAGGAAGCACCATCATGTGTGTAGATGGTGAAATATGAAAATAAGGTGCCATAAGAGATGAGAATTGAACATTTCCCAGCGTACAGGCAAGGAATTCCTTGTATATAAGTGGTAAATACCCATTAATAATGGATGTTATCGCTTAGAATAAGAAGGAAAATTATTTTTGTGTATAATATAGCCTTTTTTGATGTGTAATATGATGTTATTGACTGAAACGGGCTACATCCTTGAAGACAGTTGCACAGGGGGAGTAAAAGTTGTTCTTGAAAAAGTCAGTAGCTTTGGACTTATAGTATACTAGCTTGCTAAGGGCTGTCATAATGGCAAACGCCTGTGTTTGAAACCTTTCAGACTCCTAATTATTTGATTCAACACCAATCCCTAGAAAGTATTATCTAGATAACAAATATGTCATGCAAAAATTATTTGAACTTTATTTAATTGTACTAAGCAGTGTCTCATATAAGGAAATATGTGTAAAAGTGCACAACTTCGATTCAAGTTTACATATTATTTGTGCATAAATTCATGATCGATTCAAGTTTACATATTATTTGTGCATAAATTCATGATCATGGTTACCATGAGAATTATGATTTTGAATAAATGTATATCAGTTTTATGTAAATTCATCTTTCTGTTATTTATTGTTTATCACATGATCATGAATTTATGCACAAATAATATGTAAACTTGAATCGATCATGAATTTATGCACAAATAATATGTAAACTTGAATCGAAGTTGTTCACTTTTACACATATTTCCTTATATGAGACACTGCTTAGTACAATTAAATAAAGTTCAAATAATTTTTGCATGACATATTTGTTATCTAGATAATACTTTCTAGGGATTGGTGTTGAATCAAATAATTAGGAGTCTGAAAGGTTTCAAACACAGGCGTTTGCCATTATGACAGCCCTTAGCAAGCTAGTATACTATAAGTCCAAAGCTACTGACTTTTTCAAGAACAACTTTTACTCCCCCTGTGCAACTGTCTTCAAGGATGTAGCCCGTTTCAGTCAATAACATCATATTACACATCAAAAAAGGCTATATTATACACAAAAATAATTTTCCTTCTTATTCTAAGCGATAACATCCATTATTAATGGGTATTTACCACTTATATACAAGGAATTCCTTGCCTGTACGCTGGGAAATGTTCAATTCTCATCTCTTATGGCACCTTATTTTCATATTTCACCATCTACACACATGATGGTGCTTCCTGATTGGTCAATATCTCCCAAGCACAGTGTGCTGTCAACTTTAAGCCAATTAAGTGACCTAACTGAGTAATCTTTGTTTAAGAATTGAGTGTATTCAATGCAAACAAAACAAATTGATATGCAATTTCACTGTTAGACATTCAATGCCATAAGCCAGCCTATATGATATTAAGCTAATTTGTTTGTATTTAAGTCTAACTGGTAAACTAGCAAAATAATTGCCATCAAGCTCAGGGCACTTCCTAATGTATTCAGCTACATTCTGATTGGCTATTGCAAATGACATAGCTTCCTCTTGAGATGAGAAGCCAATTAAGGCAGCCAGTAGCCTTGGTATTAGTTAAAGTATAAGTGTGTCATCACTGAGCAATGTCATATATTTTGGCAAATGTCTGTGTTTCAAACAACCTTTTGCTAGTTTTTTGTGGTGTTAAATATAATAACATACATGCAAAAAAATATTATGAACTGGTTAAATTTAAACATTTCGACTGTGTGGTAAAAGTTTTGGATCATATTCAATTTGATTAAAAGTTTTTTGATTGTTTATGGAGGATTTCTACAATTATTATTATTATCTGTCAGAGTGCTTGAGTTTAAGTTGGCACAATACATTCCTATTATAGATTCTGTCTTTTCGTACAAGTCAAGTTTAGGTATTGGATATGCATAAGATAAGAAAAGACTCATGTACCACTCCTAAGGATACTAAATGAAGTTATGGATTGGTAATAACAGTGTCAATAAATGCTGTCTCCACACACTTTTGTAGGAAATTATGGTATCAATTAACTTAGAAAACTGAGCTCTGGTCTGATAAACAATAAATAATTAATAGAAAGATGCATTAGTTAGTATGAACCATGATAATCATACATTGCTGAAATAAAAGCTGAATTTAAATGATACTTTTTTCAAAATCATAATTTTATGGTTTAGATCACAGATAACATGCAAACTTATATTTAAGTTGTAACACTTTGCTACACATTCCAACATCTAAGTCACTACTTGGTCCAATAAATAAAGTTAAAATCATTTAGTGGAACCAATTTGCTAGCTAAGTAATCAATGGTAATGATTCTAAGCATCAATGTTGAATAGAATAGGGACTAATAAGCTTCAAACAAAATGTTTGCTTGTTTCTAATATCAAATATAACGTCATGCCATGGAAATTGAGTGTGTGTGATATTGCATACAGGGATGTTCTATGTGTGCAACTTGCTTAACATACTCTTTGTATAAGCAGTTATTTTTCTCATATAATTAATAACATGAATATTTTGTAGCTTGTGCTTATCAAATAGTCAGTCAGTAGTGCACATAAAGTATAATATCATGAATCTGAAAGTAAAAATCAATATTTTACCATAAACTCTGAAGGAAATTAAACAAATAGATTGTTATTTCACACATGACTTTTGTAATTTGTAAGTGTCATTGTATTCTTTTGAAGTCACTGACTAAAACTCTTATTGCATTATATATGATTTTATGGACTTTACCTATACAGTCCTTGAGATTTTGCTCCATCAAGAAGTTCAAAACTAGCAAAGTATTAAAATCAAACTGACTCCTATTAAGGATAATCCCTTATTCTTGTAATCAATTATCCAAATAGTGTATAATTTACGATATTCATATGTCGGAGCCATTGCATAAGTGTGATTTCTTGCAGCAGTTTTATTACTATAAGCTTGTGAATATCCATTAAGCACGTCCTAATTATATAATTAAACATGTATTTTCTAGCTGTAATATGAATTTATCTAGTAGTTTGTGTTTTGTCAATGTCTTGGAGTGATTTTACAGTGGTGCTATCAGTATTTTACCAATTTAGTATAAGAATGGAGACATGGTAAAAGTCAACATAGGAAAGTAAAAAGCTAAACTATACTTTATTCTTGTTTTTTTCAAGTCACATGATCATATGCTTTCTGCTAAAACAAATAATGTGACAAGATCAGATCAGGTTGTTTGTAACAAACTTAAATTGTGACTATCTTCCATGAAACTGAAGTCTCTTATATTGAAATACATTAAACAAATTTGATGCATTAACAAAAAATGTCTGGTAATTCATTACTTTGATCATGTTGTTCCTGAAAAACATCTGCATGCAATAGGGATACTTGTCACTGTATGAACAGATTTGAACATTTTCAGACCAATAATTAGGGATTAACCTAGAAAAACATGATGGTTAACATTACAAGATGACCGTAGATAGATGGAAGTTACATAATTAGGGTTAGTGTGAAATAATTATCAGTAAAATTAGGTTAGCTATGACAATTTAAAAAGGAGTTATACGAATATTTTAACTATGGCTATTTCCTAGTTTTGTGTTGAAGTTTCATTTTGGGAAATAAGTACTTATATTTATGTTTATGGATGTTTGTATATTTTAGTTTCTGATAATGGGGTAATCATTTAAGATATATTTGGAAGAACCAATTAATAAGACTGAAATTACAAGGACAGTGCAGTTTAAGATCAGTCAAATAATTGGTTATCTATGGTTAGTTAAAGGGAGATTTCAGATCTTAGTCTTAGTTTTTTGGGTTTTATTGGTCAAATATCTTGAATAAGTCAACAAATCTCTTATTTTTCTAGTGTAAGTAACATAACAGATTGTAATTTTGGTAAAAAATTGTAAATAATTTGTAAATATGATTTGTGTTTAGTTTTGTGATTTAAATGAGAAACAAAGATAGATAGATAGATATGGAAAGTGTAGCCCTCTAAGGCAAGTTCTTGCCCCTATTGAGAGTTGATTGATGGGTGTCTCAAGAAGTGTGCAGTTATAATTTTTGGTTCAAGTTTTAATGTATTTGTGAAGTTTGACATATGTTCAGTGTTGTAAACTATGACAATTTTTGTAGTTGTTAAATGTTTTAAGTGTGTTTCAAAGTTCTAAAATTGTTTTAAGTTTGTTGCAAAGTTCTAAAATTGTTAAGTATTTTATCATGATGTATTCTTGTTCGTGTTAAACAAAAAAATATGAAATTGTCTTTATATGATATGAAAGTGTATTGTGTGATAACAGGGATCACGTCCTTGAGACATACATGTGGTAACTCAAAGGTTTGGTATTAATAGACTGATAATTACCACTCTGCCTTTCATACTTTCTCATAGTTGAATGCAGTGAAAAATATTTGTTTGTATACAGTTGTTGTTGGTTTACAAATCTTTGAATTCCTGATATCTTATTGGATTTTGAGTTTCAATATGACCAAGGACCTTAAGCACTTAAATATGATTAATGCAAATTTTATCCACATTATTTCATACCTGTTTTAGAAACAAGGTATTTGGTTTTACCCCTTTCAAGATCTAACCTGGAATCAATTATAGACATGTCAAAGGTCATGACATTTGTAATGGATCTGTCAAAGTTCATTATTTAATGGTTAGTTACATATGTACTGGAACTTTACTGGTTTAAGATAATCTTGGATGTTTTGGATATTTTAATTGTATAGCTTAATTCATGATAATGTTAGAATGAGGGTATTAAACTGTGTAATAATTATAAATAATTCACCTACTATCTTTACCATAGGAAAGACACTATATTATTTATAATGATATGATATGATATGATATACATAGGGGATCCACCCCTTGGAACTACTGAAGTAGTGATCCTAATATAATGTTTTAGACTCAGTTTTAGAATCTTGCATAGTGCACAGGGAACACAAATTAAAATATGAACTTAATTAAATTTGAGTCATTCCGTGTCAATTCAAAAATATTTCTGAAAATCTTTCCACCTCACCATCTCAGATTTGCCTTAAAAAATTCTGAGGCAAAGCTACATTAGTTTATAGGAGGTGTGCAAAATTTAAGATCAATATATTTTCTCGTTTTGACTAGAAAAATCATAGAAGAGTTTAAGATTTAGCCATTTTTTTGCACTCATTTTGGCAATGTCATATGAAATGCAGTTTTTAAATTATTATATCTTAACAACTATTCAAGTTAAGACCTCTAAAATGGATATGCTTTAGATTTGGCCTCATTACTTTTGCCAGACAAACTTTGAGAGGTACAGGTTGAATTTCCATAATATTCTGTCTGCTTGAAATAGCTTTTTCATTTTGGTGGTTTTTGAGAAACACCATTTTTGAATGGCTATACCAAGAACAATATTTCATGTAGAAGGCTGAAATTTTAAAAATGAGTTCTTCTATATGGGTTTTATTAGTACCATGAATGATATATGGTTTACAAATGCAGTTTCAAAGAAAATATTTTGGTAATGTCATATGAAATGCAGTTTTTAAATTATTATATCTTAAAAACTATTCAAGTTAAGACCTCTAAAATGGATATGCTTTAGATTTGGCCTCATTACTTTTGCCAGACAAACTTTGAGAGGTACAGGTTGAAGTTCCATAATATTCTGTCTGCTTGAAATAGCTTTTTCATTTTGGTCGTTTTTGAGAAACACCATTTTTGAATGGCTATACCAAGAACAATATTTCATGTAGAAGGCTGAAATTTTAAAAATGAGTTCTTCTATATGGGTTTTATTAGTACCGTGAATGAAATATGGTTTACAAATGCAGTTTCAAAGAAAATATTTTGGTAATGTCATATGAAATGCAGTTTTTAAATTATTATATCTTAAAAACTATTCAAGTTAAGACCTCTAAAATGGATATGCTTTAGATTTGGCCTCATTACTTTTGCCAGACAAACTTTGAGAGGTACAGGTTGAATTTCCATAATATTCTGTCTGCTTGAAATAGCTTTTTCATTTTGGTCGTTTTTGAGAAACACCATTTTTGAATGGCTATACCAAGAACAATATTTGAATGAAATATGGTTTACAAATGCAGTTTCAAAGAAAATGGGATACAAAATTCTGAAAAAAAACACAATTTTCATTAAATTCAATGTCAAATTGTCAATGTATGACAACATGCACCAACCTGGAACCTAAATCATTTTAAAGATAATATTTTTGGCAATATTCAGTAAAAAGTTCATTGTGGGGGTATTGTACATTCCAGTAAATCCTATATATATGTATATATGTTTGATACAAATGTCTGCACTGATGGACACTGCTTGAAAGAAACATACATGTATGTTTCTTCAAAGCAGTCTGAACAAATGCTGAATGAATGAATGAATGCAGGTCAGTGCTGAAGCTCAGAGAATGGGACCAACATTTAGCTACAGTGGAATCCCTGTTATGCTCACCCTTAGTAATCATATCATATCATATCATATCATATCATATCATATCATATCATATCATATCATATCATATCATATCATATACAGAGAAGACTCCACCCCTTGGAACCACTGAAGTAGTGATCTTAATATCATGATTTAGGCTCAGTTTTAGAATCTTGCATAGTGCACAGGGAACAAAAATTAAAATATGAACTTAATTATTAGGTTCCACAATATTCCCTTTGGTCTTTAATCAGCCCTAGGCTAAACTTCTGATCAATTATATTATATATGCTACCTGAATTATTTTAATATAAATTTTTCAAGAGAATGGTGTAAATACTGCACACCTCTCAAAAATATCAATCAGGAACTAGAGAGCTCTGTAGTTCTTGATTCTTGTCATTATATGCACAGAACCAAACAGTTGGTTTTTATTTCTTAAATCTTGGATACACTGAGCTATACTGTAACAGAAAACTTCCTTCTTTCATTTATCAGTATGTATATGAATTGCAAACCATTTAGCTTTGTCTTTGACATGCAAATATCATAAATGACAAATAAACTTACCTTCCAGTACATGAACTCTTAAACTTGCATTAAATCTCAAAATTTCTAATATGATATCCTTTATGTTTGATGTACACAACCACCTACACTGATGGAAACACACACACAGTCTAATAAGAATGCAGGTCCCTGCAGCTGACACATATTTTAACTACAGTGGAACCCCAGTTATGTTTTCACTCTAGGTAATCACTGAAATGGTTTGAAGTGGACTTATTATCATGGAGGTCGTAATTCCGGGATATTTTTACATCATGGTTATAGTTTTGCAAAGGGGTCTTAATATTGAGGGGATTTTAATATTGGATATTCTTACATGAAAGGTTTCACTGTAAATCCCTCAGCTATCTAGAAATCTTCACCCTTCCTTTCTAGGGGGGCTATGTCACATGGTATCAATTTCTCAAGAAGGGGTTTTGCTCCTTTGATATGAAAATAACAGTAAATGAGAGAAATTTGGTCAAACCTTTTAGTAAACCTCATAATTGATATATATGCACACTACTATATTAACTTACAAATGATAGCACACTTTGACAAGATGCACATATATTATGATAATAACATAGTTATTCTAGGATATTTTTACTTTTATTCACAGTTTTGAAATATTGTAAATCTAATGATCTTAATATCACACTTAATAGCAGGAATACACCCTTCAAGCTCTCTTAAGTTCAATTTCCAATCAGTTGTAATAAATATCATTTAAGTGAACATTAATTGTTTAAAAGAATGGGGTAAAAGTGTCACCCAAGGGGCTGCTTCTTGAGGGGTAAAAAAGTCTACCCTTTTCCCTTTCAACCCTCTATTTGAGTGACAGGGAGATGCCCGAAGGTCAGGGGTTAAGTTAAAGGTCATGTCAAACTGTCAAAATATTTGAACTTTTTGATCTCTATATATTTCTACATATTTTCTACATTTTTGGAATGCTCAACACAACACGAAACGAAAAAAGACCGTCCGTCCAGGTAACATTAACGACACACAACACTACTACTCATATAGAGTATTCCAGGCAAAATATCTTTAGGGTAAGTGCATTATTGATACAGTTCTGCTCTGGAAACGAAATTGTTATGCCAACCTGCCTGCCCGTCGGACGGACATTGATGATAACAATAACCCTCTTTGAACTTTGTTCCCTGAGGGTTGAAAATTGTTTAAAGACAAATGCGGGTATCATCAGCGCTACACTGTGTAGATCATTATAAACACACATGCGCCCTCTTGTGAAAATTACGAAAAGCGCCGTTGCAATGGTCTCTTGGGTATCAGGTCGAAACGTCCGATTCCCTAATCGATGAAATGAAAATATTGATAACTTCACTTCTAATTAACTTTTTTGGACATTTGAGACAGATTCTGAAGGCTCAGAATGAGGAATTTGTCCTGAGTAGTTGAATAACTAGTTATATAAATTTGGTGTTCATTTCACTAATAAATACCTGATAAATAATTATAACATAATAATACATTAATGATACATTAATTACGTTTTTAGACCAGTGTACAATTATTTTATGATGTCATAAAGGTATTATAACAATTATATAACACCTCATATTCAAAGGCAGTTTATAAAGAAAATATCGACTTTAATCAACTGTTAAAATTAATGAAATATAATCCCCATCAGTGGAACATAACAGGGGTGGAAATATCCAATTGTGGTGGATTAGGGAATACAAAAAAAAAACTCCTGATTGCAATTAATATAATGGTTTTGTGTTATTCGAAATGTGCAATTGATTGGTCACTCTCTGGAATTTTTGTCCAGAGGACACCAAATTGATCAAAGTATCCTGCTGGAGATGTATTATTTATTTATTAAGTGTTCCTTTTTGGGTTGTGCAGTTAATAAAACAAAATCTGAACATTACAATACTTCATTGTTATTATTATGCATATTTTATTCGTCTGTTACACTAACATATATCAGCAATAATGGCAGCTACGGAGGTTTTTGTAAAAATGTGGTTAAGAATTTGAAATTATATTTACTTCAAGTTAAAATAGTTTGATCATGTGTACATTGGCAAAAATGAAAAAAAAAAAATCGGATGTTTTGGACATATTTCAGACGTTTCGGGAATCGGGCATTTCGGTTTTCGGACGTTTCTGAACATTTTCGGACGTTACGGACTCGGACGTTTCGGTTTTCGGACGTTTTGACTTGTATTCTTTTCTTGCAGCATTTTAGTATAATCTTTCACTTTCAAGCATTGACAAAAACACAGATGGCGCTCCAGTCGCCTCTGTTGTTTTCTGTTAATTTGGGGGTAAAGTTCCAGAACTAGCACATATAGTCTACTTTTATGTTTTAATTTATTGAAAATAAGTGTTATACCCAGTAAAAATGTCCCATATATTATTTATATGCAAGAACTAACCATCAAATTAATTTCGTTTTTACCACCAGGGGCCAGATGCAGTGGGACAAGTATTCAATGTCCTGCAGCTTCATTATATTGATGGTGACCCATACTTTTTTTTTTCTTAAAAGATGCTGGGATAACTTAACTTAGTATTGACAAAATAGTGGTAAAAAAATCAGAGGTGAAAATGCATTTAAACCCATTCTTATGCTTGGAAACATCTTATTTTCAATTTTCTCATTGAATTAACACGCAATTGGTATTTGTCAGACAAATTGTTTTAAACTATGGTGACCCCCAATTTTCTTCCATTATAACAAAAACACTTGCTTTAACTTTGTACAAAATTTCATGGCATTCTCAGTGGTAGAACTGAATACCCACAATTGTCTTTAAACGATCGAGCTCCTCAGAATTCAACACGACGGCAACCTATAGGACTTATGGCTTTATTCAACCTCACTGTCCAAGATAATGCACGCAATCAGTTTAGCTAAAGTGGCGAAACTTGGTAAATGTTGTCATTAAATGGGTTTTAAAATATACGCATTGTTCATCCAGGTAAGCATGCAACTATTGTAACAGTTCTCAAAATATTAATATGTTCAGCCCAGCAAAAACTATTATCTCAGTAATACACCAAGTAACTAAAAGTCGTCATGTACCTGGTGGTAAATTTAGTGCCGTATATATTATCATGCATGCTAGTTTTGATTACATGGATTATATAAGTAATGTTACAAACGGATTCTTCTTATAGTAAACATGGTGTACTCATGCAGAACCATACTTATCAAATAACTGAAATATATATGTTTTATGGCCATGCTAAAATTTCCCTTTCCTGTCCAGTCATGCAATGCATTACATGTCATCGCTCTTTCCACTCACCGTTACATGCTTGGACTTGTTGACATTGTTTGAGACCCAAGCCTGGGTTGCTGAAGGAGGGGGGCCCGGGGGTTCACTTTGATCCAAGGAATTCCTCGAAGGTCTCGGAGGGGGGGCAGGTGCTTGTATGGACGGCGGCGGAATGTATGCCCTTCTTTCCTCTGCCCCCCGCCAGGAGGGGCTGTGAGAGTCCAGCTCAGTTGTTGACTGAAGAATCAAAATAATCGTATGAAAATGGGGTACTGATATCAAGAAGTGTGTTATTATATCATGCAGACCACTTTGTGTTACAACTGATATTATTCTAGGTCAAATTCGTGTACAATTTATAATTCAAATGACTGATCCAGGATTATCCACATTATAGCTCATATGACAGTGGATTGCAATGAAGTGTGATCCTTCACTTGACAAAGTGGACAGGAATGGACTCAATGACTTTGGTCTCAATTACAGCCAGTCAGTTAATTGTGTTATGACCAGTGAACGCTTGGGTGGGCATGATCACCTGTGGTGTAACAAATCATAGATAGTAAGATAGATAGATAGATAGACAGATAGACAGATAAATAGGTAGTTATCTGTCTGTTTACCTGTTTTCCACCTTCCTACCTTCTCAGCTAGGCCCCATTAAGTCAAGTGTGGGGGGAGGGGAGGGGTAATATAGGCCTTGTGGCTTAACGAAATTAAGCCTCATTATATAAAAATGAAAACGTAAAGTCTGTCTTAAATATTATAGGTGATGGATATGCCCCCCCCCCCCCAATCCAGAATCCTGGTCCACCACAACATAATAACACAACCAGATCAACATAGCCTAACCAGGTATATATACAATTTATATGCACTCATGTGTGCAAAACTGTGACATGGCTGGCACACTTGCAATTGGTACAATTTAAGACATAAATATTATAAAATGATAAAAAAACAGGGTCAATACCATTTCACAACTCAGTCATTTAAAAACATAACAGCATAACCTGGCAAATTTGAGACTACAAAGCAATGGATTAAAGCTGGATTGTCACACAATATGACAGTGGCCAAAATCAGTTTCATTCATGTCTTAAAAAACTGTTTGAATGCCGTCAGGGCCTGACTAGATTCACTATTTCTCTGAATGGTAAATGAAGATTAAAACGAGGCACAGACAAACATCATGAGTGTTATTAGCGTCATCGCTTCGCTATACTTTTATTAAACAGCACCTTCAATTTTCATCTGATTTGCAAAACTCCAAGTTTATTATACACAAAAATGGAGCTAAAACACGTCTGTAGCATCAGTAGTAAGCTATATTTGTATCCTTACAGACGTCTGGTGAGCCTATCAACTTGGCACTTACAGACAGGTAGCTTCATAATGTACCCTCCTACAGATTGTCTGTCAGATTCGATCAATTTCAGCTCATTGCTAGTTATTCAATGTTACAGATGTCAGGTATGCCTGTCAACAAACTGTCTGTATCATGTGATTTATGTACTGATCCAGACGTCTGCACATTGTACATTTCCTATATATTCACACACTCCAGACGTCTGTAGGAATACCAAATTGGGCCAGTGTTTTATATGCAAAATGTGTAGGTGTTTTGCTTATGACATGAATTGAAACATTTCGGACCTCAATCTGAGAAAATTTCTCCGATATTTATTCATTTGGGTAAGTTTATAGGTGGTACAAAAACCGTTTGATTGACTATAGACCTATCAACTTATTTACAGGGGCCCCACTACTGGCTTGGTGTCGGTATGGTTAAGGCATCCGCGAATTCCACATTGTGCCAGGTTTGATCCCAGGCCCAGGCACTCTTCATGAGCTACATCCCAGCTGGATGTCGATTGCATGAGATGTTATATTGGAAGTGCCTTGTACAAAGTGTCTATGCTGAGGCAAGTAAAAGACCTCACCCATGAGGTAAATGTGTAACATGGTGTGGACTCCAAGCCTTATCATCTCATCATTACGTCTGCCTCTGGCAGCTGGTCGTATAAGGTGACTTAGCTTCAGACCCAGTAGCATTGAGACATTAGACATTAGCAACTGCAGAGAACTAGTCATATACGATGCAGGATTTGATGTTTTGTATTCTAATGATTAATGTAATCACTGTCAAATTTCATGCTTCCCCACTACATGGCCAAATGTGCCACGTGCGTTTTCCATGAGAAGGATAAACGCATGGAAAACGCATGGTTTTTAGCTAATTATAATGAGACAAAAACCAGGCGTTTTCCATGCGTTTATCCAAACGCATGGAAAAAGCACGTGGCACAATTGGCCATGTAGCACTGTGGACTACCGGTAGTGAGAGGAGGAGGGTAACAGGCAGTTACCCTCCTCCTTACCGCCGCCATTAAGGCTCTCGCTTCACAGGTTTGAATGCCGTTTAAGTGTGTAAAATTTGGTTTTGAATAATTTTGTGCAAGACTAAACTGTTTTCTAGCAATTTGACAAACTAGCCGCCGATAATGAGGAGGCTGACTTGAGCTTGCTGGGCTAAACTGAGTAGGGTAACTCAGTTACATGAGGAGGGTAACTGAGTTCTACCTGTGCTTAACTACATTCCTGCTATATACATTGTATACCGTATATATGTATGAATCGTGGATGTAATAGTACCAGTTAATAACATCATTCCATATAATAAGTTTGCATGTGAATCATTAAATCAGTATTGACTGAATCTTGTCAAATATGCATTATAGACCTATGCAATGTATTTGAATGAGTGTGCATTTAATCGAGACGTTAAGGTCAGATATAAGAATAAGGGAGTACAATATAGAAAATTATATTTATAGCTGAATTAAAATATGAGCAAGTAAAGGCATTAATGACTAATCAGCTACATGAGTACATGAGCATGCCAGACCACTGCATGATTGAACATGTTCATATAAATAGAGTTAGCTGTCTTCGTACCAAAAACCTTTTTGCAAATGCAAATGCCGATCAATTAAGTTTTGTGTGCATATAGTCCAGTAAGAATAATAATGAAACACTACCTTTTACCATGAATACATCACTGAAGTTGAAAACGTTGCATGAAGCCATTTAATCTGATTGACATGGCTGTTCCAGATTTCTAACACTAGGGGGAGACATGGTGATTTCATTTTTGCACGCTAGGGGTCGTATATTGAGCATTGATAGATTGGCCTGCCACCTTCCTGGAGAAATACTACAAGTTTGGCCACTGACACTTACACTTATAGGGTTTTTAGACTTAAATAGCCGAGCTAGTAAGTTGTCCAAACGTTGTTCTTGAATGAATTGATACTCTTGGCTCTGACATGTTCTGGCAGTTTATTCCAGTGTTTTATTATCTTTGTGTGACTTTTTTTTTTCTGGCTAGTAACCTTGAATGGGATTAGTACAATTTCATATCATGGCCCCTAAGGTGATGGTTGATAGCTGTTGTCTTGTCTCGTATCTTTTCCAGGATTTTCCATATTTCGATAAAGTCGCCCCTTAATCTTCTACGTGTCATGAGATCCAGCCTGCTTATTATTAGTCTCTCTTCGTAGGGCAGGTGTCTTATGTGAACAAGTTTCGTCACATCTCTAGATTGATTTTAAGAGCTGAATGTCCTAAGGATTCCAGGCTTGGACTGATTATTCTAGATGTAAGGCAGATAGATAGATATGGAAAGTGCAATCCTCTAAAGCAAGGTCTTGCCACTCACGAGGGTGGATTGATGAGGTGGGAGAGAAGGGGAGTTCACCCATGTTACACATTTACCCCATGGGTGGGATTTTTTATTTGCCTCAGCATAGACACAAGGGACTGCCAAATAAACGTCTCTTCCAACGACATCCAGCTTGGATGTAGCTCATGAAGAGTGCCCGGCCGGGGTTTTTAAAACAGGACTTTCAGCAGAGTTGGCCGCTGTGGAATTGGCGGATGCCTTAACTATTAGGCCACCCAGCTGCACAAGGTACAATACTTAATGAGAAGCTGTTTTCATCTAGAGCTTCGAATGTTCTCTTTATCATCCTAAGAATTTTCATTCTTCTCAGCTGCTTTGGCGCATTGACAGTGTATGTCTGGTTTAAGGTTATTTAAAATCCACACACCTTCTCCACTGGTGTCTCTTGTTAAGGGTGTAGTTGAACTTGGAATTTCTATTGCTAATGTGCATCCTCTTACACTGTGTCTCTTGTGAAGGGTGTAGTTGAACTTGGAATTTCTGTTGCTAATGTGCATCCTCTTACACTGTGTCTCTTGTAAAGGGTGTAGTTGAACTTGGAATTTCTATTGCTAATGTGCATCCTCTTACACTGTGTCTCTTGTAAAGGGTGTAGTTGAACTTGGATTTTCTATTGCTAATGTGCATCCTCTTACACTCTGTCTCTTGTAAAGGGTGTAGTTGAACTTGGAATTTCTATTGCTAATGTGCATCCTCTTACACTGTGTCTCTTGTAAAGGGTGTAGTTGAACTTGGAATTTCTATTGCTAATGTGCATCCTCTTACACTGTGTCTCTTGTAAAGGGTGTAGTTGAACTTGGAATTTCTATTGCTAATGTGCATCCTCTTACACTGTGTCTCTTGTAAAGGGTGTAGTTGAACTTGGAATTTCTATTGCTAATGTGCATCCTCTTACACTTCTTGTTGTTGAAAGATAGTAACCATATATCGGACCATTTATGTGCTTTATCTAGATCTAGTTGGAGTATTCTTTGATCTTCATTGGACTTGATTACTCTGTAGACTTTACCATCATCAGCAAACAACTTAATGCTTGAGTTGAAGTCGCTACCAAAGTCGTTCACAAATATTAAGAAGAGGAGAGGTCTTATCACAGAACCCTGCAGGACTCCACTTGTTACCTCTGTGCTTTCTGTATAGCTACAGCTGATGGCAACTTTCATGCTTCTTCCAAGTCTTGTAGCCACTGGTGTAATTTTCCAGTAATACCACAGGAGTGTAGTTTGTAGAGTAGGCGGCTGTGCGACACGGGAGTCAAAGGCCTTCTTGTTGTCTAAGTACAATGCATCTACTCCGAATCCCATATCCAGTGCTTGGTTTCAATCTTCCAATGTTTCAAGTAGGTTTGTTAAACATGATTTGCCGAGTGTGAAGCAGTGCTGACTTGGGTTTAGGATGTTGTTTTTTAAGTGTTTCAATATAAATTCTTTCACGACGGATTCTAAAATTTTGCAATCAATGCAAGTCAAACTGCTTGGTCGATAGTTTTCAACCTATTTTTCTTGAGCCCTTTTTGAGGATTGGTGAGATTCTCACAGTTTTCCAACCCAGGAGGAGTTTCGCTTCGTTTAGGGACGTCTTGAAGATGGTGTCGAGTGGTACACTTGGCACATTCCTTCAGTATCTTGGGGTTGATGTTGTCTGGTCCCTGTTTTTTGTCCTCTTTGAGAGTTGTGAGTATTTTCTTTACTTTTTCCATTGCAAGTTGATAGCCTAGTTGTACCTTTTGTTGGTCACATTTACATAGCTCGGCTGTGATTAACAAAATTTTGAAAAAGAAATTAAAAAATTAACATTTCCAGACCAGAATCACTCACTGCTGTGCATAAATGCATACAAAAACGTGTCATAATATGTCTAAAATAGGTTAGAGATTAATTTTTTGGGAGTTTCATGACCATTGATGATATATAATTTAGTAATAAGGAAAAAATCTGAAGATTTGGTACTCTTTCAAACCCCCATATCAATAACAGTATGATCCCTACATAAGTGAAATCTAGCATAACATATCTTAACTGCAGTATTTTCACTTTTTGAATCAGAATCTCAATCCGTAACATATCCTATAATTAGCAAAACTCATAGAGATATAGATACTTACTAAGATTGGTTTTACAAATAATCTTCTGATCCTTGTGAAGATTGCCAGTGACATCACTGATGTTTGTGTACATTTAAGCTGTGGCCAGATCACTGATCTTCACATCCTTGAAAATGTAACTAAGGCACATTTGTCTTTCTTGAATAAAATGAAGCACCTTTCAATTGAGGACCATATGTCAAAAGTGCCTGGTTTTATTGTACCAAGGCATTTATTAAATCTTCACAGATCCCCCCTCAAACATCAACCTCATCAATGTTAGTCTGATTTCCCGGAAATTATCATGGTTCATTTTGGTCTTAGGGGTGAAAGCTTGTGAAGGTATTCAACAACTATCTGTTGGAAACCCATCATGTAAAAATGCCTAGCAACTCAACAAAAGCTTAATATCTACTTACATTATTTCATTCCTATGAAAACTAATGTGATTTGAATAGTAACTATCATGGTGCTAACAAAAATCCATCATGAATTTGTGCTTGTGATGCTGCTGTTGTACGTCAATGTGGCAGTGTCATTCCATTGCAGGCATCTGGCTATGATTGGCCAGTTGAGTGACACACCCACACTCTGACCTATAAAATGAATAAAACTGGCCACACACACTCACTGTTCTCACTCTTTCTTAAGCGAAACAGTGTAATTACACAAATTGGATTTGTCAATTGCTCTTTATGTTTCTGATAGCTGATTGCATTTGAAACTGTGCACTGTAATTAATTTCAAGTAATTACAAATAGGACAATGAAATAATTTCTCAAACTGTTTTAAACAGCAGATATGCAGTTCAAAAGTGCTACACTCACTGAACCTGTCAATTATGTATGTTAATGTGAAAAAATGAAACTTGATTATATTTTTTAAAATTTAGATCTGAATTATTCTATTAGATTTGCAAAACATGTCAAATTTTTTTGAAAAACAGTTTTTTTGGCTGCAAATTACAGAATACTATAAGTATGTAGGTATATTAAAAAAAGAACTATAACAAAATTCTATGCAACTTAATAGCAGGAAAGTTATTTTTCTTTTTCATAGTATGACTAACAAGCAAAGGTCAAGAGTAGCGAGGATCTATGGAAAAGTACATTTTATGGCACGTTCGGCAATAAAGACAAAGACATAAATTTATATGAACTATACTAATTGATTGTAATATTTTGACATGATACCTTGTCAGTATCTTTTACCTGCAACTAATACCCTTTAGTCTGTACAAAATAGTTCAATTCATTTTTATTTATTTTTGCATGTCTAGACTGTTATAGGTCTCTTTTTTAAAGAGAGTTTTTCTTGTTAAGTTACATTTTGAAATTTGATTCATCATTGTTGTGTCACAATAATGGAAAATCTGGATAAAAATGCTAAAAATTGTGTTTTTTTCCAACATTCCCTAGTTATATCAAAATGTTTTTCCACTAGACTGATCTCTCACCCAGTCTCTTAATTTCACTGTCAGCAATCCAGTTGAAACTTTAATACCAACATTAAGCCAACATTAGGCTGGCTTTGGGCTGACGTGTTATTTGGCCAACGGTTGGCTTTTCTGACCGTAGGCCAACCTACAGTTGGTCAAAGGTGGGCAGAACTGACTTTGGGCCAACATTAGGGCTAGGGATGCAAAATTCCCGGGAATTTTCACAGTGGAAATTTTCTGTCGAAATTTACGGGAAAATTGGGAATTTATGGGAATATATGGGAATATAAGGGAATTTTTAGACATTATATGGGAATATAACTGCTAATGATTGAAATGATATGAAAGGTGAATGTCTATTACCGTCTAAACATGCTAAATGATGTGTCAGGCTTTCAGCATACTTTTATTTTCTCAAAAGACATCTGAATGTTTAGAAATATAGTTAGAAGAACAACAAGAAATGTTGCAACAGGTGGCAAGAACTTCAAGATTCAAAATCACTTACAAACCACAGAGATTAAGATAGGGTCAAAATTATCAATTAAAGTACAGAACTAAGTTTGTCATTAAATCAAACAACATTTTACTTCTGATCTTTAAACTTCATCGTCAATATCATTAAGTTCATATTCAGCAACAGATTCATAAGTAAGGCTTGTTGAAGAATCCAGAGATGGCTCAAACAACTGCAGGTTGGACTTGATAGAGACTAGCTGCTCCACCCTTTCATTGGTGAGCCTATTGCAATTTTTCGTGTGTACTCGGCTGAAAGAACCAATGCAGAATGATACAAACGATCCCAGGATCCAAAGTTCCAAACTTCGCTGCTGCCACCTTGATGACAAAATATGCTGCAGTGGCTCCCAGACTAGAACAACCACTGGTGACTGTAAAGCACTATCACACTATCTGCTGAGAGCCTGATTATGAAAGTTCTTTGTTCTTAGACAATTTCATTCCAGAAGTATAAAATTTAAACCATGAATGGAAGTAAATCACGGAAAACAAAATGACTAACAAGCATTGACAAGAAATGTAGTTAGGCCAATAAGAATGTAAAAAATAAAATAAAAGGCCTTTCATTTTGAAAATTCCTAATATTCCAAAAATTCCCGACGCTATAACTTCCCAGAATTTTTCTTGGGCAATGTTAGGCCGACTTAGGGCTGACAAGTCATTTTGTCAATGGTGGGCCAATCTGACAGTCGACCAAACTAGTTGGCCAATAGTGGGTCAAATTAACATTAGGTTAACCTTAGAATGATGTTAGGCCGACATTTCATTACAGTGACCTCACCAAAACCTCACAGGACGACATCAGAGGATGACATCACAGTTAGCTCACCATGAACTCACCTCATGATCTCACACTAGGTGGCGTGGTATACATTTTTGGAAAAACTATAAATAGAAGATACCTGTCTCCACCATTGATTACAGGCCAGGTAATAACAGAAACTATAAATAGAACTGCTTTATTTTGTAGGTAACCTGAGTTCGATTCTCACTCTATTTATTCTTGAAAAAAAAAGGTTTTTTAATATCTGACAACAGAATAATGGCTTCACTGTCCCAGCTTATTCACTTAGTTTAATTATACCTAGATGAGGTTACACTTTTAGCTCACAGTGATCTCACAGCATGACCTCTCTGTGAGTTTCCTATGAGCTGTGAGCTCACTGTGAGCTCACTGTGAGCTCGAATTCTTCACTGGGTGAAGTGGGTGTAACTGACATTGGGCAAATGTTATTATTATGTTAGGCTTACTTTGGGCTGACATGTAATTTTGCCAATGGTGGGCCTAGCTGAGAGTGGGCTGACCTGTCATTGGCCAAACGTTGGCGGAACTGACAAGTTGTCAGCCAACAATAAGCTGACAGTGCTTCCATTGGTTCGTCAGTGGTTCCACTCCGTCTTGGTGAACGTTTATGCTCTCTGAGTGCCCTCGAGCTGGATAATACTGTAGCAGAGCTATTCAGTGCTATTCATTTATAATGCCACAAGAGGTCAGCACCTCAAAGCTGACCAGAGTAATTCATTTAGCCACCACAGGGCTTAATCCCTCCATTCCGGTTGAATTAGATGGAGAGCAATTTCATACACTCCACAGTTGCACTCCAAAGCAACTACTTGGAATGCTGACAGAATTGACCACTTCGGTATTTAGGCCTGTTTGCCTGGTGAAGTTTGGTCACCATAGCCATTTGGTTACCACATTGGTTAATTTATGTTATAAGTCCCTTAAAAGGGGTTTTTATCGACAATAAAATTGGCCAACGCAATTGGTGTTTCGGCATCATATTTTCCCTGAACAATACTTTAGAAAGAAAATTAAAAATTACTCACAATCACAGGTAGCATCCCATTGACTTTGTTATTTGCCTCCCTGGAGGTCAGACTCCCAGGCAGAATGTCCAGGGCAGCTTCATGCTGGCGACGATAGATCATGTTGCTGACATCTGAAAAGTTATTAATAACATTAAATATAAATGTAAAAAATGGGTTTTCGGTTTTAAGAAATTTATTATGTTTATAAATACATACTATTCCATGCTATAACCACAGATAAAAAAACTGCAGCAGCATACCCTCGGCAATTGAGAAAATTGAACAAATCAGCTAGCATTCCAAAGCGGGCAAGTGTCGTTTCTACATAGTTTTGACGTCGCCGACATCGCACCAACGTTAGTATGATTTGGAATGCTATCTGGGAATGGATAATGGCCTTAGTGTGAACTATGACAATAGACACTTATTTATGGTAGATCAAATTTGGAAATATATTGCAATAGAATTTTGGAATGCACTATTTCATAGGCAGTAATTATAGTGAAGTACCTAAATATAGTGGGCCAAAAGGGCAAATTATCAAATTTTTGGCCAATAATTCAGGTTTTACCCCCCCCCCCCCCCTTTAATTTGATGTCTTATATCCGAAGAGTATGACATTTCTCCAATTTCACATTCTGACAGCAGGGGAACCCTGACTCATCACCCAGCTCATCTCATTTGACCATTCTACCCTCAGTCAATCAAATGGCATGCATACAACCAATTTTTAGCACTTTTTCACATTTTCAAAAATATGGTATAAATATCAAATATAAGTTTTGAAAGTCAAAGTACTAATATTTAGACATTTTTAAAGCTGAATTTCTTGTTTGTAGACATAATAGTAGTTGAGATAGAGATCTCGAGGTTTGGGAAATATACCTTTTCCACATTTCCACCCACATTATATAAGGTTATCAATTTTAATGATATATAAATACACTTTATTTTTTCAAACTTTTTTGGATATCATTGTAAACACAGAGAGCCAGGGTTAGGGGAAATAGCACACAACACAATTTTCAGCAATTTCTTCATATTTTCCATTATTACAAAAAACGTGTGAAATAAATGTTTCAATGAACTTTGGTAAAGGGGGTTTCACACATAGCCGGATCAGACGCCGGAGCGTCCCGGAGTAAAATTTCTTTCACTCCGGGGGGTTCCGGGATCAAAGAGCTGTTAAATGTCAACAAAAAATAAATGTTTGACGATGTGTACACGATGTCAATACGGTCTCAACAAGAAGCAACACGGAGCTATCACGACGGTCCCGTTTAGAGTGAGGAGTGAACCGGATTTTCACGGTGCCTTCGCGGATATCACCGGTCTTTACACCGTGTTCATTCGTGTGGATCCGTTGTGGCTCCTTGTACTCTCCGGCATTAATGGCGGCGAAATATTCATGCCCGGTTGACGCCGGATGTAGCCGGAGACATGCCGGAGTCAATACGGAGATCGGCGGAGTCTACTGGGCGTCTACACGGGTCTACACGGATCTACACGGATCTACACGGATCTACACGGATCTACACGGATTAAATTACTCCGGGAACTCCGGCATGAAAAATTAAACATGTTTAATTTTTTCCCCCGGAGTCCCAAGGTGCTCCCGGAGCACCCCGGACAATGACGGACAATGCCGGACAATCCCGGACATGAACACGATGTCTATACGGCTTTCCCCGGAGTATGCGGGAGTATTCCGGAGTTGACCTCCGGGACGCTCCGGCGTCCGATCCGGCTATGTGTGAAACCCCCTTAAGTGAAAGTACTATTATTTAGACATGTTTATAGCTAAATAACATGAATGTAGTTCAAATTTTTTCCTCTTTACAACAATTTTGTATCATTTATGGCTATAAAACCCACAAAAGCCATCATTACACAAACTATTTTAGACAAATTATGACTAAGTTTTACGTAGGTGTTGTATTGTCAGTTAATTTATAACCAAGAGCTAGTTTAGATTCCTATTACTTTCCTTTACAGTAAACAATTCATTTAAGAACGATGGAATTAATTTATGAATACATTTACTAGGATTTTCTTGCATGAAGTTTTCCGAGAACTCTGATTGCATTTTTTGAGTCATAAACTAAAATGTCTATAACAATATCAAATTAATTCCAAATGCACAGTTAAACAAAAAGGAGGGTCGCTCATTGTGTGTAAATCCTAAAAATCAACCAAATATACCAGAAGAAAGCCCAAAATATCTACTATTTGATGTATTAAGTAAATGTTTATATCTTTAATATTCATTAAGCAAAACATACAATTTTCTGAAAAAAATTATTTACGAAAAGATAGCGCCATCCTTGCTGCTGATTGGCTTAGAGCCGTGCAATATTTTACCATACTGCATGGCACTTTCATAAGTAAGTGCATAAAGGACAATTACACTCCTACATTTGGGATTGCCTGTATAATAGATAAACAACCTCTTTCATTTTAACTATTTACATGATTATGGCTATTATTATATTACATGGCTAGCAGAAATCCTTGCTTCTGATTGGCATCGTATGACGTCGGGACGTGAAAAATGGGCTATACGTACTTGCGCTATATGATAAATTATGGCGTTCACACTGTCATGTATAACACCTATGTATGACCACGGATGAATTTTTTTTTTTACTCTTGCTCATCCTTGGCCATACGTTATTTAACACCGAGAATTTTACGTATACTCTCGCTAATTCATAGAACGCTTAAAAAGTTTTTAACATGTTGCATGACTATATTGCAAGGTGTATTAATTTTGTTGTGGGTTGCCAATATAACAATATGAAAGTAAGATTAAAATATTAGAGAAAATAATGCATGGATAAAATTATTGAGTAAAATAGGCCCTTACTGCAAGTATATCATTGATTATTGTGGTTGTTGCATGTACTCTATGTCACAGTTGTGATTTTAGTCAATTACTCTGGAACTAAAAAGAATACAAAAAGAAGAAATATGCACCTGTATTTGTAAAAACATATTTTGTAAAACATTAAAAAAGAAGAGTAATGCTTTAGGTTCACACTAGATCAAGGTTGCAAAGGCACTGTACATATTTGACAAAACCAGCGTAGGGAGCTGCGAAGGTGAAATAAAGAGAAATATATATTGCACAGTGCAATATGTGTTTTTTTTATGGAACTGACACAACTGATGTTGCACGAGGTGCAGCCGAGTGCAATATCAGTTGTCAAGTTCAACATATAGCACGAGACACTGTGCAGTAATTGTGGCATGCTATAGTAATTGTATAACATTGCAGGGCGTGTATGTCATGTTCGGTATCAATTTTCAGGTATTTTGCACGATAAAATGTTGGTGAGGTTAATTATTTAAAAAAATGCATATCTGGCAAAGTTTGATGTTTTTGGGCTGCCCTGTCAGTCATTATAGCCATATATTCATATTTGGTTGTTACAAAACAGACCATGGCATGGAGTTGGGACTTCGTGTATTGGTCAGGGAAATGGTAGTTTTGGCTAATTTCCCTCATTATTTAGGTTGTATGTAATGTCTAATATACAAACATATAAATATATGTACTAACTTTTTATGGTTTGCAAATGTAGAAAATAAACAATTCTTAGTGTTATATTGAGATTTTCCATCTTTATGAAAAAAAAACATGAATTAAGTAAATGGTAAAATGAATTTTGGAAAGGGATAGTCCTTCAATTTAGATATGTAATCTGCAAAATTCTTTAATATAGAGGTTTAAAAAAATATATTAAAAAAGGGGGTAAAAATCCATGAGACCCCCAAAAGGCAAAACTAAACAGTTTTAGACGTGTTCTCTTTATGTTATATACCTGTTTTATGTTATATACCTGTGGGTACATCAATTTTCCAAAAAAAATCTTATTTTGTAAAACATAGCAGAGATATGTCATTGTGGCTACCAAAAGGCACAACTATATATAGGTAATATGGAATAATGCTCCATGAAATTTTGTTAGGGTCAGTGCATGAGTGCTGGAGTTCTGCTTTGGAAATGCAATTTAACACAATTTTTAGCCTTTTTCCAGGTTATCCATTAGTATGAAAAAAGTATGATATGGATGTCAAAATGAAGTTCATTAAGTGAAAGAATTGTAATTAAGATGTGTTAGTGGCACAATTTCACTCATGTGAGATTAATAGTTTCTTTGATAAGGAGGTTTGAAAAAACCAAACTTTTCATATTTTCATCTTGTTACACAAATTTCATATTATTTATGGTCATGAGACCCCCAAAAGGCACAAGAACATTTTAAACATATTCTGGCAGTTTAGGACATTGTAGGTTCCGTGCACAACTAGGCACAACTAGGCTATATAAAGAATATTACTGTGTTAAATTTCATTAGTTTTTAAGTTTCATTTCGTTCACTGTGCGTTAAGAAGAATACTGTTTGGTCTTAAAAAGGGTATAAGTCTTAAAGAGTATGGTGGTCTGAAGGTGAGTTTCCACTGTATATTTGATATGCTTTAAAGACTGGAGATACAAATATGTTGGTGTTCTTCGTGTAAGTAAAATCATATGCCAAAATATGGAAAATTTTCAGTATTATCTTAGAAATGGCTGATTCTTAAAACCCAACGAGTTCAAAATTTTGGATTAATACGCCAAATTAAGGTAAATTTTCAGTATAAATAAGCCTGGTTTTAGTACTCTTTTACCTTTGGTGATTTATTTTTGGCTCGAGTAGCCTTTAAAGAGGAGAAGAATCGATAAAGTAAGTACATGAGAGTGTTTTGTGGATAAACATTTCTCTATTTGTCATCATTCTAACGTTATTCTAACGTCTTTTGTGATGAAGTTGTTAACAGGCTAATTTCTGCACGTGGGTTGCGTGAGTTCCATTTGGAATCTTTTGAATTTGACAACATTCCGTCATGGGCCGTGGACTGACATGTATGCAAGGGACATCTCTTCTCGCAAGAATGCTAAAATCACTAAGCCAGTGCCAAGCCTCTCTCAAAGTTTTTCTGAAAGCTCAAAGAACTTAGAGGGGAGTTATAAAGAAGAAAATGACCCAATAATAACGTGCATGCAGGCCATCATTTCAGCCTGAAATGTAAGTCATCATGTCCTTCGCTTTCAGTTGTAGACGCCAAAGGGGTATCATGTAATCAAATTGGGGGTTTCACCTTCCAAAAAATTTGAAATGAAAAAGAAAACAGATTAATTAAATTGTAGCTTAAGTCTTGAAAGGTTCACTCTAAATATTCAATTTAAATGAAAAAAAAATAAAATAAAATCACTATAACTTAAAATAATATTAGTAGGAGGGACTGAGATATCAATATTTTCACTGTATCTTTTTTATTTAAAATTAAAAATTGGGGTCCAACCATACAAGGTGGGGAGGCAAAACTTTCAAAGATTGCTGCAACTCCGACACTCACTTATTATGTATGAATGGGCCCTATGACTAAAAAAGGATATTAACAAGTAGGAAAACAAAATTTTTTTTTTAAATTCAATACGGCCTTAATTATTTGCAATTACAGATTCAACACGACCTCGAAAAGTCGCGTGACTCTTTAAAGTCCTTGGTCCACTCTGTCTTGATGGCAACCTTGATGGAGCCAACACTCAGGTGGGGGGGGGGGATGGGGTCTTGTTGGTGGCCTGCTCTCAAATGTCCCACACAGCATGGTCCAGCGAGTTCAGGTCCAGATGGAAGGAGGGCCAGAAATCTGCTGGCCAGAAGTCAGAAAATTCGGCTTGGCAGAATTGCTGCACCTTCTTGGCTGTGTGGCACGGGGCACAATCCTGGGTCCCCACATAGTTACCATCTGGGTAGTTGGCCTTCAGCCATGACAAGACGTGATACATCAGAACCTTGTAGTAAGCATCTGCACCGACTCTTTCTCCAGGCTTGACGAAGAAGTGCACCATCTTCTTGCTGTCTGAGGCCACTACTCCCAAGACCATGACCTGGGCTGGATGCTTGGTCCTGAAGGTGTCCTTAACATCAGCTGTCAACTGTGCAAGGAATCAGTCATTTCAGCATTTAAAAACAGCATATACTGTTGTTGGGAATGCTTTTAGGATTGAATTTGGCACTCATTTTACAGCTGACTGGCTACAGTTTGTTATAATATTAGTTTCACAACATTTAGTCAAGTGGTTGTTGCAACTTTTGCCTCCCCACCATGTATATTTTGTAAAATCAACCTATCACTGTTGATTCCTCATGTCTGGGAATTTTTCACTTTCAGTTACCTCCTCAATGTTTTCAGGTCACACCAGTTGACCAGTTTTCCTCCTTTGTAAACACTCTTATAACACTTTTGCGTGACTAGTTCGTGTATTTTGGCAAAACTCATAGACTGTCAAAGGAAACCGAGTACATGCCAGTTTTGTACTATGCATAAAACATAATATAGAGTATTTGTACAGTGGAGACCACTTCACCATTAAGTCTACAATATTGGACCAAGTAGTTTTCTCAGCATTACAATCGCCTCACCATTACGATCAACTCACAATTCAGGCAAGGAAAACTACATCAATGAAGACAGTGATGGCAGTGAAGGCAGTGAAAGAGGTTATCATCACATGCAAACTCCTATTTACACCACCTTATCATTTTCAGGTCATCTAGGAAAGCATAACATTGGTCTTCTCATGCCATCGTAGCATTGGTCACTGTCATGTCCAGCATTGGTCATTGGCTCACTGACCAGAGCTCAGCTGATCACCGCGAGTGCTCAACTGATCAATTACTTGTCAATAAATGACTATCTGCCACCTCGTGACACGAAGATGTGGAGGTTCTTTGTTAAGGGAGAAGTCTCTAGCACTCGCCAACCTAATTAATACTCTTATTATATATAAAATATGTAATACAAATATAACATACCTATAAATACTAGTTTTCTTTCTCGACTAGCTGACGTCCTTGTCAATTATTATATGTTGTACCTTTTGTAGTTTCAAGAGGGCAGGTGTCATAGCAGTTTCAAAGGTTTTACAACCTTCAATAAGCATTGCACCAAATACTGAATCTAGAAACAGGCTTTGGGTATTGAACTTGATAAATCTTTTTATAAAAACTACCGAAACACAAGACACTTTATCAAAACACCCCATATGGAAATCCTACTTCCAGTGACCCTTGTTGGCAACATATATAGCAACTTAACTGAAACACAGAATATGTATCTCACTCTAATGGTACTTGTTGATCTTAAGCTGTACAAATGAACAGAAGTCATGTCATGTTGAGATGATAGATATATAGCGATTTCAAAGTTAGAAGCAATTATGAGGTGTTGCAGGAGTCAACGAGATATTTAATTACTGTGTTCACATTATACCCCATGCAGCTACACTGCCCACAAGCCCAACACAGGCCACTATAATTTATCCAACCCAGTTTTAATGACCAGCCAATCAGATCTCCAGCGTAGGGATTGGTGGATTTTGCCACGCAGTAATATAAGCAGGGTACCCAAGATGTCTTAGCAGCCTGACCAATGAGGCAATGTGTTTGGGTTAAAGGAATTTTCAAAACAACAGGTTCAACTGTTAAATACCATGAACCACCAGAACACTCCATGGATGGCCAATGTTCTCAATATCTTCAAAAATTAATGACAAAGTAATTAAATATAGGCCTAGAGTCAGTTATAACACTAGCTAGCCAGCTAACCTGGATATTCATTGCTTGATTGATTGGATTCAGATAGATAGCTAACACCCTGAGTGATTGATTGATTGATATAAAATATAGAGTTTATTGACTGAGATAGATGGATAGATAGATAGATAGATAGATAGATAGATATTGCTAAAATAATGCTTATGACAATATAAAAATAATGTTATGAAAAAATCTAGCCAGAACAAAGTCATTAGAGTTGACCACAAACTCAATCTTGTTGCAGCTGGCTTATAAGGAGGTGGGGCCAGATCTTGGTGGTCATGAATATGCATCACTTGACCTAGTATAGCTGGTTGAGGGTGCCGTGTTGTCAAGGCACCTCGTCAGGGTGGTTCACCTTTACAAGCACAGACTCTGAAAGCAAGGCACCATCACTTTCATGCATATTCCAAAAAGAGACTAACCAGAGCTTCTGCTGCTTGTTCTGGGCATCAAGGGTGGAGGCATGTCGCTTAGGTCTGGAGGTATCCGTGTATGCGCTGAGTTGGGTCTGGAACTCATCTGAGGTGGTTGCACTGCCCCATCTGCTGTCTCCCTCCGTGCTGGCTGCTGAAAATGAATATCTTGCATAAGGCCCCTTCACACATAGCCGGATCAGATGCCGGAGTGACCCGGAGTAAAATGTTATTCACTCCGGGGGGTTCCGGGATCAAAGAGCTGTTAAATGTCAACAAAAAAGAAATGTTTGGTGCTGTGTACACGATGTCAATACGGTCTCAACAAGGAGGTAACAAGACTGTCCCGGAAGAGTGTGGAATGAACTGGATTTTACACGGTGCCTTCAAGGATATAACCGCTCTTTACACTGTGTTTATTGGTGTTGAACCGTGTTGGTCCTTGTACTCTCCGCGTTAATGGCAGCGAATTATTCATGCCCGGTTGACGCTGGACGTAGCCGGAGATACACGAAGTATGCCCGAGTCAATATGGAGATTCCTGGAGATCGGCGGAGTCTACTGGGAGTCTACACAGTTCAACACGGATTAAATACTCCGGGACCATGAAAAATTGTACATGTTTAATTTTTTTCCCCGGAGTCCCAAGGTGGTCCCGGATCGCCCCGGACAATGACGGACGATGACGGACAATGCCGGAAATAAACATGAGGTCTACATGCTATTACCGGAGTTTGCCGGAGCTATACTCCTGGACAATCGGGCGTCTGATCCAGCTAAGTGTGAAGGGCCCTATAGAAATCCATATCTTCGGTAAAAGTAAGTACAACTTTACCCAGATAACAAGTCAAATCGGCACAATGTTGGGCTGGCGTCGCCCACGGCAGATCGACCAACCATTAACATTTGGCTGACCTGACTTGCTATCTGCGTAAACACAAGTAGTATGTAGTACGAATATATTTTTTTAGTTTCCTTTCTAAAATTTGCCCCGGAATCTTACATCATATCTTCTGCGAAGACTGTTCATCAACATGAGTGTGGCTTTAAGGTTTCCATCTGTCAAATCTGAAAAACAGGTAAATATTAAAATTTAAAATTGGATTTCCTCACATGAATATTCAATAGCAACAGACAGGTAAATTTTTTTTTGGACAAACTGATCACCATCAAATGGACGTCAGCATTCTTAATTGCTTTCCAGTTGCTTAAATGAAATCTCTGCTCTTCCAGGACAATTTCCAAATCCACCACTATTGGGGCAGAGGTGACTGATGATAAGGGTTTTACTTTGACGTGTGTAATAAAAGATGCTGCTCTATTTTGACAATTTTAACTGTTGTAATTTAATGTTTTACTGAATTTCTTTACCCTGCCCCCAGATTTATGACCATAATAAACGAGCCTCATGGCCAGGCATATGACGTGAAAATGCTTGAAATCAATGTATGACGTCAAAACTAAAGGATATTTTAATTGTGCTAGAACTTCAAACTTGTAAAATATTTGATAAAATTTACTTTAATGGACGCCAAGTATGGGCATAAATTTGGGTCCGCTATACTGCACTAAACCCGCCCATTGTCCCGTATTGATTGCAATTTCGATACACAGCATCCTTTTGATAATTGCAATGAATGATTTGCCCATGCAATTCTCTCTCTCAGCCCATCCGTCATCCGCAAAAATGGCCAGAAATATCGACAGAAAAAACAGACATATGGAAAGACAGCGTTATTATTCCGCGATACCGATTTTGGCGGATGACGGATGGCCCGGGAGTACCAAATCACCCAAAATAATTGCTATTATCTTGGAGAAATTAGACTAAATTAGACTAAATCAAGTGCAATATATTAATATATATATATTTGTATAAACGAAATACTAAATTGAAACAAAATGAAATAATAAATTGTATAAACGAATAACTAAATTGTAGAAATGAAATACTAAATTAAAAAAAAAAAAAAACAGAATACTAAATGGGAAAAACTAAATACTAAATTGTAAAAATGAAATACTACATAAACAAAAAAAATACTAAATTGTAATTGCTAATTGTTAAATGGTTGGCACCATTAAAGAATTAATTGGTGCTAGAGAGGGAGGTATGCAATGTCGTTTTTTTTTAAACACCCAGGAGGACTGTACAGAGTAATTTTTGTTTTTATTGTTACTGTTTTAAATATTGTTCAGTTTCACGCTGTGAATAAAGATATCATATATATAAATGTTACATATTAATTGCCAATGATCATTTATGTATCTGGTCACCTCCAGGCACTAATATATAAGAGTCCATAATTTTACTCAACATAGGCCTACTTAAAAAACCCTAAATGCTGTCAAAAGTTTTTCATACATGAACTACATGGAAGTTTGTGAATGAAAATGCAAGGTATAATAAAATAAGTATTGACTGGTTTTCTTTGGGCCATATTGCAATATATTTGGCCCTGATAACCAGTCAATATTAGCAGTGACGGAAGTGGGGGGGGGGGGGGGAATGGGGGGAACTGAGTCCCCCTGACCGGACTATCTTCCTGGAGGGATCTCTGTTGAAGGGGCCAACTTCCTTACTCGGGCCAAGCTTCCAGGTGAAGGTGCCAATCTAACGTGGGCTGGTGCTTCATTGAAAAGGGCCAGTTTTCCTGGTTCGGTTTGGGGCCAAACTTGTCCATAAAAGAGCTAGCTTTACTTCCAGGGTTGGAGCCATATATATGTCCAGATGAATGGCCTGCCAACCCATGGCCCTGCCATTGAATGATGGCCCTTGACCTGAGTTCATCAACAATTTTTTATGCAGTGCCAATCGCCACAATTGTATGTAGCAAGTGTCGATAACCATAACCATCTTTGAATTTCAGAATGCAATAATCCAACTGGACTGAAGGATGCAATGTTTATTAAATACTATTTAGTCAATAATACAGAGAAATGTTTATCATTCGTATACTATTAAATAAATGTAAAATATTTGATATTCAAGTAATAAAAGTTTTTAACCCTCAGCGAACGTTACTGGCGGGCATAACATTTCGTTTCCGGAGCAGAACTCTGACACTACTGCGCCTACATGCTTAAAACTTTGTCATATTATGTCTAAAATAGTGTAGTGGTGCCTTTTGAGGGTCTCATGACCGTAAATACTATAGAATTTTCAAAATTATGGCAAAATAGGGAAAATTCCTACTTTTTCAAAGCTCCATATAAAAGACACTATTTACCTTACATGAATGAAATTGTATCATTTTGATATTCATTTCATGCTAATTACAAAAAAAAATGGAAAATCTGAAAAAAATGCTAAAAATTGTGTTTAAATTGTGTTTTCGGAGCATAACTCTACTATTAATGCACTTACCCTAACAAAATTGTACATGTTATTACTCTTTGTAGCTTAGCTGTGCATTTTGATAGTCACATTGACATATCTGAGCTGTGTTTTAAAATATTTGGAGAAAAATGAAAAAAAAAAACATACAAATTTCTGTTTCCAGAGCAGGACTCACACACTACTGCACCTACATGCATACAAAACTAAGTGTAGAGATTCCTTTTTGGTGTTTCATGACCATTAATGACAGATAATTTTATTTAATAAGCAAAATATGAAATTTGGACAGGTACTCTTTTAAACACTCATATCAATGACTCTATAATCCTTACACCAGTAACATTTTGCCAATGATATATCTAGATTATAGTACTTTCACTTTCAAGCTTCTTTTTGACATTTGTTTCATCATTCTTTTTTTGTTCATACTATTATAAAAAATCTGGAAAAAATTCAAAACATTGTGTTGCTTTCGTCATATTCCTTAGCATCCAATACTTAGCATCCAATACTTAGCAATGACAGGCGCACATATTGTACAATTCATGTGCAATTAATAAATATTTGATCATATTATTGCCATGCTCAACCCATTCAATAGTTTTTGTTTATAATTAGCAATTTTATAATAATTAGTTACATGATGATCTATATTACTTTCACTTGACTCCAATACTCATTATTGAGGATCCACGGTACCAAGCAGGCAATATCAACACCTGAAAAAGTGATTTACAGAGGCAAAGGAGGCAAACTGTTATTGGCATAGTGATACTCATGATATAAACAGCAAAGAAGATCCCAGATCCACGCATTACACACTAGATGGCAGCACCAGTGCTGCAGGAGAGTGCGTCTAGCAGATAAAAACAAGGGGTCGTTCTTGAGTTAAATGCTTTATTTTATCATTAAACTTCAATATGACATATGGATCATGCCAATTACCACTCCATTAAGAGCCAGGCATTGTTATAGCCTGATTACAATTTAAGACTTCACTTGGGATAAAAGAACTGAGGGGTCTGTGATGTTCTTTAGTGTCAACTAAAATGGCCTGAATAGGCTTACTTCTTTGCTTTTGTTTGTAAAATGAATAATGTTATTGATTATATTTGTATGTATATGACTTAATATAATATCTAGCATGATAAAGAATATTCATAATTATTATCATTATTATCATTATTATTATCATAATTATAAATAATTATCATCATAATTTAATATTTATATAGTAATCTTGCAGTTTAATAATTAATATATTATTATGACTAAAGGAAATAATAAACATGCATAATAAACATTTATCATAAATATTTTTTAATTATAATCATTATAAATATTTACAAATTATTAGTATAAGGGTAGGTCTCTTAAGAGGAGCTGTATTGTATGTCAATGCCCCAAATCCTGCTAAAGCAGATCAGGGAGGTATTTTCAAGATATATAGCAGGTTATAATTCCCTTAGTGTACTTTTTATTTCCCTTTGCGTGTAATGACATACTTTTTATTTCCCTTTGCGTGTAATGACATGGAGCCAACAAAACTCTTGACGCCATGTATTTATTCAGTATTCATGGTTTTAATTCTAAAGCCCTCAGTTTTATTCAGTATATTGATGATTATTAACTAAGGTGGCAAGTTATTCAAATAGCATGCTATTTTAGCAATCTAGTTATTATTTTTATATACTCTTACGGAAGCTGTCATCATGTCAAAACATTTTTAATGACCCCGTAGGGCTAAATATAACAAAAGCCTGAATGATCATAATATTATCTTCACCAAATAAGGCTTATGCATTCTTTACGGCACTGCCAACACATGCACCGTAAGATATACGAAGGGTTCCTGAGATCCACGGGAATCTTAGACAGCAACCTCACAGAATCATCAATGTATTCACTCAGGAGTAGCTAACCCAGAAAGGGGTACAATGGCAAAACTTAATACCTAGCCATGAGAATTTCACTATATTTGGGTTACAGGTACTTGACCATTGTACTTTGTTACTCCGAGATTGATGACCTTGGGTCAAAGGTCAAGCTTACAGGTGAAAGCCCTATAACATATCAACTAGAGGCCTACAGGAAACATAACATGACACGTTTTAAGTAATAGTAGTACAAGAGCCAAAACCTCATATCATGCATATTTAGGGAGTTTCATTGACGTTGAAGGTTACAGGCTGAAATTAGTCTCATTTGAAAGATAATACCTGGAACCTTTAAAATCCGGGCGGTGAAGTGTTAAAAACTATATATAAAAAGGTAGGTCAGTTATTTGCTATTACTATTTCTTTAATAACTTTATTAATAGAATGTGGATATCCTTCATTTGTACATGATGAAACATTAAATCGTATGCCTTCCACATGCAAGCAGAAATTTTCCAATTCCCTATTTCCCTTTGTTGCTATGGTAACCATGTTGGAATTTTCAAATTTCAAAATCTATGGGAGGAAGTGGAGCTACTTTCCTACATAATAAAATTATAACCCATACCAATTTTAATTAAACCAATTTATGATGTCACTAGTGATTCATTGGTTTATATGGTAACATGTATTGTTATATATTGTTCATATTTTATCAAGTTTGACAATATTTTCAAATATCTGCATCCTATGTTGATTAATTTTTAAGTATCATGTACAATCTATCACAAATAGATAATTTCTATAAATTAAGGAGATTTCAATATTTACCATTAAGGCAATATCAATGTGCTCTACCTTCATTGCAGGAAATAAAACATTTTCACATATGGAAAATAATTAATAACACATGTGGTGATTTGAAATGGCTGGTTGCCATGGAAACAGGATTATTAGTACCTCTTTTTGCAAAGTGCCCCATGATACTGCACATGTCCCTAAAAAATACAGAAAATGCAGTTGCCATGGCAACATATTTTTGGAAATTATATACCAGTAACATAGAGAATCATTGCAATGTCTCCCCGCAAAATTACATGTTTGGAAGCAAAATTCATATATGGTCAAGGAAGCATTAAAATATGGCGATGTCATCTTGAATGGGTCAATGAAAATCAGGTAAAATGTCATAGCAACAAATTCAACACACATTCAACTGTTTATCATTCAGAAGTGGCAAACAGTGGGCTTGATAAGTAGGAGATTGTGGGTTGTCAAGACTTAAAAACTGGTATAAAATGTGCACTTTAGTCCACCTACTCCTTTGACATTTATGAAATACAAAACCTCAGAACTTTTTATTGTGTAATTTAAGCTGGGGCAGCCTGTTTTTACTTTTATATTGGCTTGTTTCCATGGAACTTCATAAAATAAGCTATTGTGAGACTTAAGTTTATGTAACTAGTATTTAAATCAATATTATGCAAAGTGGGTCATTATATTTTGCCATATAAGGGATATAAGAGGCAATATTACCTGTCATGACATAATAGTACACATATCTGTAATCTGTAATTATGGGCTATTTTTATTTTCAACCATTCTTGCATATATAGAAAGAACAGCCAGAAGGATGTTTAGGAATGGTTAACAGGACTCCTTGGTTGCCATGGTAATTTTTTATAAAAGCTTGGTTCTCAGTAACCACCCTTAAGCTCTGATTCATGCCTTCATATGCTTTTATACCGATATCTTTTAAATAAATGCTGCAAAAACAATCAATAAAATTGTTATCCTAAAAATAAATAAATGCATAATTAATAATTGATATTAAACGTTTTGTTTTATTTGACCCGGCGATTCTTGCATCTATACAAATCAAGCAAACAAGATAATTATGTATGGCCAATAAAACCCCTTGGTTGCCATAGTATTTCCACTGAAGCTCTTTTACTTAGTAATTAAACTGAAATCTATTATTTACATGCACAAGCCTGCTAGGATTTTAAGTTAAGCCATGAAGTGCTTATTATTTTCCTACTCAATTCTTGATTAATGTCATTAATGCCATGGCAACTGCACACCTTTATTTTCTTGGGACATGTGCACTATCATGGGACCCTTTTCAAAAAAAATATTTCAACCCTTTGTTTGGAAATGAGACCAGTACGTATGTCTATAGATAATGATTGCAGGCAATTGTCGTACCATGGCATGGGTTTAATAAGAGGTACCAATCATCCTGTTTCCATAGCAACCAGTAAGATTAAGATCACCATTTCAAATCACCATACGTGTACTTCACCATCTTCAGCTATTTTCCATATTGTGAAAATCTTTTATTTACTGCAATGACAGTGGAGGGAATTGATATTACCTTCTAACATACTCAGGTGACCAAAAAAATGTCAAATATTTCTGTTTCCATGGCCATGGTGATTATGGAAATCTTATTAATTTATAGAAATTATCTATTTGCAATAGACAGTACCGGATATCTAAATTTAGTCAACATGGGATGGCAGAGTTTTGTAAATATTGGAAAAAATGTGGTTTTACTTGTTACAAACTTTTACCATATCAACCAATATCTCACATGCAATCTCATAAATTGGTACCATTATGATTGGCATGGGTTCTAATTTATTATGTATCACAGTAGCAAAATTTTTTTCTCTTAGATTTTGTTGTAGAAACAATACTTTTAAGGTCTATTTGCAAAAATTTGGTAATTTCCAGCATATACGTTGCCATGGCAAAAATTTAAAACAAGGAAGAAAAAAATTTGGTTTGCAAATGGAGGGCATACGAATGATTGTTATACCCTGTCAAATGAAAGATATGCGCATTATATTGATAAAGTAATGACAGACCAGGTATATTTAAGGGAACGAACGCTCTGAATTTTGACAATATATGGGTCAACGCAGCAGCAGCGTAGGCAGGGAGGGGGATTTTGTAAATTTGTACTATAATCAAACTTTTCTCGGCTTCTACTGGTTAGATCTTCACCAAATTTGGTTTGTAAGTTGCGCTTTTGTATCGCGGTTCTAATGGTGTGCCATTTATAGCTGCACTTCCAAAACTGTACGAAAGCTTAAGTTAAAACCGTTTTGGCAGGATTTCCCTATGTATTAAAGTGTTTACATTGTAGGCCTAGTGCTGCTGGCATTCTACACACCACACCACCACCCAGATTTTCAAGGTTTTATCTTTCAATGAGACTCATTTCAGCCTGTATCCTTAAATGGCAATTAAAAATTCATTTTTGAAGCCCTTGGCACTTGGACTATAAATCTGTTTCCAGATTGTGCATATGAGCCACCTTACTTTTTAAGACTTACCCTTTGGAATAACAGATGATACATCCACTCCTTGTTTACCAAGACTTTCCACACACTGCCTGAGATTTTCTGTCTTCTGACCTTTGGTTAAGACTCCAGAAGTGGTCAGTCCCGTAACTCTCTCCCCACCTGCAAGCAAAAGTACAAGTGGCACTGGGTTACAAAAAATGAAAGTATTCCACAGTCAAGGTATATCAGAACTTACCATGAAAACCAAATATATCTACAACTTCCATTAAAATTGAAAACAAAATATACCTACAACTTCTATTAAAATTGATTTCCAACACAAAGTACACTGTAAACACAGGGTAGTAAGAATTACTGACCTGGGTTATTAAGTGGCCAGTGCTTGAGACGACTACCCTTTGGGTAAAAAAGACTAGTCATATTTACCACTATTGGTATAGTACTTCTGACTATAATAGCGGTACATGTGACTACGTATTAAAAGAACAAGGCATCCGAGGTAATCAATACACGCCCCTGGTTAGGTGACTGGTAGGAATCACTTTTGTGTAAGTAGAATTGACCACTGACCAGTCAAATGTACCTCTCCACCTAGTAACATTGACTTCTTCAGTAATACAAATTATTAATGAACTAGTAAGCATGACTGTACATGTGGCCAATTACACTACTATATTATCATCAGAATGACTACTTTTATCCCAAGCTGCTTGCAGCGCCTCCACTCCTCCGTCATTCCATCACTGCCACCAAACCGAAATATTTTCAGCTAATTTGCATGAGACCCACGTGGTCAGAGCTGTCAAACTGTCAGCAGCAATTAAATGGGCTTGTCCTGCATGCACAGTGTATGACATTCACTCATATGGAGTGTGAAAACAGTGTACATTGTTTAGATTCACTTTTAAAACCTCCAGTTAATCCCTGTGTGCCATTTCTTTTATAAACATGAAACAGCTGAAGGCCTGACCTCTGATTGGCCAAGCGCAGTGATTTGAAAAGGGATTCCACTATGTAGATTAACCCTTTTACTCATGTATCAATGCTTACAACAGTATCACGCAGTAACTATCTCCATATTATGGTAATGTGTCTGTTTTCATGATATTTTATCCTAAAGAATATACTGCCATATATAGGATGTAGTTTGAAAACACACTACAGCTGTTTGCTATCAGAATGACCCAGGAACTATATGTGCAAAATGTGCTCATGGCCGATCGAGTGGTGGCAAGGGTGGTGTGCACCCCGAGTTGCACCCCCCTTGTGAGCAAGTTGCTTTTATCCTTGATTGAACATCGTAGAATTTACTATGAACTAATCACTTATATTTTGCCATCTGACATTGAATTCATTATTTATGAGAATTATTTACAAACTCGTTAGTTTGAGTATGCACATTTTATTAAATCAGTCACATTTTATTAAATCAGTCACATTTTATTAAATCAGTCACAAGTACAGGCTGTAGAAAAAAGCACTGATAATTTTTTTTTCCTGAAGGTCATTTTAAGCAACAGCTTCATGGTAAAAATATCATTTACTTTACTTATAGTTACGTTTGGCTGGTACCTATTGCTTTTTTTTCAATGAAATCATTTGATCTTACCACAGGAGAAATTACACAACTCTCAGAATTGATCTATTTCTTGGTTTTCACATTAGGTTGTCTGATATGTGTACATCATCTTGACAAAGACAAAAGGGAAATACTGCTATTTCACAATATAAATGCAATCTTGAGATCACTTTTTCGGCATCATCTCCAATTAATGACCACATCATTCAATAAAACTGGTGCTCCTTGAAGGACCTGTAGCAAATTAATAGAAAAAAAAATCTATTTTGGAAATATTGTGTCTCAACCACAAATCAGCTGATCAGTATCATTATCTTGAAGAGATAACTTTAAATGTCACAATGCACTCATATTATTGCAAGAAATAATTAGGTTTTAGGCCAAATACTCACTTCAGCATTTCCGATGAAACTTTTGTTTGTCTCTTAGAGGAGATAGGGCAGGCCTAGACCGATGCATCAGTCACTACATGTGGATGTAGGGACTAATTCCAAACCATAGGTTTTTTCAGCCCATAAGCATTTTCAAAAAGCCACTTTTGCAAACAATCACTATTTGAAGAATAATGCCAATTTTCGGACACAATCACTCAAGTCATAACTGTAGGCAATATATTTCTCTACAATAGTGTGTCATAATTGACCAAAAAGGTGACATAATTTCCCTAAGATAACAAAAAGTTTACGCCGAAGTTGTGCTAAAAAAGTTGCAATGGTCATGCCGTCCTCAAAAATATCAACAGATTAACGAATCAGCGCCTTTGGCGTCACAAGCCATTCCTTGTGATTAGACAAATATTGTCATCACAAAATCACAGTAAAGATCTTAATGTGTTCTTACTGTAACCTCCAAACATTAACATACCTTGAAACAACTTTTGCTCATTTAAAGTTGCGAATCGATAGCGTTCGATCTTGTTTACTTGCTCATGACGCAACGTCGTGGTGGCACGTGCGAGAATTTAGAGATTATAAAAAATACCGAAAGCATGAATGTAGATCATACATTTATATGAGCGGAAAGCAAATGAATTCGGCCGCGAAGCGGCCAAATTCATGAGCTTACGCTCCTTCCGGTATTGTGTGTGTAAATCTGTTTTTGAATCATTGAGGTTGAATGTTGGTTAGTCTATGAGAAATTTCGGAGCGTCACAAACTCTTTCAGTCACGTGATTTCTATGGAGCTGCCGCAAATCTTTGTTTGCTGTAAAACAATCGGCTTTCACTAAATCTTTAATTTTAAAAATATATACGAGTTCTAGTGCATTAAAATAGTTGTACTTGCCAATTCAGCGCTAACTGTCAAGGATTTCAAATCGTTAAACAACACCGACATGCTATACGCAAAACCAGAGAGGAACTGGCAAAACGCGCTATGCTACGGTTTCTTTGCACCAGAGGACGCCACTGTACAGCAAGACAGCCACCAAACCGAAATATTTTCAGCTAATTTGCATGAGATTATGCGGAATTTGTACAAAGCATCATCAGGCAATTCAACAGTGTTGACAGCATATAATCCAAGCTTTCCGCTCCTTCTGTCTCTGGCATATAACATATTATCATGTCAATAAAATTTTATTTATTATATATATCATATTACTTAACAACACTTTAAAAGTCCGATTTTTAGCTCTTAAATGTATGCAGTAGCTCTAATATAGTGAATTTATTTTATTGTAACAATTCGAAATCAAAATAAAATGAAAACAAGTTCCGTTTCTAAAAAAAACAACAGCCATCGAGGCCTGAATTTGTACTATAATCAGACTTTTCTCGGCTTCTACTAGTCGGATCTTTATCAACTTTGGTTTGTAAGTTGCGCGTTTGTATCGCGGTTCTAATGGTGTGCGATTTATAGCTGTACTTTAAAAACTGTACGAAAGTTAAAACAGTTTTGGCAGGATTTCCCGATGTTGTGAAACCGCGCTAGGGCAGGCCATATAAGTGCTGATTACCATTCTTCAAAAAAGGGATAACTATTATATACTTTATGCAGGCTTGGTACAAGCTCTATCAGTGATTAATATTTCTTTTTCTCTGTATAATATATACGATTTATTGACAATCTATTCAATAGAAATGCCTAAACTCCTACTTAATGAATGTACATCCACTAAAACATTTGCCAATATCACAAATTTTCCGGAAAAGTGGAAGTACTGCATGTCCATATAAAATGTATGCTAAAAAAAAAACAATTAGATATTCAATCAAGCCTATTTGCATTAACCATAAATTAATACACCTACTTAAATCATATACATTACACAATCCTGTGTCAATTTAGAAAGATGTTCTTGTAAGATATAATAATGTTTGAATAAAAACAAGGTGTTGGACTCACCTAACTATACAAATGCAGAAAATTAATATCTGCTTTGACAATCACAACAAAAACAAACAAACGAACCAAGTACTCAGTCATTGAGCAAATGGTCTAAAGTTGTCAAATTGACGACTTTTTGACAACTTTACAGAGTGGTTATTATGACCTACAGCTAGTCAGTGCAACCAGTTTAGGGAGGTAATACTGCTACTGACCATTTTGATCATAGACAAGACTAGTCTAGGTAGTCACATGACTAGTTTAGCACTGTAAAGCTTACTATCTCAGTAGTAAGTAACCAAATTGTATTAAAAAAAAAGGGATAACTATTATCAACTTTATGCAGGCTTGGAACAAGCTCAGTAATTAATATTTATTTTACTATGTATAATAAAGTTTTCAGTATGACAGCTTTGTAGGTAAGAATGACAACCTTGTGTTTACAGTGTAGTTTTTGACTGAGAGTCATGCATGTCAATGGTCTACCAAAATATCAATTAACCAAGTTTCGAAATTGGCAATTAAAGCATACCCCCAGGTGTATCATTGGCCTTCTTGAAGTTAATTCCCTACGGGTGCCCCTTTTTGTAAATAAATGACCGATCTTCATTGCGTTTTGATAGAATTTACAGAAATGACACTACAGACCTTCCCCAGGCGTCAGCTCACCTCAACTCAGGTGTTCAACTTGACCCAATGATTGGTGGTTACCAAGGCACCATTATTCCTGTGGTGTCAAAACCTCAAACGCTTTGGTCTTTTTCTAAAAGCTTCTAAATGATGGGATTTAAAGGAGAGGGTCTCTATGCATATACCAGCATATGAGGCATTTTAGGCCAGCTCTGATCTTTGTAATAGCTTTTATTGTACGTTTGAGAAATACCATAATTGGTAGTTGCAGTATTTTACCATAGAGTCTGATGATATGATTAATTGACATGCATATGTGTTTAGATAAAATAGCTGTGCTATTATACTGTGTGCATGTAATCAGACCGCTTTTACCACTGTACATACTCAATAGTTTTACATTTTTGGAGTGCGATGAACATTATGACTCTAGAATTACATGTTTTCTGATCAGGTGGTGTGGATCAAGGAAACTCCTAACTATTAAATTCATTCTTTGCACTTTGCTAAGTATATACTACTTTTCTGTTTATAAGAAAATCAAGCCTTCTTCTTTGTTAACTTGAGGCTATTGAAGACTGCCAAAGGGCATAAGTCGCTCTGTTCATCAGTTATAAATTCTTTTGACGAGCGTTCAAAGCAAGTACGTCGACCGCTCGGCGATCGTCGGTCGACCGCTCAGCAAACATCATTCGCCAAGCATCTGTAAGAAGAATCCAGAGCAATTCCCGTAACATGTTTTATGATTTTTACCCTCTCCACGGATGGTCACGGATGATCTAGTGCTACCAGGAGCATTCTATGGATTAGCACATGTATCGGTACGTTGCTCGGTGAGTGAGCAAAAATGAAATTTTTTTTTTCATCCGCACTCAATCGCCCTGCCCATCCATGACAATGTGAACGCAGCCTAGGGCTGACAATAATAAAACCTGACGACAGTGGTGGATCAGCTCAATGAAACTAATGAGTGGGCTTTCGGTGGAACAACTCATTGAATGGCGAAGCCACAAGTGAGTTCTAAAACCAGACAGCCCACGAATCCCTTTACAAGCAAGGGCTGTCTAGCTTTAGAACTCACTCGTGGCTGCACCACTCATTAGTTCTTCCGCTGATGGCCCACTCATGGGTTTCATTGAGCTGATCCACCATGTACTGTGCTTGGGTTTTATTTTTGTCCCACACTTTTACAGATATTTTCAGTATTTTAATCAAGAAAAGTAGAAAATTAAGAATTGTTTTGACCAAATTCTTGTACTTTTCATATTGATATTCCACAAACAGAGAGGATCCAAAATCGTATTAATATTCATATAGACCTCAGCAGCCATTTACAGAAGAGAACCAAGCAAACAGACAGACGTCACAACATCCTCTCATTAAAAAGTTTGAAGGTTTTTATGAATAAAGCAAACCTTTGCAAGATTGCATTTGTTAAAGAGAAACTTAGGTTTTATTCATGTATAAAGATGTATTTCCTCATTTAATGGCAAACAAATTCATAATTTAGTTAGAAACAAGGCCTTATTAATTAGTGTGACCTCTGGTTCCCTGACTGAAGAAACACTCAGGTTGGGTCTGGCGAATTCAGTGATCTGATTGGTTGATATCTAGCATCCACACATTGTGACGTCACCTTCCGATTGACAGACCTGACCTGTCGCCTTACTTGAGATGGGAACGAGTCAGAGTGCGACCAAATTCCTCAGTGCCGCCACTGTGCATTTGTTCCATGGGAACCACGTTATGAATGCTTGACTGTTTAACAGATTGTTTCGCCGGTACAGATAAACAATGACATATATAGAATGCAATATTAGTAGATTTAAAAAGAAGAGAAATTCAGCTTCAAGCCAGTCTTTATTGGCAAGAACTGACAAAGTTGTGGCCATGTTCTAGTTTGAATGGGCAAAGACTTGCCAAAGTGAAAGTGAAAGTGCTTTGAACTGATTGCTTGCTTAGACATGACAAACTACCATTATGAAGAACTTTTATTTCAAAAATTCTTTTAAATAGCATATTTAGTTAAAACCAGGGTTGGCAAATTTAACCCACCCACCTGTAGTTTAACCCGGGTTAAATCTGTATTAAACCCGGGTTGGGCTAAATAGACATTTTGCCCAAAGCGGGTTACAACTGGGTTAAAACCCATAATCTAACTTACAATCATTAGTAAAGGTGCAAATATTAAGCAGGAAAGACAAAACATTAATATTTACTATTTTTCTGAAACATTAAACTCTGCATAGCTGATGCTAAATGATTTTAGGACATAACCAAGATCAATGGTTGTTACCCCAAGTTTGCAATTGTAAATAACCATGAGAGTGTAAAGTGCATTAAAGAACAGATAAAAGGAAACTCTCATATGAATAATTTCACATTAAGATTTGTCACAGAAAGGGAAACAATAAATGTCATGAAATCTCTATCATCAAAGAAGGCCGCAGGTTATGATGATATCCCTGCTTAATTCATCAAAAAGTTAGGTAGTGCACTGGTGAAGCCATTTACACAGTTAATAAATAGATGCTTATTAGAAACTACATTTCCAGTCCAAATGAAGAAAGCAAACATTACACCGCTGTATAAAAAGAAGGACAAGCTCATCAAAGATAACTACAGCAGTTAAACTATTACCAATACTATCCAAATTTTTGGAAAAGGTTCTGTATAAACAAATATACGAGTATATGAATACATTGTTTCACATGTACTTATCAGGTTTCAGGAAAGGTCATAGCTGTCAAGATTTACTAGTTAGATTTACAGAAGATATTAGACAATCTCTTGATAGGGGGCAAATGTTAGGAGTAATTGCAATTGATCTTTCACAGGCCTTTGATTGTATGCCACATGGGCTTCTTTTAGCTAAATTGTCTGCATATGGATTTGATTTGAATTCCTGTGAACTTATGAAATCTTACATAATGCATAGGCAACAACGAGTGAAAATAGGAGGAACACTATCTAACTGGGCTTATAACATTAAAGGTGTTCCACAAGGTTCCATTTTAGGACCACTTTTATTCAATATATTTATCAATGATTTTCTATTTCTTAAACTCAACAGTAATATCTATAATTACGCAGATGATAACACCTTCTGCTGTACAGACAATGATGTAGTAGTTCTAAAAGAAAAATTACACAAGGATTGCATAACTGCCATGAAATGGTTTGAATCAAACAGCATGAAAGCAAATGCTAGTAAATTTCAGTTAATGTTTCTGAGTAGAAATACTAAGCTAAGCAACAATTAGAGCATCCACATCAATAAATATACTTGGAGTACAGTTGGATATGAATTTGAAATTCAGTTCACATATTGATGAGGCATGCAAGCAGACAGGAAAACAGATAAATGCTTTGAAAAGAACTAAACACTATCTTGACAAAGAGACAAAAAAGATTATATACAACAGCTACATTAGCAGCAATTTTAACTACTGCTCAGTGGTCTGGATGTCTTCAACAAAATGAATATTGACAAACTAGAAAGAACAAACAAACGTGCACTTAGATTTGTCACAAATAAAGGCCAATTAAGTTATGAAGAAATCTGTATTCAAGAAAAGCAACTTAGTGTATATAAAAGATGTACTAAAAATGCTGCTATATTACTATATAAAGTTAAAAAAGGTATGGCACCACAATATGTCTCTGATATATTTAATGCTCAAAACTCACAGTATGAAATGAGAGACAATGAAAGAATGTCACTTCCACATTTCAATACAGTCACATACGGGAAGAATAGTTTTAGGTATCATGGGGCAAAACTTTGGAATAACATCCCAGTGGCGATCAAAAGAAGCGTCTCACTCAACACCTTTAAAACAGCTATCACTAAATGGCTACTAAACCGTGAAACTGCAATTTAAGAACTCAATTGTTAATTTTATCAATCCGTTGGTCAAAAAGGGAATAGCATTTCAATCAATCTATTTTTACCTTCAGGTGCAGGATCAGAAGATGAATATCAAACTACGGAAATTTATACCAACAAGGATACACCATATGAACCTGACATGACATGAACCTGAAATCACATATTTGACGGACTCCTTGATTTAAAGACTTTTCTTACTTTTTGATTTTATTTATTTACTTCCATTTTTATATATTTATTTATTTTTTTGTCATACAGAAGTTTGTAACTTTGATTACCATGTAATCTGACCATATACGACTTTAAATAAATTATACATACATACAAAACCACAAAATTACTGGATGGTTCAGCAATTTTTCCCAGGTTAAATTCTCGGTCGAGCCTAAGTTGTATGGCTGTTTTATTCGTCATCTCATTGCCATGGTTCCTGCCTATACTACTTAGCCCATCAGGTGCAGAAATACACCCTAATCCACCCACCACCCTTATATATGTACTTTTAATAAACAGGAATCCCATGCGATGAGCTTGTAGGAGGGTTTTCGTCAGGTTAACCCACTTTTGGCATATTTAACCCATTTCACCTATGTTACACCTAATGTGTAAAGCTCAATGACAGACATTAAAGTAAAGTTTAAAAAAGCAAACCTTTTATTTCTCATTCTATTCACTGTTTTATGTATTTTACTAATTTTGAATCATATGCAGTGAGGTTGTAGGAGGGTTTTGCCAGGTTTAACCCACTTTTGCCCAGGTTTTACCCGCTGGGCTGGGCAAACTTGATTTAACCCGGGTTAAAGTCCAACCCTGGTTTAAACCCAGTTTTTTTTTCATGAATAGTGTATAATTGCTGTCTACAAGTCGACCCCTTGCACCATCGCGGGGGTCTACAGAATCTCATTGAGAGCAACTCACCAAATGTCTCGCACAACTAACCTAGCCAGCGATCTAGAAATGTAGGTTTCGGGGACCTTGAAAATGTATGGGTACCGAGCAGAGACAGGTATAATTGGTGAAGTTGCGGTCCCAGTACAGAAAGCGAAAGTGACACTGATTGGCCTGAAGGACTGCATCCACCATTTAAATTAGGGATAGTGGATCACAATTTTTAAATTAGGGATAGTGGATCACTTGATGGGCTGTTCCCAATAGGTTTTCTATGAGGAACACAGTCAAGTGTTGGATATTATTCTCATTGTAATAATTATGTAGAATCGTCTTTTACACTTTCTTCTTCATCCGTGACACATGAAGGTTTTTTACAGCCACTGTTTGATCAATTCTGTAATCTGCAACACCGCAAATTTCATACAGGATGAAGTCAACCGGCGAAACTGTTTTGATTAAGCTTCATTGTGTTAGGTAGGCTTGTACAATGCTATCCTGTTTGACTTGAGTATTTTTATGTGTCTTTAGTGAATATAAATGTGAAATTTACGCAAGCACAACTATGACATCTTGAACCAGAATCAATTGAAAATTGAAGAGCGATTCCACGTAATTATTACGATATTAACTTGTTAGTCAAAAGCTGCTCTTGGAACCATTGAAATTACTAAAATTTTAGTCGAAAATATTTTCAGTGAAGAGACATAAAATTTTACTGAAAACTCCAAAATCTGTAATAGCATTCTGCTTCGTTGCATGGTAACACAACACATAAGTAAATAAAAGTGTCATATATGACCACAAGAGCACGAAGATAAGCAATCATATCCTGGGGGGCAGCTGGTTGCCCCTATCACTTCAGGGTATATTTCGAGTAAGGAATTATGATATAGACTTACACAAAGAACACACACCTCTTTGTCCATGTCAAAAAAATACAAAAGTACCTATTTCTGATTATGTTGCATATATTTCCTTCACAAAAGCACAAACAAATGATGACCTGAAATTTTGTAGTGATTGAGATACTGTAGATAAGAAAATCATGTATTTTACACAATCATCTTGTTAAGGGTGTTAGTTGACAGGCCAACTTTATAGAAAGTCGGATTTTGTCCATGAAGTTTGGTCATATATTGACAGACTTCTTACATAAGCTTGAAATGTGAAGGGCCTAGTGCAAAAATAATGAAGCCAAAGTGTGACATGTCCCATGCGTCTCATTTTGCCATTTTCCCAACCTCTTTAATAACTGAAAGTTTGGTATTAGTATATTTGCATGCAAGAAAATTAATTCATTAGCACATATTATTACATATTAATGGAATCAATCATTGATATTTAATCCAACGTCAAATGTCAAACTAAAAATGTAACCAGTGCTTTTATGACAAATACATCTAGCAATTGTTTGTTTTCTGCTAAAAACCCTTCAAAGTTGTGAAAAGGAGGACGTTGCGACGTCTGTCTGTTTGCTTGGTGACTGCTGCGGTCTACATGAATATTTATAAGATTTTTGATCCTCACTGTTTGTGTAGGAATATCAATATGAAAAGTACAAGAATTTGGTCAAAACAATTCTTAATTTCTTAGTTTTCTCCGTAGAAATATCGAAAATATCTGTAAAAGTGTGGGAGGTAAATAAAACTCAACCACAGTGGTGGATCAGCTCATTGAAACTCATTTGTGAGCTGTTTGGCTACGGAATTCACTCGTGCACAAATGGCACAGATGAGATTTGGCATCCTTCCATTCAGGAATCAGGATTGAAATAGGCAGATTTATTAATGAAACTTATGAAACAAAAATATGCGCACTATGTAACTTAAATGTTGTTTGAGGATGAGACTGACATTGTAACTCAATGCCCCTTATATAAACAGAGGAAAACATTTTCATGATGCAAAGCAAATAGATATATATAGTTCAATGAATTTGGACAGAGATTTTGGAATAGAGTTAACAAGAAATGCAAGTTTAGAAATATTTTATAACTCATCATTTAAAACAACTAATTGACCGATGACCATAAAAATAGTGACTAATAAACCCGTATGGGTTGGGCCCAGCAATTTTGATTGTACCTGTACTAATGTATTATGCCACTATCATGATAAATTAATTTATAAATATAAATATACTTATATAGCTACAAAAACTAGGCCTGGAGTGCTATTCTATTCTATTCTATTATATCCTATTCTATTCTATTCTATTCTATTCTATTCTATTCTATTCTATTCTATTCTATTCTATTCCATTCCGAAAACTTCTCTGACGCTTTACATTCAGTAATGAGAATATGCCAATGAGATCCAGCTTGGTGCCATTATTACCCCATCGCTCTCTAGGCCTGGAGTGCTATTCTATTCTATTCTATTATATCCTATTCTATTCTATTCTATTCTATTCTATTCTATTCTATTCCATTCCGAAAACTTCTTTGACGCTTTACATTCAGTAAGGAGAATATGCAAATGAGATCCAGCTTGGTGCCATTATTACCCCATCGCTCTCTTGGCGGAGTGAATTCAGGGGATCTAATGACCTTTTAATTGTACTTTAGCTCTTAATGCGGTATTACAGCTGTGTAATTGTTAAAGTTCAGCGGGGTTCCTTTCTGCAGTGCCATTACCCCATGGATGTATGCCCCAGGCCATTGGTGCCCCATGCCAAGGTAGTAACATTTTCAAGGGTATACATCACACCCCTGACCAGTGGATGTGCAGGCCAATGACTTTAAAAATTGTGACTAATAAACCCGTCCGCAAATAGTCAGTAACAGGTGTTGGCCCAGCATCTTAATTGCTCATCAGCAAGGCATCGGCCCTAACCAAACATGTCCATCCAAGGTACTTGTCAAGACTTTTACAATTGAGTTGAATGACTTCATCTCCCAGCACGCACAGTACTATGGTATTTTATTTCATTAAAACCCATCAAATACTATTAGGGCATAAGTATATTTTCATAAATCAGGAATAGTAGTGTTAGTTCTACGACCTTACCCACTCGCAAGAGCAGAATTTGGTAGGACTTGCCTTGGTACGACGATTGGAAAGACTAAAATAGTCAAGCTACTGCAATTTCTTAAATATATTTAATTATATTGGCTGCATGGCATAATGCAATACATATGCATAAGACAATATACCCTAAAATATGGTGGAATATTTCACCAGCCTAATAAGATAAGATAAGATAAGATACGATTTTTTGACTTGCAAGTCTGAAAACATCAAAAAGATTTGAACCCACTGGCGACACAGTATAATAATTAATGTTTTTCGTATTGTAATCGTGGGATAGTTCAGTCATGTGTTCCACAGTATACATATTTATATAATGTTAATATTGTGTAAATTTTGTCAATATATGCAATTAACTGCAATAGAATGTGGAAGAATAAAGTTATATTTATATAAAAGTTTGCTCATTGGCCCAACCTCGGGCCGATGTCGCATCACTATCTGGCTTGGTCAGTTATTGGTTCATAAAAGTTAAGTAAATAATTGCTCAACTGATTTTTTATTTTACTTTTTCTGTCTTTCCTTTCTTAGCTGAACTTCTCTTATGAGTGACTTTAATGCATCTGGTTGTTATTTACTTCACGTTATGATTGCCTCAGGAAAAAACCGCATTAGACTCCCAGGTCAGTGTGGTTACAATTTTCATACAAACATCCTGCACGGCTGTACAAGCTATCTATAGAGTACATGCAGGCAATTATATGAATCATAATATGAATCATGTTAGAAGTTTAGACCCCGGCCCATGCTACGTCTTGTATTGTATTTTTGAGCAACAGCTTTCTGTACATAATTACAAATGCATTGCATGTACTCCTATAATTTTAACATACTATATAATCTACATCAGAGTTTTACTCCATGTACTTATACTTGTGTCAGAAAAGTCACCAAATATTCATTTTTCCGCTTAACCTGTATAATTGTCATCCTGTTTTTTTTTTCAATATCATTCTTATTTTGAACTATTTCTTTCTTTTCTTTTCCCTTTTTTTCTTTTCTTTTTTTTTGTGGGAAAGGGCACACGGTACCCCACCCGTAGTTATTCATGCGTGACGGGGGCAAATTCAAGTGATAAATATATACACCTAGACTATACCCTCTCCACGAGATCGTAGATTTAAGCAAAACAAAACATATCAAGCCTAGTAATCAGGCCAATAAATATAAATTACACTGTACAATTAAATCTGAATATACATTCAGTTGATACTAAAATATATGTATATATGTATATATATATATAAAAATAAATTTATATATATTTATATATATTTGCCAAATAGCAAGATGCATCAACATGTTATTATAACAGCTAGGGTTCATCATAGCACAAATAGGAACTATTCTGCAGGGGTAATTGGTATTTGTTAGTCACACGCATCTGTAGAAAATGATAGATGCTATGCAAAGGGAGTCTCCACTTAATTGATAGGTACTGACTAATTTTGCACCTGTAGTTTGGGAACAGAGGTCTATTGTGTTCTATGGCGCGATTATTCAAAGTGCAACTGCGTCATGTTGACATTATGTGGAAATTTATAGTGTTATATGAACTTATTTCTTATCATCTAACATGCGTTACTAGTAATTAAGCAGCCTACCATAGATATAGAATTCCTCTGCGGATGACACCAAAATTGTATCCTACATGTTATAATAAATATATAAACACGTGCAGTCCTAAATGTACTCCAATTTCAGATAATATCCATAACTTTCATTATGAACTCTTGCCGAGTCGCATTTTGTAATGATCTAATGATAGTGTCCATGCCATTAGACCTTATAATGATAATTGGATTCCACTGCTTTTGTAGCTCCTAGACTGGTCCACAGCTTCGACATGAATGCGTTTAATATGCAGCCCTCTTTGCATGCACCAGTGGCCAGCTCTGCCGGCCAGCTCTGCTATCTTTCAACACACAAACCGTCTCAAGTGGGGAGGAGTCAACAGACAGCCCCTAAAGCACTCTAGACATCTCATCACCTCTCAGCATGATTTATAACGTCATTTAACAGCGATACAGTAATATCCGAAATACCGTTAATGCTCCTCTAAACTTTGTGCAACTGTAACTTCCTTGGTACACATACTTTTATACTCTCACTGAATACAATGTTCGCACAAAAGTAAATATTGTTTATGACAAATACACACACATGTATAAAGATATTGTATACTAGTGCCTTTAATATGTTAATTAACATATATACTATCTGTTATTAATCTATTAATTTCTGATCAATACAAATTAATAACTTATGTATCTAATTACTTATGTATCTATACAGATATTAGTAGCTGTTTTGGACAAGAATAATTGATGTTGGCTGGAAACTTTTTTATCCTTATTTTTTTTAACCTATTTGGTAACAATACTAACTCATTACTTTTGTTTTATTACTTTTTTATTATCTAATTATCTTCTGTTCAAGTATTGTTTGTACTTGGACACATATGTCAATAATGACATCATTAAGTAGTTAAACAAAAGAAGAAAAAATGTATATATATATAGTAATTTTGCGACTGATGAAAAATACCGGCCTGTTTAAGACAAATTCGTGAGTTTCAATATGGTTCATTAACCTGTATCAATCATATTGTCCACCTGCATGACTTTTCTCATTCATGCCAGGTGCATAAAATCATGAGCAACATCCCAGCTGGATGTCTTTCGGATGAGACGTTAAATTGGCGGTCCCTTGTACTCAGTGTCTATGCTGAGGCAAGTGAAAGATCCCACCCATGGGGTAAATGTGTAACATGGGTGGAGGACTCCTCCTCTCTCACACCTTATCAATTAACCCTCATTAGCGGCAAGAACTTGCCTTAGAGGGCTACACATCTATATATCTATGGAATACAGTGTAAATACCCGAAGAATGAGGTCTGACTTGTGGCGACACCTTGTGTTTGCAGAAAGGCGACAAGGCTATCAGCACAACTGTTTGTTTGTCGTTATATTAAATGCAATTCAAATTAATTCAAATCATTTATTGCCATAATTAACAATATTTAATTCATAATTACAGTACAAAATAGCTATGCGGCTGATGCCATATAACATATATGTATGGCCTTTATTTGAAGCAGCTCTACAAATAACAACAAGCAGCTACCAAGAATTGCAATATTGCATATTGCATGATTAAATTACAGGAATAAATTACTTGATTAAAGGATTAGATTAAAGGTGTCAATATGGAATATCTGCTAAGTGCATGAAACATGTAGGCCTATAATTTTAATCTGTACACTATTGTTTTAACCAGTTGGTTCTGTCACTGATGTACATTTGCTGTTTAAAAAATACTGAAAATTAAAAAATATGAAAAATTAATGTACTGATTGTATAACTTATCATTAAATTATTGGCTATCATTAATTTTACACTGTTACAGAAGCACAGGGTATAATCTAAATAATAAATTGAAACTGCAAAAGATCAGTAATAATGATGTAATTTGATGCAATTTAAATTTATTAAATGTGAATGCCACTCGATATTACAATTACAAATGTAAAAATCAAAATCAAAATAGTCTGATTATGTGCTGATTATAACAATATGTTACTTTCTAACCTATCCTCTAAAAATACGTAGTGGAAATTTTACTCACTGAAACCAAAAACAAAAATTTCACTTCATCAGAAAAATAAGTATTTCAAATGGTTTGCTTTCAGACATGCACTTAGGAGTAATGTGACCCAATTTCAGGGTAATATCAATATTATTTTTACCTGTAGAGGGGGTGGCCCAGTTCTTCCGCCCGCCCAGTTCTCCTTACTTACCCCATTAGTTATATTTCATGCAAACATATATTAAATTATACTTTTTTTATTTGAATAGAAATTGTATTCTACATGCCTCTCCCCTACGAAAATTTTTGTCTTGCTGAATTGTGCAAACATTCAAAGCAAGCCAGATGAATTGATTCAAATAATAGGGCCTAAGGACGAAAGTAAAAAATATTTTTTCATTGCATTAAATAACTTGCATTTCACCTTTTAGCTTGATAGAGCTACTTCTGAGGATTCTGTAAAGTACAAGATTGTGCAGTGCCTATGACTTGTCAAGCAAGCCACTTTTTGTGACATAGAGACCTACGAGAGACCACGTAAGTAAAAAATGGGCTATACGTGCTCACTCATGGCTCTGTTAATCACGTGTAAATAATTTTCACGAGCGTACGTGGGGCAGTCGTGCACTCGTAGGCACTCGTAGATCGCTCGTGAGAGTGTTCAAGGATAGGCAAGGACTGGCACAGAAGACGATGGGCGGGCGATGGATGTCCGCCCCGGGCATTTTACGAGAGTTCTTCGTGTAGACGCCAGTGGATGGCGAGTATATACGTATGTAGAATGCTCGCCGAGTGAATCCCAAGCAAGTAATGTAACTAAACAATTTACTCATAGAACGTCCGCCAAAGTTTTAAACATGTATACCATTTTTTGCTCTCCACGTATGATCACGGATGATTTAGCACTAGCAGGAGCATTTTACGGATTAGCAAGAGTATCCTTGAAATGCTTGGCGAGTAAATCACGTATGAACAAGGATGAGCAAGAGTAAAAAAAAAAATTTTCATACATGGTCAAACGTAGATTGTATCAGTGACAGTGTGAACGCCATTTTAGAAATACACGAAAGTGCCGTCAAATTGCTGTGTAAATTAAAAAAAACACTAAAAAAATTCTGAGAGTCAAAGGCACTAAGAGACAGTCTCAATTGAGCAATTAAACTGTATATACCTTCATGTTCACAATTCACATGTTTCAATGTATTCTTTTTTGTTTGAAGTTACATACAGTCCACTTGATGAAGCATAATAATAAAATCAGAGATTGTTTGATTCCATTTTTCAACATTTCGTCCATTCTCCACAAAGATGATTTGGAAAGCGACGGCCAGGTTTCTTTGCAATCTTCATGCGTTTTCTTGGTGTCTGAAAAATATGAGTTAATAAAAAAGAGAGACCTTCTTTTCTGTCACTATAAAGTCAGCATGGCAATGCACAAAGTATTTTGCAGAGTACTGACCAGTGTGAAATGGAATGAATGCAAATACATGATAATAGAGTCTTTTCACTGAACAGCCCTGAATTCAGTAGGACATAAGTCTTTCCTCTCCTCTTATTACTCATTTTGCTTTTCAGACAGAGTAGGTAATAACTAACTGATTCCATAAATATAACTTTCTCAAAAAAAAAAAAAAAATCAACTAAATGATAAAGTGTTTTAATATACATTAAAATGCACTAAAAATACTGCTGCTTGGATGCACTTTGCTGCGGCCAATCACAGTCAAGGGCGGGAACTTTTTCAGCCAATAGAATTGCAGTATTCTGTTTTAGCCACCTGGCTACAGAGAACCTTCCGTGAAAATCCACTATTATATAGGTGCACAGGGAATGATATCATTAAAAACATTTGTCATTTGTATTTATACAGATTAGTATAATCATGTATATTTTATTTTGATGAAAAAAACAAACGAATAGAGATGAACATTAACTAGCCTATTGCATGATGTCTTCCAAAATACTTGGCAGAAGATGTAATCCTGAGCAGGTATCGGATTGTTCCCGAAAGCCCTGCACTTGTAAATTAATTTAAATAATGACTAAGTGATGATATTTTTTAATTTGCCCACACGATTCTTTTTCGAGAAAACAAAGAACAAAACAATTAAACGGGTATTAAGTACCTGTACTTCCAACGTTTGCCTGGACAAGGACATCTTCCTCTCGACCTTGGTGAAACCTCCACCATCACTTCACTTTCTGGTCATCACAGACTGATGCTAGTGGTCTGAATAACACCCATAGCTATCCATGAACTGAAAGAATAATAATCTTGAGTTCAATGCATGCACTACATAGACAGATAAGACATAATTTCAATGACAGAGATCACATAAATTTAACTCCATCCGTTTTACATCCTGTTACATTACTTACTACTGTTACCAGTAATCTTCCATCACCCTTAGAAGTTGAGGGCTTCAGCTGCTCATTCACTTTGGCTAGATGTGAATTAAAGATCTTGAATTTAAGCATTGTCACAGGAAAGGATGAAATCAGCAAAAACCTAAACATCTGGTCCATAGAAGTCCATAGAAGTCCCTGGGGTTACCTGCAAATAAAAGTATCAGTTCAGTTTTATCACCGGACAACAAAGATTGCAGATAAATGCATGGATTGTTTTATTTACAATAATTACATGAGCAGCCCATTTCTCTGATACAGTTAGTTTCATTAAAAACGGCCTGTCAAATTTAACCTTGACAAAGCTAGACAACGTGTGCTGTAAGATGCTACCTGTCACTAAACAGAACTGAATGGCTATAGCTGGCTACTCAAAGGCTGATCTAAAGTAAACACAGCCATTTAGTACATGAGTTGAGAGTTACGCATATTTGTCATTTTTTGTTGAATAGATCCATGTCTGTTGTACATACATGTTTATGACATATCAGATAAATTACTTGCATTTACCAAGGTTTATATTTTTTCAGTGGCTGTAGGTTTATGCCGACTATATAAGCTAGGAGTATACAAAAGCGGCTGGCTTTAGCCAGTTATAGCTAAAGGCAGGAATAGGTTGCAACAGCTGTCTAGAGTCTACCATATTTTATGAAATTAACTGTATGTGAAAGGCAGGGGTCAGCCGTATCACAGGGCTTGTGAGACGTTCTTCTTCATCGCTCAGTTTGTGTGAACAGCTTTATATTCAGACATCTGTTTAAAAGTAATGATGTTTAGAATAATGTCTATACTATTTAATGCAGTGTCATTACATAAACTTATATAAAACTTCACAATTCATGATCATGCTCATTTTAGGGATTGGCAAATGCAGAGAACATTAACTTAAAATAATTATACACCATAATTATGTTTAAACTTTGCAATTACGGACAATACATGTGAATTCAATGTATAGCGAACCAGTATGAGATGAAGTCTATGTGCTCTAGTTTTTTTGCTAACTAATTTAATTTCACATTTAGCATACATTTCGGTGGTTATAATTCCAAATATACTCAATTTGAAAACAAATTGGGGTAGAGGCACCCATTTTGTACGGAAGCCATTTTAGGACATGAGAAAAAAAAAATTAAATTGTATATACGATGTAGTAAATTGTATATACGAAGTACTAAACTGGCTATATCTTAGTTAATATTTGGTGTACAGTTATGTGCAACCTTTAAACAAAGTTAGAAAATTCTAGATACAGTTTAATTTGTGACAATGGCATGTCCATATACCCAGCTCTTTCTATCAGGCCCCAGTCTTCCCTTCCCTTCTTAGTAGTATTTCCTGTAGTATGTGATGCTGACTTTAATTGCACCATGTTACATTTTAATAATATCTTGATCCATGCTAATTGCATATTGTCAAATTGCATAAGTATTACATATAGCCTGCAATTATAGACCAAACATGGATGATATCAGGAAGGAGGACTTTAAAATAACTTTTCCCATCAATCTAGGAGGGATCCAAGATAGATAGATAGACAGAAAGATAGACAGATAGATAAATTAGATTGATAGATAGATATGGGAAATGCAGCCCTCTAAGGCAAGTTCTTGCAACTATCCAGGGTTGATTGATGAGATGAGAGGGAGGAGTCCACCCATGTTACACACTTACCCCATGGGTGGGGTCTTTTACTTGCCTTAGCATATGGACACTGACTGGTTATAATTTATCAGGGCCCAATAGATTCCAATATTGCTCAAATAAAAGGAAAGGGAAAGCGAAGGAAAGGGGAAGGGAAGGAAAGGGACAGGGAAGGAAAGGGAAGACTGGGGCCTGATAGAAAGAGCTGGGTTTAAGGACGTTTATACAATTTAGTATTTCGTTTAAACGATTAAGTATTCCGTTTATACAATTTAGTATTTCGTTTATACAATTTAGTATATCATTTATTCAATTTAGTATTTCGTATATACAATTTAGTATTTCGTATACTCAATTTATTATATCGTATATTCAATTTAGTATTTTGTATATACGATTCAGTATATCGTATATTAAATTTAGTATTTCGTATATTCAATTTAGTATATTGTATATTCAATTTAGTATTTCGTATATACAATTTAGTATTTCGTATATTCAATTTAGTATTTCGTATGTTCAATTTAGTATATTGTATATTCAATTTAGTATTTCGTATATACAATTTAGTATATCGTATATTCAATTTAGTATTTTGTATATACAATTTAGTATTTCGTATATACGATTTAGTATATCGTATATTCAATTTAGTATTTTGTATATACAATTTAGTATTTCACATATTTAGTATTTTGTATATACAATTTAGTATATTGTATATTCAATTTAGTATTTCGTATATACGATTTAGTATATCGTATATTCAATTTAGTATTTCGTATATACGATTTAGTATTTCGTATATACGATTTAGTATTTCGTATATTCAATTTAGTATATTGTATATTCAATTTAGTATTTCGTATATACGATTTAGTATATCGTATATTCAATTTAGTATATCGTATATTCAATTTAGTATATCGTATATTCAATTTAGTATTTTGTATATACGATTTACTACTTCGTATATACAATTTACTAAATCGTTTATACAATCTAATTTTTTTTTCTCATGTCCTAAAATGGCTACCGTAATTTTGTGCAAAAGCTAAAAAAATTTTTTTTAAAGCAGCTATATCTGAAAAATAAGATTATTTCAGACATTTGAATCATTTGATTGTGGGTGCCACTGTTTTATTACAATTAATGGTGGCACCAACATGTAATAATTAATATTTTGCACTTAAGTTCTTCTCTGAGACCAAATGACAAACTGACGCAAGAAAAGACTTACCATTATAATTGCTGGAATGAGCAGTACAGAATCTACTGATCCGTTTCTGCATAAATTAGTGTCTGGTCCGCCACTCATTGTTCCTTAGAAATGCTTAGACACTTCCTTTCATCCAGAATGGACACAAATCGTAGTTTTGTCAAAAAATAAAATTCGAGCATCCAGGCACATATGCTAGGACCTGCCTAAGCATAAACGCGATAGGCAGGTCGGTGCTGTCCATCTCCCATGGCTGATTGGCCAAGCACTGAATTTTCTGATTGGCTGTGCTATTTTTAGACTGGGGAACACTTTCCGGTCCACGCATTTTCAATGTTAAAGGCAGAGATGCGCACGCGCGCTACCGTGCAGCCCCTATACCTGCGTTCTACGTCAGCCACACAGCTGTACATTACAATAAAACCTTCGCAGCGATTCTGGTGGAAACATAACAAGAAAATTCTTTAAAAAAAAAAGAATAGATGTCTGTCGGTGTGTGAACAGCAGAGAAATGGCATTGTCCAGTGTGAAATATAATGAATGCAAATACATGATAATAGAGTCTTTTCACTGAACAGCCCTGAATTCAGCAGGACATAAGTCTTTCCTCTCCTCTTCTTACTCACTTTGCTTTTCAGACACAGTAGGTAATAAATAACTGATTCCATAAATATAACTTTCGCAGAAAAATAACAAACATCAACTAAATGATAAAGTGTCAAATATACATTAAAATGCACTAAAATTCTGCTGCTAGGATGCACTTTGCTTCAGCCAATCAAAGCTTAACTTTTTTTGGTACTTATGGCCTGTAAGTTCTATATATAGGCCATGTGATCATTGCAATCACCTGAAAAAAAAAACAAAGTTTAGCTTGTTCTACTGCAGTAAAATCCCATGGTTACAAGTGAAATTAGGACTAAAACCTTAATTAATGAATTTTGGAAGTGGTAACCAAGGACTTTATTCAAAATTAGCTAAAACTATGGTCACTGTAGAGCTCACTTGTGTGAATTATCATGATTGTGTAATCGCCAGGAGAGTAGAAATTTTGACAGAACATCTTCTCTTCATCTGACCTTATTTACAAAATAATTACATAATATATGCAGTCTTAAGATTTGTGTTTCATATCTTTTAAAGAGATTCATCAATTTTCTCAATTTTTACCAAGCAAACTGCTATAACATTTATGTACGTTACAGATCTGAGTATCTGTTTGCTATATATAGATCTGGCATTGTTAAAGCTCATATCAGTCTCAGTTATAAAAAACATTGTCAATGGTTAGATCATCTATTTTCTATCACTATGCACATTTCAGGTCAATATTATTTATCAAAGGTAATACAAAAATAAAGTGACATTGAACACAAATGATGATAAAGATGATCATGAGGACAATGCAAGCACACCATACTCAATTTATATATGACAAATAAAAAGGGCAGGTTGTTTATCACTCATGATCAGTAACTGTTTGCCAGCCGATTGTGAGACCAGTAAACTATATTGTTTCCTATTTATTTAATGCAAAGTGAATCAATTTTAGGGTCTTTCTACAAACAAAAAGTCCCTTTTCTATTCGTTGACCTTATTAGCGGAGACAAAATTCATTTATTGCTTTTTTTCTTCTATTGTCCATGTATGTGCTTTACCACTTTTTTTTAGTATTTAAGTGTCCCACTACTGCGGTTTCGGCAGTTCTTACTAGCTTAATATGTCCTTCAACATGAAAAATCGAACATCAAATTTTGGCATAAAAATGGTATCAAATAGTTGTTGAAATTAAAGCCAAAATAGTTTTTACACAAAATATAATTAAAAGTCCGACAGCTGCAGCAACCTTTTCCTGGATGTAGCTATAACTGGCTAAAGCCAACTGCTTCTGTCTACTCCTAGCTTATAGTTGGCATACACATATCACCACTGAAACATATAAAATGTATCTAATATATCATAAATATGTATGTACAATAGACATGCATTTATGCACCAAATGGTGCTGCATGTACTTTTAGATCTGGCTCTGAGTAGTCAGCCATAGCCATTTTTGCATTGTGACAGGTAGCATCATATAGCAGAAGTTGTCTAGCATTATCTCGGTTCATTTTGACAGTGAGGCCGTTTTTAATGAAACTAACTGTACATCAGAAGTCTGACATATGTTTGCTGCACGGCCACTAAATTGACTAAAATATCAAGGAAGTGTACTTATAAAACATTTTAAACACTTTATCATACAGAGTAAATTTTTTGGGTGTCATTATCAAACAGTTAACTGACATCTGACTTTGCCACTGAAATCACTATGTAAGGGCAGGGCCAATAAAATATTGAGCTGCTGCACTCTTTCGCCCCCTTGCGGCCTTGGGCAGTATAAGATAAACAAGTCGATGACGTCATAACAAAGAACACAATGACCGATAAAAAGACAACAACTATTGCGAAGTCACGGGTAATTGTTTGCCTGCACTCGCTAGGTGAATAAAAAGCTGAAGTCACGTAAGCTCATGACCCGGTTTTGCTACATCTCGCAAATCGCTGTATCTCATTATATCACAAATTTAATGCTCCTTACAACAACAAACCAGGCCCCTAATTCTCAACCATAACATTATCATATAGCACCAGAGCCAAGGGCTTAAAAAATGAATTTTCAATGCCTTTTGAATGATACAGGCTATCTGCGTTTCCTTGGATATAGTTGTAATTGTGGATCATGCATAATATGTAAGCTAAATAATTTATGATCATTGTATAGTTCAGTCATAATCTCATTCTGAGCATCTGTATATAGTATTATATATTTTTATTAGTCAGCTAAAAGCTTTATAGTTTATGTTCTATTGTTTGTTTTACAACTCCGACTATAAATATTGTTTACCTTATCTTATCTTATCTTTGCTGCAGCACAACCAATGTTTTTCGTATCTTAGAAGCTGCTCAATACATGAAAAAAGGCACAAATTAGGAGGCGATGCATCTTGGAGTACACACCATGATAACTGCTATTGTCAAGGTTCTTGAAATGCCCAGACCAATTTTTAACGTGAAGTAAAACTGTCCAAGATGTAGCACATGAAAAATGTTTGGACAGGATTCGAACTCTATAAGAAATACTGACCACCACATGAACCATGAGACCGCATAGAATAGATAGAATAGATGGAATAGATATGAAATGTCATTATGGTAAGTGCATAAGTGTTAGTTAGAGTCTGGAAATGAAAGTATTTTAGAATTGTGCTCTTTTAATGATGCCTGTGTGCTATGTGGGATTTGCTGAGGGTTTTGCTGCAGCACAACCTATGTTTTTCTAAGAGTGTAGTTGGCATTTGTGGTCAACTGAAGCCACACATGTCGGTTTTACCACAGGTGCCAGCTGAAATACATGTGTTTCATCATTGAATACAATGAATATATGTACTACTACTAATAAACACAATCGCAAGAATGTCTGCATTCCATTTATTACACACCACAATATAAAAAATGTTAGTATGCATGAATTCGTTTTTAGTTTATCAGCTTGTAAAATGTGTTTGCCTGCTACATGGCCATTGTACTAACATTTATAAAATCATGATAAAATAACATCATGGTGGCATCAAACATCATCCTAACATTATGAATCTAGTCATTACAACCTTCCAGAGGACGAACAAAACATACAAAAGAACAATGGTAAAGTAAAAAACATCAAATAAAAAGACCATCCACCCTGTTATGTAGTAAAATATAAATCAAGTTTTCATTTTTTGTGACGATTTCCTTCGGAACATGTTATGATAAAATTATCTTGTAGATCATGGTTGTTTTGACACATGGCATGCCAATTTTCAATTAACTGACATGGACCTTGCTTTGATTGGCCAACCTGGATGGTTTGTGAAGTTGTGGGCATAATGTTTATAGGATAGGGTAGGATAGGATATTATTATTATCTTATATATGAATGGAATAAGATTAATAAAAATCACCAGACACAGCAACAAAAAAATAAATAAAATCTATCAAAATGCAAAATCTACTAATCTAAGTGTTAATGCGAAAACAAGTCCACTATTCACTTCTATGGGTAGAAGAATTCTAGGGATGTAACCTTTTGAAAGTCATAGTTTTTATTGTGCTATTCATCTCATTACAGCCAGAGAGCTATGCATCATGTGTCAATTGACGAGAATTTGCTAAATGAAAACCATTATTTTCCTTCTTTTATGAATTTCCCCTTTTTGCCATGGTCTTTTCCACTTAACCTGAGCCTTTCAAAGGATATGAGCGCTCAAGTCAAGGTGTGACAGCTCCCTAGCAATGCTTGTGTGTATGGGCATAATGCTGAGAAGTTTCTGATGAGTAAATACACTACTAGACCTGTCAGAGCTTATTGACATGGAAATACTGCTGCTTAACATCACTGAAGTTTTCCAGACAAGAACAAAGTTTTAAATACACATGAACTGGTCATAAAAACATAGGCTGCAATGCAACAAAACCCTCAGCGAATCTCACATAGCACACAGGCATCATTAAAACTGTTCAGTGTTCATCCAACAAACAGAAGAGCGGATGTTACACTTTCATTTTCAGAACAGAACTCTCACACACACATTCGTTTCCAGAGCTGAACTCTAACACTAACCCTGCAAACACAACTTTTGAATAATATTAGCACTCACTCATTGGGACAATATTTGACATAAAATGTTCCAAAACAGATTGTGTAAATTTTGAGACAACATTGTATGATATAATTACGTTGTTAAACTATTTTGATAATGTTTCGTGATAATATGGTTTATAATATTGCAGCAAGCTTTTCTGGGGTCCACACTTTCATATGGTTATATTCTGCTCAAATAATATTGTCACAACATAATTTGAATGATAATGTGGATGTTGTAAAAATATCTGTGTCATATTTTTTAAATATGTTATTAAACACATTGCAAGAAGAATTTTATTCACCATATAAAAATGTGTTCTGCCACTATTTCCATAGTGTTTTGTTTGAATATAATTAATGATGTTGCCGCAAGTATTTCTAGGTCCTCCCTAACATATTGTTACATTATGCTCAAATAATATTGTCACAACATTCGGTAAATGATAATATGTATGTTGTAATGATGTCTGTGCAATGTTTTTAAAAATATCATTAAAAACATTGCTGCAATGTTTTTAATCTACAAGCGCCATCTAGGGATTATATTCATCTAGAAGCCATTTTGATGTGGAGAGAGTTTTCAAGTCTCGGCAACATCTGAGAAATAGGTTGGTATTTCTATTATTTTTTGTAGCATTGTCAGTGATAAGTCTTTGTAGAAAACATATGACGATTAATTCCCAGTCAGCCCCTAAAGAATTTGCAACATCATAAATTGATGGCAGCACAGTCACTGTTGTCATGTTAATGTTAATAATATATAGTATATGCTGAGTTTCAATTTAACAGTTTTTCTATGATAATTTTCAGAGATGTATACTGATGTAGAAGTGAACCTTATCATGAGCCTGACTGACAACACACATGACTTTGAGAGATACATCACTGTGAATGCTCACCCGCTATTGCCATTTATATATTCAGTATCAAAAGATATAATTGCAATTTTGTTGAAATCGATAACTTCCAGATACTGATGGAATGTTCATTTGAAAATAAAGATTTTCTCTCCTTATTCCAGACATGTTGCTGTTATATTTCATATATCAAACCTGAATCATGATATAAAATATTGCAAAAATCGTTTTTCTTAATATTTAGAAAATATTGCTTGAAAGTGTTTAGGGTCCACATTTCAATCTTGTGACAATATGTTCTTGTGACAGTATGATCTGTAATACTCTCAAAATGTTAGTGAAACATGACAATGCTGTGAAAATATTCTCATAATATTGTATTGGAAGGATTAAAAAATAATCTGATTGTTCTAACAATATATTCATAATGTTTTTGGGAATATTATCAGAAAAGTTGCCGCACACTTTTCTAGGGTCCACACTTTCATACTGCAACAATGTGATCTACAATATCGTGACAATATTATACAATGTTTTGACAAGATCATCACAATATGCTTGTGTTTGCAGGATATGTACCTACCCTAAAATAAAATTTCATACAGTAACACTCTATATGGCGTAGTGGTGCGTTTCCCCAAAGAAACAAAACAACATTTTTTTAAGTTCTATCATTTCTTTCTTATTTTGTAAAACATAACTGAGATATGTCAGTGTCACTACCAAAAGGCACAACCCGATGATACAGAGTAATACTGTATGAAATTTTGTAAGGGTACGTCAGTGCTGGAGTTCTGCCCTGGAAACCCAATTTAACACACTTTTTAATGTTTTTCCAGATTTGTATGAAAAAAGCATGATATGGATGTCAAAATGATATTCCCTCACTAACGCCACTCGTAAATCCTGGCCAATCTGTTCACTCATACAGGGAAATAACTAGAATTTAGATAACGTTATTTGCGAATTTCACTCATATGGGATTAATAGTGTCTTTGATAAGGAAGTTTAAAAAAACAACAAACAAGAATCTTTCATGTTTTCCCCTACACTTATTAGCTCTTATTATATAAAAGGCTCACCCAACTACACTATTTTAGACATATTCTGGCAAAGTTGTAGGCATCTAGGTGCAGTAGTGCGTGAGATCTGCTCCGGAAATGAAATAAATTGTTTTCTTCTATTTTTTCAAAATTTTGTCAAACCTACCCGAGACAATTTAGGGGCGTCCTTTTCTCGTGATGAGTGGGCCTACTATGTCTGTCGCACCGCGCCATTTCGTTGAATAAGTGATTGCAGTCAACGTGCGGACACTTGTCAAGAGGTAAAGTAATGGTGGATTATTGATGCCAAACTATTTTTGCAGATAAACGAGTACTGACATGTGACATGAAGTGTACAACAAAGCACAAATGTTACAAAACAAAGTGTGCAGAAAAAATTTAATTTTCATGAGTGTGAATTTCAGGGCGGGATGATTGATTGCATTGATCATCCCCCCCCCCCCTTCCCCGCGAAACGAGTCATGAGTGGGCTGTCAGCGGAAATTCCCTCACTCGTGGCTAATGCCACTAGTATATCCTGGCTAATCTGTTCACTTGTGGGAATATCAAAATATACCACATAATCATATAGAGCATTTCTCTGAATTTCATTAGGGTAAGTGCATTAGTGTTCGAGTTCTGCACCAGAAACAAATGTCACAGTTGCCCGCCCGCCCATGGACGGACACCAATTTTTTCCTAGTGATAACATCAATCCTCTTCGAACTTTGTTCGCTGAGGGTTAGAAAAAAGAGATTAATAAATACATTTTAAAATATTTCTCAGGCCATTGTACAATGTATTAAAACTAACAACTTCACTTCAGCTTGACAATCCCCTCCCAACACGTTCATTTTGAAGTCCCCTCAGCTAGATGTTTTGCTTGTTTAAATTTCTATGAACAAAGTTATTCAAGCTCATGAAATGTAAATCTACAAATTAGACTAGTTTATATTTGTTGGTTTTTTTTTTCACTTTTGTCATTTTTTATGTTATATTTGTCCACAGTTTTTAATATGTCAATCCAATGCACAAAACTTTAATGTAAGTTTACAATGCTGAAAATGAATGAATATCGCAACAGTAATCTATTCACTGAGTATTCAGTTTTTAAATGTAGCTTTTACATTAAAAAATGTACTCATAGAACTCGTTATTCTTTATAATGGTACTTAAAGGAGCTGAGTTCTCACCATGCCAGCTTATATTTTGCCGATGGCTGTTAGGCCCAAGGGAAAATACAGGCTGACAGGGTGAATACGAGGGTCAATGCAAAATAAACTATGCTATAATTGTATTTATTTTATGATTGAAAACTCAATGTTTTTAAATTAAAAAATAGAAACCAGCAGCAATGATTTGTCAGATTAACATTGTGTCTTGACATCACCAGTAGGCAGGCATATAGGACGGGTAAGTTGATTTTGCTCTCGTGCATTTGAGAGCACAAAAAAACTACTTCCGGGAACCACGTCTAGAATGGTGAAATTGCATGGAGGGAGGCTAAGGTACTTAAGAATCACAGCTTGACAACCCATGGTTTTGGTTGTCGGAGTAAGAGCAACATTTAAAGTAAGTTTTAAGCCCAAAACGAGAGCTTAGACCGCAGATTATTTCAGTAATGTACCTGAGAAGTTAGGCATGGATTCGGCCGGTACTCAAGCCATCTATTTATGTCTGATTTGGACAAATATTGGCCTGCGAGTGATAGATATCTCTCGAAAATGCTATCTTCGATACTTCTGGTGACAGCTACATATGCTTAACTCTATTGAAAAAATACTCGACCATCAGGTTTTGTCTCATTCACTCGCCTATTTCAAATATGCACTACAAATTGACGATACTTTGGTCGTAACTTACGCCCCCTTTAGTGACTATGTCTCATTGCCGTATATATATAACTGCCCTGGTCATTTTGACAACCTTAAATTGTTTTGCATAGCCGTAGTGAAATTTTGTAAAACTCCTACAATTGTGAGAGTAGAGGAATTTTACGCTGAAATTTAACAGATTTACCTGATATACATCTATCTCCCATTTCCTGTGACAATGCAGAAATCAACGCAGTATCCAATGGCCACACGCATTCAATGTTATTCTTCCCAGAATGAATAGCTTCGAATTGAATTTTAGATCAAAGAGAGGTGGCCATCTTGGGAGGCCAAGGCTTCAATAGTTTTGCCTCATAATCATTTAACACAACTATCCCTTTGGTCAAGGGGTTCAGATTGACTACAAATGAATGCTCTTGTTGTTTAATGTCAAGTTTCTCAACCAAATTGTGGTTAATTTTAGCATGATCACGTAACACACACAGCCCTTCAAAATGTAAGATTCAAAACCCTTAATGATCCCCCTTGATGACTAAAGGGGCATTCACACTGTCATGGATGAGCATGGCGAGTGAGCGTGGATGAAAAAATATTTTTACTCTTGCTTATCTTTGTTCATACATAAGTACAGGATATTGCCGAGCGCTTCATGGATACTCCTGCTAATACGTAGAGTGCTCCTGGTAGCGCTAAATCATCCATGTCCACCCGTGGAGAGGGCAAATTTCTAAACATGTTAAAAATTTGGTGAATTGATTACATAATTTACAGGACTCACTCGGAAGTCATTCGGCGAGCGTTGTCCTAGCCATCATCCGTGCCATTATCTGTGGCCATCATAATCTGTGGCCATCATACGTGGCCATCATCTGTGGGTAAGCAGGGGAAGCTGTCCATCCATGTATACTGGCCATCCACTCTAGGACAGCTCGTAGAGCGCTCGTGAAAAGCTCGGTGGACCTCCATGCCCATCCTTAGTCCATCCTTAGTCCATCCTTAGCCCATCCGTAGCCCATCCGTAGCTCTCATGTACTCTTGAACCACTCACACAAGCGATCTATGAGTGCCTGACGGATGCCTCACGGATGCCTCACGGATGCCTCATGGATGCCTCACGGATGCCTCACGGATGCCTGGCAACTGACGTCCGCCAAGCGGTCTATGGAAGTCTGCCCAGCTGTCTACGGAAATCCGCCGAGCAGTCGAGGTATGTCCTTCGAGTAAGAGGTTTTTCCCAAGCATGGGAATTAATAGGTATTTGATATAAGATTCTGGTGGTGCTCCTCCATTTCAGGGGAGGTCTGGGTAGCAAGGGGGATATGGGAGTCAGAATCCTCCTATCACAAGGCCTGTGGAAGGATAGGCAAAACAAAATAACAAAAGCTCTGAAAGTGCAATTAGCACCTGTTTCTGAAACTGTTATTGACAGTCGTTCTCACCGGTTGTATGTCATGTATGTATGAAATTAATTTTTGAAGAACTGCGTGGAGAATTGTTGTTCAAATAACTTCTTTGTGATTTATTTGAATTTATATCTAAATGAGATAAACGAGGATTTAATATGCTTAAGACAGAAGGACAGAGACTTTAGTAATAAATGCACAAAACATGTATTGGTATCAAACTTAGACATTTTATAGAAAGACATCATTTGCCTCCATAACTATCCGAACAATCGAAAATCTTATTAGATGTTTTATGTTAAATGTGTCACCTTGAATAAGCGTAGACAGTATATGACCAGTGTCCAGTCAAAACTGACCACTATGGAATGCCAAATGTCATCAAACAAAGGAACGTGATCGTTTGTGTTTGTAACGAGAGGGGGGGGGGGATACGAGTAACATTTCCAGGATATTTAACACTCAGTGAGCTTCTTTCTGTCTATCAATATATGTAGGAAACATACGTTTTTACAATAATATAGGACATAGGATACTATAACATAATAAAATAATAAAATAGCGAGCAGACTTCGGATAAACTAGTTGACTAGTTCATTTGCTATCACGCAAACTTAACTTAAACATATGAATAAATGAATAAAGATCAGATTAGTCTGTCTTTCCACAATCATAACTTATATGTCATCATTCAATCAGTCAAAAATGCATTTGAACAGCTCATTATTGCAGTTCCATATATCAATCAATTAACCAATCAATCAACTAATCAACCAACCAATCAACCAATCAACTAATCAATCAACCAAACAATTAATCAAGCAAAAAATTAATCAATCAGTCAGTCAGTAAGTCAGTTAGGCTGTGTGATGTCTGTCTGTCAGTGAACTTAATTTCACTGTAACAGTTGCAAGAATGTAATCCTCCTACTTGATGGCAAAGTAAAAAAAAAAGGGGGGGGGGAGAGAAAATTCAGAAAAACTGAAACCCCTGAATGTTCTTTGTGCACACTGCCCACAAATAACCTTAAATTAAAATGTTTACCGTAAATGTCGAGTGATGCCAAGTGCCTCAAAAATCAGGCAGTCAGGTATACTCAGCTTTGCACGCCGACCGCTCTGGAAAAGCTCGGCAATACTCGGCCATACTCGTTACCACTCTGGGTTGGTAGATTAAGAACCCACAAATTTTAAACATGTTCAAAATTTTCTAGGAGTCGGTGAGTACACTTGGTCCCTCAGCGAGTACTCTTGGTCATATGTAGTGCTGTGTGGACGTGTTTTCCCCGCGAGCGGACGGCGTGTAAAGAAAAAAGAGTTATTGGCTAGACACTTGGGACAATAGAGGAGTGCTTGGTCAGGGAGTTGTCAGCGAGCGGTCAGTGAATGGTCGACGAGCGCTTGGCGTGTTTTTGCAGAGTGCTCGTGTTCACTCTCCTTCAATCCTGTTCACTCTTCATCAAACGGCAACAACACTGGGTCCACACTTGAATTAATCGGCGAGATGTTGGCAAGCAATTGGCGAGTCGTTGCTGACTTGCTTTTTCTCACTGGCACTAGGCATCAAATGACCAAGAATGAAGCTGTTTCATTGCTCGCGAGCAATCGTCATTACTCGGCATCGTGACTCGGCTATGTGAGACAGTGGCTTTACGTTTATATTAAGAACTAAGTTGATGGTGAATGTATCTTTTACATGATAAAGTTGTTTGCTTTTTATGACATTATAATTGGACTTAATGTTTTTGGTGGAATGGAAAGAACAGATGTCACTGACATGAATATATGCTAGATTCAATGTGATGAATTACGCTAAGTGACCTTCTAAATTAAATAATTGGATATTTCATTTTCAAAATTTAACGAGCGAACACTACACTGTAATTATTGTTTGGCTAAGACCTAATTAGCTATTTAATTGACTCTACATAGTAGCATCTCTCCACTACCACTTTTGACAATGAAGTTTGCCAGACCAAGACAATGTCAAGTAAGATGTCATACTTTTTAAGAAGTCAGTCATTACGACAAAACCCCGTTCCCATGCATCTTGTTGATCTACTTGCCGAACTCTTACGACTAGTTCGTCAAAAAGTTCGTTGGTAATCGCCGAAATTCGTCACCTGTATACAGCTGTACATCATTTTATGAGAGAGTGACTTTCTTGTCCTGCACAATAATATTATTTGAAGCGTATCTAATACAATTCCCACACCCATTAAATTTGAATTGACTTGCACAGTAAGAACAGAATAGATGCATGCACGAGTGCCAATACCGGTTCATGTATGAAATGATATGTTTAAACAAATATTTGACTTATTTACTTCCACAGTGACAAGGTTGGTCATTAAACGTTGCACTACCAGAATCGACATTGTTGAAAGTCATTGTGTCAACAAATATTGTTTGAAGTTTTTGTAACATTTTACAATTGATCAATTATTATTCAGTGGTACAAGTCTTTCTTGACTTCTTGTCTTGTGTTCTGTCCACTAGTTTGATCTGTGCCTATAAATTGTGGAAGTCTAAATCGGTGTCACCCTGTCTCTATCACCGCCTATACTTAACTGTGTTTCTATTATGTTTAGCAAGCTGTCAAGCAGACATAATGATGAAATGATAAGGCTATAAAGCACTGCTAATTTAACGTCTCACGCAAACAAAATCCAGTAGAGATGGGCTAGTATGAGTGCAATTCCTGGAATTTGAACCCACACAGCCCCACTTCCTTCAGAGGAGCTGTCACCATTTTATACCACTATTTATTTATTCCAATATATTTTACATGGGTTGCATCATCAGCACAGCTGTTTTGCAGATGGCCCATAAAAACAATATGTTATAGTACAATATAGTATAAAAAAAACCATTTAAAACAAAAGGCGTATAAAAAAAGAAATATATAAAAGTAAGATTCATAAAATAAAATGTGGCGTTTCAAGGCATATTTAAAACCAATCAGGTTGTTTACATCCTTTAAACTTGATGGCAACAAATTCCATAAGATAGCACCAACATAACCAAACGACCTCTCAGCAAACCGACTAGATACATGTGGCACATATACATTCATTTAAGAAGACAGTCATTACCACTAAACCACTCTTACATACAGTTGTTGCTCTTGGTAAATACAATACAGTGTAGTAATAAGCCAAAGCAAAGCTTTGGTTTTCATGGCCACCAGGGGGCAGCACCGGCATGATAAATGAAGAATTTCAGATTTTGTCAATCTCGCGCATATATCTGTATATGGTTATCCTTGGGGTTTTTTTTTTCACCCGAGATTCTCGAACGGCAAGGCAAACAACATGATGAGCATTGTCGATTCACTTCGAAGAAATCTGAGATGTAACAGAGAGGCTGCATACACTATCAGATCGAAAAATTAACCCAATATTATACCCAAAGTAGACCCTTTTCTATTGTACTTTGCCGGGATATAACTGGCCAGTTTGGCTTGTTATCTCCCGGCTTTGGAGCAGTAATATCATTCATGAACAACTGCTAACATAGGGATTAGCAAAAACACACAAACACAAACAATGTGAAACAAGGTAAATGGTTCAATCACAACAAATCCCGACCTAGTACACAACAAAGAGTAAATCCTCTTTAGGATTGTTTACCTTAGAATTTGTTGTTTCTTGTTTGCTGTTGTTGTTGCATAGTTTCAACCATATCATAATCTTCGCAAAATCAAATCATCCATGAAAATAGTCCCACAATTACAGCTAAAATATGGCATTATGAATTGCGAAAAAGCCACTATTGACTGCGCATTGGGTATAAGTCAGTTATACACCTTATACTCAGGATATAACATTCCAACGTGGGCAGTTAAATCCCTCGGCTTCGCCTCGGGATATAACTGCCCACATTGGAATGTTATATCCCTTGTAATGGTGTATAACTATTACTTAAACGAGATACGAATAGGAGAAGGCAGAGAAGCAGGTTCTCTGGTGAACGGCATCGAGGGTGTCGCCCAATTCATAACTACGTATCAGATCAGTATTCCATCGTTTAGTATAGCTCATGCTGAATCCGGACGTGTTTTCGGATTGAAAATAGACCAAATATTAAGTGAGGTGGAGACCGAAGAATGCAGGTAGGTTGGCGGCGGCAATGATTGTGGCGCTCTCGCTAATGTCCGCGCCTGCACTATATTATTATTATTTTTTTAGTTTACACTACAATACGTGCACTTGAATTTATTAACCCCCCCCCCCCCCCCCCCCGGCTGGGGCACAAAATTTAAACATTTTTTCATCTGTCATGGTATGCATTAAAGTTTCTTGATATAAATTGTTGTGCTATTAATTCTAAACTAGCACTGCTATAAGGTCATATAACATTTTGTATCCTTCTTTAAAATAGCAAAACCCATAACAATGTACAATGAATGCATAGATCTCATGCAGTTTGCACAGATAAACATATATACAGTATAGCTCATCTTGCTTAAAGTAAAGAAAATGGATTTACACAATAAGTTTAAAAGACAATTTCGTTAGCACAGTTAAATTCTACACAAAGGTTTTATTATTTGTATCCTTTTTTCTTGTCACTTTATAACAACAATAAATTGGGGGGGGGGGGAGGGATTCTAAAATGTTGTGCAATTCAGGCAAGTAGGAACTGAACAAGGATACTAATGATTTTTGTCACTTTTTAGTCTTTTGTTGCCAAACTCCCAAATTCCACATTTTCAGCCTTTCCCAGTCCATAAAACAGCAATTCAGCCTCTTTCTGGAACTGGAAATGACGGGGAAAATGGTGACGTCACTTAGCAACCAAGGTTGCCATTCAGTCTCATTCTGAGTTACATTAAAAGGCCGGCATTAATGGTGTGAATGGTTGCTAAGGAGCTTTGACTTGCAATCATGGTTGTTATGGAGGTCATGTGACCCACAGGCAGTTGCTACATCCATTCAGCCTCCTTATAGTTTTGAATTTTCCAGTTATTGGGGACTGACCAAGCTCTGACTTGTTGAGTCTCATTCCTGTCTCAATTAAGGAGACAGGTCGGGTCTGTCAATCGAAAAGTGACGTCCCAATATTTTGGATCCTAGATATCAGCCAATCAGATCACAGAACTCACCAGATCCAACCTGAGTGTTATAAACTCTGACAGAACCAGAGAGGACCAAGCTATTGAAATTTTATTGGCAATTTGCCACCAGGGTAAATCTTTGTTCCATATGATTTTGCATACTACCACTACAATTGGACCTAGTTTATATTTATTTATTTTTGGTAATTTAATTATTGGGTAAAGCAATGAGCAGCAATGTAATGCCCATAGCTGTCTGGAATTTTTATTTTTTGAAAATAGGATGAAAAATTAAAATAATTATAAAAGGCTTTAGTAATGTAATTGTCAAGTTGCATTTAACTTAAAAGTGCAACAATATGAAGGTAAATTGTTAATGTACCAGCTCTGAGTGCCCCAGCAGGTATGAGACAATGCTTGCTTGGTGGACAGGACACAGTATAAATGATTTGATCGTCTGAAGCAGAATGATTAGCCTGAGAGGTAACTGGTTCAATGACCAGTAGTCGATGCATGGATCCAACCCAGTAAGCTCTGCCTCCTTTGTCCAGTACTTTTTAATTTGATTTGAGGGATCCTACAATACATGCATTTGAACTTTTATCAAACTCCCCCAGCCAGGAGACAAAATTTAAAAAAAAGTTGTATCCATTATGGCCTTCATTAAAATATATTGGATTTAAAAGTTTGTGACATAAAAACCAAATGTTGCCACTGCCCCTATTCAGTCAGAGTTCAAAAAGATCACTTGCTCTGTGAGGTCATGTGACCTGCCATTCAGCATCATTCTGAGTTTCATTCAAGAACCTTAATTCTACTTGCAAGCATGGTCGTTAGGGGGCTCAGCCTCTTTCTGGTTTTTAATTTAATTTATAACAGAAAATAAAACAACAAATTTAGGTTTATTAAGTAAACCGGACCTTAGCTCCCTTGAGAAATACGCGTAGAAGGTCCTGGCTAAGCGGGAAGGATATAGGAGGATTATCCAGGGATGAGATAGCGTATTAATTAGAACAGAACCAAGATGGCTGCCGGCATTAATTTATATGATGTTCATCCCTACTTTAAAAGATCAATTTTCAGTCAAGAGTTCAAAAAGGTCACGTGTTTGTGAGGTCATGTGACCTGCCATTCGTCCTCGGTCTGAGTTTCATTCAAGTGCCCTGGAAACAATGGTGTAAATGGTTGCTAAGCAGCATAATTCTACTTGCTAGCATGGTTGTTAGTGTGGTCATGTCACCCACAGGACAGTTGCTATGGTGCCACAGGACCCATATCCATTCAGCCTCCTTCTGAAAGTGATGGCGGCCATATTGGTAGTGAGCATGTGCTCACTTCAGGGGAAAGTAGGGGTTAAATAGAAGAATAGAGTGTGAATAGAAAGTTGTAATGGTGACAGTTAGAACCGGAGAAGATGGAAAGAATGAGGTAGGCCATAGCACGAACGAGGCCCAAATGGCGGCGTGCATAGACGCGCAAATTCGAGGTTACTCAATTATATAAATAGATTTCAAAAATTTTGTGCTATTCTGCTTCATGCAGCCTCCAAATGGAGGCTGAATAGTATCTATGGATAATAGTGACGTCATAGACAAATTCTCTGGCTTTAACATATTACAGATATGTAGGAGTATAGCATACTGTATAATTGAAACTTTTACTTCACCTGGAGAAGGTATAGGTGTAAATCTGTATCTAGCAGGGTCCACTGAGACAGCCATAGGTCGAGACCAGGACATGCTTGCTGCTGCATCCCATTCGTACATTTCCATGGTAACCAGCTATTATCATGTTCATGTTATTTATACAAGTGTCAACTGTGTGAATGCAAGATTCCAACACGAAGTCTTTATGCTTTAATGTCAGTGGTATTATTTAGACGATATACAAATATATAATTCTTCCTCATATCGAAATGTCAGCACCAAATTAAACGTATATTAAAGTGCATTCATGAATGTTCACTATGATATTTCTTTTCACCAGCATGGTTTCACAATGCCAAGTTGTAAGTTATCCATACCAAGAACAGGTGTTAAATGTTTTGAGTAAATCCTTGGAGATCAGTGTTGAGAGTTTGACAACGTATGTGGCACAAATGCACGTCTGTGTTGTATTGAAGATCCATGAATGACTACTTAACACAGACTCGAAGGTCCAGGAAGAGGAGGATCTTATGAGACATGCAATCCTCCTCTAGTGACACACCGCTCCCCCAACTGACATGTGAGTGGAGCCCTGGCATGCTCACAGGTGAGGGCGCTGCGAGGGCAGGGGTGGTAACGCTTCACCGCTCACCCCACATCAAAGGGGTGCCGCCAAAAATGCTGTGGAGGCAGGTAGGCTTCCAAAACGGATGACAAGAGCCTGGTGGACTGTGATTTTCACCAACACATTGATGACATTGTGTGAGACTACTGATGCACAAATGGCATGCTTTTGAGCTTGTTTTATGACGGTGTTTATTCCTAAGCATTATACCGCCACAGGTGATATTTTAACCTCTACTCCCACCAAACGATGAACACAGTTAAAACCCCTCAGTATTAAAACATGAAACAACGCTTGACCTTGTATTCTGCCTCACCTAAGATCACTATATGCTAACATATGGCCTGTGAATTTTGCACATATATTGGTCTTGTTAGCGAGGTTTCACTGTAACTGTAAATATGCAACCTGTTCCTTTTAAGACCAGAATTGTCAGATTTAAATACCTGGATAGATGCATAAAAAGCTGACAAAAAAATTCAGACAAGTGCCTACAAGTAGACTACTGGTCAGACTCAATGGAATTCCTGAAAAAACCAGACAAGCTTCACAGTATTGCTGGTGGTCCGGAATGTTATTCAGTTCAGGTGAGGGCTATATTTCCAACCCTATTATACTATAATTATAGTTACTACAGTGTCAACAGACAGCCAGCGGTCAAGAATTCATGGCTGTGCACTCTGTGGGTGTCCAGCACTGCTTGAAATGTCACTAGGATTATTAATCACATCAATTAAGGAGGATAGACAATTATATTTCACTTCAGCTGAAATTCGTTATTAATTTTCAATGTCATGCCATTGTGCTTCGAGAGTATAGGTTTGAAGGTCAATAATAATACTAAGTTATCGAAGTAAATTAACATATCACTGATGGTGTGGGACTAAATAATCGATTGTCTTGTGTTTTAGTCAGTTTCACACTGCATAATGAAAATAATCACGTTTAGGGTGACCAATTCCTATTTTAAATGTTAACTGTGTACGCAATATCCACTCTTGGACCTGTAAAACAACACAGGGCACATTTATTAACTCCTGTCCCCAGGAGGGCTTGGTGAGGTCATATTATGTCTGAGGTCTCATGTGTTGCAAAATGCCCTCAGGTGGCCACAAGTCAAAATCTTTGACCTTCTGTAACGTTCGATCCTTTTAATTAGGCTGAGAAGTTTGAGGCTTTCTAATGTATGGTGACCTCAAGACCACTAAGTGCTGTGCTACTTTGCCTGAACAATACAACAAAACAACAAAAACGAAACACAAATAAATAGTTTTAAAAGAGAAACAGAAAGTGCATACCAAACAATAACCAGTATCTTTGGAAATAAAAATTTCAGAAACATACAAATGGAAACAGTGTGGAAACTAGTAGAAACATGCCTGATACCTATCATCACACATGGATGTGAAACAATGACCCTATCAAAACATAGGCTGCATGCAGCTAAACCCTCAGCAAATCACACATCGCACACAGGCATCATTACAATTGTTAAGTGTTCGTTCAACAGGCAGGAGGGCGGGTGTTACACTTTCATTTCCAGAGCGAACTCTAACACACACATTCGTTTCTAGAGCTGAACTCTAACACTAATGCACTTACCCTAATGAAATTGTATACGGTAACACTCTACTTGGCCTGGTGGTGCCTTTTGATAGCCACACATATCTCGGCTATGTTTTACAAAATTTGGAAAAATAAAATTTCTTGAGTGTTTATATACTGTGTTGAAGAACTGAAAAAATTGCCACTTGGCCTACATAGCCTGTCACGCTATGCTAATTAGAGTCCAAGATGTCCTATTTTTGAACTCTTAAATTTCTTCATTTGTTTATTATATTCTGTTAAATGTGAAATAATACAGTGTTCCCGTGGGATAACAAACTAAATAGTAAGGCCCGTATTAAGTCTTAGTTTTGTCCACTAAGTCTTGCATTGTCTTGTTTTGATGCAAATATACTTGGATATTAACGTCCCACATTGTAATATTCAGATGATTTGGTAAATGAATGAATGGAAACTATGAACTTTCTTTAAATAAGTTTATTTCATTGCTTAATAGCCATTACCCAGATTGTTTTTTGGATGAAGAAATTAAAAATATTGGTTTTTATGCCGATATGATAAATACAAATCTGAAAGGTTTATTTTGTATGGAAGATGCTCGCTGCTTACATGCAACTGAAGGAACTATACATTATCAATTGCCATATTCCCTTCAACAGTTACTGAATTTGTTTAGTTGCTGATATTAAATCTATGGCATTTAAATTAGTATTTATGACAGAACACTTTACAGGTGTGTATGAAAAAAAAACTATAATAAGTATTAGAGTCGAGTGAAAATAAGATAGATCATTATGAAACTAATTATTATGAAATTGCTAATTACAAACAAAAACTGTTGAATGGGTTGAGCATGGCAATACTATGATCAAATATTCAATAATTGTATGCACATGAATTGTACAACATTTATGGCTGTCATTGCTAAGTATGGGATGCTAAGGAATATGAAGGAAGCAACACAATTTTTAGCCTTTTTTTCCAGATTTTCCATTAAAAAGAAGAAGGATGAAACAAATTTCAAAATTAAGCTTAAAAGTACTTTAATCTACATATATCATTGGCAAAATGTTACGGATGTTACGATCATTGATATGAGGGTTTGAAAGAGTACCAAATTTTCATATTTGCCTTATTATATAAATATTTTTTCAGATTTTCCATTATTATGTAATCAGCATGAAATAAATATCAAAATGAAGTTTGAAAAGTGAAAAAACTATAATTTAGATATGATATTGTTACAATTTCATTCATGTAAGGTAAATAGCGTCTTTTGTATGGAGGTTTGAAAAATTAGGAATTTTCCCTATTTCCCTTTTTTTCCCTAATTTTGAAAATTCTCTAGTATTTACAACCATAAGACCCCCAAAAGGTACCACTGCTTTTTAGACATATTATGACAAAGTCTTAAGCATGTAGGTGCAGTAGTGTCAGTTCTGCTCGGGGGGAAAAAAAAAGTGTTTCTATTTTTTCCATATTTTGTAAGTCATCACCAACATATGTCAATGTGACTATCAAAGGGCACCCCAAGGCCATATAGAATATTACTGTACAAAATTTCGTAAGGGTAAGTGCATTAGTGTGCATTAGTTCTGCTCTGAAAACAAAAAAAAATGTATGCCCATCCGCCCACCTGCCGGTCAGTCAGACATTGATGATGACAAAAATTCTTTTCGAACTTCGTTCGCTGCAGGTTAAAAAGGACACCGACAAACTTAATAAAATTCTAGACAATATCTTAAAAGGATAATAATAACACCAAACTCCATCCCAAGGGAGACGCTTTACATTGAAACAGGGTTGCTGCAACTTGCTGGATGCCGAAACATGCACCAACAAACATGCATTGCTAATTTACAATAGAATACACAGACACCACTATAATATGACTTAAGAAATCACGAAGACAAATCGGAATGGGTAAAAAAATTAGATAATATTGCACAAAGATACAATATAAACCTCAATCAACTGAACCACGAAGAGACAAGCAAAACGAATAGTTAATAAAGCAATAAAAACATTTACCAGAGAGCTTATCTAAAACATAGGCTGCACTGCAGTTAAACCCTCAGCGAATCCCATATAGCACACGGGCATCATTAAAATTGTTAAGTGTTCGTCCAACTTCAGGGGGGCGGCAGTGGTGTCCTTCGACCTGAAAGTCTTGGTTGCCCATACAGACCAGTAAGAGGACACTTTCAGTAGTCTGTTTCAAATTTTAGTGGTCCCTAAATTTTCAGCGTGAAATGGAATCTTTACCCATATTCAGGGCTTATGTCATCCTGCATTCAGCTGTTGCAGGGGCTTACGTCATTCTATGTTTTCAAGCAAGAAAAATGATAAACTAAAGCAAAACTTAAAATGATAATATAAAGGAGCTCTACTTTCGTGCTGAGCGATAACGAAGCATGGAGATGAACAGAATCATTATAAGTCGGAAACGGCCGATAAACCATAAATAACAAAATGGTGACGATGGAGCAACTCAATGCACTAATGAAGTAAATTTTATTAATTTATCAGTCTTCCCAAAGATCCACATCTGTTTCCATATGCATATATGCATACAATAATTCTCATCCCAACACACGTTCTTGTGAATTGTGACTTTGAAATAAGTGCTCACTATCAGCTCAAGGGAAGTCAGATAAGGACTTTCACATTTTTAATTAATTTCAAAAGTAAAAGTGAAATGCAAGAAAAACATTTGAATTTATATTATGGTTTTCCAACTTTGTCTGGACTCTGGAATATATTTTAATTCTGCAGCAATGATTATTTGAAGCTGGTCTAAACCAACCATTCACTAATTGCCATTACGCAACAGGCTACATGGGTCAAATCGCCATTGTTCCGCTTAGTTGCATACACTAATTAGTGGTCGTTCAGCCGCCGGCAGAAGACGCTAGTTGGCCGGACCGTGGAGGAAAACACCGGTCAGGTCCGGGGGTCCGGCGTACTTCGGGAAGACTGATTTATGATTAAATATGTAATCTAAAGCTACAGTATGACTCATATGGAATTGTCCATATATCGCTGACTTTCGGCGAGACATGGAATGTCACGGATTATAACGGGGCATTGTGCTTACACCCCATGGGATGCCTAATTGCTTCACGATGCCTTTCTCGGACTTTTGCCGACCTGCGGGGACTGTCGGGGATTCACCCCAAAATTTATTTTATCCCTTTTAACCCTATCAAAACCTTGGGCCCTTTAAGAGCAGGTGTTAGATATCATGGGGGTATATAGATATCATCAGCGTTTAATTGCACAGAGGGGGTTGAAACCAACACCCCTGCAACCCTTTTATCGCAGCTCTTGATTGTTCAAAGGGTGCTGTTTCTACTATTCTTGAGTCACAACAATAATTTTTCTCCATCATCATTTGATGTAAGTGACACTATTTGTATTGGATAGCTCTCATCTTCTTGATTAAGACTGTAAATTTCATTGCAATGTGATCAGTAGATCCTGAGATATCTATATTATCTATAAATTTAAATACATTTAACAGCATCTGTACCCGTAACAGTTCATTACATCCTGATAAACCAGAGTTTAAGCAAGATTATATGAAGTGATAAATGTGTTATTATTATTTAGAAATAAATATTTTAAACTATCATGCTATGTTAGTGTGATTGAATAAAGTTATGTTATCTTTAACAATCACAATATAAATACAATCTCACCAATAAAACCACTATCAAGACCACCTCTCTATTAACACTGTGTCACAAAAGCTCCCAATTATCCACTGTTCAATGAACACTACTGAACAGATAGATACATTAAAACCACTAATAAGATCTCCTCACAATTAAGAACACACGATTTCGGACCTGTCAGCATTGTTATTTATGTCAGTCAGTCAGTCAGTCAGTCAGTCAGTCAGTCCATCAGTCCGTCAGTCAGTCTGTCAGTCAGTCAGTGTTAAAGCTCTACTTATTTAATTATCTTAACTGTTGATCCATGTATTTCTATTATTATTTTTTTTTTTGCCATTTATTTTGTCATGCTGACACATGTATCAATTTGATATTTTGCTGCCAATAAGTGTCTATAAAAATCTGTATATAATATTAAACAATTATTCAGAAATGTGAACCTTTATTTTTAAGGATTATTTTTGAATTATTTAATGCAATAAAATGTGTTTAATGTGAAATTCAGGGAGAAAAATGAATAAATACTGACAAATGAGAATGCAGCAATATACATCGTATGTGACCTACAGCTCAATAAGGTCACACATCTTCTGTTTTATCTTGCCTATAACTGAAAGATTTAATTCATCAATTATGAAAGAAAGGCCTTGATATAATTATTTAATACTAGGCTACTGTTTGATATAAAGTAATATATCGCCACGATGATATGTTTGTAGAGTATTTAAAGTCAATATATATATTCATTTTTTTTTTATATCTCTGGTTCTACACACCTTCGCACCCCAAGCCTTGGCAACCCTCTCCACTGGCTTCACTATGTGGGTCAACTCATGCATATTAATGAGAATGACGTTGGTGACCTGCCCTGTTTTGTCTTAGCCAATAGCAAGTTAACCCCCTCAGTAATGTCAAAGTGAAACTAGGTCTAATTTCTTCAAGCTCATGACTTGTGTTTAGTCACCAACAACAATAGTAGCAGAGGTGCAGTTGGTCATTTCACTCACTAAAGCTGGGTTTTTTTGACATTTCTTGTCTATTGTGATGATAAAAATAATATGTCCATGTATCAATTATATTTTATATTCATTGATAATAAGTAAATATTTTAACATGATGTTATTTTATTTTATTTTTGTCTATGTCATTTATAATATCAATCAGTTTAAATAAATTAGCACCATAAATGCATGTTGCATGGGATACTATACAAGATAATTAAATTAAGTTGTCAAATCTAAGTACAAAGTTATGTATAAGGAAATCGATTTTAGCAGGCACGTACAGTTGTCTTTGTGCAAGTTAAGAGCTGGACATTACTGAGTTTACAAGTATGTACTTGTTGCTCCCATATTCGAACAGTGCCAGACCACAGCTAATTGGCTGCCATAAATGGTGTGAAAGGAAAGGTCACATAAATTGTTGCTTAGACCTCCTCTAAGCCAGCCCTATGATTGGCTGAGCAGTGAACTAGGTAAAAAGTGAAATAGTGAAACTACAGGGGTAGATTCCCGGGGTACTGGGACCGAGGATGGTTCTACAGAACATAATGCAATAAAATGTATATCTTGATCAAGAAAATTAAGGCAGCGCAACAAACACGAGTCATTGGCATATAGAAAATTGTAAAATGACTAAGACTCAGTCTAAGAAACTGAGCAGGCTCTTTGATCTGGCCTGGTTACTTCTGACAGGTCAATAGTCGTTGCTTGGCCTAGAGAGCCAGGAATTTCTTTTAAATATTAAAAATACACTACACTAAACTTTAAAATATTGTACACTAGGCCAGCTTATGGACTTAAATGTTAGTCTTTTCCTAGTTTTGAAACTTTTGTTAGTTTATCTTGTATCGCTTTTAAGCTGGTTTCTTGTCATACAATAAATGGTTTAAATGTTATTAGTTTGCACATTATTATGTTCAATACACTTTATATTTTATTGTGTTATGTGTATTCTTTAAGGAGTATCTTTAAAGATGCACATGTGTTTATGCGTTTTTGGGGCCTTATCTATTTAATTGGCGTCCCTTGGCCTGGGGTTAGCTCACCCAATCTCTGCGTTGTCAGCAGTGGCAGCATCTGAAAAACTTCACCCCCTTCCATACCATTGCCAGATTTACTTTAAATGTACCTACAGTTTTCTTAATGCATACCTTTCATTGCCATTTATTTGTTTGCCTTGGTTGAATAAAAGCCGCAATTTAGAAAAAAAAGAAAAAGAAAAAGAAAAAAGCAGTTCTTACTGATATAGCCATCCTTTTTTTTTTTTTTTGAAATATATTCAATAAATAAACAAACAACATACACAATGCCCAGTGTGTTTTGATCACTGTCAATAATCCAATTTCTCATGACTACACAACAGATCAAATTAAACAAAATTTAAAAAAAGGTTGTCATATCTCTGTATCTTCTGAATGTAAGTAGTCTAATAAAGCAGTGTGTTAAAATTTCTGTACAACAGAACTCCAATAATGTAAAATGAACCCTTGAAATATGTGAAGTCATGGAGTCATGCATTTTACCCCTACATTTAAAGTTATCTGAATGTAATAAAATGGAAATCTGACACAAATTAGAAACACATGTGGCTGATAAGGACAAAGGGCTGCTGACCAGCCTCCACAGCAGCCCACCAGGCCGACACCATCCGCCAATCAATTATAGCCAATTAGTTAGGAATGTCTATCAGCTTTGCGGCCTTTCCCGGTGTTTTGGGGCGTTTTGGGGTGATGTTGGCGAAATATGGACAATTCCATATGAGTCATACTGTAGCTCGACCAAACGGACCAGCCAAACGAATGTTTTACTTGCCCGTCATCATCTTTAATCGCATAGGGCGATCGACAGGTGCTTAAGGACACCACTGGAGGGCGGGCGTTACACTTTCATTTCCAGAACAGAACTCTAAAACACACTTTCGTTACTAGAGCTGAACTCTAACACTAATGCACTTACCCTTATGAAATTTTATACAGTAACACTCTATATGGCCTAGTGGTGCCTTGTGATAGCTACACTGACATATATCGGCTATGTTTTACAAAATGTTGAAAAATATCATTTCTTGAGTGTAAATATAGTGTGTGCAATGAACCGAAACAATTGCCACTTGGCCTACATAGAATATTTTCATTGTTCATTATATTCTGTTAAGTGTGAAATAATACAGTGTTCCCGTAGGTTATAATGTTTAAAAAAAATCTTACTTATTAACAGCAATCCATTCGGTTCAGACTAAAGCCAAGTGAGCATAAAAAGTATTGTCTATCCTTTTCCTGCAATAAATTTTTCTGTTTCAAAGAGTTTATGCACAATAAGGAGTATTCAGTTTGCTAAAATGATTGTAAACATAGCCAAGGTATGTCAATGTGACTATCAAAAGGCACCACAAAGCCATATAAAGTATTACTGTACAAAGTTTTGTAAGGGTAAGTGCATTAGTGTTAGAGTTCTGCTCCGGAGACGAAAGTGTTACGCCCATCTGCCAGCCATTATAACACAAAATATATTAACAAAACTAACTAGTGGAACTCCTGACCCAACAGGTGACAGTTGAGAGACCCGGACCTGGGAACCACAAGATGAAAGAAAGAAGAGAGAAAGAAGAAAAAAGTCAACCAACTGTCAAATATTTATTCATTTATTCCTCTGATCTGATACATCAAGAGTTACATGGTGGACTTAACATTGGAAACTTTTATAGATTATAAGCCTATTAGACAAAAACCATGATCAGACTTGCCAAGCATTGTTTTCATAATTCATTACATTATGATGGATTATGCTGCATGATATCATGTTTTCGGCCCATTAAAAATAAAACGTGTTGCCAAAATTTTCTTTTAATGCGAAGCAATAATGAAAATTTTATTAGCCAAGGTCATGGACATTTTTGTTGAGTTCCAGTAAATTAACTTGCTAATTGGACAAATGTGTTTATTAGATTTTAAAAAAAATGATATTTAAGTAAATTTGCATGTTTTAATATATTCTATGAATGTCATGGCCTACTGGCTAATTATAAAAGGCTTTTTAGCTGCTGATCATACAGGAGTTGGAACCTCGCGTTCAGTTGAATACTCCCAAGGGAGTTAAGAAAGGCCACAGTGGATTGGTCTGCCAAGGGTATAAGTTCAGATACATTCTTGTAAACATTGTTTGGTGTGTCAATTTATACCATACTTAACACTATAATTGTAAACAATAATTTTTATTTTAAGTGTAAGTACGTAACTTGGATTTTCTAATCATTTTCTAATCAGTATCCATATCAGATTTACACTCTTCAAAAAGATTATTTCTTCAAGCTATATATATAATTTGCTGACCCTTCTTAATTGGTCAGTTTACCAATAATTCAATGCCACCCAACTATTCAATATTTGATTGATGCTGATCTACACTATAATAGGGACTTGAACAGAATTATCCATGGCTCGCTGACCAGCACTGACCATTGCCAATTGGCATTACACCTTGACCAATGACTGACACTTGATTTCAAATATATCTCAGCCCGACAACTTGGACACTGGATCCAAATTCTTGGCATGTCATGCATGATAAGAATCTCTGTTGTTCTAGAATTCAATCATTTTCTCGAAGGCAAAGAACGCTGTACATGGGAGCTGGCACACCTACCATTGCCCTGAATTGCCGTAATCTGTGTGGTTATTCTTCCCCTTTCTGATTGAATGCAATAGAAATATATATTGCCCAATCAGAAAAACCTAGAAAGCACTACCATATTTGGAAAATGGTGATTACGTCATCGTGTAAACTGGCGTCTGATTGGCTTATCGCTGATATTATCCATCAGAGGACCTGCAAGTCTATCCATTGGCCCAGGAATGACTATTGCCAGCTCATATTATAGACAGTTGCAATCCTCCACAAACCCAGCTCAAGGGGTCAAAGTGTTGCTAGAGCGAGCGACCCTTTGACGTGGTGAAAATGGAATCCAATATACGTAATGTACTAGAATTGTACTAGAGGAAATTTGAATTTATGAAAATAACGCTTGGCAAGTCTGATCATGGTTTTTGGCTAATTGCTGCTCTGAAGAAGTGATAGGTGTTGACAGTGGTATTGACAATTCAGATGTACTTATCCTTACAAGGCTCAGCCATAGGCCGGAATATTATGTGCCAGGGAGTAATGAAAATTGCAGCTGATTAATATTCATGAGCTAATCACATGATTTGGGTTTGATACATATTTACATAGGTGGGAACAGGTTGGCAGTGCACCATAATCTAATGATAAAATCTGTGAATTGTATATTTTATTACATTGAAGACACAATTATGAGTGTTGCAATAGCATTATATCACAATAAATACCGGATACAAGTGGGAGAAATGATAGACTAGAGCACATAAGATGTGCAACAAAGGCGGCTGGAGGACTGTTGTTTACATGTTGACTGGCGGATTATTAGCAGGAAAAGGGTGTAGACACTATTAGCGCTAATATATTAATAAATTGCTAATCAGAGCAATAACCTACAGTACTATCCATGCGGAGCAAACAATCTTTGCCGGCGGGAAAATGACTGCGGCTCCACATGGTCTGCATTTTACGCCGCCCACGTCAGAGAAACATTCATGACGTCTGGTAACATTACATTTAAGAAATCTCTTGAAGACAGGAATGACAATGATTAAAAAAAACGAGGTATTTAGCAAGATATTGCCGTTTAATGACTATGTGAAGTTTGATGTCAGTTTATGTGGTAGGGGCTGAGTAATTCGCTGATCTATTTCACAACCGATCACGTCTGACTAACGACGACCGGACCGCATAACTTTGTCAAAAGTTGATCGATCTTCACAGATTATACATTAAATGAAAGCCAGAACGTCATAGAACTAATTTCTGAACAGAAACGGTACCCAGACACTGTCGAAACTGCAAAATTCTACTGAAAACATACCTTTAACTTGCCTGAAAACACCAACATGAGCGTTGACCTACATAGCGCTCTAGACACGTCACTGCGCATGCGCGAACATATTAAAATACGGAAAGGGGCCCCCGATGGGTCAATGCTAAGACACTGCAAGAATTCTCGCCGGGCATCTTGCCCGAACATCCACGAAGCCATACAACGAACTTCAGTCATTTCCGTTGGAGTTCGCCATCTTGTTCATTGGAGAGGCACAGCGTGAAAAATGCATCTATTTACTGGCAATTTGCACCAACTTCTACTGGACGAAATGCTACCAAAAAGTATACAGCTCTGAAGCAAGTCAGCGACTGCCAGCTTACAAATGCTAAGTTTGTAGAGTCATCTTTCTGGCATGAATCGCAGCACACATCCACAGTATTTTCGTGCCCATTGACTTAACATATGTTTTCAAATTTGCCGCCGACCTAGTTGTAAAACCTGATACAACCCCACGTCATGCTGGTTTCCGCGGAGCGTTGCAAACAAAGGAGGCAGCTAATGCTGCCGCCATTGAATTAGTACTGCCTCCCCTAAGATTGATGAGTCTATTTTATCCCATAGTTCGCGAGGGGTTTAGCAGTTGTGGCACAGAAAAATATTCGGTGTATATATATCTAATTGTGAAGGAGAACTTAATGCGAAAGATCCTGACATCTGACAGAAGTACATTTTTGGGCGAGTAGGTGAAGGCGCAAAGTGAATTTTCTCAAAGTTTTTTGCATCCGCCCATGGCAAGCCTTGCAAAATCCACTTCATTGAGCTACTATATATATTTGCAGTCTTCTCTGATTGGTTGCTTTTTCTCTCTCAAAGCATTGTGTGGCTGATTTCATACGTAATACCAGAATAAATCCTTTTTGAAAGGATTTTATTTTTCTCCAGCGTGTTACTTCCCAGCTTAATCAGATAATGTATGGCATATGTTGTTTCAATATAATGTTTCACGCTATCCAAAATTTTGTAGTTTCTGAAGGCCTGTCTGGAGCAATGTACTGAACTCAAAATTATTTTACATAATGAGCTGCGAAGTATTCGTAAAACAGCAACAATATGTGCATGTTGACTCAACAACAATATTTTTATATTGCAGATGTAAAGAAAAAGGACACTTACTGAGGATATGTATCAAGGAGGCCAGAGTTGTTCCATCTGCAATGCTCTTCCTTAAGTCGCTGACAGAGGTCTTTGTGTTTCCTGCTCTCAGGATTTCGTTGGCCCATGAGGTCAGTTCCTGTTATAAAGAAATAATTGATAGAGTGGAAATCATGAGCCGATTCTCCATCTGGCAACACATGTATGTAAGAGTAAACATAATGATGAGTTTAATGATTGTTAAACATTTGTTAGCTATGGCTGATTTCAGACCGTACCACATGAATTCTGATGATATATAACTATAGTAATATTAAAAAAAGTTGTATAGCCAGTTTTGCCAACAACTTCGCGAATAAGCATTGAAACATTTAAAATCATAGGTAGGCTTTCATAACAAAATTCGGGCCAACATTTGATAGTAAAGTTACATCCTTCTAACTCACAGTACTCACATTTTTACTATTTTTCCAATGTTAATTTCTGTCCTCTTTGCTTTGTCATCATCATGGCTAACTGTTAAGGTCATGATCACAATGACAGAGCAAGCTGACAATGACCTGAAGAGCCACCTGTTGAGTATATCACAGTTTAACCATGAATATTAATTTATATCTGCACAAATTACTTATCACGTGGATATAACTGGGTTTCAGTGCTGGGATATGGAATCTATTTTGACAACAGAAGCAATGAACTGGGTTGACCTCTGAGTGGATTGCTTTGTGATGTCTTTAAAACAATGGCCATTGTGATGTCAAAATGGGGAGAAAAAGTAACAGAGCCTATATGGGGCACTCCGACCATAGTATATAAAAAGACAAGATGACATCACTGCAATATTTTTGCATAGATGATGTAATGTATTCCCACCAATTTGTGTTGATATGTCAATGTTCTAAGGGTGGTGCTACGATGGGTAGATTGTGAATGTTTTATGAGGCAGATCAAAGAAAAATGGAATAAATGTTTCTAGGCCTAAATGTCAACGAGGACTTAGTCTTTATTGTGAAGGTGTCCACCACTGAGCGGACCTAACAGTGGTGACGAGGATGGACCGCTGGTTTTGGAGCTTCTTGTGATGGGACTGTCGAGACACGTAGCATGGAAATAAGCCTGCGTTTCTGGGTTTGAAGATCGAAATAGAGCTCCTAGCCAAGACGAAGTATGTGGTCATGAGCCCGCCACAGAAGCAAGATGATAGAAGGAAAACTAGGTCCATTCAATCCATGAACTGAGACGTTTGAAAATGATGTAGTTGTCTTGGACATTATTTTGTGGCAATTGACATTGCTGATGGTAAAAAGAAAAATAATATTTTAGCAGCATGTGGCCAAAAAGTATATGAAACATTGAAGAATTTGTGCGTTCTTCCGAAACTCAATGACTTTTTGTACTTGAAAGATACAAATTCGGGAAAAGTGTAGAAAACCAGATAAGAAAATCTCTGATTTTGCCCTAGAATTGAAAAGGTTGAGTTTCTTGATTCTGCATTGTGGATGCTGTTTGTTGCGGGGTTAAATCACCCCGAAAATCAAAGACAGATTGGTCCAAGAAAGAACTATGACATTTAATAAGGCCATTGGAATGCTCAAATCAGCGAAACAGCAATGACTACATGTGCGGAGTTGGATCGTACAAGTGCCAGCACGAGTTCAATTGGCCAAGCCTAGGCTTGCGTCAACAAAGTTTCACAGGGCCAATGTTTAGGAGACAGTCGAACGTTAATGCTGGGCAGATGTGTTGGAGATGCGGCCGAATGGGGCACACGTTCTGGTGTTATTATGAAATGCACAGATGTCATTAGTGTCAGCAAAAAGCACATGTACAAGCCCGCTGTGAAGCATTCCACCGGTATCAACAGTCCAAGGCAGATAGTTCCAAGTCGGCCAACAAGACGAACAAGAAACAGTGCAGGATGGTCTCAGCGGTTGAAATTAGAGACAGTGATGCAGACTCTGATGTTGTAGAATTGCCTTTGTACAGTATCAAGGTTGATGATATTTTGATTGAATTTGATGATGATTCATGTTATTTTGATGGATTGTTTGATATGTTTGATGACAATCATTAGGATGTATTGTCTGATGCTACTGGGAGTTTGATTATGATCGTCAGACAGATGTTTGTGATGTTATGAAATGTAACACAAATGGTTATGCATCTTCTAAAGATGACCTTGATGAGTGTCACAATGAGTTTAATTGTGATGATGAATTTGTTGTACAGAATTGTAATGACAAACTTGATGTACAACTTCCTAAATGTAATGAAACGCATGTATCACGTAGCGCTTTGTTCCGGTGTCATGTTGATTTAGGAGCTGAAACCTTATTATGTCCGTGCCTAAGTGAACAATGTACCTGTAGACTTTGAGCTTGACACAGCAGCAGCAGTTTCAGTTATAAGTAGAGAATTTTGAGAAGCACTGGGGTAATACTTCTCTTAGAAAGCCTTCTGCTATTTTAAAATGTTACTCAGGTACAAAGTTAGAGGTTGCTGGGGAATGTGATGTAAAAGTAGAGTACAAGGGACAATAGATCAAGTCTTTGATAGAAGGTGATCGCCCTGCTTTGTTTGGTCGAGACTGGCTTAGGCATTTCAAATTAAATTGTATATCTTTGCAGCTCCCTTGGTAACTGTAATCAAAGAAAATGGGTCTCTAAGACTTTGTGGAGACTACAAAGTCACAGTGAGTCAGGTGAGAGTGAACAGTCCAATAAAGGTCTGATGCAGTATGAGTGTTTGCCATTTGGAATTAAGACTGTGCCTCAGGTGTTTAAGAAAGTTATGAATAGTCTTTTACAGGGCATGAACAATGTTATGTGCTACATTGATGAAATTCTGATCTGGACAAGTATGGTAGAAGAACATTATGCAGTCTTAGACACGGTGTTGCAGAAATGGTCAGATCACAATGTGAGAGCTAGATTAGCCAAGTGTTTTTTGAAAGACTCAATTGACTATCTTGGTCATCATGTTGACAAACATGGAGTTCATCCTGCTGAGGATAATGTCAATGCTTTGAAGATTGAGAATACACCAGTACCATGCAATGTGTCTGAATAGAAAGCTTTCTTAGGCTTAGTAAACTATCATGGAAAGTTCATCAAGGGGTTATCTGCCATATTGTATCCCTTGAACCAGTTGTTGTGAAAAGACATCCGTTGGCAGTGGTTGAAACAGTGTCAGTTAGCATTTGATAAATCGATGTGAAGAAGCCTATGAGGTTAGCTTGTGACGTGTCTACCTATGGCCTGGGTGCCGTGTTGACTCATGTTATGGATAATGGGACTGAACGTCCAGTGGCTATGGCATCGCATTCTTTGAATAAGGCAGAGTGCAATTATTCTCAATAAGAGAAAGAGGCTTTGAGTATTATATTTGGGGTGAAGAAATTCCACAAATATATTTATGGCAAGAAGATTGTTATTCTTACTGATCATCAGCCACTTTCCACTTGTTAGGTCCTAAGACTGTGATTCCAACTTTAGCCGCAGCTAGGCTTCAACGCTGGAGTATTATTCTTTCAGCTTATGATTATGAGATAGCATACCGAAAGCGTTCTGTTCATGTTAATGCAGATGGTTTATTGCGACTTCCTGACCCAAAGGAGAAACCACCAACTGCACCGGAAGTGATTTGCCAGTTGATTCTAGTGATGTGCAGAAAGTTATTTCCAAAGACTCCGTATTAACCAAAGTGTCTGATTATGTGTTACATGGGTGGCCAAACCATCCAAGCGACCAGTTCATTGAACCCTATTTTAGGTGCAGAAATGAACTTTCTGTAGAATGGATGTTTATTATGGTATCTTAGAGTAGTTTTTCCGATGGAGCTGCGGGATAAAATGCTCGCTGAGTTACATGCAGAACATGTGGGCAATGTAGCCATGAAGAGGATAGCCAGAGGTTTCTTTTGATGGCCAAAGGTTAGATGAAGATTTAGAAGCGTTAGGGCAGAAATTTGATGCGGAACAATCCCGCTTCAGTACCACTTCATCCATGGACTTATCCTAGCACAGTATGGGAAAGAATCCATGTAGATTTCGCAGAGAAAGACAAAGAGTTTTCCTTGCTATTGGTATATTCATCAAAATGGATCGAGGTATTTCCAATGAAAAATTGTACAACTGCGGACAAGACAATTGATGTTTTGTGCACTTGTTTTACTAGATGGTCTACCACAAGTTCTAGTTTCAGATAACGGACCGCAGTTCACTTCAGCTGTGTTCCAAACATAAGTTAGTTCCACTGTATCATTCTAGTTCAAATGGTGCAGCTGAGCATACAGTTCAAACAGCTAAGAGGGCATTAGGGAAGATAGTTCGGACAAAAAATTGTGGGGAGAAGAAGATGTAATGTATTCAAGCCAATTTGTATTGATTTGTCAATTTTCTGAGGTGGCGCTATGATGGCTAGATTGTGAATGTTGTATGGGGCGATCGAATCAGAAAAAAGGAATAAATTTTTCTAGGCCTAAATGTCAACGCGGAATTCGTCTTTATTATGAAGGTGTCCACCACTGAGCGTACGTAACAGATGACCTCACAATATAGATGACGTCATCAAACAATACATGTACTTATCTCAAAGAAGATTACCAAGAAGTGACACTCTCTATACTTCACATTGTAAACGCTGCGCCTACTCCCCCGAGAATTCCTGTGCACTGGGAATTCTGGGAGTAGTAGGCGCACATTTCAATGCCCCTAGTGGATGATAAAATTCTCATGGAATAACGATGCCAAGTCCTCAGTTCTGTCAATTTGATATTTAAAATTTATTAAAATAACATATCCAAATGATTCACATTTTATTACAAACAAATATAGCAAATTATTCACCTATTCTTAATTTCAACAATGTGTGAACTTCAGAGCCAGAAGATCTGAATGTTACCATCCAATGACGTCATCACAGATGGATATACACAGATTGGAAAGTCCTTCATTTGTATAAGCCATCAAGGGTTTAGCCCGAACAGTCTGAAACCATCCTATTGAAAAACCATGGGTAATACATGCACCTGAACTTCCACGTTTGTTTATTGCAGTAGAGTTGACCCCATCGATATCAATCTATTCTACAAAATTACCAATTAAATATCTTCATTTCACTGAATTATGTGATAAAAGTGAGAAAACAAGCGGAATTGTATTGATGAATCGGAGCTGTGTTGATGAATAGACGACTTTCACAATGGTGACTTCACAAGAGTGCAGCTGTCCAGTGAAGGAGGCATAACTGCGAAATGGCGGGAAGCACCGTTTTGTCTCCTACACATTAACTGCAGAAAAGGGGAAGATCAGTTTTGTCGGAGATATCTCAGAAATTTTAATCAAACAGACTCCAGCCAAACTGAGTCAAATATAATAAAAACACAAATGAAATAAATGATTTCTTTCTGTCTTGAAATGGTCCCCTAAAAATAGCCGCTAGGTATTGCTCAATCAAGTCCTCTTCTCAAAAGGGGTGTTAGTGGGGGCCATCCCAAAAGAGGAGAAAACATGTTTTGCTATTCCATCAGTTATGCATATGTGGTAAATTTGGGTGGGGGAGGGCGGTATTGTTTAAATAGAAGTGGAAATTAGAAAGATTCTAGTGTTTTTTTTGGCAAATTTTATAAATGTGATTAAAATCACATTAATAAGACATATGTGACAACAATAGGCCTAACATTAACAAAGTTAAGGAACAAAAAAAAATTATAGTACATTCTGAGATTGCTTTAATTGCTTCATTCATAGCATAATTCAAAAGGCATGTATGCCTGGATTTTTAACTGATGTCAGACAATCTAAAATTCATGGTACAGCTGCATTTATGTAAGCCTAAATATGATATCCAAAGCTTCATTATTTTTGCGCTCGGCCATAATGTGGTTGCCAAGTTCATTGAACCCAATGGCCGTCAATCACCCACATGTCTACATATATTAATAGGACTAGGCAAGGTTTGCGTGACTAGACAATTAATAAAAATAAACTACTAAGATTTAGTTGATGTTTTGACTGGGCCCGCTAACCACTTCAAAGCTGTTGCGTCACATCCAGTCACTGCAGGGGGCGGAGCTTAAGTTTGATTGACATGACTCTTTATTCATGCCGGTATCTCCTAATTGAGCTACAGAAATCTTATTAGATAGATATATCTATACATTTTATTGACACTTTTTAAGGTCAAATTTGATCTATTTGTCATACACAGGGAAAAAACAACAACACAAATACATATTAAAAACACACATATTTCATGTATACATATCTATATCAATAAAAATATTGAGTCTGGCTGTGTAGTGCCGACACGCAAGAACAGCGCAAAGGTACCTCTACCAGTGGTCTACAGTTACTGTTTTATCCATTTTATTAATTTTTTTATTCATTTATTGGCGTGTTTCCTTTTTTCGCTTCATTTTGTTAGTTATTTAGACAGACTAAGGAAGTGCAGCATTGATCTTACATATATCATAATTTTATGGAAATTTATTTATTTAATCTTTATTTATTTATTTATTCTTATCATTTATTTCTCATTTAATTTTCGTATTTCATTCTCTTCTCTAAACTGTGAAAGACATATTTCGCAAGAGTTCTAGTTGCTTCAGTTTGTTCTAGTGTCATAATTTTTATGAATTTTGTCTGTTGTGTTAGATCTTCATAATGTGGTACTAATGGTATGATGACATTTAATAGTTTTATCCTTTCCTGAATGTACAGAGGGCAATCTAAGAGGAAATGCATTTCATCTTCAACTTCATTTGATTTACAGTAGATACTTATTCTATTTACACAAAATAATATATATGGCTCTGGTTTGAACTCCTGTTTAAAAAGTTTAAAGACTCGCAATTTGGGGTTAAGTGTACTATCGTTTATTGATATCATACTTCGTTCCATAAAATCAGAATACAGTAACTTTTTAATTTTATACAAGTCCCTATCAGTTATCATATTTGGTTTTGCCAGTGATGATCCATCTTCAGATCTTTCAGAATGTCATGGACTTGTGTGCACCAATTTACTTGTCCTCTATCATGTAGTTCTAGTAATGAGAGGTATGCCTGTTTTAGGATGTGTGAGTCACTATAGCTTATAACTCTTTGCCAGTATTGGGCTTATTTGGGCATCAAACATGTTCATGGCCAGACTAGGTTGCAGGTGTCCTACTGTTATTTTGATATTTGATTTGAGGCATATACTGCTCTTTGGGCTTTTTCTACAAGTTTTGTTATATTCTGTTTAAACAGTTGACCTTTTACATTTACAACTGTACCAAGATATCTATATTCATAGGTTGGGCTTATTTCACTCTCTCCAAAGTAGAGTTTCTGTGTGGTGATATTTTGACCAATGCCATTATATTAGTTTTGGCCAGGCTAACAATCATATGCCATTTCTTACAGAAGTTGTAAAGTCCATCTTATAGTTTTTGTAATCCTTTTTCATTTTCAGGGCAAAGAATCAAATCATCAGCATACAATATATATGTCATAATCTCTGACCCTAAGAGAATACCACTATTTGTGTCCAGATAATCATTAAGATCTGATAGAAATTCTGTAAACAGGTTTGGACTCAACATGCCCCCTTGCAGGACTCCAAATTCGCTGTTAAATTTTATACCAGTCTGATCATTCCATTTTACTTCGCATTTAGCTTTCTGGTACATATCGCATATTAGTTTCAACATTTTGTCATTTACACCTCTATTGATGAGTTTGTAGAATAGTGCATTTCGGTTCACATAATCAAATGCTTTTGTGAAATCTACATAGCATACCCAGAGTGGTTTTAATTTGTACTTTTGTCGCTTGATGAGAGAGTATAGGATATAGAGATTATCTGAAGTTCTACAGTCAGCTTTAAAGCCAAATTGAAAACGGTCATCCATCCCGAGTACTTTTTTTTTGTATTTAAATTTAGTGTTTAGAATAGACTCTAAAAGCTTTCCTAAGACAGGCATTACTGTTATCTTCCTATAGTTATCGGGAACATTTAGTGATTCTTTTTTGTGCAATGACTTTAAAATGCCAAGGGCCCAGTCATCTGGCCAGTCCCCTTTGTCAGATATTGCATTAAACAGAGCATGTAATATCATGTCAACGTCCTCGGTAGCATATTTAATCAATTCTGCAATTAGACCATCTGCACCTGCAGCTTTGTTTCTTTTTAATTTCCTAATATGATACCTGACTTCTTCTATCGTAATTGGGCTGTTACAAATCTCGTTAGCTAGACTCGGTGTTTGAGTTTCATCTGTATATATGTTATTTTTTATCTGTTACATAATAATTATTGAGGAAAGAGTATATTTTTTGCATGTGTTCTTTATCAAAGTAGCTTACCGCAGGAGGTGCGACTTGGGTTTGAAAGTACTCTTCGAACTCTCCTAAACTTAACTGACTATTATCCACAGGTTTTGGTTTTAAAGCTTTCCAGAGTTTCCAGTAGGAGACAGGATCATTTCCCCTATGATTTTCAAGCTTATTCCGTATTGCTTCATCATAGGTTCTCTTCGGTTTCTGTTTTACCCTATTATATTCTAACTCAAAGCTGAAGTAAATATTGTTATGCGGAGTTGCAGTTATGTCATTTTCCTTTGCATAGTTTCTCATTTGCTTTTTTTAATTGTTTACATTCACTGGTAAACCATTTATTTTTTTGGAAATTACTGTTGTTTCCTTTTTTCTGTTTAAAAGTTGGTTTAATTGCACTGTCTAGAAAGTTTTTGAAATCCCTACAGAGTTCACTATTTTTCTGGTTGTCCGTGATGTCACCTAGAAGCTTCCCTTCATGATTGTTATAGCTGTGTTTTAGTTTGTCCTGGTACTCTTTCAGCTTACTTATATCCCATTCGAAACTGATTATTTGGTTACCTTTATGTAGTTTTCTAACAGATTCTTTCTTATGCTTTATTTGCAATGAGTAGACAAGTGGGCTGTGATCTGACTCAGGCAGTTTTGGTAGTACCTCGATCGAGTTAATGATTGGTACAGTGTGTGATTTACAGAGGAGATAATCTACTGCGCTGGCTCCATTGCTTTTATAGCACATAATTCGCCAGTATTCTTTATTTCTCCTATTCTACCATTCATTATTTGAAAATTGGTATTTTTACAGAATTTAATAAGTTCTTTCCAAATTCATTTATACATTTGTCTCTGTTATATCTGGGGTTAGTTTCTACATAGCTTTGTGTTAACACAAACTAAAATACTTCATAATCCCTTCACTCAATAGGGTAAAGTAGTCTGTTCTTAAGTTGGTGTTGTGGTTATATGAGGAGTCTGCAGGGGGGCAGTACACACATGCTATATAGGTGTCCTTATCAGTGAGGAAACAATTCTGTTTTAATTTTAGCCAAACAATACTTTCATGCACAGACTCCAGGGCAATGCCCTCTTGGAGCTCCCCACGTATGAATATACCAATTCCACCAGAAGATGTGGGTGCATTTGAATGCCTATATTTGCGAGGGAAATCCTTGTATACAAAGCCAGGAATAGTGTTAAAACATTAGTCTAACAGCAATCACATGTGGGTTTCGGTTAGAACAATTACATCAGAAACAGAAAATTTTGAGTTTCATCTTCACATACTTTGTCTCCCAACCCACAAATATTCCAGCATACAATATTTATAGTTTTATTTCTTTAGTTGGGGATGGTACTTTAAGTGTCGAGTTTAGGCTGTCTATATTGTTTAGTACATAGTTGGGATGATTTTTTAGATGTGCATATCGTTCTCTACATGTATTTCTTATTTGGATCACTGAAATCTGTAATTACATTATGGGTAGAGGTATCCTTCATGCTAAAGACGCTGCTCAGACCTACAGAGTCCAGTGTATGCCATCACGCAGAGGCAGATTAGTTCCATCTATAACAGATGTTTTAGAGTCACATAATCAGTTTAGGTGCTGCTGCAGGCTTTTCATCTTCCTGCTGAGCTCAAGGTGTTGAACGCGAACGGAAGAGGCAATTATATATATATATATATTATATCAATGATTCATTTTGTATTTGCAAATGCATATGGCATTGAAAATCTATTTCTAAATGCATGTCTTAAAATTTCTGTAACTTGATTATTTCTTTAAATTCTTAGACCAGTGTAAATTTCCATACAAAAATATCGGTTTTTTTTTAACCTTTGTGTAAATAGATATACAGTCAATTTGATTTAAATAACATTTTACATCATGAATTGCAAATACCACCTTAAAAAGTACAGGCAAAATTCTGCCTAATTATTCCTATAAATATATTGATTTACCCCTATAATTCAGGAAAGTTTCCCCTATAAATGCCCGTTAATTTCTGGGCAGCCTGGAAATTAAATAAATCATAAATGTGTGAGTATAAATTGCAAATTTGCAGTTATCAGCAGACTGGACTACACATTAATGGCATTGAAAATCTAGTTCTAAATGCATATCTTAAAATTAAAAACAAAGGAGCCAGGGAATCTGGTCTCTGAAATCAATATTAAACTGTATGAAAGTGAACAATCAAGGATCCTTAGTGAGATAAATGACTCTGAGAAGCACCCAAAACTAAGAACAAATTATTTAAAACTACGTATTGCTTTGAACCTTATCTAAATCTCAACCTCCCCAAGAAAACCTATAATAACATAGCAAGATTTAGACTTAGCTCACATAACCTCAAAATTGAAACCGGAAGACATGAGACCCATAAAATACCATTAGAAGAAAGAAAATGCAATAAATGTGATAGTAATGAAGTAGAAGATGAACTACATTGTCTCTTAATTTGTAACAATTACGAGGAACCAAGAATTCAATTAATCCTAAAAGCAAATAACCTGATAAATGACTGTTAACACAAATTAGAGGTTGCCTGGTATTTTTGTATTTTTTATCATGTGAATTCTTTATATTTTTGTATAAATTTGAATCTTATTGTGATATTATAATCAGTATTTGTATATATTTTTGTAAAATTTTAATCTAATATTGATATTGTAATCAGTATTTGCGATTTGATCTGTGATTTATTTTCTATCTTGTATGTACTTACATATTATTTCGCTTTAATACTGAATGTCTAAGAGCAGGACTCTCCCCAGAAAACATCAAATTATGGCAACTGGGACCTTGAACGTTAAGCTGTATATTATGTATAAAATAATGAGAACTTGTATATCATATTTCTGTAGATGTAGTTTTAGATAGACCTAGTGAGTAGATATGTGACATATGTATCTTTTCTGATATGAAAAAGTGTCAATAAAAACTATATATATATATATATATAAATATTAATCGATTGTTTCCATAATAATTACACAATATATACATGCCATGTTTGGTATTGTTTTGCATGTATTTTTATGACTAATGTAAAGGTGATGTTAAATCATTAATATCTACATGTCCCACCAAGTCTGATACTTGAATGCAGTCTGAGCAACCACTTATTGGACCCCAGCTGCAGTTTGTTATGCTTGGCTAAATCACAGGGCCTGGGCTGGGCAAGCACATTTAGACAATGTAATTACTAAAATTGGTGTACTGTGGCCATTGGATTACAATGGAATTATGGCAAACTGTAAAGCGTGGAATTTTCTATTGAAAATATATGGTGTGGAGTAAACTGAATTACTGCCAATATTATTTGATTCCTCAGTTTAGATGTTAAACTCAGTGGCATATTTAGAAATGTGTTAAAGGGGGGGGGGGTACTGACTAGCCAAACCCTGAAATCAATATGAATCTACATACATTTTAGACCATCAATCAGTGACGTAGCCAGGATTTTTGTCAGGGGGTGGGGCAACCCACAAGGTATTTCCCCAAAATTAAAAAAATACTGTGTAGATTGTTTAAAAATTAGTACTTATAAAAATGATAATAATAATGTTAATAAAGGGTTATTCGTGCACATCACTGTTTATGCAAAAATGTAAAACAATATAAACATAAAAGTAAACTTACAAGTTGTAGGGAATAAGGACAATGTTAGGAGACAACAATGGATGTACACATATATACAAATTTTAGGTTTTAAGAAAAACATATTCAGATGCATGTGAAATTACACTTATAGTTTGCTTACAGTCTGCGAAGTTTGATTGAAACATATAAATTAATTGCACTAATAGCGGAAAACACCTCTTTAAATTTATAGTACTTCCTCAATAATCTGCAATACAACTACAGTAATTCTTCAGCGTTTTATCTTTCTTTTTTTCGCACGAGTAAATCTACTATGATTTTGCCAAAGTCCATGTTTTCTTCCAATGCCCTCTATGTGCTAATAACCCTGAATCCTCCATTGTGGAACTGAGATAACTTTTTATCAGTTTCAATTTACTGAATGATTCCTCTGTAGGCTTTGTTACTTTTCCTCCTCATCGCGGGCTCCTTTGAAATTTGAGTTGCTTTCCCAAAAAATTATCTTTTTCCTGGTATATAGCACACTAACATAAAATCCAACGGCAAGAAACCATCAATCTATGCTACGGCATAATACTAGAAAATGTACAGCTGAAAATGGCAGTCTACCATATTTTTTCAGTATATTGCCATAAACCAGATCATTTACCTACCATACAGCATTTCACCCTATATATTATAATATTTTCTAATATGGAAAGATATCGTAACACAACTCTACACCATGATACCGCAGCATTTTAATAGTAAGTTATAGTAAATCTCATGTATAGTATGATATAAAATTTACTGTAGATAACCCAACATTGGCTTATCATAAGGGCTCATCGACAGTATTTTACGGTAAAGTGCCTTTTTTAAAATTTACGGTAAGCAATCGTCACAACTTAATAGCTGCCTGTGCCGTAATTTTATGGCAAACATCCGTTTGTCCTTTTTTATAGTAGACCAACTTATCAGTTTAATTTTTGCAGCAAGATACTGTGCAAAAATTTGCCAGCAAAATTCCGTAAAAACTACAGGATTTTGCTTACAGTGCAGGAGGAGTACTATTCACGGACTAACTGACTGACTGACTGACTGAATCCATAAAAAAATTATATAATTGTTGCTATGTAAATACATTACAATCACTACAGTATCTTGCACAGTATCTTGCTGCAAAAATTAAACTGATAAGTTGGTCTACAATAAAAAAGGACAAACGGATAATTGCCATAAAATTACAGCACAGGCAGCTATTAAGTTGTGACGATTGCTTACCGTAAAATTAAACATATCTCCTCTTTTATATTTCATTCTAAAGGATGCAAATAAATCATATCGTTTCTCTGTGACTGAAGGAACACTGTAACACGCACAGGTAAATTTAATGTATTGCACCCATAGTGCCTGACAGGACGGGTACACTAATTGGTGACAAAGTTCACATATGCACATAATTGCTGTTGTAGCACCTGCCCTCTCTATAAATTAAAGGAGACTTGTTGACTGGTCTACATGTTCGGTATATTTGACATTTCATGAATGAAAACACCCTACTCTTACTCTTCTAACCGTGACCACGACCAAAAAGGTTTTGATTAATAATTCTGGATGCAAAATGTCTTTTCCATGAAAATTTATGGGGTTGTGGTAGTGCGCATCTAATGAATGGGGTATTATCCAGTGATCATTCAATATTGGACAGCTGATGGGGTATTAAGGCGCCTCGTGCCTGTTTATATTGGAAGGCAGGTGTGCACTGACTGCAGAGCTGCATACCCCCTGAATTTGTGAATCACCTGCCCAAGAGATTAATGATGGAACAGCCACTGAATCTAAATTGGATCAATGGAACAATAGCACAAGCACAGATGTGTTGATTAACTGTTACAGATTGAATTATGGTTAGCAGAGGAGTGAATTTAAGATAAGATTGACACAACAATGCAAAACACACGTAAGATTTATTAATTAGTATCATAAAGTTCCACAGATTCAAATTAGACTAACCTCACAATCCTTAAGAGCCTCGGAAGCATTGAATGCTGAATTTAAGGCAGGCATCATGTTCGACTGAATGGTCCCAACACAATTGAAAGTGTTGGTTCCGATGATGGGCTGCTGCGGCTGCTGCTGCTGCTGCTGTAATGAGGCTGTGCCCAATAGAGGCATCCTGGCACTTGAGTTAGTCACGCAATTCTTTCAGACTCAACATCCCAAAAATTCCGTTTGTAAACTCCTTTGATGGTACAATGTTGTGATGATACTCGATCGATCAGCAGACAGCTTCTGGTCATCAATGGCCTTGGAAGTGACTGTAGTGGAAGTCCCACAAAATCAAGTTGATTTAGAGACGGAGAACACACTGGCAATTTTGTCTGACTTGATTTTGGCGAGTTCTTTTCTCCTGTCTTTGGATCAGAGTTAATGCTACAGTTACTCCTGCTTGTCTGGTGGTTAAATGAGTCTGTATTATCTACAGTTACTGCAACTCCTGGGTCGATCTCAGTTGGAATAGGTGTCCAGGCCGCTGTTAATTTTCCGCAATTAGCCCCAGGGTTTGATCTGACAGTCACGGTCTTGCCATGGTCGTTCGTTAGAAACCTGAGCTGGGAATGAACAGGAACCATTTGGGCCACATTGCCTTGATCCAAGCCTTATTGATTGACTTGCACTAGTGCAGTGCAATTACATTTTATGCCAAGGAGACACCAGGCCTCCTTCCCAATATGAAGGTGGCCGTTTCTAATATATATTATTGCTAGTTTTGGTTGTGAATGAATTTGTAACTGCTGCTACTAGGCATACTACAGATTTTCTGTATATTATCAAATAGTTCGTTGTTGGGTGTTCCCTTCACATGAAATAGAAAGTCCAAATGTACACGATGCTGGTTTACTAAAATATGCAAACCACAGCTGCAGTGCAACATGCAGAACCTATCAGTATATTGTTTGATCCTCACAAGGCATTCGAATAGCCTACTACAACTGATATACTAGTAATTGTTACTGTGCTGTATAACAAGAAAAGCTCCCTTTAAAAAAGAGACCTGTATCAGAATTGGTTGATGTAGTCTAGACATGCAAAAAGTAAATAAAATAAAATTGATCTATTTTGTACAGACTGAAGGGTATTAGTTGCAGGTAACAGATACTGACAAGGTATCAAATATTACTTATTAGTTAGACTAATAAATGTAATTAATCAAATAAATTAAATACCCCTACCTTCCGGTCGTTGATGCGCACTAGTTAATTAGCCAATCGTACCACTGGCCACTCATGCAGGCGCATAATCCTGTCCGCCCCCTCCCCTTATAAGCTGGGGATACGCCGCTTACATTATTTTGTTTCAACTATTCTCCCACCCTCCCGCTGCTATTGGGGGATATTCTTAAAAGCAGAGCCTTTCTGTTTCGTGTTTAGTTGCTTGCATGTTTGACATGGTTTGTCTATACCATTGATTTAAGATTTAGCATCTCATGTTTGGATGCCTTCATTGCATGCATGTTTGCAATTTTATTTGATTGATTTATACTGTGCATAAGGAATGCTGTTTTTGTATCATTAAGTTTAATAGTGCTTGTCTAACATGAATGATCTTGTGCTTTGTTTTCTAATCTATATATCATCATATAATGCATGTTATTGAGTGATGTAATTGTCTCATGTTGAGTGGGTGTCCATGAGGGCATCACTTTCATGCAGTTGTCAGTGTGCAATTTATGTTTCGCCAAATAAATAGCAGGTTTCTCCGCTCGTTGTCTTTATTGAGTTAAGTCATATTACAATCAATTAGTATAGTTCATATAAATGTCTTTGTCTTTATTGCCGAACTTGCTATTAAATGTACTTTTCCTAGATCCTTGCTACTTTTGCCTAGCTACCCACAACTGTCTGCAAATCAACCACTTGCACCATCTATAGTGTTAGTAATTATAAAAAGAGACAGTCATACTATGTTCAAACTTTCTTGCTATTAAGTTGCATAGAATTGTGTCTAGTTCTTTTTTTAATATATATATTATACGTAAATACAATTAGTATTGTTTAATTTGCAGCCTAAAAAACTCTATTCAGAAAAATTTTAATTCAGATCCACATTTTAAAAATATAATCTCACCACCTTTACATACATAATTGATAGGTTCAGTGAGTGTAGCATTTTCAACTGCATATCTGCTGTTTAAAACAGTCTGAGAAATAATTTTATTTTAACATTAACCTATTTGTAATTAATTACAGTGTACAGCTTTAAATGCAATCAGCTATCAGAAACATTGAAAGATCCAATTTGTGTAATTACACTGTTTCACTTAAGAAAGAATGAGGTTAACAGTCAAAACACCATAGTCACCAATTCAAATCATATTAGTTTTCAGGAATGCCAACACATATTTGTGGAAAACCTTCATAAGTTTTCATCCCTAAGACCAAAATGAACCATGCCAATTTCCGGGTAATCAGACTAACATGGATGAGTCCATTGATGTTGGAGGGGGGAACTTTTAAGATTTAATAAATACCTTGGTACAATAAAACCAGGTACTTTTGACATATGGTCCTCAATTCAGAGTTGCTCTATTTTATTCAAGGAAGACAAATGTGCCATAGTTACATTTTCAAGGATGCGAAGATCAGTGATCTGGCCACAGCTTAAACATACATTCACAAGGCTCAGAAGATTATTTGTAAAACCAATCTTAGTAAGTATCTATGTCTCTATTAGTTTTGCTAATCATAGGATATGTTATGGATTGAAATTCTGAATCGGATAAAAAAAGGTATAATTAGCTGTTGGGTACATGGTTAGGCAAAAAACAACAGTATGTTATTCCAGCACGTTTCAATAAATACATTCCCAGGGGTCACAGCTTTGGTACCCGCAGTGTGTTTTGTAATAGGAGATGAAGTCGTGATAAAGAGGTCCTTGGTTGTCCTTCTGAATATGTAAATATTTGTCAAGCCTTCTCAACTTTTTCAGAAGTCTCGTCAAAGTCAATAAGATATCTCATTTCTCGCTGTTTGCAAGTGGGAGTAAATCATGCAAACATGAATAGATCTCTGATTGTGAACTTTTCATCATTCAAATTGTTATAGCTTTAGTTAGCTTATAGCATTATGCCCATTAATATATAATTGTTATTTCTTTATAGACAATCGGTTTAATGGTCACATAATATTATAAATGTATTTTAATCCCCAGTGACATGCCACATGTGATCCATGATTTATAGGCCTATATTGATATGAGGAGCGTTCACACTGTCACGGATACGACCTACATATGACCACTTATGAAATCTTTTTTACTCTTGCTCATCCTTGGTCATACGTAGTTCACTCACCGAGAATCCGTTACATGGTCGTAGTCCCTCCAAATCATACTTGACCATCTGTGGAGAGGACAACAATATTTGAGCATGTTTAAAACTTTGGTGGACGCTCTATGAGTGAATTGATTATGTTAGTTACGTAACTCGCTCGGGGGTTAGTCGGCGGGCATTCTACATATGTTTTACATATGTTCTACGTATGTTCTACGAGCATCCTACGTACGTCCGTGGCCTACCTTGGCCATAGGTAGCCACCATCCATCCTCGTCCACTCGAACGCTTGTAAAAACACTCGGCGGACATCCGTCACCCGCCCATTGCCCTCCGTGCCCATCCTTGAACTGCATGGGCATTCTATGATTGATCTATGAGTGCCTACAAGTGCCTGACGGATGCTTGGCAACTGACTTCGGCGGGCGTTTGACGGACATTCAACGAGCATTTGACGGACGTCCAGCAAGCAATCTACGACAGCCTCACGTATGCTTGTGCAAAGAATTTATATGTGATTTAAGAGCTACGGGCTAGCAAGTATAGCCGATTTTTCACATCCTTGGTCATACGTTGGTCTTATCCTTTGAAACGGTGACACAAATCGGAATTTGCTTGTTACCAAGCTGTTAGTGCAGTATAACAGACCCAAATTTATGCCCATATTTGGCGGCCATTAAAAATTAAATTTTATCAAATAATTCACAAGGTTTAAGTTCTAGCACAATTAAAATAACATTTGGTGTAGATAAGCAGGGATTTGGGGACTCCCGCCCACAAGAAAAAGCAAAAATAAACGCTGTCTTTACCGTGAGATGAAACCGCCGTCATAACTACATTAATTTTGGTGACGTCATAATTACATTTCAAGCATTTTACATCATAGGCCTAGCAATGAGGTATGTTAAATATGGTCATAAATCTGGGTCTGCTATAGGCCTACTGCACTTTTCCCAGCTGTTTGTTTAATTTTAAAGCATCAAAATGGCGAAAAACAATATGGCTGCCCATTTCGGAGGATTCGGTTTTGGTTTACATTATAGAAAGATATATTCTTCTAATTTTTATTGATTAATTATGTTCAACCCTATTAGAATGCCTCAATTTAGGTGTGCTGAATCAGTCTTTCACTTGTTCCCAAACTAGATTTTAATAATCAAGGCTGAGAAGGTCATACTCATACTCCTGAAATATAGTTGGTACTTTTTGCTGACTGAAAAGGTAATTTTTCCCTTCAGTATTCTATCAAAAAAATTTGATATCAAGCTTATTAGAAAGAGGATCCACTAATAGCAGTATAAAGTTCATTTGTATTTTGAACATCTTCACTTATGAGAAATACGGTGGTAATAAAATGGTCAATGACAATTTAGATTTTACACTCATGAGATGTTAAATTGAAGCTGCCTTAAACTTGGTGTCTATACTGAGGCAAGTAAAAGATCCCCCCCATGGGGTAAATGTGTAGCATGGTGTGGAATCCAAGTCTTACCATCTCATCATTATGTCTGCCTCTGGCAACTGGTCATAGAAACTGACTCAACTTTAGACCCAATGGATTTGAGACACTAATGAGACATTAGACATTTTGCAGGATTTCAAGTCATTGAAATATGCAAGCCTGCAAGCTTTGCGCTTTTCTTGGTTTTCTTCAGCCTATTTTATCACTACCAGTTTGCAGAAAAATGTCTGGCCAACGGTGAGTAGGATGTATGTCTGTCCTAACAGTGTTCAAAGTGTCCCACTCATGTGCAAGGGTCTGTATTAAAGGAATGTAGCCAACAACAGTAGTTTGTGGAGTATTGTCATCTGTAATCGACTGTTATTTTCAAACAGTCCAGTTTGAATAATAATAATAATAGTGTATGTTCAGCAAGTGTCCATCTGGAGAATTTCATCATATTTTAGAATGCGTCTTGCTACGTGGAAGAGATCGACAAGTGTAGTAGTTTGGCCCTTGACGTTTTAATATGTAGACAAATAACAACGCATCTTCCCAGTTGCCATCTTTATTCCGGAACCTGGTTTTACACACAGCCCCTTAGCACATTCACTCAATGCCACTATCATTACATCCCCCGGGTTTAAAATTTAGCTCAAAATATTGTAACACCCGGTGTAATCATTCTCATTAAATCACTTGTACATCATAGTAAATTATCATTGCCTACTCTACATCCTGGACATGGATTTTCTAACTTTATAATATTCAATTTTATACCCAATCAATTTTTTTCTTTTTTTGTATGTATATAAACAATACATGTTTTGAAAATACCATATTGCAATTCAAATAAAATAAAATTTACAATTTATAAGACTGAAAATTAACAAAATAAATACTTTTACCAAAACTACTAACTTTGTTTTTGTTTTTTTAACAGTCAAATTTCGCTGGCTTCTTGATAATTCTTCCTGAGCGTGTTCTTATTTCTGGTATAGAACTTGGTACTTCATTCTTCGATTTACCCGAAGAATTGGTTGTTGCAGTTTCTGCACTGACAGCTTCTGATACAACTTGACCAGGAACTGTTTCACTAGATAAGACAGTCTCTGTTGAAGGATTGCTTGTAATAACATCAGGTATTACACAAATGTTTGCACGAACAGTCTCTTGATTTTGAACAGTCTCTTGTGATCTAACTGTATCATCACGACAAACCGTCACTGGTGCACTTGAACGTGATTGTGTTGTTGACCGATTGTCAACTACAGGAACGTTTGAGCTCACACTTTCACGAATATGTTGTCTATTTCTTCTGAGCGATCTGCCATGTTGATCTTGTATAATGTACGATCTGTACTGCTGGTTTCCAACACTGTGTTGTCTGGTCTTGAATACAAACTTGTTGCCCTGGGTACAGTGGTGGGAGGTCATCTTTACGGGCTTTTCTATCGAAGTATAACTTCTGCGAATCTGTGCGTTTCTGTAGTGCATTCTGAATATCATCTTGATTGCGATCTTATGAACGAATTCGTGTCGTCACAGATGATCTGATTTTTCTTCCCAACAGCGATTGAGCTGGGCTTGCGATTGAAGATATGACAGGTGTTGCCCTAAGTTACAAGAGTGCTAATCGAATGTCTGTCTGCGATTCTCTAGCTTTCTCCATAATCATTTTGACAGTTCGTATTTGTCTCTCGACATTACCATTTCCCTGTGGTCTTCTAGGTGCTGAAGTAACATGCTTGAAACCCCAACATTCAGCAAACTTGCTAAATGAGACACTTGAGAAATGAGGTCCGTTGTCACTTACAATCTTGTCAGGAATTCCCATTTCGGAGAATAAGTGTTTCAAAATGTCTATCAGGAACTACTGGGAGCGGGATTTGGCAATTTTCTGATAAATGGATACTTGCTGTAGTAATCTGCGATCATCAGCCACTGAGAGTTTTCAAAGTCAAAAATGTCAATGCCAAGTACACACCATGGGCGAGATGGTACTTCGTGTGGCATTAGAGGTTCGGGGACTTGTGAAGTTTGATGATATTGACATATCGAGCATTTCTTGATGAAATTCTCTATATCCTTATTAATGTTTGTCCAAAACACTGTGTCTCTGGCTAGGAGTTTCATTTTCTCCACACCCATATGTGCTACGTGTAGCTCATTAAGAATTTCTTTCTGCATACATGCTGGAATCAGAATTTGTTGACCCTTGAGGATAAGTCCATCATCCACTACTAACTGGTCTCGTATACTCCAGTAGCTTCTAATTTCTGTAGGTAACTCTTTGACATTTGACGGCCATCCAGTAACTATCACTTCTTTTAGATGGTTAAGCATATGATCCACGGTGGTTTCTTCTTTTAACTTCTCTATTTTCCTACTTGAAAATCTAATGTGGTCAACCCTTACGTCAAGTTCAATGCTTATTCCTTCAGGTGAACTGGGAAATCTGGATAACGCATCTGCCAATAAGTTTGAAGCATCACTCTGATGGGAAATGTCAAAGTTGTATCCTTGCAACGCTATAATCATACGCTGCAATCTTGCCGGTACATTCTTAAGTGGCTTATCCAATATCATCACCAGTGGTTTATGGTCTGTCACCACGTGAAATCTTCTGCCATACAAGTACTGATGGAATCTCTGTGTAGCAAACACAATACTCAACAGTTCACGTTCTATATATGCGTATCGCTGTTCTGTACTTGTCAGGCTCTTGCTTGCATATGCAACTGGACGAAGGTCTCCACTGTCACTTGGTTGCAGTAAGGCAGCGCCTACTCCCTTCTGACTGGCGTCACAATGCAGATATAAGGGTTTGCTAACATCAAAATATTGTAACGCTGATGCTTGGGAGATTTTGTTCTTGATGGACATAAATAATTGTTCCTGATTACAATCCCAAACGAATACATTGTCTTGTCCTAAGAGTTCTCTCAGAGGAGCTATCTTTGTGCTGAAATCTTTCATGAATTTAGAAAAATAGTTCAAGAAACCTAAGCATTGTTGCATTTCTTTCTTATTTGTTGGACTTGACATGTTCATAAGGTCGTTGACCTTCTGTGGGTCTGGTTTCATACCTTCTGATGAATATACATTTCCAAAGAAGGAAATGCTACTCTTTTTGATCTCACACTTGGTGGAATTCAATGTCAGTCCCTGCTCACTTGCAATCTTCATGAAGCTTCTGAGATTGTTGTCGTGCTCAGACTCAGTTTTTCCGTACACTATGACATAATCTGCTATGCCGCATGTTCCTGAGCATTTTTCTAAGATATTATCCATTTCCATCTGGAATATGTCTTGGCTCACACTTAAACTGAATGGAAGCCTTCTAAAGCAGTAACGTCCAAAAGGGGTGCCAAAAGTAGTCAGTTTCTGGCTTTCCTCATCTAGAGATATTGCCCAGTACCCCGATTTGGCATCTAACTTTGAGAAGTATCTTGCTCCACTGAAACAGTGATTTAATTCTTCTACTGCGGTCATTTGGTGATACGGTCGAATGAGTGCTTTATTGAGAGCTCTCGGGTCTAAACACATCCGCAGTGATGCGTCTTTCTTGGTGACATACGTGATCGAGCTCACCCTTTCCGTTGGCTCTTAGATTTTACGGATGACTCTGTCATTGACCATCTTATCGAGTTCTTGTTTATTTTGTCTTTAAGAGCAAGCGGAATACGTCTGGGTGCATCAACAGGACTCTGTATGTCATTCCTAATTTTTAAACTGTGTGTGGACATGTTTCCAATCCTATTGAATTGTTGTGGATATAGTTTCATCAAGTCAGCTACATTGTCAATCGTAGACTTTGGCTGTGCGCCTGTAGCAGACGAGTGTAGACTGTCAACAGATTTCCGCTGGTTGACTTCATGACTGTTGTGTAACGTAACAACCTTAAACTTCCTAATCGATGGAAGGCCAATAATCGCTGGCCCTGAAACGTCGACAACGTAGAACCTTTGTGTTGTGCCATGTGGACTCCTTAAAACTACAGTCGATGTCGATTGTGCCCATGCACTCGATCTGTGTATTATTATATGCTGATAACTTGTGCTTTGTGGGGACGAAGCGAGCTTCATAACCACTAGGGAACATCTTCTTTGCCATGTGTACTGGCAAAGTGTTTGCTTGGGCACCAGTGTCTATTTTCAGCTTCATCTTATGAATACCTGGTCTCGGGGGAATCTTGATGTCGAGACTAACGAATGCTTCGTCTGATGCATCCTCTGTCTTGTGTTGCACTGATGACACACGAATGACATCGAATGTCAGTGAATCGAATTGTGAGTTGAACTGCGAGTCGTACGTATAGTCGAATTCTTCGTAGTCTACGATCGTGTGAACGCCTCGACCTTTACCGTGAGCTCTCCGTGAAGGTGCTCCGCGAGACTGTGCTTCACGTGACTGTGACTGTGCACCACGTGCATATGCTCCATGATACCTGGCTAGACGTTGATGTTGCGTTACCAAGCACACTTTTGCCCAATGTCCACCTATTACACGCGTTGCATGTAGCTTCACGTGCAGGGCAGTATTCCTTGCCGAAACGATGGCTTAACCCACAGTTCTTGCACACTGAGCTTTCGTCCTTTCGGAATGTTCGGATAGCATCTACTTGTGTTGTCTCTGTTGTCTCATTTAACGCTTTAATTTGCTTTGCATGCGCTTCTGCTGTTTTGTGTTGTCTACCCAACTCGATAGCTTCTTTTAACGTAACGTTATTGTCTTTTGTTAATAATTCCTTTTGATAATCCAAACTTGGGGTGCTAGCAATAACTAATTCGATAATTCTTTCTTTGGCTTCATCTGCAGTAAAGTCACACTTGATTGCCAAAAGGCGACATCGATTCACAAAGTCATCAATTGATTCCTGGGAACCTTGCACATATTTGCTAAGTTTCAATCGACACACTCTAAAATTATGTTTAGGTTCGAGCTGTTCCTCAAATCTGACAAAAATAATTTTATAGTCTTTGGCTTCATCTGCAGTTAAACCCCAGCTGTTATATCTATGTAAACCTTCGTTGCCGGTTGCAAGGAGAACTGTCGCTGCTTTATCTGCATCTTTGACTGTTTTTACCTGGAAGTGCAGTTCCATACGTTGTTTGAAGAGCTTAAACGTTTTCACTATGTCCTGGGATGTCCAATCGAACGTTGGAGCATGGTTGATGTTGAAGTTCGCCATGTTGCGTGCGGGCGACATCTCCTCGTGTTTCAGTAGAGTTGTCTTGTCCTCCTTGAAAATAGATGTTACTGGGCGACTGGGGGCGACTGGGAGTTGCTGGTTTGCACTCTAGATGTTCCTCTTTCGATTCATGTTGGTTTTCACCGCTGCCACCATGTAGTAGTTTGGCCCTTGACGTTTTAATATGTAGACACATAACAACGCATCTTCCCGGTTGCCATCTTTATTCCGGAACCTGGTTTTACACACAGCCCCTTAGCACATTCACTCAATGCCCCTTATATCAATACACAAGCTGCTTTGATCTCATTTTTGGTGTAAAGAGAACTCCTCAGACATTTGTGTTTGGGAGGCCATTTTGTACCCTTACTATAGTGCCACAGATGATTTCTTGGGCAATACTAATCAAATAACTTCTGTTTTGTACATTGTCTTGATCCTCCTCTAACACAGAATGATCACCATAGCGCAGCTTAACAAACATATATATATATATATATATATATTGTAGAATTGAAGACAAGGCAGGAAGGTAGTGTGTAGTGAAGCTTTATTCTGCTTAAGACTCAGACTAGTGGGGTCTGCAGGCTTTTATATCATCCATCAGACAAAGGCCAGAGTTAGACCGTTGCCATGGATCTCATTGAGAGCCTAATAAATCAATATGGAGCTTCTGGTCCACTGAGACTGGCCAGTTGGTCCATTGTACTATTGCATAAGACCAACAGATGCAACTGCTGTGGTCTTCTGAATAATTAATCTGAATGAACAGACAAAGCAAATTCCTTTTTCTGTCTATAGTTAGTTAGTTAGTTAGTGTTATTGTTTAACGCCTCATCAGCACCTGAGTGGGCTATGTAGAGGCTCTCTCGGGTAAGAATGATTATCTATAGTTGGTAGTAGAAACCAGAAGCATGTAAAAAATCAATAATTGTCTGCGTTGGATAGCTGGAGCAGCTTGTGCAATGAGCACTGTCCTGTTTTAGCCACTGGGGATAGAGGACTTCACCCCAAGTGTTTCCACCCTCGCTGCGTGGAGGCCCAGGACCTTCGAGGGCTTGTCTGTCTATAACATATAGAAGTAAATATAGATATTGGCTACACTGAGGTATAGTATATTTAAGTTAAGATATTACTAACATGATAATAATAACATGATATGCCCTTGGTGGGCTGATTAAATAAATCGTATGAATTATATACTTAATGAATATGATAAATGGATTAATTTAATTGAATGCATTGGTTTATCATTCGCAGATTAAAATATCATAGTTTAAAATATATGGTAACATTTTGTTCACATAATGTGCACCTAGGTTTTATGCAATCTGTGTAACTTTAACGTCAGTGTCCATAGTTAAAATTTATAAACTTTTATATTTTTGTTTCTTCCGGTTGGCCGTCTGGTCTCCCGGTTGGTCGTCTTTCATTTGTATCGTCCTTCTGGATTCCGTCGTGCGATGGGTTTTCGTCTGATAGCTTCTACTTCTTGTTGTAGTGCTGACAGTGGTTGTTCACATGCTTCGTCTTACGAAGGCTCCTCAGCGGTGGGTGGGACTCCTCTTAGCAAGGACCTAGATTCTGAGCGTTGTGGTAAGACACGACTTATGTAGGAGCTTCAGCGGTGTGATGACGGACACGACTTACGAAGAAGATTGGCATATTTGGCTGGACTTCAGGGACATGACTTATAATCTTCTTCAGCGATAGGTGTGTTGACTGGCGCGATGGCGATGGATTCATGTTGTAGACACGTCTTATAAAGAAGTTTGCATTTGGGACATGACTTATAATCTTCTGAAGCATTGGTGTAACTGGACGGATGACATCCGATGTTGTGTGGGATGTTGGCATCCGGTTGTTTTGTGCTGGTTGATGCACGACACATCTTATGACGGAAGATCAGCATTTGTGTAAGGACTCGACTTACGATCTCCCTCAGTGTTGGTAGGGCCTTTCTCTGGGAGGCCTTGCATCTGGCATTGGATCCCTCAGTCTTGGGTAACTAATGCTGCAAAACAATTTTTCAGGAACACATAGTAATGTTTACTACAGTTACAGTATGCCCAGTCGTTAAATTTTCACTTGCTTTTACAATGTTTGAATAAAAAAAAAATGCATACATCTGTAAAAAATTGTTTTTGCTTAAATTTGTGCATAAGTCTCAACTTCTGTGACATTGGTGTGTAACATTTTAAGGTTATACTTATGAAAATTTTGTAACTTTGTGACAATATTATTGTGAGGTAACATTTGTTATTTATATGCTTCCAATAGTCTACACGTTTTATATAATCTAAGTTGGCAACTATTCTACTACGCTCTACGTAGCTAAATACAAGGTTTTGAGATGAATTTTTTTAGAGAGACATGCTCTTTTGATATCACAAAGCGGTCAGAATTTTTCAGTTTAGGGCCTTTTCATTCTGTCATAATTAATATTAGGATCGAAAAATTTGTACAGATTCCCATAATCAATATTGGAGTAAATGAAAATTTTTAACAACCTGGGCAGCAGCACATCTCTTAGTCTTTGGCTACAGGAGGATGGGTACCCTTTCTGGCTCAACTTGAGGAGATGATGCTGGGTAGGCTGCTTATGATAATACTCAATTATATTCATGTACAGAAAACCCATTCTTAAATGTACAGTGTGTTCAACAATAAAATGTCTATGGATATTGAAAGTCAATACTGTGAGATACTACAGGCCGCCAGCTCTACAAGGCATCCCGCCAACACTGGTTCCGCCTTTTAGACCGTCCCGCCCATCCCGCCCATCCGCCCATCCCGCCTTGTCCCGGTCGTTGGTCCCACCTTTTAGGTCATCCCCTAGCTGCTTCGGTGGCAGCAGCAGATATTATAATGGCAGGAGAATATAGACACCAAAGCTTGCATTTATGCATAACTATTTTTACTGGTGGTTAAATTAAAATTTTTAGGAGGATTCAAGCTGTATCGATTGATTCCCTCCTCGATCCTCGGTGAACTTTCCGAACACAAACGAGGGCGCTGTCAGTCAGCAGATCAACGCCCTCTTGTGAAAATTGTTAAAACAAATGCCATCGGCCTTGTGTGGGGCAAAGTGCGAGGGTGTTAGCATAAGAGTTCCTCTCTGGTTAGGATGGCGCTCGGACGATCGTTACGATGTGGCATAGAATATCTACGAATTTCCAAACAAAATTACGGCGCCTGGGTGATTCCAGTTGAAAGAGCAATGCATTCAGTCACTGCACAACCGGTGTTAGAAGATGACAGTAAGAAATCGGTAGGTTTTGAAGGCTGAAGGGGTGACATGAAAGAGACTTATGTTACTAAATCATGCTTATCGACATAATTTTTTAATTGAACTCTATGAATGCCGGATAAAGACTATATATCATAATACTGGTTACCTAGTGGTTAATACTAACTACATAGGATTATGTTATGGGAGGGGGTACGTGTATGATGTATGTATACACACTATATCTACAAAGTTTAGAAGTTAGAGGTGTTTGCCTTGTATCATGTGATTCACTGTTCAGTGGACTCAAAGGGTCAACCGAATGCATACATGTGTGATTCAATATCAAAATTTTTCTTTCATTGATTTTTTGAATTTATAATTCAATATCAGCATTTACAATTACAGCTGCAAATTCAAATATCGATAAAATAATACAATACTATAGTGTACCACACCCGTGGAACAACTTTTACATTTTGACAATTATTTTTGACATTTTTTAACATATGGTGCATTTTGCAGCACTCAAGTCAAGGCAGAACACAGCACAGGCCGGGTAATAATACCTATCTGCACTTTCCGAATAAATTACAATAGATAACCAATCCCCCAAGCACACCTAGTACGACTGTACGTAGGCCTAAAAAAATTTACTTAATAATCTTTTGTTCTTATGAATATATATTACTATTAAAATACACAACTGGCACCCTCTATATTCATTCATCCAATAAAAGGAAATTTAATCTAAGCTATCGATCTGATATGTGTTAATTATTTTGGGTCTAGTCCATAAATACAGGAAAAAAAATAAAAAAAATAGAATTAACTTGAAAATAACAAAAATCTAGGGTTTAGTATTTAGTATAATATACAACTTAGAGATATATAAATTTGATCTGTTGCTCATTTGTTGTCAGCTTGGGTTTCCTTTTATTTTCAGATATCTAGTCTGATTATTTTAATCAGACTAGATATCTGAAAATAAAATGTATACTATGCTGTGAATTAAAGTCTTGATTAACAGATTTCCCCTTAGCGGCGAAGACGAGGCCTCTCATGAGGAAACACAAAATCGTAAAATAAAATTACATTAAAATATGGAAAAAATATAAATTTGTTGAAGGGGATGTATCCCCTCCACTCCGACAATTTAATATTTGGGTAATATCATTAAATTGGGCCACAATGTACATGAAAATAAATTAGCTTATTTTCTGGTTTTTGTTCACTTTAAGTTTACTTCATTAATTGGAAAAGAAAAACATGGTGTAGCTAAATAATTGAATTTTTTATAATTTTTTTCCAAAAAATGGAGGACACGCACCTATTTTTGGTCATCACAAATTAGATCACAATGAGAATTTCAAATTTCATGGACTTCAAGGCACATAGGCCTTTTTAATTGATTTTACCCATTCAATCAAATATATTTCGATGAAACAAATTTGTACAAATTTCCATAATTAATATTGGAGTATAACAGTAGTACTTGGCTACAAACTACAATTCTTAAATACACTGGTTCCGCCTTTAAGACGGTCCCGCCACGTCCCTTCCCGCCACATTGGTACCGCCTTTTAGGTCATCCCCTCTAGCAGGGGCTATCAAGACATAGAATAAAGAAAGGTGGAGCACTGGGAATTCTTCTGCGACAGTCTTGCAGACATAATTCAGGTCACTGGTGTCTCCAATTACGTCCGTGCTGTTGTAAATCTGGTCCGCGACTGTTTGTAGCCAGTCTGTGGCCTATGGGCCATCAGGGTTTTCTCCAATAAACCCTTTGGGTGTCTCTGCTGCTACTGTCAATACTGTCGCGATTGTATTCACATCCGAAAATTGCGTTTTAACAGCCGAAAATGAGACAATATCCACTAGGTTGTCGATTCAGATCAATAGGAAATATTGTTTACTTGATGTTACCAAAGAATCAGACATTTAAATTTAGTTTAGTAAGAGCACCGGACCTTTGAATGAGGCCATGTCAACTTGCTCAGTGCATGAGAGAGGCACCTTGTTATAGCAAGCAGCTGGACCGCGCCTGTGCTGTAAGTAGCAATAATTGTAAACTAATTCTGTCCACAGCTGCATCCAACCCAGCAACCCCCCTCCCCCCTTAACCCAGTACATTTTAATTTAATTTAACTGAGGGATTCAGCAATTTATGCACTTGAATTAGTCAATCCCCCCCCCCCCCCCCATGTGCAAATATTTCGGGATCCACCCCTGCACTACATGTCAGTCACATGTCTGGTGAACTCTGGTCTATTTCTGCAGCCATCATGGCCTGGATTAACACTTTGTTTTAAATTCGCTATTTATCTCAAATGTTCATCCTTTAAAAAAAAAAAGGGTGTCCCTAGGTTTTAACCGCACGAGGTTAATCCTGTGGCGTCCATGTTATCTGTCGATTCACAGGTTTTTGATAATTTTTACCAATTTCTAGAAGGAACTGATGCATGGCAAATGACGAAATAAGTGATAAAACAGTAAGGCATATATTACAGTTGCAATTGTCCTATAGAATGGTCCGATTTGCAAGAAATATGATAAAAATTGCTCCAACAATTTGGAGGGTAATCCAAACTTGTAATCCCTGCATATTGAAATAGTATCTTAAAACCATTGAATGAATCCCACATGTGAACTAAACAACTTTCAACATGTCTGCAACTAATTAGTGGGTAGTTTTAGTTCTTAGTAACAGTGCTATTAGCTTGAATTACTGAATCGACAGTTAAAATGGATGCCACAGGATCGAGGGTAATCCGCGGTTGCCCCCAGTGCTGTGTAGAATTCAAAAAGGTCATACTCTATGGCCATGAGAAAGTACGATGATGAGAATGAATGGAAGATGAATACATGTCATGCCAGAAGATACATTTAAATTTTATAATGGGAGGCCGTAGGCCGATTGGTCAAGCTGGGAGGGGCTAAGGTTACGTGACCCACGATTCTTGAATTTTCAGAAAAATGTCAATCTCGCGCATGTGCAAAGAGTGATTTTCTTCACGTGAGATTCTCGAACGGTGTGGCAAATGTCATGATGAGCGTCATTGATTTCAAAAAGTTAAAGTGAATTTATGTTAAAGATGGGCTGCATAAATTAAAATTTATCATCCATTCATGTAGCACAGCTAATAAGCTTTAATTGCGTGTTTTCAGATTGACAATAGACCAAATATTGAGAGCGAGATACGAATCTAGGAGAAGGTAGAGAAGCAAGTTCGCTAGCATCATGGTGAATGTCATGAAGACCGACGCTCGATTCGAAACTAAAAAAAAAGCGAACTCGCGTTGCAGAGCAGCAGACCATTGTTTGGTATAGTTCATATAGGGGAATTCCGTACGTGTTTTCGGATCAAAATAGACCAAATATTAAGCTAGATAGAGGCAGAGAAGGCAGGTAGGTTGGCAGCAGCAAATAATTGCGGATCGAACAGATTTTGTTGTGGTGCTCCCACAAATGTCTGCGTCCGCGCCATATAAGCAGCGAGTGCAGGCAATTCTACCGATCAGACTTATGTTTTATTTAATAACTTTGTCATCCGATTTTTAAAATTAAAACATTTTCCAAAAGCGAAGATCTTTACTTATTAAATACGTAACACATTAATTCTGTACATAGAGGAATTGGGGTTGAACAGGCAGAAGGTTTACCTTTTGTCAGTTACAGGGGCATATCTCGAAATTTGGTAGGAGGGTAGCTGATGAGGCCGATGAGGCCTGAAATTAAGTCTAGGTTATGCGAAGCTGGGCTAGGGGGGTGCAGGGGCTTGCCACCCTGGGAAAATGTTATTGCAAAAATAAACATTCTGGGCTTTGCAGAACTACCTGTTTTTCCATAATTCACTAGATATTTTCTATGCAAACTTGTGTTCCAAAAGTGATCTATATTGGTCAGAAAATTTAAATCACCAAAATAAAAGTCCCCAGATAGCATTCCAAATCGTATCGACATCGGTGTGATGTCAGCTATCTCAAAACCTTGTTGTACCACGGGGAAACTATATAGAAACGACGCTGGCCCGATTCGGAATGCTATCTGGGTCTTACCTCAGAGAGCTTGACATTAGGGCCTGTCCAACTGGCCAAGGCCAGACAGCACAATTTATCAACAGTACAGTATCAACTTAGAACATTGTTGCATGACAATTGGCACACCAGTTCAATCAGAACTGAATTAAATGGGGAGTTAATTGAACAAGGGGGTCAATTGCAATTGTAATATTTGACTCCAAAAAAGAATGATTGGCATAACTATATTTTTAGTCTACAAATCTCACTGAAAGAAAATTAGTATAATTAATTTAAATTGGAAGTGGCTCATGAGGCAAAATCAAATGACAGGTAAAGTAGACAGAGCAAATACTGTATACCGACTGTCCGTGATACCCCTCAAGGTAACTAGGAAGAAAATCCTTTTTGATTCATAATAGAGTGACAGTGATTAAAATCTATATTGTTACAAATAACACATAATACACATTCACATGCTTTATATTTTTTGGTCTATTTTCTATAAGCAAAAATATTTGTGCCAAATCTGACTAGGTGTCATGGCTGGTGCGTGGTAGGGCAGGTTTAATTAAATTCACTGAATTGCTGCCCAGTGATCGAAATGTTGTGACTTTCTTCTGGAGCCAAATATGGCTCTGGATAATTTAGCATCAGGAGCCACTTGAGGCTGGTCTACAGCGGCAGTAGAGCCAATTTCACTGTTTCCAATTGCCTTTTTTATTTTTAGTTTTAAGAATAAAGAATAGTTAATTAAATAAATTATCTACTGATAACTTAGGATGTCTATATAATTGTGTACTTCCTACATCTTTCTATCTATCTTTAAAGGTCCTTTAAAAAAATCAAGTTTCAGGGTAGACTATTTTCCATTTATAATTTGGTAAATATTTGTTCTAGCTTAAACAATAATCAAAACATTACCTAGGTAAATTTGTACATTACTGACAATTTATATGAAATAGAGATCAAAGAAAAACGAAACATTCCCCTGGCAAAGCTGTGCATTGTCTTTTGTTCCTGTTTGGGTTCTATGATGGCTAATTGCACTTCACAGAAGTTCCTGGAAATGAATCATGAAATATGCAGAGAAAGCCAATATTAACCTATTTTATTCAAGAAATGTTGGCCCTCGCCGGAAAATTTCTACCACTGTTGCTGCCTGACCAATGAACAGGCGATCACAATGAGTGTCGAGCCCCACAACCTAAACTGGAAGCCTATGGCTAAACTTCAATTGAGCATGGTTACAGGCCACGAACTGGAGTTCTGTTTCTGTGGTTACAGAGAACATAACTTTTTATAACCGATCAGTTCTGTGATGAATCCAAGGAATAAGCTCCCAGATCAATTTATATACAATGTTCCACTGTCAGATTTATAACATGAAATTCCAAATATATAACCTGACCAGTTATTTTCTAGCTTTGTGTGGTTTTGTGCACTGCTTAAATGAGCAGCTGTGGGCTACTAGTCCAGAAAGGGCTAGAATGTGATAAACCATAAAATGTACAGTTTAAAGGAGTTTCACCCCATTCGACAGGCATTATGCCTAAACATCAGTAGTATTTTGCCAATGATATATCTAGTTTACAGTACTTAGACTTTTATGCTTCATTTTGACATTTGTTTCATCCTTCTTTTTTTTTCAGAATAATGGCAAATCTGGAAAAAATCATAAACATTGTGTTGCTTCCTTCATATGCCTTAGCATCCCATACTTAGCAATGACAGCCGTATATGATTATATTAATTACCACTGTTGCATAATGATCAAGATCTTGATAGCCTTATGATCCTTGTGTTAAACCGTCATTAATCATTTGCTGTTCCTGTATTAATAGCCTAACGTTCTTGATATTTAAATAGATTGAAATTGTTCCTATGATTGGGTTAAAAACTAATATTGATGACTCATTGGTTGTAGTAATGTCGGTTTCCTTGGATGGAGCAGTGGAGGTTACTGTCTTTTATGATGTAGAAAATGGAACTTACAAGTTCAAAATCAACAGAACTGACTTAGTTTTTTCTTTTTTCAGAGCATAAAGCCAGTAAGAAAGAAATACTTCAAAGAGGATGTCAAACAAGTTTCGGAGTTCTTAACTGATTCGTTTGGAAGGCAGCATACCTACCTCAGGATATCGCTAACTGAGAAGTGCAATTTGAGATGTGAGTGAATTATGTGAATATCAGTTGTTGGCAACTTATTGTTTTGAAGGTGTGAGCACTTTATTTTTGTCACTTTCTATTTCGAAAATGTATTTTTACTTTGAATTTAGGTCAGTACTGCATGCCAGAAGAAGGGGTAGATCTAACGCCACGTACTGAGATCTTGTCGTTGGACGAAATTGTGAAATTATCAAAGCTATTTGTCCGTGAGGGCATAACTAAGATCCGTTTGACTGGTGGAGAACCCACGGTTTACCCCAAACTTATTCCACTGCTTGGTGAGTGTTTTTTTTTTTTTTAAGTTAATAAACCCCCTGGAGTACAGAAATGTAATTTTTATTAAAAAAAGTTTAATTTGAGCTTGATAGTACAAGGCTAAATTAAGTATAAGGCAGCCTGTTGAATCTACATTAAAATATTAAGAAAAATACTGACATTTTTGCACAAAAAGTAGATTTTATTTGTAAAAAAAAAAAAAGGCAAATGTAATACAATTTCTACAATATTTAAAAGAATGACTCTCAGTTATTAATTACAAGTAGAAATCAAGAAAAACATCCATACATATTTTTTAGCTATAACCTTTCATATATGAGCATTTGACTTCGCCCGTCAGGAAAAAAGACAAAATGTGATACAGTCATTATAAAAGCACCTTTTAAATAAAATAAGGGACAACCACTTCACATTCAAGTATACTTTAGAGAACAGTACATAAACAGTTAAGTCACAATAAATGGTGAGAGGAATCGATCAAACTCAAAAAAGAAACATATTGAAAACAAAAACATGATCGATACATCAAAATCAGGTGTGTCTGAACTGCTCACCAGTATTCCTATGTAAGTAATAATGTTAGTGTAGTTAAATAATAACATAATGAGTGTCATTACAAAAAGTTCAACCTTTGCAACTTCATGACAATTACTCCTTGCTAGAAGCAAGATAATAAAAAATTTTACCAATGACCTTTTGACTCTTTGTAACCCGTAAATTACCATTAATGTCTCTCTCAGACAGCAACTGTTGGACACCTTCTTGGCTCTGTCTTCTGAATGCAAGTTCAATGTGATGCAATGACAGACCACTTCTAGCAATCTTCTCTGCCATAGGCTTTCCAATCACTTTTCTCTCCAGAAAAAAAAATTTTTGTTTGATGTCAGCAACTGCAAATGAATGCATGTACAAATTTTCATTGTTCAATGCAGAGCAACAGTCCTGTAGCACTCTGACATGAACTGCATTGTGGGCATCAAAATCAGTCTTACAAAGAGAATCATTGACAATTTTCAGTTTATGGTTTGGAAGATTTGGGCACATCTTGCGAAAATATGAAAGACTCTCCAAACCCAATGACTTTGAATTATGCATTTATGCACAGCAGTGAGTGATTCTGGTCTGAAAATGGGGAATTATTATTTTTATTTTTTTTCCTTAAAAATTTCAAACACAGCCTAGATATGTCAATATGGTCCCCATCAAAAGGAAAGAATTTTCCCTATTGTTTCCTTATTTGAATAATTCTCTTGTTTTTTCAGCCCTGAGACCCCCAAAAGGCACCACTACACTATTTTAGACATATTCTGGCAAAGTTTTAAGCATGTAGGTTCAGTGGTGTCAGAGTTGTTGCTTTTTCCAAATTTTGTAAAACATAGCTGACATATGTCAATGTGACTATCAAAAGGCACCACTAGGCCATATAGAGTATTACTGTGCAAAATTTTGTTGGGGTATTAGTGCATTAGTGTTCTGCTCTGGAAACGAAAGTGTTATGCCTGCCCTTCCGCCCGCCTGCCCGCCATTTCCAGTGATAGCAATAACCCTTTTCGTACTTTGTTGCAGCAACCTTTGTGTTAATGTCATAGATGGGTATTTTCTTCTTTTTTGTTGCATCAGTGTGCTTTGTCATAGTCTTGACTGTGTTCCGGGCCCCACATGGACAGTAAATGTACCAACAGAGAATCAAGTCCTTGCCGTTTTCATGTACAGGTGATATTTGACAGTTTCAAAGTTTCTTTGCAAATAATGCAACCTTTTTCTAGTTGTTCTGCAATGAGTTGCACATTAACAATTCACCTACCAGACATAGGGAATTCAGTTTGACTCTCGGAATTGTCAATGTCACTTCCATGATCATGATCGAGTTTCTTCATGCGGAATAGCTGGAGCATTTTGATTCTGTGAATGTCGACTTTTCTGACTCTCTGACCCCTTCTTGTACTTCTGATGAAGTGTTGCCTTTCTAAACCTTCTTTCCCTACTTCTAAACATGGTTAATTAACTTAACACCTGTCTAAACACACCAAAGTCACGATCGTTCTATCACTGAAAAAATGTGAAAGTAGGTTACACGGTCTACAGCAATCTCTTCAACATGTAAACTCGCCAACATGTAAACTCGCCAACAAGTAAAGTCGTCAACAAATAAAGTCGTCCCCATTTTGGTTAAGTCGCCCACACGGGTTGGTCAGGTCGTCATCATGAATGAAAACACATTGTTTAACTCGTCATGGCTGGTTAACTCTTCGTCAATGAGTTTAAATAGCAATTAGGGATAACCAAATTTTTGCAATCAGGTATGAAATAAATCTATTATTATGAAGATGTGTAATTATAGATATTCCTATATGTGATATACATATCTGCTTTTAATGGTTATAAATTTCTGTAATTTTATGTCATCTAATGATATTTATTATTTATCGATTTTACATACATCACTTGTACCAATTCCATATTTACATATATATAGATATTTTATGACAATTGTATTACCTGATTACATTGTAATTATGAAGAGTGTCAATAACACAACCACACTGCACAAATACAAAAAGGTTGATATTTTATCCTGATTTTTTATTAAAATTATGGGAAAAAATATCTTCACATAACTATATCAAACAAATAAGATTGATATAAGACACCCTTTTTCAATATGGTTATATATTACTAAATTTAACATTCCTGTTCGGTTTACTGCAACTCACAAACAATACAACACCCTTGACTATGCAGGCTTTCTTTTCTTTTTTACTTCTTAAACATAAAAACTTTACAACAATTTTATTTTTAAAAAGTCTAAAAATTCAACATAAAGTAGGCAAAGAGAGCAGATTAGTTAAAACATTCAATCATGTGAAGTTAAAATAATATTATAATAATAATACTTTATTCAGTTATTACCATCAGCAATGAAACTTTTTTTAGCTCTCTGAGTAAAGTGCATACAAATAATAATAGGAATAATAATAATAAATAAAATAAAAACAATATATATAGGCGGCCCATATAAAAATTTACTGTTTACTGTGATAGTGTATACACTCTTGCAATATAACTTGGTATTTCGTCTTATTCTGAGCATTCAGAATCTGTTTAAATTTTTAAATTTTTTTAATTGGAAGTGAAGTTATCACTATTTCATGTAATACTAGCCACAAGTCCTAATTGGATTAAACTGACGGGCAAGGGCTCGCCGGCAGGTTGATTGCTGGCCCCTGAAATGTCCGATGGATGCTGTCTGATAGACTCTGATTAAAATTAACAAAGCAATTTTTTTACCAAACTATTGTGTAAATTCAATAAAACGGAAAAAGATTTCGGACATTTGGACATTTCGGTTTTCAGATATTTTGACTAGTTAGTCTAGGACTAGATGATAACTTGATAGTACGATCCTAAATTTTTTAATGGCAATTAACATTTTCAACCGATGATAAAACACCCAAGTAGCAATTAAGTGTTCAGGTATATTTCTATAGAGTAGACCCCGGAGCCGCCGCCGATTCTAGCCGCCGCTAGTCAGTATTGTCTTTAGTTGTAGTTAGTCAGTTGTCAGGAAAGCCGCCACTATTTCTAAAAGCAACCGCCGCCGCCGAAATCTTGTTGCCTAAAGTGACTCCAATTAGGTATTGTGCTGGATAGCATAAAAGAGCAATTCTAAATAGTGATCTTTTCTTAATTGCACTTCGCAGCTCACACTTACCTGCATAACAGTCTGCCAACAGACTGAATTCCCAGTTGTGTTTTTGCACACAACAGTCAGGTTGTTTGCTTCTTGACAATCTTGTTTCGTATGACAAATGACTTCCAGGAAATTTAGCCATAGTTAGCAAAAGTTAGTCACCTTACATCAGCAGAAGTCAAGTCAATTTATGTCAGCTAAAGTCAGTAAGTCAGTCAAAGTCAGTCATTTTTTCCTGAGTTAGTCACAGGCACCTGACTAAAGTGACTCCGAGGTCTACTAAAGAAACTTTTTTGGGGACGACTTCACCAGATGATGACTTTGCCTGTTGATGACTTGACCAACAATCGATTACAAGGTGTCCATTGCACCAGTTGCAACGCAGTAAGCACCATGCACGAGATGGCGCTGTTAATCAACTCCAGATGTCTCTGTACTTCAAGGGGATTAACTTTAAGTGGAAATTGAATGACTATTAAATTAAGCAATAAACATAACTATTTAACATACAATTCTGTATGTATTTCAGAACAATTGAATCATTTGAAGAAGGAAGGTTTGCAGAACATCGCAATAACCACAAATGGCGTGTTTCTGAAACGCCAAGTAGCAAATTTGAAAAAAGCTGGTCTGGACTCTGTTAATATTTCACTTGACACTCTTATTAAACCGAAGTTTGAATTAATAACACGGCGGAAAGGTTGGGATTTGGTGATGAAAGGCATTGATGCTTCCCTGAGTGCAGGACTTGATCCAGTAAAGGTACTGTGGACTGAAATCTGTTTTAAATATAGTAAATGATTTCATTCTGAAATTTACGTATCGTGTTTATAGCATCCTTATAACATGGTGGGAAGTGGGGGAATCAAATTCTACAGGCGAGTCCATGACTCAGACTCCTTTGCATTTTAAATCGTATCATCATTTTATGTTTGTTTTAGTTGAATTGTGTTGTAATGAATGGCGTTAATGAGGAGGAAATCTGTGATTTTGTTGCATTGACTGAGCACAAGGTAATTAATGGGATAAATACAACTTCGCTGAACTCCTTTGAACAAATTTGAAACGTGAAATCTTGATGCTGTTATGCCAAAGAATTTTGATAATCTCTAAATTGGGTGTGCTTTCTGTTTTAGAATCTGGACATCCGGTTCATAGAATACATGCCTTTTGATGGGAACAAATGGAATTATAAGAAGATGGTGCCTTATCAAGAGATACTTGACACAATTAAGGGTCGATGGCCGGACTTCTCTCGTTTGTCAGATCATCCCAATGATACTTCTAAGGTGGGAAAATGTGTGATAGAAACTAAAGAAAAGATGATCGCCACTCAGATGACTGTCAATATTTACTCGCTTTTTTTCAGGCTTGGAAGGTTCCTGGCTTTAAAGGTCAAGTAGGATTTATTACGTCAATGAGTGAACATTTTTGTGGTGGATGCAATAGATTAAGGATTACCGCTGATGGAAATCTCAAAGTAAGTGAGATATTTTAACCATCAAAATTAAGGAACTTTTCCCACCTGACCCCCTTCAGGTGTCTCTGAAAAATTTAAGGGAAGAGATACAATTATCAATAGAAAAAATCAAAAATTGCAGGTCTCTAATGTCAATAGTTTTCCCATCAAAATTTATTAAAGCTGAAATGTTTGAGGAAATCCAAGCGTCAATTACGACATGTTAAACTCAATCTACATTGCTGAAACCCATGATACTTACAGGTATAGTACCAAACATTTGCTGTATAAAATTTGTAGGACCTAGCTGCAAGTATATTTTGAGATATTGCAGTTCAAATTTGGCCCTTCAAAAAAGCGATGCTGGAAAAAGCCAAAAAAATTATCTGACCTTTGTCCCTTTGATAATTTTTTGTGGGAAAACTATTGACATTAGAGACCTGGTATTTTGGAATTTTTTCTATTTCAGAAGAGTGTACTCCCCCGCCCCCCCCCCCCCCCTGAATTTTTTCAGGGAAATATGAGGGGGTCAGGTGGGAGGGGAGGCATTTGATGAAAAGACATGGAATGATTCAATTGATACTTTGAATAATGGATATTAAAATATGCGCATGTGTTCCTTTGATTTGATCTTAATTGTGGTATGCATACATTCACAGAACATTTCAAGTTCCATTATTTATCTATTGATACCCAATAATTGAATTATATATGTAAATTCCTTGATATACATTTCGTATATATGTGACCATAGATGTCCATGGTGATATCCATGGTATCCCCTAATTATATAGTGTAAATGGAACTTAGTTTCAATCCTGATTTGATTGACAGGTTTGTTTATTTGGCAATTCGGAGGTTTCCTTGAGGGATGCATTACGATCTGGGCAGGATGACAAAGGATTGGTGGAGCTAATAGGCCAAGCAGTGCATAGGAAGAAGAAACAACATGCAGGTATTGCATGAGAATTGAGAATTTAGCTTGATCTTGTAAATGACATCTTTGCCCCAAGTAGTGATTCCAACATCAAACTTCATGCATTGTCTTTATAAAGGCATACTTCATTTTCCTTGGACCAGTCAATGTATTTGTTTGTTGATCATGTTTCATGCATATGTATAGACAACAGCTGTACAACAGCTGTACAACAGCTGTACAACAGCTGTACAACAGCTGTACAACAGCTGTACAACAGCTGTACAACAATGTACAACAATGTACAACAATGTACAACAATGTACACTAGTGCCTTTTAGAAATGATTTCTTAAGTAAATAAGTAAATTATTTTCAGGTATGTTCCAAATTGCCAAGAACAAGAACAGACCAATGATTCTAATTGGTGGGTAAGTTTAGTCTGTGCTTACTTCTAGAAAATATCTTATCAGCAAAAGTTTAGTTTCATTTTCTTAGTGCTGAGGAATTGAGGAAATTATGTCATATATTTTCCAAAATAACTTGTAATTTCAGATAACCAACAAACCGGACTAAATCTTTACACAACAAACCGTGCCATAAAACAAATTTTTGGAATCACTGTGCCTTATTCTATATTTTTGAACAATTATCTATTATTGAACTTTACCAACGTGCAACCATCACAATGTGAGCTGTGTGTCTCACATGTACATTCCACAGAATGTCATAGTGTCATGTCTTCATTGGAAAATTCAGCTGTATGTATGCATGTGTCTGGTACTCAGAACATTCTTCAGGGTGTACGTAGTATGACTGGTGGATCTAGCATTATGCTTAATGTCAGAAGGGGTTTCAGAACAAAATGTGAGGATCAAAAACAAGCGGAGGGAGAAAATGTCATTCCTTGTGCAGAGGACAAACTTACCCATGTTGATAATGACGGTAAAGCTAACATGGTGGATGTTGGGAAGAAAGTACCGACGGAACGACAAGCTGTTGCAACTGGAAAGATTTGGGTCGGTATTAAAGTAATAGAGCTGATAGAAGAGAATAATATGAAGAAAGGTGATGTTCTAACCACTGCTCAATTGGCTGGAATCATGGGTGCTAAACATACAAGTCTTTTAATTCCACTATGTCATCCCATTTCATTGACGTCGGTGAAAGTTAGTCTGAAAATAGACGGAAGTACTACCAGTATCATTGTTACAGCTGAAGCCAAAACTGTTGGAGTGACAGGAGTTGAAATGGAAGCATTAACAGCAGTATTAGTTGCTGCTTTGACAGTGTATGACATGTGCAAGGCAGTCACTCATGATATGGTCATCAGTGATGTTCGCTTAGTCAGCAAATCTGGGGGAAAGAAGGATTATCAGCATGCACTACCTTAACACACAGTAATTAATAGGGTTGGGGGATTTTGAATTTTATTTTTCAAAACAATAAAATAAAATAAATTTTTAAAATTTAAATTAGACGTTTTTAAACGATAAATGGAATATTTTGAAATGTTATCAAACCGTATGTTATCATTTCTAGCACTAAAAAAAGCTAAAAGAAAGTCATAAAATATTTGAAAACCTGTTAAAAATAGCATCAATGTAGTTTTTACAATATTTTCTGTGTTCTCTGTTCTTCTAAAAAGATGTCAAAGAATACACCTGGTTTTCTTTCAAGAAAAATACATCATTGTCTTAAAATGCTTTCAAAAAGGTCATAATCACGTCACTCAAAACACATTGGTTGAGCACACAGTTAACAGTCGCACAATAACAATAACAAAATTCTAATTGTACATTTACTGTTATGGCATTGTTTTAATGCACTAAATATAAATTAGTTTGTTTACTCATATTTTTCGCTCAGCAAGGAGCTAAAACCTGACTGTCAGTGATTATTTAAATTTCTTATAATTGATGGAATAGAAAGGAATAACTTACAGGGTGCGGCATGAAAACTTGTACCAGCCGCTACTGCTACCTCTTTTGTTATTACCTCAATTGACAGTAATCTCATGCAGCTGCAATCATACTCACAAAAGTAATAATAGTCCTAAGTTATCTTTAGGGAATATATTTTCTTGTTTCCTCAAGAATGATAGATGATATGGATCTAAATATAGCGCATGCACACTTATCACACCTTCGGATCATTTTCACCTCGGCCTTTGCAATAGTCTATGCAAGTGGAAGCTGAATCTTCAGCATTGGGTGAGTAAAAAATGGCTACTTCCGGAACCTAAGCCAGGCTGAGCGCCATAGTAATGAATAGGGTTGGTGAGAACAAAGCTGGATAACTCGTTAAATGATGCGTATAAAGCAATAATTTCAACTCGTCGCACAAGGACATCCTAAACTATTCCCGAAAATCACAAATGGAACAAAATTCCTGCTAGATTTTTAGTTAATGGTCTGTGAAAAAATGTAAACAAATGGCCATTGCTCACCTCAATCAAATCCTCTGTGATTTGAGGGAAATTCTGGCTTATTTTCCTCTGACAATACTTAGGCATGACGGTCCTAACTATTTTGGTGTGAATTTATCACTAAATGTCTGTAAGAAGTCCATTATTAATGCATTCCTATGCCATGCCAGCTGCTGCTGATTTTTCACATGTACGAATTGTAACTTGCAGAGCCTATACCAGCATTAGATTATGTAACTGATCATACAGATGTGTCACAGACACCTGTCTGGACCTTTGCCCCCACAAATAGGACAAAAAGATACATGTTTAATAAGAAGGTAGAGCATTGACACCTTTGAGGCAGAGAGTGCCATTTTGGGTTCAGGTAAATTTCCTGTCGAATTAAGTGTGATTATTTCCAGATTAATTGGAATTAAAATAGTCCCTCTGGAATGCCATTATATTTCTCTATTTCAATTTTATGATCTTGCTGGATCAAAACTATAACTGACCTTCTTATCATCTAATACCATATTATATATATGCAAGTCTAAAAAACACTGAAGGAGGATTCTGTGCAAATATTATATTTTTTTGTGGCTTCAGAGGTATAGTAACTAGGAAATCGCTTATTGGTGAACTTTTCTGCAACTAGAGACACCATGTAAGCAGACAGAAATCCGACTTCTGTGATATGTGTCACTCAGAACAAGCCCTGCAGCATGCACCCTCTCAATAATTCAGACACTGATATTATCTGACATTACAAGATCAAATATATCACCATGACCAATTGCTTATACCCCTGACTAAATGTGACAAAACTTTAAACTTCTCATAAGCATTTGAGTAACCTAGAGCTATCTCGAAAGAGGAGATATCTAGTGCAAGCTTTTGGCCGCACCCTGTAGTCTGTTTTTGTACTAAATTTTTTTTTTTTATATCTACGTACATATAAGGTATTATAGAAGTAGTGGAAAGAGCATTTTAGCTTTTATAAAAATTTTAATAATGATTTAAATCCTAGATATAAAACTACCTGATTTAAATCTGCCAACCCTGGTAATTAACTCGAGCACTTGTAAGTTTCTTTTAGCATAGGCAAGTAATAGTGCTTGGTGTGCACTAATTTTGAAAATTTTAAGTTAATGTTATTTGAGCAAGTGATTTTTGCCCTTGAGATGTTCTGATTAAACTTGATATTGTGGATTGTGATCAAATTATTGTTAATTGCCTGTGAAAAGCTTGAAGTGTAAATTTTAGTGACTTGTATCACGGAATTTAGATGTAAGATGGTTAATGATGTCAGTCTTCTACTTCATTGTTATCTAGGGTGTGTTATGTCTGTGAATTGTCAGATGACCTATTAAAGTTATTTTGTTATGATGCATGGTTTAGATAAGATAGCTTGAAGAATTATTCAAATATTCGAATATTGTGCCGTTATTGTTGAGAATATTTTTGCATATATTATTCAGTACTGTTTGAATGAGATACTTTTGCAAGTACAATTCTTCTTAATTTGTACATGTTCTTTACAGAGCATATATTACGTTATTGTTGTGATTTACAAAACGCAGAGCTGTAGTCTGTTGTGTAATTTGACCAGAGGTCATTTGGTTCTATAACTTATTTTTTTGTAGCTGTCTTTTTAGTAGTGTGATAACTAGATTAACTAGAGTGTATTTTTATGTTGTTTTAGGATAATATGTTATTATTTTTAACATTAATTATGTTATATATTACAGGAACAATTTGTTGAATGTCAGTGAACCAGTAAATGGTCACAAGTTTGGTCATTTATTCTTTTAGGGCATTTGTAAAGAAGATTATTCTATAACATTATCATGGCGGTGCTAGAAATATTAGATTTTTAAGAAATCAGTATGTTCCCGTTAGTGTTTCAATAGCATTAGCATGTATACAAAGTAAAAAAAGTTCAAAAAAAAAAATCTGTTTTTGTTGTTGGTGTGGACCATTGATTGAACATTGAAAGAGTCTGTTTTATAACTTATTATTGTCAGTTTTCTTCAGTAAACTAAATGATGCTTTGAAATGGTCCTGATTAATGGCCTGTGAATTTTATTTAAAAACTAGACTTGCATTCATTTTTGTCTTTGGTTTTTTTTAATGTGTGTGATAGCAATGGTACAACTATGCCATCTTTCAAGGTTCTTGTTTGCATAATTTAAGGCTAAATTTTAAAGGTCGTGGGTGGATTTTTTCGCTTCTGTAATGGCTAACATACTTTTTTTATGCGACAAGTATGGCTCTCTATAATAGGACATGTCAGTTATGGAAGATGTGCTTCCTGTGAAAACATTGACACATTGCACTTTGAAAAGGTCCAGTATTGATGGCCTGTGAATTTCATTAAAGGAAAAGAAGCGGACATGCGCTATATTTCTTTGCTGAAAGTATGTATGTAACGTGAAATCGATCTTCGTACTACTGTAACTACATCCCTCAAACTTAAAAGCAGTATATGGTTGTTATGGCAGGCAGGCGGCAGGCAGGCAGCAGGCCACAACATCCAGCCATCAACAGATGCAGGCATGTAAAGTGGAAAAAGTTGTCCATCCAACATGTAATTCTACCGCCAGGTGTCAGCTTATCGGGAGACTCCGCGAGATCGCTTACTGCGGGTGCGCTTGCATTCCGCTTACAACTTTTCCAGCGTGCAAACCTGGCTTGCTCAGCTTTTTGACTTCGCTGATATCTTGGACTTCTGTCATCGATAGTTGTGAAATTCTTAGTGAAATGGATGACAAGAGTGGTAGTAGTGGGAGTCTACCAGCTTCTAGTTCTTCGACCACTAATGAGAAGGAAGATGGAAAATCCAAGCGTTCGTTTACCAAAACGGAAGTTGTCGTCCCTGAGCAGCAGTAAAGGTTAATAAGAGTTTCTTAAGCCTTCAATTAGCCCATGTATGCTGAAAAAAATGTTTTAAATAATTTTTTATGTGTTAGGTGGCCATGCAGCTCTGGTTGTCACCAGACATGCGGCGTCTTTGAGCTCTAGCCACAACAGAGAACTTTTCCCACTGGGAAATGCAAGTTCTTTGACAACTACCAATGAACCTACCCCAGGTCCGTTGGGTCAGTGTAATTCAGATGCAGATGTGCTAGATTGAGATGCCTGGTTGAAAGATATTGATGCTCTGTTCTCTCCGAGACTTTGTGAATATATGGGTTTTGATGAGAATGAGGAGTATGAATGTGAATCTGAAGATGCTGTGCTTGGTGCTCAGCCAAAGAGTTCTCACAAAGTGAGCTTCGATGTGGAGGAAGCTTTTCAGGAAGTTCATAAAGCTTCCAAAGTAGTAGAATCTGCCAGTGCCCCTCTGGTTGTTAATGAAGAAAAGAGCAGTGTGGATTTTTCCATTCTTACGTACACAACGAATGTAGCTACAGCACCCATATGCTCTCATTTGCGTCACTGAAATGATGAAGTTCAAGATATTGTCATGTTATTATTACCATTCTTCTTGATTATTACTATTATTAGTATTCTTCATAATTATGTTATAATTATAAGATATATGCTCAGACAAAGGATTTCCTTTGTCTCTTCATTGTGTATGTAAGATAGTCAACCACAGCAGTTGCATCTGCTGTATTATGTAATCATAAACAATAGACCAACTGGTCAGCTTCTGTGGCCCAGTGGTCTGTACTTGATCCAGTATCCTTTGTCTGGATCTGGTCACTCATGCCAGCTGCTCTTTGTCCAGAGCTCTGGCCTTTGTTCAAAGATAACCTATATATACTGATCCACAGAATAACTGGGGGTCAGACTCAGCATAGCCATCAGCTTGAATAAACCTTATTCATCTACACTACACACAAACCTGTGTTGTCTTCAATACTATATGGTGGAAATCCAGGCTCTTTTCGATCCAGCAGAAGACATCAGGACATCAAAGCTAGCTACACCAACAGCAACAACTACAACAGCTAAATAAGGTACTGTGTAACTGTAAATGGCTCAGAAATTCATGTGGTACCAGTAACTACCAAATATTGTTGACCGATTTAACTATGTTCCTTTCTTTTAACACTTTTAAAATACAAAACACATAACCAATTTTTTATATTTCATTTGTATTTATTACTGTTTCTATACATGATTCACAGTAATATATGCTCAATGTTTGATGTATGTACGCTTTTACAAAACCTTGGCTGATGGGAAAATTTACATTTGCCTATGAAAATTAACACTTTACATTTTTTATATATCTTCATAAAATTGCTATTTACAAAGGCTTAAACTATGCACAAAGCACCAAATACAAATTCCTAGTGAACTATCAAGTTTAAACTTCACTCACCTTGGCAAACAACAGCATTTTCTCGTTAAAATACTAGTCCATTGCGTAATTAGCCAATTATTCACGTGGGAATCCACATTATATCCATATACATTGAGTGTCACATTTTATAAAACTGCTCAAAGTCTGAATTATGGCTACACACTATATAGTCCAGAATGATTGTATGCCACCAAAATTTAATGCTGACCCAAAAGAAAGTGCATCCCAACACTGGTTAGCATTTCTAGACTACGTGGGCGAACATTCTTTAAATGCCGATGATTCTGTTAAGCGTTTTAGACTTACATTGGGTAAGGATGCAAGATGGTGGTACGAGGCAAACAAAGCAAAATTCACAGATCTGGAAACGCTCCAGGCCGAATTTAAAGCCAGGTACTCCAGGCAGACACCTCGTTCAGAGCATGTACGCGCATTTCGTGCACTCTCGCTACATCCAGGAGAGACGTTAGCATCTTTTAGGAACAGGCTTGACATAGCAGCAGGAAAAGCAGGAGTCAAAGAACAGGAAGACATAATCATCCAATTTATCGAAGCCATGCCGGTCCACATCAGATCGCATTTGAGGGCTCAAAATCATAAACTATTGCAGGCAGCAATGACAATGGCTCAAGCTTATCTCTCAGATGAGAGTTTAAATACTCCAGCTCCACTAGTCATGGCAGTAACAGCGGATTACGCATCCAGAACAGAAGTCGCCAATCTAGAAGCCAAGATGTATGCAATGCAGCTTGAAGTGCAGAGAAAATATGATCAAAGGGACAGGTCAACAAACCGAAATCCATCCAGGTCGCCATACCGAACAGGCTTTGCCTCCGCATCCAAGGAATCCTGAGGCCAATGGCAGGACCGCCGCTGAAGTGGAAGCCGAGACGGAAGACCACAATGGTCAAATGACCGCAGACAAAGTAGCAGCAGGGACAGGTTTAGCAACCAACAGCAATGGTCAACCGATCGCAGACGCAGCAACAGCAGGGACAGGCAAGGCACCACATACATGTATAACCCACCACAGCGTAGGGAGCACAGCGGAGATAGACAGAACTCACGCTGGGAACGCCGGAACAGCGGTGACAGACATAACTCACGCTGGGAACGCCGGGACAGCCGAGACAGGAGACCGCAATCCCGCGAGTCCAGAGATAGACGGCCACAAAGAGGTACTTCACCAGCCGTACCAAGACGCCAAGTATCCTTCCAAACAGACGACTGTCAATATTGTGGTGAGAAAAACCATGATTGGCGTGGATGTCGCCAGTTTGAAGATGAAGTGGCGAAACAGCATTTTTAAGCGGGGACCAGAATGTGTGTGCCAGTCACTCTGCATCCCCTAAAGTAAAATCCATGGAAAACCAATGTAGATATTATCAACCAGCCAGTAATGTAGGTTCATGTTGTACGAAAGTAGCCTCTTCTAGTTCTCAAAACCCTCAATCTATCTCTCTCTCTCACAAGCATCCATCATGTCACGCATTATCAATCACCAATCATCCTGAGTCGACCGCTCAATCTGAAAACATAAAGGGCAATCATATATGTACTGAATGTAATCACCATAGTAAATGTAATCAAGTCCTTAGCAATGTACTAGATATTTGTAATGATAGTAGTGATGATACAGTGAAATGTAAAGTAGAAATGAAACTTGAAGACGCTCAACAGCAGACTGTTTACGCAGCAATAAACACTCAGTCAACTGAAACTGACATCCCACAGATGACACATGTGCCAACCCCGACAGATACAATGACTCTGCACCTCAACAAGCAGAACATGATAACAGCAATGTTGCCAAATAGAGAAAAGGTAATCACTCTATTTGATTCAGGAGCAACTCACTCATTGATATGCAAAAATTTTGTTCAAAATAGCCGGTATATGTCAGAATTAGAGAAAACTCCCACCAAACCAATACAGTTCAGAGTTGGTAATGGTGAGTACATAACAGCAAATTATTCAATCACATTCAGCTGTAACATCAGCTAACATGTTTTTCAAATGACAGCAATGGTTGTAAATGTACTAGGAGGTATAAATCTAGTAATTGGAAATAGTGCGTTAGAACAGATACAGGCTAAATTCGACTTTTCAAAGCACACGCTAATGTTCAAGAGACAACCTATACGCATTTATCCCCAAGATGACATTATATTGCAGCCAGGACAAACAAAAACAGTTAGTGTAATTGGCAGAATGCCCAGACAATTTAGGCATGCACAAGGTAAAATAAAAGCAACGGCAAGCTTAACTGCTTTTATGCCCCGCTTGATGCTAGTCAAATTTCAAGCAGGTACTGCAAATATTGCCATAACAAACTCAAAACAATCAATAAAGCGGATTTCCAAGCAAACTCCTATTGCAACTTTCAGTACGTCAAGTGTGCTTCACACTTACAATATCATCAAATCTATTGATACAAATTGTGAGGAAGCCACATTCAACTACTACAGCGCAACGGGTCAACCGCACCAGACAGACGCAGAATACTGTGACACAGACACCGACAAACAGACAGACACCAATGACCGTCACCTCACAAGGAAACAACTGTACGCAATCAAGAAACAGAAATTTCCTTTCTTGGAGCCGGATGATCTGCGACTTAAGAAGTTTGATGATGAGATCATCAACAGAGATGTCCAACTGAAGGACAGCATCTTAGATATTGATCAGCAAAAACAGGTGAAAGACTTATTGCTAAAATACAAGCCAGCATTAAGCTTACACAATGAAGTTGGAAACTCGAATCTTACGGTGGATTTTGACCTTTCGGATGAGACCCCATTCTACATTCGCCCATTTCCTGTTTCTCCCAGAGAACAGCCACTAATTGATAGAGAGTTGCAGAAGTTAGAGCAAATGGGAGTACTGAAACAACACACGTCTCAGTATGCAAGTCCAATAATGCTCATAAACAAAAAGGGCACTTCAGCCAAGAGACTTGTTACAGATTTCAGGCACCTTAACAAGCGAATAATTAAAAGAAATCTGCCATTTCCGCTCATTCGCGATGCTATTCAGACCATCGGTCACGCTGAACCTCAAGTTGTCAGCGTCATAGACTTAAAGCAAGCATATTACTGTCTGCTTTTAAGCGAGAAAGCATCCAATTACTTTACAATTGTTAGCTATGCCGGGGGAAAGTCCCTAGCCTACCGCCATTTACCGATGGGCCTCAGTCTCTCGCCATGCGAATTTCAAAAACATATTAACAACATTTTATTACAGTGCAAGGGAGCCAAATTTTGCATAGGTACAATGGATGATTTAATAGTCTATTCGAAAAAGGTGCAGGAACATTTCCAACATGTGGAAACAATCCTAAAAGCCTTACAAAGCCACGGTCTCAAGATCGCGCCCGACAAGGCTAAATTATTTAGAAAGAAGGTTGTCTACATGGGACACGAAATTGTCATTCAAAAAGACCACGCAGGTATAAGGCCATTGCGAGATCGCACCGACGCAATTAGAAACTTGCCAACGCCAAAGACAAAAAGACAACTCAAATGATTCATTGGTAAGGTCTCATATTTATCCATGTACTTGGACAATTTACAGACATTACTCAAACCACTACATGCTATTGCCTCTAAAAAGGCAAATTTTGAGTGGACAGAAACAGCACAAATTGCATATGATGCAATCATCAAATTGTTAATAAAACCACCATTGCTTGCAATGCCAAACAGCACAGGTACATTTGTCCTATATACAGACACTTCGAAGACAGGAGTCGGAGCCAGCCTTTGGCAGATACAAAGAAACCAAGAAAAATTGATTGCATACTTTTCAAAATCATTGCCACCTGCAGCAGCAAATTACAGCATTACAGAACTAGAACTCACTGGTCTAGTGATTGCTGTCACAGCGTTTCGGTATCTACTGAAATGTACAAATTTTGAAGTATACACTGACCATTCAGCAATACCTCAAATATTAAGGTCAAAACATGAACCAGCCACAGAGCGGATCACCAGGCTGATTGAAAAGCTAAGCAGCTACTCAATGGATGTGCAGTACACAAAAGGCAAGTCGCTTGTAATAGCAGATTACTTGTCAAGATATCCACAAATCATTGAAGAAGCCACAGACGACATCGCTTTCGTTGTGACAAGGAACCAAGCAAAACAGCAACAAATGCAGCAATCAAGTCAAAATTTAACACCTGTGACAAACACACCAACTCAACTGGCTACAGCCGCTCCAACGGCTAACACCAGCTCAACACCCAGACTGAACCTGACTGACCCACAACAACAGCCAAGACGAAGGGGACGGCCCAGACACGACCGCACTGTGTCTGAAGGACGTCTGGTTGCGGACCTTAGAGGCCCAGCAACACCCCACTCGCCCCTAGGTACAGAAACAGCGGCCTCTGCTCCCACGTTTCCACCACTAGGCGATCAGGGTACAGTTAAAAACAGCAGACTAACTGGCACAGCTTCAAATCCAGTAACTCTGATAAAACAAAATACTTATGGAACAAACAAGCTACCAAGACTGGTAGACACTGAAAAATCATCTGACACAACAGCCCACGGACAGAACAACAAATAATGACATTACAGAGACAATCCACGAGACACACACAGACGTACCTAACTACATGACGAATGCAACAAAACCGCTAGTCATCGACAAAAATGTGGTAATGGCAAAGCATATGCCAAATCAAAAACAAATTAATGAAATGTTGCGAAAATTACAAGCAAAAGTGTTGAAAAATTATCACTTACCATATGAAAAGCGCGAAGTCGCTAGATTGCAGTCTCAGTGTCCAGACTTCAAAGATACGTATGCTTACATTACAGAAGGCCTCTTGCCCCCAAATAAAGTAGTGGCAAAACGTGTTATGATGATCGCGGAAGAATATGTCATAATTGATCACATATTGTTCAAAATAGTCCTCAAGGATGATGACCAATGTCTTAAACTGGCAGTTCCAAAAATGTTAGTCCCATTTGTAATATCTCTGCATCATGACAATCTACTGTCATGCCATCAGGGTATTGTACGTGTAACTGCAACAATCAAGCAGCGCTTTCACTTTCCACGCTTGCATGAGCAGGTCACGCAGTACATACGGACATGTACAACGTGTCAAGCACGCAAGACACCTCACAACGAAGAAAGACCATTTGAACTAAATATTCCGGTATCTTATGCACCGTATGGAGCTATTTACGCAGACCTAAAACAAATGCCAGAGACACCAGCAGGCTACAGATACATATTAGTTCTGGTATGCAACATTACACGATTTGTTACATTAATCCCTTTGCAGAACAAAGATGCCGCCACAGTAGCAGAAGCTGTGTTGCAACGTTGTGTATTACAATACGGTCCATGTGAGCAATTCATAAGTGACCTAGGCAAAGAGTGGGACAACCAAGTACTACAGTATGTATTTAAAGCACTGAAAATAGACCACAAATTTGTATCTGTGGATAACCACAAAGCTAATAAATCAGAAAGATTCATTGGTACTATTTCAGGTCTAATAACAACGTGCCTCACAGACAACGGCCATGAATGGCCCATGTTTGTAAACTCAGTTGCATATGCTTACAACTCATTCGCAAGTCCAGCATTAAACAACACGAGTCCCTACTATTTACTGTATCTCAGAAACCCCAGAACAACTTTTGACTGTGGGAATATTTCTGATATTGTGCCATCATACAGACAATATGCAGATACATTAAAGAGAAGGTTAGAGAAAGTTGGGAAATCAATGCTGGAAATTCAAGCACAGTTACAACAAAATCAAGCACGTAAGCAATTAAATAAAACAACTAAGTACCAGGTATTCACTGAAGGTATGCTAGTTTATTTAATTGCCCCAAGTGCCAGTGCACTCCAAACCAATTCAAAGAAAATTCGACTAGATTTTGTTGGACCTTTGGTCATCCAACACATGTTGGATAGATCACACGCAATACTAGAAACCTTAGAAGGTCACAGACTATCTGGAGTCATTCATGTGAATCGGTTAAAAGTAGCTTGGGTCAGAACTGATGCAGGTAGTGTGAATAGAGTCTCAGATCTCAAAAGGGACGCAATCTGTAAAAACACTACAGATGAGACTGGAAAGACACACCCAACAACACAACAATATTGTAACATACAGTCGAACACAAATATGGTAAAATCATGCATCAAAAATGCCTCACAGAAAGCACAAAAAGCAGTACCATTGCCCGTGCACAACGACCACTTGAAGAGACTACAGGTCTCCCCAGTTCCACCTGGGTCTTATTTTCCAATCAACAAAGCAAGACTTAAACATGGAGAGCTCCAAGTGTTGATCAATCCACATGGTGAGTCACATGTAGGTAACACATGGCTTGACATGAGGTCACACCCTCAATGTTCCGACTATGTTAAGACATTATTGCAAGAGAAACAATTACGAATTGCAGGCTCACAAAATGCATTTCTAAACAACTTGCAGTGAAAATCCCAGAAATGACACTATTGCCTATAACATATATGTTGTACTGTATTAGATATCTGTTGTATTTTAAATTTTAGTCAAATGAATAAGGCCATGTGGAGGTCTACGGTAGGACCACATATCATGCCAAAATTCATTTTAGAATTGTATTTCTTGCAATGAAAAACATGCAAGGCCCTATGGTCGCCTACTACCGGACGCCATAACACGCCGAAGCTATGTCATTGTAAGACATGTTTTAATTATAACCTTGAACTTTATCTGTTTAACTGTCATTTAACAAACATGGTATTTTCTGGTACAAACCATTGACATAATTGAAATGTCATTTTATAGCGCTCGCCCCTAGGCGCTATCTCAATATAAATTTAGGATCACCATAGGGCCATGCAGGTGCTATTTTTCAATAAATATGCTTATCAAACAGGGCCCGGTGGTGCGGGGGCGCTTAAACAAAAATTACAGGCTACCTCATTTACTCGGGCGCAGATCCCCGCGCCCATAAAACAGAAATTAGGGATTATAAAAACGCAATATCCCACGCGTTTCTTTAATTATCAAATATGGGTATATAGGTGTAGGGTCCTCACACCATGTAGAAGTCATTTTACATAACTTCAAGAAGGACCACTGCCACTTAGCAAAAGCCCAAATTGTAATTGGAATGCTTTCACAGGCAGTTACGTCCTTTCAGGACGTACATACCGTAATTTACGGGGTAGGTGTCACAATCTGCCGAATTTACAAAACCACTTAACACTGCAACCCTTTCTACCATGATGGTAGAATGCAGATAAAAGGGGTTTACAATTCCCATGCGGGCTCACAAGGTTGCATCTTTGCATTGTTTCCTTTCTCCAAACCACTCGTAAAATTATACCTAAATACATCCTTATTGTGTACCGAACTCTTTAGGATTCCATCAAGCTGTCAGTACAGCATGGACACAAAGGAGGAATACACACCATTTAGAGCTAAAAGCTCAAACATTTACATCTCATTACCATTGTTTCATCTCATACCATCGTTAATATGCACCCGGCTTTTGTTACCCATTTCAGCCAGATGTCTACAGTTCCAAATTGCCAATTAAACTCCTCACAAACCAACCCACATATTGCCAGCCAATTACAGCGGACATCACAGGCAATCCCCCGTTGTAAACCACCCGTACAAAGCGGACAAACAAATCCACCACTACAAAGGTATAACATAACAATGGAGGGTAACAATACAATGGAGGGTCAATTACAGTCAGGCAGGAAAACCCGCAGGTCACATTTACTGACCACGGCCCGCCCATCAGGCACCCTCACACACTCCAAGCCACACCCACAAAAGTCGGTATCTACAAAAGCAGCAGCAGCCCCATACATCTTCAGTTTTTGCCTAAACAGCCAAAGCACCACGATGTTCACATACATCTTCATTGGGATTAGCCTCGCCATATTGTCTCTATGCACTTTTGCAGCACCAGCAGCACAAGTCATAGTTCGACCAAATGTGGGAGCCGCATTTGTAAAGGAGAGAGACATTAATGTCTCGCCCATGGTATGGCATCATACCCTGGCAATACCATATTTTATGGACTTTACATTACTCCATCCAGCCGTTTCCTGCTTCACCAATGATAATCCGGAGAAAGTCAACAACACTATATGTACCTTAGTAAAGGACATGGAGGAAAATTTTTATGATTTGACTGCACAGATTATCATGGAAATCAACACCGCCCAGAAATCCATCAAATCCATGATGGACAACAAGCCTAATGTATCCGCACGTACTCGACAAAAGAGGGCATGGTTCAACATTCTTGACATTCTATATCAAATACATATTCATACACTTAGCCTATTACACATGCATACACTGACCAGCCTTAAGGACATGTCCGAGTTGATTGCAGGTAAGTTGACTGCAAATCTACTGTCACCAGATCACCTGCGTGAAATCCTGGACGATGTGAATAACAAAGTCAAACAAATTGCACAAAACCTGTATGTTCAGTCTGATATCAGGCCATATTACAGGGACACCCATCTCACCACTGCAACATACGACAACACCCATATATATATCAAAATTTGTATACCTGTAGCCACTCCATCCTCCATCTTTTCTCTCTATCGGATCGATTTATTGCCTGTGCCCTCTGCACAGCATACTGTTATATATACCTTAATTACTAACACCCAACCTTGGTTTGCTATATCAAAATTTAATGATTCTTACTTTGAGTTACCAGAAAACTCTCTCCCTCTTCATGACCAGATTAAAGGGGAACTAACACCTTCAGCACTTTACTTCTAAGATGTTAGCTTTAGTCCATTGAAACACATTCACGCTATTCAAAACTTGTATATATGCCCTGGTAAAGTAATATCCTATATTTATTAGCTCCGTGTTGTGAACTACGGAGGCCGCCATTTTAGGCCATCCCTGGTGTTTTGCACTGGCCGGAAATACGTCACTTGTGTCATAGGCTAGAGAACTGACCAGTTACAGATACAATTTGTAATTGCACTTGAGCCTTTTTTATAACAGCATGTCAATAGACATGGTTCTCACTAAGTGTCAAATTGCTATTGAACAATTTGATACTATGCAATTATCAGAGTAATAGTCACTTGGGGAGTCAATTAATCGTCTATGTAATAAACTGAGTGTAATATATATATATATATATATATATATATATATATATATATATGTACAGCTCTGAGCAATTCAATATCTAAATAATTAATATTAATAAAATCAAGTAACTGATAAAATGCTAAAAAATATTTTTTAGCATTTTATCAGTTAAGGGTTTTTATTAATATTAATTATTTCTTTTTTATTTGAACTACAATTATTTTATAGATTTTTATTACTTTAAAAGAAATTAGGTTTAATTTTTCTGAGGTATTTTGTTGTCAATTCTATCTATCTATCTATCTATCTATTTGTTCATGTGAAACTTTAAAAAAAAGGTGTTTGGGATCTACACATTTCCGAAATAAAAAAATGTTTATAATATATTTTATTTATTTATGCATAGCTACTTGAATTTAGCATAGACCTCCCTCCCCTTGTAGTTCATACAGTATAATTCTGATTTCCATATGCACAGACTAACTTAAATGTTGGGAACATTATGTATAAATTCCAAAACCAAGTGCAAGGAATGGAATGTATGAATATTTAATTTTGAATTGCAATTTTCTACAGTGCATGCAAATTTGATATAGCCTGGTATTGATTTGTAATCCTGGCTTCTATTGGCATAATTGTAATTTTGATCTCTTTATTTACCTGGTGCAGGCATGACGTTTCAGAGGGTGGCGCAAAAGGTACAAATAATTAGCTTAAAATTAGACTAAACTCAACTTTAAAACATTTCTTTCAACTGCAATATATTCCTTACTATCTAATTGAAGTATCAAAATTAACTTTTACTTTTCCGTTAGTTCCCCTTTAACATTCTTTTCATTACTGACAGATCAAGAGGGGGGGGGGGGGGGGGGGGTCTTGAGCTAAATTCATTCTTATCTAATAGTTATATTTAACATAGTAGAAATTAGAATTGCAATTATTTATTACACCCTTGATTGTATCAAATATTGATCATCAAATGTTATACAGCTTATACTTTTTCAACATCCATGTTTTGAAAAAAAACTTGCTTTATTTTATAATATCTATGAAAAATACGATATTATAAGAGGCATTTAGAGAATGGAAGCTGAATTCCCAGGGAGCAAAGTTGTTATATGTTCATGATTAGAGTCTACAAATCACTTTTATTGCAATTAACTAATTGAAGTAAGTTCCCAGTAATTAATTCGAATTAGTGAAGTACAATCCAACAGCTGGCGTGCTATCTGTTCAGACTGTTCTTTTTCAAAATTGCAATCAAGAATTATGATTGATTTGTAGGCCCTAGGAATATTTAGAAATGCCTGACATATAGCCTGTACATAAGTGACGTCACGGCTTTGCGTGTCGTGTGCAATAATGGCGGCCCCCATCGTTTTGGCGGGTGGCGTAAATTGCATTTCTAATTGTCTTAAAATCATACTTAACTTGACTTTTATAGACTTTTTCCTACTGCAATATATTCATTTACATCCAATTGAACTTTTAAAACTAACATACAAATGTCCTTTAGTTCCCCTTTAATGTTAAAAATGTCATTCCTAAACCTACATCTCAACTTTCTTGCTCTCTAGCACTATACTTTGGCTTTTCTTCTGGTATCTTACATGCATGCACTCACACTATTCTTAACACTCCACCTCTGACTAAAGAATTTGTATACTCACAACCTTCGGGTGGCTACCTCTTTTATACACCAAACAGGGTATGGACCCAATCATGTCACCCCAACCAAACCATAGAACACAAAGGCCTGTTTGTTGTAGAACTGCAGTGCCAATGCTCACTACAATCACATCACACCCAAATACATTCGGATGCTCTTGACTGCCACAGGTCAAGCTCCAACATTCAATACAGCGTAAATTTGTTAGTGTTTACAAAATTGTACAATCACACAATGCCACACAATTTCACTGCATCAGACTACACCCCTGAACAGTACAATTTTCATTTGCCACAAGCTCTGCATGATAAACTCAAACTGACGACTCTCAACTTAGACGACGATGACGCTACGTTAGCAACAGACTTAGACTCGTTTACAGCGACGGACCACAATCAGGCAGAATTTAATGTGTTCGAATGGATTGGCAGTGATCAAGGCGCTGTCATGTCTACAATTGCAATTGTAATAATCATTATTACTCAGGGCGCCACGTTCGCCATGGTTATTTTCATATGGAGAAAACTACATGCCGCCCAGCAGCTCCTACTGACCACGGCAGCTCTCGTTGGAACTACCCAGGCTCTGGAGTTCTACGCCACTACCACTGCACCTACACCTTTGGTAGTAGCAGAATACTCTACGCCCTTATGGCGCACAATAGTGATCAATTCAGCTCTGCTGTTATCCATTATAAACACTGTTTTAATTTTATGTGACCGCATGAAACCAGCATGTCATACTTTAACTGAGACTAATGCAAGACTATCTTCATTAGAAACTGAATTATACATTTGTCTCTGTTCAAACTCAAAGTTTTTACATTTTAAAATCACCACGTTACCTTATGACCTGCAAGCCATAACAGCAGCTGCCCATGCAGAGGTGAAATTTTTTTATACCATCTGGCGAGGCATGTGTGGTTACCTATACATCGATTGGTCTCCCCTTGACCTCGCAACTGACACCAACCGCATTATCCCGCCAGCGGAGGTGCAGCTCCCATGGAGCACTTACACCGGATGTCGTCGGCTCACTGCAGAATTTCATACCGTCAAGGTCATCCTCATCCAGGCAGACCAGGCCTTTACCGTAAGTTCCTGGACCAAATTATCCAGCCCCAGAAGTGGCTTGCCCTTGCCATACTCCAGAACTCGCACCACCGAGGAATGGCCGGCATCAGCGTCCCTTCTGCCCCCTGGAACCGATGCCTTAGACCCCTCCAGAATACGCTGGAGATGAGCAACGGAGCAGCCGCAAGCGCAGCCCGACACCATCCCCGCCGATGCCGCAGCCGCCGAATCACAGGATTCTCCCAATGACGCAGAGACCCAACCAAAGTCTACTACAGTCATACTGACAACCTCCCGCGGCTTGCCTTAAGCATAGGCACAATACAAACAATATTTTGGCAAATGGCATACAATAATATTTTAGCAGTACGCATATAAGACAGTTTTGTTTTAAAATTTTCTGACACATAACATGTCACCCACTTTCAGCAGGTTCATTTAACATGTGCATCACTCATTTTCTCTTTAAAATCGGGTAGTCAGTTAGTAGAAGATCCTTTAGTGAATGTTTAGGCTCATAGGAGCGGTTAATGTTGTTGTATCCCAGAAAAACTTGATTGTGCAGTGTGAAACTACGGTTAATTCTACAGTATTATTTCTTTACATATTATTTCTTTAAACTCCAGTGTCAAGTTTCAGACGGCCTATGTATGCAGCCACAAGGTTACCATAACTTTCCACCTACATGTTATATGATATGGTTACTATAATCGTTTCATGTACAACTATTCTATCATGTCACCTTGGTCAAACATAACAGATTTGGTCGTGAAATTACCATGTGTTTTATGAGTATATTGCAGCTCACAGCCTTCAATAACCCATCCTCGTCCATGGCAAACTGAGCTGACACCAACACCATCCATGCAGACCCTGACCTTGCTCCTTTACTGGAATCCTCCTCCGATATTTCAGTTCGGACACAAGGGTCACCACCGCTGCAGAAGTTCATAAGTCGTGTCCCTGTTTGACAGCCAAATGCGGAACTTCTGTGTAAGTCGCGTCGAGTTCATCCGTTCACAATGCAGTTCATCAGGCAGTCCTAAACACCATCAGGTCGAGCAACCACAATCCACAGAAGAAGTACATAAGTCGTGTCCCTGACTAGTCAGCCAAATGCTCTACTTCTTCATCAGTCATATCTTCAACCAGCAGCAGCAGAATTGCACTCCCCAACACGACCAAAAGGGGCATCCCTACAGGGGCAACACTCGCAAATCAACCAGCTCCATATGACGCTCGCTATCAGGACACTATATGCAAGATATTAACTTGTGGACAATATTGAACTTTAACAACATCTGATGTTTCCTATGTTACATACCTATCACATACATGTCTGTAGGTATGGTATACAATACACAATGTTATCGAGCAACTATAACTATGTACCCAACTATAACCGGGTACTCATCATGTAATATAAATTACTGGATTGTCACATAATTGTGGTGATGGGTTCCTTATTAAATTTAATCTAGTCATTATATTAATCAACTTATAATTCTATAGATTAATTTAATAACCCCAGTAGGGGCATGTCATGTTATTATTACCATTCTTCTTGATTATTACTATTATTAGTATTCTTCATAATTATGTTATAATTATAAGATATATGCTCAGACAAAGGATTTCCTTTGTCTCTTCATTGTGTATGTAAGATAGTCAACCACAGCAGTTGCATCTGCTGTATTATGTAATCATAAACAATAGACCAACTGGTCAGCTTCTGTGGCCCAGTGGTCTGTACTTGATCCAGTATCCTTTGTCTGGATCTGGTCACTCATGCCAGCTGCTCTTTGTCCAGAGCTCTGGCCTTTGTTCAAAGATAACCTATATATACTGATCCACAGAATAACTGAGGGTCAGACTCAGCATAGCCATCAGCTTGAATAAACCTTATTCATCTACACTACACACAAACCTGTGTTGTCTTCAATACTATAATATGAATCAAATTCACTGGGCTTTACGCATCGCTGAATCTGAACTTCCTTTAAATCATCAAAAGATCCTTTATGCCAAGCAATCATCAAATCTGAAGGAAGTGGCTCATCCCATGACAAACCCAAATGAGTGGCATCTTGAAATAATATCTTGCCCTTGATCAAGACAGGTGTAATTAATCCAAGATTCCACTATGCCAAACGGTAGTGTGATGTTTCCCACTATGGGCAGCTGGTGTTTTGTGTAGGACAAGCTGGTGGGCGAAGTGTTGCTGTTGGCTGGATTACATTCAAGACTTTCATTGGGAGCACTGACCTGCTTGCTCCAGTGTCTATTTGGGCTGACACACTCACATTATTAATTTTCACTTTCTCCCACCAAAGTGATGCTGCATCCTCATCTGTGACCTGGTCTTGGACAGTGTTGACCAAATGCATGTATTCATCGTTGTCATCCTCACTGTCAACTGCATTGGCCTGGTTACCTCTCTGATTCTGTATGCCTCGCTGTCTGATTCTGCAGACTTACTTGAAATGGCCGATGTAGCCACAGTGATTGCATTTTTCATTTCGGGCTGGACACCTCATGTGGTCTAGACTATATCTACACTTTTCGCACAAAAGTCCTGTGTTTGTCTGGAGGCTGACTGCCTTTGGTCACCTCTGCTGTCATTCTTTGCTGGTTTGTGGTCATATCTGCTTTCGTACCGTACTGTCTTGGTCTTGTCTGGTCGGCTTTTGTACTTGCTAAGGGAATTTAATTTTGTATCTTCATCTGCCCTGATGAAACGTAGGCTGTCTCTACTCATCTCAAGTGTCTGACCAATACCTATGGCTTTGGCAAGGATTAGGTTATCGCCCTCATCTAGGCACCTTTCAATTACATCTTCATTGTGTGATCATAGGACGATAGCATCTCTCACTATTCGCTCTTCCATTTGTTCAAACTGCAGTCCCTGACCAATAGACGAAGGGCTGTCACAAAACTGTTAAATTTTTTGCCAGATTCTTGTTTCCGTCTGGAGAATTCTATGGTGGCATGGATGTAATTTTTCTTTGGGGCAACATAGTCTTTGTATTTAGCATACACGCTTGCCAAGGTTGCATTTTCGGCTGGAGTGTCTCCGTTTGCCTCAGTCTATTGAAATGTTTCATAAACTTCTCTACCTTTGTCTCCAACGAAACCCATAAAATAATTCACCTTTTCAATCTCCGATTTTCCTTTGAGTGGGCCGTTGAAAGTGAAGGTGCAGTGATTGACAAACCATTGCCATTCTCCAGGTAGATCTGAGGCTTTCCAGTTCATTCGGGGCTTTTCAAACATTTCCATAGTGGCAGCAATGTTGACCGCAATTCGGTGACTGTTTTGGAGTAGTACAGAGGTTGTCAGTCTGGTCTGACGCAGTCAATCTGTCTCCTGGTCTCTCCTGGATGTTAAGGGCGACTTTTCATTGGTTAAATAAGCTGGAAGCAAGCGTGAAGTTCCAACTTCTGACACCATGTAAGATATGACACACGTTCATGGTGGGATCCAAGACGGCCTTGACCTTCTTTATTGCCGTAAACCATATACAATGACATAAACATGCATATCTAACAATCATTAATGACAGGTAATTTTATATAATAAGGAAAATATTAAAATATGGTTCTCTTTCAAACCCTTATATTAATGACTCCATGATCCTTGCATTAGTAACATTTTGCCAATGATATAAAGCTTCATTTTGACATTTGTTTCATCCTTATTTTTGGTTTCATAATAATGAAAAATCTGGAAAAAGGAAGAAATTCAAGAGTTCAAAAAATAGGACATCTTGAACTCAAATTAGCTTTGTGTAGCTGGCTATGTAGGCTAATTGGCAATTGTTTCGGTTCATCGCACACATCATATAAACACTCAAGAAATGATATTTTTCCAAATTTTGTAAAACATAGCCGAGATATATGTCAGTGTGGATATCACAAGGCACCACTAGGCCATATGGAGTGTTATAATAATTATATTAAATTATTGTATAAAATTTCATTAGGGTAAGTTTCTAGAGACAAAAGTGTGTGTTAAGAGTTTTCTCTGGAAATGAAAGTGTACTGCCCGCCCTCCTGGCTGTCATACTAACATTTAACAATTTTAATGATGCCTGTGTGCTATGTGGGATTCGCTGAGGGTTTAGCTGCAGCACAACCTAGGTTTCCTTTTAATTTGAGCTTCCCTATTGGCAGCTTCTTTCTCCTTTATAAGTTTTCCAGCATATTGCAGCAAAAATGATCCATCTGGAAAAATGTGTGTTGCAAATACACCAAAGCCAAATACACCAAAGCCTGGAAATATGAGTGTTTTTAATCAGATGTATTTAATGTCAAAATACAAACTATTTCTGGAAAGAAAAATAAATGAATATATAACTAACAAATTCAAATAGCACCCATTTAAATAAATTCTGCTCCCCTGGGCTTGGATTAAAGAGATCTAACGCTTATAACTAATTCTGAATAAATTAGTTTATTAGGCTAAAGCTAAATTAGTACTGCTGTTCTGGTAGCTTATTCCTGAGCCTATTGATAATAACTCGGGCTCAAAATTTGCTACTATATACTGTATATATGACCTATGTTTCGTAAAATTTAACTTGCCAACCTTGTGTTTTAGCACTTTTAAGCAGTAAGCAATAAAGCATGACACTGATGTCTAATTATTTACACAGCCTGAACTTGTGTCTTTTCAGATTATACATGTCGAGTTAATTGATTTTCAGTTGCTGCTCGTTGTGGAGCCAGAATACTCTTGAGACAGAGTGCAGCATCTATGGCAACAACTACTCCATCAGCTTCATCAGGGAGTGAGATCACTCTCCTTTTGGGTAACTTGTACCCCATTTATAGAGTAAGTTTACTCTGATTGGGTAGACCACATGCACCCCATGAGCGGAGTTATGTGCATGATGCTATAGATACTAATTTTGGTCAATAGCATACTCAGTGTACACCTGTTCATTATGGACATCAGTGAGGTATTCAGTATAGAATTCTTTATGGCTTCTTCTAATGTGGTAGCGATATGATCTTATGTTTTTATACCTAAGTAGAGTTGTCAATGTCACACACAAGATAAAAGTCTCTCTCAAATACACGGCAGTATGAATAGTGTTTCAACAAGCTGTTAAATCTTAATTAGTGTCCTGTACAAGCTCTTCTGGCATACAAAGTTCTCTACATTCGCCATAATTCTCCCGAATGAAGTCTTCAAATGAAGGAGTCTGTTCAAACTATCATTTAAAGAAAAGTTTACTGAACGCATTGGTGCCCAGCAGAATTAGGCCTTAATTATAGCTTTTTCCCCAAGAGATTATGCAGTTACAAAGTGACTAGAGACTATGTGACCGAATAGTGACTATGAGACTACAGTGCCAAGAGAGCAGGAATGTTACAGCATTAAAATCAATTTACTGCAAAGAGTTCTTGGCAGTGTTTGAATCAGGGATGTCTTGATTGGAAGTTTAGCACACCTGACAAAAGAGGCACTGGTCAATGTTCCCTGAGACTAGCGGGACTGTCTTGTGACTAAATGGAGACTCTGATGTGATTGAATTGTGACTATGGGACCAAAGTATGACTGATTGACTATATGAATGTAGGTTTCGATGACTGTGAAGGTGTCAAAATCATATTTTGTTAAGGAGTCATCATTGGTCTTGAACCAGGAATGCAATCGCATATTACAAAAAAAGTTTTTTCGCCAAAAGATAATTAGGGCAAAGGTCTACATGCTCGAATTTTTTACCGTAAGTCAAATTTTATTTTTTTGGACTGTCCGGGTGTAAAGCGTGCCAGTATAAAGCAAAAATAAATTTTTTGTCTAACTTACAGCACACACAAAACTGCTCAACTCTATTTGATATTTATACTCTGATTAATATTTTTTTCCTACATCATGTTGCATGGTAGTTCTGGAGTCACTGTAAATAATACAGTTTTTATGACAGCTATTTCACAGAGAAGTACATACACAATATGTAAATTGACTATTGCTTTGATTTTCTGAATGTGTATATTAAGAAAAACTGAATGTGATACATAACCAATCATTTTATGCATTGTCTTTAATGCAGGATAAGACTTATATCTTCAGCTTCCCTGATGGATGCATTTGAACCTGCCACCTGAAAAATTCTATCATGTCTATCATCTTTAGTCTGCTGATATCATATTTTAAATAGATAGAATTAAAACACTTGTTACCCTGAGTGAATGAATGAACTGTATAAGCTTTGAGAAATTAGACCAGGAGAGAACACTGAGGTACATCAAAGGTGCAATCACTGTCTCGCAAAAAGCTTAATGACCTAAGGAACTGCCCCTTATTGCAATTAGGGTTCCGGCATTATCACTTGATAATTAAGCTGAAACAGAAGCTTCATTTCAACTTCTGTTTTACCTATGTGGTGCCACTCAGCTCCACATTTTCCCATTATGTTGCTGTAAACAGTGTAAAAAAAAAAATTATATAGATGGTAAGAGAGGTAAATATGAACTATTTAGAAAATAAAAAGCATTGTTCTATCACATATAGAAGCCAAGCAATTGCAAGTTTCTGTTTTGTACCCCCTGTCTTCAGGTAATGTCTCTAGTTAAACACGTTAGGTGCCAAGGTAAAATTTAAAAGAAGGGCCATTATGAATATAGGTCAAGGACCAAAGCTCCAGGTCAAGGGAAAAGTTGTTTGTTAGAAATATGACACAGCATAGAGGATTTGATAATTATATGCTAGAATACACATGAACCTAACCATTCATTGCTAATATATTTTTCGCTGATTTTAAGAGGTGTAGCTCTGAATGAACATACAATACTCACACTTGACAGTTCCTTACTTTTAAGAAAAAGGTTTTAGTTGAAACAGTATTTCTAAAGCGCAACATAAATGCCTCAAAGCATTTTTATCAAGTTGTTTGATAATGGATTTTTTGCTCCATACATATAAACTGGACTTACCTGAACACTACATGTCCTCTAAAATTCTTGTCCGACTGCATTGCCGTGCTGCTTATATAATTTACTGTTAATTTAATGATGCTGTAAGGAAGCAATGGAAAGGGGTGCAAAGCCTCTATCTTAAGTAATAACAAACCTTTTTTTTTTTTTTTTAGAGTTTGCTTTTGATTTTTTTTTGCACCTGATATATGAAATAAGTTTGTGATTGAATATTATTTTGATTTGTATTTGAATTAGTTTCAGAAGTATCTAAACAAATACAAAAACATGGTATTTCACACAAGACAAAGAAACGAAAAAACAAAACAGATTCGTTCACTGCGGACTACAGGCTATACTTCAAATGTAAGAGAATTAATCTTGATAAGTAAGTCAATCCATAGCACCAGTTATGACCTAGAAATTCAGTGTTCAGTCGTGGAGGTATATATACCATCATGGTCTGTGCATGGTGTCATGTGAATCCAAAAAAATATTGTGAGTTAGAAAATATAACTTTTTTTCATATTTTAAAAATCAATTGACAAATTGGGCCTTAGCATTTCAGTTCAATGCAGATAATAATGGACCATTTGGTCTTATACAAGAAGGATAAGGCACATGATAAGAGTCAAAATAAAGCACTGCATATGCCCAACAGTTTGTGAAGTGGCCACTACTGACCTGCATGTCAGTGGTGACAACCTCCCCCCCCCCCATTCCCTCCCTCTCTAGTGCCCTGCAAAAAAGATACTGATAATTAACATCTGTTCTTAAAGGACCCAGAAATTGTATGGGGTGAAAAGGGGGTGAAAAAGGGGTAAAACAAGGTTCGGCGCAAAGCCCCGAAAGCCGAGGCAAGTTGGCGACAGTCCCCACATCTCGCCGAAACGCAATTAGGCAGTCAATTGGGGGTAAACGCAACGCCCCGCTACTATCCGTGACAAGGGTTGACTCCCCTCGTTTCGGCGACATATGGACAATTCCATATGAGTCATACTGTACAGTGAATTTAAGTTCTAGTGCGTCAAGCTTTGGAAGTTGGGATAGATAGTTACTTTGAATTGTTTTGGCACATATTAATGATGATGGCAGGCGGAGAGCCGTGTTGATGATTTGAGTGATTGGGTGATTGAGATTGGTTTGGAAGATCAGTTTCATTGTTATTAATTGGGTAGCCAGGGAGTCTGGTGTTCACTGCCTGGGCCTCTAATGAAAAGGCAATTGGTCTACATTAATGTGCCCTTCCTTAATAGCCCTCTGTAACTTGAAACATGAACCCAAGTCATGGCCAGGTTTACAGCAGAATTGGCATTTTAGTGGGCCCAGTGAATTGGACTGACTGCTGTCGAAGGAAACAGACTTGTTGCCGGCTGAGTCATTGCCGTCGCGTCTATTACGGGACCTACTATCTTCTCTGTCTTTAGAGTTGTAGTTGTACCGTCTGTCACGTGAAGAGCCGTATCTGTCACGTCTGTCATGTGAGCGTTGTCTATCACGTCGACTGTCTCTGTTCGTTTGTTCTTAACGTTGGTCTCTATACTGGGACCTGACTGTACGATTGTGTCTAACTGATTGTACCTGTCTGACTGATTGTACCTGTCTGACTGATTGTACCTGTCTGACTGTTTGTACCTGTCTCTGCTCTGAGATGTATTCTGGCGTGACTGTCTGTTTTGGTTGTTGGTAAATGTTAGCAGTAGGGATTCCATTTGATTCACAATTTCATGTGTGTGCTCAGATGCAGTTATTGCCATTGCGGGTGCTATTTGAGGCGGAGCGTCTGAGAGCAATGCTTGTGCTGTAAGCATGCAATCATCGAGGGTTGCGTCCCTCTTGGCTCTAAGAGCTGAACGGATGTGGCTTGGAAAACCATTGATAAATTGAAGCTGTATATGCTCCTGGTTGGTTATCCTAGCTCGCGCCGCGGTTGAGCGAAGTCTGTTGCAGTAAGCATTTAGGTGTTCCCCTGAGACATAGGCTAGCTCTGAAAAAGCGCTTAAGTGTTGTTCTCTTGTGGTGGCCCTCCCAAAGGTTGATTTAAAGTTCTTTTCAAGAGCAGGGAGATCAGTAAACAGCTATGTTGTCATTGTACCAGATACGGGGTTCATCACCCAACGTAAAAATAAATTCTTTAATTGCATCTGCATGTGCGATGTTGTGAAACCTTGTGTAATCTTTAAACAATAACAAATGCACCGTGGCCCTCTGACCAGTTTTAGCCTCGAAGCGGCCTGGAAAATATTTACTGGCTTTACAACAAGCTTGATTGTCATTCGCCATATTGACTAATTTGTAGAAAAAAAAAACACAGTAAAGATTTGTCACTTATATTATAGTATTTCAGCATTAAGGTAATGGTATTGTTGTGCACTTTGTAATTTCCTGTGCAGAATTCCAGTGTACTAGTATATGTTAAAGGAGCCACATTCCACCATGTAATGTCTTATGGTTGAAGAAAAACTCAAGTAACACAGAGTGAAGCTTTGCAAGAGAGGGTGGCTTTTAATCCAAATATATATGTAATGTATAAGTAATGCATTCAGCTCCAGCTAGTAAAACTGATTAAAACTCAATGTTGCACAAGTATATCAAAGCGCACATATACATGGCCTGTGTCTATTGGCGTGTGCCTTTGGGGTGGACAATGGCCACAACCCCTTTAGTACATTTAAGTCTAATTTCTTAAGTGCTTACATTTAAGTGGCCCTTAAACTGGCTTGCCGAAGTTCTATTTCCTGAACTTATAAGTCATAGTTCATTAAATATAACATTAATACATTCTACTCCTTAAATATAACATCAATAGTTAGCTGCTTCTGGCCTACAGACTACTGCACTTTCAGCTGCAGTTACCTTTTTAAATCCAGAACCCTAGTGTGTGTGCCGGGAACAGTCCTAGTGGAAATACATGGAATTTTACAGACTTCACAGATATACTGCATTACTCCACCTAGGGAGTTGTACAGGGATTACATACAATTTGGAAGCCAAACACCTCTGGATTTTTGTTTGGGACTTAACAAAATCAGCAGGATGTAATGAACTCATTCATAAGTGTAATTAATTTTAGAAGAAACAAATTCCAGAATAATCTTGAAAACAAATGCTTCAGCAAGCAATCATACGTCACTATAGGACAGTACAACTGTAGATGTACGTATTGAATTTATTCAAACACAATTCTGAATAATTCCTTTTCGATTGGCGCTTATGCACTTTCTGCATTCGTAAGAGCCTTTGACACGTAACGAACCGGTTGATCATTTTGCAAAGAGCACGCACCCAAGTCCTGACTGGGATGCATCACATTGTATCACTACTGGTTTGGTACTGCTGTTGTATTGCAGAACTCATACGGACACGATTGCTTATTTCAATTTACTGAAAGCTCTATGATGGTTTTCATCATAGTGCCAACAGAACTTTGCCTTACCTTCATTGGCCTCCCTAATTAAATCTCTCAACGGTTCTGACAATGCTGATAGGTGAGGAACATACTTTCCCACATACTTCATCATACCAAAAAATGTATGCACAATGTCTATGTTACTTGGTTCAGGCATTGACTCAATTACCTTTAATTCTTTGCGCTACTTGTTCAACTGTTGTAGTTTGGAAGTATTCCCTCAAAAGAGCCCTGTTCAAATCTCTAGGATCTATTGTTATGCGAACATCACCATTGGGTTTGGGCACTACATGTAATGAACTGCACCAATGTTTAAGAATTCCCATTGGAATTTTCTCAATGATATCTAGGTTACCCAATTCATCTAACGTATGCTTAACTTCTTCTCTCAGTGCAACTGGAATAGGTCTAGGGTGGATGCACCACTGGTGTGTAATTTGGTTCTAACTTCAATGTTACTGCACAATACCAGAGAATACATCTATGTACTCTTTCACAATTCGTTTGGCACTTTCTTGTTTACATTTTTCTACCTTTTGTGGCAGTTTGATATTTGTCATATTTCTAACTTCATTTTCATTTTTATACATCCCAGGAAGAGGCCACTTGGGGAGAAACAAGCCATTTTTTGGGCCAGGAGAGAACCAGAGAGTCTGCAAAGGGACATGGACATGACCTGGAGAGTTGTGGCACTGGAACATGGAAATGCCTACGATACCCCCCGCCAGACTGTACACTGTGTACTTGCTTGATCAAATTCATTCTAACACAATCAGTCGATGACAATAAAATTGGTACACTCTGGTCTATCACCTGACATTCGACATCAAATTCTTTACCCGTAACAGTACAAGGCAAAGTGACTTTACCAATTGGAAACACTTTGTGCTCCAAAACCATGGATGGCAGTGATAAGTCTGGCTTATTCAACAATCACAATCCCCTGGAAATGACACTGTTTCCGCACCTGTATCTAATTTGAATTTGACAACATCTGAGTTTCTAACTTAAACGTCTACGCACCAAGTGGTCTTTGAACTATTTCCATTCCACAAAACATGTAACTGCTCGAAATCATCACATACTTCATAATTCACATCATTGACATCATCATAATCATAAACATCTTTGTCATCAACAAATTCATAATATGACACATTTGAATTACTTTGATGTGAGCAACACATTTTAGCAAAGTGATTGTACCTTCCACAGTTCATACAGTTCTTCCCATATGCTGGGCATCTTCTTGGATGATGCAATCTCCACAATTACCACACGTGTTCGACGTGGATCGATACTGCTGCGTTTTGCAACTGGACGGTGTTCTACAAAAATTCCTCGGTGGCGACTCGTTCAATCTGGCTGTTCATGGATAATCCTGCTGCCCGCTTGTTCCGTATGATGTTCCATTCAGTTGACCCTGACCGCGATCCTGAACGATGAACGCCCTCTGTGTTGGTACAAATTCTTCTTCATGTAATTGACTTCTGAGGTTGTCGGCAACTCTTCCAAGCATATCTCTCGATTCAATACATTGCTCATACAAATAGCCTTTCCGGATTAGTTGCTCTTGTGACAAATCTTACGAAATCACACTCAAAAAACTATAATTTATCCCAAAAGTTCTTTAGCTCATACTTCCCCGGGAGAATTGCTTGCACAGTTGGTCATCCCTGCTTGCTCCAAAATTACACTACTGTGTGGACTCTTTAAGTTTGGACACGTAATCCGAAATTGACTCCCCTTCTTGTTGATAGCATGTATCAAACTTTGTCATCTGTAGTTTCACCAATGACTTCGGTTCAAATTGTGCATTTTTTTGCATTTGGACTTTACCGTTTTGAAATTGTTTGCATCATTTCCACTTATACCAAATGTTTTAAAGGTTGTCCTGTACTTCGGCCCCATACCATACAATAGAATTGCAACCTATCTTTCATCGCTGGCCTGCAGCAGGTCTGCTGCAATCAAATAGTTGTCCATCTCCTCTTTATAATTCTTCCACGACACAGCTGCTTGAGCTTCATCTCCAGTGAATTTAGGAGGGACAAATCCAGAGGCCATTTTCGCTCAAATTTGTTGCTCACGACACAACCACGTGTTCTGTCTGCAGCACCGATGTCAATATTTTGGGTCAATCCTCGAAATTCATCTGTCAAAAATCACAAATCTTTCTGACCTCTTCTTCTTCTGCATCTAATCCCGTTGCCGACACCATGTTATGTCCTTTATGTGGTGTGGGTTATTAATCTTTTCTCATTCAACACACCGTGGCACTGGCATTGCCACTACAACACTAGATGGCATCTACGCATACACTGTACGGTGGCACCACAAGTGACAATCATATGCAATCATAACATTAATATGTTAATGCCAAAGCATGATGCCGAAAGCCACTATGTCGCTGAATTCAATGCATATACATAAAATATATAATATTTGATAGCAATGCATTAAAAGCAAATTCATAGCATTAAATGAAAGGCAGAACATCATAGAATTCATTTCTGAAGAGAAACGGTATCCATTTGCTCTCGAAACTGCAAAATTTGCCGTAGGTACCATTTGACAGCTGACCTTATGAAAGCGAATGGGTGAATTCGGCACAAATACGCATTCGGCGCGTCTCGAACAGTGAATTCGGCGCAAAAAATAGTGAACTCGGCTAAGTGAATTTGGCGAACGGTAAATTCGGCGCCATAGTAAAAAAAAACTTATCAAGTTGGTTGTTTGGATATTTTCTACTTGGGAGGGTGCCAGTTCAAATGCATGTATTTTCTGTATCATTAAACACTAAAACAACACAACAGTTGTGCTTGACCACCTTTGTCACGCTTCAATGATTTCAGCCAAACAGTTTGCTCTAATGACCTTTTTGATTAAGTCCTTAAGTTCTAATGACCCAAATTCGATCAAATCCTGTTTGGTGATTCTCTAAAGACTCCTGGTTGAGAATACGCACAGAAAACTCAGATGCCGCGGTTGACGCCCGAGCAGCGGGCCAGGACAATAGGGATGCTTCAAGCTGGCATGCGTCAGCGTGCTGTTGCCAGGCATCTTGGATGCTCACAGCCTGCAATCTCCAATTTAGCCAGATGTTATGCTGACACAGCAACTGTTAATGACCATCCAAGGTCAGGAAGACCTAGGGTAACCACCCCAAACCAGGACAGATGGATAGTGCTGCAGCACCTGCGGGACCGGTTTTGCCGTGCCACTGAGACTGCAGCCAGGACACATGGTCGTCATAACCGGAGAATTAGTGCATCAACTGTGCGAAGAAGACTCAGAGGCCGGGGAATGCATGCAAGGCGCCCCTGCAGAGGTCCAGTGCTGACCAGGATCCACAGACGCAACCGACTGAGATGGTGCCGGGAACATCAGCGGTGGACACGGCAGCAGTGGGCCAGTGTGGTTTTTAGTGACGAGTGTCGCTTTTGCCTCACCACTGCTGATGGCCGAGAAAGAGTATGGCGCAGAAGAGGTGAGCGATTGGGGAGGACCAGGTGTGATGGTCTGGGCGGGGATCCCCACTCGCAATAGGACACTCTTGGTTGTGGTTGAGGGTAACCTGAATGCACAACGGTATGTCAATGAGGTCCTGGAACCCCACCTGGTACCGTTTATGGATGCCCATCCTGAAATTGACATCTTCCAGCAGGATAATGCCAGGCCCCATGCAGCAAGGTTGACCACCAACTTCCTGCAGACACAAGGCATTGAGGTGATGCAGCGGATGCCCTACTCCCCGGACCTCAACCCCATTGAGCAGCTGTGGGATGAGCTTGGCAGATGTGTTTCTGCAAGGAGGAGGCAGCCAGCGACCAGACAGATGCTGATCCAAGCACTGCAGGAGGAATGGGATAGGCTTCCACAACAGACCATCCAAAACCTGGTGCAGAGCATGCGCAGAAGATGTGTTGCATGTGTAAGGGCCCGCGGAGGACACGCACGGTATTGAGGACCATGCCTGTAGTGACTGTGGCTTTTTTGGCCATCCTTGTTGACTTTTTTCGTTTTCTTGTTGACATGTGTTGATGTGTGAACTTCGTTTCACTACCTCTTGTTGAACTTTCTGTTGTTGTGACATGGCTAGCACAGCTTTTTGTTGTTTGTTGCCTCAGAATCATTGATTAAACACTCCTGAAAGAGACCATGCCATTGTGTGACAAAGGTGGTCAAGCACAACTGTTGTGTTGTTTTAGTGTTTAATGACACAGAAAATACATGCATTTGAACTGGCACCCTCCCCAGTAGAAAATATCCAAAAAACCAACTTGATAAGTTTTTTTTTACTATGAGTTTATATACATAATTTAAAAAAAAATTTATTAAAGTTTAAAGCTTTCTTATAAATTATCTTGTATTTGTATTCACTCCATTTCACAATGGACAATTAAACACTGCCATTTCTCTGCTGTTCACACATTGCCAGATATCTATTCTTTTTTTATTATTTCCTGTTAGGTAACCATGTAGTCTCATGCGTGTTCCACAGCTGTTTCTGCAAACCCATTTGCTCGCCCAGAGGACCTGGATCTAAAGGATAGCATGGTAATGTAAAATACCCTTTTAGAACTGATTTATTTATATGTTTATCAAAGACAAAATAATAATAAGTAAAAGTCTGCAAAATTACATACACTGTGCACCTTTGCTGTAAATTTGATTTTCTCAGGTCTTAATAGACAGAACTAAACATGTGAAAGATCTGACTTATACCACAGGAATAAACGTCAAATTGAATCATTGAACACCATAGAATACAACAATGAAAGAGAAGGCACACCCGCAACTGTTCTAACGAATCAGAGGTTATCGCCTGGGCAGACGAGTGTTTCTTATTGCAGTGGAGTGTACTACCTACTTAATATTTAAATACTGCCTAGCTCAATATTCAAATTTGCCAGCTCGCGTCTGTTCAAATGTTCAAGTTCAGCCTGTACAAGTTAGAGCTCCTCTGGACCAAATGATTATGGGGAAAAGACTTGGCAAGAATTGAGACACTTTCACATCACCTCCTCCAGGTTTGGTTCTGTTCGCAAAATGACAGCTGGCATTGGATCGGACCGCTTGCAACCCTTGAACACTGCTGCTATCCTGCATGCCTCTAGATTTTGCAGGCAGATATATCAGCTACAAATCTATATAGGACATAAGGTGGTACAGGCTATCAGCACAATTTTTTGGGGGTGATAATTTACCACATGTTGTAAATTTTCAATCCACTTTGCAACTGTTATGTAATGTTTCATATGAAATTGTGTATATTTTCATTTTTGCACTAGATTTTCATCAGAGTTTCTCTGAATTTGCTGTAATTCACCTTGGAAAACATTTTACATAAAATATAATGGGAAAATAGGAGGGACTTCAGTAAAGTGATAAATTGGTAAAAAAAAAGCATCAAAATTACATCTTATTTTCTGTTCTTCAAAATTTCATTGTTTATTAATCAGTCAACAAACAACAAATAGTGAAATTTTCAAAAACAGACACCAAGATATTACTTTTTAATCAGAAGTGAATGAAATTGCAATTTTCATAGAATTACATCACATGGTAAGGCCATTTTAGAAATACTCTTAAGCAGTGAGATATCTTAGTATGAGGTATTCTATAGATTGAGATCTGGTACAAAAAGATCTATAAGTTATACAAATATAGATCTACATGTAGGGACGATTGTTCAAGATATAGTTGCCAACCTCGTGTCATTTTATGATAATGTTTTAAAGGTATCATGTGAACAAGCTTTTTTATGAAACAATTTATGTATTGTATTTTATTCTTGGTGTGCCTGCAAGTATTGTGTAACTGCAAAGAAGTTGATTGACCTAATCTGCATATTTCAAAGCCACTGCACAAGTATACATGTAGGGTGAAAAAAATATTACTTTTTTTCTCTCCAAAATTGTGTGGTATAATTATTAAAGTCAATAGAAAACTAGTAGTTACATATAGGTATAATGCAAAATCTCTTAAAAATATATCTGCATTTAAAAAACTACGGCTAACGGCTTTATTTGCTCCATGTTGCTAATGTTCAGATTGTGGTTGTCATGGTCTAGTGGATTGGGATTTATTTTTTACACAGGGTTGTGGTCTTGAACTCAAAACCTAGCCACTGCACTGAAAACTTATCACAAATCACCATGTAATTTAATTTTAAAAATGTAACTAAATTTACAGCGATTTTACTACAATAACACATTGATTTCAGTGGTGAAGGATTTACTGTGAATTTAACTGTAAAATTGGCCAGCATATTTGCCACAAATGTCTGTGATTTTGACAGGATCTTTGTAAAATGCACTCAAAATTAACAGAGATTCCAAAACAGTAACTCTGTAATAATCATAATTTAACTGTATTTGCATTACAATCTTGTCTGTATTTAACAGCTAATTTAACTCGCAACCAGCTGCCAGTTAAATTACCCGTGAAATAACATTGAAGTCGTTTACAGTACTTTTGTTAGATTTTTTTTTTTTGCACAAGAAAGTGATGTCTTACTCCCCTAGCCACTGGATCCTATAAGTTGTCATGGGATTGGCTTTTCTCTATTTGTGGCTCAAACATTTTTTAAGGAAATTAAAACAGCACTAAGTAAATGAGTCGCGTGAAAGGAATTCAGACACAAATATGAATTACGTGCATTTCTCATATTGAGGAAACCAACAGGTCCCTATAAAATGAACTTTGTGAGTTAAGTAGGAACATCAGTACAGAGCAATTTGGTGGCGAACTTATGTTGGCTTTGATCGTTCCAGTTGTATGTTTAAATACAGTATAGTAAATCCACAATAAATTGCCACTTGTCTTTCTTCTTTTTACATGTATGTCATGTATTTCATGTGGTTACAGACAATTTCCTAGACTTGGAAACTAAACACTAGGGTACATCTTGTGAATCCAAGCATCTCTACAACTACTACTACTGCTACTACTACTACTACTACTACTACCACTACTACTACTACTACTACTACTACTACTACTACTACTACAGATACTACTACTACTTCAGATACTACTACTGCTACTACTACTACCACCGCTACTACTACTACTACTACAAATACTACTACTGCTACTACTGCTACTACTACTACTACTACCACTTCTACTACTAGGGCCGGGGGCCTAGCTCAGAGGTAGCGCTCTGGGCTTCCAACCGCTGGGTCCCGGGTTCGATTCCCGGTCGAGCCTAAGTTGGATGGCTGTTTCATCCTTTGTCTCACTGCCATGGTCTCTGCCTGTCCTAATTAGCCCAACTGTTGCAGAAATACAGGTCGTAAAGCCCTATTCACACACACACACCACTACTACTACTACTACTACAGATACTACTACCATGGATGTCTTTTAAATCCATGCTACTACTACTACTACTACTACTACTACTACTACTACTACTACTACTACTACTACTACTACTACTACTACTACTACTACTACTACACTACTACACTACTACTTCTACTACTATTACTACTACTACCAACACTTTTACAACTCTACTACTATGGTGAAATGATAAGGCTTGCAGTGTAGACCAAGTAGAACATTTACCCGACCCATCTTTTACTTGCCCCAGCATATAGAAACCAAGTATGAGGCTCACCAATTTAATGTCTCATGTGAATGAGTGCACCTGCCTTGAAAAGGAAGGGACACATTCATTTGATTTTCCCAATTAGAATTGCAGTCATCTTTTTCCCAATGTATTACGTACCACAAAAAGAGTCATGCCTGATGAATTTGTACGTCTTGCTATCACATGAGTCTGAGTCTATCACGTGATATTTCCTTATTTATTTAAATAAGACTTGAATTTGTGCGCAAATATCTTGTCAAATATTGTATTTGTGGAAAAAAGAAAATTAAGGATGGTAGTGCCCTGAGCTAGGTATAAAGGTCTTCGTTTGTCATATTTCTCCTTATTGAGATTTCAGACCTGGCAGGTAAGATTCATTCTTTTATTGATGGCCATGCATATTTTGGAATTAGTATGATTAAATTTGTATATTGACTAAAACTTGGAAAATAAGCATTACTGCCAAGTTAAGTTCTTTGAACAATTTATTGAACCAATTCAATAAAAGGTAATTCATGCTATTTAAAAAACGACAAATACAGCTGGTTGGACACCAAGACCATTCACATCACTATTGTCAATTTTTTTCTGCTATAATTATAATAAAACTAGAGCGCCAGGAAATGCGCAAATGGTGCGTAGAGCAAAACAGCATGATCTAATAAGTTAAGAACAAAAAGCATATACTGTTTAAACAATTGGGGAAATATTCGCGAAAAACAATTAAACACCATGTGACATGTAGACACCATGTGACACGTAGACATGCCAACAAGTGCAGCAATTCAGGTCGGTCTCATTCAAATGATTTGGTTGTCTCAATAAATCTTTAACATTGTAAGTTTAAGTTTAAGTTTTATATTTTTTCTAATGTTGACAAATTGGTTGGATAGGACACAGGCCCAGATTATATAGTACAGGCCGCCGTGTATGCGTCAGCTGAAGTTGTGAAATCGGTAATTTATGCCTGTGGATAGGACTAAAACTCACTCATTCACCACCCATAACTTGGCATCTCCGCTTTTGATTCGGTTAAGTTCATGGTAGCAGGTCGATTCGTCACTGCGCGATTCGACACAATGAAAACTGGTCGGTTCTTCACCCGAAATTGGTAGATTCGTCACCTAAAATTGGTCGCTTCGTCACTGCTTGTGACAAATTATAAAGAGTATAAGAATAATTAAATGTATTTCTGTGTTACTATCGGAAAATAAATATCTAATGCCAATCTAATTCAGCTGTAATGCTTATTTATGAAGCATGTGATGGCCACTGCATGCCTAAATACAAATTACAATTGTAAATAAAAGAAAACACTTCACCGTACAATCACAGAAACGGCTTCTACTTAATTTCTATTGTAATCTAGTGATCTAGAATCACAGAAACGACGTATGTTTGGTAATTGATATTGAATTAATGCCACATTATCTTTTGTTTCACAGTGCTTTATAAATATGCTTGCTAATTGATATTAAATAAATGCCACAATTTTAACATCGATTTTCTCTTTAGTTTTTACAATGCTTTTAATAAAATATAAAGACAATAAAATATTATTAATAATATCATTTATTAGGACTACCTTCAGGTTTTACGATCATAGCCTGACATTGCATCTAATTATTTATCAAATGATGCATATTAAATTCAATAAAGTTGTAGCTAAGATTAAAACATGAGAGAGCGGCACTGTATACTTCAGCATAACACAGTGGCGACACCTGGCGTTTAGTGGTGGCTTTGGCATATATGGCAGAGATACACGAAGATGAACGAGCGGCGAGCGTGCACACAAAATGATGATTTTGAGAAATATACTGGACAGATTGGCCCAGGAATCAGTGCCAAAGACACTGAAGTTCTACCAACAGTTTGGTAACGCCAATAGGTCCGTACTTTGAGTTCATATGTGCTTTATACATGCTTGAGCCTTCCGCCGTACTGGCCCCATTGGATTAACATGTAAGTTCAAATTTACCGCCAGGGAAATGGCAAACCGGAAGCATTACGCGATCAAACCCTTCCAAGCACAAATCTTATATGGGGTGTATGCTAACACACCATAATAATGTATACCGAGCATTACCTTAAACTAAATAGAACAAAATGCCAATACTGTCAGATATAAATAAAAAAGAAATCAAAGACAATCTTGTCATGTTTTTCAATGAACTGAATTATAGTAGAGGAGAGGGGGGAACAGTGAGACACGGGGGAACAGTGAGACAAACTCCTAGTTTCAACACATTGAAGGTTACAACACTGCCCTTTGGGCATTTATTCCAAAACTACATAACTACCAGAATGTTCAATTACCTACTAGAATTAAAAGCACGAGATGTTTGAAATTTCACTTTTGGGTTTTACATCAAGTAGTTTATTTTCGCACACATGAGTTTTCTATCTTATTCTAGCATACAAAACTTTGGATAGTGGTTATTAGTTCCAGAAATTAATAAACAAATTGCAACAGAAATGATTCCAGTGCCATTGGAACCCCAAGGGCCTCTAGAAACACATACTGAAATTCATGGAAAATCGAAGTAGTGGAACATAAATGGAGCCATTTATGCTCTGTTTTTTTAGAATTTTTATCATGATTGAAAATGAAAGAAGAGTCTCATTGTTCCTACGTTAACTAATAAATTTAGTATGTTCATTTATTGGGAGATTGACAGCTAAATTACCATCAGTACCAATAAATTTAATATAGTTTTTTCCCTATTAGGTCATGTATATTGATTGCTGTAGTTCATCCATTTTTATTTTATTTAGGGTAAAATGGATGACTGGAAAACCTCCCTTTGGCTTGCCCTTGTTGCAGTGATACTTTCTCTATGTCTTAGCCAGCCTCCTCTGGGTGGAGAACCAGGTACCCCATGTTTGTCATGCTCTATAGTGTGCTCAATACACTGTAAATTAGAAGCAACACTTATGAGAATTATTTTTTAACAGTATGAGGTTTTCTTACTGCCATATCACTAACCAAGTACACACAGGTTAATTAATGTAATTTCAGTCTAATTGACTTGGTACGTCATCTTTTAAATTTATTTTATTGGCTATCAACAGTGACTTGGTTTTAACTGAGTGGATGTCTGGTTCCACTGCTTAATGTTGATTAGCCTATCAAACGGGTCAATGCATTTATGAAAATCCACATACCTGACGTGCTCTCCACCAATTACACAAGGCAAAAAGCTCTGTGTATGTGGTGAGTGAAATGGTAGGGAGACTAAAAGTCTGCATTACACTAATGTTAACAAGTTTATAAAAATTCAGACCAGTTTCTGGATGTGTTACGTCTGTTAAGATACATGATGCATCAAAAACTGTACTTCAGTTGTCTGATTATTTCATGTAAGTCAAGTTTTAAATGCATTGTAGCTAGTTGTAGAATGTGTATAGTATTTATTGTGAATAGTTAACGACTGAAAGTATTGACTTCACCTGTAAAACGAGATATTAAGAGCAGAAACATGGTTTGTGCAACATTTCACATATGGTCGTGAACCTGATTTTTAGCAACTTGTTTTAGGTCAGTTCAATGGAACTTTGCCTAAGGATGGCCTACCAAGGCCCCAGGACCAACGACGCCCGTGCAGTGAGTATGACTTTTTCATATAGTGTATCTGATTAGCAACACAACATTGTTAGTGAAAGCCAAAAGAAAAACAATTTTAGTTATTATCGCAATAATTATGTTTGTACTCCACCTAGATAATTTTCCTATTGTTCTGAGCGGGATATAAGTTCATCATATAACCAATGAAATTGTAACTTTAATAGCTTAGTCTTTCGACGTCACGATGTAACCAACGAAAATATTAGTTAACTCCCTCCTATTCGGGACATAACTGTTACAGAATCGTCTTTTCAACTTTTCTTCTTCATCCGTGACATCATGACCGTAAACAGTAAACTTTACACTGGATTTAGTCAAACAAACTGTTAACTGCTAAAGGGGCATTCACACTATCACATTTAAGACCTACGTGTGACCATGTACATAAAATAGTGGCTATACGTGCTCACTCATGGCTCTGTTAATCACGTACAACTTCTTTCTATGAGCGTACATGGGGCAATCGTAGATCGCTCACCAGACATCCGTAAAACTCTTGCCGGATTTCCATCGCCAAGCATACTTGAGGCTTACGTGTGGCTTACGTGTGGCTTACATAGATCGCCCGTAGATCGTTTGGGGATCAGTCGTGGATCGGTCATGGATCGCTCGTAGATCGCTCGTAGATCACCCATGTATGGCCACGTATGGCCAGGTACGTACGTAGAACGTACGTAGGATGCTCGCCGACTGATCCCCGAGCAAGTTACATAATTAATATAAACAATTTACTTGTAGAACTCGCCAAAGTTTTAAACATGCTTAAAAATGTTTGCCCTCTCCACGTATAATCAGGTGTGGTCAAGCACGACCAGGAGCATCCTACAGATTAGCGCGAGTATACGTAAAATGCTGGGCGAGTGAATCACATATGGCCAAGGATGATATTTTCACATGTGGTCATACGTAGCGCTTATTTGTGATAGGGTGAACGCCCCTTAAACTGTTTTGATTAAGATTCATTATGTTCGATGGTTATTTACAATGCTATGTTGTCAGGCTTGAGCCTTGTTATGTTTCTTTAGGAATTCAATCATGGAATTTAGGCAAACAGAACTGCGACATCATGTTCTCAGAATCAAATGGAAATTAAAAAGTGATTCTACGTAAATATTACGATAATAAGATGGTTTGGTCGTTTACAAGTGCAGCAAGGAGCATGTGTTAGTTAGTGGAATTGATATGTAAACTTTCATTCACTTGTAAAGAGGCTTGTCACTATAAGTAACAGTGATGGACCTTTCATCATGGGATAGAACCCCTGCAGTGAAACAAACAGGAGTGTGACTCATCAATGTCGTTTTTAACAAATATTTTTCTTACCAGAAGCCAAAACAGTAAAATATTCTAAGTCAGCTTAAAGTGATTTTGCGGGTGCTTCTGCTTAATGACCTGTCTCAGAGATAACAAAGCAGAGTGATTTGGATGAGGTTCTCTGAATTTTCTGAGATTTTACACATCCACAGGTCGACCCCCCCAAAACCATGAAAAATTAAGTCAGAATTTCTTAAATTGTATTTAGATTTTCTACAGGAGTGTCTCAAACATTTTTCACATAAATTTGCCCTGCTAAAATACAGATAAAACTTTCAGAAATGTACAAATATTGTTTTAAATGATGGCAAAATTTATTCTGTGCAAGAAAACACTCCCATATTTTGATTTTATATAAAAAGTAAATTCTGATAGAAATGGCTAATTTTACCATTTTCATTATTACGGAAATTTAAACTATGTTGACTAGGGCTGTACACCTTTATCTTTATAACGATACGATACGTATCACGATACAGTAAAACCGATACGATACATATCATGATACGTATCGTTAAGCTATATCAATGAAAAAAGCCTACAATACTGACAATCCACTATGAAATGTAATGAATAAATATTTATGGAATTATCAAGACTGTTGTTTAATGTCATTACAATTAAAGTGGCTGATATTTTTAAAAGCACCAGAACATCTGGGTAGCAGGTGTCCTATTTGCTCAAAATCGCTGATCTGCATACCGTTTAATTGCATCGTTATTATTACATAACGGTTATCAATACCCGTATCGTTAACATTGTACCGGTACAAACAGTATATCGAGAACCGGTGTACAGCCCTAATGTTGAAATATCAATACTTTCTATAGTATCACTTCTTTCTGCACCATTTCTTATTATAAGTGTGGCAAAACACTTTAATTTAGCAAATAAGGTGGAAATCCGAGGGAATGTTTGATTTTAGGAAAGTACAGCGAATATAAAAATCACATTTTCCTAATTATCCCAAATTTTTCAAAAATATTATATGACTTATTTTGCGACAAACTATATTTTTTTATCCATATTCTGTCTGAGATAGTAAATAAAATTCATATCTAATATTATTATATGGTATCAATGACCTTTCTGGCAAAAAGAAAAAGACAATTTAATTAAATTATGGTTTACCAAGTGCTGGTCAGGAAAAATAAATGACGGTCACCATAGGGTGAAGTAAGATATTGAAGTTGCAATATATGCCCTTCTTTCAAGCTATAATGTAAACAAAGGTTTTTTTTTCCTTTCACTTTTTATAATTTTACTTTTATTTAGTGTACTCTGATAATTTCACTATGCAATTTGGGGCTACCTTTCCTCACAATATGCTTTCCTGTTTCATCAATTCAAAGTATGTTGATAAGGCAGGCTACACCCAAATATTTCTAGGTTTTAAGGCAGAGTGAGCAACTTCAATTTTCACCTCTCTATTCTCAATTTCAAGCAACCTGCCAGAGGTTGAATTGTAATAGAACTATTGCATATAAAATTACGCCGTTTGGACAGAATTCAGATAAAGTAAATAAAAAGAGGTGTCCGGATTTTGGTAATTGTTGGTAATAAACAACGGAACAAACAACAAAAAATCTGAGGTTTTTTTTACACCTGATGCCGGCACTTACCACGTCGACTTTAATTTTTATTTGTATAAAAACTATTTGTCTTAGAGACTGAAATTGAAAGCACATACAGTATACAATATTTACTATAATAATATCAGTTATCAGCTGAAACAGGCTAATAATGTTTTCCGTTTCAGTGATCACCAGTGATATCTTTTGTCAAACACGGAAGGATTTGTGACAACTAGGGCAAACAATAAACAATCTTATTAGTAACAGTTAACATTATTAAGCTCACTTTATTATTAAACCACAACACTACTACAAGAACACTTCGATATAAGACCTCACAATTAAGATTTCCTCATTATTTAGACCACTTCACCAGTGGGACACCACTTCATTATAAAAACCACATCACTATCAAGAATACCTCAATATAAGACAACCTCACAATCAAGACCACCTCATTATATAGACGACTTTACTAGTGGGACTATTAAGACCACTTCATTATCAAAATATAAGAACACCTCAATATAAGACCACATTACTATAAAGACAACTCATTATTATGACCACCTCACGATTAAAACTACCTAATTTTTAAAACCACTTCATTATTAATAGCACCTAACTGTTAAAATCACCTCATTATTTTACCACCTAATTTGGAAAAAACGTGATCAAATTGTATTTAGATCATTATTAATACCATCATTAAAATCACCCAAATTTGCATAGAATGGGCAGGTTTTGCTGCAGTGCAAATTTCCATAAAAGCAAGAATTTTATACTTATAAAAAGTTCTACATACCTCACCATCTAATAATGTAATTGTGAAAACTAAGATCCATGTGCAGTGGAGCACTATTGCTTGAGATACACTCTTTGCAGACTGCCTATTCTATTTAAAACAATCACTTAACTAACAATTCTAAGAGTCAGTCTCCCACGGGCAATAACTATCACATATTCCAATTTCATAACCTTAGCTCTTAGCTATAATGAGAGTGGAAATATTTTATCAAACGTATTGCATAGTTTGAAGCATGCAACTTTCAGTTCACAATGCAAAGGTCTTTTCATTGGTTTATCATGGAGAAGCATGTTCATTCCGATGTTTTGTTTTTTATTCCTCTGTAGTACAAATTCCCACGTATTTGAAAACATTTATCAATTTCATAAAATATAAATTGAAGATATTTGAGTCCCAACTTAGCCTGTTTTCACATTGACTTCAATGCTATTTGCCTGAATAAGACAGATGAATGGGGTTTTTTAACAGCTCTAACTTTGTTAAAAATGCAAAAACTTTGCAAAATAATCACACAGAACTTTTTTTTCGTCCATCTTAATAATTGTTGTCAGGTCTCTGAGACAGGTCATTAAACTTTTGCAGATTGAATGATTGTAGTCTGTGACAATTCATTATTTTACTTGAAGATGGAACATGGTCCTCATGGGAGAACTGGTCTTCATGTAACTCGGCTTGTGGTCAATACGGAACAAGAACACGAAATCGCCAATGCGAAGCTCCAGAACGTCCTAGACGATGTCGAAGGGTAGGCTTCGCAAACTGTACAGGTTCCAACTTCGAACAAACGTACTGTAATGGTGATTGTGGGCAGCAGTTTTCTTCATTCACAAGATTCACCACCATGCGACCACCATTCCGTACTCAATTTCCTAGGAACCCATCTCCATCTCCTCCTTTTGATGGCTGCGCCTCAGGTAAGCATCTACCTGATACAGATGCTCCTTCAGTACCCTTTTTGGCTGTTTTGCACAATCAAGAAATTGACATTGATTTTTGTGGGTGAATTAGGGCTTTACGTCCTGTATTACTGCATCTGAAGGGCTAATTAGGACAGTTATGGAACACGGCGATGAGATGAAGGATGAAACAGTCATCCAACATAGGCTCGACCGGGAATGGAACTTCAGAAGTTAGTCTGATAAAATTGGTATTTAATTGTGCAAAGTTTAAGCTGAGTCTAGACAGGGTTTCAGAAAATTCTCAACTCCTACTACATGAACAATATGTATGCAGCTGTATGTTCAGTATGCTCAATTCCATTTTGTTTACTCATGTTTGAAGATGTGATAATTCTGAAGTTAACCCGTGATTGGGTCTAATGAGGTGTCTTTTTCACACAGGGAATTTACGAGGTGGCTGGGGTGAATGGGGATGTTGGAGTCCATGTTCATTTGGTTTGAGAGTGAGGTACAGGGAGTGCAACAATCCTCCACCAGTGGGCTTGTATAACTATTGTTCTGGAATCAAAGATGACAGGCAAAGTTGCTTCAGTGGTAAGGAATCACTTTTGATTTTGCAATATAGTAACAGTAGTAACAATATTTATTAATATTAAAGTGACTTGTGCGCAAGTATAAACAAAACAATATTTACAAATCTTTTAAATTACACACCAAAACCAACAAGGATTTATGAGTCTCAGCATATTATAGCAAGTAATTTAGATCAACAATAGGTTGTTAAAAGAAAAATACATATACATTTCAACTCTAGTTATAGTTATTTTTACAAATATATTTATCGGAAACAATCATGGAAGTAAAATCATCAATCCTGACGCCAGAACGACTTCTGATCATTAGAAAAAACAATGAAGATGACAGGATGCTGAAACAGTATAGATTTTCAATGTTGCATTGCAATACAGCTACTTGTGTTACAACTAATAAACGAACAGCCATCTTTCCACAGATGATCTTTCCTTTTTCGGAAGCTTTGCTAATTTATTAGTTAATGCAAGGTTGATTTACTTTCAGGTCGTACTACAACTATGACTACCACTGAAGCACCTCTATGCACCAATGGTCAAGATGTGGTGTTTGCTGTCGATTCATCTGGCAGCATTGGATCAGGAAATTTCCAACAGATGAGCAATGACCTTCTGAATGTTATTCGCCAATTCAACTTGGACTACATCGGTAGCCGCGACTCAAGAAGAGCCAGAGTTGGAATCATAACCTTTGCGACAAATGCAATTGCAAGGAACTATCTGGATCAATTCAATGTACCTTCAAGCCTTCCATATTCAGCAGGCGGAACTAACACCGGTGCCGGCATTGAGTATGTTGTTTCTGTACTTTTTATAAAAAAATATCTTTCAAAACTGTTTGACCTTAAACAATATATAATCCGTGGGCTGGCCAGGCGAATATAGGCCCAGGTTCATGTGAGGGACCCAAATGAATTTATATTTTCATGAAACATGGTTTTTAAGTTCCATCAGGTGCAAATGTTTGCAATATGGGGGTAAAAGGTCTACAACCTCTGTAACTTACAATGACCGGTAATAAGACAAGCATTTTTTGGCATTGTAATTTTTTTTTTTCAAAAATGTTATGCATCCAAATGTCAAACTTATCGTTGATAGAGAATATTCAATACACTTTGGGACTTTCTCCTAAAAATGTTCTTTGACTTCATTTAAGGGTCAAATTTGGTCAACAAAGGTCAGCGATTATAAATTTTCACGAAGAACATTTCCTTACAAGCTAAATTTTTGTTACTTTAAACCACATAAAATATCAAGGTATTTATTAATTCACTACATAGTCACACGAGGTTGCCATGGGTACATGCAAAAATGATGGTTGCAATAAATAACAAATTTTCACAATAAAGGGTCAAATATATGAAACACTGGTGCCAGTATGATCGTACCAGCAGTGTTGACTCTTCATTGGACTGTAAAACCATGAAGATGATGTTCTGCCTGATAAAACCATAAGATCATTATTTTGTGAAAATTTGGTCAAATTTGGCAGAACACACAGTTTGCAAGTAGCTATATCTACCATTTCTTTCCTTGGCGGTAGGTACAAAAAAACTTAGGTTAATCAGCATCTGGAGCAGAATGATTAGTTCGAGAGGCAACTGGGGTTGACCAGTGGTGGTATGAACTCTGTGTTCTTTATAAGTAGATTAATTAATTTATGCATCCAACCCGGTAACACAAATGTTTCTGCTGCCCTGCATTTTGTCTCCCTGTTCGGTCATAGTTAAAAAAAGATCACTTACTCTATGATGTCATGTGACCTGCCATTCAACCTCGGTCCGAGTTGCATTCATTTGCCCTGTCAACGCTGGTGTGAATGGTTGCTAAGAATCTATCTCTTCCAAGCATGGTGTTATGAGGGTTCATGTGCCACACAGGCACAGTTGCCTTGGTGCAAGAGGACCTACATCCATTCAGCCTCTTTATGCTGTGGAATTTTCCAGTTGGATTTAAATTTTTTGTGGCACTGGTACAGCAATCAGAAAAAAAATTTGGGATTTAAAAATTAAAACACCGTGGGCAATCTGCCACCAGGGGCACTAGCCCGTTGCTAAGGATGCCATAAGGCTGGCAACGATACGTTGGTACAACTTTTGACAGTGCTAATAAATGAATTTAAAGGGTCAATGACCTCTCAAATTGACCAAGTGTTAGAAAAAATGGAAAATACCAAGAAGAAAATAAAAAACTTCATGACACGGTACACAAATTATCATATTACTGATGGCTCCATCTGCTGAAAAATGTTTTGCTTTTTATATAATGGCTAATCCAAGTTTATTAGATATGATAATTGAAGATAATCAGGAAAAAAAGAAGATAGCATTCCCCCAATTTTTGATAATTCTCTTTATTTTGACACACAAAGTTGTATTGGAACCCTCAAACTTAAACAAGACAAATTCACAAATACTTACCTTAAATTGCCAGTCTATAAATGCAGAATTCAATGACCTTCAATTATATGTTCAAAATTATGATTATGGTTGCCATTTTAGTGTGATAAGCCTACAGGAAATGTAGCTTCCTGAAGATGCTGGAGGGCGGGGCCTAGCTCAGAGGCAGCACTCTGGGCTTCCAGCCGCTGGGTCCCGGGTTTTGATTCCCAGGCGTGCCTAAGTTGGATGGCTGTTTCCTCCTTCGTCTCATTGCCATGGTCTCTGCCGGTCCTAATTAGCCCAACTGGTGCAGAAATACAGGACGTAAAGCCCTAATCACGCACACACACTCCTGAAGACGCTGATCTCTCGCTTTTGCAACTGCCAGGCTACAAACTTATTTCTAGAGGATGATCATGCAGCACATGGAGGTATTGCTATTTATTTGAAAGATACATAATACTCCCAATTGCAAATTCAGATATATGGGATGGAGTTTTTATCGAAATTAGCTTAGATGATTGTGGTACAAATAGGCATTTAGTAATAGGTAATGTTTACCGACCTCCTAGAAATATAGTTGATAACTATAGTACTTTTATAGATGAAATTAATCATATCCTCCATATTTTTTACAAGACGTAATGTTGTAGTTTGTGGTGATTTTATCATTGATTTACTAAAGAATTATGACAGACCTATTTTTATACATTTTTTGAGATGCTTCTCTCAAATAGTTTTGTCCCCAAGATTACCTGTCCCACTCGTTTAACAGATACTACGGGCACACTTATTGATAACACCATGGTTGAAATTTCTAATAACTTCTCAAACACATCTTCTGGAAAATTGCAATGTGACATCTCTGACCATATCCCATGTTTTATAACCTTAGACTTCATCAGTTCTAAATAGAGACATGATAAATATGTTAAAATGTGTAGCTATACAACAGAGAAAATTATAGATTTTAAGAATGAAATAACTCAAAATTGTACTTTGAGTAACTTTAATACACACATGTTTAGAAACAGTTATTACTACTGCATTACAAAGGCACCTATAGAAATATAGACATAAAAAGACATGGATTAGACATAAAAAGACATGGATTAGACATAAAAAGACATGGATTAGACATAAAAAGACATGGATCATTAAAGGAATTCTTGCCTCCATCAAGTTTAGAGAAAAACTCTACAAATGAGTAACATCAACAGCATTAGATTCACCATTATACCAAACACTAAAAACAAACTTAAAAATTTTTAACAAAATCTTAAAACACAGCATCAAACTAGCAAAAAAAGAACTATTATGTTTCTTTTTTTTTATGATGACATGGTCAACAATAAAAGATATTTTGAACAGGACAAAAAATAAAAACGACTTACCAAAATATTTAATGGTAAATGAATAAATCTCTAGTTTCAAATCCACAAGAATTTACAAATAAATTCAATGACTATTTCATCAATTTGGGACCAAATTTAGGGCGTCAAATATAGCATTTGATAGTTACAACTCATTTAAAGATTATCTTCACTCTCCTGTTCACACTTCTTTTGAATTTACATTTGTTGATGAACTTGCTGTCATTAAAATTATAGATAACCTTAAAAACGAGTCTAGTTGTAGCTTTGATCTCATATCAAATATAATTCTGAAACTAATAAAGCATGAAATAGCTAAGCCATTAAGTATTATCATCAATCAGTCATTTTTTAATAGTGTATTTCCAGAACAGCTGAAAACTGCAAAAGTAATCCCCTGTTTCAACAAAATGATAATGCTCTACTAGAAAACTACAAGCCAATTTCCATTCTGCCCAGTTTATACAAAATCTTTGAACGTGTTATGCATTGTCAAATTTGTACTAATTTTCATAACATTTAATTTAAATTTATTTTACTACAGCCAATATGGTTTTATAAAATTGCACTGAACGAAATTAGCAGCCCTAGATTTAATAAGTAGGAATATTGAAATGATGGATAGAAATCTGTCTAAGGCTTTTGGATCATACGATCTTAGTAACTCCTCCAAAAATATAAATAGATAAAAATGAAATTGAAAATATCGGATATATGTGCACTGCATGAGCTCACATTTTGTGTTATAAATTTGAAAAAATACCGTTACCATTATATTTCTATGGTTACCAAGGTTTTTCTTCAAATTAAAAAAATTGGTTAAAATATTTCACAATATGCAACAACATGCAATATCCAAGACTGTTGTGTGTCAAAATTATAACATACCAAATCGAAATTATCTTTTTCCCACAAAAATTCCTATGACATTTAAAATTTAGCCTACTATTTACCACAACAATTCATCCGTCATCATTTAGGGCTTTTCTTAAACTTTAAGTTGCAATATTGATGTAAAATGTCATCAAGGGGGAGCCCTCGACAGCAACTTCTAATTAGTTTTAAGAATTATGTCTTCAAATTAAAAAAAGTTTGTTCTCAGTTCTGAGTTCTGTAACCACATGCAGTTACTACTTGGATCATACGTGGCATACGCCTGAGCTTACTTGAGTCTTGTGTTGGCTTCCGTAAGTTATACGTGGCTTATGGCCTCTAGAATCATCCAGCGGAAGTTTCTATGTAAGCAAAGTCGGGAAAAATCAATATCTATGGAAGACGATGGAAGAATCTACGATTGCGACGATCGAACGGCAACTATCACGTATTGTACATGGGTGCGGTCATCATTTTTGGTGATTTCTTTTGATTTTGCGTCTTTTCTTCGGTCCCATTTTCGCTTCCGTCATTGATAGGATCGTACGGCGGATTATATGACACATAACGTGGACCATGCGTCATAGTCGGCGGATCGTATGTCATATACGTCGTACCTCCAGATGTAAGCTAAGTACGATCTGCAGGATATCCGTGAATTGTATGTCGCATAAGCCAATGCATACATAGCCATACGTCAACGCCTAGCCACGCCCCTTTTTTCATCAAGAATCCTTGGCCAATACGTCAACTTAGGGTCTACGTATCAACCACGTATTTTTTGTCACTTTATAGCTATGTGAAATCCACCCTTAAGGCGGGATATTTACCAGTTAGAAGAATAGAATTAGTTCTTTTGTAACTTCTATTACTATGAATTTGCATGTTAAAAGCATTAATACAGGCTTTCGTTATTCTTCTGTTTAGTGCCACTATTTCATAGATCTATTTTTCTGATTGGTGCAAGACTAGAAGTTAGGTAAGCTTCTAAAGATACTTTAGAATATATCTGTCAGACTAAACTAGTTTCATTGATTCTACTACTCCATTAGACCAGTTTTGGTGCCATTAGAGCAACGTTGTGAATCACATAGTCTGCCCTTAGACCTTGTATATCCAATTGGAGAATTGCTATTCTTCCGATTTGTGACCTAGTTTCAAGATTGACCCTAATTATCAATTCTACTGCTCTAATAATGAAAATGATAAATGATGAAAATGATAAATGAATCAGAAGAATAGATGAATAGAAGTAAGTTAGGCCATCCACAGATTGTAGAGATACTACAGTATCAGTTGGCCCAATAGATCCATAGATCCAGTTGGAGAAGTACTTCAATTCTCTGATTTGTGACCTAGTTGCAATAATGACCTAATTTTCCTCATATCCACTGCTCCAATAGAACCAATTGACTCATTAGATCCAACTGGAGAAGTACTTGCATCTAATTGGTGACCTAGTTTCAAGATTGACCCAATTTTCCTCAAATCCACCACTCCAATAGAACGAGATTCAAGATTGACAATTTCATTTTTTCTGAAAAATACATGTAAACTATCATCTATTCAACTAATTGTTCTGGTTAATGACAGAGATATGAAATGGAAACAGTAGTAATATAGATGAAATAGAAAGCAAACATCTATGCTTCTGATTGGTGAATATCGCGTTTTTGTGCAACTTTTTCGGATCGAGTGAGAAATGTAGTCATTTAGGCAATGGCTATGTCTTTAATACAGACCAGATATGATTTTTTTCGGTGCAATTCTGAACGACCCCATCACTGCCCCTGCGAGTCTCATGTAAATGATCTTATAGGTTAAAACGTTGTTAACTACCCTGTATCCCATACCCTCGTATTAATAACATAATGAAGCTATCGGTATGCTTGCAATAAAACAGCAATGATTTTGTCTGGTGAACCACCATACCTGATTTAACTAGTGGACGAAAGTTGGCTTCACTTTCAACACTGAGACCGGAGTTTCGCCAATTATGTTATTCATGAAACAAAATTTTGTTGAAACTAAATGTCCCTTTAAAAACAAAAATCAACGAATTGTCACAAACGTATTCTTTCTATATCTCATTTGCAGACTAAAAAGTCTCTTGAAAACAATAAGGCTTTCCCTGCACTGTTGCCATGGAAACAAAATGCATGTTGGAGTCACTGGAATGTGTTAGAAAAAAGGCATAATTTCTGACCAAAATATACACTTTTCACATTAAATGAGGAAATGCTATTACAAATACAATCTAACAATGGTTTTTCTCCACAATGCCTTAAAAATTACCTAATACATAGCAATCTCCATGTGAATGACCCCTTTGTTGTTAAAGTGGCGTGCACCTTCATGGATGAGCATGGCGGGTGAGCGTGGATGACCAGAAATTTTTACTCTTGCTTATCCTTGTTCATACGCAAGTCAATCGCCGAGCATACGCAAGTCAATCGCCGAGCATTTTATGGATACTCCTGCTAATTCCGTAACATGGTCGTAGTCCCTTCAAATCATCCATGACCATAGGCAAAATTTTTTAAAACATTTGGCGGACATTCTACGAGTAAATTGTTGCCATTATTCCGGGAATCAATCTGGAATTACTCGGAACTCGTTCCGGAGTCAGTCAATGTGCGTTCTACGTATGTTCGTGGCCATTCCTGGCCACTTGTTGATGGACGTTTCGGCGAGCGGCAACAGACATCCCTCAAATGCTTGATTAACAGAGTCACAATTAAGTGAGCATATATAGGCCCTTTTTGACGTCCGTGGTTACTCATCTCTTTTACTGGTGAAAGTGTGAACTGGGCTTAAGAATGAAGACTTTGCTTTTTTGGTAACTGAAAAGTGTTCATGATGAGTCATGTTTCTATGTGTCCCATGTTACCTTGGTGACTTATAACTGTAATCACATCAAGATGATGACTCATCATGGGCCAGAAACAGCTGTCACAGGACCTGTCTGGCTGATCTGCTCACTGATGATATGGATCAGTGAATCTAGGACATTCATTCAGCTGATCAAGTACTCAGCCAGCTGATCAAGTGCATTTTAGGGTTATGACCCATCTTCTCATCATGCACACATTTTACTCCATACAGCAGGAAAATTCTTCAATGTTACACATATCACTGTAACGCATTAACTACTACTACAGTGATTGGTTAAAGAGGACTTGATGAATATTACTAAGATATTTGATCCTGAAAAGTACAAGAATTTGCTCAAAACAATTCTTTACTTTGTCTTCTTGATTAAAAGTACTGAAATTATCTGTCAAAGTGTGGGATATAAGTATAACACAACCACAGTAGTGGATAAACTCGAAGCTTGTCATTTTGACACTGTGGTTTCTCAGATTAGAATGAAGTGTCTGATATTATTGTACATTTTCTTTACAGTCTGGCAAGAACCCAATTGTTCCAGTCCTTTAGAGGTGATCGTTCACAAAATCCAAATTTGCTGGTTGTTTTCACGGATGGTCGTTCAAGTGAGTGAACAGAATTTTTTGTGACAATATTTTTTAGCATATGTTTTAAAAATGTTCTGGTTCGCAGCTTTAAAACGTGGTTGATCGGATAACAGGAACCAGTTTTTTTTTTAAACCTTATCCTAATTTTAACCCTCAGCCAACAAAGTTTGAAGACGGGTTATTGTTATCAGTTGCAAAAATCCATGTCTGTCTGTGGGCGGGAAGGTGGGCGGGCATGACACTTTATGTTTCCAGAGCAGAACTTGAACACAAATACGCTTACTCTAACAAAATTTCATGCAGTAATATTTTATGGCCTAGTTGTGCCTTTTTTTGTCAAATTGACATATCTCAGCTATGTTTTACAAAATTTTGCAAAAAAAAATCGCACACTGCTGCACCTCCATGCCTAAAACTTTGCCAGATGTGTGCCAAGTATGTAATCTACAAGCCCATGGCAGCAAATTTTTAGTAACCCAAACCATTAAAGTTGAATTCTTGGCATATCAATTCCACTAATAGACCAAGGTAGCATTCTTAAAAGAGCAAGAATAACTTCTCATTACAAGAGAACTGACAGAATTAAAAAAATCCTTGAAATATAACCCCAAAATGCATGGTTTTGTACATATATAATCATTCATATTGAGTAATTCGGAAAATGAGCTTTTTCTTGGAATACTCATGCGCAGTTTAGTTTTATAAGCTAAAAGCTAGGATCCTGAGGGGGTGCTGCCCCCCCCCCTCCCTAGACTAATGAGCCAAACTATCATTCCCCTGCTCAAAGCACAAAGTCTCAGCACAATACACAAAATTCTACCTCCTGCTGTTTGTCACCAGTGAATCCCAAGCCCCTGTCAAAAGTGTTATGTAACAACCATATGTGGCTATCAAAGACTGACAGGGTTGCTATTTAGACTCCTAGTTTAAGCATCAAACTTTGCCAAGTATGCACTATTGAATAATTAACCAAAGCAGCATGTTTATCATGCAAAATGCATTAAATTGATACCAAACATGACTTACATGCCATATTATCTTCATTATCACCTCCTGCAATAGAATTGGTAGATTTATATTGATTTAGTTAACCTGAAAAAAGGTAATTAAAATATACAAATGGTATCAGCATTTAAAAGACTCAAGGGTAAAAGCCATATGCAAGAAAAGCATGATAACATGAACTGAATGGTGACAACACTAGGTAAAATAGATATCTGAAACAATTACTAAAGTTGCTCAAAAAGCATCTCACACAGCTGTCAGAAACACCATCTGAGTTTGTTTCCTATTGATTTGAAATTTGTTTATTATGATACTGTAACATCCTGGGATGAACAATAATAACATACATAAAGGATAAAGGTAATGTCCAAGTGCTCAGCTACATTTGCTACTTCAACATGTTGATAATGCTTGTATACTATGTGGGCATTTGCTGAAGCTTTGTTGTCGATGCATTATTTGACTTATGTAACTTTGATTATATATAAATTCTCATACAACTTCTAAGTTCATTCAAATTATAGTCCAAATTCCGATTTTCCATCCTTTCATTTCAGACAACCGACAAAACACAATAAATGCAGCTTCCCGTGCAAAAGCAGCTGGTATCAAGATTCTTGCTTGGGGAATTGGAAACAACATTGACCCCACGGAGCTGAGGAGTATTGCAACTGATCCTAATTCTGATGTGTACACTGTGAGCGGATTTAACGAGCTGCGAAATGAAATAAATAAAGTATTCAGATGTTAGGTCAGAGAACTTTTCCTGGTCCATGTTGCTGGTGTCATTAAATATTATAAAAAGAGTACCAAGAGTGGATGTTGATTTATTCTTTGCCTGACTGAATCCAATATGAGAACAGTCTAAAGTGTTTCAAGAAAATTTCATTATCGTTTGATATAGGAAGAGTGGGGCACCTTGAGCTGTGGGGCACCTTGATCCATTGGCTCTTTAGGCTAGTTGGTTTGACCTCACTTCATAATATTTCTGTCCCCTTAGTGGTAAAGAATTATGTCGCTGATTAATTTTTAAGTTTCCTATCAATAATGTGTTAATTCGGAGTTCACACTTTTCACTACCACAGAGTAATAAAAGAAGGCAAAATTGTTATTCATCTAATATCTTCATTACCTGTAGAATCCAATAACCAATTTGTCAGTGTGAATCTATGGAGCTAACAAACGAGCAAAAAACAGGTGTCCTACCAACGTCTGGAGCATCAGAAATACAGACGTCAGCAGCCTCCAGAAATGGAGCATTTGCCAACTGTCTGTAGGTTTTAAATATTAGCTTGCTACTGACATCGGTAGACTACTAGAGTGTCAGTAGTGATTCATATAGCTTCCCACTACCGACGTCTGCAACTTTCAAATGTGTAGCATTTACTGATCATTAATACTGGCATGCTACAATCATCAGTAGAAGGCAAATTTTAACCCACTGCTGCCAGTTACCTGTTGTGGGCCTGACCTTCTCCTACGTCTTCCCGACATCAGTTGTTGGCCAATTAATGTCTTATCCCGAATTCAGTAAGTGGTAGCTCTGTGTTGCTTACAAAATCATTTACTGGTGTCAATTAAATAAGCAATATCCCCTGAAGACTATATAGAGATGGTCGGGAGTTCCATAGCACTTTAATGAATATGGCTGATAACCCCTGTCATTAAAATCCCTCTTGCTGGAAATGTAGCTGTCATTAGGTTGTACAAATACAGGAAATATCGACAGTGACATCTGGTACATGGGAGGTGAGCTGCTGACACTACCGACGTCAATAGTAGGCTAAAACAGACTCGTTTTTTATATGATATATGCCTCAGAAGATAAGTTGAGATCGACCTGCATCACACCACATGTGTTTTTATATGGAATTTGCATGTGGGGCACCTTGAGCCAGCTTATGCGGTGCACCAGGGCATGTAATGAAACAACAATAACTAACGTATGGTGCCCTATTATGGTCAGGTTTTTGTTTAATAGAGCTATAAATAAAAGTCTTGCACATAGTACTGGTTCCTGATAACCCTATTGTAAAGCATAATTTTTTCACTTACAAAATCATTTTATATTTTGAAAATAATTAAGTATTTGTTAAACATAAGAAAATACAGCCTGTGAAAACAAGGAACCTCATGTTGACAATATTAGGACACCAGTGTCTTATTATGGTCACCTTGTTTTTATGCATGATTTTTGTTGAAACAAATGACTTCGCCTCTGCTATAAAAGATGAATTCAAAACTTTTCAAGGAATTAAGGCAATATTTGAAAATTTACTTTTTCAGACTTTAAAAATGCAGATTTGAAGAGAAACCCTGATGACCAACATGGTTTTCGTGCACACTCTATTTCTTATTTTGTATACAAATTGGAACGATTTGTCCTTGAATGATCTTGAAATATGAAAATACACACTTGAAATTTAAAAAAGCTGCTGTTTCAGCAGATGAAATGAGGGAGCTTTAATTGAAACTGACCATATATTAGGACCTCACGTTAGTTAAAAGCACACTTTTACATGTCATTAACCTATAATTATATTATAAACTTTTGTGCAACATGTCATATAGTGTATTTTATAATTATGTAATTTTCATCCAATTGTAACTAACCAAAGACACACTTTACTTGCCTTGGACACACTACCTTGCATTGGACACACTTAGACACACTTTACTTGCCTTGGACACACTACCTTGCATTGGACACACTTAGACACACTTTACTTGCCTTGGACACACTTACCTTGCATTGGACACACTTAGACACACTTTACTTGCCTTGGACATTAAACTATTAACCTTTAATTACATAATAAGCCTAATATAAATACATTTAACATAGCAAATGTAGGCATGTACATTTCAGGGCTTGACATTATTTAATTTTGGCTGGGTTATTTTCAAGCAAATTTTTTTATATTTTGTGTAATTTTACGAAAGACACACTTCAATCGGAAACTGCTTTTTTTTTAGATTTTATATGGACTGTATTAGTATTTTTTTTATATAACTGTCAAGAATACATGGGTCATTCCTTGTCAGATCAACAAATGGTAACCGCATGACCCTCTCAGATTAGGGTGGCCGTAACACTTTCGTTTCCGGAGCAGAACTTTAACACTGAAAAATCTGAAGAAAAATAAATTCAAAAAATTGTATTTAATTGTGCTTCTGGAGCAGAAATCTGGCATTAATGCACTTGCTCAAACAAATCTTATATGGTTTTACTGTATATAACGTAGTTGAGCCAATGTGCCTTTTACTTCACAGTGTTTCTTACAACTAAATTCTCTCTATATATATATATACACACACAAGAAAAATGTGTAAGAAATCCTGTGTTTGACTAGTCACATTGACATATATCAGCTGAATTTTACAATATTCAGAGAAAAAGGAAAAAAGCACAACTCACTACTGTACACACGTGCATACAAAACTTTGTTCCACTTATGAAAAGTAATTTGATATGAATAGGGGAAAACATGATATGACAATTTGTACTTTTTCAAACCCCCATATCAATGACATTATGATCCATCCCTACTTTAGTGAAATTTTGCTTTTTAAGTGACATTTTGACAATGTGCCATCCTTCTGTGTTTTTTCATAATACTGGAAAATCGGGGAAAAAATTATGAAGATTGTGTTGTTTCCTACATATTCCCTATAGTTACCATCCATGGCAAGTGATATTGTACAGTTCCTTCAGTTGCCAACTAAAAGTAATTAGTGTGCGAAAAATATTTTCACATACAAAGGCATGAAAAATATTATGTTGAGTATAATAATAAATACTTTTAAACTTTATTTATTCAAAACAAAGAAATACTTAATTAAAGGTTTGTTTTGTATGAAACTATATCCAACACCTTTATGTGACAATAATTTTACTGAATTCATATATGTTCCTTAGGAAGCATTGTCATAGCACATATAATTGGTGTAGAATACTTTGACACTTGTCGGAATGCAAGTAACAAAGGAATAAATTAAAAAATTAGGAAATCTTGGACTATTTACTATTGCATAACAGGCTATGTAGGCTAGGGTGCATCATCCGCCCCATGATTTTTAAAAAATGACTTTTTCATTCTGTCCCCAAGTTAATTGTGTTCCTTTTACCAACAAAGACAGCCATTTTTTAACTTTTTTTTTGGCCAACTTTGCATCTGCTTAACACCAAATGACATATTTGGCAAATATGAGAAATATTGCAGAATACAAAATGTCCAAAAATCTTTCATTGTAAGTGTAATCTATAGATGAATTTTATGCTTTGAAGATGGTTTCTGACTATGGATAACATGCTTATAATATGAGGTTCATGAATATTGAACAACACTCACTTATCAACTATCTTACTAAACTTATACAATAACATGATTGGACACAACTAATGTCCTTGAATGAAAATTTCACACTAAGAATAAGAATGCAAGTACTCACCAGTAATCAAATTATTTGTAGCAAATGAAAGAAATACCATGAAACTGCATAATGACATGGGCAAGAGTGGTGAAGAAATGTCAGATGAGAAGACTGGTTTGCCAAATCCTGATCCCATTCTCATACTTGGAGTCAGGTTTAAGGAGTCTGCATTTGCTTTTTTCTTACAAAGTTGCACTTTGCCACTGAAAAGTGCTAATGGCACCATTTCTCCATTCAGATATCATAAATGACACTGCAGAGCTAGTAAGGCTGTGTACCTCATTAAGGTTTTTCCAGTTGGAGGTCATTAGCTGGAGCACCAGAGGCAAAGGATAAGCACCAGCAAGAATGAATTAGTGTTAAAATATTGTACAAATACTCTAAATTTGGTGTTTTGCTGCCTTGATGTTACACTGCCTGGGTGGGAGGGGGGGGGGGAGGGGTACCTTGATTTCAGATTCCAATAAGCTTATCTTGATTGAGGACAGAAATTTGACCATCTGGACCTATATAATGTTTTTAAATTAAAAAAAGTCATCTTTGTCTCTGCTTTCTTCAATGCTCTCTTAATTCTTCAATCATGTACTGCACTTCAGAATTGTACACCGAAGGGTGTAACTTTGATAAGATGTTAATACTTCTTGCTGACAAATCTTCAAACACCTTCCTGAATCTGGTGAATAGTATTCTTGTCCCTTTGACATTTAAATATTTAAATATGTTTGAAAGCTGATCAATAAGTTTTCTTCAGCTTTTCTACATAGAAGTATTAACACCTCTGTGTACAATTCTGTAGATGTGACAGATTAATCTTGTCAAAATGTATGCATTGAAATATTTAAGAATCAGTTTTGCAATCTTTATTTCCTGCTGAATTGCACGATGGAGTGCTTTATACTATATTGTAGAATAGATGTTTTATAGATTAGTTCTTTCCAAAGTGTATATTATTCTTCCTAATATGTCCTTCAGAAGCTTCGGCTTGGGTCATATATTTTGTATTGTACATTGAATGTGACATCGTGATTTAAAACTTTAAATACAAATTTTACTACTACTACAATTACTGGACATGAGCACATTGCACAGGAACATCATGAGATTTAGCAATATCATCAATCAGATTTATGATATTTCTACTAGGCTTTCTCTCTGTGATCATGTGTATTTTGGCCTTGTGGCTCCAAACAAGCTTAGTTGATTCCCATCCAGTTCTGTTAAAAAGGACCCATCTGGAATGTACCACGGTACACACTGCGGAACTTGAAGAGATGTCTGCAGACAAGATACCTTTATGACAGTTTCTTCTTTGTAATTCCTGAATCAAGGCCAAATATTTTCTTTGGATTGTCTTGCTGAGGCTTGCTTTGATTATCTATAGGATTCACATTCCATATTCTATTATTATGCTACATTCAGTCTGATAATTATTTTAAGTTACATCAGTCTCATCAACTTGTAACAGCTTATTTCCAATTGTAAAATATTCTATACTATAAAATAAATTTCTACACCCTGTACATGAATAAAAAAATTATTTGTATATATAGCTTTTCCTAAACAAGATGTTGGCATATTCCAAACACCTTTACAAGGTCAGTGTAGTATCGTGACAGCCTCTTTAGGATAAAGGGCAGACGATTGGCTCTTCTTCAACCAATAATGGCACTTGATATTTTTGGGGGATGCTTAAAACAATCCTTAATATAGTAGAGATGCAAAACATACTTAAGCAAGCTCTTCTGTAAAAGTATTTTGATCTTCAATTGATGTAATATTAAAAGATTAGCCACGGACGGAAGAAAACCTACCATTTGGGTGATATTCAATACCTGTAACTTTGAAGCTCTGGTGGACCACATAGATGTTATCCAAAATACACAACATTTCAGAAATCTTCATTATATCCCAAAAGGAACATTTTAAGACTAGGGACAGATTGGATTTCTGATATTGGGGCAGATGATGCACCCTAATTAAGGCCTATTTTCAATTGTTCCATTTCATTGTAAACCATAAATAAACACTAAGTAAATAAATTGGTCTGATGGACTACCTACGTTATATAATTGGCCATCCATAGCCATAGATGATCACATACAGGCCTAATAACTTGCACTAGTCGCAATCGGAACTACATGGCACTAGATGAATTACAACAGATTGTCCACCCAAGTTAGAGACAAGCATTTTGATCTTGTATTTCAAGCAACAATGGATGTCAGTATCTGGTGACCAACAAATATCAATGTGTTGCAAACCACCCGAGGATGTTGAAGCCAGAACTTGATGTGCATAAATTCCTCGAAGTTTGGTCCTAAGGCTTGATATTTTCACCTGGTTTGAAAGTGTGTAATAAATTTTCTTCAAACAGGAATTCTAAGCTGTTTTTTTTATTGTTAGTGAACATGAGCTAATTTATTAATGTCAGAGTAAGTCTCGTGTCTTAATGTACTGAATTCAAATTCGGTGTCAGTTCGCCTCCTTTTGATAATATTATGTCTTTAACTGTGCATGCTCCTCACTGTAATTAACACATTGATGATTCATGCAATTATCTTCTTCTTTTATGCCATAGCACCAACAATCAAAATTTATAGCTTCGTTTATATAAATTAAAACAACCGCCATTTGTAAAGTCACACATTTCAAACATTCGCCACCGAGTTGATACACCTTCTTCAAGAAAATACTGGCATGGCTTGTTAAGTATCCCAATTCAACTTAGACAAATATGTAGCTGATGGTATAATTTGGAAATATATTCTAACAGAAATGCGAACAGAAAGTCTGAATGAGCTTTCTAACATTCCTGCATGGCTGGAAAAGACACAGGGCATTCATAGATAACATAATCATGATTTTCACCGTCTCTGCAGTTGTCACTTCAAAAAATAATCCAATGAAATTTAGGCTTCAAGCTGCTTCTATGTCTAGCAAACTACTGAATTCTTAACTTGCATCAGGCTTTAATTATTTACTGTTCATTATCCATACTATATGTGATACTTGTCTTATCATTGAATAAAATACAAATATTTCATAACATTAAACTCCAACCATTTTGAATGCTTTTGGTGCAATAAATACGGTAGTAGTAGTAGCTTTATTAAATGTTATTAAAGTTGTATATGTAAAAAGCATATATGCAATAAGATCGAGTAAAAATCTATCAATTTAAAGATGAAGAAAACTAAATGTCATAAAAAATAAAAATAAAATAAAAAAAACATAGGCTGCGCTGCAGCTAAACCCTCAACGAATCCCACATACAGGCAGCAGGGCGGGCGTCACACTTTCATTTCCAGAGGAGAACTGAACTCTAACAAGAATGCACTTACCCACAAGCAAAATCACGGCTTCAAATTGCTTGCGGTCTCATTCTCCCGAGACGTTAAAATTTCAAAAATAAAATTTACTATAACCATTAACAATTTAAAGAAATGTCAGTAGTTTATTACTATGAATACTGTGAATGGAAATCACTGGAACATCCATGAAATTGATAAAGTTTAAAAAATATATATAGTTGTACGCATGTGCTACGTCACTTCCTATTGATGAACTGGGAATCACGAAGTCAAAACTAATCCAAAAAAGGTAAATATCTTCGTTTAACTTATTCATCTAAAAAAAACTAAGTAGTTTAGTTTTTTAGAGGTTTTGCATGAGTTTTGGGACACGTTTAAGGCTTTTATTTCTCTGTAAATCTCAGAAACAATGCATAACCGGACGCACGTGACATTGTTTACATTGATGGCCGACCACTGAACTTGGTGTAAATAATTAGAGTTTTAACGCATTTGCGCAGTGACTATCATAAAATATCAATATTAAACTTAATTTGAACTTATTCAGGAATACATTAGTGCAAAGATTTTGGTGAGAACCACCACGCCGGGCTTGTGACTAGACATTGAAATTGTAACATGCCTCTTACATGACTAAAATTGTCTAGAAAATGCCATGTTTTCTGGGTCAATAATATTGTTGAATCTAGACTTGCAAATAATTGTTTACACATTTACACTTAAGTAGAAATTGGTGAATATGTTGAATATTATTAAATGCAGTAGCTTTTCGGCAAAACATGATAAAAGAAAAAAAAGGGCCAATATTTTGATACTATATTTACTGTTTCTGATAAAAACATGATTTGAACAAGAATAGTTTGTAAAAAAAACAAATACACAAATTTTATTTTTATTTTACAGTATGGATCCTGCTGTAGGGCAAAGTAATTTGTGTCGTCTATGTAAAAAATTATTTCATGGAAACGGAGGTTTGGCTGCAAAATATCGGATTTTCATTCAAAATTTGTTTAATGTAAGTTCATTTGAGAGAGTAAATCTTGAGGGCTATGAAATATATGGTTTTGATCCCTGACGCTCTACCAATTCACTCACTCTTCACCAGGTACTTAGAATAATATTATCATGTAAATATAACACATGTCTGTTAAGTGAGGTATTATTGGTATTAAACCAATTTAAGTTTAAAATGACTGTATAAGGCAGATGAGCTGTCCCATAAATGATCAGAATAAAGCAATTATTGGTGTTTATTTGTTGGCTAGGTGGTTATTCATCTGCCGTAGCAGCATTGTCTGATGCCCCCTTGACTGCAAATGTTGACATCATGTCACCCGATGAATGCATCCACATTGCCTGTTTCAAGTAAAGCTATGTCAACTGCAGATCCACAAGTTTCACCCATTCAAGATGTATCTGGATCATCAATATCATTAATGGATACAGGTAATTGAAGATTAATAACTCTTACTATCTAACCTTTTTAATTAAAAAAATATACTAGGAGGCAGATGAGTTAGGTGGTGATTCATTTGCCGTAGCATCATTTTCTGATGCCCCTTCTACTGCACATGTTAAAGTCACATAACCTGTCTCTGGTCCGTTAAGTCAGCCTATGTCAGTGGCAGATCCACAAATTTCACCCATTCCGGGTATGAGTGGATTATTAATGCCAATTATGGATACGGGTAACTTAAGATTAATTGTAATTAGTCTTCCAATACTAGTGTTGCACTATTTTGTCGCCTGTATGGTATCTCACAAATAATACATATGCATATGATAAGTTTGTCAATGAAATATGCTCTTCCCAATACTTATGTAAATAAATATGTAAAATTGTATATCAAGTGATTCTCTAAGAACGTTATCATATCTTTTCAGGTGCTGAATATTTTGTGGGTGTGGTGATGAAGATGATGAGTCAATAGATACAGCTTCTACCTTAAAAACATCTAGGGGACTGAAGAGAAAGTTAATCGTTGCGTAGCATCTGCCAAGGTGTGCCAACACAGCCTTGTGTCCTTCGATGCATACATATTTTTTGCAACCATGTGTAGAAGCATGGCTTAGACTCAAAAGTGCTGGTCCCACTTGCCGAGAAGCAAGCGAAGACTGTGACATGGAAGGGCTGACTGGACTGCAGCTGTTGTTTTTTGAGTCATTAACATTGCGTTGTCCCAATTCCCAGAATGGTTACACTGTGAACTTGAAGGTCACTCCTTTGCCAGAACACCTCAGCATATGGCTATATACCAAATGAAGATGAGGGAAAGGCTATTCCAAAACACCACTCGCAGAGAAGAAATTATCGTACATACGCCATCAAAGATTGCCAGAAGTAATTGAAGCAGCAAAAGGCCTCATTGACATATTTTGCACACATATGAAGACCAGACCGATGTTCACTTTGCCTTGCTTGTCAATTATTTAGAGAGTGTACACCATGAGTCAGGCACTCTAGTCTGGAAAGTCTACAAACAATGACATTAATACAAAAACAGGTCAGTGTCTAGCCATCAGTTAACAATTTGCAGTCATAAGCGCAATACAAGAAACAGTTTGACTTTCTTCAGACGCAGTTAAAAGACCAGAGTCCCTTTCAAACATCTTCTTCTGTTACCAAAGGTGAACAGAAATATATGCCAGCTCGTGTTCGATATGCAATAGAAGGGCAGCAGCATGATGAATCCTTTAACCATATGCCTGGGGAAATCCACAACTTCCACCAAGCCAATCGATAGTATGGAAGACTTTCCTCCAAGCCCCCAAGAATTTGTATTGCCAAGTGTTGCTGGTGTCAGGCGGTTCTACATAGATGCCATTGCATAAACGTTGGCTGAACTCTTGACATTGACTCCAACCTTGAAAAAGGTGGGCTGGACAAAAGTAAGAGGGACATGCTGTTCAAAAAGAGGGACATGCTGTACATAAAGGTTGGTGCTGATAGCCTTGGCGATGTATCAATTTACAGACAGGCCAGTGATCATCCTCTGCCCGACAAAGCCTTTAGGGCGTCCAAATGTGTGTTTAAGATTGACTTAATCAAAGAAGATCTTCCTGCTGTCTTTCAAGAAACTGAGCCAATTCAATCCGAACCAATCCACCTATCTCAGAAGCTTTTGCGGATGAAAATGAAAAGCCATCATCTTATGTCTGTTTATATCCCATTGAACAGGAAGGGGAATTTATTCAAGAAAAAATCATGAAAGTTGAAACAGAATCAGGTCCAAAAAAGTTTCAAATCCACTTTTACAATTCCATGATTGATAAAAAAAAACTCCACAGAGAGAAAGGTGGTTTACAGGGTGCAGGTTCCAAAAATATGAGCACACTGTGCTTTGCTACTCTAGAAACCTGCAAAGGCGAATTGGGATCATTTAACATCACTCGAACATATAAAGGAACCCAGCAGATAGCAGAATATGTTCTGACGAACCCAGAGCAACTTTCGCAAAGTGCTCTGGATAAACTTGCCAGGAAACTATGCTGTATTATTTGATGAGGCAAATGAAACACATTTGCTTTATTATATCCCTTCAGACTGACATGAACCTTGATGCAAAAGTTCAGGTTCATGCGCAAAATATACCGTGCAAATTAACCAAGGGCAACATATGCAGAGGATGTACCAAAGTACAAAGCAGTTGCTGTAGAATTTGGTCAGATTCGGTTGGATCAGTCTTCGTATGCAGACTAGCCAAATTATGTACACAAGATCATCGAGCATACGCAGGAAATTACATAACCCAGATGGTCCAGGAACTGTCGGAGGCCTTTCTGGCGAGGGGAATGAGGCTGGTAGCAAAGTGTTCCACCAGTTTCGCAAAGATTTATCCAGCAAGGCAGGCGCAAAGGCAAGCTTGACTGGTGTGATCAAGCTGCACTGGCTGTATTCCAGCTCTGTCTTACGCAAGTTGGCACAGCACGTCATCATAAAGGTGCTACTACTGAGGAGTCTGAAGACAACGAATGACTTATAATTGTGAAATGCATATTTATTGCTCTTATTTGATTTGACTTTTACAAGTATATTGCAAGTATGTTGAAGGGAACTCTTGAATTATCAGATAATGGTTATCGTTCTGTATATGAATATTGTCACCGACAGTTTTTGTCTAATGCTATTTTGATATTTACATGCAAAATTTGGATGATTGTATGGAAACTGACATTATATGATTATAATATTATTATTCAAATTATTTTTATGGATTCATCGTAGTACACTATAAAGGTTGATGTATATTCAACAGAAAACCTTTGCCCTTTGCAAGTATATTATAGGTAGTCTTATGTGTAACAACAAACCAGAGATTAAAGTAATCACACTTTAAGATAACTGAAATTGCAGTTTTTGGTCATTGTTCGTGTAGGGAATGTAAAAAAGTTTTATTCATTGCTGAAGTTGTGTATTCCATGTATATGCTGAGATAAGTGAAAGACCCACTCAAGTAGTAAATGGTACATATACAATATGACATAATATTTGTAAATGATCACATCATTTATCATGGAGGAGATTTTAAAAAGTTATATGAAAAATTAATTTGTACTCAATGTCTATGGTGAAACAAGTGAAAGACCCCACTCAGCTTAATAAATATGCTTTCTACCCTACCAGAAGACAAGATGTCCAGGTGGCGTGAATATGTTGATCCCGCCGTGCATGCATACAGTTGCTCTGTCCATGATGCCACTGGTTGCTCGCCATTCTTTTTGATGTATGGGAGGGAACTCAGGCTTCCAGTGGATATCGCCTTTGGTATTGAGTCCAGTATGAAACAAGAGAGCTATGCTTCTTATGTGAAAACGTTCGCATTGTTGACAAGGTGTTTGTCAGGAAGTAGTACCCCCTTGCACTAGATCTAGTGCTAGGGAGTTTGAGGGTGAAGCAAATGAGGTTGTTAAGCCACAACCAAGAGAAGGTCAGCTTCAAGGTCATTTGCAAGGTTCTGAGTTAGAACGATGTTCTGAGTAAGAATGATGTGACAGGTGCTGGTCCATCTGATGCATTGCCAGGTGTTGAGAAAGATATTGATAAAATGGAGGCTGCAGGTGAGGCTAGTCTTCCGAAAGTGAGCCTGGCAAACTTCAGGGGAATATGTCATAGATTTTCAGCATGATGCTGGTCCTAATTTATGTTTAACAAATAACCAGCAAATGTTGCTGCTCAAAATGCTACTTTGTCAAGAATTCAGTATTTTGTTTTGTTATTTTTTGATACTTTATGTTAACATGTTTGTGATTAAAAATATGATTGCTATCTATGTGCGCACCAATTACAATTAACTTTATTCCAAAATTTAATTGAATGATGTTTTGTAATTAAGTTAATGATAAGGCCCTCATTTATTGGCCAGGGGTAGTGTGTAGCCGTAATGGCTTATACAGGGTGCGGCATAAAAACTTGCACCAGCAGCTACTGCTACCTCTTCTGTTATTATCTCAATTGATAATCATCACATGCAGCTGCAATCATACACACGAAAGTAATTATAGTCCTGAATTATCTTTATCAATATATTTTCTTGTTTCCTCAGGAATTATTGATAATATGGATCTAAATATAGCACATGCACACTTATCACATCTTCGGGTGATTTTCACCTCGGCCTTTGCAATACAAACATTAGATTATGTCACTGATCATACAGATGTGTTACAGACACCTTTGTTGACCTTTCCACCAAAAGTAGGACAAATAGATTCATTTTTAATAAGAAGGTAGACCATTGACACTTTTAAGGTGAAAAAATATATGTATTTTGCAATTATAGAGTTTATTTAGTTGTGTATTTCATATTGCATTTGTGCTGCATCCTCTTATCAAATAAATATTTACCAGAACGTTAAACCTTGTTTGTCTTTTATGAATGGTCCGGCAACAGATGTAGCATTCGGATCACCAGACACCATAGATCCAACCGAAGGTGGGTTGCTTCCAGGCACACCTAACGAAGATCCAGGGACTGTCGGATAAACTGGTGCAGCAGAAGCAGAAGCAGTAGCCACAGTGGTTCCAGGGAGTGCAGACTGGAAAGTAGGAGACGACCCAGGCTGGAAAGTGGAAGACGACACAGGCTGGAAAGTGGAAGATGACCCAGACAACCCAGGCTGGAAATTGCTGGCAGCTGTGGCAGAAGAGACAGGCGGTGGCATCCGCACCGGTTGCAAAGTGGTCCACTGTTTCTCAGGAGTCATCTGTGGGAAGGCCTGGTCTGTGGCTTTTCTTGCTTGTCCTTTAACTTGCAGAAGCAGAGTCATGACGCTATGCTTGAACTCCTCATAGGTATCCAAATCCAAGAGAACACATTCAGAGTAAACATATTCGACCATTTGTCTGACTGTGGCGGCTTTTGTATCTGGAGCAGGTTGCCCTACGTGCTGCATCCTCTCATCAGTGGTGACTGCTGTCCTCCGGGCTGTCACAACACGGTCACTAATAAGGGATGAGCGTGGTTCAGCTGCAGGTGCCCCTTCTTTTTCTTGAATGGCCCTCCCATGGTACTTCTGCTGACTTGACTTTCTTGAAGTTCTTGTCTACTTCAAACTCCTCCGGTCCTGAATTCAGCTGACTGGCACTCGAGTATTTAATGTCTGGCATGCCTCTTCTGCTTTTCACAATTTACTTCTTGAGGTTGATTTCCTAGTGAGAAGGGACTGTGTTGATCCAGGAAAACAGAGTCAGTCAGATTCTGCATTGCCATTCCAGAAGGTCCCACCTTCATTAACTTCCCAACATATGTTTGCATTGACTCCAACCACATCTTCAGTTGCTGGGCAGTGCAGGGGACACATAGTTGCAGCCATGTCTTCCATCAGCCTAGTCTTCTACGAGTTCAACAGTACCAAGACACTCATGGTGATGTAAGGAAGGCAACTACTTCGAAATTAAAAATGTGCAGTGGGGCTTGAAAGACTTGCCAACATTTACCAGACTGGACATTCAAGAATATCAGAGAAATTCAGGTAAAAGAGTTATGGATACTGCTTTCACAACCAGTAAATATACAACATGTGGCCAGTTATTTCACCGAGAACATTTTTCATTACAAACATTAATGCAAACACAATTTTCACAATGTCTGAAAATGGATACTTTTATGTAAGGGCAACATGTCATGCAAGCAAGGAGAAAAAAAAGTTATCAAATTAGTTTGGCACTGGACAATACAGGAGCACTGCTGTATGCTTTCTGCACATGCACAGCTGGACAAGGTGGTTTGGATAATCACAGTGCTGCTTTGATCCTTGAACTTGCCATGTACAGCCTGCAGAATCTTAACGAAATCTTGAATGAGACTTCAGTGACATCACAGTTGTGCCAGTGGAATCGGCCAAGAAATATGGAAGAAAATAGTCTTCGCAAAAGAGTAATGAAAATGACATTTTCCCAACTGTCGAGTTATCATGGTGATGCATCAAACAAGCAAGGAGGCATCAGTTGTTTATTGTATGATGCATGGGCTCCAATGAACACTTAATTGATCCGAACCTATGCTGCAACTATGGAAAAGTTATGTTCACAGAACAGAGGTGTACTGTTTGTCAACTCTGTGTGTGGAAATGATGACAATGGGCATGTCATGACAATCATTGGACCAGCATCTTGGATCACCACTAAATTATCAGCTTGCACTGACTGAAGACAATTTCAAAGTGTACGTCAATATGGATTTGGTGCCCATCAGAAAAACTTGATACACAATGTTTTCCTCATTTTCCTCACCAAGACGTCGACTCATTCTCATCTGCTCTAGATCTAGTCATTGGTAGTTACAGGGAGTTCATTCAATAGAAATAAGTGATATTGATGGCCCATCTCTTGAAAAAACTATCCAGGAACAATCAAATTCTGATACTTGGCATCAACATCGTTCAAAGTGACTGACAGCATTAAAATTCGGAAAAGTTTTTCAGCGAAAGTGTAATTTTGAAAACTTGGCAGCCGAAGTCACTCATCCTGAAGATCTACATCAATATCCAAAGATTGTGCAAAATAAACTGTTACATGGCATCAAATATGAGCCTGTTGCGATTAGCAAATAAGAGCAATTCATGAACAACACTGGAAGGCCAGTAGCAGTTTTTGACAAGAAATTTCAATTGATTTTGCTAGCATGTTTTTTTTTTTCATGTATTGCCAGCATAATATTTTGTGTATTGTTGAGTCAGCTTGATTGCTGCAAACTACTAAGTCGTGAAATTATCAATGATATGATTTCTCAGACAATGAATGTAAATATGCCAAATAATCAATTCATGTTTTTATTATTTTCGATTTTACCTGACTTTAACCTATGGTTGAGATTATCAATTTCATACTGAGGAGTTATCTATGGCTATATCTTTTACCAGTGTTCATGTTATATTCAAGGTACCTGCATTTAAATTGCCAGTTTTGATATTTCACACTGATTGGAGTTTACGCATGCGTGATATTGTACAAAAGAATGCAACCAGTACATATACTTTTTTCACATTGTTAATATGATGCACCTTTCTCTATTTCGAAGGTCAGTTTTACTTAAAATATGTTGAATTATAGATTTCCTGTAGTTGGCTCACAGATCATTGTGGTATTATTGGAATTTTTGAAAGCAAATAATAAAATAGACCATGAAATTGACTGCATCATATAGTCTTCATTGAATTAAATTAAATTAAATTTTCTGTAAATGACAATCGACAATTACAAGAAAGATTTACAACAGAAAATATTGACCTTTACAGCTATTTGGGAGCTGATACATTAATTTTAATGTATATATTAAGCCCCCCCCCCCCCCCCCCCAAGTGATAATTTAAGTGGTGCGGTATTAGAAAGTATATATACTTTGCAGAGACCATGGCTATGTATAAGAAATTAATAGTATCATGAGATAAATAAAGCCTGAGGCAAATCATTTTTTATATATACAATGTATTTACATAAATTTAACAATTGACACTTCGTACATTTTAGGCACATTGAGCGTTCTGAATTTAACCTATTAGGATATTATGGGGTCCATAAACAGTGTCAACAACTTACAGACTGTCCAAATCTGATTGAACGAACCAAACAGAGTGACAGGCATTAAACCATCTCATATATGAAATGTTTTAACCTTTTGCATATGTCTTTCGACATGAATTCTGCTGGATGCAATTTGTTGCGTCATTACAACATCATCAGCAGGAATGCTGGAATGTTCAGTCCTACACCAAAGGGCTTCAACAGATCAGCTATTGTAAATCCTCGGTCAGCCATGACTTCATCATCAAATTCCCATAACTTACGACATAGAAATCCTGAAGGATTACTCTCGGTCTGATGCGGATCCTGGATACTGACTAATGAAAGTAACCGCTCCACTTGGATTTATGCGTACTAGTCCTTTCATATTAGCATGATTGCACACAAATGTCTGTACAATTAATTATGCACCTAGTTTTAGGTATTTTTCTTTGAAATCATCTGGCATAGTTCGCTTAATATTTTCACGAGAGGTCCATGTGTTCATGGGAACCTAAGTTCAAGTAATGTAATTCAGCCAAGTGACACAGTACCTGCTTACAGTAGTTTGAGAAATATTAAATAAATGGGCTATGTGTGTTTCACGCATACCTTGACGTAACCTACACATGACAAGGAAAAACTGCTCTTCTACAGAGAGAGCTTGTTTTGTCTTTTGTATATTTTCACTGCGATAACAGTGATCATGTTCATAGGATGTAATTGTCCATCTTTTATCATTTTCATCTGCTATCACCAAATATCAAATGAATATCTAATGGTTGAAGATTTGCCAGGGGCAAGGGAGAAGGGGTTGGTGCCTGGGGGAAAGGGTCACTGAAAGCCATTTGATATTGGAGATTCGTTGAATATTCAATGAACAGTCAAGTTCATTGAATATTTAATGATTGAATGTACATCAGAACATGCAAATAATTTAAATTTAGTAACTGTAACCATTATATCATGTTACTATTTAAATATTGTTTTCATAGTATTTTTGTGACATTGTATATATTTTTATGTCATGACATGATATGTTATTATCTTTTCTAATATAATAAAACATGGGATTGATAAAGTTCATTCAGATAGAAATGCATTTCATTGACTTACTAAATTAACATAGCTCAGGCCGACATCGGCCAACATCAATAAAATAAATATTGGCATGTAGCCAAAATGTTACTCTTTCAAGCAGATGTTTTGGAAGCGAAATAAAGTGGTTTTAATATATGGCAAGTTGAATAGGGCCAAGTAAAACATTCCTAACTTTGCCATATTGCAGTTGTCCTTTGCTTAAAGTGAATTAATTAGCTCTTTTTACAGTGCTATAAGGTTTAGTGCCCCTTTAAAAGTAGATGAGGAAACGAGGTCCTGTAAAATTAGATTAAATCCGAACTTACACATTGTACAATGTTGTAGAAAACTTTGTGAACTGGATCTGTTAGGCTCCATTTCCAACCATGAACATCTCAAGTAACATTGCCTACAGCTTCTTAGCTCTAGTGTGTGACCTCAGTGTATCATGGAATTAAATCAACAAAAAGGTATACCAAAAAGAAGGGAGGATGATTTGCCCCACGCCATTCTTGAGGGCCATACCAGGGGGCGTCTATATACTTTTTAGTGCTGCCACCTAGAGCAGTTTGCTTACATCCTGCTGCTGCTGCTACTATGGTGTCTGCAACGCTTTGGCTGATTGGGGAGTTGGGACGTCTGTCAACAACCTCCTGCATGGGGTTCGTTAGTTGAGTTGGAGCTAAAGCGTTGCCAATCCACAAAGAGAGCAGTGTATTTTAAAGCGATTTTGGATTGTATACATTGTATGATACGGAGAAAATGAGCGACCCTGACGCTCCTCTCCTGTACGTCTTGACCGGCCTATATTACGTCTCAGGCACTCTAGGCCTTATGGTTTGTGTGCCTCTTGCCATTACAACGGTAAGCTCATATATTTGTTTCACCTTATAAGTCCTCTGCTGATGTAGATGTAATTAAAATATATATAACTGTTACTCTTCCCTATGGCATGTCAGTAAGCCTTGGGAAGAGTGGCTTTATCCTATAATATGGCAATAAACAAATAATTAAACAATGCAGCTCTATATTCATTGACAATACCAAACCATTGTGCAATTAGCCTATCTCATTTAACTAAGTTTGGGTCTGAAAGCTAGACAAAAAAAAAAAAAAAAAAAAAGGTTATATTTGGTGTGGTAGTTGTACTGAAAAAGCAAGTCAATAGAAATTTCCTTCCATAGTTTCCAAAATGTTTGTCAAGAAAATTTTTAAAAACTTTTTTTTTGAAAATGTTTATTCTTATATTGAGACATACAATTTTCAGAAGATTTCCTTGCTGCACAGTGTGTCTTAGGTCTCTTGAAAAAACATTTTGTGGATTTTCCATAGTCCAGTTTCCAGATCCGTGAAATAAAGTTTTTTTTTAATATTTTGTAAATAGCGCTTATGTATCATAACATTTTGTTATGAAAATTATGCACATCAAAGTGGGATCTGACTATCTATATTACTTTAAATGTTCAAAGGCCTATCTCCAGTAGTGAGTAATAAGCTTCTACTTCTTAGGAAGAATAATAATAAAGAGAAAATACATAAATGACAAATGCAATCATCAACTTCTGAGGATGTGATAATGTAGATTTTACTAATTATAATGGTACATAACCTGTGCACATACGAACTCCTACACATGATATTTAAGGGTATGGGTTGTTGTGGTCTGTGGACTCATCATTCAGATATTCTTGCTTGTCATCATCTAGCTGATTATTTATGATAAAAACATTGCAATATCATTGGCGCTTTCAAAATTCAAGTGATCATAACACAGAATATGATTTCATGAAAATGGGCCATGTATATACTTAACTGTATTCAATGAATGTTTTGTATCAGTGTAAAATGAGCAATGAGCAAAATAATGTTAAAGCACAATAACCAAAGATTAACCTTGTTAAAATAAAATGTAATTTCGATGTATTTTCTCAAACGTCATTGCGCTACTAAAGTCCCTCAAATATTTCATCAGCCAGCTGTAATTTCATGATTTCAGGAAAATATGCTGAAAATCGTCTACTATGAAGAAAAAATTAACCATTGCACATACCTACCCTAAAATATGAATGCATAATACTTCGTATGTGCATGGTTTAGAATTTGCTAAATAAATAATGGAGTGAATTATCACACTTCCAGAAAAATTTTAATAGTCATTTATGTCCTGTACAGAATTATAGTTGACACATTGACATGTAAACTTCAGGAGGTTGAATAATTTTGCTTCCAACTGTAATGACATGCCAGGTCAGACAGTGCCATTGAAAATGTAGTTTTAATGTTATCTTAGTAGGATATACGCTGGGTACAAAACCCTGCCTCATTTACCACACATAACGATCATTCCAAGGAATTCCAGTTCACTAAAATTAAGCTCATAGATATATAGCCACTTGGGACTGCTTAGCGAGTGATTGAGTTTGTGATAAACATGGTTGCAAGGATGTTGAATGAAGAGCAAACTACTTGCGTTATAAACAGTGGCTTTTTGTGTGTTGTAGAAGACGAAGGGAAACAAAAACAATTCAGAGGTTAGTTACCAGAAAATTCAATTCCTTACGGTGCAAGTTCGAAAAGAAACTAGGGTAGTGGTTCTTATCTTTACAGACGCGTATCTTCTAAGTAACGTTAGGTTGTGGCAATTAAGCACCCCAGGCTCACTGAACTACATGTATACAGAGGCGTTTGGTGATGCATTCGGTGGCTTTGTCTGCATTTCATAGGTTCATGACCCAACAGAATAGTACTGTGATCTGAAAGAAATTTCAAAATTATATTATTTTAATTTTCTTTTAGATTAGTTAAGTAAAATTACCTTGTGATGTTACTGGCACTTAATATACGTGCTGACAAGGTCGAAATCAGTAAGATTATCAAAATTAGCAAGATAGATAGAATACACAGATAGATAGATGGATAGTTAGAAAATATAGATAGATAAATAGATTGATAGACATGTAAAGTGCAGCCTTCTAAGGCAAGTTCTTTCCTCTAGTGGGGGTTGATTGATGAGTTGAGAGAGAGAGAAGAGGAACTAGTCCACCCATGGATGGGATCATTTACTTGCCTCAGCATGGACACATATATGTGACACTCTGACAAATAATGATTTATATGTGCGTCTGTTCATAGGCCTACGCAGTTTATTTTTACCTCTTCCATTTTGTCACACCACATCAATGGGCAGCTTTATATGAAATGCTGCCTGCACACTGTATATAAAGTGTTTTTGAAATTATTGAAATTTTCAAAATGAATGTTTGGGCTTTTTTGTGTGCTAAGTTTTTATATTAAGACTCGTCCCTTTTAATGCAATCATGTTTGTTGATATTACTTTATGAAAACATCTGACAGGAGGTGCTAGTTCTCCTGCCCCTATGGATCTCTATTGCCGGAGGGAGAACTGGGCCACTTTTTTTCTGAAATTTAATAAACATTATTAGAGCAATACTTATAATATAGTTTAATTCAGAATGGAAAAAAGTAACTTTGCTCTATCACTTGAATCAGCAAAAATTAGAAAGTGATAAACAGCCCATTTCTCCTTACTTTCCCCTAATAAACATTGCCATCATTTAAAATTAAAATGTGAATGACACACCTAAAGTACTTTGCACTTGATTGAATTAAGCTAATTCCAGTTTAAATGATCATTAGGTGTGCTATGTCATAATTTTACACAGACATGTAGTGCTGTGGCACAGAGGGTGTTCAGAGGGTCTGAAGTTTTATGCAGAATATTATCTAGTTTATGAAAAATATGGCTGTGGTGAAATAAAGTGTTTTTGACTTGGTAGAAGATTTTTAAGGCAACCTCATGTTCGTCTGATGAAAAAATAAAAAATCACATTTTGTCCTGTAATGCCTGCCCTGTTCAGCCAAACTGCACAAAAATGGTTCTGAATCATTGGAATGGACCTAAGAATACATGATATACCTTAGTCAGTGCCATAATGATGTGATTATCTGAATCAGGGCAAAATTAGGGTTACAAATTTGCAAAAAATACTTCGTGTTTGATTTACCATACTTTAATGTATTCAATTTAACAGAGGTAACCTTCATCCATCATAGGCACGTTATATATCAAAATTTGCCCCATTTACGCTGCTTACATTTCGATTATTTTAGTTTCGGAAAATCAGCAATTATGCAACAAATAACTGAGATAACATTAATAGAACCGTCTAAGTTACCTCAAAACAATGGAAAACTTACATAGGTATAAATTAGACTCATCTAGTGAAAATTTCTAATACCTAACCCCACACTGCATGTTTATTGTCATCAAGACCAAGGTATCAGCAGGGTTTTGTAATGGCAATGGTAAAATCACAATTTTGTGCTAAATATACATGATAAGTTTGCATTTTGTGATGTATTATTCATATGAGAAAAATACAACACAGTATAACAACGAATATTCCAAAGTTGCCATGAATAATTAAAAATACACTGTACTCAATTGGTGATGCACTGAGGTAACATACTGTATTAGACTAAGACTCGGACACATTTATTCCCACATAAAAGTTTTAACAAATATATTACAAAAAACATGACATCCATAAAATAATTGAACTATAGATAATATTGTTATGAGCAGGTGATTAATTAATCTAAATTCCATTTCTAAATTGTGGCTAGACCCCTCTAACGCAAGATGCGGCTATGGGAGCTAGACTTCCCTTGTATTACAAAAGAGGAGTCTGGTTATACTTACTTGTACAGACTTACTGGGATGCCTAAGAATGATACATATATTAATAGTTTATTCCCAACCACAGGTTGAAATGCGCAATGAAATTATGAATAGAAATAAAAAGAAATTTTAGAAAAAATCCACGGAATACTTATATGACATTGACTAGATTAGGAAGATGAAATACTAAATAATTATACTACTGATAAGGGCTGCATTCTGCATTCATAAATTAATTCTTCATATTCTAAAACACAGGAAACCATGTATGGTTTATTCCTCTGTGACTTCTGCGAGCTGTGATTTCCACTCAACTAATTTTTAAGACTTTAATAATTTTGCTTAGTGCCAAGCATAAATATATTATAGACAATTCATAAAATTCTAAATGCTAGTCCTTTTTGAAGAAGTTGCCTAATATTACGTTGTGTCACAACATTGTAAACCTCAAAGATTTTTATGTTCTCTTATGATGGTTATCGCTACTATTTGAATCATTGCAACTACAATATTACCCATGAATTTGAAGATTTTAGTTACTTATAAACAGACAATTATTTTGGTAGATCAATTAAAGTATTTTTAATATACATCTACCATGGTCATTCTGACATCGAATTTTTGCTGTGAGATAGCAAAGAATGCATATGTATTATACTATCAGTTTAAATTACATATTGCACATAGTTCTTAATGCCATTGCAAACATACATAATAAATATGGACATAAGCAATCAAATGTGGCACTACACTTGTAATTAGTATCATATAATTCGATCAAAGGAAAATTTATCTGAATTAAACCTATGTTTAGAGGTTTGGGCTAATCTTTTGGCAACCATCAAGAAATCCATGAGGTATTGAGAACACAGAAATGTCACATGACACCAAGGTCTAAATAACATGGATGAAACTGTGAAACTATCGATAGCACTCCAACCAATTGACTATTTTTTCTTCAAAATAAATAATTATGCACAAGTACCATATAGCACGAACACTACAAAAATATACCCAACAGCGCCTAAAATCTACACACAGACTAGCCATAAGTATAAGAGAAATCCAGATGAGCCTTATTTAGTGATTATATTCCCAAACTTGCATCATAGTTATAGTATCCTAGTAGGGTTATACAAGTATAACAAGGCTCCTCAGTATTATAACTCATTATCTCATTACATCTCCAATAGAGCAGATTCTATAAGTAGTTATTCTGAGTTGCATTTTATTCTAATATGGACAATGCATCACAAAATGAAAACATATCATGTATTGTAAGGGTATTTAGCACAACAATTGTGATTTTACCATTGCCAATACAAAACCTGCCAATACATTGGTCTTGATGATAATAAACATGCAGTGTGGGGTTAGGTATATAGAAAGTTTCACTAGATGAGTCTAATTAATACTTATGTAAGTTTTCCATTGTTTTGAGGTAATTTAAACTGTTTTTCTAATAATTTTTATCTCAGTTGTTTGTTGCATACTTCCCGATTTTTTTATACACTAAAAAATTGAGGGCAAGGGGAAATATATTGCCTTTCTGTGGCCTTACAAATTACCCAATAGGCTTATGTGATATATCACTGGATAGAAGGATAATAGGGGAAATTTTAATATATAATGTGCCCATGTTGGATGAAGTTTACCTCTGTTAAATGGAAAACATTAAAGCACGCTGAGCCGAAAATGAAGTATTTTTTGTACAATTTTTAACCCTAATGTTGCCCTGATTCAAAAAATCACAAAATTATTGCACTAACTAAGGTATATCATCTATTTCTAGGTCTAGTCCAATGATTCAGAATCATTTTTGTGCAGTTTGGCTGAACAGGGCAGGCATTACAGGACAAAATGTGATGTTAAATGTTTGTCAATGACAGATGAACATGAGTTTGCCTTACATTTTTAAGCCTCTTTTAAGAAATGGCCAGAGAACTAATGGTTTAGATACTGAAGACAGATGAATTGATTTTATTTCAAAATACGCCAGATACCTGTTCATAACCTCAGAAAATCAACACCATGGTAGATACAACGGCTTTTTTTTTTGCCTTGCAAAATTTTCATATGGCAAAGGCAAAAGTTGTGCTTAAGTATCCTACTTCAAGCATCAATTTTTGCTCTGCTCAGTCTGTTTATCCTACAGAGAATATAGACAAGGGCGTCGTCTTTAATAGCACAGATGAAAAGCAGGCTTGTGTGGGTGTCTGCTTGTCTCAAGTGAAGATGACAGCATTTGTGATTTATTCGGTCTTTTCACTGCCATTTAAGCGTTACCCATGGCAACAAGCCTAACAGCAACATTCACTTACGGATGGCTTCCATTACTTTGTGATTCTGGGAATTATGGGAGATTTGCCATGGTCCTATTTTGCCACTTGCCCATCATCGAAGAGCAGTGCACATCGCAATTGTGGCTTGATGATTAGTGGAGACTATTGCATTGAGCACAGTTTACAAGAGAAAAATGCAGGTGTCAGCGTCAGACTGTCTCGGCTTAGCTTGTGTAACCTTGTGACTCCAGCGTTGTAAACAGCTACCAGTGGCAGGTGTAATGTCGAATGAATATGAAGATAAAATGTATATGATATGAATATCTTAGAAAAACCATGACAAGGACAATCAACTGATTTTATTTGACCAAAAAATTAATTACAATGATGTTTTGGATTACATAAAAAGAAATAAACATAGTGGGTCACTTATTTTGTCTCAATTAGCATGGGTGCCCCTTGTATGTCAAAAAGCATAGTGTGAAATATAGTGTGTTAAACAGTACCATTTAGTTGACATGTATAGCAATCTTCTACTGTACAATCAGTTTTGTATTTGTCCCAAAGCCAATTTTTTATGCACAATTGATAGCCAATGTTACTATGTGTATCTAGTTTTTCAAATATGTTAGGGGTTTTGTTAAGAGTAATTGGCAGTTGATATCTGATGCTATTTTCAGCAAATTTATGTTTTACTTTATGTCAGGTAGAATCAATTTCTTGTGTTGAAATTATGGTTTTCTTGCTGATGCATAACTTTGAATGTGAAGATAAAATAATCTGGGAGGAGATTTTTTGTAAACTTATAATGAAACATTAAAAGCTTAATTGTATATGTATCTGTTATTGATAGTAATTGACGTTTTTTTTAAAGTGGTTGTGTATGAGCATTATATACAGAGTTTGTAATTAATCTGAGGGCTTTCTTCTGTAGCTTTAATGGACTATTTGTTCGATAGCCCCAGCATAAGAACCATAGTGCAGATGTGAATTTATTAGAATTTCATATAGTTTTGAGTTTATGTAGAGGAAGTGTATTTTTCAGTTTTTTCAGTTTGCCTATTGTTTTGGAGATTTTATTGGCTATTTTATCAACCTGACTGTGCAATTTCATATACTTATTAAAAACAATTCCCAAGAAGTAAAAATTGTCAACAAATTCTGGGGCAGTGCCATCAATTTGTAGTGATGGTTAATTGATAGGTTTGTTGACTGGGGTGAATGTATATATAGCATACATTTTGTTTTTTCAATATTAAGTGACAATTTGTATGTATGTTTTGAAATTCTGTGTTCAGGATTGTAGCAGATGGTTCAGTTGCATTTTTAGACAAACCTGAAGCTTTTAAAAGAGTGATATCATCTGCATTGTAAGTATCTACAGATATATCTTTAAATAAATTATGAATAGCAACGATCCTAATTTTGACCCTTGGGGCACACCTGTTGATGCCGTGATTTATTCTGAATATGTTTCATTGCACTGTACATAATGTTTTTCTGTTTAAGAGATAGCTTTGGAATAGGATCAAGGCTTCGCCTCTTATTCCGATATAATGGAGCTTTTGTAGTAGGGGTTTATCGATCCGAAAGCAATAAGTCCATGCGTATCGTTAGTGGAATATCACCATTGTCCATTTACATCTATCAACCAATTCAATCACCTTTCTTGTAAACTAGAAAATATTCCCTGATTAATAGACTGATTACTTATAAAAGCAAGAGGTTTAAGCAGGTGGATGTGTATCTTCTTTAGTGATATGGTTGCAATTCTGTCAGGACCTGAACAAAACTTTTGCCAATGTGCCTAAAGCAAAGTTACCATTACAGCTCATTACCCACATTTGGTAGTGTTAGAATTTAATAAAAATTGTACTAAAGTGAGTTCTTGCATCTGCAGTCGGCCTGTCAACCGAGATAGCATTCCTGGTCCGGGGCCAAATAATGTTCGTATTTGGAATGCTATCTGGGAAGGGTGCAACTTTAAAGTCTATAGATTACGTATATATGTAGTCTGACAACACCGGAACCCAACATTGTTATGTTTACCTGTCTCTATTTGTGTATATCTTGATTTTGATCAGCACGTAATAGCGATAATATATCACAGTCCTGGTAACAGCAGTAACCCAATCCCATAAAGTTCCCTGATCCCTGGCAATGTGGATCTTGGCTGAATTATGCTAATTTACCAAAGGTTGTGCTGTTTATTTTTTGGGTTACTTGGAAGATATGCATGTATCACTAAGACATTTCAAATGGAGTACTACACCAGAAAAAGCTCTGGAATCCTGGATTGGAACTAAGCCGTGGCTGTCAAGATCGGGTAATTCATTTTAACAATTTTTTTTAAACAACAGAAGTTTTGGTCCAAACCCAGTGTTTTCCTGCAGCATCCAAATATGATTAAATGGATAGGTAATGTATCAATAGAAAATAATGAAGTAATTTATTCGATCGAATTATTTCTGGTGTAATCAAGTCGGTTTTCTTATGTCTATACTTTATCAATTTCACTAGCTTACATGGTATAATATATGTTATCTAGAGCAGGTTTTAATAGTTGATCTAACATATTGTAATTAACATAGAGTTCATATGAAATCCTGCTATCGAGTAAAATTGTATTGCAGCAAATTGAGATTTCATTACTTTTAGGTTGGCTTTTGATTGTGTTGTGTCTGTATAAATCCGGATTTATTTTAATTTTGTTTTCATTAAGTTTGAGATAATCAAAAGTCACAAAATACGGCTTATATATTATCTAAGGGTTTTGCTATTAGAAGATAATCTTGTTGGTCGAGTATTTTTTGGTCAAAAAACCATTGCTTACTAAAATTTCTGGATAAAGTCACCTGCAAAAATTATTTCGACATTTGAGTTTGTATAACTTGATAACGATATTTTTTTTTTATCTAATAAAATGTTAAGCTGAGATTATGCAAAGAAATACGACAGCTTCTTCATGTAAATTATGCAATTTTTATTAAAATCTAACACTACCAAATGTGGGTAATGAGCTGTAATGGTAAATCCTGTCAATCTGATAATCAGGTAGATTAATGTATCAAATATTACCAAATCAAAAAAATATACTATACACTAAAGCACTAAAAACACATACTGAGTATGATTTTAGGTAGATAACAACCTCATGGATAATACACTAAAAGCTTAATTCACTTATATGCATAGTTGTTAAGTAATTGCTGTGTTAATGCCAATAAGGTGTGTGGTGTTTATCTTAATATTTACTAGACATGCCACAGCAAGCCGTGAATATAGTTTATATCATTTTGTTGGCTGGGAGTTTTTCTTTCATCGAAGCATAATTTGTTTGTGTCGGTATTTGTGGGTTTTTTTATAATGGCAATTTGACAAACACATTCTTAAACTAGTCATCTTTATTTTCTTATAACCATATCTCGACCAAAAATGGTTTAATTTTCACAGGAGAAGTGTCTTATTGTAGACCACTAAACTGGCTGTTACGTGGGAATAAAATAAAACATTTAGTTAGGTAAGTAACTCTATAGATAAATATCTGCTAGGAGAGTTCCTTTTAATAGGCAGGAGACTTAAGTTCTAGGGCCACTGCCTTCCCCCAGCCAGCGCGAGGCTGATTGTACATTAACGAACTTTTATTGCCCTGGTGCTTAATTGCTTAATATGAGGATTTCAAAGTCAAACTCCGTGAAATCTGAATAAATAAAGACTTTGGAGCATGCTCATGTTGCAAATTCCGAGTGTCCTCTCCTGGTCCAATTTCTCCAAGGTGTTTGAATCTTTTTTTTTTGGGATTCATTTGGGAGAAGGGAAGTTTTTTTTACCTTTTTTAGGATTGTTTGACGGAGGGGCAGAAGTAAAGTTGAAAGAGGAAACTTTGTTTTTGATTTGTCAACAAAAAATGTGTACATGGTCTGCTCTTTTGCGATGACTTGGTGGCTATGAAAAAAAGTCAAGACCTCAATGATGAGCAATGGATGGTCCACCAAGGAACATTTCCAGGAATGGTAGATCCACCGAGAGACATGTCTGGATGACAGATGCGCAGGCAGTCATTGCAGAATTTGAATGCAAACCAGGTCCAACTGAAAAGTTGCAAACGATGATCCACCGGGAGACTTTTCCAAGAAGGGGGTCCAGGCTGCTTCCTCAGGATCACTTGGTAGTCACTGGCGTAGACGAACGGTTTCCAACAAGGGGAGTGGGAATACTCTGGAGAGCTCACAGAAAACTGGTGTTCAGGATGTCTGAGGATGCTTGAGAACGTTGAGGGACTGCAGAAGTGAAAGGCTGTGTCATTGCTGTAGATGCAGCAGGAGCAGGCTGCAGGAAAGCACTCGAAGAAGGCAGTGAAGCTGGGGAAGCGATCGGCTGGCTGTGGAAAGGGGCCATATTATTCCATGAGGAAGAAGAACCAGAGTAGGGCACGACTGGAGTGAACTGGCTCTGCTGTACATCGAACTGTTGAGATGTCGGAGCAGGCAGGAGTGGCTGGAAGACCTGATGCTGTAGCACAGGATACTGGGGCTGCAGGAAAGACGTAGAGGCCCCTGCAGCAGCTGACCTCATCCGAGCCTTCCTCTTGGCAGTCAGGGGAGCTGCCAAGGCTCACTCTGGAACTCTTCCCAGATGACTTCAGGCAGACTAAGAACGTCCTGGTACAGCATCTCACAGAAGGCCTTCTGTGCGAGGGCAGGAGGATTTTGCACCGCATCTTTCTGGGCCATCTGATCTGTCATGTTGGTGGCCAGTCTGGGCACTGTCTGCAGAATGCTGACGACAACTTGCAAAACACTAGGGCCAGGTGCAGCTGGAGGAGCAGAAGTGACAGGCACTCTTCTCCTCTTGAAATGACGGCCTCCCTTGGTGGACAGAGCAGCCCTTGAAGATTCCTCAGTAACAATCGAGAAATCTCCCTGACCCACCTCACTCTGCACAGGAGTAGAACTGAGCCGGAATTCATTCTTTTGTGACTGGCCCTGCGGTCGATTCTTTAGCGTGGCCTTGCCTTGTCTACTGGGGCACGATGATTGTGATCCAACTTGTCAACCACCCATCTCTCCCGGGCAGTTAACTTCTTAGCAGATGTCCCAGAAGGTCCTGACTTGAGTCCTCAAACCATGTTTTCAAGACAACACCAGTCCAAGGGGGTTTCAAACTGGCAGCCCTCTCTTGCCACAGGCGGTTCTCCGTGGCGCTTTCCTTGTAGTCTTTGCGGCTGTGGTCATAGAACACCTCATGACTTCGGTACCACTCCAACATTGTCAGGAAAAAGCAATTTGTACTCCTGCCTCTTGTTCCTCTTGGGTTCTCCTCAGCAGGGCTGTCAGACCTGGAGTCGGACGGAGACCTCCCACATGCTTCTTACTCCTGTGGCTGATCTTCTTCCTCTTGTGGCTGAGCTCCTTCAAGACAAGCAGGTGGACTTGGTGTCGGGCAATAGGTGATGGGAGACAGTTCTGTAAAGGAAGCAGATTTCATCATGCCCAGGAGAAATTTATGTTCTTGCAGCTTCGTCTTCTTCACTTTTGGCCACCTTCTTACTTGTATCAGATCTTCTGCCTTGCGGTGGTGTTGCAAGAAAAGTGATGGCTGAAGACGGCCTGTAGCGCTTTTATACCCCATGAAACACTCCTACAAGTATGTGTGAGTATCTGTCAACCATCAACTGTCCACTCTTCAAACATTCTTGTGCATACGCCAAGTGTCCGGGACACGCTGGCCTATTGTCCGTGCGCTACCCAGTTTCACACTGAAACATACGTGGACCTCTCGCCGCTCACTCTTGTCTATCTGTGGTTCATTGGTGAAACATCCTTGACACCGAGCCCACCACGTATGAGTGAGTGAGCAATTGTGGATGGTGAGTAACCACGTACATCTGTAGAGTGACTTCCGAGCGATTCACGTATAAAGGTAAACAATTCATTCATAGAACATCCGCCAAATTTTTAAATATGTTTAAAAATGTTTGCTCTGCCCATGGATGGTCACGAATGTTTTAGCGCCAATAGGAGCACGAGCGTCGAGCACAAGTATCTGTATATCGTTCGGCGAGTGAGTTGCATATGGCCAAGGATGACTAGGAGTAAACTTTTTTTTTTCATCCGTGCTCACTCCCCATGCCCATCCGTGACAGTGTGAACGCCGCTTAAGATTATCAGAGCTACCCTGCTGTTCAGGTTGCCATTCATGAGAAGCTGCCAACAGAAGCACAGTGCATGCAGAACTACTATATTGCTCTGAGCTTAAAATGCATGTGATTGTCCTACTATTGGTTCACATATGAAGCTAAATTAGCCCAAATATTCTATTCTATTTCTGCAATAAATCATCTGTTTAGTTGTATATTAGATGGCTCAGGTAATTGCTAAAACAACATAAATTATATGGATAAGTTGGTTTGGTCGATATGTATGATTTTAGGGGGCCGCAGCCTCACCCTAAATGATGTCCACTCGATTTTTGGTCATTCTTTTCATAAAAAGTTTTTCAGAAATCTTACAAATAAACTTATCTAAATTTTCTGTATGATAATGACACCTCTAAGATCATGTGAAAGTAATATTGTCTTTGATAAGGAAGTTTGGAAAAACAAGAATTTTTCATTTTGTTCACCTTATTATGCAACTTTTACATTATTTATGGGCATGAGACCAAAAAAAGGCACAACTACACTATTGTAGACATATTCTAGCAAGATTTTAGGCATGCATGTGCAGTAGTGCATAAGTTCTGTTCAGGAAACGAAATAAATCATCTTTTTCTATTTTCTCAAAATTTTGTAAAACATAGCCAAGACATGTCAATGTGACCATCAAAAGGCACAATTAACCAAGCTATATGGAGTATTGCTGTGTTAAATTTAGTGTTAGGGTTAGTGCATTAGTGTTCGAGTTCTGCTCCGGAAGCTCTGTGTCATTGACTATGTGCACATTAATCAACTATGCATGATCAGATACAGCGAAAGTGAAAGCCCATCCGCCAGACGTGCCGCCCACCGATAGATAGACATCGATTTTCAAAGAGATAACAATAACCCCCTTCAAATTTTTTTCACTGTGGTTTAAAAACTACCCCATGCACCCCTTCCCTGAAGGGATTTTGGGAAATCTTTTGGGCCATTCACTCCATGCATGTCAGAAATCTCTCTATTTTTGGCTGATATTTCCCGAAAATGTTCCCATCCTATCCTGATATTTTTCCAATTACTACCCTGCTGTTCCCCAAAGTTGCACCACCTTATATGTGAAGTTTTTCAGAATTTTTCCTATCTATTGCTGATGCCACTTTTTCTGCAAATTTCTTAAATAAAATTATTCCTACTGGAGTTCCAAAAGTTTCAGTAATTTGATTCAGCATGATTTAAGCTTGCCCGAAATATATGATGTGTTCGCTTAGCTCTTATTTATTGGACACCGTTGATCAACACTTAATATCTAAATAAAAACATTACTTTCAGGAACAAATAGTACAACTATATTTAAATTAAAAAAGAAGTTAATTGTATGTCGTGTGTCTATCCAAGATAATCATTTTTGGGCAATTTGGTCAACCCCCCCCCCCCTCCCCCAAATGTACACTTATGAATAAGGATCGACAACAACACAATTTTCAATTTTTTCATATCTACTATAACTGTGAACAATTTATCTCATAACCAATAAAAGTATCTTTTTAAAATGAAGACAACAGGTTTATTATAACAATTGAGTAAATATAATCTAATGGAACCTAACTGGACATCAACTTGCTGGATATCACTAGATATTTGGTCGTATTTGAATGAAACTCGGCCAAACTGGTATTGAATTTGAAACTATGCAATACTGATTTCTATCCAACACCTCCGATAGTCAACGCTGGGCCAACAATGATGACATGTAGCCCTAACCCTATGCTGTCTGGGCCACATCAACCTGGCTTAGATATGAGCACTGTTACCCAGTAACCCTAGACATAAGCTACACTTCGGCAAGACAGATAATGGCCACTGATGGCCATGGCCATGCTATCAGGGTGGATTTTATCAATTATTTATGATGCATTTGCTACCCAGACAACATTGGACCCACTTGGCACGCTATGTGGGTGTTTGCCTAATAAAAATGAAAACGACGTTGATGTTTGTCAACATATGCCAATAATGGGCCAATATGAATTTGCCCACAGAATCTTCATCCATGCTTAGCTTAGAAAGCTCACATGCAGATATTGCAATGTGGACCAATAACATTGTCCGATCGAGTCTGCGTCACAGCCGTAAAACCTGATGAAGGCAATATCAGTGGCCGTTTCAATATGGCTCCACGAAGAAAGCTGCAGCAACAAAATCAGTACAGACAGGCCAACCTTGACTCTCAGTTCAAGTGCAATTGGTTATTTATTGAGCCTCAAGCATTATCTCAAAGATTTACAAGGTGGTAATGGAGTGTCTCGAGCCTCACGGAGCCTCTAGATCTAGTTGTTTGTGATAATTGGGGAGTCCAAGGAAATTGTGCAGTGTTCCTTTAGGCTGACTTGCCAAGTACAAACAAACATTTCCTCAGATTTCAGACCATTTTAAATGTTCTGTGCAGTCATATTTACACAACCTCCAGGGCTGTGGGAATTAATTCATTATTATGAGGTTATTATGTTTGTTGCAGGGTTTTCCTTTAATGCTATAAACATCATTGCCATTTTTAAACCCTGGATTATTTATAAGCTAATTAAATAATAAATATACTTATTAGGTAAAAACTGCAGGCCTGCTAGGCCTACCATATGTAGAGATAGAGAGATAGAGAGATAGAGAGATAGAGAGATAGAGAGATAGAGAGATAGAGAGATAGATAGATAGATAGATAGATAGATAGATAGATAGATAGATAGATAGATACAGCCGTGGCACGTGAACTTGACCAAACCCAATTTTGGCAAAGATCATCATATTTCTTGACATATGAGCTATGATACCAACACAAACAGCAAGAATATGTGTATAAGACATTGGAAATACTTTTATTTCGAAGTTAGGCCTAATGTTGTACGTGTGCGGGTATTGGAAAAGTTAAACTTGTAATTTTATGCTTGAGATCTGAATGAAAACGTTACTGTCATTCAGAAAAGAAAGAAATAAAGCAGGAAAGAAAGAAAAAAAACAAAGCAACAGAGATAGATAGATAGATAGATAGATAGATAGATAGATAGATAGTTAGATAGATACATAGATACATAGATACATAGATAGATAGATACATAGATAGATAGATACATAGATTGATCGGGTTTGAAATTTAAACACGAAGCATGGATGCACGTAATAGGAAGGAAATAAAGTCACAGTTACAGCATCAGAACATTATTAATATTTAACTAATAACGTACATCGTTAATGACTTAAGTTAATGAGTATAATCATTTTATTCTTTAATGATCAAAGGGATCATAATTACTTCATCAGAGAGATAATTAACTTTATGAACCAACAGGCTACATAACTCATTGATAATTCAATTACATAACTCTTTAATAATTGTAATATTCACGAGCTAATTGATATTCATGAGCTAATTAATATTCATGAGCTAATCAATATTCATAAGGGGGAGGTAACCTAATTAACTAAGAATGTTACCGAACTCATTAATGAGCATAAATATATTATTTAGATAACAGTATTCATAATAGACAAGATAGGTGTTCCACATCAGTGAGCACAGACTTGATGTCAGCCATAAACACCTGTACGCCCAAGGGCAATGTGTTTATAATAGACAAGATAGGTGTTCAACATCAGTGCAAACAGACTTGATGTCAGTCATGACTCAGCTCACATAAACACCTGTACACCCCAAGGGCATTTATGACCTATCAGTTTTTATATACCTAAAAAATGTCCTTCGTTACATAAACATCATATATATATAATTGGGCAACATGTCTCTGATCAGATGATATTTTACACAATTATTGTCTACACCCTAGGGTATATTTCACAATGACCCCTTTTCTAGACAACATGACAGGGTTTATAATTTTCACCCTATTTTCAGGGCCTAAGGGCAGGATGACATCTCTTTGTATATCTAAAAATAGCCTTTTATTACATAATCATCAGTATATACGAACTCTTAGCCATCACTTACTCACACAGTCATCATGACTAAAAGGAGCTTGTCACCAGATCCACCAGATCCAACCATAGCAAAGATCCCAAGACCTTCACCTTACCAGATCAGCCAAACCCAACACAGAGTGTCCAGAAGGATTGGTTATGAAGAGAGAAGCTTCAGAGCAACATTTAACCAAGACTATGTAGGACACAGACTACTTGACATACATCAAGAGCTTGAAGGTATGTTTCAAGAAGTCATTGACAGATCAGGACAGCATCTTCATCCTGAAGATAGAGCAAGGGTAATCATTCAACATAATGATCTCAAGCAGGACATTGTCATTCACATAAGATCTCAAAACCTCACACTGCAAAGACTATCATGGACAGAATGGAAAAAGTTCTACAATCAGTCCAGAGTATGAGTGTTGACAACTCAATTCAGGTAGAAGTAGGGACTCTTCATCGTGACAGAGGAGGAGGTAAGGCCTACATAACCATACCCACTCTACCAGACAACAACACACGACTTGTCAGAGCAATAGTTGTTGCCAGAACCAGAGCCAAAAAACGACCCCAGAGCAGCGAGCTCAGCAAGTCAAACAGAGCCAACAAAGGAGGTCCCAGATCTCAACTAGGTCTGGCACTTTCACTTTTAAGAGATGTTCATTTACTGGACTTTCATCAAGTAAAGATTGAAGATCTTCCAAGATTTGAGGATCACCTCAACATAAAAATTATTTTATATGGAGGATCCCCCAAGGAGACCACAATTTATCTCTACCAGGACCATCAAAGCATTAATGCAGTCACAAACATTCATAGTTTACCACACTCAAACAAAATCTGCAAAAAATGCTTCTCCATATACAAAACTATGCACATATGGAGGTCTACTAATCAACAAATACCTTCACATGTAAAAAAAAGTAACAGATCTCTAGCCATCACAAACACAGATGTAAAGGACAAGAACAACTCCATCATCAGGAAAAGATGTACAGCATTCATCCCCGAACTACCCGAAGACTACACCTGTGCGGCTAGGGCAATCGCTGTCTGCATAGCTGAACTGCGACAGGACCCACACTATAGAACACTCTGTGGATCATCAAGAGCTCACAGAAAAGGTCCAAATTCCCAGCCAGGGAGGGGTCTTCAACTTCTCAAAGAATTCAATCTTACAAATTAGAGAATTCTACAAATTTAAAGATTATCTCAATGTACATATAATCGTCATAGACAAGGATACAGATCATGATACTATCTATGCAGGGGGCCAAGTCCAGGGAGACAAGATATTTCTTTACAAAGACGGACAACATTTCCACTCCATTACATCAATATCAGGACTTTTTGCAAATGAAGAAATCTGCCCAGACTGTCTCAAATACCACAACAAAAAGACCGTCCATTTTTGCATGGTCCGCCTGTGAAAAGACTGCACATGGGAACAGGCTGTTAAATGTCAAGACTGAAATAGAACATGTCGCATTTCAGACTGTTTTACAAACCATCGACAACCAGAGATATACAAAAGAGGACCTCAAAGAGGAGAAGAAAAGTTTTTCAAATGTCAGCAATCTTTTGCGGAGGATGTAAGAAGCTACTCGACACTCTGAAAAGATCCAAAGAAGACCTTGTCTGCGGGAAATGGCTATGTCGTCGCTGTCAAGACTACTTTACAGGACACCACCTCTGTTACATGAGAGCATCAAAACAAAAAGTCCACACAGATAAATTCATAATCTTCGATTTCGAGGTTACACAAGACGAGATATTCCAATGTCAAAGAGGTTACAAGCAACACTCGAAGAAGAAGGGATGCATTACATGCACAGATGACCACACATGCTCAAAATGCAATAAATGCAGAAACTGCGACAAATGGTACTGCAGGCTGCAACAACACATCCTAAACTTTGTTGTAGCTCAGTCTACAGTAATTTGATTCAGCATGATTTAAGCTTGCCCGAAATATATGATGTGTTCGCTTAGCTCTTATTTATTGGACACCGTTGATCAACACTTAATATCTAAATAAAAACATTACTTTCAGGAACAAATAGTACAACTATATTTAAATTAAAAAAGAAGTTAATTGTATGTCGTGTGTCTATCCAAGATAATCATTTTTGGGCAATTTGGTCAACCCCCCCCCCCTCCCCCAAATGTACACTTATGAATAAGGATCGACAACAACACAATTTTCAATTTTTTCATATCTACTATAACTGTGAACAATTTATCTCATAACCAATAAAAGTATCTTTTTAAAATGAAGACAACAGGTTTATTATAACAATTGAGTAAATATAATCTAATGGAACCTAACTGGACATCAACTTGCTGGATATCACTAGATATTTGGTCGTATTTGAATGAAACTCGGCCAAACTGGTATTGAATTTGAAACTATGCAATACTGATTTCTATCCAACACCTCCGATAGTCAACGCTGGGCCAACAATGATGACATGTAGCCCTAACCCTATGCTGTCTGGGCCACATCAACCTGGCTTAGATATGAGCACTGTTACCCAGTAACCCTAGACATAAGCTACACTTCGGCAAGACAGATAATGGCCACTGATGGCCATGGCCATGCTATCAGGGTGGATTTTATCAATTATTTATGATGCATTTGCTACCCAGACAACATTGGACCCACTTGGCACGCTATGTGGGTGTTTGCCTAATAAAAATGAAAACGACGTTGATGTTTGTCAACATATGCCAATAATGGGCCAATATGAATTTGCCCACAGAATCTTCATCCATGCTTAGCTTAGAAAGCTCACATGCAGATATTGCAATGTGGACCAATAACATTGTCCGATCGAGTCTGCGTCACAGCCGTAAAACCTGATGAAGGCAATATCAGTGGCCGTTTCAATATGGCTCCACGAAGAAAGCTGCAGCAACAAAATCAGTACAGACAGGCCAACCTTGACTCTCAGTTCAAGTGCAATTGGTTATTTATTGAGCCTCAAGCATTATCTCAAAGATTTACAAGGTGGTAATGGAGTGTCTCGAGCCTCACGGAGCCTCTAGATCTAGTTGTTTGTGATAATTGGGGAGTCCAAGGAAATTGTGCAGTGTTCCTTTAGGCTGACTTGCCAAGTACAAACAAACATTTCCTCAGATTTCAGACCATTTTAAATGTTCTGTGCAGTCATATTTACACAACCTCCAGGGCTGTGGGAATTAATTCATTATTATGAGGTTATTATGTTTGTTGCAGGGTTTTCCTTTAATGCTATAAACATCATTGCCATTTTTAAACCCTGGATTATTTATAAGCTAATTAAATAATAAATATACTTATTAGGTAAAAACTGCAGGCCTGCTAGGCCTACCATATGTAGAGATAGAGAGATAGAGAGATAGAGAGATAGAGAGATAGAGAGATAGAGAGATAGAGAGATAGATAGATAGATAGATAGATAGATAGATAGATAGATAGATAGATAGATAGATACAGCCGTGGCACGTGAACTTGACCAAACCCAATTTTGGCAAAGATCATCATATTTCTTGACATATGAGCTATGATACCAACACAAACAGCAAGAATATGTGTATAAGACATTGGAAATACTTTTATTTCGAAGTTAGGCCTAATGTTGTACGTGTGCGGGTATTGGAAAAGTTAAACTTGTAATTTTATGCTTGAGATCTGAATGAAAACGTTACTGTCATTCAGAAAAGAAAGAAATAAAGCAGGAAAGAAAGAAAAAAAACAAAGCAACAGAGATAGATAGATAGATAGATAGATAGATAGATAGATAGATAGTTAGATAGATACATAGATACATAGATACATAGATAGATAGATACATAGATAGATAGATACATAGATTGATCGGGTTTGAAATTTAAACACGAAGCATGGATGCACGTAATAGGAAGGAAATAAAGTCACAGTTACAGCATCAGAACATTATTAATAATTAACTAATAACGTACATCGTTAATGACTTAAGTTAATGAGTATAATCATTTTATTCTTTAATGATCAAAGGGATCATAATTACTTCATCAGAGAGATAATTAACTTTATGAACCAACAGGCTACATAACTCATTGATAATTCAATTACATAACTCTTTAATAATTGTAATATTCACGAGCTAATTGATATTCATGAGCTAATTAATATTCATGAGCTAATCAATATTCATAAGGGGGAGGTAACCTAATTAACTAAGAATGTTACCGAACTCATTAATGAGCATAAATATATTATTTAGATAACAGTATTCATAATAGACAAGATAGGTGTTCCACATCAGTGAGCACAGACTTGATGTCAGCCATAAACACCTGTACGCCCAAGGGCAATGTGTTTATAATAGACAAGATAGGTGTTCAACATCAGTGCAAACAGACTTGATGTCAGTCATGACTCAGCTCACATAAACACCTGTACACCCCAAGGGCATTTATGACCTATCAGTTTTTATATACCTAAAAAATGTCCTTCGTTACATAAACATCATATATATATAATTGGGCAACATGTCTCTGATCAGATGATATTTTACACAATTATTGTCTACACCCTAGGGTATATTTCACAATGACCCCTTTTCTAGACAACATGACAGGGTTTATAATTTTCACCCTATTTTCAGGGCCTAAGGGCAGGATGACATCTCTTTGTATATCTAAAAATAGCCTTTTATTACATAATCATCAGTATATACGAACTCTTAGCCATCACTTACTCACACAGTCATCATGACTAAAAGGAGCTTGTCACCAGATCCACCAGATCCAACCATAGCAAAGATCCCAAGACCTTCACCTTACCAGATCAGCCAAACCCAACACAGAGTGTCCAGAAGGATTGGTTATGAAGAGAGAAGCTTCAGAGCAACATTTAACCAAGACTATGTAGGACACAGACTACTTGACATACATCAAGAGCTTGAAGGTATGTTTCAAGAAGTCATTGACAGATCAGGACAGCATCTTCATCCTGAAGATAGAGCAAGGGTAATCATTCAACATAATGATCTCAAGCAGGACATTGTCATTCACATAAGATCTCAAAACCTCACACTGCAAAGACTATCATGGACAGAATGGAAAAAGTTCTACAATCAGTCCAGAGTATGAGTGTTGACAACTCAATTCAGGTAGAAGTAGGGACTCTTCATCGTGACAGAGGAGGAGGTAAGGCCTACATAACCATACCCACTCTACCAGACAACAACACACGACTTGTCAGAGCAATAGTTGTTGCCAGAACCAGAGCCAAAAAACGACCCCAGAGCAGCGAGCTCAGCAAGTCAAACAGAGCCAACAAAGGAGGTCCCAGATCTCAACTAGGTCTGGCACTTTCACTTTTAAGAGATGTTCATTTACTGGACTTTCATCAAGTAAAGATTGAAGATCTTCCAAGATTTGAGGATCACCTCAACATAAAAATTATTTTATATGGAGGATCCCCCAAGGAGACCACAATTTATCTCTACCAGGACCATCAAAGCATTAATGCAGTCACAAACATTCATAGTTTACCACACTCAAACAAAATCTGCAAAAAATGCTTCTCCATATACAAAACTATGCACATATGGAGGTCTACTAATCAACAAATACCTTCACATGTAAAAAAAAGTAACAGATCTCTAGCCATCACAAACACAGATGTAAAGGACAAGAACAACTCCATCATCAGGAAAAGATGTACAGCATTCATCCCCGAACTACCCGAAGACTACACCTGTGCGGCTAGGGCAATCGCTGTCTGCATAGCTGAACTGCGACAGGACCCACACTATAGAACACTCTGTGGATCATCAAGAGCTCACAGAAAAGGTCCAAATTCCCAGCCAGGGAGGGGTCTTCAACTTCTCAAAGAATTCAATCTTACAAATTAGAGAATTCTACAAATTTAAAGATTATCTCAATGTACATATAATCGTCATAGACAAGGATACAGATCATGATACTATCTATGCAGGGGGCCAAGTCCAGGGAGACAAGATATTTCTTTACAAAGACGGACAACATTTCCACTCCATTACATCAATATCAGGACTTTTTGCAAATGAAGAAATCTGCCCAGACTGTCTCAAATACCACAACAAAAAGACCGTCCATTTTTGCATGGTCCGCCTGTGAAAAGACTGCACATGGGAACAGGCTGTTAAATGTCAAGACTGAAATAGAACATGTCGCATTTCAGACTGTTTTACAAACCATCGACAACCAGAGATATACAAAAGAGGACCTCAAAGAGGAGAAGAAAAGTTTTTCAAATGTCAGCAATCTTTTGCGGAGGATGTAAGAAGCTACTCGACACTCTGAAAAGATCCAAAGAAGACCTTGTCTGCGGGAAATGGCTATGTCGTCGCTGTCAAGACTACTTTACAGGACACCACCTCTGTTACATGAGAGCATCAAAACAAAAAGTCCACACAGGTAAATTCATAATCTTCGATTTCGAGGTTACACAAGACGAGATATTCCAATGTCAAAGAGGTTACAAGCAACACTCGAAGAAGAAGGGATGCATTACATGCACAGATGACCACACATGCTCAAAATGCAATAAATGCAGAAACTGCGACAAATGGTACTGCAGGCTGCAACAACACATCCTAAACTTTGTTGTAGCTCAGTCTACCTGCAACGACTGCACCGCTGAGCAGACACAGTCATCAATGCAGTATCAAATGCATCGCCCAGGATCACAAAATGCATGCCAATACTGCTACCAGAAGGAGGTTATTTTCAAAGGAGACCCAACGGTTTAAGATTTTGGTAAATGGCTCATCAATGACTATCGCAAAGGTTACACATGTATAGCTCACAATGGAAAAGGATATGACTTCCTCTTCCTACAGGGCTATCTACTTCAAAACAGAGTCCAGCCCTCCCTCTCTCACCAAAGTGGAAACAAAGATAATGTATATGAGTTTACCCCAGACAAACATCCAACTTCTACAAATGGCTCTCAAGAAACTACCGAAGACATTAGGACTCTCATCATCATTAAAGAAAGGTTATTTCCCTCACATGTTCAACACCAGACAACACTTTCACCAGAGATATTTCCCTAGCTATCCATCAACAGACTTCTACGGTAAAGACATTATTCTACAATGGCATAATAGTCTACAAGGCCCTTATGACATGCACAAAGACATGGAGGAGTACTGTAGGACGTATGTCAATTTTCATAGAGAAGCATGCATGAAATTCCGTCAACTCATCAAGACCATAACTGCCTTGGAAACTGAAACAGGAGTCAGGAATATAGACCCCTTTTCTCAGGTCACCATAGCCTCTACATGCTGTCCTCCCAAAGGAGGTTCACTCTTCTATAACTACAAGGGCTATGTTTTACAAAAATATTATTTCTTGAGTGTTTATATAGTGTGTGCGATGAACCGAAACAATTACCACTTGGCCAACATAGCCTGTTATGCAATGCTAATTAGAGTCCAAGATGTCCTATTTTTTGAACTCTTGAATTTATTCATTTGTTCATTTTAATATCTGTCAAGTGTAAAATAATACAGTGTTCCCATGAGTTATAAAAAAAATCTGAAAAGGCATACTTTATTAATTTTTTTAAATTAAGGCCCATATTAAGTCTTTTTTTTTTGTCCACTAAGTCTTACATTGACCTATTTTGATGCAAATTTACTTGGATATTAACTTCTACTAAATTGTAATAATATTATTCATACAATTTGATAACTATAAATCAATAGAAATTATGAACTTTCTTTAAATACACAAGAACTGTGTTTATTTTATTGCTTAATAGCCAATACCCCGATTGTTTTTTTTGATGATGAAATTAAATATTTGGTGTATATCACTATATTAGTGGTGTTTTTTTTCATGTGCACATGATATTATAATGTCCTACAAATATCATACGTCTTACAAAGGTAAACCTGCAAGAACCCTGTATTAACAGCAATCCATTATGTTCAGAGCCCTCCCACCAAGTGAGCATAAAAAGTATTCTCTATTCTTTTCTTGCCATTTAATTGTTCTGTTTTAAAAATTTTATGCACAATAAGGAGTATTGAGTTCACTAGAAATATCAACACAATAGCATGTTCCCTTAACTAATCTACAACTAAGATTATCATTTATATGTCCAAAAGGGGCTATATTTATTTGTATTTAAATAAATAAAGTCTAAATACAAATAAATACAAAATCTTAAAGGTTCATTTCGTATGGAATGATACTCACACACCCATTTTAATGCCATTTATAAGTCAAAATATTTTGAAAGAGTATGTGTCCAAATTTTCATATTTTTATTAAATAAAATTATCTGTCATAAATGGTTATGAAACCCCAAAAAGGTATCTCTACACTATTTTAGACATATTCTTACAAAGTTTTGTATGCATGTAGGTGCAGTAGTGTGTAAGCAATGCTCTGTTTTTTCGGTTTTTTTTTTCATTTTTCTCTAAATATTTTAAAACACAGCTCAGATATGTCAATGTGATATGTCAAAATGCACAGCTTAGCTATATATAGTAATAACATATACAATTTTGTTAGGGTAAGTGCATTAATGGTAGAGTTATGCTCCGAAAACACAATTTAACACAATTTTTAGCATTTGTTTCTGATTTTCCATTATTTTGTAATTAGCATGAACATTATTTTGTAATTAGCATGAAATGAATATCAAAATGAAGTTTAAAAAGTGAAAATACTATAATTTAGATATTGATACAATTTCATTCATGTAAGGTAAATAGTGTCTTTTATATGGAGGTTTTAAAAAAGTATGAATTTTCCCTATTTTGCCTGAATTTTGAAACTTCTATAGTATTTACGGCCATGAGACCACAAAAAGGCACCATTGAACTATTTTAGACATATTATGACTAAGTTTTAAGCATGTAGGTGCAGTAGTGTCAGAATTCTGCTCCAGAAACCAAAATAAAATGTGTTTTTCTATTTTTTCTAAATTTTGCAAAACATAGCAAACATATGTCAATGTGACTATCAAAAGAGCCATATAGAGTATTACTGTACAAAATTGGGTATGGGTAAGTGCATTAGTGTTAAAGAGTTCAGCTCTGGACGGACATTGATGATAACAAAAACCCTATTCGAACTTCTTTGTGAAAAATAACTCAAATTTTCAACTGATAGAAAATGTTCATGGTTTGCTGGCTTGCTAGATCTCCCAAACTTATCCCTAGTGCAAGTGTGGCATATTCCAGGTTCTCCGGTCGTAGCCTTCACTATCTCCACTTTCTAAGTCCAAGGCCCACAAGCTCATCTGGTTAGTACTAGTGCTGTGAGACTTTCATTGCAACAGTGGCAATCCCACCATCATGCAAATCTCCAGCAGATGCCTCAGCTGCAAATTGCACAGATCGCTAAAATAGTGGATTTTCACGGAAGGTTCTCTGTATTTCCACCAGGTGGATAAAACAGAATACTGCAATTCTTTTGGCTGAAAAAGTTCCCGCCCTTGGCTGTGATTGGCTGAAGCAAAGTGCATCCTATATTTTTTAGTGCTTTTTAATGTATATTTGACACTTTATCATTCAGTTGATGTTTGTTCTTTTTCTGAGAAAGTTATATATATGGAATCAGTTATTACCTACTGTGTCTGAAAAGCATAATGAGTAATAAGAGGAAAGGAAAGACTTATGCCCTGCTGAATTCTGGGCTGTTCAGTGATTGATGTTCTTTTTTGTTAAGCCAAAAATATTTTGCTGATTATGTAAGATAATTATTTTAATAGAGCAACTGAGCCATTGTTGATTTTATAAAGCATTAAAAGTTTTCATGGTTGCCCATCAAGACTAGTAACTTTTGAAAGAGGATTGTCTGGTGAGCTTGAGGGTCCAAAACACAAGGAAAACACCTTTGCAAGAACTATTTCCATGACAAAATGACTCACTGACAATCATGTTCTCAATACGAGTGCACACTCCATTGGTACAACCAGTATTAACAGATGTGGTGTCAAAGCTCATAGTGTGGACTTTGTCCACCAGGTTCCACTTGACCAGAAGATCGTAAATAGCGTTGGCTTTGTCTTCTGTCTTTCCAGACAATAACTTTGGCACACCAAGAAGCTTATCTCAAAATCTTGCCATCCCAATATGGATGTAAATCATCAAAGGATAGTGTGGCACCAATTCAGCTACTGATTCTGCATGATATTTTCTTTCTTTTTGACTCTATGGATGGTACTATGGGAAAGGGGCAGAGAAGAAAAGTCATGACCCAGGACAGCTGCAAGTGGAGCCATTAACAGAACAGCCTCTCCAGCAGACATTAAATATCCGTCAAAAGCTCCTGTCATGTGTTTGGTAAAAGCTGATATGTTAAAATTGTGTCAACTTGCTATAGACTACACAATAAATGGCACGTAATCAATCTGTCATCCTAGTTCTGATACTGTCTGCTTTTAAGCATGCACTGGGTGCTTTTTATCATAATTTGATTGTCTCTTGCACAACGATGGGAATACGTATCAGCACAAATCCAAACATAAGAACAACCACCACGGGAAAAATATCAAGAAGGTCATATCAATCAAACATAAAAGAAAACTGAGGCTGCAGTCTGCAGATATTTGAGTAGATTATTGCAGTTTTGAGAAAAATTGAGATTGAGCACAGTCTCAAAACACTGCTCGCATCCGAAACCTTGGGATGAGTGATTCATTTGGCAACCTAAACTAATGTAGAGGGTGCCGTGATTTTTGGTTGAATTAATTGTTTTGGACCACCCTACTGAGTAGCTTATGTAAAATATTCAATTGTATATATTATTTGTAAAAGGAAGAAATGCTTTCTATAAAAAATGTGGTCAAGTGGCTCATGGTGCCCTGACCTTGGGGCAACTTGAGCCATCTGGAATTTGCTAACTGAGGCTTTAGTTTGCTTAAATATTAGCACAAACATGAATTGCCAAAAACCTAGAGCAATCACCAATTAATTATGAAACATTAAAAGCTCATTTAGCCAACTGAGATACAGAATCATTAATTTGGGAAGTTGACACAATTTTAACATCTCAGCTTTTACCAATAATCACATTTATCTCAAGGTGCATGTTTTCTTGACAGTAATATTAACAAATACTAATAAAGTCAATTAAAAAAAATCTACATAAGTGCAGGGCCCAACCTCTATGATTTTGAGAAGAATAACAATCTTGCCTGGTTTATACATAGGCGACCCTCAGCATATAGCAAATCTTCTTCATAGGAGAGGCTTTCCTGCAGAAACTCCTATACCTTATTGGAGAGTCTGTTCCAAACATTGTCAAAATGCACCCAGTGAGGCCCTTTTCTATTTGGGATATCAGCTGTGACTATTGAAAAGATAGTTTACATTGAAGTGGAAACCCATTTGGTAACTCTGAGAGAGGCACCGCTTTGTAGGAGGTTTTTCATAAATACCTGTTGGAGCCCATAATGTAAAACTGCCTAGCAATGGCTATGATTCTCGCAAAAGCCTAATACATACTCACATGATTTCATTCCTGAAAACTAATGTGATTTGAATCAGTAACTAAGGTGTCTCAACTCTGATAATAAAGGTAATAGGTTGTGATGCCGACCATGATATGTAGGTCAATGTAGGCTGTTGTAGGCTGAGCACTAGCACACAGAGCAACTCCCTATTTGGAAATTCCTCTGGCCCAGCTGAAAGTTCATTTCCCAGAAAATTTAAGATGAAATCTTTGTGAAAGTTGTGGCTACACTCTAAATGTTACTCAAAAAGGCTACTTCACTATGAAACCATACCTTATGCAGATTGTTTAGGTTATATAAAAGCTGGTATGCACAACAAGTTGTTAGTTTATAATGTCATTAATGTGAAAATACAATACAATGCAATCATATTTATATCACATTAGTATGGCATTGCCTAACTTCAGGTCCCTTTTGAAGAGAGCTTTACTTGTTCTACATATTTGAATTCATATTCGTTTAGGAGAAAAAGAATCCACTACTGCAAAACCCAGAGCTGCAGAAGCTGATTGATTTCCCTGAAACCACATTGAATGACACCGATGCTTATAATTCATAATGGCCAATCAGGGTTAGTGGCATGCAAAGAGTCAACCATTGCAACACTGGTAACAACAGGAGCATCACAAACACACATTCTTGATGGATTTTTGTTATTAAAATTAGCCAAAACACCATACTATGAAAGTTACCAATTCAAATTACATTAGTTTTCATAGGAATGAAATAATTGCTGTTTCTCAAGTCACATTGGATCTGTTAATTTCTCTTCATTTAATAATACTTCTCTGACAGCGGATTACATTGAGAGCCATGGGCACTAATAGAAATAGGCCAATGTTGCAATGTATGAAATTATTTCATAAATCGCCATCATGGTAAAATCTGTTGAAAACTCATCAATCTACAATCAACTCATGTTCGGTGTTTTATATGCTTTATCGACTATAAAATTGTATCTTGAAAACCTTTTCTTGTTATAGAAACCTGTGGTAGTGAAAAATGCAGTTCTGAATTTAAACATTGTTTTGATAGGAAACTTGAAAAATTATCAGTGACCTAATAATTTTCACCAAGGGTACAAAATCATTGCTGTTTACGTGGTTAATGTCTAACCAAATGGCCTGCAGAGTCAATGGATCAAGGTGCCCCACTCTCCCCTACTATGATTGAGATATATAATTTGCAAAATTTCACTCATAGAGGATAAATAGTGTCTTAATTGTTTCTTATTTTGTATATCAATGTGACTATCAACAGGCACAAGTAGGTGATATAGAGTAATACTGAATGAAATGTCATTAGGTTAAGTGCATTAGTGCTAGAGTTCTGCTCCGGAAATACATTTTAACACAGGTTTAAGCATTTGTCCAGATTTTGCATTAGTAGTAAAAAAAAAAAGATATATATATATATATTATTATTTTCTTCTCTTCCTTTACTTTATTTTTTATTTTTTATGACACATGTATCTGCACTGATATTGCGTTGTCAATAAAATAATATATATAATATATATATCAAAATGCAGTTCATAAAGTGAAAGGACTATACTTTAGATGTGTTATTTGCTAAATTTCACTCATGTCTTTGATGAAGGATGTTTTCATATTTTTGCCTTATTTTTGCAAATTCAATATTATGTATGGACATATTCTTGCATAGTTTTAGGCATGTGAGTGCAGTAGTGCACGAGTTCTGCTCTGGAAATTAAATAAATAAACAATATGCTAATTTTTCCAAATTTTGTAAAACATAGCCATAAAAGGCACAACCAGGCCATATTGAATATTAATGTATGAAAACAATTTACGGGTAGGTGCATTAGTGTTTGAGTTTTGCTCTGGAAACAGAAGTGTCATGCCTGCCCATGGACGGACATACATTTTCCCAAGTGATAACAATAACCTTCTTGGATATATCCAACATATTTCCCTACACTGAGAGTTTGGATGGTCACCAGCTAACAGTTGATTTTGTGTAAACTCAGACAAAATTTGTCTGTTTTCAGACAATCCGTTTCAAGAGTATCAATAAATCTTAATAAGAGAATAGATTCTGCCCGTTAACGTGCTATTTTAATTATTCAAGCCACATTAATTTTATTTGTTCATAATTATATATTTCAAGTGTTGTTTCTTGTGTCTTTTCAGTATTCATTCCAGGGGGCATGCCTGTTGGGTGGGATTTCCATTTGGGCACCCTCTCCTGCAGTTGGCGGAGGTCTTGTAGTTGCCGTAGCATCAGGACCTGATTCACGCTGCAATTTTACGATTTATTTGACGGCCATCTCTGCTGTTATTTACGCCCTCATTATGGCACTTGTGCATTCATGTGACATCAGGAAGGGGAACATGGATTTTTACAGCCCCCATGAGTTAGTGTCTTTTTTTTCATGAACCAATACAAATACAATTTTGAATTTGCAGAATCGAACGAGTCAATGTCAAATATTGAAAACACACTACTTCCTTACTTACTATTAAACCAGTACTGTGTAATTTTTCTATTCTTTTTATCATTTCTTTAACTCTACTTTTAAATTCTCAGCGAACAAACTTAAAAGAGAGTTATTGTTATCATCAATGTCCGTCTGACAGGCAGGCAGGCAAGCAGGTATAACAATTTCGTTTCCGGAGTAGATCTCTAACATAAATGCACTTACCCTAACAAAATTTTACAGTGATAGTCTATATGGCCTAGTGGTGCCTTTGGATAATCACATTGAAATATGTTGGCTATGCTTCACTAAATTGTTTTGTTTGTGGAGCACAACTATGACACGACTGCACCTATATGCTTAAAACTTTGTCATAATATGTCTAAAATAGTGTTGTGGTGCCTTTTGTGGGTCTCATGACCAAAAGTACTATAGAATTATTGAAATAAGGAGAAAATATGGAAAATTCTTATTTTTTCACACCTCCATACCAAAGACCCTATTTACCCTACATGAGTGAAATTTTGTTTATATACATATCTAAATGATTGTATTTTCGTTTTTCAAACTACATTTTGACATCCATTTCATGCTTTTTTCATGCTAAAATCTGATGGAAAAAAAATGTTAAAATTGTGTCAAATTGTGTTTTTTGGAGCAGAACTCGAGCACTAAAGCACTTACCAAAACAAAATTATACATGGTATTACTCTATATACATGATATACAAAAGCCTAGTTGTGCCTTTTGATAGTCACATTGACATATCTTGGCGGTGTCTAACAATAACTATTTTTGGAGCAGAACTCGTACACTACTGTGTTTGTATGCTTGTGAAAATTTATCAGAATATGTCTGAAATAATGTAGAGATTAGGTCGTTCCAAATTACGACAAAGTTGTCCGATCTAAACCAAACCTATCCAAAGGTTTTTGGATGGGGTCCAAAACAAACACTATGAAATATCAGAACAATTGAAGAACTCCTCACACTGGTTCATCCAGTATACAATTTCGGCCTTTCCTGCAGGTAATTCTGAACTAATTTGGCTATATCTTGAGAACTGTTCAACCTACAAGGTTGTAACACCACTCAAAATGTACGGATGGCCATATTTGGTATGGTATTTGAGTGGCATAGTTTAAACTTTCAGAGTGAATATTTTGAAAGATATCTGCAAAAACCTTTTTTTTTTCTCGTATTTTCACTTGTTTTGGTCACTTTATAGATTAGGGTGCATCAGTTGCCCTAACTTTCTCAGAATTTGAGGTCTATGTGATAGGAGGCTTAGACCCAAGCCTCCTAAAATAACACATAGACATCAAATTCTGTGAGTATAAATTTGAGTTATGTTACAACCTTGTAGGTTGAACTGTTCTCAAGATAGAGCCAAATTAGCTACAGAATTGCATAAAAGGCCGAAATTCTACACTGGGGGGCGATCCGGCATGAGGAGTTCTTGCTTTGATATTTCACAGTGTTTGTTCTGGACTCCATCCACAACTTTTGGGAAGACTTGGCTCAGATTGGACAAGTTTGTAGAAATTTGGTATGGTTTAGTAGAGATACCTTTTTGGGTTTCATGACCATTAATGATATATAATTGTTATAATAAGCGCAAAATTAAAATAAATTGGTACCCCATATCAAAGGCACTATGAACCCAACATGGGGTGAAATTTTACAAATAACATATCTAAATTCTAGTGCTTTTACTATTTAACCCTCAGCTAATGGAGTTCGAAAAAGGTTTTTGTTGTCATCTATGTCCGTCCGACGGGCGGACAGACTGGAGGGTAGGTAGGCAGGCGTAACACTTTCATTTCCGGAGCAAAACTCAAACACTAATGGACTTACCCGTACAAAATGTTGTACAGTAATGTCCTATATAGCCTAGTGGTGCCTTTTGATAGTCACATTGACATATTTTGGCTATGTTTTACAAAATTTCGGAAATAATAGAAAAAAATATTGTTTTTCGTTTCCGGAGCAGAAGTCTGACACTACTGCACCTACATGCTTAAAACTTTGTCATAATAATATGTCTAAAATAGTGTATGGGGGGTGTCATGGTCGTAAATACTCTAGAATTTTTTTTTATATTCCAAATTTTGTAAAACATAACTGACATAATTCAATGTTACTATCAAACAGCACTACTAGGCAATGTGATGACCAAAAGGCCCAAACGGCATATAGAGTATTACTACATAAAATTTCATTAGGGTAAGGGCACCAAAAGTATTTCGTCCCCGCCTGTCCACCCGTCCATCGGACGGATACTCATTAGTGCCTGTGTATTATGTGGGATTCGCTGCCACAGAGCAGCCTATGTTTTCTGTATTCATTCACACATTCATTCATTCATTCAATGTATTTCGCATTTCTTTATATTTTTTGTCTTCCTTCATTTCCATTTCTTTCATTTCCTTAATTTCTTAGGAATAGTTAGGCCTATTTCCATTCCACATTTTAAACTAACCTCACCCAATGTCATCAAAATGCATTAATGACCCATGTTATGTCATTTCAGTATGGCTGGATGCATGAATATCATCCTGTTAGCTGTCTACGCATGCGTCAACGCTATGGTGGCGCTGCTGTTGCTCATTTCCGCCTGTTTGTTTACAGTCGGCGTCCATGAATGGTGCGACAGCCTAACAAGGGGAACTCCTTTGCAGAGGTATAAAAATCCATTGATGTTCAATAAAGTTCATAAAACATAGATTTTGTGGTAGCATACCCTCAGCGAATGGTCACATAGTACACAAACGCCATCAACATTGTTCAAAACCTCTTTCACAAAAGTATGCAGTTCAGCAACTAGACGTTATATTATCTTTTGTATGTTACTCTTGTCCATCCATGACATTCACAATTGATAATATCAAGCAAATTCCAAATCAATAGAAAGCACACAGCTGTGTGAGAGGTTTTTTGAGCTACTTTGATAATAATATAGATACCTTTTTACTGATATTCTATTCTTGCCTCCATTAAGCTACATGCAGTACATGGAGTTCACCTATGGTCTGCAAACTTACCATGCCTTTCTTGTATGACTTTAAACATTAAACCTTAGGTCTTTTAAATTCTTATCCCATTTGTATATTTTGACTGCCTTTTATGAGGTAAATAAAATCAATATGATCGCTGAGGGTTAAGAATAGCAGGGCTGTACAAAAATTAGTCTCTTGAGTGGGATCTTAGGTCCTAAACAAAAGGATTTACAGACCAATCATGCCAAGGCAAGACTTAGTATTGTTGGATATTGTGGCTGACCAACGCTTGTTGAGGAAAGAAGAGTAATATGGAATCAGAGAAATGGTGGCTCAGAGACTGGCTGGTTGGACGGACGCAGTGAGTAGTTCTGGATAGTCACAGTGAAAAAGTCTAGTCATGGGAACGTCAAGTCAGGTGTACCACAGGGAACAGTGCTCGGGCCTATCATGTTCTTGATATATATTGACGGCATTGCGGAAGGCACAATACCCAGTATCAAACTATTTGCAGATGATGGACTGCTACAAGATCTGAGTAGAGTGTATATTTATCAAAGGTCTACATGTTGGTCTACTTACAAGAGCTTTCGTCCATTTTACATAGATTTCCTCAATCTACTACAGGTTAAGAAAACAGGAGCCAAGGTCATCACAACATCTAGATGGCACGATCTCAAACAAGGAGCAAACTGAGAGATCTTGAAAGTAAAAGCTCGTCAAAGCCCCCCATTCTACAACGCCCTAATCAAATCCAAAGATATTTTTCTGATTGAAAACCCCACTGATCCAAACTGGGGTAAATGCTCTGATGGCAAAGGAATGAACACACGCGGAAGACTTCTCATGACCCTCAGAGCCAAACTGACCAGCAAACCTGCTCACCATAGCCACTTCACCCCAGTCCGCTCGTCCCACCCACACGTAACCAGCAAGGCATCTCCATCCCAAGATCACAAAACCAACAACTGTGACGCTTCAATTATGGCAAAATGACTCACAATATCAACACCTGGAGACACAAGCAGCCTCTTCAGTGCTACAACTACCATAGCAGCGGCCACAAGAAGAAGTTCTGTCCGCACGTCAGTCGCAACCCTGCCTATTTGGAGCCTATTTTGAACAGCCATGATGGCCAGGCCAGATCTGGGACTTTATCAAATGTACATACTGTATATAATGAAAGTGTTTACAATGGAAATGATGATTTTATTAACTTTCAAAATGATTTTAATGTTTGTCATGTTACTGACGAATGTGAGGCATCTGAAGCTAGTTCAAATATAACTGGAGCTTGTAATGATCCGATAGTTCAATTGTCAATTAAAATATATTAGATTTTCAAAAAGTAATGATTTATCCAGTAGTAACACACCTCATGCAGAATAAGGTTATTTTGTAAGAAAAATGCTAAAAATGTATTTTCTAATCTGAATATCAACAGTATAAAAAATTTTGTGTCAGATTAAAATTGATTCCTCTTTCACCAGTGGTCAGTTCTCAGACGAAGATTTTACCAATCATAGACAGGACAGAAACACCCGTGGTGCTGGAATTTTGTGTTATGTACCTCAAACATTACCTCATAAAATAGAACTGATATTGCAATAAATGAAAATGGAATAGAAAGCATAGTTATTCGGGTTACATTAAAATCAATGAACACGTTTTTTCTTCCCAGTGTAAATGCCAGAAATCTAAAATCAGCCATTGAATCTTTGATCAGCCAGTGCCTATCTCTAACTAGATCTATTTATTTAATGAGACTGAAAAATCAATTTACAATCGATGAATTAATTAATCGACAACAATCGATGAATTAATTAATCGACAACATTTCAGTACTATGATCCAAAATGTTTGACGTTCAAGATCAAGGTCAAAGGTAAAAAACGACAGCAAATTCTGAAAGCTCATGCTGCTTTATACAAGATTTTTAAATAAATTTTATTAAGAATACCGAAAAAATAAACATTTGTCAGTGATATATTTGTTTCTAGAGACTCTAAAATGATGTTTCTGGTTATAAATCTTGCACAAGGTTTTACAATTTTGATTATTCAGGCAATAAAGCATGTCTTGCATAATAACATCAGACAGCCATTTTTCACATATTTGTTTGTAACATCCCTTCGAAGAGCTGCAAACTTGCAGAAGGTAATCTTTATTATGATTACTATTTTTATTATTACTGTTACATTTATTTAGCGCTCACATGTATGCAGTCTGCACATTCAGCGGCACTTTACAATCAGGTAACTGAAATTGTCAATATCTTTAATTACCACCATATAAATTTACACATGGTGGCTCCACTGGCTCTCCATCTCTGCTCCCTGGGGAGTTACATGCAATTTTAGCGCAGGTCCTGGGTAGCTGTTCCATCTTTCGTGGTCCAGCAAGCTTCATCTACATCTTTCTTGATCCATCCATCTTTCTTAATCCATTGTAGTTATCTCCAGCCAGGTAAATGACTTGCCAAAGGCCACAAACAGAAAGTGCAGCGGCCAAGGCTCGAACCCAGGCCCTGGGATTGGGAGTCGAGCGCAATGCTGCTACACTATCTTGCAGGTGTTTGACGTGTTTCATTTTTGACTGATTCGGACGACCCACTCAGAAGATATTAACAATAATCATTTTTGCATAATAACTTCAGGTGCGCTGTAGTTCGAACCAGCCCACTTAATTAAGAACAATTAACTATTCAGACAACCCAAAAAAAATAAAAAAATTAAAGTATGACTCACCAAGAATTCTTTAAAACTATTAACGCAAAAGCACTCATACTGGTAGTCACTAATTATAAATAGTATTCTTAGACTAAGTATTACGTATTTGGAAATGTTTAATTTTGGATGAAAATTGACGAAGTTATTGGAAAAAATGTACGACGAACAAATCCTGGTTCTGAACACTGATGAATGCAATCTTAGTCCAATTTTCACCAATTTCAACTTAGTTATGTACATAAAGTAGTTTATTCTTATGATATAAGATTTGTTTTAGTCTGTCAAATCAACTGTAGTCGCGCGCAAATTTTTTCGGCCATACGCGGTTTGTCCTTATTTGGAAATAGCAACGTCTTGAGTTTCCTTATTTGGGCATTACATGAACCTTATTCCATGTGGTATGAAATGCAGATCACCCAGCCCGTATCACCCGGTATTTCAAGTGATGTGGCTGCAATTGGGGAATAATTAAATTTATTTATTGTTAATGCCACCACACCATATTATATATATATATGCTTTTATATATTTGTCAAAAACAACAGATAAAAATGTGTACTAAGTCTACTTCTACTCACTATTTTATATTCAATATATATATATACATGGTAAAAAAGTTAAAGGTATACATTATCGATTATCTATACATCCATGGTCCCAGTTGCTGAACAATAGCATGGTAATATGAGCATTAAGTTTCGTTTACATACATTTGTTAAAAAAAAATATATATATAGACATATATCACATGTATACAGTAACCCTAAATACATATATTACTGCAGTTAATACTGTTCATTATCACAATTTTAATTTAAGTACAACATTTGAATTAGGAGTATATATAACAAGGCATCGTGCACAGTTATGTACATGAGTGTAAAAGCACATAGATCACAATATATAAAAATGCTTATAGTGCAGTATAAATATATAGTAGCATAGCTCAGTCTACCTTGTAAAATACTGAACATAAAATATGCGTTGTGCTGTATCATATTTTGTGACCAGTCACCAGTTTGTAAATCGAAAATGTATTTATTATGTACACTTTTTTAATGGGTTAAAAAAAAAAGAAGACTTCCCCCAAACATTTTCTGGCTTATATGGAGGTGAAAGGCACTAAAACTTGCTGTATTTTATTTGTTCAGGTGCAGTGAGGCCCAGTCTTTCAAGAACTCTGACATCAAGTGGAGTGATGATCGAATCTCCAGCTCCAGCTTCTACGCTTGCCTCCTCATGGTTTTAGTCAGTTCATGGCTGTTGTTTGCCGTCTGGTTGTGCCAAACTGCTTTTATTTGCTTCTTTTGGATGCAACAAGCTTTTGGGAGACAATTTTATCGCCAGGCTGTTAACCCCACAACTTCAGCGGCTCTCAACTCAACAGGATTTTAATAAAACTTGCACAAGACAACATGGAACATTCATAAATGCGCGTATTTCCAAGCACAATTGTTATGAGCAAAAGTCTTACACACATTCATGATTATTTATTTCCCATAAACCTAACAGCCCCCTTCCCCCCCCCCATATATATATGCTAATGATGATATCATATCCAAAAAATTTTTTTGGAAAGCTACATCATTACCACAAGGTAAATTTAAGTTATCAAAAATAAAAATTATAGAATCAGTGCTATGAAGCAAACTCCTTTGTATCCCTCACCAGGGCAATTTAGCATTATGTATGCTTTTGTATAATCCTCATATACAACAGTTAGCCATTGTATATGAGCCATGCTGCACTGGGATTGGCAGGCAGCCACAAAGTGGACGGGACCTCAGCAACGTCGCAAGCGTCATGCTTGATATAATGAATTTAGCGAGTGCAGGTATTTCTAGCCAACTGATGTAATCCTAGGATATTTTCGCGTGTACATATCTTCATGTCTCACATGTAACCATTGTATAATTGCTAATACACTGTATAACAACACCCAAGTTTCGAATAAATAGTCTTCATAGTTCTCAATGTGCTTACACTTAAGAAACTCAGTCGTCATGGAAACCAAACACCAATACGTGACATTTTGCGTACAGCATATGAAAAATAGAATACAATCTTAATTATCACATCTCGTTTTTAATAATTTTCTATAATTTCCTGTCTTCCTGCACCCTATTTCCGCCGTATGATGGACACAGGGGAATAATTTCTTACTAATCGAATAATGAGATTTTGTGTTTTTATTTGCATTATTATGACACACTGTGATAATAGGCAGGTATTGTCAAGCATACTCTGACTGTCCATAATGATACTGTATTCATCTACTAATGTCATGGATATATACATTGTGGACATACATCATAGACACAATATAGGCCTATACACAGTGAAACTCGATCTACTGCATGAGGACTGTGGACATTCCACACAATGCAGACCAGTTTATTTTTGGCAAGTCCATCAACTACATTGAATAACACAGGCTATGCTGATTAACTGAGCTAATACCATCGGAGACCCTCCTCAGCCAATCAGAAGGCAGTATTTGCCGGTGACAATATCAGTTAAACAGGCTGATAGTGTTTTCCGCTTCAGTGATAACCAGGGAGTGATAAACAAGTCAAACACTGAATGATTTGTGACAACTAGAGCAAACAAAAACGAATCTTTGTAACAGTTATGTAATTGAAAAAAAAAGGCAACATTTAACAATCTTAAGACCGCTTTACTATTAACACACATCATAACTATAAGAACACCTCAATATAAGACCTACTCACAATTAAGAACACCTCACTATTTAGACCACTTCACTTGTGAGACGTACACTATAAGGACCACTTCATTATCAAAACCACATCACTGCCATAAGAACACCTCAATATAAGACCACTTCACAATTAAGACCACCTTAATATAAGATCACCTCACAATTTAGACCACTTCACAACTATACAAACACCTCAATATAAGACCAACTCACAATTAAGATCACCTCATTATTTAGACCACTTCATTAGTGATACACTTCAATATTAAAACCACTTCATTATCAAAATATAGAACACTGCAATTTAAGACAATGTCACAATAAAGAGAAACTCATCATTAAGACCAGTTCATAATTAAGCCCACCTCACAATTAAGACCACCTCATTTTTAAAACCACATCACTATTAAGACCGCCTCATGAAGACTGCCTCACTATTAAAAGCACCTCATTATTTAGCCACTAAATTTGGAAAAAAGTTGAACATGGTATTTAAATGACTATTCCATCATTAAGACCACCCAAACTTGCATAATGGACAGGTTCTACATCAAAAATATTTTTTTAGACTTTTAGTTTTATGATTTTGAAAAAAAAATATATCCACATACCTGACCAATCAATAATTTCATTGTGAAATATAAGATCCATGTGCAGTGGAGTACTATTGCTTCTGATACACTCATTGCAGACAATACATTTTTGCTTAAAATCAACCACCTGATGACAGACAACTAACAACAATCAATTCTAAAAGGGATTAAGTTTTTGTTAAATTAGTTTTAAGTTGTCTACTCTCATAGTATAAGTGATTTATTGCCCTTGGGAGGCTGATTATCATCATGAATTTAAGTACTTTAATTCGCCAGTTTAAACTGAATACACAGGAATGGCAGAAGAAAATAATCCTAAATGCAACTGTTCTGGAAGATTGGACTTAAAAAATGTCTCACTTTTCCATGGAAATGCTATCCAGCTTCAGACATCGATGGTAGGATCCAATATCCAAATGAAAGATGCTTCTAATTGATTTTACCAAATAAGTAAATGCAGGAATTTACTCGATCGACTTTGTTTACATTTTAGCTAATTATTCATTGCAACGTGATGAAGAGTGTCCCTGATTCGCAAATGAGGTCGGAGTTGTTTCAATCCATGTCATATAATAAACTTTGAATTTTGAAATCAGACAAAATTGAAAGCACAGAATAATAAATTGTATTACGAAGCGACGACACAAATGACTTTGTGGGTTCCCAGTCTATGTTCTGATCAGCGTTCCGGAGGGCGTTTCTCATAAAAATCAGACTATTATTTTCTCTCGTAACAATGCCTTTCAGAAAAAGCCTGTTGAAACAGAGGTTTTCGGAATATAGGTCGTAGGTGTAGGTTAGTCCGAAGGGCTATATTCCGAATGTTGGTACCTGGTCACGTATTCAGTCGACCTACGTTAATCTGAACACCTGCGTGCCTAGCCATGTCATAATTAACCCATCAGGTGCAAAAATACAGGACGTAAAGCCCTGATCCACCACCACCACACCAATTGGGCAAACACACACCAACAATGATATCAATTGCTACCTATTGCTCTTAGTACAACTGCCAAACGTTCGCGCTAATGAATTGCTTATGCATAGAAAAGTGGTATTTGGTGGCCAAAATGACCGTTCAGATTCGGAAGCCGTGGGATTCGGTTTAACGAGTTGAATTAACATTGTGTAGATCCATCCCCACACATTTTCATTCGGATAGCGCAGGATTTTAACAAATTTCGGATTAACGAGGGTCGACTGTATTAGAGTGCCTAGCACATTAGTGGTGAAAAAGTGAATTGGACAGAACTGAAAATAACTTTTGCCAAAGTCCTCATGTGACATAGACCATTGTAAAACGCCCTCGAAGGTCCTAGGCCTCCACGCCGCGAGGGTGGAAACACTTGGGGTGAAGTCCTCTATCCCCAGTGGCTAAAACAGGACAGTGCGCATTGCACAAGCTGTTCCAGCTATCCAACGCAGACAATCATTGATTTTTTACATGCTTCTGGTTTCTACTACCAACTATAGATAATCAATCTTACCCTAGAGAGCCTCTACATAGCCCACTCAGGTGCTGATGAGGCGTTAAACAATAACACTAACCTAACTAACTAACCATTGTAAAACAACTGTCTAAAAACCCAACTATGAATGTTTAATCCTGACCTTTGAAAGTTCATTATAGTTTGATTTCCAAGCACAAAGCTTACGGTCTCATTTTTCAACTCACCAGGAGCTTTGTGACCAACTGAGCATGTTCAGACAGCTGAGGAAAAGCCCATGAGAGATGGGTGAAAGCTCCTGGTGAGTTGAAAACCGAGACCTTTTAATACATTAAAGGAATGGTATGACAAGGGGACCTCCTGATTTCAACAAATTTGAAATCCGCAGCTCAAAATCCGGCTATTACCACGGGTTACTGTCTAAGCGATCTCAAATTTATTTCGTTATCTGTTTTGCTGGCTGGATAATGGTGTACAACGCACTTTCATTTGGCTTAATAACTGATTTATAACTGGTTCTCTTCAAGGCTAAAGAAGTGGGCCCAGAATTGTGAAATAACCCATCTGATTTTCTGTTCTGTGATGGTTCTTTTTTCTGGTGTTTTTGCCTTAAATGATTTCTCACTGAGGGTGTCAAAGACCATTATTATGTCAACAATGGTCCAGGTTGCAGAAAAATATTTTGAATATAGCTCTGTGAAAGATGTCTGATATTTTAGGGTTTGTTGATATATTAAACCACAACCATGTCTTCTGTTGCACAAAACACATGTTCTGCCTGTTGAGTGTGTTAGACCGTTGATATCATGCCTGCCCATCATGCCTGCCCATCAGCTATTATGTTTGACAGAGCAGAGCTGTCTGTCACCTGCAGATTGGGTGTAGCTTTTTCCCATGTATTCTTTGATCAACTTTTTATAAGAATTGAGGTTTCATGACCATATTAAATATGTCAAGTTTCTGAATATAGGTAAAGAATTAGGATAGCCGATGGCATGTGAAGAGAAAACCAAATAGACATGAGCGTAGCTGTGAAAGTCAATTACGATAATAATGAAAATGCTTGACAATTTTCTTGATTTATAAATCATGCTGTTTAGTGCAGTTACCAGACCTGTATTATGAGGTATGAAAGTAGTTACAGTATCTGCAGTGCACAGAAAATGTCAATGCTACTACAGTACAAAGTGTGTTCTAAGTCTACTGATATCTATAGATATTAGACAAGACGATCATCTAGACAGCTTCTGGACAAAATAACTAGTCAATTATCATTATAGAGATAAAACCAAATACATATATATATATATATATTTTTTTTTTAAGTTTGATTTACATTCCAATTGTTCTATGTGAATTTATAACTAAGGATTGGCTAAGTGGCTCCTGTGTGTGTGTGGTTCATTATATATATATTTTTTTATTTTTTTATTATTCGACAGCTTCATGTCATTCATGACATATGTGTCACAATGTAAACAGAAAATACAAAGTAAATGACATACAATAACAATTAAAGAATAATAGAAAAGTAGTAAATAAAACTAGGTTCCAGCTACGATAAAGATTTGTTACAGTTTTCAATGTGAAGTTCAATCTTGTTATATCTTGTTATATCTATATATATAAATCGTACAGCATTTTCCATAACAAATGATCTAACTCATAGGTAATTAAAAGGAACGTATATACATGTATACACAAATATACAAGATCAAAGATATGGTATACATCAGAATGATGGTCAACATATTTAATGCCAGACGATGGATGATGACTCAAATGTTTATTAGGCTCAACATTTACCAGAAATTTTCCAAAGGATTTTAACAACTCAAGCTCTTTTGGTTTCATGATGGTCTTAAATCTATCTTCATTTTTTAGCTGCTCAAAATTATCTATGTAATCATTAGCTCCTTCAAGGAGTTCCTCACGACTAAGTTTATTATGCGGACATACTATGAGACAATGTTTTTCATCTTCAATTTCATGCATACTGCATTTTAGGCATAGCCTCTCAACTGGCAATATGGGATTTTCATGTCTACCTGTTTCAATACGCAAATTATGTGAGCTTACTCTAAATCTGGAGATTTTATTATACATTATTCTGCTTAGGTTTAATAAGAGATAAGGTTCTAGTCTATAATCAGTCTTGAAGAGTTTATAGGTTCTAAGTTTTGGCTGAAACATGGAATCATTTATTTCAGCTAATATAGTTTCCTGACATTTATCATAAATTTTTGATTTGAATGTTTTAATAATGGATTCTAGCTCTTTATTCGCAAGTCTTAAATGGTCTCTTTGCGGATAATATTCATTAGGTATATGAATAATTTTTGCAACCCAAGCGTTATTACCAGAAGTGTTAATCTCTTTTTGCTCGTTTAAACATTTTTTAAGAATATTATTAGCTGGCAGTTTTTCCAGTTTAATCCAGTAGATTAAACTGGTTCATATAAGTGTGTTTACTGTTTTATTTAAAGTTTTATTGTTTTATTTAAAATTTTATATATGTACTCAGCTTTTGCCATTTATAATTTTATTGTATCTATGCTTTTTTCCCTGCTCAGGGAGTTCAAACAAATAAATAAATAATAAAATAAGGGCAAGTCACTGCCTTAATTAAAGGGGAACTAACCCCTTTTGCACTTTACCTCTCAGCAGTTAGCTTTGGTCCATTAGAAAACATCCACGTTATTCATAACTTGTATATATTCACTGGTTATGAAATACCCTGCATTTATTAGCACCCGTTTTGTGAACTACAGAGGCCGCCATTTTTCACTTTCCCTGTGTTTTGAACCCACCGGAAATACGTCACTGTTGTCCTAGATTTCAGCCAAAGTAATGTGGAGGCTCGGCATTGGTATTATAAACAGTGTGTTAATTGCACTTTCAGAACTTTTGTTAAGGGGCATGTCACGGACCTCACTGAGTGTCAAGTAATTGCCATTGAACTATTTGAGAAAATGCAATTATCAGATAAACAGCTATCAGACCCGAGTACAAGACATTTCCTATCACTGCAACATATTCTTTGACATCTAATATAATAAAACTTTTAAAATAAACATACAAATTTCCTTTAGTTTCCCTTTAATAAACGTGCTGCACCAATCAGCATTAGCTCTCGGCCCCTCGAATTGTAATAAGGTAATACGCAATTAGCCTTGTTCGTGTATGTAAAAATATAAATATTAAATAAATAATTCATAGCGATACTCTATCATAATGCATGTCTACTCACCTGTTCGGCTAAAAATTTGCATAAGCCAACACAAGGACTTTCCACTAAGAAAAGATAGACACTTTCGTGTCTGGCTGTCTATGAATAGATATATAGATAGGTAGATAGATAGATAGATAGGTATATAGGTAGGTATATAGATAGATAGGTAGATAGATAGGTAGATAGATAGATAGGTATATAGGTAGATACATAGATAGATAGATAGGTATATAGGTAGATACATAGATAGATAGATAGATAGATAGATAGATAGATAGATAGATAGATAGATAGATTATTGATTCGTCTTTTGGGTATCTATATAAGATTGGATCTACCTGGAGAGTATACTTTTACGGGGACTGCTATTAGTCCGATGGCTCAATAGTCCGACAGTTCATTGGTCCGATAATTCATTGGTTCGACAGTTCACTGGTCTGACAATTCATTGGTCCGACTATATGTATGCATGCATGTATCTATCTAGCTATCTAGCCATCTATAATGAATTATATATAGTGCATTACTGATGGGTTTACCCTACGTAAATAAATATTCTATCTATCTATCTATCTAGCTAGCTATATATTTTAGGAACTTGAATTTTCAGAGAGGTTGTGAAGTTCATCAATATAACACTAGATTTACAATAACTTTTTAATTCCTGTTATCAGACATGAATTTGCACGAAATTACAACAGTTGTCCAAACATACTAATAGAAAAGATTTATTTACATCGCTTTCTGGGTTTCTGAAATTATGTCAAGACAATATTTGATAAATTCCTATAGTTCTTCATGCACAGTTCTGGATTGTTATGTTTGTCACAATATGAACTCAACTATCGAGCATGTCGACCGCTCCCCGAACATGCGTCCACCGCTCACCGAACAGAGGAGGAGGAGGAGGAGGAGGAGGAGGAGGAGGAGGAGGAGGAGGAGGAGGAAATGTAGCCACTATTACAAAGTTGCATACCTGCTGTTATGTGAATCAGCCTTCACTTTCATGGTGCGAAACCTACACTGTCGGGGGACTGTAGGCTTATTACTTTCGTGGTACGACAGTATACTATCACTGTCATGGGGCAAAGGTATCGTGGGGCGAAGGTTTCGTGGTGCGAAGATTTCATGGTGCGAAGGTTTCGTGGTGCGAAGGTTTCGTGGTGCGAAAGTACCACGACACCTGTCGGGGTGCGACACTCACACTTTCTTTTTAGGAAAGTTGCACTTTCGTGGTGCGAAGGTTGCCCTATCGTAGTCCGAAATTGTGAAACCATGAAAGTAACCTCCTCGGCTTCCATACTACCAGGAGCATTCGACCACACATCGCTCGGCAAGTGAATTACGTATGGCCAAGATTTAAAAAAATGTTTTATCCGTGCTTACTCACCATGCCCATCCGTGACAGTGTGAATGCCATCTAACAGTGACCTGCTGTTTACTGAAAGTGGGCCAAAATCAGGCTGACTTTGGGCTGACATTACATTTGGCTAATGATGGGCCCATCTGTTGATGGGCATACCTGTCATTGGCCCAGAGTAGACTGAACTGACATATGGCCAATGTTAGGCTGACTAGTCATTTGGCCGAAGGCGGCCCTTTGTAACAGTGAGCCAGACTGACATCTCAGATAGCATCTGACATTGGATTGGCGTCGGCCCTATGTGGGCAACGTGGGACCAACTTCGGGCCGACGTAGCATGTCATCAGGGATTGGGAAAATTTGTTAATAGTGGGCCAGCACAAAATGTGAGCTAACATTACACAAACCAGTATAAGTGGGCCAATTTGACTTAGGTTTGACATGCCATTTGGTCATTAGTGGGCCAACGTGAAAATATAAGACATTGGGTCAACTTCTGGCTCACTGAGGTGACCAGATAAAGGGCCAACACAACATTTTGCCAACACTACACTTAATTGAGCCAAAATGTGGGCTGACATCAGCTAACAGTGTCGACATTGGGTCAGCAGTGGTTCCAATGGGCCTTAATTGACTGAGGTTTGCACTCTTTACAGTGCCCCCCAATTGTTTGTGATTTAGTTCCTGTGTAAAATGTTACAAAATATGTATTTGACAGATATTATTTAATTTACAAGTATTTACCGAGAGTATGGCGCAGTATAGCAGCCTATGTTTAAGGAAACAAACTGACATTCCCACTTCATAACATGCTACTACAGAAAAATAAGTTAAACATTCATAGCAATTTATAGAAGGCAGGAATACATATATCTAGATTTTTTAAAATCCGAAAGCAATTGAACAAATTCTATTTTACACATCTTTGTAGATAATTGCTAATTGCAATTCACACTTGACACTTTGGCCAGAACATATAAATATACTCAGGGCAAGGTGTCAAGTGTGAATTGCAATTAGCAATTATCTAATAAGTCCTAATTGCATAATTACTATTAGGATCTAACTAATCTCAATTATTTATCTATAAATAATTAGGCCTATTTTCTGTCTGACGAACGACCCGTCTGATAAACTAACCGTCGGACTAGCGACACGTTGGATTAATGAACCGTCGGAATAATGGGCTGTAACCTATTTTTACAATATTCATGAGAAGGTCTTAATCTTTTCATCCAAGATGTTGACCATCTAAATAAAAAGATTAAGACCTTCTCATGAATATTGCAAGGGCTAGGTTCTAATTTCATGAAAGTTCTACTGTTCAAATCCTGAGGATGTAATCAATAACACTAGAAAATATACTATTCATGCCATGGTTTTGAGAATGTAATTAAGGCTGTTTTGAGTAACAGATTTCTTGAACCCATTTCTTTCTCAAACAAAATTCATTTCAAACATACAAAACTGCTGTATAGGCTGTAGAATATTATTATTCTAGCTAGGTGGCTCCAACAACTTGTATATACCAACGTGACCCCTGGTGTTAAGTTATGACACTAATAAATATTATGGGATTCATTGACTTCCGCCCAGCTCTGCAACATGGCGTTGTGTTCTTTCTCTGTAAGAAATATTAGAGGCCAATACACCATAGGCCTAATTTAAATGCAAATCATGACAGTTACAACAAAATTTTAATTCCTCTTTAAAAGACAATTCAGTACATAATCGCACTTTTTTTTCTAATTGAAAACTAATGAAATAAAGATAAATATTTCACAAGATAGTACTTCATCACTCAACTGCAGTCAAGTGTGTATTGCACTGCATATATTCAAATGAAAACATATTCTATTTAGGCCTATTCGTTTATTAATTTACCTATTTATTTATTGTAAACATGTCTTTTTGTGCCCTTGAAATTCTTCAATAAAACCGATTAATTGCAATTAATTCATAAAAGGTGAGGGTTTAATTAATGACAGCTAACCACTTGACTACTACAGATTGTAATTTTTTGTTCAGAATCTCCTGTTGTATGGGCCTAATTAGTCAATGAAAGAAGGATACATTGCACTTAAATGCAATTTATTTTGGTAATTTGCCCTTGCCTGGCCATCCGTCATCCGCAAAAATCGCCCCCCTATCCGATCGCCAAAATTTCGGATGACGGACAATGGACGAAAAAAAGTATTTATGGAATAGCATTAATTAAAATCAAAGGGATGCGTATCCTGTCCGTATACATGCGTACGGATGACGGATATACAGACAGAAAAAACGGACATATGGAAAGCCAGCTTAATGGGAATCTGCTTGTCTCACTATACACTGCTTGTGATGAGGTCTGTCTCCTAACTCCCAGCATATTTTTCAGATATCCTAATTGTACCTTTTCTAGGTTATTAACAGGTTTGTGACTGGACCATAGTTCACAATTATATTCAAGGACTGGTAAAATACATGTGTCAAACATTTTTAGAGCAAGTTTAGGAGTGATGTGTCCTAATGCCTGCTTGGTGTCACTTTGCAAAGCAAATAGTGCTTTTTGGGCTTGTGTAATAAGATAATCAGTCATTTTTACATGCATGTTACGTTTGTTAGTTAACACATGTCCTAGATATTTAAAGGTGTCAACATTTTCAATTAGTTGTATATCATAGTAAAATTGCTTTTGCCGAGTATTGCCATATTTCATTATTTTAGTCCTTCCTACATTAACAATGAGATGCCCCTTTTTGCAGAATTCATGAAGGGAATCTATGCTGTTTTGAAGAGATGTTTCAGAATGTGCTATAAGAATTATATCATCAGCATATGAGATATGTGTGAGCATCAGACTATTAAGTGCTACACCATCCAATTCATTCATATAGTTAGGCAGGTCTGATAGAAATTCATTAAACAATTTGGGGCTGAGAAGTCCACCTTGCAAGACACCATAGTTGCTATCAATTGGATCTCCAATTTTGCCTAAATTAACTCTAGCTTTAGCTTTGTCATACATGCTCATTATTATGTTAAGCATTTTATTGCCTATCTTTTGATTCATAAGTTTATAGTACAGAGCATTTATATTGATGTAGTCAAATGCTTTTGTGAAATCTTTGAAACAGAGATAGAGAGGCTAACGTTTTTGCTTTTGGTATCTAATAACAGTATCAAGGATAAAGACGCAGTCAGCTGTGCTCGCTCCTGGAGTAAACCCAAACTGACAAGGATCATCAATATTAAGAACCTCATTTTTATAGTAAAGCCGTGCATTTAAGATAAAGTCAAATATTTTACCCATGACAACATTTATTGTGATTTTTCCGCAATTATCTGGATTAGACTTGTCTCCCTTTTTGTGCAAAGCTTAATTAAAATTAATTAGTCCTTCTGACCACTGAGCAGGATATTCACCTTCATCAAATATGTAGTTAAAACACAGCACAAAATGGTGTTACTAATTTCTCACTTGCACACTTATAAAATTCAGCAGGTATCCCATCAATTCCAGCGGCTTTATTGCATTTTAATTTCTTTAGGTGTATCGTAACTTCCTCCTCCGTTATAACACTGTCACAGATATGAGTAGCTATAGAGCTGTCACAGGAATAGGATGATGTTTGCAGAGTATTAACAGTCAGTCTCATATGTTCATTGTCAAAGTATTCAGTAGGAGGGGGTTGGGACTGTTCTAGAAAGTATTCATGAAATGTATTTAGGTCAGGTTCATTGGGTATATATAAACCAGTGATTGTCAATTTGTTGACATTAATTTATGAGACATCAGTAATGTACATATCCATGGATTTATATCCATGATAAGTAAATATTTGCAAAAACTGGTCAGCTGATACCAAATAGGCATATTTGCCTTAAAACATTTTATTACAACTGCATAATATTATAGAGTCATTGTGATTTATTTATCAAATGTACAATGTATTTAGAAACAAATTAAAGTAAAATTTTCTGCTGGCTCGGCAAGAATGTTTTAGCACAATGATGTTGGAAATAAATAGTAAGTTTTTGGGGAAATGGCTGCATACTACGTGCATATGGAATCATACAATGGTGGTGTACATAATTTTTAAAATGGCCGACTTCAGCCATCTGTAGTTAGTAAAATCAGCAGATTCTAATTGAAACTATGATTATCGTGACCTATCCATATCTGCAGGAATAATTTAGATGGCTTAAGCCTTATTCCTCATGTGAAGAAGCAGTCTGTTTCATAAAACAATGTGAAGACTGTAGACCATTAAGTATTGAGATATATACTACACATGTAAATACACACATTTTATTTTAAATTTCAAATCCAACATTGCAGCTTTTAATATGGTTTTGACTGTTCTTGATGACAGGGAATAGATTTGGATAATTGATAAGGATATCATCAGGTTCTAGCTCAGAGAAACTCCTGTCTGACAATCCATTTTCAAAATGCTGTACTGTATGCTAGTGTAGTGAATCTTCAGAAACTAACCTAGCATATAAATCTAAAACAATTAATCATACACAAATTAATAATAATTAAAGATTATATATTAATTATTGATCTTTTCTTCAGATCAGTTTCAATCACTTAATCGGAGCAGCTCCGTACCAATAATTTTTCTTTATTCTCCCTGTACAAATATGAAATTCCTTACTTTTTAGAAGAAATTTCTTATGTATACATTTTGAGGCCAGCAGGAAGTTTTGAGGGGCAGTATAACTCAACAGACAACTCAAAATATTAAAAATACCTTTTGAATATGCAAATTAGGGAGCCCTGTACAACTTTAGAAGTCTACTACCGGTCAAGCATTTTTTAATAGGTCCCATGACAATTCTGCCATGGTTGTAGCTTTATACGAAGACCCGTGAACCAGATCCAAAAATATGCATGATACAGATTTCAGCCGCTGGCGCTTCCTTACTATTCAGATTAACACTGATCTTTAATATTTGAACTTCTGACTGGGCGGCTTTTTTCTAGAAGTATAACAGCTTCTTTGATCCAAAAGTAAAGGGATATTTATTTTGGAAATCATGGTTACCAAAGCTTTCTAAGCAACATGATATAAAAATGGTTAAACACATGTATATGACTGCATATATGTATAAAAATGCTTTCAATCACAGCGAGAGTTCGAGATTATGAACACATCATACCAAACTATGCATGGAAACATAATATATTGCTAGTCACAATCAGTAAGCATATAATTTAGTTTTATGAACTTCTTTGTCAGGACATTCACGAGTTTTGTTGTAATAATAGAATGATCCGTCTTTTCTTTGTAATTTCTTGACATAGCCATTGTGGGGCCACCGGTCAACCTGGAAGTGAATAAACAATAGGATTATTACATACAAAAAATGTCAAACATACATAGGCCAACTCTATTAAAATGAACACAACCTCTGTAGGTTAGGATCTAGTCCATATTTAAATGTAATCTTTTGCACAATTTCATATTTATCATAATATTTTAATTGCTTTGTTTTTCACACAAGTTTCATAAAATTCGGTCTTTTTTGGTTGGTTGATTAACCACCTAAACTTCGGTATAATGGAATATAATCAAAGCAATAAATTGAGAACTGAATGTTCTGTCATTGTCAACAAGTTATTCACCTCAGTTTTCTTTGTTGCCAAATACTCGGTTTCATCTCTATAGCCAGCAAGTTGGAATCGGTAAGCTTCTTCAACTTCAGCACTCCACATTTTTGGTCTGTTCATGGACTTTGGTCTGCGTTCTTCGGCCATTTTCTGTCAAATAAAAGCAATTATAAACTATAGTTTTCTCCAACTGCATCAATGACGAATCAAAGTGCTTACAGTCTGTCCAGTTGACGATACAAGCACAATCATTTGACAATATCAGTGGCTCCCCTAAATAATCCACATGGGAAATGTTGTGCCACAATTAAACATTATGACCAGAGACTCAATTCTGATTGTTTAATGACCTGTCTCAGAGAAAACCAGGCAGAGTTGTTTGGATGAGGTTCTCAGAATTTCCTGCACATTGACAGGTTAACTCCCAAACCATGAAAAATGGTGTCAGAACATGGAATTATAGATTTAGTTAATATAGGTTTTGACATTGATAAGAAAAAATTATGGATATATCTAAATCATAACTAAACATGAGTTTTGGCAGAACTAGACGGCCATGTTTCTCATAATGCAGTCATGTAATCAAGTAAACATGAGATCAAAAATAGTGCAGAAATCGATGATAATTGGAAGAAATCAACCATATCTGAGCACGATACAATAGAAAAAAGGTATGTCTAACCCTAGAGCAGGTGTATTTCGTGTGGCAAACGTTTATTAAACGGCTAGTTCCCACACAAGCCGAAAATTCAATATTTTTTCATCCAGGACCTTTTAACCCTGTCCTGTGGACAGGGGACTTGTAAGTTGTAGCTACTATTTGATAAGCTGTCCAATGTATTGATTTTTTTTTAACCTCTTTTCTAATATCATTTATCTCATTTTAAATGATACATTTTATCTGATTTTAACTATTTATTTTATGGTATGTTTTGATGCAATTTCTCTCTGTACAAAGAGGTTAAATAACTATTTAAATTATAATCTTAAGCTTTTTTTTCAAGGTCAATTAAGTCATGCTAAATCTGAACACAATAGAAATGAGGAATTTCCTTTCTACTGACTGTCACCCTTTCTTATGTAATTCCTAACAACTAGCAAAACCCGTAACAATGTACAATGAATGCATCACATGCAGTTTTGAACAGATAAACATATAGTATAGCTCATCTTGCTTAAAGTAAAGAAATGAGCCATTAGTGTCTATATAAAATGGATTTACGCAAGAAGTTTATGACAGCAAATTTCGTTAGCACAGTTTAATTCTACACAAAGGTTTTATTATTTGTATCTTTTTTTCTTGTCACTTTATGTCACTAATTTGTACGTTTTATGCCACCCCAACTTTGAGATTCTGCCAGCTTATCTGGACAAAATAATTGACAAAGAACCAAGATTTCTACAAGACGCTAGATAATGTCCTTGTCTGAATTAAATTATAAAAAAAAATTCCTTTTGGTCAAACAATTCATTTTTTTTTTTTTGGGGGGGGGGGGGGGAGGGGGGCAGGGATTCTGCAATTCAGGCAAGTAAGGAACTGAACAAGGATTTTCAGAACCAATGTCAGATTTTTGTCACTTTTTAGTCTTTGTTGCCGAACTCACGAATTCCACAGGTTCTACCATAAAAATGTAATGAACAATTATTATCTCTTACACAATTTAAAATAAACAAAGCATGTAATTTTGGCCTTTTCCAGTCCATAAAACAGCAATTCAGCCTCTTTCTGGAACTGGACTGAGTAAGCCTAGAGGATCAAATATTCTAGATGATACTTGTAGGACTTCTCTCTTTGTAACTGTACTGGTAGGTGAATAATCAAACTTCTTTTAAAATGACAACTGGTCTGTTTCAGTATTCCATCTCATTCCAAGGACTTTAATGGTTTTGTCACTGTCCAGATACATTTTCAGCTTCAGCAGCCTTGTGAAGAGCTTCACTGTTAGATAACCATGAGCGTAGTTTGAAACTTGCAGTGTTCATCATGTTGCGATAGATACAGGGTGCGCCATAAAAACTTGCACAAGCAGCTACTGCTACTTCTTTTGTTATTACCTCAATTGACTGTAATCGCATGCAGCTGCAATCATACACACGAAAGTAATAATAGTCCTAAATTATGTTTATAAATATATTTTCGTTTTTCCTCAAGAATTATAGATAATATGGATCTAAATATAGCACATGCACACTTATCACACCTTCGGGTGATTTTCACCTCGGCTTTTGCAATATAAGCATTAGATTATGTCACTGATCATACAGATGTGTTACAGACACCTTTCTTGACCTTTGCCGCCAAAAATAGGGCAAATAGATTCATTTTTAATAAGAAGGTAGAGCATTGACACTTTTGAGGCGGAAAGTGCCATTTTGGATTTTGGTAAATTTTCTGTCTTTTCTGTCTAATTAACTGGCTAATCCTCCTGAAAATCATGTGATTATTTCGAGATTAGTTGTAAATTCAAAAAATCCCTCTGGAATGCCATTATATTTCTCTGTTTTAATTTTATGACCTTGCTGAATCAAAGCTGGAACCAACCTTCTTATCATCTAATACCTTGATATATATATGCACATATAAAAAACATTGAAGGAGGATTCTGTGCAAATATGATATTTTCTATGGCTTCAGAGGTGTAGTAACTAGGAAATATCTAATTTGTAAACTTTCTGCAACTAGAGACACCATGCAAGCAGACAGAAATTTGACTTCTGTGATGTGTATCACTCAGAACAAGCCCTGCAGCATACACCCTCTCAATAATTCAGATACTGATATTGTCTAACATTATAAGATCAAAAATATCACAATGACCAATTGCTTATACCCCTAACTAAATGTGGCAAAACTTTAAAAGACTTCATAAGCATTTGAGTAACCTAGAGCTATCCCGAAAGTAGAGATGCATTGTGCAAGTTTTTATGGTGCACCCTGTAGATAGATAGATAGATAGATAGATAGATAGATAGATAGATAGATAGATAGATAGATAGATAGATAGATAGATAGATAGACAGATAGATAGCTATTGACAGAGAGAAGTCAATTCTGACATCTTCCAGTCATGGATTGCAATTTACTTCATGTGAACAATGTCAATTTTGAAGATGTGAGGGTTGAATAAATTATTGGTCCTTCAGTGTCACCTACCTTCCTTCAATTGCAATTATAACTAGATTTCTGTTACTGGTGGACCAGCAACGAGGCTTCACCTATTGCCAGAGTTATATTGTAGGTCATAGAAAATTGACAGCATATTCCGAAACATCAAGTTTAAGCTTTAAGGTTATCTTTATCTCAATTCCACAACTTAATTAGGCAGGTCGAGATGCCAACTATGAATCAGCATAAGAAAACTTATATCATGTCATACACATATAATTCTCGGTCAATTTATGCCTCAACCATAAGGTTCACAATATCATGCCATAATCTAGTAAAAAGGGCTTGGAATGGACTATCAAAAAATGTTTTCCAAGTTAAAAAAGGTTAATTAGGACTGGAGTTATGAATTTTTTTGTTAAAAGTACATTTCAAGGTCTGTGACCTTGAGCGTTTGACCTTTTGACCCAAATTTTTGCATGAATTTTGTTACACTGATGGGTTGACACTCCTATGAGTTTTGGTTCAATCCAAGCATTCTGTCTAGGGAAAAAAAATCCAAACTTAAACTTTCAGCTAAATTTTTTAGGATTTTTTCGATCTTGAAATTTTCAGGGTCGGGCGATCTTTTTAACCGAACGGGCTACAATCACATACTACATCTCATTTTAAAGAGGAGGAAATGAGCTTTCCAAATATCTCTATGCCAATTCTGTAGCTCAATTAGAACCGGAGCTAGAGCCGATGGAAGTGCGGACACTGGTTCCGCCCAGCCAGATGATCATGCCAAAGTAGTGACACTAATTCTGATCTGTGACCTTGACCGTTTGACCTGGAGAACTCATGTTGCTCAGATTGTTTGCAGGGTATTAGGGCAACATCATATCCAAAGATCAGCCAAATCCAAACATTTCTACTACCTTAAAAAAAATCAAGAATTCAAAATATCAACTTTCATAGATTGTTTGACCTTAAATTTGACCTTGACATTTAGGTCAAATGTCAAAATTGACAGCAGATTCTGAAAGCCCATATGTGAATTGTAGGGGGTCACCCATGCTTGGCATTTGGCTAAAGTGAATATTTCTCAGTGAAAATGACCATTTTCACTATTTTTTTTACTCAAAAAACAGTTGTCCAAGTTTATGAATTTTTTAAAAATCAACATATTAATTTCTGTCAAAAGCGAATACATATCCGTATAGTACTGGTCAATATCTTCCAACACAAAAACTTTCAGCTCAAACACTTAATTCTAAGGTATTTTTGTGGCGGTGTGAAAATTGCTTGTTTTTCACATTTCGAAGGTCAAAATAACCTTGAAAATGACCTTCAAGGTCAAATTTGACACTTGATTTGGGGGTTTTGGGTACATGTTTGGGGTAGTTTACTATAGCATGTTATAACCTAAAACCAATATTTCATGGTGAAATGAGCATGGGTACCTATTTTTCATAATTCAAAAATGTGAAAAACTCAATATTTCAAAAACCGTTAAAGATATCAACTTAAACGGTTCTATCAGCACTGGCCCCAAGTGAGGGGCAACTTTAGGCACTATCATTGGCTTCTTACAACTTCCGGTTTTGGCCAAGTCGAATCTACACTGAAAACTGCTCCATGTTGCATTGCGGTATGTTCCGCATGAGTGATTCACAATTATGTAATGTCAAAACACTTTAAAACATATTTAATCACAAGATCCAAGACCATTAGTATTTAACTGCACTGGTTTAGAGGATATGCCAATTTTAAGTTCTTAAAATTTTGTACTAAAGGTGACCTGTGACCTTGAAAAATAGGTCAAGGTCACTCAAACTAGGTCAAAGTAAAAAGGTCATCCTAGGGTACCTTGTGGTAAAGTTTGGTCCTCCAACTCTAAAATTTTGCCCGTAAATAAGAATAATAATAATAATAATAATAATAATAATAATACCAAAAACAATAGTCTTCACCTAAGGTATTAGGTGAAGCCTAACTATGAGTGTGACCAGAACAAAAGGGTAAATCAAAAACCCCTGTTAATTGCTATTAAAGAATAAATTGTTGTATTCATGTCAAATTCTCTATTCCAATCATAGCTTTGAAGTAGTTAGACTCTAAAACCAGCGGCGACTGACTGGCTTACAGTGGATTGCAATGAAGTGTGATCATTCACTTGACAAAGCTTGAGTGGTCGCTAGTCAAGCTCATAAACAGGAATGAACTTAACTTCTTTGGCCTCAATTACAGCCTGTCAGTTAATTGTACAATGACCAGTACCCGAACGCTTGGGTGAGCATGATTCAAATCATTAAAAAAAGTTCAGTGTTTTAAAAATTTACAACTTGCTCACAAGGGGGAGTGCAAGGCGGGGGTGCACTTTCATCCTTGCCGTCACACGATCGGCCATTAGCGATTTCACCACATACAGTTCCTGAGTCATTCTGATAGATAACAGCTGGCTAGTGTCCTCAAAGCACTGCCTAAGATAGCAATTCTTTTGGTGAAATAACATGAAAAGAGATGCATTACCTTGACTTTCTAAGTGTTACGGCCGACAGATTGCATTAAGCATTGATACATGGGCAAAAGGGCTAATCTACATGGCGAAGTGCCTTTTCAAATCACTACGCTTGGCCATTGAGGTCAGGCCTTCTGCGGGAAAAGGGTAAAATAGGCCAAAAAACCGTTACAACGGTCACAAACACGTGGGTTTTGTTGACAAAAGGATTTGCTTGCAAAGATTAATTGAGGCAATTAAATGTTTTCCGAACATTGTAAACTGTTTTCACACTCCATATGAGTGGATATCATAAGAAATCCACAGAGGACAAGCCCATCTATTTGCTGTTACTAGTTTGACAGCTCTGACCATGTGGGCCGCATGCAATTAGCTGAAAATATTTGGGCGTGCCTGCAGCGATGAAATGACGGTAGGAGAGAGGCACTGCGAGCACCTTGAAAAATGTATTCATCCGGATGGACAGATGGATAGATGGATAGGTAGATAGATAGATAGATAGATCTACCTACATTCTCAGCTAGGCTCCGAAGATATGATCAATACGTTTTTTTTTTTTCGGTGTTTTTTTTTTTTAATTTTAAAATTTGGCAGATTAAGTCAAGTGTTGGGGGGGGGGGGGGTGGTACTAATATAGGCCTTGTGGATCAACGAAATTAGGCCTCATAATATAAAAAGGAAATATAAAAGACTGCCTAAATATTATTGTTGATGGATATGCCAACACCCCCCCCCCCCCCCCCCGAATCTTGGATCCACCACAACATAATAGGCCGCAGGAGTGGCTTCATAGGGGCCGCCCGTAGGGCTTTTATGACTAGAGATTGGCCAAAAACAAAATCTACTGTCATGCTATCAGGGATCAGGCTGGAACCAATTTCAGGTGGGAGAAATATCCCATTACCAAGAATGAGAGTGGGATTTTTCCAGTTGTGATGGGATTTCTGGTCAACCATTAATGGAGTCCTTAATAATTTATGATCCACATGATTGCAATAAAAATGAGAGCACCACGTGGATTGAGTCTCACAAACGAAGTCAGACTAAACAAGTGTTGGATGAAAGGAGGACTCTGATTGGCCAGAAATGGCTCTGCTCTCATTAACCAGCCAATCAGAACGCAGCTTACTTGACTGTTGTGAACGTGGTCACTGCATTCAAGCATGAAAACAGTTGTCAATATTTCAATGTTTTGGGCAAACTTTGCGTGATTTTTGCCCATTATGACATGATCTAGTGGGATAATTGAGAAAACAATGCGCAAATATCGCAAATGCGCGGTCCAACCTGATCCCTGTGCTATTCTCAGATGACCGGATCGGAACTATGTTGTCCTAATTAATCTGCGCGGCCATGATGCACAAAATCTTACAATGACCTACTTGCACAAAAATCGTTCTTAGCTTAAAATGATACAGATCTACCCAACAAATTTGAAGAAACTCACGTTAGAACACTGTTAATCATCAGTTGTATGAGATTCAAGACTAGACAAGCAGTAGAACTACGGTTTTGAATGTTCCATGGGAGCTACATCCATTGCCGTAATTTTCCATGCAGCTAGCAAACTAAATGAACGTTCGACCAATCAGGGAAGAGCTTATATCATTGCTAGACCATTTGCTAGGCAACGAGCTCTAACAAACATCAGCTGGTCATGATCCGCGCTGACAAAAAAGAAGCCAAAACTTTTATTGATGACGTCACAGAAAATGCCTGTATGTACGAAAAACGATGTGTTCGCTCAACCGGAACGATCGCGATTATGGTTGTTATTACTTGAAAATGGCATCAAACTTCAAAGTATCATTTTAGTACTAATTCTACAACTCCTGCGGCCTCTCATGCACATTGCATAATCATATATATAATATGATAATGCAATGTGCATGAGAGGCCGCAGGAGGTGTGATTTACTAAAAATATAATTTGATGCCATTTTCATAGTTGCAATTCACCAGGAGCTCTCATGTAATTTATCTAATACGTAACAATCTAGGCAACCAAAATCGCGATCGTACCGCTTGAGCGGGGATATTACCGTGACACCCCTTGCCCAGCGCAAAGGCATTCTCTGTGACGTCATCAATACAAGTTTGTTGTGACGTTTTGGCCTATTTTCATCGTCGCGCATCATGACCTCATTACCGCGCATTGATTTCTAGTTTAATTAGGACAACAAAGTTCCGTCCGGTCATTTGAGAATAGCACGTCAGTAGATTTTTGTTTTTGGCCAATCTCTAGTCATAAAAGCCCTACGGACGGCCCCTATGGGGCCGTTCATGCGGCCTATTAGGCCGCAGGAGCGGCCCGTAAGGGCTGCCCGTAGGGCTTTTATGTTTAGAGATTGGCCAAAAACTAAATCTACTGTCATGCTATTCTCAAATGACCGGACGGAACTTTGTTGTCCTAATTAATCTGCGCATGATGCGCACAAATTTATAATGACCTACTTACACACAAATCGTTCTTAACAGCTCTTAACTTAAGATCTAGCACAAATTTGAATACACTTTAGAACATTGTTTATGCTTTCTATAAAATGATTCAAGACTGGACAAGCAGAAATATGGTTTTGAATGTTCCATGGGAGCGATGCCAGTTGCCGTGATTTTCCAATAAGCTTACCAACTATCTGATCATGATGCGCCCAGACGAAATAGTCCAAAACTTCACATAACAACTAACTTTTATCGATGACGTCACAGAGAATTGCCTTTGACGCCGCACTAGTGCGAGGCAACCATGCGCTTGAGCTGAAAAACGACGTGTTCGCTCAACCGGAACGATCGCGATTTTGGATGCCTAGACTGTTACGTAACTAATTGCTATTAGACATGAAAATATGTTAGTCGGGTACCTTAGAATTAATTGAACACTATTGAACAATAATGCCAAAAATGGCAATATGTGAGTCTTAAAAAAAATTGAAAAAGCAGATCACTTACAATAATGTCAAATGGCTGTGGTGAATGTTTTTTTGTTTTTTTTTCTTTGTTTTGCAATTCTTAATTGCATTTAACAATGTTTCGCCAGTCAAATAGGCCTAGATATTAATTACATTATTATTTAGCTGAAAATGTAAATAATTATAATTAGCAGGTTTAAATTATGTAAAATATTCAAGAAATGTAGTTTATTGTTACGGTTCTGTAATAACAAAATTTTACCAATCTAATTATAGTCACATGAACTCCATAAATAGGTCTAATGCTTAAATTATATTCCTATAATCATATGACAAATGCAATTTTTGATGACCAGAAATATAATAACTCCTCACTTGAAAAAAAAAATTACAACCTTGTTTACGGCTGAACTTGAAACCTCCTATAGTGGAGATTTACAGGGAAAATAAAAATTTAATACCAGAAAGTTCCTAAGATCAGTGGCATGTTTCATCAGACAAAAGTAAACCATTCAACTGTAAACGTTGCTGGATTTATTTATCTGTTAGATATAGCAGGCTAGTATAGCAGCTACACGTATATGAGTGGTGGGGGGATAAATAATAATTAATTACCACTCTGTTTACAACTTTCATGTCTACAAATTTCAAGTATTTCATCAAATTGGTAGCTGAATTATAAAGATGGTTGAACTTGGTAGTTTATCAATATTTATTACCCATTTCTCAGCTTCATTGATTGGCAATATAATAGAGTGTAAAATCTCAACTCCGTATTTTACAACTCTGTTTGCCATTTAGGTAGTAGGCCTAAATGGATTTTAAACTCATATGCAACTTTGTTTAAGCACAAAATCAGGACATTTTAAAAATGCATTATTTAACCAACAAGTTCAAGAAAAATACAATAATTTAAGCATTGATACACTTGCTTTTTTGCTCCCATGAAGTTAGAGTGAAGAAAAACTGAAAATAGGCAACTTTTTCTGCAAAAGTATGTGATATTACCTACATGTATAAAAATGGCATGAAAGTATTTTAGTAAATCACACCTCCTGCGGTCTCTCATGCACATTGCATTATCATATTAACACATGCAGATTAAGACAGCTTTTAAGCATGGTTAAAACCAGGTACAATAATTCATAGGCACTCATGAATGTACAAGTTTGCCAGTTGTAAGGCCTTGTTTGGCGGCTTACTTCTCAAAATTTAAGCAAGTCAATACTAGTCTTTGCTTTTGAATGCTGAAAAAGCTAGCACCGCATTTTAAAAATTTCACAATTTAAAATTGTTCCACGAGTAGGATACACTAGTTATTTATTAATGTTATGTGTTTTTATTACATAGAAAATGGCATTAAGTTCGGTATACTGTCATACCAGAAAATATGATCAAAATTTGCAAAAACTGAGTAGATATATTTTTACTGCAATAGTATGGCTTCCACGACGCCGAATTTACATGGCCAAGCTAGCAGTTTAGACGCGCCGAATACTCATCGGCGCCTAATTCACCCGCTTTTGAAAATTTGTGAAATGCCGTGTAAATTGACATACATTTTTATGGCTCCAGCTACATAAATATAACCTGTTACAAGGACTATTGAGATAAGCAATGAAAAGAACGGATTCTATGAAGAATTCGTGATGAAAAGAAATGCCCCCGTCCCATCTATCAATGGAAAAGTTGTTTTTTTGGAGAGCAATTTCTTACGCACTGCAGCTGTAGTAAGTGTACATATACACAACATGAGAGTAGGAGCTAAACTTACCACTTGTGAGTGTTGTTTTTCTCCGTGATTCCAGTTAGCTTGAATAAAATCACAGCACAGTGCACACACGTTTCTGCGTTGCTTGACAACGGTGTAAACATGATAACAGGACCGCACTCGCTCATTGACCAGCAGTTGCGACCTCGTTCCCGTCTCAAGTAAGCAGTGGCGTAGCTATGGGGGAGGGGGGGGGCACAGCCTTTGGGTGCACGTGCCCCCGCCCCCCCCCCCCCCCACTCCCGATTGGCTAACCTAAGGTTAGTTTATACAAGACGCCACATTTTCGTAGTATAATTGATATTCCCCATAAAAACTGGCAGGGCTACCTGGCTGGTAATATACCTCAAAGCTGGAGGGCCCAGGGCTATTCGGCCTGGTATTTACTTTAAACATAGGCCTATATGAAAAGGGCAATGCAACTTCATTGGTATTCAATGGAGTGTGAATTAAAACATTTATTACAATTTAGGATTAGCTCCTATCAGCCCCTTGTGTCTAGGGGATGGCCCTGCCAAGGTTTTAAATCTTTCAGAAAGACACTAAGTACTACATATTGTACTACAAGAAAAAAAATTACATAATATATATTTATTTTTAAAGTCAGCCACTGAAAGCTGATGTGTTTCAGTCATATTTTTTTCATGCAAGAAATGGAGTAACATAGAATTAACATAGACGTAAATGGTACGCTACTAGTCAAATCCCAACTTTTTCTTGCCGATGATAACCACTTATTTTGTCAATTAACTTCAAGTTTGTGGATATTCCATTGTAATATCTGTTGCTTTTCTATGACCACAACAAATGGCCATAATGATGACAAGAAGGTGAACCTTGAATTTACTGAAAAGGGGGGGGGGGGGGGGTTGTGGATTGAAATATTGAAAGATAATATTGAGGTTAAATTTGTCAAGAACGGATATAGGGGAGAATTGGGTAAAATCGCGCACTTTGTCACTCTTTATTTTTACAGCTAATATTGTCACAACTCAATACAGATTTAAGCACAATATAATCATCCCAAACCAAAATAAACATTTCAGATGAAATAAACACAGCTCTATATCAATATAGTTGGCAGATTTTGATCCCGCTAGGGTGGGGTTAAGGTATACACAAATTTATCCAGTTCAAGGTGCCAATTATCGTGCTATTTCGGATTTATTCGCGCACCTATATTGCTGATTATTACGCATTACGTTACCTTTGTAATCAACTTGTTTAAATGCAATTAAAGTGTTGACCCATTGTATTTGCAACTGACACTTCATTGCAATTAGCACCTTAAAAGAACCCTGAATATTTTGATAGCAATTAAGGCTCTGCAAAATTACTTGGCTGGCTTAATTAAGATTGCAGTCATTGGCTAAACTGCATCTAGTATTGCCAATATAACTTAAACAAGACGTCACTGGTTTTTTTATTTGTTTCTAATGGGCCTACAATATGTTTATCCTGTGCATTCCTATTTAATGAAACCAGAGTTGCAGCGTGTATAGGACCTACAAATCATACAGAAACATGGTTTCTCTATGTAGACTTCCAAAAACGGCCACTAAATAAAATAAATTCCTGTGTATGTAACAGTGTGTTGAGCTAATCTACCATAATAAAGATATTATTTTTCAGTATTTAATAAAGTAGAAAAGATGTATACTGTTCTGAAGCACTTTGATGTGCTGATTATACATGCTTTGTGACCATCTTGATAGTAATTAAATTAAATTGGAATGTCTGGAGCTTTTTTTGTGATTGTCTTAAAGAACAATTACACTTCCCAAATTGGTCAATCACCATTCCAACATATATATATATATATATATATCAATTTAAAATTTACCAATCAACAACTCTTATGTACTTAACATTCTTGTAAATATGGGAAATACTATGTGGCCTTTTCGGTCTGTGGCCGTTAATTTTGTGGCCGTTACGGAAATGTGGTCGTTACGGTTTGTGGCAATTCTGACCAAACCCCGATATAACACTGGTGTAGTCAGGATCAAATGTACTACTGTAAGGAGCAGGTTTTCATCTTATCAGTGAATAAGCCTACAAAAAATCGATCATGTATTGGAAAACAAACACAATTTTATTTCAAATATTTCTGTTTGCCATAACTGCATGTAGTTTATATTTTCTAGGATGATCAAGCTGTAACGTGTGTAAGGGAAAATAGTATTCCATATTTATAAGCAAGAATGTATTTTCATTTACATACAAAAGTCACAAACATCGTTATCTGGGTCCCCACACATTTCGTGGTACCACCTATTACAGCCGTTACACAGAAGCCAGTCCTCGCTGGGAGGTTCTTCGAACTTGTCCCCACAGTATATACAGAAACATTCCTCCACTTCAATTCCAACTCTGCCGGTTTCAGAAGTTCCTTCACGTGGCTGAAAACGTGCACATTTAAATTTATTAATGCTTAATCGAATTTCACTTTCGGAGACAACAGTAAAAAGTAAGATTTACCTCAGGAAGAATTTCTGTTTCTGATGTTGTGGCGTGGTTTGTCTTTATTCCTTTTTCCTTTTGACTTCTTGGCTTTCTCTCTGACCTCTTTCTTGAAGCTACAGTCAAACCATGAATATCTCATAATTTATCATCATTAAAACACTTAGATACAAAAGACTTTGCTGAAGGAAAATAAAGTTTTACCCACTTTCTCCTTTTTGTTTCTTGTTTCTTGCTTTTTCCTGATTCTTTTTTTCTCGTTCCTGATTCTTTTTTTCTCATCCACACATCTGAGCTGTTCTTTTGGTCATTTCTGCTTGTTTCCTCTCAATGAAACCTTCATCTGTGAGGATCCTACAATTGGATTTCTTCGCTGTGTCACTTGGTTTTCTTGTATATATGGGGATTTTGAAAGGATCACTTCTTTGGGGAGGGGGAGGTGCATCTCCAGAGGGAGCAAGATCCTGAGTGACAACAGCAGAGGGGGCAGTAATATCCCATGTGACGACATCCGAGGCAGCAACATCCTGAGTGATGACAGCAGAGGGGGCAGCAACATCCTGAGTGACGACAGCAGAGGGGGCAGCAAAATCCTGAGTGATGACAGCAGAGGGGGCAGCAACATCCTGAGTGATGACAACAGAGGGGGCAGCAACATCCTGAGTGACGACAACAGAGGGGGCAGCAACATCCTGAGTGACGACAGCAGAGGGGGCAGCAACATCCTGAGTGATGACAGCAGAGGGGGCAGCAACATCCTGAGTGATGACAACAGAGGGGGCAACAACATCCTGAGTAATGACAACAGAGGGGGCAGCAACATCCTGAGTGACGACAGCAGAGGGGGCAGCAACATCCTGAGTGATGACAGCAGAGGGGGCAGCAACATCCTGAGTGATGACAACCGAGGGGGCAGCAACATCCTGTTTGATGACATCAGAAGTAGCAAATGGGCAAGGGCCACTATGTGTGTCTTCATCTTCAGTGACATCATTACTCTGAAGCCAGTAAAAACAAAAAAAATGTTTTACAATCTTATTACAAATGATTATATATTAATTTCACTGAACACATAATTGATCACATATTTAACCATGTGAAATATAGCTCTATTGAAGTGGGTAAAAAGAACTTAGACCTGACTAAGAGTACTCCTCATACAAATTTCCGAAGGATGGGCCATCAAGTCGGCCACCGTTTGCTTCTTGTATGGATAAATTCCACATTTTGAGAACCCATTCTGAATAATCTCTCTCTTCTTCGTTGCAGTTGTCCATGCCTTTGAAAATACTCTGCAGAATGTATATCTGCAGACAAACTTTCCTTCATTTACAGGGATCTTTGAGAAAAATTCACACTCTTTGTCCCAGTAGTTTTTCAATGATCGAAAAAATACCACGTCTAGCAGCTGGAGAATGTGTGTAAGGTGTGGTGGTAAGCAGAGGATAACAATATTTGAAGCGTTGGCTTCAAGTGTGAACAACAAACAACCAAAGTGTGAACAACAAACAAAGTGTGAACAACAAAGTGTGAACAACAAACAAACAAAGTGTGAACAACAAACAAAGTATGAACAACAAACAAAGTGTGAACAACAAACAAGCAAAATGTGAAAAACAAACAAGCAAAGTGTGAACAACAAACAAACAAAGTGTGAACAACAAAAAAACAAGGTGTGAACAACAAAGAAAGTATGAACAACAAACAAACAAAGTGTGAACAACAAACAAAGTGTGAGCAACAAACAATGTGAGCAACAAAGTGTGAACAACAAACAAAGTGTGAACAACAAACAAAGTGTGAACAACAAACAAACAAAGTGTGAACAACAAACAAGCACAGTGTGAACAACAAACAAACAAAGTGTGAACAACAAACAAGCAAAGTGTGAACAACAAACAAGCAAAGTGTGAACAACAAACAAACAAAGTGTAAACAACAAACAAACAAACAAAGTGTGAACAACAAACAAACAAAGTGTGAACAACAAAAAAACAAGGTGTGAACAACAAACAAAGTGTGAACAACAAACAAACAAAGTGTGAACAACAAACAAACAAAATGTGAACAACAATCAAAGTGTGAACAACAAGCAAACAAAGTGTGAACAACAAACAGCCAAAGTGTGAACAACAAACAAAGTGTGAACAACAAAGTGTGAACAACAAGCAAGCAAAGTGTGAACAACAAACAAACAAGGTGTGAACAACAAACAAACAAAGTGTGAACGACAAACAAAGTGTGAACAACAAAGTGTGAACAATAAACAAGCAAAGTGTGAACACCAAACAAAGTGTGAACACCAAACAAAGTGTGAACAACAAACAAACAAGGTGTGAACAACAAACAAACAAGGTGTGAACAACAAACAAACAAAGTGTGAACAAACAAAGTGTGAACAACAAACAAAATGTGAACAACAAATGAGCAAAGTGTGAACAACAAAGTGTGAACAACAAACAAAGTGTGAACAACAAACAAAGTGTGAAAAACAAACAAAGTGTGAACAACAAACAAAGTGTAAACAACAAAGAAAGTGTGAACAATATACAAACAAAGTAGGAACAACAAACAAACAAACTGTGAACAATAAACAAACAAGGTGTAAACAATAATTAGACAAAGTGTGAACAACAAACAAAGTGTGAACAACAAACAAACAAGGTGTGAACAACAAACAAATGAGGTGTGAGCAACAAACAAAGTGTGAACAACAAACAAACAAAGTGTGAACAACAAACAAAGTGTGAACAACAAACAAGCAAAGTGTGAACGACAAACAAAGTGTGAACAATAAACAAGCAAAGCGTGAGCAAAAAACAAGGTGAGAACAACAAACAAAGTGTGAACAACAAACAAACAAGGTGTGAACAACAAACAAACAAAGTGTGAACAATATGCAAAGTGTGAACAACAAACAAATGAAGTGTGAACAAACAAAGTGTGAACAATAAACAAACAAGGTGTGAACAACAAACAAACATAGTGTGAACAACAAACAAACAAGGTGTGAACAACAAACAAACAAGGTGTGAACAACAAACAAAGTGTGAACAACAAACAAACAAAGTGTGAACGACAAACAAAGTGTGAACAACAAAGTGTGAACAATAAACAAGCAAAGCGTGAACAACAAACAAGGTGAGAACAACAAACAAACAAAGTGTGAACAACAAACAAACAAGGTGTGAACAACAAACAAACAAAGTGTGAACAATATGCAAAGTGTGAACAACAAACAAATGAAGTGTGAACAAACAAACAGAGTGTGAACAATAAACAAACAAGGTGTGAACAACAAACAAACATAGTGTGAACAACAAAGTGTGAACAACCAACTAACAAAATGTGAACAACAATCAAAGTGTGAACAACATGCAAACAAAGTGTGAACAACAAACAACCAAAGTGTGAACAAAAAACAAAGTGTGAACAACAAACAAAGTGTGAACAACAAACAAGCAAAGTGTGAACAACAAAGTGTGAACAACAAACAAACAAGGTGTGAAAAACAAACAAGTAAAGTGTGAACAACAAAGAAGCAAAGTGTGAACACCAAACAAAGTGTGAACAACAAAGTGTGAACAACAAACAAACAAGGCATAAACAATAAACAAAGTGTGAACAACAAACAAAGTGTGAACAACAAACAAAGTGTTAACAACAAACAAAGTGTGAACAGCAAACAAAATATGAACAACAAACAAGCAAAGTGTGACCAACAAACAAACAATGTGTGAACAACAAACAAAGTGTAAACAACAAAGTGTGAACAACAAACAAATAAAGTGTGAACAACAAAGTGTGAACAACAAACAAACAAAGTGTGAACAACAAACATACAAAGTGTGAACAACAAACAAAGCACACCGGTTCTCGTCGGGTCATCGAAGTTAAGCAACATTGAGCTTGGTTAGTAATTGGATGGGTGACCACCTGGGAATTCCAGGAACTGTAGCCTATTCAAAATTTTGACAATTTCTGCCACTTCTCAGACATTTCAAGTCTTGACTAGCTGTGGTCAGAGTGAGGCTGTCAGCTATGGCCATACCACGTTGAGCACACCGGTTCTTGTCCGGTCATCGAAGTTAAGCAACATTCGGCTTGGTTAGTAATTGGATGGTTGACCACCTGGAACTAACCAGGTGCTGTAGCTTTTCCAAATTTTTGACAATTTCTGCCACTTCTCAGACATTTCAAGTCTTGACTAGCTGAGGTCAGAGTGAGGCTGTCAGCTATGGCCATACCACGTTGAGCATACCGGTTCTCGTCCGGTCATCGAAGTTAAGCAACATTGGGCTTGGTTAGTAATTGGATGGGTGACCACCTGGGAATACCAGATGCTGTAGCCTATCCAAATCTTTGACAATATCTGCCACTTCTCAGACATTTCAAGTCTTGACTAGCTGTGGTCAGAGTGAGGCTGTCAGCTATGGCCATACCACGTTCAGCACACCGGTTCTCGTCCGGTCATCGAAGTTAAGCAACATTGGGCTTGGTTAGTAATTGGATGGGTGACTGCCTGGGAATACCAGGTGCTGTAGCCTATTCAAAATTTTGACAATTTCTGCCACTTCTCAGACATTTCAAGTCTTGACTAGCTGTGGTCAGAGTTAGGCTGTCAGCTATGGCCATACCACATTGAGCACACCGGTTCTCGTCCGATCACCGAAGTTAAGCAATGTTGGGCCTGGTTAGTACTTGGACGGGTGACTTAAAATGTCCAAGCTATTTGCTTTTCTTATCGTCAACATTATGGCCCAATGAGGGGATATACCATTCAGGAGCGTTACCGATACACAGCCTATAGGCATTTCGTTCATTGGTGCTGGGGATATGTTGGCCACAACTACAGAGTTCATTTGCCAGCATGTGTGGTAAACAAGGTTTGAAGCACATTTCCAAATGAAGCAGACTCTTACACCGGATTCAAATACCCAGACCTTGGAATAGATTGAGAATAAACAAATTTTTCATGGATATTTACAATTTTATTTATCTAAATTAAACCGAGTCATTAACATGCTGATTGCTTGTTGTTTATCTGGGTGTTCAAATTGACTTGACAGTGAGGCAGGTATACTGATTTCACTGACCATTGCCTCAAATTTTTCTTGATCCACGCTTCGTCAAATGCCACGTTCATCAGTTCATCAATGTAACCTGAAAGAAACAGAGATTGGGTTGAAATGACACTAAGTGTTCATAAGAGTACTAAGTAGCATTAGTGGCAAGATAGCAAGTAGTTTCATTGTTCATGTTGCACTCACCGAATGTTGGTTCTGTCTTCAAAGGTGTAATCGAGTAACCACCTTTGTTGTATTTGGGGAATCTAATTTCTTACACGATCTTGCCAGACTTGTTCTTTGCATGACTTCTGGTGGCATTTTCATTGAAATGGAGTGCAGCCAAAAACATCCTGTGAGGTGCAATAGTAGATAAAGATTTATGTATGCACGATATACCTTTACATTGCGAATTATTTTGAAACCGTACATGAAGTCCCTCAAATTATTTGTGTTGAAGACAATCATATTGCACTTGGTACATAGCACTAAAATGCATTACTTGGATCCTTTGGATCCTTAAAATATCAGTAGATTTTGAAGTGCACTCTGACACTCACCTGGTATTATTTGAGTATTTTCTATATCAACATGCACGCTTACCTTTGTCAGGGTTGTTCTTGTCTTTGTTACATATCCTAGCTGAAACTGAAATATGTTCATGCAACTAACTTGATGTAAAACAACATGTACCATGCAGGAAAGGATGGGAATTAAAGTGGAACGATTTGGGGAAATTAGGGTAGTAAAACTCTTTCAACTATTGTTATTTTGATGAAGTGTAGATAGTACAATGTAATATATTGAATACCTGCATAACATCCCTAAGTATGTGAAGGCAACATTCTTTGGGGCGAACTTCAGGATCAAACTATGAAATGATTCAATGGTGGACGTTTGGTGTAGGGGGCTGAGTGTCTTTATGTCACCAAGCAGTCTTCGGTTTGTAATGATGTCACACAATTTTTCACATGCTTTTGTACCTGAAAGAAGCAGATCGATTAAAACAACACTTCTGGACTTGCACAAATTTCTTGCAACACAATCTTCAGGGAAAATGTTATACTTTAACCATTTCCTGGCATTTTCACCCACAAGTGGTGCATGTAGACATTCGGGGAATGCCTCATCATCATGGGTGTGGATGTCCTGCACATGATTGCTGATGGATCGCCACTTGCCAACCAATTGATCACCAGAGTTGGAGGTAGCAGCACTGTAGTACAGGTGATTCACAATGCTGCGGATCCACTCTTTCACCTCACCACAGTCCTTCTCCGTAGCCAAGGCTTCAAGCTTCCGAGCAACGCCTAAAAGTAAACTTCATGTTTAGATTTGAATGCTATACATAGAACTAGTACTAATAAGTATTGTACCTTTACACAAAGCAAATACCATAATGATGACAATTATGGTTTAACATTAATGTATGTATTTTGCAGTTACTCTTACCTTTTGCAACATGCCACACATCACCAGAGAATTGATCTCGAGTCCTGCTTGCTGTAACTTTTCCAGACTTCTGATTAGACCCTCTTTCTCCATGTGGGTGCTGCCTCCAACTTCATTACTCTACAAAAATATTGAAATATTGGTATTAATGTATCAGCTGCTCAGTTTGCCCATAGCGTTGTGCAGTGATAATCAAAACTTCAGTTATACCTGTACGGGTTGTATGTATACTACTTGATTGGCTTTAAAGTCCATCATGGTGTAGGTGCGTATTTGGCACAGTGACCAGGGCCATCAGCACGCATGTCACCTCCGAGGGTGATGGTGTCATCGGATCATCAGAAATTCTTGTGGTGATGCCCGATCGCCTACTTCAAACTCCTCTGATCCTGAATCAACGTGACTGGTACTCGAGTAATCGATGTCAGGCATGCCTCTTCTGGTCGGAAGGGACTCCTTTCACGTGTTGATCCAGGAAGCCAAAGTTATCACAATCCCACTACTCCTCAGTTGGATTCTGCATTGCCGTTCCAGTAGGTCCCACTTTCATTAACTTCCCAACATATGTTTGCCTGGACTCCCAACAAAGTCTTGAGTTGCTGGCCAGTGCAGGGGACTGAAAGAGTCTCAGCCATCTCTTCCATCAGCCTACTCTTCTTCTGCTGGTCCTTGTAATCCCTCATTGTGCCGTCAAAAAAGATGGGTCTCTCTGTACCACTCTGCTACTAGGAGTGATACCTTGCACAGAAGACTGGTCTTCTTGTTCTGAGTGGGAGGGTTGAACAGAAGAAGCAGCACCAGGAGCAGCAGGGGACTTCTTCTTTCTTCTTATCTGTATGACAGGAATGTCGCTGACATCAGTGTCTTTTCCATCCTTGTCCATATCCTTGTCTGTTTCTTTGTCCGTATCCTTGTCCGTGTCCTTAGCAACGGTAACAGAAGAAGCATCATCTTCAGCAGGTTGTTGCAGAACTTCAGGAGCAGGCACTTTTGCAACAGATTGTAAAGTGCACTGCCTTATAACTGTCCACTTATCATGCTTACATAATGTTTGCACAATTGTGATGCATTAATCACATTCATTATTTGTTAACTGCTCAAGAGTGATGCACTGTCTTCATGTATGTCATTATACACAAAACTGAGCACTCCCTGCTGTGTCAGATTAGCCTCCAGTCAACCATGTTGCCTGTCAGATTGCTGACTGAATTATCTATTCTTACATTGTCTTGTGTAGAAACTAATTTTACTTTGTATATGTATTACTGCACTGCACAGGGGGGGGGGGGTTAACTCTGTAATGTTATGCCCACAAGCTGTCAGCATGTCCCTACAAATTCCTATTGCCATAATAACTTAGAATTACTGTAATTGTACAAATTGCTAAACATCTGCATTTCACTAATAAAGCCACTGAGTCCTTGCTCTTAAAGGAGTTGGCATCAGTTCTGACTTAACTGCATTTAAGACTGTGCACACAACCACTAAAAATAGCCTTGAAACAAGTACTGGACTGCAGGGCTCCTTCGTTTCTGTGGAACTAAACCCTACCACTTTAAGGGTGACATGCTAGCAGCCTCAGGGGTTTGGGGAAGGTAACTCCCCACTGAGGGAAGCAGCCATCATGGTATTGCTCTGGTGCAGCTGCCTGCTGCTGTAGCAACATTGCATAATGATTGGTCCTTGTTTTATGCACAGATGAGCCAGGCTCAGAGAAATGGGAAAAATGGGGAAAATGGGAAAAATACTTAATGGAATATCACAATAATTCAGGAATATCATAAAGGCATTAAAATGGGTGTGTTGAGTATCATTCCATACAAAATAAACCTTTAAGATTTGTATTTATTTGTATTTAGACTTTACTTATTTAAATACAAATAAATACAAACCTTAAAAGTTCATTTTTTATGAAATTATACCCAACATCTTTATGTGGCATAACATTGTTGCTGAATTTCATATATATTCCTTAGGATCATTGCCATAGCCCATATTCACTGAGGGTTTAGCTGCAGCGCAGCCTATGTTTTTTTTGTTTTGATCAACACAAAATGCGTACATGGTTTGCTCTCTTGGAAGGATTTCTTGGCCTTTAAAAAGGCCGAGGTTGTTTTTCTTTGTATTTTTTTTTCTTGGAAGAATGTTGACATTGAGTTGATATGTTTTTGTTTTTTAGACGTTGAGTTGAGGTTAAATACTGACTTGCTCATGTGGTGCAATTGCTGCAGGATTGAAGAACCGGAGGGATCCAGGGAAGATCCAGGAAATCAAGGAGCCAGGCAGTTGACTTGTAGACACGTAATGGTCCAACAGGGTCGTTCGGATGATGAAGGAAGACTTGTATACAGTAGTAGTCGAGCTGGAGGTTCACTGCAGGCAGGCGACGTCTATTGCATTTGGATCACCAGACACCATAGATCCAAGCAAAAGCGATCCAGCAGTGCCTGAAGTAGATGCTGTTGCTGCTGCTGCTGTAGCTGCTGCTGTTGCTGCTGTTGTTGCTGTTGTTGCTGCTGTTGTTGCTGCTGCTGTTGCTGCTGCTGTTGCTGCCGTTGCTGCTGCCGTTGCTGCTGTTGTTGCTGCTGATGTTGCTGCTGCTGTTGCTGCTGTTGCTGCTGCTGCTCTTGGCCTTTCTTGCTTGTCTGGCTTGTCCTTTAACTCGTAGAAGCGAAGTCAAGATGTATTCAAATCCAAGACAACACGCTCAGATTAGACATATTCCACCATTTGCCTGACTCTGGCGGCTTTAGCATCTGCAGCTGGTTGCCCTATGTTCGGCATCTTCTCGTCAATGCAGGTGCCCCCTTCTTCTTGAATGGCCCTCCCTTGGTACTTCCAATAACTTGACTTTCTTCAAATTCTTGTGGTGATGCCCGATCGTCTACTTCAAACTCCTCTGGTCCTCAATCAACGCCACTGCAGCTACCTGGAGTCTCAATATTTTGAAAAAATAGCAAGCATCAGCACTGAAGCTGGGAGATTGCCAGCTAGCTGGATGTCACTAGCAAGCATCACCACTGAAGCTGAGAGACTGCAAGCTAGCTGGAGGTCAGTAGCTAGAACCTCAATAAGTTGAAAAATAGCAAGCATCCCCACTGCAGCTGGGAGAGTGCCAGCTAGCTGGAGGTCACTAGCAAGCATCACCACTGAAGCTGGGTGATGGCCAGCTAGCTGGACGTCACTAGCAAGCATCACCACTGAAGCTGGGAGATTGCCAGCTAGCTGGAGGTCACTAGCAAGCATCACCACTGATGGGAGATTGCCAGCTAGCTGGAGGTCACTAGCTGTAACCTCAATAAGTTGAAAAATAGCAAGCATCACTACGTGAGCGGCGTTTTAGCGCCAAAGATATCGCCGGCCCCTGGGGGCATGAGATCAAAGGATTCATGGAATAGCCTCAGGGGGTGAAAGCCTTGGATCACACTCTAGTTCAATGTTTGACCACAAGACAGTGCCCCCTGGTGTAATGAAACACAAATATCAATTAGGCAACTCCAATGGTCAAGAATGGCCTGGGGGTAAAATGTAATGATTGTTAAATATGTACTTTAAGGTAAGTGTGGGACTTATTAATGAATTTTACATAAATATAGGACATAATACTCATCAAAATATACTCATGAGAAAGTTAAAGTTATTCAGTCAACTATAACTTTAGTTAAAGTTGTTCAGGTCAATAGAAATATACATCATAATACCAAGGGAGGAGGAGGGGTTTAGAAAGGCAGCAGTTTTGTGTAATTCTTTATTACATAATATAAAAGAAGGATATTTATGATTTTCACACTGATACCTTTTTTTAACAGTATACTAGAGTGAAACACTTCATAATAATGATAATGATAACTAGGCATATGTATTTTATAATGATAATTCCTCTTCATTATATTTTTTGTCCATAAAGTGGTTTAAATGACCCATTCATGTTGATATACTACCATCTTTTTTTATATATTTTTTTTTTGGAACAGAAAGACACTGAATGAAAGATGAGCTATTCATGTTGATAGACTATCATCTTTGAACGGAATGACACCTAATGAAAGCTGAGCTTTCAACATCAAGCATCTCACCTCATCAATGACAAGCTGTGCTTGTCATTGGTCAATTTTTGTCGCATGCCTGGGAGCAATGACTATTGTGAATTGAACACTTCTTGTCATTGGTCAACTTTTGTCGTATGCCTCCCTGCACTGGCTACAGTGAACTTACCACCTGGAGGCAATCAAGCTCATTGCTGTGTCTTCACTGTTTTTTTAATATTTTTTCCTTGCTATTTAACTAAAAGAAAGTACAATAATTACTCTTAGGCAGGTATAAACATTTATTTCCTGTAATCTCTATTGATCTCTCTAATTACACCAAAATTATATATATACATATAAAAAATGGGGAAAAAAATATAATATAATATAATAAAATTACCATCCAAATGTAATAAAAAAGTACAAAAATATTAATACAAAAAGATAATTTAAATCTGAAAACTCAGAAAGCACTATGAAATATTAAGTGACTATATACATACAAAACATTAAATTTTAGCATCCAAAGTACAAAATATGAATAAAAAAGAGAATTTAAAATTCCAAAACACACTAAAAGTACTATATATATATACACACACACACACGCACACGCACACACACACAACATTAAATTTTAGTCACCAAAGTACAAAAAAAAAATCAATACAAAAGAGAAGTTAAAATATAAAACACAAGAAAAGTACTATATACATATATACATATATACAAGCAAAACATTAAATTCTAGTTATCAAAATATACTAATACAGAAGAGAAGTTAAATAAGAAAACACGCTAAAAGTACTATATACACAAAAAAATTAAAATCTGGCTGTCAAAGTACAAAAAATATGAATTAAAAAAAGATAATTTTACAATTTCGAATAGTCATACCCTAGTCTTAAATCTTACATAAAACAAACCAGCAAAACAAACAGTCAAGTCACAAGTATAAAGAAAGAAGAATAAAAAAATGAATAAAAAAAAATATATAAAAATTAAAAATAAATTAAAAAAAAAAAAACCCCCCTTAGCAGCAAAACAAAATACCATTCTAGCTTACCCCTCATAAAAAACCCTTAGCATCAAAAGAAAATCCCATTCTATCTCACCCCCTAAATAAGTACAGTAGTGGCAGGTTTCGGGCACGCAATCTCAGGGGCAAAATGTTATTTACGTTTAGACCCGCAAGGTGTCTTTGGTGACGCGCAGCTCGAGGTCTTTGGAGGGTGTCAGCAGCAGCAGCAGCACCAGCAAGACCACCTAAGGGCTGACCTGCTTCACCCCGCACCCTCGCATTGTCGTTGTTGTTGTTGTTGTCGTTGTTGACGTTGCGGTTATGCCTGTTATGTCTGCGGTCTATCGCTCTAATTAGCCACTGGTTCAGTCTTAGTAGCATTAATAATAACAGATTGTCCTCATCAGCATTCTCAAAAGCCATCACCATGTCAACATTCCATATGTAGATCAGCATCATGCGAGCCATTCCCCGTAATACTAAAGATAGCAGGAGCTTCTTTAACCTGCTAAAAGCATAATCCCTTGTCTGGAAAAAAAGAAAATAATAAAGCTATTAGCGGTTGTCAATTACATGATTTATAACATAGCATCGGTACTCCTTATTCACTGCAAAGAATCTATAACTAATCCATTTACATTCACATTACATCTGCAGATGTAACTAGTTAGCGAAAAACTTATGTATTAAGTACAACGCAAAAAAATAAAAAAAGTGACAGCTAATGTACTACCATCTGACAGGTAGGTGGGGTGCTAGTGGAACTTCTTAAGTCTACTAAAAGAATTGATAACCAGTTCATCTACATTACAGAAACATAATACATAAGTCATGTACTATCAAATACTTTACAAAAGTACTAGCTAAATGTACATTGGTTCAGTCGAAAGTTTGCATTGAGGGAAATGCCTATAAGTTACATACAATAAAGTACCCTCAACACTGGCATGTAGGGCGCATTAGCATTACTAAAGATTGTACTACATCATGATGAACTGTATAATGCCTTTATACATACGTACATACATAATTATTATTATTATTATTATTATGCTATTAGCGCTTTGAGAATATTTTATATAAGCAGTTGATTGAAACTTGAAAGAATCAAAGAACTAACCTAATTACAGGGTAGTTGTAGATGTAGCTGAAGACGAAGTACTGAAGCCTTCTTCCAGATTGTACAGAGCACAATTAGTACAGCTGAAGCACCTGGCGCAAAGGTGAAAGGGGCACAGCAATACAGCTATACATCTAAGGCAGAAGTATACAGCGTAGATAGGTGGATCATTACTCCTTGCGTGAGTGTTAATTCTTGCATGAAGATTGACCAGACTCACCAAAATGCATGCAGTGCAAATTGCTCCTACAATCCCCGATATGACGGCCCACGCTATCATGACATTGAGCGTTTTAAATGTCACCACTTCATCATCATCATCATCTTCATCGTCTTGAGTTGCATGGTCATACTTCATTAGTCGTGGGGTGACAATCGGATCAGTCCCTCGTTTGAAGGGGGTCAGGGCCTTGGTCAGGGGTACTGTGTATGCAGCCGAGTCAGCAACGCAGAGGATCCAGGGGAAATCTTGCTCAACCCTGGAGCATTCGAGATCGGATAAGCCCATGAGCATAACTCTCGCAAATCCTGATGTATCGGCCAGAGTCTCCAGGTCAAAGTTTCCCGTTGTCTTCATCGTCAATCGCTTGTCCTGCCTGTTGTTCACGAGGAAATAGGGAGCCGCCCTAATCGCATTGCATACGACTTCCCCTGAAGAAGTACATCTGCACTGTCCTTCATTGCCGCATAGCCAGCCCTCGCTCGTACATATGCTCAATGCAAAAAGCATTAGAATCCGATACATATTTGCTTTTTTTCTCTCTTTCTCTCTTTCTCTCAATCTGTAATTTTCCAAACGTCTTCTCTCTCCAAAATCTCAAGGCTTTATGAGGCAATAAATGGTCAAAACATCCTGCACAGAGGGGGGTAAAACCCTGACCATTGTGTAATGAAACAAAAGACTTGACCTCCTGGTAGCAATTAGACAATAGAGGGTGTATAATCTAATTGAATTGTAAGTTATATTCACTTGTAATTGTCTTGACACAGAGGGTTGAGGGTGTGATCAAACATGTGAATATCACTGGACCAAAATATAATAGACCTCATGAGTGTTTGCTGATTACATGAGTATATGTCAAAAAATCATTGAATACATGTAAATGAGTGAAAAAAAGATACAAAATACTCCTAATGTAATTTAAATAGTGAGTTATATTCGCCGGTAATATTTTATTGAAACATTAGTGCTTTGTAGAACATACACGCATTATAACTCAGTAGTAGCAGCAGCAGCAGCAGCAGCAGCAGCAGTAGTAATAGTAGTAGTAGTTTATGCCTTAGATGTATAGCATTATATTTCGTGTATAAGATATTGTTTTATAAAATACATCTCATCATGTTTCATAATTCGAAAATACAGCGATAGCACAATGACCCATTATAGACATAGCCCTCAGGGTAAACAAAATGTTCATGTAGTCAGTCAGTCAGTTGAGACAAAGCTCTTTGACACCTCAATATTAACCGTTTTCTATTGATTACAGTGTTGCTTATGTTCTACCATATGTATACACTAGGCAGTGATGTATCACCGATGACCTTTCGAGGTCAAATTACACTACTATGAGAGTGGTCATCTCCGGGACTGCCTCAGGGTAAAAATGAGGTATAAAAAGCCCCAGTGCTGAGACATTAGTATCACTTCTATTTTTTGCTGCAACCATTACATCTGCAAGAGGAATTTCTGGGGTGCTTTTGCTGTTGTTTGTTTTTTGGACTCTACACACACTCAGCGTGACAAAACTGACTGAATTGAACTCCTCGGCCGTCTACATTCTACTGCATCTGTTCACCACCGGTAAGTTACTTTTTTACTTTATCTATACTAATAACTGTCATTTATCTTGCTATTATAATGTTAATCGACGCAGGGGCAATGTTTAGTATTTTATAGTAATTCCGGAAACAATGGTGATTGAGTCATACTATATTTATTGATAATCAATGGGCAATAGCCGTCACACACACACAAACACATCAGATACATTTATATAACACAAAATCAGCAGTTCTTAGTCTTATATGTAATAGATAAGCGAGGTTAAGAACCAACAAACTAAACACAATTAAATAAACATACGCAAAGTTGTTTCATTCCTTATAAGCAGCATTATAATACAATATAATACGATGATAATATTATAAGATAATAATAACACACACACACACACACACACACACACACACACACACACACACACACAGTCAGCAAACTAAACACATTTAAATAAATATACGCAAAGTTTTTTCATTCCTTATAAACCGCATTATAATATAATATAATATGATGATAATATTATAAGATAATAATAATAATAATAATAATAGTGATGTACACGCATTCCTTAGGCATAAATAATATCATGTATGTTGCATTATTCACCCCGTATAATGTTTTTTTTTTTTTGATAGGACAATATAGCTAAATCGAGACATTAATTATTATTAATAATAATAATAATAATAGCGATGTACACGCATTCCTTAGACGTAAATAATATCTCATTTCGTCAACCTATTCTTTTGTATAGTATAGTGCAGCGCAGTATAGAATAGAATAGAATAGTAGTTCCTTAAGATAATAGTGACGCATCTATGCGTTAATATCAATCAGTCATGCAGCCAGTCAGTCAGTCAGTCAGTCAGTCAGTCAGTTAGTTGGTCAGTTGACTGGTCAGTTGGTTAGTTGGTTAGTTAAGCGACTATTTAATTGTCAATCTACCTATCCGTCTTATCACTATATATCGCCATGCAATGTTCTTTTACATCTCCAATGTCTTTAAGTATATTCAAAACATTCAATCTTTTTAACTGTCTACATCGATAATAAGCATATACTAGAGAGTAAAAACCACATTTTTCATTAAAAATCATCGAATAATTCCTTGAACAGTTCTCGAATTGTCTCATAAACACCTCCATTTCTCTATTGTATGTCGTCTCTCCCAGGGCATCAAAAATTTCCAGATTATTCTTGACCTCATTACGTCTACTACCATCACTATGAATCCTCAGGAAAATGCAATGACCGACGTCTCCCCGTAAGTACGAGTTTTCATTACAATTTACGATGTAGCAACCTGTCATTTTGACGGGGACGTATTTCAGAGCATTACAGGGTATAACAGCCATAATTTCTGTTGATACTATTACGTCATTCCACAGTAGCTCATATATTTGATCAGTGTTCATGTCAGATAGATATTGCGAGCGTAGTCTATACTGAATAGACCTGGATATGTCACTTTTGTTATCATAACAGCCGATTCGGGTAGAGGTGACTTAAATCTAAGTTCCATTCTCACGCTACCATCTCTCGTCACCGGGTAAAAGCCCTCGTAGTTCTGAGGTGCCAGGTCTATGACGAATAAGCTGTACTCTCTAGTGATCCTCGCACTCCCATTGAAATTTGGTTTTCTCTTGTAAAGTTCAGAATAGCAGTTTATGTACTTGTCTTCCGAGAAGTCGATGCTTAGAGGACCGTCAGGCGTGGGCATTCCCGACAGACTGACATTGACGTAAGTTATGTCGTAGTGTCTGAAATTGTACGGGTTCTTGGCTAGACTGCCGCTCATAGATTCCCCCGAGACAAAGCCCATCACTATCTTGCTAGGTATTCTACCGTTGTACGCGTCTTCTATGTAATACGACGAGGTGCCCTTGGCTAAATTAAATTTTCTCAATTCTTCTCTAGTGTAGAAATATTGAGCTAAAGATATCTCCTCTTCCATGACTTTTTGATGTCCCAGCAATACGAGATTCGAAGGCGTCACGTGTTTCAGAATAAGAGTGATGTCTTTAATTTCGAGAATGTAGTCTTTCTTGCTAGTGTTTGAGCTCAGCAACCTGAAGGCACTGGAAGTTGGCGTGAGAGTCATGGCGATAGAGACGCCGTTTAAAAGCAGTTTGTTCACTTTAAAAACATCGACGTCTACCTTACACAATAGTTCAACTGTTTTGCTCGATCTCATGCTGGCTGATCTCTTTTTAAATCCCTCATTTCCACCAGTCATCAGACTCACATCGTCCATGCATCTTGCCGTATCTTTATGGAACAATGCGCATTCCAGCTGGGCATCATTTAAATCACTCTCTCCTAGTAATGTGTTTATTAAAGCCTTGTAGCTGTAACCGGTCTGACCACCAGTGACCACTCTGTCATTAAGTCTCACTTCTACCTGATGCCAGAGTGCATGACCCAAGTTATTGATCACTCCTACACTCCACCCCCCTTCATCCTCGTCCTCATCCTCATCCTCATCCTCATCCTCGTCCTCAGCAGCAGCAGCAGCAGCAGCAGCAGCAGCAGTGCCTTTATTCTTCTTTTTAGTCTTTTCATTAATGGGAGAGCCGTCCTCGGTGACTATCCTCACCCTTGTCTTTAGATAGACACTCGACATGTCTATGTAAGCTGTACCCGCACCTGGTACATGAAATTTCACATCCCCCTCAGATGAAAATTGGTTGATAGGTTTATGAGTTAAATACTTCACGTTCGTCACTCCCAGGTTGCTCAGAGGAAGGTTGAACAAATTAAGAGTGTCATCATAGGCTAGTTCTATCGATTGCAGAACCTTTTCACCTGATGCTATGTTGACTGAAAATATCCTTGGTTTTAGTTAATTTTTTCTTCTTGTTCTTCTTATCGCTGACAGTCGCTTTGCCAGTGCTAGGTCTCTGCTTTCGTTTCCTGCTTACCTGCGCACTCGCCGTGTTGGTCTTAACAACTGAAGCAAGCGATGGCTCAGCAGACCTTTTATCATTTTCCATGCGTAAGTCGGCCTCCGCCATTTCATTAGACTGCCCAACAGAGGACACTATGGTTAGGGGTAAACTCTCATTTACTTTCGATCCATTGACATCTGTTAGACGTCGTTTTTCGATCACCACGGGTAGGGGGCGAGTTGACAGTATGGCAGTGGCTCCAGCAGTTTTTTTAAAATGTTCTATCCAAGGCGAGGGGTCCATAGCCGCTAGCGATTTGTATCTCGCTTCCATATTAGCTCTAAAGTACACTTAGTCGAATGTCTAGTTTCTCTTACTAGTTCTGTCAGAACGTTCCAGCTCGAATCTCGCAGTTCTATGGAAATATGGCTCACGTCCTTCACTCTCAGGGGCGTGTAGAGTACTGATTGAAAGCATACATAGTTATGACGTCTTATTTCACCCAGAGCTATGGATCTCAGCACGGCTCTGTACGTGTCGCCCAATGTAACTCCCTCTACTTCTGGGCACACCACGTATACCACATCCCATTTATTAGCGCCCGCTCCCACGTTAGGTATAGCTATCTCGACAAGCCCCAAGTACCACTGGCCTCTGGACGTTGCGTTGACTGGCCTAGCGAATGACTCTGGTAGCTGCACAGCAAATTTACCGGCTGTGTTACTCTGATTTATGTCCAATGACTGGTGACTGTCCAGATAAATAAACATTTCAGTCTTTCGGGTCCTCGCCTTAGTCTTAAGTCTTAAGTCTTAAGTCTTAAGTCTTAGATGTAGTCTTAGACGTAGTCTTAGTCTTAGCCTTCAACGTCTTGATATTAGAGCTGAGTAACCACTGATTGTATTTAGCAGGCCAGGACTGATACTTAACTAGACTTTCTTCTACTCCGTCACGCCTCAGTCGTTTCTTGATCACTTTTTCGATCTTGAAGAAAGCGTCCTGGTCAAATTTCACCGACGTCAGTTCATTAGCGTAGAAAGGTCCCGATACGTCTTCTCCCTCGTAGTCTTTGAGGTAATAAATAGCAACTCCGTCCAAGAATTTCCTGTTCCTGACAGTAAATACTTCGCCAGTAAACTGCTCGTCGTAAGAACGAAAAAAATTCCCTTTACGCTTGTAGGACGCTCTCACTCTCTGATTTATAGCGAATTTGTATCGATGTAGTCTCTTGGCAATTCCTCCTATTTCCTCTAGATACCCGTAGCTGTTGGCGTATTGGAAGTATTGGAATAGTCTTTTTTTCAACTCTTTAATAGCCGCTTCGGCGTAGTTGGCCTTGGTTTCTGTATTGCTTAAGACGTGTCTTACTCCCTTGTCTTTAAGTAAATCCCTGACCTGGGAATTTGTGAATTCGGTTCCCCTGTCAGACCTTATGAATTTCGGTGTCCCCGAGTCTCCGGCTTCGGCGAATATTTCTTGGAAAGCTATTTTCATGTGCCTAGCGCTTTTGCTCTTGACGGTTCCGAGTCTGCAGTATCTAGAGAAGACGTCTATAGTGACCAGGATGTAGGCGAACCCTCGATTAGCGTTCTTGAACCTTTCGCCAGTCAAGACCAGAAGATCGCAGTCCCACATGTGATTCATACCAGGCGCTATGACTCTTCTATACTTGGCGGGCTTTTCTCTAGAGGACTTGTGCAAAGTGACAATGTCCTGAGACCTGGCCCATTCTTCTATTCTAGTCATGCTTATGTCGTATCGACCTTCGCTCTTTATAACAGCGTATAACTTGGCAGCACTGGTGAAGCCGCCCGGTGACTTATAATTGTAAAATCTGCGCGATAAATAAGCGTCAATGTCTTTGGGTAGAGGCAAGATTATTTAGTAGTCAACTTGATCCACTGTCTAGGGATCCTCTTATATTTTTTTAGTGTTTCTTTTTTGCCTCCTATATCCTCGAAGGTCTCCGTTTCGGTCTCGGACTCCTCAAACCTTTTCCTGTCGCTATAGCTCTCCCTCTCCCTCCCCCTCTTCCTCTTCATTGACCTCCGAACTTCTTCTTCTTCTTCTTCTTCTTCTTCCTCTTCTTCCTCTTCTACTCTATATTTGTTCTTCATATAATGCAATATTCTCCGTAATTTAACGTTGGAAATTAAATTCAGAGGAACTCCGCGTCTCAGCAGCAGCCAGTACAACTTGTGGTGCTTGTAGGGCGGAGGAAAAGAGCTAGACTGAGTGTGCAAGAGCAGATCGACGTAATACTTTTTATAGTCGATGGCGTCCTCGGCTAGTAATAAATACGCGATCTTCATAGCTTTATTTCTCAGCGATTCTTCCGATAACTCGGCGTCGATTTTATGGCGTATATCCTTCAGTAGGTCTCCTCCGGACGACGGTGGTGATGATGGTGACGATCCACTGGTCGCTGTATTTAAGTGGCGAGCGGGCGACCCCCCTTCCTCGAGGTGCCCTTCTGCTGCACTAGAAGCCGCGACCTTCGGTACCTCACCCGACAGTGGAAGAGGGGGCGACGGGCCCGGGCCGCTGCCTATGGCAGCGGTTGCGGCCCGTCGCCCCTGCACATCCGTAGCGATTTTCTTGTTCCTCTCCATCATACCGTCGTATTTTTCCTGAGGAATAACGTAAACCTTTCGGTTAAATTTCATAGTCGGCGTCATGTTCCTCTTCTATCAGTAGACTTTTTAAACCGGGTAAGCAATGCCTCAGAAAAGCTACTAGCGTCTTGTAGCGAGTGACGTAGAGGTCTCTCAGCAGCTTTCTAGAGGCAACTGTGGTTCTACGGTTGGAGTATCTTTTAATTTTAGTCGAGGCACCCCGTTTCCTAGAGGAGGTGCTGGAAGATGCCGAGGAGGAGGAGGAGCTGTTAGATACAGTCAAGTTCCCCTCTAGCGTATTAAGGATCACCTCGGTTAAGCATAGAAGTTGATCCCTAGACGCTTCTCTCAGTAGTGAGTGCGTAGAGCGAGGAGTCAGCTTGTAGGCGCTCAGCAGAAGGTCTAGAAACCCGATGCACTTTTTCACTCTGTCGGACATTATCGTTTCCTGGTATACAAAACAAGGGTCTCTCCGGGTAGGATAGAAGTACTCAGCCTGATGTCCTCGTCTCCCGAACTAGTCAAGTTGTTCACCACTAAGTACCCTCGGGGTTGTCTAGTAGCGTCTTCGTGAGCCTCGACTAGTCTCTTAGGAGTGTCGGGGAACATCTGACGAGAAAGGAAGTGTATCTGCTGTAGGTCTCGGCAAGTCTTCATCAACATCAAGTAACTAGTATTGAGACTGATCGTCCAAGAATAGCGCGACTGATGATAGACGTTTTGAGATATCATTATTACCGAGATACGTCCGTGGTGTACTTCGCGAGTAAAGAGTGAGCACATATCGCTGGACTTGCATATTTTGTCCATAAGATCGTCCAGAATAACCACATTGTTGCCCTCTTCGCTTTTCAACTCTTCTATGAGATCCCTAGGAGGCAAACCGTGATGAAGAGTTAGGTTGGGTACTAGATCTTCGAAGTCCCGGAATTTTTTCTGGTAAACTCCGTACGTAAGCGTACAGAATCTTTGTCGGCGGTATAGTGTACATGAGCTTCGAGTTTTTCACTATAGACAGAGCCAAAACCGTCTTACCGACCATCGATGGTCCCACTATTACTGTCGAGGAGGGAGAATGAAATTGAAATAGAGAATCCTTCTCTTTTTCGAGTTCTTCTCCTTTTTCTTCGCCATCCTCCTCCTCTTCTTCATCCTCCTCCTCCTCCTCCTCCTCCTCCATAACCATCACCTCCTTTGCAGCCTCGAAGTCGCTATTCTCCGAGCGCTCAGTGTTCATCATTTATCGATATAAATAAATAATTAAGTAAATAAATCCGTGTGTATATATATATATATATATATATCTTAAAAAAATTGTATTGTTTATTTTTGTGTCGACTGCAGCTACTATAACCTACTTGCTCGTAGCTCTTCGTCGATGTGACCACCTGTTGCACTAGCTCTTGTACTCTTGTACTCTTGTAATCTTGTACTCTTGTACTCTCGTACTGTTGTACCGGTAAAAAAGGACATTTTTATAACTGAAAATATATTCCCCTATTTATTATTATTATTATTATTACGTTTATATATTATATTTATATATATATATATATTTTACATTTTTTTATTTTATTTAATTTTTTTATTTATTTATTTATTTTCTAGCCTCGCTAAACAAACCGTGAGAGAAATAAGGCAGCTTAATAGACTGGCCAATGCTCCTCAAGGGCCTGTCTTGAGGTCTGCATCACGAAAGGAGGAATCCATGGAAATCGTACAACAACCAAGAGTCTCTTCAGTCAAAAACCCTACAACTATAATGACATCAACCCCCAAGAAGACTATCTCCACTAATGTTCATAGTCATTCACAAACCCTGCCGCCACAGCCTCGGCAGCCTTCACCATCACCTCTCTCTCCCCCATCGCCACCTCCTCCACCACCTCCCAGCCCAGCATCGCCTAGCTCCTCTTCTAATTCAACACCTCAACATAGTGGTTCTGCTGACATTAAGAAGAGTAAAGAGTGTGAGGAAGAGGAAGAGGAAATGGAATGGAAAGAGACCGATGAGGTCATCCTTTCGGCAGAATCTGACATGCTAATGGTATGAACTAGCGTAATAAATATATTGCCTCATTTGTGTCAAACGTATAATCCGTTCATGTTTTTTTATTTATTTTTTTTTATTTTTTTGCAGAGATTTAAGCAGCATCTGACTTACCACAGGAAGAGAGTCATGAAGCTAGAAGGTTTTATCGCGTGTTTTAATGGAGAAGTCGATCAGGACGGTGAACCTCAACTAAAAAAGGGGAAGCTGAGCGATAGAGTATGGGAAAAGGAGGCTGATGAGTACAGGACACCTACTGGGTATGTCTAATCTACATCTATTGACATTGTATATGTATATTTTAATTATATTTTAAATTTTTTTTTTTTTTATTTATTTATTTTTTTGTGCTCGGGTGGGGTTATAACTATTTATTTTTTAATAGTCAGGTAAGGTTATAACTATTTATTTTAATGACAGTTTTGTTTGTTTGTCTGTTTTTTTTTTTTCATAGACGAAGAACTCAAAATGTAAACTTTGCCACTCCTCCGCAGCGACCCAGAGTCAAGAGGACTCTCAATTTCTCTAATGATGACGATGAGAAACACTCCAGTGCCACACCATCACGGTTACAGAGTTGTGAATGGGTAAGTTAGTCTTTTCGTCATGTACTATAGTTTCCAGTACTTTCTTTGCTCATATATACGTATATATTTTTATTTTTTTTTATGCTTATTTTTTCACTTAAAACTTTTACTATATTTACAGCATTGTTGAAGATGGAGAGGTGGCAGGGACATCAGGACACCCTGTTAGGGTCTCCGCGGATCCTTTACTCGATACAACTTGTGTAAATGGGTCTGAACGATATAGGTAAATTTAATTTATTTTATTCGAGTAACTTTTGGAGTATGTAAAAAATAAATAAATAAACAAAAAAGTGTTAAAAAAAATTTTTTTGAGCTTGTCCATTAATGAGTAATTTTTTTTTTATTTCAGAGGAGTCGCTGCGGTTAACTCAACACGTTTAGAGAAGAAAAAGGATGATGATGAGGAGGAGGAGGAGGAGGAGGAGGAGGAGGAGGAGGAGGAGGAGGAGGAGGAGGAGGAGGAGGAGGAGGAGGAAGAAGAAGAAGAAGAAGAAGAAGAAGAAGAAGAAGAAGAAGAAGAAGCTGACCTACAAGGAGAAGATAGCTTTTCATGGTTGAATGAACTGAACTTGGAGGAATGGACTGACTCCTAGTCAGTATTGTTTTTTATTTATTTATAATTTCATCATTTATTTGTTGTAAGAACACCCGAGGAATGTATACTGCTTTTATAACTTTAAATAAATAAATACATATATTATAAAAATCACGACTTTAATTTTGATCTTCAAATTCTTGACACTCATGTGCATTTTTTTTTTTGTCATATAAATCATTCGAGCACCATATGCAAAAAATAAAAAATTAAATGAAACAAACTCTTAACATTTTATTTTATCTCTGGCTATTATTATTATTTTTCGTTATCTTTTTTTATAGCCTAAATGAAACAACAACAACAGCAACAACAACAGCAACAACAACGACTGAACAGGGGGTCAAAGGTCATTGCATCAATGAAAAGCAGAGGGAAATGTTATTTTTAGATATGTTGTATGAGAGGAATATAATAGCAGAAGATTGTGTAGAAGGTCCTGTTCTCGAAGAAGAACCAAGGGAAATGTTATTTTTAGACATGCTGCATGAACAAAAAATTATAGAAAAAGAAGATAGGCTAGAATTTCATGTCCCTGGTGAAAAACCAAGGGAAATGCTATTTTTAGACATGCTCTACGAACAGAACATAATAGGCGAAGGTGCTAATAGTCGTAATGATGATGATGATAATGAGGATGTTATTGTAGAACTGAATGATGAGGAGGAGGAGGACATTGAACCTCACATGATTTTTGATGGCCCTGATTATGCTGTGAATTTCCACAGACACATTGACGTCAGGAATGTTAGAGACATAGAGTTTGATGGAGGGGCTGCTAGAGAAACAGTATACAGTGTGCATTTCAATGTAAATTGGGCAGGTGTGACTCTCAAGGATATCATGGGTGACCTTGAGAGGGTACTAGAAAGGATTATTACGCGTCTTACTGAGAGTTATAGCGGTCAGGACCTTGTTCGATTTTTCATCCAGAATGAAGCATTTTATAGTCCACACACGACAGGTCTGATACCTCTTCATCAGCTCAGCATTTTCAAAATCATTGAACTCATGGAAAGTCTGCTGCAATCGGATGAAGACCTTTATCTAGACGAACCACTAGAAATTCACGTGGGGGTCATCAGAAACCCTCTTGCTGCAGGCTTGAGTGGAGGTGTTAATTATATTGAAGATCTGAGAAGAATGAAAAGTATATGCGAAATTAAAAACAGAGACAACCTATGTTTAGCTAGGGCTATAATTGTAGGAGTTGCGAAATCTAATCTGGATGCCATCCAGAAGTCAGATGAGGAATTACACCTGCGCGCCTTAAATGAGTACAAAAGGGTGCAGCATGGACAGAAAAGAGCTCAAACTGTTGAAGCTCAGAGACTACACACCGAGGCAGGATTTGCTCCTGAATATGTCCCTGCTTTCACCGACATACAGTGTTTCGAGAGAGCAGCTAACACAAGGATCGTAGTTTTTGGTAGAGGTTCCAGTGTTAAGCCTCTCTATGTCGGTGAGGATAGCAGACAGAGAACAATTTATTTACTGTATCAGAGAGATCCACTAAACGAGAACGCCATAGGTCACTTTCATACGATAACTAAAGTGCATTGCATCTTCGGAAAGTCTGCTTTTTGTTCAAAATGTCTGAAGGCCTATGACGAGAGGTATGGTCACGCTGGTTGCGACCAGTGCACATCGTGCAAAGGTGAATCGTGTCCAGTGATTAACATTGAGAAACACTGCTGTAAAGTATGCAACCGCTTTATGAGATCAGTTGAGTGTAATCGACGTCACTTGGAAAATGGCACCTGTTCGAGATCGCACAGATGTCAAGGCTGTAGCGTGTTCTATAAGCCCGGTAATGAACATAAATGCGGTACACGCGAGTGTAAGATTTGTAAAAAGCAAGTGACTGGTGTGCATTTCTGTTACATTCGACAACAAAAACCTAAAGTTATGTCATCTAAGTATGTCTTTGCTGACTTCGAGGCAGACCCCACCGGGAAGTTTCATTTGCCTAACTTGTTAGTAGCGCACTGGCAGTGCACCCACTGTATTGATGCAAGTTACAGGGACAACCCTCGCTGCTCTCACTGCGGTACTGCTTGTGACAAATGTACACCAGATCTCGGTGTCAATGCATCGAGGGGTGATGAAGAGAGAAACATATGCATGAAAGGTGTAGACTGTGGGAGGAGAGCAGTAGTGTTTTTCGGCGATGATGCTGCCACAGACTTCTGTAAATTCTTGTTTAGACGAGAATTCGAAGGATACACGCTCATTTTTCACAATGGTCAAGCCTATGATGCGTACTTCATGGCAAAATATATCTTCAGTACAATGGCTAAGTTGCCCAAAGTCATTTACAGGGGTAGTAAAATTGTAGCTATTGATGCGGGGAAGTTTAGAATCATTGACTCTCTAAACTTTCTGACATTCCCTCTTGCTCAGATGCCCAAGGTCTTCGGACTACAGGGGGTTAAAAAGGGGACATTTCCTGTGTTTTTTAATCAGAAGGAAATGTGGAACTATGTAGGACCCATGCCTCACCCCTACTGCTACAGAGTGAATAGAATGAAAGCCAAAGCTCGTGAAGATTTCATGGAATGGTATGCTCGGCAGAGGGGGAAGGTCTTTGATTTTAAGAAGGAGATACTCGCATATTGCGAAGATGATGTCAACATTCTTCAGGAGAGCTGTAATGCTTTCAGGACTTGGTTAATAGGTATAACTTCTTGAGAAGAAATTGTAGATGTGTGCGAAGGAGGTGAAAGAGTGACACAGCTCATTGGCATAGACCCCTTCCAGTATAATACTCTGGCCAGTGTCTGCATGGCAACTTATCGGCACATGTTCTTAACCGAAAAGTACTCTGTCACACTAGAAGATGACACCAAGGTTGTTGGTCACTTACAAAATGATCAATTGAGCCTTGTTACAGAGGATGGAGGGGTAGTGGACTCGAGCACTGTCGCTGTGAAGAGTATGGAATTTGTTTCCACTCCATTCGCGCGAATGCCATCATGTGGTTTCGGTGGTCTTGACACGCACAGTAGAGTGTCAATCATCTGGCTTGAATATGAGGCCAGAAGGCGCAACATGCATATTAGGCACGCGAGAAATGGAGGTGAACACAGGGTCATAAACCAGACGAAGGATGGCTGGTTAAAACTTGATGGTTACAGCATTGACTCCTCAACAGGTAAAGAGACAGCCTGGGAATTTCACGGCTGCGTGTACCACGGATGCAAGAGGTGTTTTGGTGGATCCAATACACCCGCTAATGTAAGGCATCCGCACACCAGTGAAAGTTTGAAATCACTGTATATGCGTACTGAATCGAGACTTAGCTATCTGAGAAATGAGCTTAAATTAGAAGTTCACGTTATGTGGGAATGCGAATTCAAGCAGGTACTACAGACGAATGAACTACTACAGGAGGTTGAGCGAAACTGCGAGCTGCTACCTAGGTTGGATCCAAGGGCTGCCTTTTACGGCGGGCGCGTGAATGCTGTGAAGCTCTATCACGAGGCTCATGAAGACAAAAGGATAGGCTATGTGGACATCTGCTCTTTATATCCTATGGTTCTGAAGAACGATGTCTTCCCTGTGGGTATTCCAGAGGTAATAGTTGACCCTCCTCCTCGTGATATAGGTAAATACTTTGGCCTTGTACAAGCGCGTGTGAGACCCCCTAGAGGCCTCTATCACCCATGCTTACCCTTGCGAGTAGGAGGAAAGCTACTGTTCCCCCTGTGTAGTAAGTGCGCCCACAACTCGTCTCAGACGCCCTGTAATTGTACAGACGTAGAAAGAGATCTGGTGGGCACATGGACGTCAATTGATATAAAGGATGCACTCTGTGTGGGTTACATAGTAATCAAAATATTTGAGGTTTACCACTTCAAAGAAAGTGCGAAATTTGACAGAATGCAGGACACACCGGGCTTGTTTTCGGACTACGTGAACTTGTTCCTGAAAGGGAAGCAAGAAGCGTCAGGTTGGCCTTCGCAGGACATGAGCGATGAAGAGAAAGCGGACTATATTAGTCAGTACCACCAGGTAGAAGGTATTCGATTGGAACCTCAAAACATTTCGTATAATCCTGGTAAAAGGGCCACAAGTAAGCTACTGCTGAACAGTTTCTGGGGCAAGTTCGGTGAGAACAATAATCATAGAACACATAAGCTAGCAGAGACAGGAGCTGACATTTTCAAACTACTTGTCAACCCTTCTATCTCTCTAAAGGGCATACACGTCCTGTCTAGCGATCGATGCATGATCGAATATAACCATTCGGAGGGATTCCTGCCTGAAATGCCTCATGTGAATGTTTTTATTGCTGCTTTCACCACTGCTAATGCGAGGAGTAGGCTTTTCAATGTTCTGCATAACTTGGATAGAACAGTTATCTATTTTGACACTGACAGTGTAGTTTATGAATACACTGAAGGTGACACAGCTCAGTATACGCCCGACATGGGTGACCATCTGGGGCAGTGGACCAATGAATTGAAGACAGGCCAGTTCATCTCATGCTTTGTCAGCAGTGGACCAAAATCCTATGCATACTTAACTAACGATGATGACAAGACAACAAAGCTTAAAGGGTTCACTTTAAATCACGAAGTATGTAAACTACTTAACTTTGATAGTATTTGTGAACTAGTATTGTTTTGGGCTGATCCTGACAACAATTCACTGCAGGAGGATGAGCAGCCTCATGTAGCAGTTCCCTACAGCAAGATAAGATGCAACAAATATGAGTTTAAACTTTTCAATAGAGATGAAATAAAAAAATTTAGAGTGACTTATTCCAAAAGGTACCTAGTTCAAGGCACATACGACACTCTACCTTTTGGTTATTAGAGCAACAAAAACAAACTTTTTTTTTATTTACTGTTTGTTTTGCTTGTTTGTTTGTTGTTTGTATGTTTTTTAAACATATTTCTATATATAAAATAGTTCATTAAATATAAAACAAACTTGAAGTAATATGCGAGGTAAACTGCTATTGAACAGGCTGTGATTTATATCCATTGTATGCATGCATGCATGCGTGTATGTACGTATTTATTATTATTATTAGAAGCGATTTTGAGAAATATTACAGCGGAGCTAACAGAGTTTCGATCTTGTAATAATATCTAAAGTAAACTGTTATTGAACATGCTGTGAATTGCATGTATGTATGTGTGTATGTATGTATGTATGTGTGTATGTGTGTATGTGTGTATGTATGTATGTATGTATATATATATTATTATTATTATTATTTTTATTATTATTATGATGAAGTATTTTGTAAATATTGCTGATGAGCAACCGATTTTGCGAATATTACCTCTGATCTAACAGAGTTCCGATGGGTGATTAATAAATTTAATACTTTTCAAACTTATATCTGAGTAGTGGAGTTGTTTGATATCTACTCTTTCACTATATTTAGTAGAACAGCGACAGAATTACTTCATTCTTATGCGCAAATGCGGTGCTAGAATAACTGTCTTCTTATATGCGATTACGGCGACTTGTTTTTAATCAGGCATAACAAGGACAAACATTAATTTCAAGTTCAAAATTTTTATTCCCATTCTTATACGCAAACGCAGTGCTAGAATAACTGCCTTCTTATATGCGAATACAGTGATTTGTTTTTTAATCAAGCATAACAAGGACAAACATAAATTTCAAGTTCAAAAATTTTTTTATTCCCAAAACAAAAATATATATATATATCTAAAAAAACAACCATTCGGAGATAAGAGACAGTTTACACATCAATGACTAATAGACTAATAGACTAAAAAGACTAAATAGACAAATACCCATTTTTAAAAAAACAGGCATAGCTGTTAACATTTTAATGCTTCTTTACAACCTTTTGATAGCAAAACTCGATCAGCCTACCTGACAATTCGTCAGGTGGAGATACATAAGATTTAGTGAGAACTTCCTTGACATGATTGAGTCCTCCCACATAAAGAAAAATATCATACACATCGCTCATAAAGTAAAGTCTTTTGTGATTTAGAGTGACAGCAATTCACTCTGCAATCCTGAGGACTTCATTTTTAGTCACTTTTATTATTGACTGTTCGATCTCGTCGTATGTATGTGAGTGTAACATCAAGTCTGTCCACGAATAGCCGGTTTTGTCCAGCACTTGATTGCAGAACACTTGCTCCAAAATTTCCATTTTGCCTGCGCGATGTATTTCGAGCTCATTCACGGTGTTGTCATACTTCTGGTCTTCATCGGGGAGACCTGCGAGGTACCCCTTGACGCTGTCTTCACAGTCTTTACGAGTGGGGAATAATGTGTGGGACTTCATTCCACGCTTCTTAACATTCCACTGATACGCTTTGATGGTGACTGCCTCGTCCAGATTAACAGCAGAACCCTTGCCCTCTTTTGGTTGAGTGGTGATGACTTGATAAATATTATCCATGGCCTCCTGGAATTTTCCGTATTCTTCTTTGCGGAGATTAATAGTTTTACTGTGATGACAGTCGGCTGTGTTTGTGAGTTTTTCCTGTTCAGTCTTAGGATGTAGGAATGAGACATAGTACTGAGGTTCCTTATCACTCCTCTGGAACTTGGTGATCATGACGAACTGTCTCTTAGTCAGACTCACTTGTTTTTCTTCGCCATTCAGTAGAGCATTGTTAAGTTCAACTCGAGACTCTTTCAGCTTCTCGAAGGACTTCTTCGCTATATGCACATTTCTCCATTTTGAAGTGTCTGTGCTGTAACGAGATACAGTGACATACCCAGACTTGTATTGTTGAGCGGCATGAGCGATAACTCTTGTGTGTTCCGATAGACAGTCATTCCACTGGAGCCCTGAGGAGTCTGAGAGTTAAGTTGACTGGATGCCATGATGCCGAGATTGAAGTTGTACAGAATATATCTTTTTTCAAAATCTTGATGAGAATGCATGACAGTCTGAAGTAGCATGGTTTTTATATCACGTATGAGCTACCACGTGGTTGCTGCAGGCTATTTAGTGATCATACGATGAAAGGTGGACCAATGACATCCTGAGATTTTAAGTTGATAGCCCCCGAGGACACAACCATCAGCGCCTCCTCCTGGACAGAGTTGGCGGGGGGAGCATTATTCCCAAGGAGGAGGAGAGGAGTGCAGTCCAAAGATTACTGTCTCCATTAAGGAGAGACAAATTGACTATGCACGCAATTATGACGATATAGAGAATTAGAACTTGACAAATAAAAATCACTTCATCTTTTGGTACTATTCTACCAAATATCTCCCACTGACATCATGTGTTAGTGGAGTATGTATTAGCATTACTTAATACCTCGTGCAAATGTTCAGCATTTTGATGTTTATCATGTGTAGGCAGAAATCCTGGGACAAATCTTTCAGCAACGTCCTCACCCTCCATGATTAAATGATAAACTAAACTTAAATGCTACGTAACATGTATTCCTATTTTCATATTGACATTATCGATATTAATCATATTGCAGCTAATTTTTTTCTAATTTGTGTATTAAGTATTAACTAGCTTGCACTCGTGTTGTATAACGCCTGGGGGGAAATAATATTTTAACATTCAATATTGCCTTGAGCTACAGCCTGATCTGAACAGCACAAGCCCTGAGGCTATTGCATTGATCCTTTGATCTCATGCCCCCAGGGGCCGGCGATCTCTTTGGCGCTAAAACGCCGCTCACACAGTAGCATCGCCACTGCAGCTGGGAAACTGCCAGATACAATATGTAGCTGGAGGTCACTAGCAAGCATCACCACTGAAGCTGAAAGACCGCCAGCTAGCGGAAGGTCACTAGCTGGAGTCTCAATATTTTGAAAAAATAGCAAGCATCGCAACTCAAGCTGGAAGATTGCCAACTAGCTGGAGGTCACTAGCAAGCATCTCTACTAAAAGGTGGGAGACTGCCAGCTAAATGGAAGTCACTAGCTAGCATCGCCACTGAAGCTGGGAGACTGCCACCTAGCTGGAGGTCACTAGCTGGAGTCTCGATATGATGAAAAAATAGCAAGCATCGCAACTGAAGCTGGGAGATTGCCAGCTAGCTCGAGGTCACAAGCGAGCATCACCACTGAAGCTGAGAGAATGCATGCTAGCTGGAGATCAGTAGCTGGAACCTCAAAAACTTGAAAATTAGCAAGCATCGCCACTGCAGCTGGGAGAGTGCCAGCTAGCTGGAGGTCACTAGCAAGCATCACCACTGAAGCTGGGAGACTGCAAGCTAGCTGAAGGTCACTAGCTGGAACCTCAATAATTTGAAAAATAGCAAGCATCGCCAATGTAGCTGGGAGACTGCCAGCTAGCTAGAGGTCACTAGCTGGAGTCTCAATATGTTGAAAAAATAGCGAGCATCGCAACGGCAGCTGGGACACTGCCAGCTAGCTGGAAGTCACTAGCAAGCATCACCACTCAAGCTGGGAGATTGCCAGCTAGCTGGAGGTCACTAGCTGGAGTCTCAATATGTTGAAAAAATAGCAAGCATCGCAACGGCAGCTGGGAGATTGCCATCAAGCTGGAAGTCACTAGCAAGCATCAGCACTGAACCTGGGAGATTGCCTGCTAGCTGGAAGTCAATAGCAAGCATCACCACTGAAGCTGGGAGATTGCCAGCTAGCTGGAGGTCACTAGCTGGAGTCCCAATACATTGAAAATATAGCAAGCATCGCCACTGCAGCTGGGAGATAGCCAGCAAGCTGGAGGTCACTAGCAAGCATCACCACTGAAGCTGGGAGACTGCAAGCTAGCTGGAGGTCACTGGCTGGAACCTCAATAAGTTGAAAAATAGCAAGCATCACCACTGAAGCTGGAAGAATGCCAGGTAGCTGGAGGTCACTGGCAAGCATTACCACTGAAGCTGGGAGACTGCCAGCTAGCTGCAGGTCACTAGCAAGCATCACCACTCTGAAGCTGGGAGACTGCCACCTAGCTAGAGGTCACTAGCAGGAGTCCCAATATGTTGAAAATATAGCAAGCATCGCCACTGCAGCTAGAAGATTGCCAACTAGCTCGAGATCATTAGCAAGCATCACCACTGAAGTTGGGAGATTGCCAGCTAGCTGGAGGTCACTATCAAGCATCACCACTGAAGCTGGGAGACTGCAAGCTAGCTGGAGGTCACTAGCTGGAACCTCAGTAAGTTGAAAAATAGCAAGCATCGCCAATGTAGCTGGGAGACTGCCAGCTAGCTGGAGGTCACTAGCTGGAGTCTCAATATGTTGAAAAAATAGCGAGCATCGCAACGGCAGCTGGGACACTGCCAGCTAGCTGGAAGTCACTAGCTGGAGTCTCAATATGTTGAAAAAATAGCAAGCATCGCAACGGCAGCTGGGAGATTGCCAGCAAGCTGGAAGTCACTAGCAAGCATCACCACTGAACCTGGGAGATTGCCAGCTAGCTGGAAGTCAATAGCAAGCATCACCACTGAAGCTGGGAGACTGCAAGCTAGCTGGAGGTCACCAGCTGGAGCCTCAAACAGTTGAAAAATAGCAAGCATCGCCACTGAAGCTGGGAGACTGCCAGCTACCTGGAGGTCACTAGCAGGAATCTCAATATGTTGAAAAAATAGCGAGCATCGCCACTGCAGCTGGAAGATTGCCAACTAGCTCGAGATCACTAGCAAGCATCACCACTGAAGTTGGGAGATTGCCAGCTAGCTGGAGGTCACTATCAGGCATCACCACTGAAGCTGGGAGACTGCAAGCTAGCTGGAGGTCACTAGCTGGAACCTCAGTAAGTTGAAAAATAGCAAGCATCGCCAATGTAGCTGGGAGACTGCCAGCTAGCTGGAGGTCACTAGCTGGAGTCTCAATATGTTGAAAAAATAGCGAGCATCGCAACGGCAGCTGGGACACTGCCAGCTAGCTGGAAGTCACTAGCTGGAGTCTCAATATGTTGAAAAAATAACAAGCATCGCAACGGCAGCTGGGAGATTGCCAGCAAGCTGGAAGTCACTAGCAAGCATCACCACTGAACCTGGGAGATTGCCAGCTAGCTGGAAGTCAATAGCAAGCATCACCACTGAAGCTGGGAGACTGCAAGCTAGCTGGAGGTCACCAGCTGGAACCTCAAACAGTTGAAAAATAGCAAGCATCGCCACTGAAGCTGGGAGACTGCCAGCTAGCTGGAGGTCACTAGCAGGAATCTCAATATGTTGAAAAAATAGCGAGCATCGCAACGGCAGCTGGGAGATTGCCAGCTAGCTGCAGGTCACTAGCAAGCATCACCACTGAAGCTGGGAGACTGCAAGCTAGCTGGAGGTCACTAGCTGGAGTCTCAAAATGTTGAAAAAATAGCAAGCATCGCAACGGCAGCTGGGACACTGCCAGCTAGCTGGAAGTCACTAGCAAGCATCACCACTCAAGCTGGGAGATTGCCAGCTAGCTGGAGGTCACTAGCTGGAGTCTCAATATGTTGAAAAAATAGCAAGCATCGCAACGGCAGCTGAGAGAATGCCAGCAAGCTGGAAGTCAATAGCAAGCATCACCACTGAAGCTGGGAGATTGCCAGCTAGCTGGAGGTCACTAGCTGGAGTCCCAATACATTGAAAATATAGCAAGCATCGCCACTGCAGCTGGAAGATAGCCAGCAAGCTGGAGGTCACTAGCAAGCATCACCACTGAAGCTGGGAGACCACAAGCTAGCTGAAGGTCACTAGCTGGAACCTCAATCAGTTGAAAAATAGCAAACATCGCCACTGAAGCTGGGAGAATGCCAGGTAGCTGGAGGTCACTGGCAAGCATTACCACTGAAGCTGGGAGACTGCCAGCTAGCTGCAGGTCACTAGCACGCATCACCACTCTGAAGCTGGGAGACTGCCAGCTAGCTAGAGGTCACTAGCAGGAGTCCCAATATGTTGAAAATATAGCAAGCATCGCCACTGCAGCTGGAAGATTGCCAACTAGCTCGAGATCACTAGCAAGCATCACCACTGAAGCTGGGAGATTGCCAGCTAGCTGGAGGTCACAATCAAGCATCACCACTGTAGCTGGGAGACTGCAAGCTAGCTGGAGGTCACTAGCTGGAACCTCAATAAGTTGAAAAATAGCAAGCATCGCCACTGAAGCTGGGAGACTGCCAGCTAGCTGGAGGTCACTACCGGGAGTCTCAATATGTTGAAAAAATAGCGAGCATCGCAACGGCAGCTGGGATACTGCCAGCTAGCTGGAAGTCACTAGCAAGCATCACCACTCAAGCTGGGAGATTGCCAGCTAGTTGGAAGTCACTAGCTGGAGTCTCAATATGTTGAAAAAATAGCAAGCATCGCAACGGCAGCTGGGAGATTGCCAGCAACCTGGAAGTCACTAGCAAGCATCACCACTGAATCTGGGAGATTGCCAGCTAGCTGGAAGTCAATAGCAAGCATCACCACTGAAGCTGGGAGATTGCCAGCTAGCTGGAGGTCACTAGCTGGAGTCCCAATACATTGAAAGTATAGCAAGCATCGCCACTGCAGCTGGGAGATAGCCAGCTAGCTGGAGGTCACTAGCAAGCATCACCACTGAAGCTGGGAGACTGCAAGCTAGCTGGAGGTCACTAGCTGGAACCTCAATAAGTTGAAAAATAGCAAGCATCGCCACTGAAGCTGGGAGAATGCCAGGTAGCTGGAGGTCACTGGCAAGCATTATCACTGAAGCTGGGAGACTGCCAGCTAGCTGCAGGTCACTAGCAAGCATCACCACTCTGAAGCTGGGAGATTGCCAGCTAGCTGGAGGTCACTAGCTGGAGTCTCAATATGTTGAAAAAATAGCAAGCATCGCAACGGCAGCTGGGAGATTGCCAGCAAGCTGGAAGTCACTAGCAAGCATCAGCACTGAACCTGGGAGATTGCCTGCTAGCTGGAAGTCAATAGCAAGCATCACCACTGAAGCTGGGAGATTGCCAGCTAGCTAGAGGTCACTAGCTGGAGTCCCAATACATTGAAAATATAGCAAGCATCGCCACTGCAGCTGGGAGATAGCCAGCAAGCTGGAGGTCACTAGCAAGCATCACCACTGAAGCTGGGAGACTGCATGCTAGCTGGAGGTCACTGGCTGGAACCTCAATAAGTTGAAAAATAGCAAGCATCACCACTGAAGCTGGGAGAATGCCAGGTAGCTGGAGGTCACTGGCAAGCATTACCACTGAAGCTGGGAGACTGCCAGCTAGCTGCAGGTCACTAGCAAGCATCACCACTCTGAAGCTGGGAGACTGCCAGCTAGCTAGAGGTCACTAGCAGGAGTCCCAATATGTTGAAAATATAGCAAGCATCGCCACTGCAGCTGGAAGATTGCCAACTAGCTCGAGATCACTAGCAAGCATCACCACTGAAGTTGGGATATTGCCAGCTAGCTGGAGGTCACTATCAAGCATCACCACTGAAGCTGGGAGACTGCAAGCTAGCTGGAGGTCACTAGCTGGAACCTCAGTAAGTTGAAAAATAGCAAGCATCGCCAATGTAGCTGGGAGACTGCCAGCTAGCTGGAGGTCACTAGCTGGAGTCTCAATATGTTGAAAAAATAGCGAGCATCGCAAGGGCAGCTGGGACACTGCCAGCTAGCTGGAAGTCACTAGCTGGAGTCTCAATATGTTGAAAAAATAGCAAGCATCGCAACGGCAGCTGGGAGATTGCCAGCAAGCTGGAAGTCACTAGCAAGCATCACCACTGAACCTGGGAGATTGCCAGCTAGCTGGAAGTCAATAGCAAGCATCACCACTGAAGCTGGGAGACTGCAAGCTAGCTGGAGGTCACCAGCTGGAACCTCAAACAGTTGAAAAATAGCAAGCATCGCCACTGAAGCTGGGAGACTGCCAGCTAGCTGGAGGTCACTAGCAGGAATCTCAATATGTTGAAAAAATAGCGAGCATCGCAACGGCAGCTGGGAGATTGCCAGCTAGCTGCAGGTCACTAGCAAGCATCACCACTGAAGCTGGGAGACTGCAAGCTAGCTGGAGGTCACTAGCTGGAGTCTCAAAATGTTGAAAAAATAGCAAGCATCGCAACGGCAGCTGGGACACTGCCAGCTAGCTGGAAGTCACTAGCAAGCATCACCACTCAAGCTGGGAGATTGCCAGCTAGCTGGAGGTCACTAGCTGGAGTCTCAATATGTTGAAAAAATAGCAAGCATCGCAACGGCAGCTGAGAGAATGCCAGCAAGCTGGAAGTCAATAGCAAGCATCACCACTGAAGCTGGGAGATTGCCAGCTAGCTGGAGGTCACTAGCTGGAGTCCCAATACATTGAAAATATAGCAAGCATCGCCACTGCAGCTGGGAGATAGCCAGCAAGCTGGAGGTCACTAGCAAGCATCACCACTGAAGCTGGGAGACCACAAGCTAGCTGAAGGTCACTAGCTGGAACCTCAATCAGTTGAAAAATAGCAAACATCGCCACTGAAGCTGGGAGAATGCCAGGTAGCTGGAGGTCACTGGCAAGCATTACCACTGAAGCTGGGAGACTGCCAGCTAGCTGCAGGTCACTAGCACGCATCACCACTCTGAAGCTGGGAGACTGCCAGCTAGCTAGAGGTCACTAGTAGGAGTCCCAATATGTTGAAAATATAGCAAGCATCGCCACTGCAGCTGGAAGATTGCCAACTAGCTCGAGATCACTAGCAAGCATCACCACTGAAGCTGGGAGATTGCCAGCTAGCTGGAGGTCACAATCAAGCATCACCACTGAAGCTGGGAGACTGCAAGCTAGCTGGAGGTCACTAGCTGGAACCTCAATAAGTTGAAAAATAGCAAGCATCGCCACTGAAGCTGGGAGACTGCCAGCTAGCTGGAGGTCACTACCGGGAGTCTCAATATGTTGAAAAAATAGCGAGCATCGCAACGGCAGCTGGGACACTGCCAGCTTGCTGGAAGTCACTAGCAAGCATCACCACTCAAGCTGGGAGATTGCCAGCTAGTTGGAAGTCACTAGCTGGAGTCTCAATATGTTGAAAAAATAGCAAGCATCGCAACGGCAGCTGGGAGATTGCCAGCAACCTGGAAGTCACTAGCAAGCATCACCACTGAATCTGGGAGATTGCCAGCTAGCTGGAAGTCAATAGCAAGCATCACCACTGAAGCTGGGAGATTGCCAGCTAGCTGGAGGTCACTAGCTGGAGTCCCAATACATTGAAAGTATAGCAAGCATCGCCACTGCAGCTGGGAGATAGCCAGCAAGCTGGAGGTCACTAGCAAGCATCACCACTGAAGCTGGGAGACTGCCAGCTAGCTGCAGGTCACTAGCAAGCATCACCACTCTGAAGCTGGGAGACTGCCAGCTAGCTAGAGGTCACTAGCAGGAGTCCCAATATGTTGAAAATATAGCAAGCATCGCCACTGCAGCTGGAAGATTGCCAACTAGCTCGAGATCACTAGCAAGCATCACCACTGAAGCTGGGAGATTGCCAGCTAGCTGGAGGTCACTATCAAGCATCACCACTGAAGCTGGGAGACTGCAAGCTAACTGGAGGTCACCAGCTGGAACCTCAAACAGTTGAAAAATAGCAAGCATCGCCACTGAAGCTGGGAGACTGCCAGCTAGCTGGAGGTCACTAGCTGGAATCTCAATATGTTGAAAAAATAACGAGCATCGCAACGGAAGCTGGGAGATTACCAGCTAGCTGGAGGTCACTAGCAAGCATCACCACTGAAGCTGGGAGACTGCAAGCTAGCTGGAGGTCACTAGCTGAGTCTCAAAATGTTGAAAAAATAGCAAGCATCGCAACGGCAGCTGGGACACTGCCAGCTAGCTGGGACACTGCCAGCTAGCTGGAAGTCACTAGCAAGCATCACCACTCAAGCGGGGAGATTGCCAGCTAGCTGGAAGTCACTAGCAAGCATCACCACTCAAGCTGGGAGATTGCCAGCTAGCTGGAGGTCACTAGCTGGAGTCTCAATATGTTGAAAAAATAGCAAGCATCGCAACGGCAGCTGGGAGATTGCCAGCAAGCTGGAAGTCACTAGCAAGCATCACCACTGAAGCTGGGAGATTGCCAGCTAGCTGGAGGTCACTAGCTGGAGTCCCAATACATTGAAAATATAGCAAGCATCGCCACTGCAGCTGGGAGATAGCCAGCAAGCTGGAGGTCACTAGCAAGCATCACCACTGAAGCTGGGTGACTGCAAGCTAGCTGGAGGTCACTAGCTGGAACCTCAATAAGTTGAAAAATAGCAAGCATCGCCAATGTAGCTGGGAGACTGCCAGCTAGCTGGAGGTCACTAGCTGGAGTCTCAATATGTTGAAAAAATAGCGAGCATCGCAACGGCAGCTGGGACACTGCCAGCTAGCTGGAAGTCACTAGCAAGCATCACCACTCAAGTTGGGAGATTGCCAGCTAGCTGGAGGTCACTAGCAAGCATCACCACTGAACCTGGGAGATTGCCAGCTAGCTGGAAGTCAATAGCAAGCATCACCACTGAAGCTGGGAGATTGCCAGCTAGTTGGAGGTAACTAGCTGGAGTCCCAATACATTGAAAATATAGCAAGCATCGCCACTGCAGCTGGGAGATAGCCAGCAAGCTGGAGGTCACTAGCAAGCATCACCACTGAAGCTGGGAGACTGCAAGCCAGCTGGAGGTCACTAGCTGGAACCTCAATAAGTTGAAAAATAGCAAGCATCGCCACTGAAGCTGGGAGAATGCCAGGTAGCTGGAGGTCACTGGCAATCATTACCACTGAAGCTGGGAGACTGCCAGCTAGCTGCAGGTCACTAGCAATGGCAGCTGGGAGATTGCCAGCAAGCTGGAAGTCACTAGCAAGCATCACCACTGAACCTGGGAGATTGCCAGCTAGCTGGAAGTCAATAGCAAGCATCACCACTGAAGCTGGGAGATTGCCAGCTAGCTGGAGGTCACTAGCTGGAGTCCCAATACATTGAAAATATAGCAAGCATCGCCACTGCAGCTGGGAGATAGCCAGCAAGCTGGAGGTCACTAGCAAGCATCACCACTGAAGCTGGGAGACTGCAAGCTAGCTGGAGGTCACTAGCTGGAGTCTCAAAATGTTGAAAAAATAGCAAGCATCGCAACGGCAGCTGGGACACTGCCAGCTAGCTGGAAGTCACTAGCAAGCATCACCACTCAAGCTGGGAGACTGCCAGCTAGCTGGAGGTCACTAGCAGGAATCTCAATATGTTGAAAAAATAGCGAGCATCGCAACGGCAGCTGGGAGATTGCCAGCTAGCTGCAGGTCACTAGCAAGCATCACCACTGAAGCTGGGAGACTGCAAGCTAGCTGGAGGTCACTAGCTGGAGTCTCAAAATGTTGAAAAAATAGCAAGCATCGCAACGGCAGCTGGGACACTGCCAGCTAGCTGGAAGTCACTAGCAAGCATCACCACTCAAGCTGGGAGATTGCCAGCTAGCTGGAGGTCACTAGCTGGAGTCTCAATATGTTGAAAAAATAGCAAGCATCGCAACGGCAGCTGAGAGAATGCCAGCAAGCTGGAAGTCAATAGCAAGCATCACCACTGAAGCTGGGAGATTGCCAGCTAGCTGGAGGTCACTAGCTGGAGTCCCAATACATTGAAAATATAGCAAGCATCGCCACTGCAGCTGGAAGATTGCCAACTAGCTCGAGATCACTAGCAAGCATCACCACTGAAGCTGGGAGATTGCCAGCTAGCTGGAGGTCACTAGCTGGAACCTCAATAAGTTGAAAAATAGCAAGCATCGCCACTGAAGCTGGGAGACTGCCAGCTAGCTGGAGGTCACTACCGGGAGTCTCAATATGTTGAAAAAATAGCGAGCATCGCAACGGCAGCTGGGACACTGCCAGCTTGCTGGAAGTCACTAGCAAGCATCACCACTCAAGCTGGGAGATTGCCAGCTAGTTGGAAGTCACTAGCTGGAGTCTCAATATGTTGAAAAAATAGCAAGCATCGCAACGGCAGCTGGGAGATTGCCTGCAACCTGGAAGTCACTAGCAAGCATCACCACTGAATCTGGGAGATTGCCAGCTAGCTGGAAGTCAATAGCAAGCATCACCACTGAAGCTGGGAGATTGCCAGCTAGCTGGAGGTCACTAGCTGGAGTCCCAATACATTGAAAGTATAGCAAGCATCGCCACTGCAGCTGGGAGATAGCCAGCAAGCTGGAGGTCACTAGCAAGCATCACCACTGAAGCTGGGAGACTGCAAGCTAGCTGGAGGTCACTAGCTGGAACCTCAATAAGTTGAAAAATAGCAAGCATCGCCACTGAAGCTGGGAGAATGCCAGGTAGCTGGAGGTCACTGGCAAGCATTATCACTGAAGCTGGGAGACTGCCAGCTAGCTGCAGGTCACTAGCAAGCATCACCACTCTGAAGCTGGGAGACTGCCAGCTAGCTAGAGGTCACTAGCAGGAGTCCCAATATGTTGAAAATATAGCAAGCATCGCCACTGCAGCTGGAAGATTGCCAACTAGCTCGAGATCACTAGCAAGCATCACCACTGAAGCTGGGAGATTGCCAGCTAGCTGGAGGTCACAATCAAGCATCACCACTGAAGCTGGGAGACTGCAAGCTAGCTGGAGGTCACTAGCTGGAACCTCAATAAGTTGAAAAATAGCAAGCATCGCCACTGAAGCTGGGAGACTGCCAGCTAGCTGGAGGTCACTACCGGGAGTCTCAATATGTTGAAAAAATAGCGAGCATCGCAACGGCAGCTGGGACACTGCCAGCTTGCTGGAAGTCACTAGCAAGCATCACCACTCAAGCTGGGAGATTGCCAGCTAGTTGGAAGTCACTAGCTGGAGTCTCAATATGTTGAAAAAATAGCAAGCATCGCAACGGCAGCTGGGAGATTGCCAGCAACCTGGAAGTCACTAGCAAGCATCACCACTGAATCTGGGAGATTGCCAGCTAGCTGGAAGTCAATAGCAAGCATCACCACTGAAGCTGGGAGATTGCCAGCTAGCTGGAGGTCACTAGCTGGAGTCCCAATACATTGAAAGTATAGCAAGCATCGCCACTGCAGCTGGGAGATAGCCAGCAAGCTGGAGGTCACTAGCAAGCATCACCACTGAAGCTGGGAGACTGCCAGCTAGCTGCAGGTCACTAGCAAGCATCACCACTCTGAAGCTGGGAGACTGCCAGCTAGCTAGAGGTCACTAGCAGGAGTCCCAATATGTTGAAAATATAGCAAGCATCGCCACTGCAGCTGGAAGATTGCCAACTAGCTCGAGATCACTAGCAAGCATCACCACTGAAGCTGGGAGATTGCCAGCTAGCTGGAGGTCACTATCAAGCATCACCACTGAAGCTGGGAGACTGCAAGCTAACTGGAGGTCACCAGCTGGAACCTCAAACAGTTGAAAAATAGCAAGCATCGCCACTGAAGCTGGGAGACTGCCAGCTAGCTGGAGGTCACTAGCTGGAATCTCAATATGTTGAAAAAATAACGAGCATCGCAACGGAAGCTGGGAGATTACCAGCTAGCTGGAGGTCACTAGCAAGCATCACCACTGAAGCTGGGAGACTGCAAGCTAGCTGGAGGTCACTAGCTGAGTCTCAAAATGTTGAAAAAATAGCAAGCATCGCAACGGCAGCTGGGACACTGCCAGCTAGCTGGGACACTGCCAGCTAGCTGGAAGTCACTAGCAAGCATCACCACTCAAGCGGGGAGATTGCCAGCTAGCTGGAAGTCACTAGCAAGCATCACCACTCAAGCTGGGAGATTGCCAGCTAGCTGGAGGTCACTAGCTGGAGTCTCAATATGTTGAAAAAATAGCAAGCATCGCAACGGCAGCTGGGAGATTGCCAGCAAGCTGGAAGTCACTAGCAAGCATCACCACTGAAGCTGGGAGATTGCCAGCTAGCTGGAGGTCACTAGCTGGAGTCCCAATACATTGAAAATATAGCAAGCATCGCCACTGCAGCTGGGAGATAGCCAGCAAGCTGGAGGTCACTAGCAAGCATCACCACTGAAGCTGGGAGACTGCAAGCTAGCTGGAGGTCACTAGCTGGAACCTCAATAAGTTGAAAAATAGCAAGCATCGCCAATGTAGCTGGGAGACTGCCAGCTAGCTGGAGGTCACTAGCTGGAGTCTCAATATGTTGAAAAAATAGCGAGCATCGCAACGGCAGCTGGGACACTGCCAGCTAGCTGGAAGTCACTAGCAAGCATCACCACTCAAGTTGGGAGATTGCCAGCTAGCTGGAGGTCACTAGCAAGCATCACCACTGAACCTGGGAGATTGCCAGCTAGCTGGAAGTCAATAGCAAGCATCACCACTGAAGCTGGGAGATTGCCAGCTAGTTGGAGGTAACTAGCTGGAGTCCCAATACATTGAAAATATAGCAAGCATCGCCACTGCAGCTGGGAGATAGCCAGCAAGCTGGAGGTCACTAGCAAGCATCACCACTGAAGCTGGGAGACTGCAAGCCAGCTGGAGGTCACTAGCTGGAACCTCAATAAGTTGAAAAATAGCAAGCATCGCCACTGAAGCTGGGAGAATGCCAGGTAGCTGGAGGTCACTGGCAATCATTACCACTGAAGCTGGGAGACTGCCAGCTAGCTGCAGGTCACTAGCAATGGCAGCTGGGAGATTGCCAGCAAGCTGGAAGTCACTAGCAAGCATCACCACTGAACCTGGGAGATTGCCAGCTAGCTGGAAGTCAATAGCAAGCATCACCACTGAAGCTGGGAGATTGCCAGCTAGCTGGAGGTCACTAGCTGGAGTCCCAATACATTGAAAATATAGCAAGCATCGCCACTGCAGCTGGGAGATAGCCAGCAAGCTGGAGGTCACTAGCAAGCATCACCACTGAAGCTGGGAGACTGCAAGCTAGCTGGAGGTCACTAGCTGGAGTCTCAAAATGTTGAAAAAATAGCAAGCATCGCAACGGCAGCTGGGACACTGCCAGCTAGCTGGAAATCACTAGCAAGCATCACCACTCAAGCTGGGAGACTGCCAGCTAGCTGGAGGTCACTAGCAGGAATCTCAATATGTTGAAAAAATAGCGAGCATCGCAACGGCAGCTGGGAGATTGCCAGCTAGCTGCAGGTCACTAGCAAGCATCACCACTGAAGCTGGGAGACTGCAAGCTAGCTGGAGGTCACTAGCTGGAGTCTCAAAATGTTGAAAAAATAGCAAGCATCGCAACGGCAGCTGGGACACTGCCAGCTAGCTGGAAGTCACTAGCAAGCATCACCACTCAAGCTGGGAGATTGCCAGCTAGCTGGAGGTCACTAGCTGGAGTCTCAATATGTTGAAAAAATAGCAAGCATCGCAACGGCAGCTGAGAGAATGCCAGCAAGCTGGAAGTCAATAGCAAGCATCACCACTGAAGCTGGGAGATTGCCAGCTAGCTGGAGGTCACTAGCTGGAGTCCCAATACATTGAAAATATAGCAAGCATCGCCACTGCAGCTGGAAGATTGCCAACTAGCTCGAGATCACTAGCAAGCATCACCACTGAAGCTGGGAGATTGCCAGCTAGCTGGAGGTCACTAGCTGGAACCTCAATAAGTTGAAAAATAGCAAGCATCGCCACTGAAGCTGGGAGACTGCCAGCTAGCTGGAGGTCACTACCGGGAGTCTCAATATGTTGAAAAAATAGCGAGCATCGCAACGGCAGCTGGGACACTGCCAGCTTGCTGGAAGTCACTAGCAAGCATCACCACTCAAGCTGGGAGATTGCCAGCTAGTTGGAAGTCACTAGCTGGAGTCTCAATATGTTGAAAAAATAGCAAGCATCGCAACGGCAGCTGGGAGATTGCCTGCAACCTGGAAGTCACTAGCAAGCATCACCACTGAATCTGGGAGATTGCCAGCTAGCTGGAAGTCAATAGCAAGCATCACCACTGAAGCTGGGAGATTGCCAGCTAGCTGGAGGTCACTAGCTGGAGTCCCAATACATTGAAAGTATAGCAAGCATCGCCACTGCAGCTGGGAGATAGCCAGCAAGCTGGAGGTCACTAGCAAGCATCACCACTGAAGCTGGGAGACTGCAAGCTAGCTGGAGGTCACTAGCTGGAACCTCAATAAGTTGAAAAATAGCAAGCATCGCCACTGAAGCTGGGAGAATGCCAGGTAGCTGGAGGTCACTGGCAAGCATTATCACTGAAGCTGGGAGACTGCCAGCTAGCTGCAGGTCACTAGCAAGCATCACCACTCTGAAGCTGGGAGACTGCCAGCTAGCTAGAGGTCACTAGCAGGAGTCCCAATATGTTGAAAATATAGCAAGCATCGCCACTGCAGCTGGAAGATTGCCAACTAGCTCGAGATCACTAGCAAGCACCACCACTGAAGTTGGGAGATTGCCAGCTAGCTGCAGGTCACTATCAAGCATCACCTCTGAAGCTGGGAGACTGCAAGCTAGCTGGAGGTCACTAGCTAGAACCTCAAACAGTTGAAAAATAGCAAGCATCGCCACTGAAGCTGGGAGACTGCCAGCTAGCTGGAGGTCACTAGCAAGCTCCACCACTGAAGCTGAGAGAATGCAAGCTAGCTGGAGGTCAGTAGCTGGAACCTCAAAAATTTGAAAAAAAGCAATCATCACCACTGCAGCTAGGAGAGTGCCAGCTAGCTGGAGGTCACTAGCAAGCATCACCACTGAAGCTGGGAGATTGCCATCTAGCTGGAGGTCACTAGCAAGCATCACCACTGAAGCTGGGAGATTGCCAGCTGGCTGGAGGTCAATAGAAATCATCACCACTGAAGCTGGGAGATTGCCAGCTGGCTGGAGGTCAATAGCGAGCATCACCACTGAAGCTGGGAGATTGCCAGCTAACTGGAGGACACTAGCTGGAGTCCCAATACGTTGAAAATATAGCAAGCAAGAGGTTACTATCAAGCATCACCACTGAAGCTGGGAGACTGGAAGCTAGCTGAGGTCACTAGCTGGAACCTCAAACAGTTGAAAAATAGCAAGCATCGCCACTGAAGCTGGGAGACTGCCAGCTAGCTGGAGGTGATGATAATGGTGATGGAATAGGGCTTTACGTCCTGTATTTCTGCACCTGATGGGCTAATTAGGACAGGTAGGGACCATGGCAATGAGACGAAGGATGAAACAGCCATCCAACATAGGCTGGACCGGGAATTGAACCCAGGACCCAGTGGATGGAAGCCCAGCACGCTACCACTGAGCTAAGCCCCCACCCCAGCTAGCTAGAGGTAACAAGCTGGAGTTCCAATATGTTGAAAAATAGCAACCATCGCCACTGCAGCTGGGAGATTACCAGCTAGCTGGAGGTCACTAGCAAGCATCGCCACTGAACCTGGGAGACTGCCAGCTAGCTGGAGGTCACTTGCAAGCATAACCACTGAAGCTGGGAGACAGCCAGCTAGCTTGAGGTCACTAGCTGGAACCTCAGTAAGTCGAAAAAATATCAAGCATCGCCACTGCAGCTGGGAGATTGCCAGCTAGCTGGAGGTCACTAGCAAGCATCGCCACTGAACCTGGGAGACTGCCAGCTAGCTGGGGGTCACTAGCTGGATTTTCAATATGTTGAAAAACAGCGAGCATCGCAACTGCAACTGGGAGATTGCCAGCTAGCTGAAGGTCACTAGCAAGCATCACCACTGAAGCTGGGAGACTGCCAGCTAGGTGGAGGTCATTAGCAAGCATCACCACTGAAGCTGGGAGACTGCCAGCTAGGTGGAGGTCATTAGCAAGCATCACCACTGAAGCTGGGAGATTGCCAGCTAGCTGGAGGTCACTAGCAAACATCACCACTGCAGCTCGGAGACTGCCAGCTAGCTGGAGGTCACTAGCAAGCATCACCACTGAAGCTGGGAGATTGCCGGCTAGCTGAAGGTCACTAGCAAGCATCACCACTGAAGCTGGGATACTGCAAGCTAGGTGGAGGTCATTAGCAAGCATCACCACTGAATCTGGGAGATTACCAGGTAGCTGGAGGTCACTAGCAAGCATCACCACTGAAGCTGGGAGATTGCCAGCTAGCTGGAGGTCACTAGCAAGCATCACCACTGACGCTGGGAGATTGCCAGCTAGCTGGAGGTCACTAGCTGGAGTTCCAATATGTTGAAAAAATAGCAAACATCACCACTGCAGCTGGGAGATTGCCAGCTAGCTGGAGGTCACTAGCAAGCATCACAACTGAAGCTGGGAGACTGCCAGCCAGCTGGAGGTCACTAGCAAGCATCACCACTGAAGCTGAGAGACTGCAAGCTAGCTGGAGGTCACTAGCTGGAACCTCAATAAGTTGAAAAATAGCAACCATCGCCACTGCTGCTGGGAGATTGCCAGCTAGCTGGAGGCCAATAGCAAGCATCAACACTGAACCTGGGAGACTGCCATCTAGCTGGAGGTCACTAGCTGGAACCTCAATAAGTTGAAAAATACCCAGCATCGCCACTGCAGCTGGAAGATTGCCAGCTAGCTGGAGGTCACTAGCAAACATCATCACTGAAGCTGGGAGATTGCCAGCTAGATGGAGGTCACTATCAAGCATCGCCACTGAACCTGGGAGACTGCCAGCTAGCTGGGGGTCACTATGTGGAGTTTCAATATGTTGAAAAACAGCGAGCATCGCAACTGCAACTGGGAGATTGCCAGCTAGCTGAAGGTCTCTAGCAAGCATCACCACTGAAGCTAGGAGACTGCCAGCTAGGTGGAGGTCATTAGCAAGCATCACCACTGAAGCTGGGAGATTGCCAGCTAGCTGGAGGTCACTAGCAAACATCACCACTGCAGCTCGGAGACTGCCAGCTAGCTGGAGGTCACTAGCAAGCATCACCACTGAAGCTGGGAGATTGCCGGCTAGCTGAAGGTCACTAGCAAGCATCACCACTGAAGCTGGGATACTGCAAGCTAGGTGGAGGTCATTAGCAAGCATCACCACTGAATCTGGGAGATTACCAGGTAGCTGGAGGTCACTAGCAAGCATCACCACTGAAGCTGGGAGATTGCCAGCTAGCTGGAGGTAACTAGCTGGAGTTCCAATATGTTGAAAAAATAGCAAACATCACCACTGCAGCTGGGAGATTGCCAGATAGCTGGAGGTCACTAGCAAGCATCACAACTGAAGCTGGGAGACTGCCAGCCAGCTGGAAGTCACTAGCAAGCATAACCACTGAAGCTGAGAGACTGCAAGCTAGCTGGAGGTCACTAGCTGGAACCTCAATAAGTTGAAAAATAGCAACCATCGCCACTGCTGCTGGGAGATTGCCAGATAGCTGGAGGCCAACAGCAAGCATCAACACTGAACCTGGGAGACTGCCAGCTAGCTGGAGGTCACTAGCTGGAACCTCAATAAGTTGAAAAATACCCAGCAACGCCACTGCAGCTGGGAGATAGCCAGCAAGCTGGAGGTTACTAGCAAGCATCACCACTGAAGCTGGGAGACTGCAAGCTAGCTGGAGGTCACTAGCTGGAACCTCAATAAGTTGAAAAATAGCAAGCATCGCCACTGAAGCTGGGAGAATGCCAGGTAGCTGGAGGTCACTGGCAATCATTACCACTGAAGCTGGGAGACTGCCAGCTAGCTGCAGGTCACTGGCAAGCATCACCACTCTGAAGCTGGGAGACTGCCAGCTAGCTAGAGGTCACTAGCAGGAGTCCCAATATAATGAAAATATAGCAATCATCGCCACTACAGCTGGAAGATTGCCAACTAGCTGCAGGTCACTAGCTGGAGTCCCAATACATTGAAAATATAGCAAGCATCGCCACTGAAGCTGGGAGATTGCCAGCTAGATGGAGGTCACTATCAACCATCACCACTGAAGCTGGGAGACTGCAAGCTAGCTGGAGGTCACTAGCTAGAACCTCAAACAGTTGAAAAATAGCAAGCATCGCCACTGAAGCTGGGAGACTGCCAGCTAGCTGGAGGTCACTAGCTGGAATCTCAATATGTTGAAAAAATAGCGAGCATCGCAACGGCAGCTGGGAGATTGCCAGCTAGCTGCAGTTCACTAGCAAGCATCACCACTGAAGCTGGGAGACTGCAAGCTAGCTGGAGGTCACTAGCTGAGTCTCAATATTTTGAAAAAATAGCAAGCATCGCAACGGCAGCTGGAAGATTGCCAGCTAGCTGGAAGTCACTAGCAAGCATCACCACTAAAGCTGGGAGACTGCCAGCTAGCTGGAGGTCACTTGAAAGCTCCACCACTGAAGCTGAGAGAATGCAAGCTAGCTGGAGGTCAGTAGCTGGAACCTCAAAAACTTGAAAAGAAGCAAGCATCACCACTGCAGCTAGGAGAGTGCCAGCTAGCTGGAGGTCACTAGCAAGCATCACCACTGAAGCTGGGAGATTGCCATCTAGCTGGAGGTCACTAGCAAGCATCACCACTGAAGCTGGGATATTGCCAGCTAGCTGGCTGGAGGTCAATAGCAATCATCACCACAGTAGCTGGGAGATTGCCAGCTGGCTGGAGGTCAATAGCAAGCATCACCACTGAAGCTGGGAGATTGCCAGCTAACTGGAGGACACTAGCTGGAGTCCCAATACGTTGAAAATATAGCAAGCAAGAGGTTACTATCAAGCATCACCACTGAAGCTGGGAGACTGCAAGCTAGCTGAGGTCACTAGCTGGAACCTCAAACAGTTGAAAAATAGCAAGCATCGCCACTGAAGCTGGGAGACTGCCAGCTAGCTGGAGGTGATGATAATGGTGATGGAATAGGGCTTTACGTCCTGTATTTCTGCACCTGATGGGCTAATTAGGACAGGTAGGGACCATGGCAATGAGACGAAGGATGAAACAGCCATCCAACATAGGCTGCACCGGGAATTGAACCCAGGACCCAGTGGATGGAAGCCCAGCACGCTACCACTGAGCTAAGCCCCCACCCCAGCTAGCTAGAGGTAACTAGCTGGAGTTCCAATATGTTGAAAAATAGCAACCATCGCCACTGCAGCTGGGAGATTACCAGCTAGCTGGAGGTCACTAGCAGGAGTCCCAATATATTGAAAATATAGCAAGCATCGCCACTACAGCTGGAAGATTGCCAACTAGCTGCAGGTCACTAGCTGGAGTCCCAATACATTGAAAATATAGCAAGCATCGCCACTGAAGCTGGGAGATTGCCAGCTAGATGGAGGTCACTATCAACCATCACCACTGAAGCTGGGAGACTGCAAGCTAGCTGGAGGTCACTAGCTAGAACCTCAAACAGTTGAAAAATAGCAAGCATCGCCACTGAAGCTGGGAGACTGCCAGCTAGCTGGAGGTCACTAGCTGGAATCTCAATATGTTGAAAAAATAGCGAGCATCGCAACGGCAGCTGGGAGATTGCCAGCTAGCTGCAGTTCACTAGCAAGCATCACCACTGAAGCTGGGAGACTGCAAGCTAGCTGGAGGTCACTAGCTGAGTCTCAATATTTTGAAAAAATAGCAAGCATCGCAACGGCAGCTGGAAGATTGCCAGCTAGCTGGAAGTCACTAGCAAGCATCACCACTAAAGCTGGGAGACTGCCAGCTAGCTGGAGGTCACTAGAAAGCTCCACCACTGAAGCTGAGAGAATGCAAGCTAGCTGGAGGTCAGTAGCTGGAACCTCAAAAACTTGAAAAGAAGCAAGCATCACCACTGCAGCTAGGAGAGTGCCAGCTAGCTGGAGGTCACTAGCAAGCATCACCACTGAAGCTGGGAGATTGCCATCTAGCTGGAGGTCACTAGCAAGCATCACCACTGAAGCTGGGAGATTGCCAGCTAGCTGGCTGGAGGTCAATAGCAATCATCACCACAGAAGCTGGGAGATTGCCAGCTGGCTGGAGGTCAATAGCAAGCATCACCACTGAAGCTGGGAGATTGCCAGCTAACTGGAGGACACTAGCTGGAGTCCCAATACGTTGAAAATATAGCAAGCAAGAGGTTACTATCAAGCATCACCACTGAAGCTGGGAGACTGCAAGCTAGCTGAGGTCACTAGCTGGAACCTCAAACAGTTGAAAAATAGCAAGCATCGCCACTGAAGCTGGGAGACTGCCAGCTAGCTGGAGGTGATGATAATGGTGATGGAATAGGGCTTTACGTCCTGTATTTCTGCACCTGATGGGCTAATTAGGACAGGTAGGGACCATGGCAATGAGACGAAGGATGAAACAGCCATCCAACATAGGCTGGACCGGGAATTGAACCCAGGACCCAGTGGATGGAAGCCCAGCACGCTACCACTGAGCTAAGCCCCCACCCCAGCTAGCTAGAGGTAACTAGCTGGAGTTCCAATATGTTGAAAAATAGCAACCATCGCCACTGCAGCTGGGAGATTACCAGCTAGCTGGAGGTCACTAGCAAGCATCGCCACTGAACCTGGGAGACTGCCAGCTAGCTGGAGGTCACTAGCAAGCATAACCACTGAAGCTGGGAGACAGCCAGCTAGCTTGAGGTCACTAGCTGGAACCTCAGTAAGTCGAAAAAATATCAAGCATCGCCACTGCAGCTGGGAGATTGCCAGCTAGCTGGAGGTCACTAGCAAGCATCGCCACTGAACCTGGGAGACTGCCAGCTAGCTGGGGGTCACTAGCTGGAGTTTCAATATGTTGAAAAACAGCGAGCATCGCAACTGCAACTGGGAGATTGCCAGCTAGCTGAAGGTCACTAGCAAGCATCACCACTGAAGCTGGGAGACTGCCAGCTAGGTGGAGGTCATTAGCAAGCATCACCACTGAAGCTGGGAGATTGCCAGCTAGCTGGAGGTCACTAGCAAACATCACCACTGCAGCTCGGAGACTGCCAGCTAGCTGGAGGTCACTAGCAAGCATCACCACTGAAGCTGGGAGATTGCCGGCTAGCTGAAGGTCACTAGCAAGCATCACCACTGAAGCTGGGATACTGCAAGCTAGGTGGAGGTCATTAACAAGCATCACCACTGAATCTGGGAGATTACCAGGTAGCTGGAGGTCACTAGCAAGCATCACCACTGAAGCTGGGAGATTGCCAGCTAGCTGGAGGTCACTAGCAAGCATCACCACTGACGCTGGGAGATTGCCAGCTAGCTGGAGGTCACTAGCTGGAGTTCCAATATGTTGAAAAAATAGCAAACATCACCACTGCAGCTGGGAGATTACCAGCTAGCTGGAGGTCACTAGCAAGCATCACGACTGAAGCTGGGAGACTGCCAGCCAGCTGGAGGTCACTAGCAAGCATCACCACTGAAGCTGAGAGACTGCAAGCTAGCTGGTGGTCACTAGCTGGAACCTCAATAAGTTGAAAAATAGCAACCATCGCCACTGATGCTGGGAGATTGCCAGCTAGCTGGAGGCCAATAGCAAGCATCAACACTAAACCTGGGAGACTGCCAGCTAGCTGGAGGTCACTAGCTGGAACCTCAATAAGTTGAAAAATTCCCAGCATCGCCACTGCAGCTGGAAGATTGCCAGCTAGCTGGAGGTCACTAGCAAACATCATCACTGAAGCTGGGAGATTGCCAGCTAGATGGAGGTCACTATCAAGCATCACCACTGAAGCTGGGAGACTGCAAGCTAGCTGGAGGTCACCAGCTGGAACCTCAAACAGTTGAAAAATAGCAAGCATCGCCACTGAAGCTGGGAGACTGCCAGCTAGCTGGAAGTCACTAGCAAGCATAACCACTGAAGCTGGGAGACTGCCAGCTAGCTGGAGGTCACTAGCTGGAGTTTCAATATGTTGAAAAACAGCGAGCATCGCAACTGCAACTGGGAGATTGCCAGCTAGCTGAAGGTCACTAGCAAGCATCACCACTGAAGCTGGGAGACTGCCAGCTAGGTGGAGGTCATAAGCAAGCATCACCACTGAAGCTGGGAGATTGCCAGCTAGCTGGAGGTCACTAGCAAGCATCACCACTGAAGCTGGGAGATTGCCGGCTAGCTGAAGGTCACTAGCAAGCATCACCACTGAAGCTGGGATACTGCAAGCTAGGTGGAGGTCATTAGCAAGCATCACCACTGAATCTGGGAGATTACCAGGTAGCTGGAGGTCACTAGCAAGCATCACCACTGAAGCTGGGAGATTGCCAGCTAGCTGGAGGCCACTAGCAAGCATCACCACTGACGCTGGGAGATTGCCAGCTAGCTGGAGGTCACTAGCAAACATCACGACTGAAGCTGGGAGACTGCCAGCCAGCTGGAGGTCACTAGCAAGCATCACCACTGAAGCTGGGAGACTGCAAGCTAGCTGGAGGTCACTAGCTGGAACCTCAATAAGTTGAAAAATAGCAAGCATCACCACTGAAGCTGGGAGATTGCAAGCTAGCTGGAGGTCACTAGCTGGAGTTCCAATATGTTGAAAAAATAGCAAACATCACCACTGCAGCTGGGAGATTGCCAGCTAGCTGGAGGTCACTAGCAAGCATCACTACTGAAGCTGGGAGATTGCCAGCTAGCTGGAGGTCACTAGCAAGCATCACCACTGAAGCTGGGAGATTGCCAGCTAGCTGGAGGTCACTAGCTGGAGTTCCAATATGTTGAAAAAATAGCAAACATCACCACTGCAGCTGGGAGATTGCCAGCTAGCTGGAGGTCACTAGCAAGCATCACGACTGAAGCTGGGAGACTGCCAGCCAGCTGGAGGTCACTAGCAAGCATCACCACTGAAGCTGGGAGACTGCAAGCTAGCTGGAGGTCACTAGCTGGAACCTCAATAAGTTGAAAAATAGCAACCATTGCCACTGCTGCTGGGAGATTGCCAGCTAGCTGGAGGTCAATAGCAAGCATCAACACTAAACCTGGGAGACTGCCAGCTAGCTGGAGGTCACTAGCTGGAACCTCAATAAGTTGAAAAATACCCAGCATCACCACTGCAGCTGGGACATTGCAAGCAAGCTGGAGGTCACTAGCAAGCATCACCACTGAAGCTGGGAGATTGCCAGCTAGCTGAAGGTCACTAGCAAGCATCACCACTGAAGCTGGGAGATTGCCAGCTACCTGGAGGTCACTAGCAAGCATCCCCACTGAAGCTGGATGACTGCAAGCTAGCTGGAGGTCAGTAGCTGGAACCTCAAACAGTTGAAAAATAGCAAGCATCGCCACTGAAGCTGGGAGACTGCCAGCTAGCTGGAGGTCACTAGCTGGGGTCTCAATATTTTGAAAAAATAGCAAGCATCGCAACAGCAGCTGGGAGATTGCCAGCTAGCTGGAAGTCACTAGCTTTTAAGAAACACATGTTGGATAATGTGGTAACGGGTAAAGATAAAGCTAAATTGATACAGATTGTTAAGACATGTGGTAAGTTAAAAGGCAGATATAAAACCAATAGATGAACTTTACAAAACAAATGTTATGAGACAAGTTGACAATATTATCAATGATGAGCAGCACCCTTTATTTAATTATTATACATTGTTAAGATCTGGAAGAAGGTTAGCCCTACCAGTACAACGTACAAATAGGTATAAGAAATATTTTTTATGCAGTAGCATTAGAGTCTATAATCATGTTTATTTTCATTTAATACACAGGCTAGATGTATATAGGTACAGGTAGAAGAGACTTCTTGTAGCCATGTCCACGAACTAGGTTTGATTTGCTGAAACCAGATCGGTGTAAAACAATTCAGAAAGCTCCACTCACATACTTGGTTAAGATTTGTTTCGAAGTTCAGATACACTCATGCTTATCATATACGCAAGACTGGTGATATATATGATGATCCAGTTGATTCTGCTCCGACTGTAGCTCCATCTACTGAGAATTGGCAAATGATTTGTCTACATCTTGTTATCCATCAAGAAGTCGAAAGAAGCCAGAGAGACTTATAGAGACTACGCAATAAATACCATGTGTATTAAATTGATTTTTATTGATCAAACTGATGGTTTTCTGAAATTGCTAAATGACATTTTCTGATTTCAATATGACATTTTTTTGTAGAGACAATAATCATTGAATTCCTTGCTTTCACACAATTTAATAATGCATTTAGTTTTGTAAAACTTGCATTGTCATAAGAGTATTGCTGTTATTACACAGTAGAATTGTAGTAGATCAAGATATTGCATAAGATTGTGCATTTTTTACTTAAATGCTTGTGCCAAATTAGTTTGTGCAAGGTTGTTACAGTATTATAGTGTTACTGTGTGTTCAGAATGATTTTCAAAGTAATGATAATGACTATGGTTGATTAAAGACTTTATGGTTAGAGTAAACAGTAAAACATTTAGATGCAAGATTTTGTAGTCTTAGTACTGAGAGTTGTAAGGTACATAAGCATATGATAAGGTACAAGGTTCTGGTAAACCCTAAGATTTGTTCAAGTTCATATTATACAGCGAGTCCAGTTCAAATTTCCACATTGTGTCACCAATCCAGCTTAAAAGCTACAATATTTACCAGTGTATTGTAAACATTGTGTACGTATTTGCTCGCACATCGATGACTTCACTAATAAATGTGTAGATGACTGGAACTAAGTACGGTGTCGGCGTCAAGTCTGCTGAACACATGTATCGTCACAAATACATCACAATCTGTCAAATAGCTTTGACTCTTTGTTGCTGCTTTGCACAGTTGTGGTTTGGGTTTTTACAATTAGACCAGCAAGAATTGACTAAAGGCCTAGTTCAAAATTTATGAAGCACTGTCTTACCTTCTTTAACTTTTGTTTTGGCACCATCTTTGGCTGGATGTAAATGCTGGGCACTTCATCTGGTGAACCCATCTTCCTTCTGGCTGACACTAGCTGAGCACTTCACAGTCTTGTTTCTGATGATGCAGGTCCAGTTCACTGTGTTCTTCCTCATTGCGTGCACACTGTAAGTGTAACCCTCGGGATCAATAAGGATGTCAGCTCCCCTTTGCTACCCTCCTTTCACGATTCTGTGTTCAGGTGGGGCATGCTCGCTGTTTACAGTTCTGTCCAGACTGTTGCTGGACCTATAACAAACATAGAAAACCCTATAAGTCTGAGGCTAAACATGAATATTTTCGTCACATTTCAGAATGACATGCTAAAATACTTTGTTAATTGTCATTTACATTCAGATTATGTTATACTCATAGTATAACCTGATAATAACCAGCTGAATAGGAAGACTGTAAACAGGTCATTTCCACTTAGATTGCCTAGCATACTTAATGTTATGGATTATTTACATTCAGGTTAACACACTAATATATTTATCCACATAAAGAAATTGCTAGGAATAAAAATAATAAAATCAACTGATAAATGGGACTTACACTTCATCACTAAGCGCGTCACAGTTGTCTCTTTCATCATTGCCATCAGTATGATCACCTGTATCAAACCAGTCATTAGAGCTGTAAAGATAGGAAACAAATTTTGGTAATCAACATAAAAATGTATCCAAAAGTACATATATTTGGAATAGAGTTTCACAAAATTTGGTATTCAAATGCAGTTTTAGTACATCCCAGAGTTTTACAAAATATTGCTAATCTTGCACATTATAGCAATTCGTTTTCGCTGATCTTGTGCATTATAGCAATTAGTTTTCAAAAGCCATAATCTGTACCATGAACTTACATTTCATCGTTGATGTTGTCCACTGTTGTATCGACTCCACGACACCAGGTAGATCTATATCTGCAAGTCGATCATAGTTCTGGTAGTTGACATATGTTGCATTCACTTGAGTAGCAGCATGGGTGGGTTATATCATGAACCAAATTCTGTAAATATACAAAAACATTCTTGTAACAATTGCAACAATTGTTATTTCTTGCCGCCTCCAAAGGTAAATCCGAAACTTTGCGTTTGAAACCCATATCTTATATAAATATACCTGTATTGCTGGACATATAATGGCAACAAATTGCCAACAATAATAATAGACTGATTGCAGTGAATGCAAAGTTAATTAACATAAATGTGACTAGATGTACATGTATCAGCTGTATTGTATAATAATATCTACTTATATAATGGAAGCACATTTTTAAAGAATTTTCCTAAGACATAAATACATCATTATCAGATGAACTGCTACGATGAGTTTGTTTAGCTTTGTCAGCACACTTGAAAACGGTACCCATACATTAAGCCGATAATTTGCGACCTTGATCTTCAACGCCCATAGTTAAACAACCCACGTGATTAAGCTCCGCCTAATAAAGGGCGGTGTCAATCAAACTTACGCTCCGCCCCCTTCAGTGACTTGTGCAGACGTAATGAATGTGCAACATAAGCGTGCCCAGTCACATCGACACATCGTAACAATTTAAACTAAATAGACGATCAAGTCTAATTGTTTATCAACCAGTCTAGTCTATTGGCAATGTTTTGCTTGACTAAACGAAACGTGTAGATGATTGACAGCTCAGTTCAATGCATGGTCAAATCCTGCCATGAAAAATTCCATCTGACTGACTTTCTGAGCCCAATGCAGCTGAGGCAATAATAGTTTAAAGATGGGAAAATTAAAAGAACAGTGCTCCTCTTAGACATGGGACACATTTCATAATTTCTTTATATTACATGTTAGCAATGGTAAAAGGAAAAAAAAAAAAAATTTGTAAAAAGCGCATGGTAAAATTTAAAGGGTAATAATTTGTTGTATACTGTATATATAATGCGGACCACTGGCCGTACAGCATACCAACATTTTTTTGCCACATTTTTATTGAAATTCACAGATCAATTGATCGTTTTAACTGGACATGTTAAAGATATGTTGATATTAAATGAAATACACATGACATGTGATAATTTTATTGTACTGAGATTATATTTATTCATAGCCCATCACTGAGAAAATATTTATTGAATCACTGGCAGTCTTGAAGACAACCAGAGGGCGCATCATGCAGCATAAGGAGGCTTAGGTATCATGCATCTGCGAAAGAGAATTCAGTTATAAACTTCTGGGACCGCAGTCTTAAGACCAGATTTAAAAGTTAAATTAATGTGGAGTAAATTACATATTGCATCCTTATTGCATTGTTGATATCAAACTTTACATAATATGTAATTAACTCCACAGTAATACTTAATAAAAAAAGTTTTCTTCTTTTAACTTGGTCTTTATGAGTTGCCAATGTATACAATCGAATCTCGCCATTAAGACCACTCTAATTTGCAATTGATTTTTCACCTTATGCAACGGGTCATTCATTCCATGGTCTTAATGAAGGTTCCTTTGTATACATTGGCAACTCACGATAAAGACCACGCTACTCTTAACAGTGCTTAATAGGGAAGTGAACTTAGAATACTTATTCTTTCAATCGTGAGTTGCAAGGTATACAATGGAACCTCACAATCACAAGATTTGAGGAAGAGAAATCTTTTAATGTGGAGTAATTTACATATTGCATTCTTTTGGCAAAGTTCCATTGTGCATGGCCCATTTCAAAATTTACATTAAATACAATTACTCCAAATTAACAGATTTCTTCATTCAATGTGGTCTTTTATGTGGAGTTGCTAATGTATACAATGGAACCTCACCATTAAGACCACTCAAGGTGAAAACAATTGCAATTGATTTGCAAATTTGGAATAAATGACCTATATTGCATTGTAATAATTATATCATATTAAATCTGGTCTTAATGGAAGTGACTTTCTATACATTGGCAACTGATAAAGACCACTCAAAATGGTACCTAATAGGGAGGCGAAAAATTTTGCAATTGAAATTATAGTTTGGGTAAAAAAAAGAGGGTGAGAAAAGAATCGTCTTTATTATAGTTGACAGTTGTGAAGTCATCCCCATGGTCTAGTGATTGTGACATCAGTGTTGAAAGACAGATTACTTGCATGGACTGTGGTTCTATTTAGTGTTTTTTTCTAGCCAATCTGGTTTTAAGCAAATTTATCATACTTTTGGGTTTTAACAAACATCTGAAAACTGAAAAAGAGCAAAATTTGAATAAGTTTGTAAGCCCTATTATACAAATATTGACTGGTGCGAGGGCACTAGAAAATTTTATTTGACCCTCAGGAGTGATAGTTGCAACTATTATAGAGCCAACAATCACTCCCTTAGGTCAAATAAAAATTTACTAGTGCCCTCGCACCAGTCAATTTTGTATAATAGGGCTAACAAAGTTATTCAAATTTTGATAAAATATTTATTGAATCACTGGCAATCTTGAGGAAAAATTTAAAAAAGTGTTTCCCTAACTTTATTGAGAGCTATAAAATGGAATGCATAATAACAAGTGCATATGTTTGAGGAGTGCCGTACATTCCATTCATTGGAGACATGATGCTAAGGTTGAATGCTGGCTTTAAAATGTTTCCAATCCAAAACGCTTCCATAGACCATATCAGCTCTTGAAAGTTCTGCAAATGAAATGTAGGAAATTAAGTTTATGATTGAGACACTACACTGCAATTGTGTCATTTAGCAATGCCAGGCAAAAATCACATCGCAAATTCAGAGAATTTTAAGCTGCTAATGTATATATTAAAACCTCAGCATTAATAGGAGGTGAAACGACTATCGAGAGAATACAGTCAATTATAAATATTGTAGATGTCCTCAGTAAAATTTTTACACCAACATAATCCAATTTTGGTACTTACAGGATACATCAAGTCGGTGATGAGTTCCATACTCTCCATTCATTGGCGACATGGTCTATCGAAGCATTTGGAATCAGGGGAACATTTAAGTCAGCATTCAACCTGGGCATCTTATCAGTTCACAGTTCTGCAAGGAAAGTAGGAAATTAGGTATTATAATTGAGACACTACACTGCAATTTGTCATTCAGCAATGCCAGGCAAAATCAAGTCACAAATTGCAAAATATCATGCATTACTAAATATTAATTGGAAAATTAAGCAATGCATGACAGACCTGATAATGCATGTCAATGCAGAACTAAGCTAGGTCGCCACGTCAAGGCCTGCAGTTTTGACCTAGTCCTAACTACACCTAAAGCCGTGAGATGCCACAGCTATCTAACACCACAAGCCAAAAGTGGTTTTCATTTGGCCAGAAAGTCTGGTTAGTTGAACTAAAGACCGTGCTACAACGGTATCTAATTCAACAGCCTATGTTGAAATTGCTGGCGAAGTTAAAGAGAGTAGGACCAATTAATTTTTACCAATATATAAAGTAAGGCACTCTAAGGCCGATAACACTCCTAAGTGCTTATGCCAAAAGGTGTTTAAGAATTTTGTTTTGCATTATACTAAGCTTACTTAAAATTACTATAAAAGAGAAATATAGATAGGATGGGGCTCTACACAATTTTGAGTCCGGGTGAAGATCTTGCAGTCCGTGTGAAGATCTTGCAGTCCGTGTGAAGATCTTGCAGTCCGTGTGAAGATCTTGCAGTCCGTGTGAAGTAATATTTCTACTTTATATGTTTCCCTTATCCCTTTACCGACTAGTAGTGATAAGCCTAATTGGCCCGTGAGGTATAACCTCGATGAGCCAATGTCAGCCCGAAACCCTGGCTCAGGCGCCAGACCAACATTGTCATGCTCCACCGAGCCCCCACAGACCAACTAAATGGTCCCCAGAGAAGGAAATATCAACATATTTAGCCATTACGTAAAAGCGAAGCCGCGCAGAACCCGGCTAAATCTGATAATTACCTCCCCAGTTACCCTATGCCAAACCCAACCGGCCCCGTGAGAACAAGATGGATCAGCGTGTCGTGTACCCAGCACATTCCGCGGCTCCGGCAGGAGGGTAAGACTACTATCTCCGTCGAGCCCCACGTGGTCCTTATTTTACTAAGCCTAAATGGTCCCCTTTGAACAGGACAGATCAGTCAAAGTTAGCCAGACACTGAAGAGCCACCCAATGCCTGATTAAAATCGATTTTTCCAGCAAGCTCGCCAGTTTCCCTATTCCGTATCTCGAAGTCCGCGTGTAGTCCCGTATCTCGAAGTCCGCGTGAAGTCCGGTCCGCCTAAGCCTGGGGAAAAAAATAAAATAAAGAAGAATTATTCATGACAACAACAAACATAACGCACAGCAACATACATAAAAACAGATTCGAAAACTAGCCTATATCAAATATTCTAAAATCAAGACTAAATAAATTTATTTTCTATTTTACCCACTTGTACTAATGCTAATGCGCCCAAGAGAACAAAACAGAACAGCCAAGTCAGCCCGAAACTCCGGCCCAAGCTCCAGACCAAAATGGACATGCTCCACCGAGGCCTCAAGAGAACCTATTCCTATATAAATACATACCCACTTACACATCCCACTTACCCAATATCTAAAATATAAGAAACCCAAAATATAAGGTACACTCCTTGCGCTATCCTCCTTGTCCTCTTGATGCCTTCGTCGTCCGTGGTCCTCCTGTCAATAAAACAAAAAACATAATTAAGCTACAGTAGCTTCGACAAAAAATATCACGATAATCTTGAATGTCAGAATTTTAATGGGAAACCATCCTAACTTTGTTAAGGTTCAAAACCCTTTCTAATGATGTATTACACATAGGTGTACCTTTATTTTTGATCTACGAAATAATGGGATGGTCCATCAGCAATTGAATCTATGGATAATTGACAAGTAAACCACTGCAGTCTCGAGCGGATTGAGCCATGAATGAATTAAATTTTGCCGATTGATTAGCCTAGTGGTTAAGCAATTAACCAGTAAGAACAGGCACTCATGAGCTTCATGAGTTTTCCGAACTTCTCAGCTGCATGTAGTAACGCAAGTAGTGAGTGCCTGGAGCAACAGTATCAATCCATCTAATAGAATCAATCAATCTAATAGAATCAATCAATCAATCTAATAGCATCTATCCATCTAAAAGTATCTATCCATCAGTATCCATCTATCTATAAGTATCTATCTATCTATCTAAAATTATCCGTCTATCTAACTATCTATAGAATAACTTTATTATAACCTGTAAAGGTAACTTATGGCTTGCATAAATATAATGTGCATTAGTGTTGGAGTTCTGCTCCGGAAACAAAATGGGGTTTCAGAAAAAAATCACAAAATGAAAAAGAAACTTGACTATCTAATAGCATCTATCCATCAGTATCCATCTATCTATATAAGTATCTATCTATAAGTATCTATAAGTATCTATCTATCTAACTTTATTATAACCTGTAAAGGTAACTTGTTGCGTTTAATTGCGCAGAGGGGGTTGAAACTGATACCCTGAAACCCTTTTGTTGTAAGATAAAGGTCACATGTTCTACCAGTCTTGAGTGACAACAATAATTTTTCTCCTTCATATGAAGAAAGTTACTCTATTTTCATTGGGTAGCTCTCTTCTTCTAGATTAAGAACATGTAAATTTCATTGCAATGTGATTAGTAGATCCTGAGATATCTATTATCAATAAATTTATTTACATTTAACCACATCTATACCAGTACCAGGTCATTATATCTCAGATAAACCACAGTTTAATCAAGATTATATGAAGTGATAAATGTGTCATTATAATTTAGAAATAAATATTTTAAACTACAGATGTATCATGCTATGTTTGTGGGGTTGAATAAAGTTATGTTGTGGTTAACAATCACAATATAAATCTCCCCAATAAAACCACTATCAAGACCACCGTGTCACAATAGCTCACAATTGTATTCCGCAAGTCCACTGTTCCATCAAGACTACTGAACAGACAAATACATTAAAACGACTAATGAGATCCCCTCACAATTAAGACCTCACAATTTCGGACCTGTCTGCATTCTGTTCTTTATGAAGGCTACTTTGACTATTGCTAGATAGATAAGATAGATAAATAGATAGGTAGTTTAGTAGGTAGTAAGGTAATAAGGTAATAAGGTAATAAGGTAATAAGGTAATAAGGTAATTAGATAGGTAGATAGGTAGATAGAGAGATAGATAGAGAGATAGAGAGATAGATAGAGAGATAGATAGAGAGATAGATAGAGAGATAGATAGAGAGATAGATAGTTATTTAGGTAGATAAATAGCTAGCTAGATAGATAGTTTGCAACATTATATACAAATAGTGTTGAAAATTGATACAACGTAACTTTATAAGGTAAACAAAAAGTGTATATATATTAGTCTTACTGGAAATGATGGTGTCCTAAATCATTTTTGGCTAAGCTGAAATTATTTTAAAGGTTATTATTTATATTAAATTCAACTATATTTACCATATATTGTCACAGAGCCTTGACAAATGGTTGCCATGGCAACGGCAAAGACAGATAAACAGGAGCCCAGGGACAGGAGCACTGACCTACATATAGATATGTAGGTCAGTGGACAGAAGTGACTGACTGACTAATTTTGCGACTGACCAGCAACCAATGATAGGAGACATGAGTTTGTCATGTACAGCATGTGACAGGCAATTGACACCTGTTCAATCAAACAATCAATCAATCACCCAACTTTTAGGCATGAGACAAACTATTTCATAAAATGAAAAAGAAACTTCAAGCACATACAATATTACGGAATTTCAACCTGTACCTCTCAAAGTTCGTCTAACAAGATTAATTGTACTAAATCTAAAGCATGTCCAATTGGAGGTCACAAGTTCAAAAACTGAATTTTATACGACATTGCAAAACGAGTGCAAAAAAAGCCGAAACCTTGACTTTTGTCGTTTTGGCTACAATAAGTATAGGAGATACTGATATAGAATGTTGCACACTTCCTATATAATGTAGCTTTGCTCAAATCCGAAATGACCATCATAGGTGGGAAAATTTTCAGAAATTGTTGAATTGACATGGAATGACTCTATTCAGATTGAAGCTTATTTTTCACTGAATACAGCAAATACAAGAAATGCGAATAACCGCGATATCACGGAAATACTATACATTTGTTCAAATTGGCTAAACATTCATTTGGTCTTGGTAAGGAAAAAGGTACACATGTTTTACACCATTTTGGAAATAGTTTTTCAGTCTTAAAAAAACCTGGGTGGTTTTCATTTGAAATTCTGAAATTAACATTTTTCTATGTATTATTACTCACCTCCTGAAGCTGTGGTCCGTGTCCTGACGTGAAGTCCTCGTCCGTGCCGTGAAGTCCTCGTCCGTGAAGTCCTCGTCCGTGAAGTCCTCGTCCGTGAAGTCCTCGTCCGTGAAGTCCTCGTCCATGAAGTCCTCGTCCGCCATCCGTCCGTCCGCCATCCGTTAGCCTGAGCCAGGGGAAAAAAAAGGTACGCAATAAAAATGGCCAACAACATACATCAAATACAACATACATTAAAACAGACAAAAACTATTCTAAAATCAGACTAAACATATAATTAACATTTCTACTTATTATATCTCCTATTCTACAATCCAACTTAAATTATGATTCCCTTATTAATTTACCCAATATTTACGGCTAAATGGTCCCCAGCGAACAAGACAGACCAGACAAAGTTAGCCTGACACTAGTGGGCCGCCCAGTGACAGACCAAAGTTAACCAGCCCAGCAAGCGAACCAGTTTCCCGAACTCCTATCAAATCTAATAATCCCCTTAAATCCCAATTACCCATTGAAACTATTACGAAACCCAAAATAGAAAAACTCATCAATCCTGCTCCGCCTGTAGCCCTCCTGGTGGTCCTCGATCAACCTAAAACAAAACAAAAATGAAATGAAATCGTAACAAGGCACTACGAATAAGAAGGCACTAATAACAAGGGCTTAGGGCTGTACACCTTTATCTTCAAAACGATATGATACGTATCACGATACAGTAAAACCGATACGATACGTATCATGATTCGTATCATTTAACTATGTCAGTCAGAACAAATTAAATATATTATAAAACCTATGATAAGCTAATATAATAATAAGAGAATATTGAATTTAATGAACAAGTCATTATTTTAACTTTAATTACATGAGGACTAACTCAAGTGACTAGACTCAGAGCACAATTTTACTCAAAACATCTGGGCATCACATGCGTCTTTCGTCCAAAACGCCGATCTGAATATTGTTTAGTGTACCGTTATTATTACATAATGGGTATCAATACCCGCATCATTGTCCTGGTACCGGTATTTAAACGGTATATCAAGAACCGGTGTAGGCCTACAGGTTACAAGGCACTACACTAAGCGACAGTGAAATTCGCCACGACAATGTGATTCGCCACTCGTAATAAAGTGCAATAAACTATTAGATGGCTGTTGGGGTGACAGAGTGTCAATTATACAGTTAGTTTTAACAAATCATGAACTTGCAAGGTGTATAATTCAGTATAGGCCTAAGGGGGGTGGCGCACCTCGTTGTCGTGGCGAATTTCACTGTCGGCGAGTGTAACGAATAACAAGGCACTAACGAATGACGAAAACTAATCAACAAACGAAAACACATAACTTACCATCTTCCCAGCAAATCCTCGACTGACGGTTTCCTGAGCTCTCAGCTGAATTTATAGACATTCCCATCTCAGCGCGCGCAAGGACGATCACGTGATACGCGCTGCCTTTGGCGCCCTTGCAGTAGCGTAACCAAGGATGAAGTCGGAGGGGTTTCGAAATTATAGCCTGCTTAGATGTATGGTAAACCCTCCATCCCTATTATGATCGCTCCAGTCTACGCCCCTGCAACATTCAAAATGCCCGATATTTTCAATCTTAACGTGTGTTATGGATATCATGGATTTATTGCGTACCAGTTGATCGAATTTCAGGAACTGACGCAGAATGTTTACAGGTGGGAAAAAGTTCGTTTTAATATCTTGTTTAGTGGTGTTTTATTCATAGAGGATGGGTCCCGGGCCGCCATGATTTTCATAGTTGATAGCTGAAGTCTAAGGCAAAAATACGAGCTTTTCTAACGTGCGCAAATCTTTACAAGTGATATATATATCTTACATTAAGTGTAGGTACGTAGAGGTGAATTGCTTAAATAAAAGGGAAATCAGACAATATGTCTGATTTTAATGTGCCCTAAAAAGATTGTTTTCAAACATGTAGCGGGTGTCCGCTCGATAATTAGCCAAAACTGTGCAATTATTCTTATATTGTTTGTAGTTAAACAATAATTGTCTGATGTCTTGGCTGAATTACAAAAAACTATTGCGTGGATCCGGCAAACAATTTTCGTCTGAAATACAACTGTTATAATTTATATTAATCATGGTTTTCAAATGTATCTATAGGCCTATATCTACATTTAAATTTCCCAATCACCGTCATTTAACTGTATTTAGACTCTGAAAACTGTTACCTAAATAAGTTATGAATTTAAGAATATATTTTTCTAAAGTGTTATGATGCCATTTATTGTAAATTCGGGCCATATAATTTCATCTTCTTTCGTACATGAACGTATTTACGTTGCACCTGTTTTGCTTGCAAGCGTTATAATATTGCGAATTTCGTTAATAATATTGTGATAATTTGGATGAGTTTATTTCTAACTTGGTCATTAGAAGTAGGGTAAAGTTGGGTAATGTGGGCATACGTAATTAGGGAAAAGGCATCATTCCATTTGTTTGATTTTCTATAAGGGCATATGATATGTATATATATATATATCCATAATATTTTTGTTACAAAAAAACTGCCCATATTAAACCACAGTGTTGATTTTATGGGCACCTCATACTAAGAATATGAGCACTGCAATGCCCACATTAAACTATACTAATTTCAACTATAAATGCCGTTTAATATAAGCTAGATAAATGTTTAATATGAGCACACTTTATTAATTCAGTTTCTTGCATGTCCAATGAATTAATGTACCTTAAAATATTTTGTAGTTATTATATTCAGCAGACAAAACTAGCTTTTAAGACATAAAGCATGTAGCATACGCTAATTTGGTGTAGACATATCAACCTGGTGTTATTTTTTTTTTCATAACAAATACTCTTTTCTTTGATTCTCACTCATTTGCAAGTTATGTCAGCAATTCTCAGAGCAGCCTAAATTGTAACATTTTTAGGTGTGTGCGATATGTAGGCCTCCCTTCTACAGTTTATTCTCTGGTCTGTTTGGGTTTCTAAGCTGTTCAATTTCAGTTATAATCGCAAAATGTGCTTAAAGTAGTTACGTACCGTCGTCCATAGGACTAATATTTTAGATATATATGAATGTCCACATGTATGTCTTTTGGTCTTGTTTACATACAGTGTATATATCATAGAGAAGCACAAAATAGATATAAATGTTACTAAAAAGTCACAGTCCAACATGCTAACTCTTAGAAACCCCTGTACAATTAATTTGAATTTTCCTATCTTTGCAATGATATTTTTTTTGCTACTTTGTCATTAGTATAGCCAATAATTATGACCACAAAGAAGCATCAGAAATTACAATGGAGAATATTGCACACTCCAAGTTATTTCTGTCCAAATAGTTTTTATCAGAAAGTTGGTATTTGAATTGTGGTGAACATTTCTGTCTTTTTTTGTGCTGTTCCATGCCATTTGTGGAAAAAACAGGTGGACATTTATTTTGATATAATATGATATATGATATGTATTAATATTCTGTTGCTGTCTGCATAACATTGAAGACTCGTGGGGATTGTTTTTTTTTGTTTTTTTTTACATATGGGCAAATAGCACTAATAATAGTATTTTCTTTGGTTTAGCACAATGGGTAAATAATGATAGCAAATGCACTTAAGAACAAACTTGATGAAGGCTTTATTACAAAGGCTTGAATCAACAAAACAGGAAACTGAACTGTGAACTCCAGCTCAGCAATACCACAGGAATTGAACTGTGAACAACAGCTCAGCAACAATACAGGAATTTAATCTGCTAAAACTAGCCACTTTTTTATGCACCAGTGAACAAATAAGAAACTGAAGACTTTTTGTTTTCTGCAGGATCCTCTTATAGTGTTAAATAAAAACAAAACAAAACATAGGCTGCTTTAGAAGCATATACCCTCGGCAAATTTGAGAAAATAAAACAATGGTTAATGACCTAAGTGTAAAATATGACAATAGCTCTGTGAATTATTTATGGTAGCCCAAGATGTGAAATATATTTCAATACAATTTTGGAATACACTAATCAATTAGATAAACAGTAATCACTAATTAGTGAAGTGCTTATAAATAATAGGAGAATGAACAAGTTCATTTGCCTGTTACTTAGGTGTTTTTTTGTTTAAGTTAAGCACAGGGTTGTTGATAAAAAAAAATAGCTAACTATGGTTTTACCAATTGTGTATTGGACTTCATTTTCCAATGCCCTGGTATGATCAGCCGTGACAATAAAATTAGCTTTGCCAAACGAGTCATTTCTGTGTTTTGTGTTAATTAGCACTGTAAACAACTGACATGAAATCGGAAATTTTAAAGATGATTTTAGCTTTAATTAGCAAACTATTGTTCCCCGTGCATGCCATGTGTGCGATTAGCCGTTACAGCAGCTACTGTGTCACTATGCGCAGGTATTTAAAGTGACTTTTGCTGTGACATAACTTTCCAGAGTATAGTTGTGAATTTAATTCTGAGTTTATATTCTTCACTGTCATTTTGTAGTGCACTTAGGCCTTTGATGCCACTCTCATTTGGGTATGTAATTGGCGCATTTTAATCATCATGGGCGGATCCCCTGGACACCCCCCCCCCCCTGGATCCGCCTATGATTAGATATCTATTGTGTTTATATGTGCGATATTATCATTGATACTGGCTATTTATGTATTTTTCATTTCTGACAAATGAAAATTCTTGGATTTTATTTTTTCATTTTGCAATGGTCAATTGCCATTGAACCATAATTTTTCACTAATGAATTTAATTTCCATTTGGAGAATGTATGATGACTCAGTTTCACATGGGCTTAAAAGCCACAGATAAACATATAAGCAGACCTGAGGCAAAGCGATTTTATGACAGATTATTTGCGGCCTGAGTTGACATTTTTACATGGGATAATTTATGTCAGGAAATATACTTCAATTTTCTGACTAAATGTGGCATTCTTCCGAAGTTATTCAGTATTTATTTGTCAGCTGTCAAAAGTTCATTGAACTCAAAGAACTGAGCTGTCAATAATCTAATATTTTAATCCGTCTAGGCAAGGTGTGCATGACCAGACTGCCTGGCCCGCTCATATGACACAATAGTAATATTGATTGTAGTGATTTGCATGTTTTCTGCTCAGTGACAGGAATAAATTATATTTTCCATTGATTGATTATATTGAAGTTGTATTATTATTATCCCATTCAAACTGTCAGTCAGTTAAATCAGTCAGTTGAACTCAGCCAAGTCAGTCTATCTGTCAGTCAGCACAACAGACCATGACAGCAGATAAATAGTCATTTAGGCAGTCAGACAGTCATTGATTTTATTACTGTAGCCTGAGCATCACTTGAAAATTGTAGATTCAGTGACGTAAACCTCAAAGTGGTCATCAGCATTTTTATTTTATTTTTTTTAATAAATTAGGTTATAGTGTATTTTGTCATCGTGCCCCCCCCCCCCCCCTTCCCCATAGCACCACCACTGAGATTCATGTAGACCTGTGATTTTCTATCAGGACTAAAATCTTCTTTTTTTTTTGGAGTTAGCCCAATAACTTCCAAACAAGCAACTACATTAATTAATTAATCTTGCTATATTTGTCTTAAAAAATGGGTCCTATTATACCGTGACATTTTGTAATCTTTTTCCATAACCTTGCAAAAATCATAGCAACTTTCGAAATTATTGTTTTGTCCATACAATTTAATAAAAAAAAGTTTAAAATACAAATAGGCCAAGCTGCTCCATAATTAATTAATAACCATATAGTAATTGCTCCTAGAAAAACACCTGTATGCTTACTATATATATATAAGAGCTGTAAATGAGGTTTCATCCAGATAGGCTATGTTTGCAAGGCTTCTGGAGTGTTTAAGCTGTGTTTTTTGTTGTAAAAGAAAAACTATCAAAATCATAATTCAATAAATTCAGACTTGTCTTGAGACATTCAATCGCTTTACATTTATCTATAATCTTTTGAATCTATTAGTTCCTTCAGTCATGCAGATATATATGAGTGTTTTTAGCTTATTCTGTACTTTCACATTTGGCTGGAACACTTTTGCCGAAGATAGATGGATAGACATTGGGGGGGGGGGGAGGTAGATAGATAGATAGATCGATAGATATAAGGGGGAGGGGTATATGTTAAAAAATGACAGGTACATAAAATCACAGATATAATTTAAAATCAATCAATCATAAAAATATATAAAACTAATTTATAAAATAAAATACACAAGTGGACCCAGTAGCATTGACACTGACATTGAGGTGCTCAATAGGCACTTGCCAGCACCAGTTATAAATGATCATTGTTACTAGAGTATACTTCTCACTTACTGCAATATTGGTGTTAATTTTTTTTTTTTTACTTCAGATCCCACAGAGCTAAAATCTCCAATCAGTGCAATTGACCAGTCGCTTCTTAAATATATACGTTGTTTTCTGGTGTTATCAGATTTGTGGCACTGACAACTGAGGCTTCCAAGTTGGTTTTAACTAGTTTTATTGTCTATTAACAAGCATGACATGACAGCCTGCAATTACAAAGAAACAATGCATGTAATTAAACTGCCATGAACAACAACATATATATTTATACACCTATAAATATAATTATACCATAATTTCACCTACCCTGCTTGGGCTGCCATTGCTGCTTCTTGTTGGAAAGTGTCTGACCTAATTCAGGTCAGTCAGTTGATCAAAAGGTCAGCTGACCAGGTGTCCTAATTCCACTGACACCTGGTGCCACCTGGAGATTAACTAAGTAATCACCAAGGAAGACCATCTCATGTCCTAATTAGTCAGTGCTAGTGCCACACACACCCTGGCCCCAAAGAAGTTGTCCTCAACTTAACTTATACATTTATAAATCCAAGAATTATGATAACCTGTATGACCTAAATGTTGACCTAACCATACACGTATAATAACATAAGTCCACGGTATTACCATTATACATCTTTATTCATGAATTAATTGTACAACAATAACATTAGTAAGATGATGCTTATGTTATCATGTGCATGTGCAAGTTATTTTAACCAAGATCAACATGAACATTACATACTTCCTATTTGCTTCAACACTTGTTGCAACAGGTCAGCTTTTGTCTGTTGCATGACATACTCACCACTTAGTTGCCAAGCTGGTCGTCTTCGAACACGTGACGAACGACGAACCGGCGGTGTTGACTCTGGCTCATGTTCTGGTTCTGAGGCTTGAGAATTTGGACTGAGTTGGACTTGCTGTCGCTGTGGACCTTGGGGACTTCTATCAAGTCTCCTGCGGGGTGACTGATCTATCACAGTGTCCTCAGGTTCATTTTCACTTGACGCAGATTCAGACTCCTCCAAAATCTCGTGCCTCACATTTGTCTTATATCGATTGACTGAAATGGAGTTTTGAAGTCTTGACTGGGACCTAGTAAGTGGTCTCTTACCAGTAGTCCTTAACACCTCAACTGATGACTCAGAACTGTTCGAATGAGTCGATACTGGAGAAAATGTCCTCCTAATCCTTTTTGGTTTAGGTAGTTCTCCCATGACTGTTGGTGTTTCTGGCATGAATCCAAGAGGCAGAAGCAGATTACGATGAAGTCTACGTATTCTAGCTTTGGGGTTGGCCTCTTCTTGGACATCATACACAGGCAAGTCATCTTTAGGAATTCCCATCACCTTGTAAACTTCTTTCTCCCATACATGGTCAAGTTTGTGAGGTCCTTCCTTAAAACTAACTTTCCTTACCAGAATTCTGTCGCCAATCTCCAAATGAGAAGCTCTTGCTCTCCTGTCATAGGCGTCCTTTCCTTTCTGACGTTTCTTCTGCGCCTGTTTCATAACTTGTTCGTATGCAGATTTCATGGCCTCCCTAACACTTTCCACATACTTCAAATAATCAGTGTTAGAATCTGTAGACAAGCCTCTGATGATCTCTGCTGATAACCTAGGCTTACGTCCAAACATCAAATGAAATGGAGAGTATCCAGTTGCCTCATGACGAGTGCAGTTATAAGCATGGACTACATACTGGACGTGGTCTTTCCAGTAAGCCTTGTCTTCATCAGGTAGACAGGATAACATGTTGAGTAATGTAGCATTAAAGCGCTCAGCTTGAGCATTTCCCTGGGGATGGTATGGAGTAGTGTGCGTTTTTGAGATACCCAACAAGTGACAAAGTTGCTTCACTAACTTCGCTTCAAAATTTGGTCCCTGATCGGAGTGCAACCGGGCAGGCATCCCGTAATGGTTGACAAAACGATCAAGGAGAATCTTAGCAGTTGTTCTTGCAGTTTGGTCCTTCGCAGGTACGGCTTGTGCGTACCGTGTGAAGTGATCCGTGACAACTAAAATGTTCGAGCATCCACCCTTACTTGTCTCCAAAGAGAGAAAATCCGTGCATACCAAATCCATGGGGCCTGAAGATTCCAACTTCCCCATTGGTGCTACATGTCCTTTTGACTTCCTCCTCAAGCACGTGGAACAGCGCCTGATGTACTTGGACACAACGTCGGCCATCTTGGGGAAGTAAAATCTCTCCTGCAGAAGCTCCAAAGTTCTGTCCACACCAAGGTGTCCCATGCGATCATGAAGTTGAAAAAGCACATCCTGTTGAAGACCACTTGGCACCACCAGCTGCGTAGCATCTAACCCGTGCAACTGTACGGAACGTTGTAGGAGTCCATCCTCACCGACATGCAACTTATTGCGCTGTCGCAACATGTTCCGTCCATATACTGAAGTTACTCTCTTGTTGGGGTCAACTAATGCTTCCAACACTTCCTGAATGGTGTCATCTTTCTCTTGGGCCTCCAACCAAGAATCGACATTCTAGTGTCCCATCACTGTAGAAGCAAAGCACACTTCTGTTGGCGGAGAAGATCCATATGCAGAAGCAAGGTCTGGTACACAATGTCCCTGACATATTGCACTGATTGTAGAAGAAATCATTTTCTTCCAAGTGTCACCTGACAACCGAGACAATGCATCTGCATCTGTCAGACTTGCAGCTGGTTTGTAATGTATGTCGAAATCATAGTCACATAAAGCGGCTGCCCACCATTGTTCACAGGCGTCCAACTTTGCGCTCTTCATTACGTATGTCAAGGGGTTATTGTCTGTCTTGACAATAAATCTGGAACCTCTGAGATAGTCTGCGAATTTATCCGTCACTGCCCACTTTAAGGCTAGGAACTCTAACCTATGAGCAGGGTACCGACGTTCACTCTCCGAGAGGCTACGACTTGCATAAGCAATGAAACGCAAGCGTCCTTGGTCATCCTTTTGGTACAGGACTGCTCCCAGTCCGGAAGACGTAGCGGCATCAGTGTGTAACTCAAATGGTTTCGTGAAGTCAGCATATGCTAAAACAGGTGCTGTGGTGAGAGCTTTCACCAATGCTTCGAAGCTCTGCTGTTGTTCCTCCTGCCACTTGAACGGGGGAAGTGCACTTTGTGACTTGGTATTGGCTTTAGCTTTGGTTGCTTTGGCCTTTTGTCCACGCAATAGAAGTTGCAAAGGTTCGCTCTGTTGTGCGAATTGGGGAATAAATCGTCTGTAAAAACTTGCAAATCCCAAGAATCTCTTTATGTCTGGGTGATTCTGTGGTACCGTCCAATTCTTCACTGCCTCAACTTTGTCGGGGTCTGTCGCCACTCCTTCTCTAGTCACCCAGTGACCAAGATATTTGATCCTGTCCTTAAGCAATTCAAACTTTTTCGGGTTGACTTTGAGTCCACAGTGTTGCAACTTCTGGAGTACACCCTCCAATTTCTGTAGATGATCTTCAAACGAGTTGCCGAAGACAATTATATCATCAAGATATAGAAGACAGTGAGATAGGTTGTCCGATCCCATGCACAATTCGATCATTCGCTGGAATGTGGCGCCTGCGTTACAAAGACCGAAAGGCATTCGCACGAATTGATAAAATCCAAGGGGTCCGGCCGTAAAAGCAGTCTTCGGCCTGTCAGTGGGGTCACCCTCCACTTGCCAATATCCACTTTTTAAATCCAAGGATGTGAACCACTTCACACCCACTAACCGGTCGAAGATATCCTGTGGCCTCGGTAACCCTTGTGCATCACGAACTGTAAGAGAATTCAGCTTGCGGTAGTCGACGCAGAATCTTAATGATGCATCTTTTTTTCTGACGAGAACTATGGGTGATGCGAATGGCGAGGATGAAGATTCTATAATTCCTGCTTTCAGCATTTGATGCAAATGTTGCCGTACTTCCTCTCACATGGAAGGTGGTATCCTGCGATAAGGCTGTTTGAAAGGTTTTGAACCCTCCTCCAATTGTATTGAATGCCTGTGCCCTTTGGCATGTCCCAAATCAAAGTCGTGTGTAGAAATGGCCTCTTTATTCCTTTCTAACATCTGCATGACAAGTCCCCGCCGGTCCCTTGAAAGATGTGCGAAATCGAATAAATCCGCTACTGATCCAGCAGAAGAAGTAGTCTGTTGTTGAGCGACTTGCAGAACAACTTCTTCAGCCTTGGCCAAAACTGTGTTAACAGGTATTGTGACATCGATCCTGCTGGGATTGAGTACCTGTAGCATCACATGTGGGCTTTGGTCCACTTGATCCATGATGATCGGAGTAGCAATCAAGCCTCCGGGCAATGTCACACCGTGACTGGACACTAACATTGCATGACTCTGACAAGGTAAGGGAACACCATCAGCAACAGTGCAAGTAACAAACTTACTAGACTGCGAAGCAATTGTCTCAGCCCTTTTACAGGTGACTGGCAAACTAGTAACATGAGTTACGGAACTAACATCATTCAATTGAATATTCAAACATTGGAATGCACATTTCCAAGCTTTTGGTGCACGGTATTTCGCAAAATCAGCAACACCAAACTTATGCACTAAACGTTGCTTACACAAATCAAAACAGTGTTTTAAGACATTAGTGCCCAACAAAACTGGTACATCTTTGTTAAAAGATGTTTCATCAACAATTAACAGTAATACCTGTAAGGCGGCTCGAGAGCCTAACACTGATTTTGGTAATCTGATTGTAGCTTCTATGTACCCTTTGTATGGTAACGGATGACCACCAGCGACTTCAATGTTGATCAATTTCCCAAGATCTTTAATTTCTGTGTGTCGCTGTAATTTCTGTTCAAAGAATGAAAGGCTAACTGTGCTTACCTGAGACCCAGTGTCCACCAAACAATAACTCTTGTGACCAAAAATGTCAATTGCAGAAGTGCAACGTGGTCCGACAAATTGATCTTGAATATTGCTGTCGGCGTTAGGGCGATCAATGTTAGCAACATGTGCATGTCCCGCGGCACATGTTGGCCTTAGTTTAATGGACACGAACGCTTAAAATGACCTGTTTGACCACATTTATAGCATTTATCTGATGTTCTACTAGTTTTCTTCTCGCCTGGTGAAGTTGATTCTGTTGGCTTACCAGCATCTGTTTGTCCTCGACCACCGTTTCCCTTTCCGCGACCTCGCCCTCTCGCAGATTTGGTAGGTCCTGCTGCCGGAAGACGGGACTCAAAGTGTCGTGAGTCGTGCCAGAATTTGATCCAACTGGTCTTGAAGATTCGGCCTCTTCTGTTTATCTTGAACAGAATGGCTGGCAATCTTGGCTTTGGGACCCTTTTGTTCTTTCTTTTCATTCCCAGTCCCAGTGGTTGTTGTCTGCTCTGCCTCTATTTCGCGGGCCACCACTAACAAATCTTCATATTTGGCCTTGTTGTCAAAGCGGTGTCGCAAAGCATTCCTCATCAGGTCCGAACGTAAACCCCTCCAGAACCGCTCTCTCAGCATGGACTGTTTCTGGTCCCTGGATATATGAGATAACGTTGGACTGGCCAGCCAACTCTCTAGTCTACAGCCCCAACTGTTGACTGACTCATCCTTCTGCCTGCAGCTACGTTGTCATCCATGTTGGCTGAAGTGGCACCCACACTGTACCTTATGTGTTCAAGTTCAGTCTTCAGACCATTCAATTCTGTACGCAGGTCAATATTTTCTAATTGTTGCTCCACCTAACTATCTGAGGCTCTTCTAGCTTCCCTGCGATAAGTCTCGACAAGATCCTTCCAATACCTGGCTTCGGATGCAGCATCCATAAATGTAAGCTCTTTATCAGGTTGCTTGACTACAGCATCCCGCAGCTCACCATTCTCACTCATGATGATGTGTAAAACTGAAGTACTGCAACAACAAACATCAACCTGTGATGCATTCAGAAAATAGGATAGCACCAATCAACAATGTGCCAACTATGCACAAAAAGGGTGACACAGTATGTCCCACTTTGTAAGTATCAATTAACAATTGATCAAAATATGCAAAGTATGCAAAATCAATCAATAAAATTTAAAATTGTGTGTGTCTCATACAGGAACAAAATCAATAAATTTGACAAGTATCAAATTCAGTTGTAATTACTGAAGTAAAATTGAACTTATGCTAGAATAAATCTATATTCAATTTTGGCAATAAATCTACTCAACTTCCTTGAACTAGTGTTATGGCACTGCAATGCTAATCACACTGATATGGGAAATTCTGGAATTAATTGATCAATGGCCTGGCAGCTCAATCAAGGATTGAATAGTAAAATAATGTCAACAACTCAATACTGTACCCTACAATAACGATAATGATGTGCACCTCACTGCAATTTAATATGTTATGTATTGAACATCATGATAAATTATGAAATAATTTCAAGTCCATCAGCAACTCAAAAGTCCATGAGTGTGAGTTCAATAATAGATATGTCGCAAAGTCTTTCCAAAGTTCATTCAACAAAATGTCATCAATGTGCAACAATGCTGTTTCAACATCTAATATTATGCAATAATATCAGTGAGGTACCAGAATAGAAAACAATTGTAATTCTACTAAAATGTCTTAATATAAGTGTCAAGTTTATACAAACTTCAAGTCCTGTAATGCTAATTAATAATACGCTTGTCAAAATATGTGCTACTTAACTATGGGAGAGCCCCAGCACTCGCCCTGTGCTCGCTCACCCAAAACAATAACAATTCTTAACAAGGTACAGTACAGTACTTTGAGAAAATAAATGTACTCAGCTGTCAATTTGTGCAATTTCAAATAATTGTAGATCCTTAAATGAATAACTCCTTGCAATGAACACAATTCAACATATCATAATTTCACATAATATGATTACACACCTGTTGCAATAATGGAATTACACCTTTCAATGCAGAAGTAGCAAATGAAAATAATTCACAACAGCATGTAATTGAAAAGCAAATTTTGTGGCAAAGAACCAATCAAAATCAGTACAAATTGCACCTCAAAATTTGTTGCAAAATTAATTCACAATATATCAATTGCCAATATCAAAGTCCGGTCATAGACACCTTAATGCATGAGCAATTAATCAATTAAAAGTTCATATATGCTTGTATGCAGACTGCTTGGCACATACCTCAAGTGTCTTCAGAAATTGATGTTCTTTTCTTACTGGAACCTTGAATCCTTGGTGTGGTGCATGTCCCTCCATGTGTCGTGTTCATTGGTCCCATGAAGTCCATAACATCAGTTGATAGCAGCTCCTTGCTGTTCTTCTGAGGTCGTTGACCATGGCTCACATCGTGGCCTGGCCCCTGGAACGTCTTCCACTGTGTCCTGGCTGGTCCTTGGCCCTTGAACACTCCTCTGGACCGGAACACGGAACTTGCACTTCCAGTAAATGCTGGCTGTACACCCTGGACCTTGCAACTTGCAACGCGTTGACTTGTTAATTGCACAGCCCTCCAACACTCTTCAGTAGAGGGGGGGGGAATGGCCAACCATGCTCTGCTACCATGTGGCACTGACAACTGAGGCTTCCAAGTTGGTTTTAACTAGTTTTATTGTCTATTAACAAGCATGACATGACAGCCTGCAATTACAAAGAAACAATGCATGTAATTAAACTGCCATGAACAACAACATATATATTTATACACCTTTAAATATAATTATACCATAATTTCACTTACCCTGCTTGGGCTGCCATTGCTGCTTCTTGTTGGAAAGTGTCTGACCTAATTCAGGTCAGTCAGTTGATCAAAAGGTCAGCTGACCAGGTGTCCTAATTCCACTGACACCTGGTGCCACCTGGAGATTAACTAAGTAATCACCAAGGAACACCATCTCATGTCCTAATTAGTCAGTGCTAGTGCCACAGATTCATACTTCATTAATGCTAGAGAAAGACTTTTAAATACAGTTTAATCAAATATTTAAGTAATTAATATGTGCAGCTAGATGTCATCTCAGATGGGATAGGAGCTAGTGTTTTCACATAAACCAGAGCTGATCCCCAAACTCAGCTGAAAGATTCTCTTTTGAATTTAACTAACACTAAGTAACAGTGCATCCCCAACTATTTATTAATAATGAAGGCGTATAACAGAAGCTAGAATGAACGTATTAAATGTAAGACTAAGTCCTTGAAAACTGAACATTCAAATGCAAATCAGGTTGACATCTCCCCAGTAAACAGTGCATTTTGATTTAAATTACAGGTACTCGGGTCGACTGCAAGGTAGATTGAAATTTCTTCTATTCCTGAAATCAAGAAGATAGAAACCAGGCAAAAATCTATACTAAGGTATGTCGAAGTATATATACATGATATAGAATCATATTTTGTAATAACACTTCCATGATCTAATACAATGTAGGTCGGTTTTGGCTAATGAAATAAGTGATATTTTATGTACATCATGATTTTAACTTCTTTTACCTTTTTTTATATTTTTTATGTTTGTCTAACCATTTGATTCTTAACTATCATTCATGTAAATATATTGTATATACTATGTGTATAATTATGATTATTTTTTATCATGGGTCATAGTAGTACATTTTCAGAATCAGATAGTAATAAAAATTGAAAGAACAAATACACAGTTAACTATTATTCACTATATATTGAAGATAGAAGGAAAAGGACAAAATTGAATGCAGTATCAGTTATTTCTACTTTTTAAAATTTTTGTGGACATTTATGTAGTATATATGGTATGTTATGAACACATCATTTACCGTTACATACTATTATGATTATTCAGATTTTTCATTTAATTTTCCGTGATAGTTGTGGATCAAGCTCCACAACAGAGGACCACTGGATTACGTAATGAAATAAATGGTATGAGGCTTATGTTGTTCCCACTGAACAGTGAACATTAACATCCTGAAGAGTCATCACTGCACCTGGTATGATATTAGTATTTCCTACAATTTGTAGTCAATCAGTTTGTTAAGCAATCAAATCGTTAGTGTCCTAATTTTTTAATGACGAAGTGGCTTGATGCCATAAGACTTGTTATTTTAGGGCGTTTAATTGGAGTAACCATGTCTCACTAAGTGCTATGGTCAACTCTTTTCAAATTTGATGTCACCACATCCAGTCTTTTTTCGTGTGAAATTTACGGAAGCTATGAAAGGACCCTGATGTTCCTTATGCTTGATGGACAATACACCGATGCAAAATTGTTTAACAGACCTCATTTTACACAGAAATATGTCTTAATGCTTTGTTGTTTTATTGTTTCAGATGAAAGAAACTTCTTGTTGGATGCTGTGACTTGGGCCTGCAAAAACTATTGAAACAACAGATTGCTAAATTGGTGGCAGAAACTGAGCAACTTTGATGAATGTGACAGCATCCAAAAAAAAAAGGAATCGGATTTTCAGTATCAACAGTTAAACATGCAACATGCAACCTCTTTCAGTCACAAGGCAAGGACAATTGGTGCTCTAAAAATGTGCCAAAAAGAACATTGAGGTAGATAGGTGACTGAACATTCCTTCTCTTGCTCAATCAGGCAAATGATTAAGCAAATCAACCAGTGGTGCATGTACAGCTGGGTTTTTGCATAACAAGCAATTTCTGGAAAACCCTTCAGTGCCTCTCGCGCCAACAGCGTTCACATGACCACTACCAGCCAATCACTGCATGGCTTCTTCGAACTCAGATTCGCCATTGCACTACAACTTCCTCCACCAACTTTAATAATTACAAATATTTCGTCACTTGAGACCAACTGCCTGCCTCTACGACCACTCCCGTTTCTTCACGACATCTCGCTTGACTGGGCAAGTGCCAGAAAAAAACTTGTATTTAATTTAATTAAACGGTTACATTAAACAAATATGAATACTTCGTTGCTTGTTGACAATTTCCAGGAATATTTTTGCTTTATGCAAAAATGAGAATAGGTTGAAACTAACCAAACTGGTTGTAATCAGTATATTAGCTGCTGTCTGTGAGAAACATTGGCTGGTATGTTGCCATATATTTTGACTGATTGCTTAGGGCAGCCCCTCTTTATGTACAACAGTTTTTTTCAAAGTTGTAAAATAGCTATATCATGTGCCAATAATAATTATTAAACTGTGGAACTTGCGTTTTGTCTTCTGTTAATGAATTTATAATTTGGGTCATTAATTGGAACTGTGAGATAAGAGTCTTTTCACAGAGCAGCCCTGAATTCAGGAAGACATCAGTCTTTCTTCCCCTCTTCAGATCCCACAATTTACAACTAACCTATAAATGAGGGAAATTTTTGGTGTACAAATGATAGGCCTACAATAAATTCAAGGTCATAATACCTGGCACCAGTCGTTAAAGACAAATGCGGGTATCATAAGCACCACACTGTGTAGATCGTCAGAAATACAGTGCGCCCTCTTGTGAGAATTACGAAAAACGCCGTTGCAATGGTTTTCTTGGTATCAGGTCGAAACGTCCGAAAACCGAAACGTCTAAACCCATAAAGTCCGTATGTGCAGCATTTCAGTATAATTTTTCACTTTCAAGCATGGACAATGAAGAATATCATGGAACACCCCTTCAAGGAGGTAAACACTCAATCATATATATATGCAAGTGCTGACATCATCTTAATTTGTTCTCTGACTGTAATGTAGGGGGGATATGAAACCTTGAAGGTCTGCTGGTATTGTTTTCCTCACCGATCTGTCAATGGCCTAAGACTGTCCTAGACTAGTGCAAAAATAATGAAGCCTTTGGTGTCTTATTTAGTCACATACAGCTATACTAACTCTACAGAAATGGAATCTGCATTGTGTGCTTTCTTCCAAGGACTGTTCTACAAACATTGGAAAAATTATAAAAAAAATATTAAATGGGATGTTTCAGACATATTTCGGACGTTTCAGGAATCGGACGTTGCGGAAAATTTTCGGACGTTACGGAATTGGACGTTTTAAATGAAAATAATGTTATACCCAGTAAAAAATGTCCCATATATCATTTATTATAAAAAAATATACCACATATCCACTTGGGTCTTATTTATACCCCACAATTTTCACTTTTAGTTGAGCTGCCTGGCTATGCATTCATGCAGTATAGAAAAAATTCATGAATATTAATTTTTGCCATTGACCAATCAGAGCATTGCATAACTGTCAACAACGTCATCACCTCAAAACTTTCTGGGACATTTTCACATTAATAAAAAAAATTACGAAATGATATTTACAAACCAGTTGTTAAATATTTGTTGTCAGAATTGTTTTTTATACTAGATTTGGATAGAAAATGTTTTATTGTTCAGTATTATTAGATTTATTACTGAAGCGATGACGCTCCTGTGGCGTTGCCCATAGCAACACAGCCACACAATAGCTTGTATCTGTGGACTGAACAGATCATTGACTTTCTGTTACGTTTTTTGCTCCTGGAATCGTTAATTCTTGTCCGATTTCAAAAATTCAAACTGTTTTAGGGAGCTGACAATTTTATCTTTTGAATGGTGGTAAAATTGTGACTCCGAATATTGTTTTAAAGCGGCGGCGCTAGTTTAAACGGCGAAGCGCTAAGCTGCAAAAAGAGATTTTTTGTCTTTGGCCTGCCATACATAGAAGTATGTGGTATACATTTCCCATCCTTGTAAGGTAAGCCATGTAGTATACACATGTATACCACATAGGCTATACTACATGGCTTTTCTATGTGGTATACAACTGATTGTGGGGTATATGCAAGAACTAACCATCAAATCAATTTCGTTTTTACCACCAGGGGGCCAGATGCAGTGGTACAAACATTTAATGTCCTGCAGCTTCATTATATTGCTGGTGACCCATACTTTTTTTTTTCTTAAAAGATGCTGGGATAATTGGCATTTGTCAGACAACTTTTTTAAAACTATGGTGACCCCCCATTTTTCTTTTATTATTTTTAACAAGAACACTTGCTTTAACTTTGTAAAAAAATTTCATGGCATTCTCAGTGGTAGAACTGAATACACACAATTGTCTTTAAGATACAGTAATTCCAAAACTAATTACATTTAGGATTCCAAATAATTTGAAATCCTACTTTTTAAATTTTCATAACGATAACGGATTCCAGTTTGTTTGAACATAATTTTAATGTACAAGTAATTATAACCACAATATCACACATGTTGTTGTAACTTCCTACACTCTTCTGGTACAGTGACAGGCACTTGCCGGCAAGCGTCTTTAATTGGTACATTTCATAATTGACTGATCTTAACATTTCACTGTCTGACGGCGTATTATTTAACATACCATCAATAGTTTACCAAACATCAAATAAAACATCTTAACTATATAGTACAATATAGTATTTATAGAACTTCGACAAAACATTAACATAAAGAATAAACAACAACACTTATCCCCAAGGGACCCCACATGTTACAGTAGATTTAAAAGAATATAATTCATTGTAAGTTACAAATAGTTTACTGTATCCAGTCTAAAGGAACACCTCCACTTTACTATAAATGGTGCAGGTCGTAACCCATCGCATGGATGATTACATGCAGCCACCATAGTGGGCAAATCTAGATAATACTTTATGCAAATACATGTGAACCGATCATGTGGGATATAACATCCCAAGAGAGGCTCCTTGCTGTCACTAAAATATTGTATGAAAATGTTTGGCAAGGAAATTTATAAAACTAGCCACATTCAAAACAGTGTCATAATGGGGAACGGACTTTCCTTCAAATCATGAGATGTTGAAATAGTCTTAAATTCTGTGTACACCGACAGATCTTTTTTGTTTTTGAAGCAAGAAAGCGCAGAGGGATCATTCCTCAAACAAGCAGATCATATAAAGGGATCACTTGTATCATCAACGCACGTGGAAAACACAACACAGCATCCACATTGCAGAGATCTAGAAAAAAAGAAATAAAAAAGAATTACAAGCTGCAGCCTTTGTAATACCTCCTTACCCTACATCAATTTGTCCTCGAAATCAAAGGATACAGCATAAGAACATTAGGTTCAACAATAGGAATATATATAGGAAGTTTATATATGATTTAATTTTTTCTTTAAATGGTCTGGAGTCCATCAACAACAACCAAAATACATTCAAAATTATCGGTATCAATAACACTATTAAAAGAAATGACATGCATTGCATTATTTGGAAAATGCATATGAATTTTGCTGAAAAAATGACAAATTTATAATACAAATTTCGAGAAGCGCAAAATCATAGGATCATAGGAGTCATTGGTATGCCTGAAATTGGTAGCGCAACTTTAGCAGGTATAGAGGCAATAGTTGGATCCTTTTTAAGACTTCCACTGATCACACATACGCCATACACTTTAAAAACAAACACCAGTTGGAAGAATCCCTTGTTAAACAACAGGCCACTTTTTTTTCATCTGCCTGCGACACTGAATATTTACCTGTCTGTATAAGCAGCAACTGAAAATCCACAGTGAACACAGATAACATCATTCTTGCCCATGTTCACATCACTGCAAGACTTTTTCTGCAAAACAGAAAATAAATCTATCAAATACTAATACAAAACAAAGTAAATTTGAATTCCTGGCTGTCCTAGAAATATGGGATAATCCAATCCTCCTCAGACCACAATGACACAATTATTTTTTATCATCAACATAGAGGAATTGCACGTTTATAATACCAAAAGTCAAGTTTCCTTCACACAGGCCTAGATGGGAAGTTTACCCTGTACATATTCCATGGTTTCACTTTTTTTTGGGTATCACAATACATATTGAATTCGCTAAAAGTCAAATTTTTCTATCCAGTACTTTAAATTACTGTAAGTGCAGTAATCCACATGTCGGTGTCATTTAATAAATGATTGGTGGCTTTAATTGAGATGAGATTATCAAAGTTTTAAAATCATTGCAATGTCTCTCCTCGTATATCTTTCGCAAATATTCCATGTCAACACACTTAGTAAAGCAGGGCTGTTTTTTTGTTCATGCATTCTTGAATCACTCTTGAATGTCCAGTCTCAGCAAGTTGTTGTATACACAAGATGGCGGTATATATATCCTACATGTCAGCTTAAATGATTTATAAATATCACAATATTCATTGCAAACTATACCTACTAACCTTAGATTTCTTCTTCGAATTCACGAAGACCATAACCATGATAACGCTGCTGTTTCTGTGAAATGCAAATCCTTAACAGCAGTGATTGTAATGATATTAGTTTATATAATATTAATAATATCATATCTGCAAGAAAGGGTAAATACATGACTCACCCTTATCAACATTTTGGTCTTGGTGATACAGGGCAAGTAAAGCGTGAACTATTAGGTAGCATCAGTCTTGTATTGGTCCTTGTTAGAAAACAAATGCACTCTTTTACTAAGTAAATGACTTCACTTTTCTTGCTCCAAGATTTTCAAGGTAAGTCCCAATGATATTTTGTAAAGTCTTACCTCTTTTGATTTTCTACTATTGATTGGCACTAATAGCTCGTTAAACTAATTAGTCCAAATCCGGGATCTTAAATTAGGTGACCGCAGTCTTATCAAAAGTATGGAAATTCTGAGCGCGGCCAAAAGCCTAATCTGTCAGAAATTCTTTCTCTTATTTATCTGTCTATATTTACTGCTGATTTAGCATCAGGTTCAATTCAGATTATTTTCAACTCAGTATGTAATTGTTGAGTCTGGTTTGATCTTTTGTGTTTTTCAGAAAATTTTCTAGTCTTTCCATTAAAGGTCACTAGAATCTGAATTCGTAGAACAACGATAACACTAGTTTAAATAAGTTTCATACTATTTAATAAAACACTCTTTTGACTATTAATTCAATGAATATATGTAGACACAATCAAAAAATAGATACAAAAATACACATACCTCAATCACTTTTAGCACATCATTCCTGGGTCATACACTTGTCATATAACCGACATTTAAAATCTAATTACTAAACTTTCCAATTCTATCTATTCTATCTTCAATCTTCTGAGTGCTCAGTTCCTTCCAACTGGCTGCTCTTCTCTCTCACTCTCTCTCTCTCTCTAGCTCTGTCTCTCTAGCTCTCTTCTCTTCTGACTAATCCCTGCCTTTACCTGGGATATATAGTTGCTACCTGAAACCCCCCCCCCCCCCCTCTATGGCCTGCAGTAGAGTGGCATGATGAGCCATGCCAGCTTCCTGCAGCAGCCTGCTTGGAGATTAGAGCTATTTTTAGTTTTACCCTTCTGTGTTTTACTGACCAAGGAATGTGTGCTCATATTCCAATATGTTAACTAGTAATTCTACTACATTCAATTCAAAATCGTAATATATTATTAAGTATACATTAGTGAATCATTACAATTTAGTTTCCCTGCAGATGGGAGAAATACATTAATACTACAGTAGAGCCCTTATAGTGGGTATGTGTACAGAAATACATAAGTTAAGACAATAAAGTACATTAAGAAATGGGAGATGTCAGATATCTCATATATCCTCACAAGTTTCATCTTCATCAAACTACAAACATCAAATATCATTACATATATTATAATCATCTTATTAATTATTACAGAACAATTACGTACATATATGTTACATACAAAAGTACTATATACTACCGTTTTGGCATTAATGAACTGCAAAACGAATCACTAAAACATTAACTAATTGATATAATTGTGTCAGTTACAAGTTGTCAAATACATTCTATATATTATTAATTGCTGGAGGTCGTAGGGTGCACTTCCTGGCACCATACGATACTACGAATCATAATATTCTGTGTAGCAACAGTCAACTAGATCAGCGACAGCTAAATACCAATGGCCAGGGTTCATGTAAGGTGAAGATATGTTTTGTGTATTTCTCAGTATGCATCACTTTCACATGTTTGGAAGGCACATAATTGTCCCTTTGAACATCTAGAAACACATGCGTCGGCAACACAAAGCACTTTGGAGCTTCTGACTGATTATTGGATGGTGCAAAATTGATAAAAAATTTTGCGTTGATGTTTTCATTTCCCTCTAAGTAAACAAGTCGTGTACAGTGGTCGTTGGACTGGAAACTAGGCTGGTGGACATATCTTCTCTAGTCCAGTCACACTGGCAAAATTCAGTAAAATCAAGGGGCTAATTCACGGACTTCACAGGTTCATCTTCATTATCAGACACATACATTTCACGACTTCGCTGGTTTTCCATTTTCTGGCTTGGACACTGCAAATATAAGGCTAATGGTTAATTATTTTATTTATCAATACTGGACTAAAAATTCGGTGTGACTTGCATGCAAAAAGCACTGGAATTAAGTATTAAAACAATATCATATAATCAAATTAAGAATACTGAACATCTTATTATTTCTTATGGGTGCATCCATGGTGCCACCTGCACTGTATATTTCAAATATGGCCACATGTTTTGATTTTCAGATTCCTGAAATTTCCCTTTGCCCATACATACTATATATATACTGATGCTGGATTAAATTATTAATTTAGTTGTAAAATCTGATGTTCATGAAATATGTTTATGAGCGCAGGCATGGTGTCCAATCCAATTATAGTGTGTTTGTAGCCAGATGTTTCTAAAAAGATTAGATACTGTTCTATTATGTGTCCGGACCTTTTTCTCATTATTTCACTGAAAAATTCAATCTAAACAGGTGCACAATACAATAGGATATTAATAAAAATAAATAAAAAAACATTCGGCTACATGAACACAGAATATACACACACACAATCACACATGATCAATGATTACCCGACTCTGGAAATACATACATTCTCGATGTTTTCAGGATGGATAACAAACAAGAACCGTTTATTACTAACACAACACTAACCTGAGTAGATTTACCCTCATGTTTTTGCTCATCTTTGGTGACCATGAAAATTGCAGCGTCATCTCTATCCTTTTCTGCCTTGAAGAGTTGTAATAAGGCATCTGACGTTATCAGTTTCACACTGCATGAGAGACTGTCCAGGTAAAAAAAGTCAGGATTGAGGTATTTTATGACCACATATTGGTCTCATTCACCTTGTTTTATGATTAGTGACACATTCCTGCTTTCATATAGTCTGTCCCTTAAACACTTTTCTAACACATTAATATTGAAATTCCATTTTGTGTGTGCAATGGCATCAGTTTTGAAAAAAGCCCATTCATTCTGTATTGATCGACATACAGTGAATCAGCCGTTGTAAACATCTTGCCTGCAGAAATACTTGCATATTCATCGAAACATGGCATGCTGATGCCATACTGAAATACTGCATTCAAAGAGATCGAGAGATCAGTGAAGTTGGCTACCCGAACCTAGCTACCTGACAGCTACCCGGCAGCTACCTGAAGATGTAAAGTTAGCTACCCGAACCCAGCTACCTGACAGCTACCTGGCAGCTACCCGAACTTTCCATGTATATAACTCAAAAACAGTTTTGTGTAATTTTTCCGTTTTTGCGCCAAAAGATACTTAGGGCAAAGGTTTACGTTCTAGAATTTTTTCGGAATTTTCTGAGCACGTCGAAGATGTGATAAATCAAAAAAATTGAAAAAATGACGTTTTTTACCGTAACGCAAACGGTAGCGTTTTGGAGTGTCCGGGTTGAGAAAGCGCCGGTAGAAAACAAAAATTAACTTTTGTGTCTAACTTTTAGCATAGACAAAACTAGTCTTTACAACCCTTAAAGGGGTCAAATTCATTAGTACCTTCGAGTAGCTGCCAGGTAGCTGCCAGGTAGCTGCCAGGTAGCTGCCAGGTAGCTGCCAGGTAGCTGCCAGGTAGCTGGAATTTGGCTCGCCTATTTTTTGCCTCCCTCTCGTAAACGGTTTCACGGATCTTTACCGTTTTTCACACAAAGATACATTTGGCATAGATCTACATTTTAGAATTTTTCCAGAATTTTCCAAAGGGTTACGGCTCTGAAATATAAAAAAAAACTCAAAACCAACCTCTTTTGCCATAGCCGCGATTGTAAATTTACCGGTTGACCGGTTAGGACAGTACCGGTAAAAAACAAAAATTAACTTTTGTATCTAACTTTGCAATATGTAAAACTGACCTGTGCACCCGTTAAGTGGGTGTAATTAGGCCTTAGATTCGGGTAGCTGCCGGGTAGCTAGCTTCACTATCGCATATTCCTCAAAAACGGTCAAACGTGATTTTTCCGTTTTTGTGCCAAAAGATACTTAGGGCAAAGGTTTACGTTCTAGAATTTTTTCGGAATTTTCTGAGCACGTCTAAGATGTGATAAATCAAAAAAATTGAAAAAATGACTTTTTTTACCGTAATGCAAACGGTAGCTTTTTGGAGTGTCCGGTTGAGAAAGCGCCGGTAGAAAAAAAAAATAAACTTTTGTGTCTAACTTGTAGCGTACACAGAACTGCTCCACTCTGTTTCATATTCATACTCTGGTTAATATATTTTTTCCTACATCTTGATGCATTGTGTAGTTCTGCAATCACTGTAAGTAAAGTTTTTATGACAGCTTTTTTCACAGATCTAAATCTAAACAATTTTTATCATTTTAAGCATAGTCTGATTGATGAAAGTTAAAAGTTATAGATAGATAGCATTTCCCGCCATTTTCAGAGGGCTGCATCTTGTGGCTAGAACCTCTTCTGATGATTCAAGTCAATGTGATCGGCGAATAATGCCAGCTTAGGATAAAATTACAGCCCAAAAACATTAAGAAGCTGTCGCACAGCTATGTTTGCCTACATACTAAGCCACAATGCGATACTCCCCCGGTAACTTTTGCTTTCATCTGGAAACCAAAATGTTGACAAGGACATCATGGACATCACAAACTGAGAACAAAAGTTCTTTCCCCCTTTCATACAATAATTCATACTCAATTTATACCCATAGACTCATTTAATCTTTAAGAGTATTTGTCCATTTTGTGAAAGTCATTAGAATTACAACACAGAGGAAAACAAATCCAAACAATTAGGATATTTTCATGCTTTTTGTGAAGCAATCTACAGAGGTGAGTATGAAGATTCAAGGATCCCGAGCAGAGACAGTTACAAATGCCGCATTTGCATTGCATTATAAATGCATATGCACTTGCAAACATTTGCACTTACATTTGCATTTTTTAAACTGAATATTTACATTTGCATTTGATTTTAAAACATTTGCATTTTTTCAAATGTCTTTTTAAATGCTAGTTTGGGTAAGACTTGAAAATAAGCACATACTAATATTGTAAGTTATAATTAATTACTTGTAATATAACTTACACAGATTTAAAACTTCACACAGTAGATAGTTCATTACAAATTGATAAACAATTACTAGCTAAAATAGTCTTCACAAAAGAATGAAAAAGTGGCATTTATTGTATAGGTTAATGTTGCTCAAATTGTCAATTACTCAATCAATAAGAGTTGTATATACATCAAGTTTCTTATATTATTATCTGCTATTAAAGTGTGCATTGAAACACTTTGAGGTACTTTTAGTACACATCATGTCAGATATTTACCCCATGGTGTCTTGTGTTACCTATTTGATAAGCTGTCCAATGTATTGATGATCTCTTTTCTAATATCATTTATCTTATCTCATTTTAAATTATGCATTTTATCTGATTTTTACGGTGGCTGGGATAGGACATGCACTTTTTATTTTTTATTTCGTTCTCACGAAATAGTTTTCATGCAGTATTTCGTTATAACGACATAGTATTTCGTTATAATGAAATACTAATTTGTTCAAACGAAATACTTATTTTGTTTGGACGAAATATTAGTCCCTACAAGATCCTTACAAGTTCCAAGAAGTGCTGACACTGGTTTTCCAGTGAACCCATCAAAGTTACCTTCTTTTTAACAGAATAAGGCACAAGAAAAATGTGCACTGTTAATTTAGTAATGGCTTGGAGAAATTAGACCAGGAGAGGACACTGGGGTACATCAAAGGTAGAATTAGACCCCCCCCCCTCCTCCCAACCCCCACCAAACATTTCCAACCCCACCCCTGCAGTTTCGTTAAGTGCATTTGATTGAAAACCTATTTCTGGTCATGTTCTTCTGTTGTGATACTGAGGCCTATCTGTCTGTCTATCTATCTGGGTTGTAGATAAGTTAGGTTATCCCCTACTGAAGAGAAAGGGTGTAGCTACATAGGGGGGGGGGGCGATATGGGGTCAGATCCCCCACATCCCCACCCCAAGGCCCTTTAGAAGTTGGAATAAAAAATTTGAGATCACCTCTGCGGCATGTTAAGCCAAAATTATATACTATTTAATGTTATTATTTAGTTAGTGTGAACTTAAATAGTGTTATAAGTTTCTTTTTCTTTTCAAAATTTGTAAAGAGCTCAACCTCTTCAAAATGTCAGCTCTGGTTGCGACCCTCCCAAGGGAGTTCCACCACTGGTCAAATGACTTTGATTTCATGACTTACATTATGTAGGCCTATAAGCATGCAGTCCCCTCTTGTCTTATAGCTGCAGCCAATTTAATTTTTTCGATTTAATAACCTGGTATTCTGTTTGTCATCTTTTTCTACTTGTTGTGGTGTATATATGTATGCAGATAAAGATATCATATAGTGTGCTTGATAGGATAGGATAGGATAGGATAGGATAGGATAAGATGCTTTTTCCCCCATTCCAGGTAATCTTCATGTGCAACTTCTCAGCTGAATGGCATTTGGAGATGTTCCCTTGTACTTGGTGTCTATGCTTAAGCAAATAAAATTCTCCATACATGTGTAACGTAAGTGCATGGGTCCCTCTCTTTCAGTTGATAATCAACCCTTGTGAGTGGGAAAGAACTTGCCTAAAAGGGCTGCACTAAGTTCACTTTCTGCTATCTATCTATCTATCTATCTATCTATCTATCTATATATATATATATATATATATATATATATATATATATATATATATATATATATATATATATATATAGATCTTTATCAATCAATCAATCAATCAATCTACCTATCTGTCTATCTATCCATCTATCTATCTATCTATCTATCTGTCTGTCTGTCTGTCTATCTGCCTTGGTATTAGACTCAGATTAGGGGCAACAACTGACACCACTTGTACAATGTGTTATATATGTTATTCTATCATTGACTGTTGAATGCAGGTCAACTTATTTAGACTGAGTAATTCTTCTGGCCATATATCAGCAACAGTTTAACGTATTTTTCGTGAGTACGAAATACTATTTCGTTCTCACAAAATAAAAAATAAAGAGTGCATGTCTTAACCCAGCCATCATAGATTTTAAATATTTTATGGTATGTTTTGATGCAATTTCTCTCTGTACAAAGAGGTCAAATAACTACTATTAAAATTATAATTCTTAAGCTATTTTTTCAAAGGTCAATTTAGTCATGCTAAATCTGAATACAATAGAGAAGAGGAATTTCCCTTCTACTGACTGTCACCCTTTCTTATGTAATTCCTAACAATAGGAGCTCAGCCAAACAGTACATTTAATTGACTATTGTTGACCTAGAAAATGTCCTAGATTTAGACCTCTATTTTGCCAAACATGTGGTCTTTGTTTAATCACCCAGGGAAACTGAGTAAAATATCAGGTGCAATACTTGAATACTGCACAATAATTAAATATTGTTAAACATTACCTAAACATAACATTTTGTTCACTGCAACATTGGCATTTATTAATGAATGAGTGAGAATATTACATAAGCGTCTTTACCACAATGATTTGATTATAGAGGGATAATATAATAATATAATACAGTGGAAATTCCTAATCATCACTATAGTTGGCCACTTCCATTTTTAAATCTTTAATTTAAAAATAATTGTTATATAGCTTGATACTTTTTTTAGGTGTATTACATTTGAAAAAAAAGCAAATGCATTTGCATTTAAATGTGTTTCTAAAAGTTCATACTTGCATTTGCATTCTATAATTAAGATGATGAAAATGATTTAGAATTTTTAAGGTACCAAAGGTAGCAGTTACCAAATGCATCCACCAGGGGAGCTAAAGTCTTATGCATCAGATCGAATTTGGTTTTTCTTACTTTTCACACAAAAGAAAATCCAGAAAATAAATAAATTTTCATTATAGATTTTCTAATTGTTTGTGAAAAAAACCGTCATAAAAAAACCTCTTTACTTACAGTGACTGCAGAACTACACAATGCATCAAGATGTAGGAAAAAAAATATTAACCAGAGTATGAATATGAAAGAGAGTGGACCAGTTCTGTGTACGCTAAATGTTACACACAAAAGTTTGTTCTGTTTCATTACGGCGCTTTCTCAAACGGACACTCCAAAAAGCTACCGTTTGTGTTACGGTAAAAAACGTTATCTTAGACGTGCTCAGAAAATTCCGAAAAAATTGTAGAACGTAAACCTTTGCCCTAAGTATCTTTTGGCGTGAAAACGGAAAAATCACGTTTGACCGTTTTCGAGAAATATGCGATAGCGAAGCTAGCTACCCGGCAGCTACCCGAATCTAAGGCCTAATTACACCCACTTAACAGGTGCACAGGTCAGTTTTACATATTGCAAAAGTTAGATACAAAAGTTAATTTTTGTTTTTTACCGGTACTGTCCCAACCGGTCAACCGGTAAATTTACAATCGCAGCTACGGCAAAAAAGGTTGGTTTTGAGTTTTTTTTTATATTTCAGAGCCGTAACGCTTCAGATAATTCTGGAAAAATTCTAAAATGTAGACCTATGCCAAATGTATCTTTGTGTGAAAAACGGTAAAGATCCGTGAAACCGTTTACGAGAGGGTGGCAAAATAGAGGCGAGCCAAATTCCAGCTACCTGGCAGCTACCCGAAAGTACTAATGAATTTGACCCCTTTAAGGGTTGTAAAGACTAGTTTTGTCTATGCTAAAAGTTAGACACAAAAGTTAATTTTTGTTTTCTACCGGCGCTTTCTCAACCGGCACTCCAAAAAGCTACCGTTTGCGTTACGGTAAAAACGTCATTTTTTTGATTTATCACAAATTTTCTAGAACGTTACATTTGACCTAAGTATCTTTTGGCGCAAAAACGAAAAAATTACTCTCAACTGTTTTTGAGTTATATACATGGAAAGTTCGGGTAGCTGCCAGGTAGCTGTCAGGTAGCTGGGTTCGGGTAGCTAACTTTACATTTTCAGGTAGCTGCCGGGTAGCTGTCAGGTAGCTAGGTTCGGGTAGCCAACTTCACTGATCTGAGATCGAGGGCTATTTCAGATTGAGTATCAAGTTGTTCATTTCTGATTCTTCAAGTTGTTAAAAGGTGCTTTCGTAGGTAAGTCGTGTACTTTTCAAGATGTCCTTGAGCTCCACCAAAAAGGGCCTGGACTCATCAAGTTTGTTTATCAATCTATAAGTCGCACAACAGCCATAACCTTAGATGGCAGAGATGGTTCTGAAACAATGAATTGCTAAATAATTAGGGATTTGCACAGCGTTTAATTCATTCCTGACATGAAACATAGCCAAAGAGCCGTAAACGTTTGCACAACTTTAAACCTTCACAACATACACACATTAAAAGGTATAATTAAAGGCAAACTTTTCTTATTCTACATTTGACATGGTGTGATAGTCAAACAAAATAAAATACAAATTTTGACTTGTCTTGAAATCAGCAATAAAGAACTTGTTCATTTCAGTCACACAGGGAAAAATCAAATTTGTTCGCAAACAATATATTTCACAGGATAATCTGGGAAAATATATTGTTTCAGCAGTGTTTATTGCCATGCATTTTTGTTTTCATAATATTGTGCATATATATATAATTTTCCTTCTCGAAGGCATATAGCCGCTGATGAGAAGTTAGATTCAAATTTTAAAATTCTAGAATAAAAAGAAAATATTAAATAGGCTGGGGGTTGAAATATTACTCTAGACTCAAAGGCACGATGTCATAGTTTTTAGAATTTCATATACTTTAGGCGATTATTAAAACTGTGGTCGCTTTATTGTGTAGTATAGATTAGCGAAAATATGAAATGTATTAAGCAATGAAATTAACAGATAAAATTTTAAGAAAAGTCAAGTATTTAATATAATAATAAATAAATGTTCCATTGATTGTGGGATAATTAACATATACAACATCTTTCATCGAAGCAATCACCCTGTAGGGGCCTCAATTGTCAGTCTCTTGAAGTAAAACTTGAAACCATCTCAGCTGTGAGTGGTGTACTTGTAAGATATGCTGTGTCTTGCAAACTCGTGTTTTACAGTGGGCAGTGGCACATCATTTACATGTCTTGTGAAATAATGATGATTTCGATTTGTATTCAATCTATTTATCATATCAGATGTAAAGTAAACTGGTAACATATTGTTTTTTAGCTTATAGAAGAATTTGTAGTCATGCACTTAGTCATGCACTTATTTTATTTAAAGGTTTAACTTATTGAAACTTAGAGCACACAAAGAGGTTAAACCATAGAACAGGACATAATTTCAAAGGCTAGCAAAAAACTGTTCTCTTTATCATTCATAAATTTCCAGGCAAATATCCATTTATCAGGACAAATCAAATGCCCTTCATCAGATTACCATTTTTCTTTTGATTGCACATTTCGCTGCTCAAAATGTAACTTAGTCACCCATTTTGATGCTGATAGAAGCAACTTCGAAAGAAAAGAAATTTTGTTACATGCTAATACAATGCAGAACTCGCATGAAAAACCAGTTTCTTTTTTCAAAACATTCACGAAGAGTGATTTCTCTTTCCATTGTTTGTATATATTGTTCAGTACATCTGAGTGAAACCCGTAATGTACTTTTCCAATCTTAACATTGTTGCATTAAAAACTGACACCTTGTGAGACACTACATTCATAAACCCCTACAAAACATCTGAACAGTCATTACAAAAAAAAACCTTTCAATTCTAGAGCTTGGGTGACACACAGTTAGGTAACTAGCTGGGTGACTACAATTTGGTTTAGTTTGAGTGATAAGCAAATGCTAACCTGGAACACTGAATACTAATGCCTGAAACATTTCAGACACTGTCATTAACCTACATGTAGAATAAATAAAATAAAATATAATAAAGTGGGAATGGCCGTTTCATTTTTCATGGGAGGATTTTTCAACATCATTGATTCCATCAAACATAGCATAAAAAAAGTGAGCTATCTGAATTCCTTTGTGACAGAGACCTTCATCCATCTGATATTTAAAATACACTAAAATACAATTCTTCTGGTATAATAAGTTAAATTGTCATAAAAAATAATCTTTCTCGATCATTCATACATTGCTATCTGTTGATCATTTGTTTCTGTGGCACCTGCAAGTCACGCGACCTCTTGCCCTACACCTTGATCTCATGTCAGTCAAAACAATCAGAGCAGTTTTTCTGGCTGATCACTGCCAATGGCGGCTCACTATAATGTCACAATATGAACAAGAGCCGGCACAGCAGGAAGGGTTTCTTGGGCTAGTCCAGGGTTATGCAACAACTACGCACTAATCTGCAGTAGTGACACTATAAAATCACTCACCAGTTGCACATTGGATTTTCTTGAAGACTTTTTGATACAGAGCATTGTCTGTGAGGGCGCGATATACGCCGATATAGCCACAACAATATCTCTTTTTTCCTCCAAGTCCTTTTGTCTCTATACCTAGGATGCTACACATGTTCTTTGTGTATTTTGCCTGAAAATAAGAACAATCATGTGACACAGTTATCTTAATCATTCATTTTTAAATCCAGCCACATTCAAATGAAGAAATTACTTACATCCTTTCCCTCAAGGACTTCAACTAACTTTTCCCAGCTTAACACATCTAGGTTGGTGGGGTCATTCACATCACCTAAGTTGACGGTCTGCTGAGACGTGCACTTCAGAACCTCGGTATTCACCAAACCATTTTAGTTTCTGTTTCTCGGAGTCACCCAAGGTGCCCAGATGTAATTTGCATGCAATCGGAAAGGATTTTCTGCACCAACTGTAATAAAATAAAGTACATCTAATCTTAAAGAACTGAAGATAACACATTTGCAAAATAAACTTGTAAGTTGCAATGGCAAAATGCCTATGATTGACATTACATTATTTACATAAATTTATTATATCATTTGTTGGGTTTAGTGCAGTATAGCGGACCCAAATTTATGCCCATATTTGGCGGCCATAAAAAATTTAATTTCATCAAATATATCACAAGTTTTAAGTTCTAGCACAATTAAAATAACATTTGGTGCAGATAAGCAGGGGTTTGGGGGCGACAGCCCCCCAAGAAAAAGCAAAAATAAACGCTGTCTTTACCGTGAAGATGAAACCGCCGTCATAACTACATTAATTTTTGTGACGTTATAATTGCATTTCAAGCATTTTACGTCATAGGCCTGGCAATGAGGCTTGTTAAATATGGTCATAAATCTGGGTCCGCTATACTGCACTTTTTCCCATTTGTTAACGTATTTAAGATATAAAACTTAACGGTGTACATATCTATGTGTACAAAATAATGCTACTATTTCAGTTTGAAGGCTGACATGCCTGTACACTCACTCACATCTTAAAAAACCCCTTGGTATTCCTTCCATTTCTCTCTCGGCCCAAAATTTCTTTATATCACGAGCCGCAATAGACGCCGTTCTTCCTTAGATGGATATTCAATGTCTGATACTGAAAACAGAATATTGAAATTACCTGAATTGTTTCTCATACAGACTTTACAAAACCATCCATACTGAACCAATGGGAACCTTCGTAGAACATATAAAGTTAGAATTTCTGTAATGAATTCATTTCCACAACACATCATTGAATCTATATAATACATTAAGTTCAGTCCTAGGTGTTCAGTCTGGGATTTTGCTGTTTGTGTAATGCTTTGGTGACTCTTTAGGGATACTTCATGTTGAAGCCAGAAATATCTGGGACGTACATAAAACAGGCTTTAAACCAGTAAAACAGGATAACACCAAGAATGGACTTTCAAAATTAAATTTGCTGTAATTACATGCTAGGCCAGTATAGCATTTCACGGGCCCTAGCTTTACATTTTAGCACACCTAGATGGCTTTCATGAATAATACTTACCATTTCAGGTCGCAGCGAGGGTGGAACGAGGACATAAACAGCGTTGAACAGCAGGCATTGAGCTTCGCGCAGCTGGTCTCGAACGTTCCAGTACAGCTGTAGATCTCGATGCACAAACTTGCGCGACTTCGTCCAACACCTCAGAGATTGTCTTCACGAGGCCACGCATCGTAGGGTCACCGGCGACAGCATCTCTGAACTGCTGGCGCATGGCTGGAGTCATGGGGAGCAAGTCTAGCAGCTGCTGCACCATGATCTCGACGTCTTCGACTGCACCACAAGCTGGATCGCCATCTACATAGGCACGAGACAGCATACCAGCAACATACACGAGATTACCTGGCACATAAGTAACATTCTAGGTGTACCGCTGAAGTTGCAGCAACATACGATGAAGTCTGGGAGCAGCTTAAGCGAGAGGTTTCTTGGAGATAGTCTCTAAAGGATGGTGATCAGTGTGGACATCAACTGACCTGTCGTAGGTGTACTGATGAGACTTGGTGCACGAGAAACAGATGGCTTAGAGTTCTTTCTCAATCTTAGAGTAAATTTTCTTCTGCTGAGGTTAGTGCTCGAGAAGCGAATGCAATCTGATGTCCTTGCTGCACGATACAAGCACCCATACCAGACTGCGAGGCATTAGTCTGTATCAGAACAGGCTTCGCCACATCGAAGAAGTGAAGTAAAGTTTGCTGTGCGATGGCTAGTTTGATGTCTTGTATGGCTTTTGTGTGCTCGTGATTCCAGTTTCACTGTCTTTCTTAAGCAGCGAACGAAGTGGTGCTGTGAGTGACGACTCATTCGGAATGAACTGAGCCAGGTAGCGTATCATCCCTAGTAGTCTCTGAAGTGAAGTCTTGTCACAAGGCACAGGCATATTCAGAATTGCATCAATTTTCTTGGGGCATGGCTGTATTCCATCAGCAGAGATAAAATTGCCCATGTATGAGACTTCAGAGTTTAAATTGCACCTTGTTCTTAATGAAACGCCCATTTTTCTCACGAGCTCTCTGCATAACTTTGTGAAGTATCATTTCATGTTCATCATTGTCTTTTACAGCAAGAATCAAATCATGGTGGGGGTGGGTGATTAGGGCTTTACGTCCTGTATTTCTGCACCAGTTGGGCTAATTAGGACAGGCAGAGACCATGGCAATGAGACGAAGGATTAAACAGCCATCCAACTTAGGCTCGACCGGGAATCGAACCCGGGACCCAGCGGTTGGAAGCCCAGAGCGCTACCTCTGAGCTAGGCCCCCGCCCTAACAATCAAATCATCAGCTATGACATGAACACCTTGTATTCCTGCAAACGTTGCCTCATTGCGTATCTGCATAACTTCTCCTGCAGCAGAGCTGATTCCAAATGGCATGCACAGAAAGCTTTTCTACCCCATGGCGTCTGGAATATGCACAAGTAAGACGACTCATCATCTGAGCAAACTTGCCAATAACTGTCTTTCATGTTGACAGCAGTAGGTATTGTATGAGCCTCTCTTTATATAGCATCATTCAAAGGTTTTGGGTCTAGACAAATACGTAAATCACCATTTTTCTTTTCATTTGTCACCAGGTTGTTTACCCGATCAGTTGGCTTGTCGACACTTGCAATAACACCTTGCTTTTCCAGCTTGTCAAGGGTTGTCTTCAGGGCTGGGAGCTTAGCATAGGGAACCCAGTGACAGTGCTGTGTCACAGGCAGAACATCAGGATTGATGGTTATCTTGTATTGCTCCTCGTATTTCCAAACCAGTGAAAACATCAGCATAAGTGTCCACTAGAATGTCCTTTGAAGCAATATGGTCAGCACGATCAACAGCAAACACTCGTTGAATAAGCTAAAATTCTTCACAAGCATGTTTTTCAACAATCGATATGTCAGCTATTTCTGTAACACAACACCACAGTTCCCACAGGCAAGATCTTAGCACCACCAAATACTCTCAGTGGTTGCTTCATTGGCTTGACATTTTGACACCAAACATTTGGGGAGTTTGTTTGCATCTTGCACCAGTATCCAACTCGAATGTACATTGAGCACCACTAACAATCTTTTGCCACTTGTCAGCATTATGCATACGCAAAGATCCAATAAGCACAGAGTCCACATCAAAATCTTCGTCAATTGCATGAACAAACTTACGGCTTGGCTGTTGGTAGTGTTGCAATCTTGGCTTGCCTTTGCTGCTCTTGTTGGGCATGCTGCTTCGATGCCCGCCACCTTGGCACACAGTAGCAAAGTGATTACGACAACTTGCGCATGATATTCCATAAGCTGGACATTTTCCTCGAGCATGAGAATCACCACAATAACAACATGAAGACACCACAGGTCTGTTGTTTGATGCAGCTGCAGCAGTTTTTCATATGCAGCACCTTTTCATCATTGCATTAATATTATCCTTGTTTTATTCAATTCTGTGCAGCATGAAATTGACACAAGACTAGTAGTTGGTAGCAGTGCTTCTTCACTTGCAGAATTCTCCTCAACCCAAGGCCCCCTTGTATGACAACAAATGCACTTTTCTCAGCCGTTGTTTCTTGTACTGACACATGTGATGGCTCCTTTTTTAGGTCTTTTCATGACACAAAAGATGAACTATAGTGTTTTACTCTGCATTCCCATCCTGCAGCGAAGGCTCACATGATTCAGCCTGAGGGCTGTTGCATGCATTCCACGTAATTTTCTATTTGCAAAAATAATGAGAATAGCACTCTTGGTTTCCTTGCTGCCATCTCCTCTGTTCAAGTGTTCTGAATCTATAAGTAACAAATAAAAGTAAAGCATGTTCACTGTTGGAGTAATTTATTTTTCCATACTCAAATGAACTCAGTTATGGTTAATAAATGACACAATTCAATCGGTAAATTGCATTTGCTTTGCTGCATCCCTGTACCTATAAATAAAGTCCATTCCTTTACTTCTAATTACACTAAGTTACAGCAGAACTATCCTGCAAGATTATCAAATCCATGTTCAAATAGATGAATATTACTTTCACATTAGCCATTATGTGTTTTAAATTATTGTTCTATAAATGGACAGGTAATTAAGGAGTTATAGGTTGTATTCAGCGCAAAATTGTGAAGTGAAAAACATTGATGTTCTTTAGTCAACTTTTGGTCGCATGCTGCTGCATGAGCGATCTGACATAATCCAAAGCCATTTTCTGTATGGACATTGGTCCGTAGTTTGTCAAGTGCCTGCTACAGTAGATGGTGTAACACAAATTTGTGCGAAAATTATTACAAAAGGTAATATAGGAAAGTACCATAAACTGCTCTAGGACTCAATTTAGCGCTACCGGTCATGAGACTGGACAGGATTACTTTAGACAAGTTGCTACTTAATTCACCATTTATTTTCGAGTACTTTTCAATCACACAGAATTGTGCGAATCACCAAATTAGCGTTACTTTCAAGAGCAGCTTTGCCCACACCTCTAACCATTCAGCCACAAAGGATATCCCTCCTGGCCAAGGGCTAGGAGATGGGGTTATTGCTGCTGCCCGGGTTCTTGTTTATACTATACGACATCCCCCACGACCTCTTGCGATTTTGACGCACACCACAAGTCAAACATCGCACAAGACCTATTTATATACCTGCTGTGAGCGGGGCTCGAACTGCCTACCTTGAACCCCACATGCAGCTCACAGAGGTTCCCGGCCGATGCACCATTTCAAGAGCAGCTTTGCCCACACCTCTAACCATTCAGCCACAAAGGATATCCCTCCTGGCCAAGGGCTAGGAGATGGGGTTATTGCTGCTGCCCGGGTTCTTGTTTATACTATACGACATTACACCATCTACCTGTGCTAGGCCTGACAAGTTACTTGGTTTGTATATTCACCAGGCTTGTTTCAATAAATACATCTTTAGTGTACAAAGCATAGGACATAATACCTGGCATTAGTCATTAAGATACAGTAATTCCATTTTAGGATTCCAAATCATTTGAAATTTTACTTTTCAAATTTGCATAACGATACCTTTTTCCAGCCAGTATGAACATATAACTTTTTCCAGCCAGTGTGAACATAATTTCAATATACAAGTAATTATAATCACAATATAACACTTGTTGTTGTAACTAGTACACTCTTGGTGCTTGGTACAATTGTAATTGTTACCAGCTCGATAAACAATCAATGCAAATAGCCTGAAAAATGGTAACAATAACTCGAGCTGTTCCAATTAAAAGTGTGGTTGAGGGGGGCCCCGGGGGGCGGACCTGAAGATTTTCAGACACCCTCAACCCCCTCTTTTTTTCTAATTAAGATATTCAGGAAATACCGCCTCCTGCCCCCCTTTCTTTTGCTTTTTTAAAAGCCTTCCTGTCTGCCCCCACCCCACTACAGCAAAAGTTTGGCCGGCGGTGTCGAGAAACGAAAGATCAAAAAACCGTCGCCTAAGTGGTAAAAACTTGCATAACCTTTGTAGTACATTTATTTGTTTGGCTGCTTTTTCGCATATCAAAGAATTATGTTGAGAAAATGAGAAAGCTGGCACCGATAACTAGACATAAACTAAAGTGTAGGTTGAGTACTGATACCTGTCCAAAGCTCTTGACTCTTTACCTCATGGTTTACTCATAGCTAAGTTACATGTTTATGATTTCTCTGTTGAATCATGCACATACATAAGGAATTAAATGAATGATAGAAAACGGATTGTAAAGATAGGCCATAATAAAAGTAGTCAGCTATCCTGAAAACCGGGGTTTCACAAGGGTTAGTAACAGGACTGCTTTTGTTTAATGTATTAATAAACAATTTCATAATATCACTCAAAAACATGTCACTTCTATTACTATGCAGATGACAACACTCTCAGTAACTCATTCCAACCCATCTGAGATAAAATATACTTTAGAACATGCCTCACTGCATATATGACAGCATTAACATGGTTTAAACATAATTTCATGACAGCCAAGCCTGCCAAATTCCAAGCGATACGCTTTACATAAAATGAGATTTCCATAGAATATAAAATAAGTGGGAACACCATAAATTCTGGAAAAGTTTTTAAGCTTCTAGGAGTTCAGATTGACTGCAAGTTATCTATTCATTTTATAAGTACACTGTTGCAACTGTAGTGCTTTCTTTAGACCTCAAGATTAGTTTCTACTGAGTAGGTCATTTACGTGATCTAATATGACACAGAACATAGATTAAACAGTCTAATGCATTAACATGTAGTCTTAAATATTCCAGAATGTATACCATTAGGTCCTCATGAAGCTTTTCAGTAATGTTTTAATGAACCACTTTCTTTTCTGAAACTTTGCCTGCAAAACCTGTACAACTATTGGGTTTCTACAAATACCTTAATGGATCATTATCTGAGCTAGCTTGCTAATTTAAACCAATATCAGTAAAGAAAGGCATATTTGCTAGGCCTATATTAAAGTAGATTTTACAGTTTTTGTCATGGTTTTTAAAGAATGTATTTGCATGAAGATTTCACCTGTTGGCTGTAAATATTAAATGTGACTTTTCACTCAGATTCAACTTAATCTGGCATAATTTTGCCAAAAGGTCTTCCCTTATCATAACTGATTTAAGAATATTTTTAGTGTGGCAAAATCATTACCATGTGTTGGGCCAAATATTGCACCATATAAATAGTGCAGGGCATGACCAATCTCATGGATAATTACAGCCACCTTAGTGGGCAAATCTAGATAATACTTTACGCAAATACATGTTAACAGATAATGTGGGATATAAAATCCCATGATAGGCTTCTTGCTATCACCAAAATACTGTATGAAAATGTTTGGCAAGGGTGCGGCAAAGTCAGGGAAACATTTGAAATTTATAAAAATTTTCCTTCAAACCATGTAGATGTTGAATGTTGCTGAAGCAAGTCATGAGGTGTTTCAATATTTAGTCTTAAAATCTGTGTGCACAGACAGATCTTCTTCGTTTTTGAAGAAAGTAATTGTGGTGGGATCATCCCTCAAACAAGTAGAACATATGTGATGTGGAAAAACACACCACAGCATCCACATCGCAGAGATCTATATAAAAAAAGAAAAAAAAAAGAATTACAACCTGCAGCCTTTCTAATACCTTCTTACCCTACATCAATTTGTCCTCGAAATCTAAGGATACAGTATAACAACACTAAGTTCAAAAATAGGAATATATAGGAAGTTTATATGATTTTATAAAACTTATCATAGACATTGAAACCATTTAAATCTTTGATAATCTCATTCCAGTTAAAGTCATCAATCATTTATTGAATGACACCGATATGCAAATTACTGCACTTAGCATTGCTTAGTATTTAAAGTACTAGATAGACAAATTTGACTTTTAGCGAATTCAATATGTATTCTTTTTGGGTATCAGACTACATATTGAATTCGCTAAAAGTCAAATTTTTCTATCTTAGCTTAGAATCATTTATTAAAAAAAAACACAATATTCATTGCAAACTATACCAACTAACCTTAGATGTCTTCTTGACTTCACAAAGACCATAACCTTGATAACGCTGCTGTTTCTGCGAAGAAAGGTGGGCCTTTTTGATCACCCGATTCAGGAGTGTTTCGATTTCCACTGTAAAATGAAAATGCACATCAGCTTTAAGTTTAAAGGTCATAATAGCAAGGTGGTTGTATTAGGGGATACACAAAGCTGGCTATCCTATATATGTATATAGTGACCTAAGAGCCACCAGGGACCAAAAAATACATAAAAGCTAGTGACCTAACTTAGTTACCCACCAGTTGTATGGCAATTACCTGGACCAGCTAGTACTCAAATCATATTACCTATGAAATACCCAACAGTTACCACCCAGAATTCCACTGCAGTAAATATGACCATATTGCCAAAGTTATCGTGACGTCACAATACCTCCTAATTTGTTAGAGCTCTATACTGTTAGTTATTTACACATACTTTAATATCATAAATTGTACCACTGAATTATTGATATTTGACAGGTAAGTATCCTATATGAAGACCACAGCTTTGTATCTAGGAATTCAACATTAACTTAACTGGAGCAGTAATAATAACATTTTAAAACTTGTCTGTCAGTTAAGTTTTGGCAATTTTTTTAACATTGCCATTTTTAAAACTTGGAAAGCATACACCACCATCACCTGAAATGTTGCATTTTCCTTTTAAGAAATTTACATTCAGGACTTTAAGGATATTTTCAGGAAAATCTGTGATGGTCAAGTGGGAATGATCTAAAAATTGAAGAATTGAGATGGAATGACTGGAATGGTTTTTATTAATGAGAAATTTTCCAATCTGCATGATCTGTATTGATATTTTAATAGCATAAACAGTCACTTTGAAATCAATTACTATTTATTACTTTGCATTACACCTATGGGAAATCTATAAACCCAGCATCATTTACAATACATGAAACAGTTACTTTTCTCTTAATTAGGAATGCACCTTTTGCAACGTTTATGTGTCTTACTTTGACAAAGTCATCTGAAAAATCTTATAATTTTCCCAGTACCGATATAAAAATTTTCTAGTTCACTCACTTGACCTATATTCAAAATTCATTGAGCTTTGCTTTTACTGCATATTTTTTTAACTTCAAAATTGCTGTATTTTACCAGTAAGGTGTAATGCCTGATCAGCCGTGACAGAAAAAAAAAACTGCATGTAGTTGACCAGTGACAATGTCAAGAAATACCCGTCACAGATGCATAGGTGCATAAATTTGAGATAATGTATGATCATTTAAAATAAGTCTGACTATGACAGTATTAAAATGTGCACACCCGTCTAAAATTTCATAACCAAACTTTGCAATACTCCAAAATTCTACGGAAAAGTCTCATGTTAAAAAATTCCTGGGAATATTAATTTCTCAAGAATAAGTAATTAGTCTCTCTGTATTATTGTATCGAGGCAAATATTTCTGACCAAATTCAGTGGCAACAATCATGGTGCTTCATGATACTTACCAGAAATGTGCAATCCCTCACAGATACAAATTTATGCATAATCTCTGTCATGGTTACGTACCACAGAAGTGTGCCATCCTTCCCTCTAGCTGGTCTATGAACAGAGTCAGCCAAACGACAAAGTCACTAGAACATGTCAGTGATGTAATAAATGCATTAAATGTAGCTCCCTCTTCAGCCATGCCTTTTTACATATTGCATTCAGTATTCTTCAATCCTGAAATATAAAGAAAAAAAATATACATATATATTTTATAATTTTATAAACATGAACAGTGATAGTGTTAACTGCATGAACTACACTTAGACCGTGCCAGTTTCATTGTCATGCAAAATAAATAAATTTATAAATAGCTATCAAGTTACAACAACATTATCTGATTGGTAGTACAATACCTTGAATTGTTAACATATATATTCATCAGCCAGTATAAGAGATTCTTAACTTTTACTCATTGTCACCATAAATTTATTATCTTAATACTATTAGCAATTTAATAAGTTTTAAACAAACCTGATTGAACACGAATGACTTCTTCGGTGTGATTAGGCTGAACCACTGACCTGTATATATGGACAGTGCACCCCACTATGGCCATATGGCTGGGGGTGAAGCCACACAAGGGTAATTAGCGGCCATCTTAGCACTCCCTACTCACCCCATGTTCACCCCTTGTGTCCTTCTAGTTTTTCTCACCTTTTTTTGTTTATTGCACCAATTTCATGCAAATTTTCGATGCTATGCCTCGTTGTGCAGCCTGGGGATGCAACAATGTTCAAAGTAAAGACAGTGGGAAGTCATTTCATCAGTGAGTATCTTGTTAATGTCTGTTTTATAACACTAAATGTGCGTATTTAAGATATAACACGTGCAGTTACCCCAAATCTAAGGTCATGACAAGTTGTTGCATGAGTAAATCATGGTCTTGTAAATAAGAGTGAAAGTAAAACATCTACTAGAAGCTGCACAGAACATTTTCTTCATAATATTATGTCACATGTTTTCAGAACTAACCTAAATCAGCTTTGTGTATTACAACTGTCAATAAGTATCTGTGTTAGCAGGTCCTTGATTCCCATTTACAAATTTAGTTATGATAAAACTAAAAAAAAAAACACCATTGTTCATCATAATGAGTTGCAAAAGTATTGAAGAATCCTTGCACATGTGTATTGTTATAGATTTCCAAAGGCTGAGGCAAGAAGGAAGGAATGGGTAGTTCAGCTAAGGAGGAAAGATTATTGGCCATCAAACAAGGCTGTCATTTGCTGTGATCACTTCACTGATGATTGTTTTGACAGAACTGGACAAACAGTGCGTCTTAAACCCAATGTCAAACCTACAATCTTCACTTTTCCAGGGCATCTGCAGAAAGTGAGTTATAATAAGCAGAAAGATGGGAAGCATAATTACAAAAATATTATATTAAAGTCAGTTTGTAACTGTCTGTTTTTGTTTGTTGCATTTAATAGCCCACAAAACCACGTAAGCCACCACCAGTGAGAAGCCAAGTGAAGGAAGGTCCTCCAAATGAAGAAATAAGGGACATAAGTATTGGAGATCCAGATCAGGTTGATCAACAACCATCAACATCATCTTCAAATGATCATCAGTACTGCATGTCAAGCCCCAAGTCCCTCAAAAGAAAACTCCACTCAACTCTGGACCTGGTGACATCATGCAAGAAGAAAATAAAGTTGGATCAGCAAAGAAATAGAAGACTCAAAAAGAAAGTGGAATCCCTCCAGTCTGTTGTCGATTCGGTGAAGGACAAATGCATGATTTCAGAATCCGGTATTGAGATGCTAGAGAGATATTTTTCAGGTGTGCCATTAGAAGTAATGAAACGCGTCCTGGGCAACTCTGAGAAAATTTCACATGCTAAGTACCACCCAGTGTTGAAAGCATTTGCACTAACACTTCAGTTCTACTCCACCAAGGCTTACAATTATGTAAGGGAAACATTTAATTTGGCCTTACCAGACCAATCAACATTACGACGATGGTATAGTAGCATCAATGGCAAACCAGGGTTTAGTGATGAGGTGATGTGTTCCCTCAAAAGTAAGGCTGATGAAGCCAAGGCAAACAACAAGCCACTACTTTGTTCACTTATGATTGATGAGATGGCCATAAGGAAACATGTTGAATTTGATGGCAATGAAATGATTGGTTATGTAGATTTGGGTACAGGTATTGTTGATGACACAGCTCCATTAGCCACTGAGGCCCTTGTATTTATGGTTGTTTGCATGAATGGATCATGGAAGGTACCAGTTGCTTACTTTCTTATCAAAGGTTTATCTGGGTCAGAAAGGGCTAATCTTGTTCATCAGTGTATTTCAAAACTGAGTGATGTTGGTGTTACAGTTGTTTCTTTAACTTGTGATGGTCCCTCCTGCCACTTTTCAATGGTAAAGGCATTAGGTGCTTCCATGGATCCTGAAAATCTGAGACCCAACTTTGATCATCCTTCAGATTCAGGGAGGCGTGTCCATGTTTTGTTAGATGTTTGCCACATGCTGAAACTAGTCAGAAACACTCTTGGATCATGTGGCATTGTGAAAGATGGTGCAGGGGAGAAGGCAGAATGGAGCTTCATTCAAGAGCTTTGCCAGTTGCAAGAGTCTGAGGGATTTCACTTAGGAAACAAATTAAGACCTGCCCATTTGGCATGGAACTCACAAAAAATGAAAGTCAACCTTGCTGCACAAACTTTCAGTGCCAGTGTGGCAGATGCAATCGATTTTTCTAGAGATCAACTAAAATTAAAAGTATTTCAAAACAGCGAGGCTACTTGCAAATTCATTCGTACGTTTGACAAACATTTTGATATTTTGAACTCTAGAAATCCCTTAGGCAAAGGTTACAAGGCACCCATAAAACAAGAAAATGAAACTATGATGTTGGGATTCTTGAATGAAGCTTACGCTTACATTTTGAATCTGCAGGAGCCCACTGGAAAGCCAATGATCAAAAGTTCTAGGAAAACTGGTTTTGTTGGGTTTTTGGCTGCCATAAAAAGCGTGGAAGCTATATATCATGAGTATGTGAAAATACCAGAATCACCATTATCTTATTTGTTGTGCTACAAACTCAGCCAAGACCACCTTGAATTGTATTTTGCAGCAGTCAGGGCTTCAGGGGGATTCAATAATAATCCTACTGTTCGGCAATTTCAGGCCTCTTTCAAAAGAATGCTGTTGCGTCATGAGATCAAATCAGTAAATGGAAATTGTCAGGCTCAGGATTTGACAACTTCACTTTTTGTGACAGAGCCCAATGTTAGACAAGCTGTACCTGACAAATCTGGTGATATTAATGTATCACGAAGACACAATATTTTGTTAACACCTGATGTTACTGAAGATATTGATGACCTCCCTGACTGCATTCCTGAAATGCCATCCTTGTCTTTCTTCAAAGAAGCGGTCATTGGTTACATTGGTGGGTTTGTAGCACTTTCAGTCATGAAAAGGATCCACTGCCTGCAATGCCAGGAAGCATTGACCACTGCATCATTTTCCACACTGGAGCCCTACCACAGCCTCATTCAGATCAAAAATAGAGGTGCACTAACCAAGCCTTCTGATAGTGTTATCAAGATATGTATGGTGACAGAAAAGTTTCTTCAAAGGCTTATTATCTCCTCAGAAAGTAATGTACCAAGGGGTAGTGGGATTACTGATGCAATATCAGTTGCTGTTCTAGGAGAAACTGCACTTTTAGTATTTGACAGTTTGTACAATCACATGTTTGATTCCGAGGCTCATAATCATGTGTTTGCTCTAATAAAATGTGTGTCATCTTGTTATGTAAAAGTGAGACTGAATCACATTGCCAAAAGTGCAGCTAATCAAGCCACTGGTAAACGTGTCCGAAAAACACTAGGCAAAATGATCTTATTCAAAAACCAGTAAGTGTTCAATTCGATACTGCGTTCATACTTTCATACTACAGTAATATGCAATGGACTTAATTGTTGTACAAATGTGTCTACTTATTGATTGATACAAGCTTATTGTTACTTTTAACTTACTTATATTAATGTTGATTTGTCGAACTTCCCAGTGCCATGACACTGTTTTGATGTCTTATTGTTATGTAGTGTACATTCTATTTTAAGACTCTTACATTATATATTTAGGATTACAGGATATTGATTTATCTACAATTGTATTGAGTGTGTTTTTTTAATAATGGTATTGTATTGCTGATTTATCAGAATATTCACAAAGAAAGGTTTATCTTGATAAGTGAATAAACACTTAGTTTATGCTAAATTTGCTTCTCATGTCTTCATTGTTACAAACTTGACAATCTATGTATTTTTTAATATTTAAACTTGTCATAACTGCATCTTTGACCCTAAAGCATATAAAAAAATCCAAATACTAAGTCCCAAAGTCACAACTTCTCAGATCTTAATGCTGGAATAGTGAGTGGAGTCACTGGGGTGCTGGAACAGTGGGGAGTGGTAAGATGGCGGGCCTGTGGCTTCAACCCCCCAGGGTCTGTGCACTGTCCAGATATACAGGTCAGTGGGCTGAACCCCACCCTTCCTGATACACTGCCTTATTACGGCTTCAGAGTTCTGGTTCACTCATGACTATTTATTCAATGATGCCTGCAAAATAATTGACATGCATATATTAAGTAAAATTTAAAGTTAATTTTCATGTTACCTGTACTTATGCTTTTCACTCTCTTCTGACAGTGTCAAATTTAATTGTGATACAGAGAAAGAGAGACTGGTGTTTATATACAATACCAAAATACATTTAGCATATATATATATCCAACATTCGCTCATTCAACATTGTTACTTGTATACTAGCTGCCCGCTTCATGTGACCAAATTTGGAATGCATGGGATCATCATGTGTCAAGCTCGGTCCGGATCAAACTGGGCACTATGAATGAGGTTGGTTCCGTTTCTGGCGTTGCAACTCTTGTCCGACGTTTTGCGAGTCCTTATTTTGAAGATTCTAGACATCGATCTGATTGGCCTAGAGGCCATTTAATTAATTTTTAGTGTTGATGATGGTCGATGATTATTCCAGTGTAAATTGAATTCAAATAAAAAAGATAATTTCTGGAAATATTGGGAAACGTGACCCATCGCGACCTAAAATTCAGGTTACCTATTCATAGTGCGGGGATCGAAATTGCTGCATTTCCTGCAAGTTTTTCCATGGAATTCCCGTTATATGCAAATATATCGATAACACGTGGCCGCGAAAAAATGCCGATTTTATTGCTGGTATGAATCTGCGGCAGCCGTCTCGTACTGTGGCCGTTCCAGTTTGTGGCCGTTCTGACCAAATCCCATTCTGATTGTGGCAAACTTGACTGATTCCGAGCACAGAGCTAAATCTGTGATCACATTGTACCACACACAGTTTCAAAATATAAAAAAGTGGTGTTTTCAGTATTGCACAGTTATAACAGATACTAATCTCGATTTCAGAAAGCTCCAGAGAAAAATCTTCCAAGTCAGAGTAAGTGCTGACAGCAGAGTACAGTCAACTCGCCCAAAAATGTCTTGCCCAATTTAACTCGCCACAAAAACAACTCGCCCAATGATATAATTTTTTATAAAGATTTTACTTGTTGAAGTTAAGTAATAGTAGACACACCTTATATTATTCCATTGTCGCGCCCCCTATATATGTATGTGTAGTTAATAGTAATATCTAGATCCAGTATTGAATGAGCTGACAATTTAAAATCAAGGTTACATGGTTTTTTATTCATAAATCACCTTTTTAAGTATAATGACAGATTATGCTACCTTTTGAAGTATAATGACAGATAATGTCTTGTAATATATACATATTAGGCCACGGTTTTTTGATCTTATGTTTCTCGGAACTTTCTCGGACCATTTTTCATGAGACGGTCGGTTGGGAAAAATAAATTAAATATTTACTTAATTTAAACATCCCGAGAAAGTGGTTTTTTTTTTCATAAATAAATGTGCAATTGTTGATTTATTAATTAAGCGGCACTGCAAAAGTTTGGCCGGAGGTGTGTCGAGAAACGATTTTTGTATTGGGCGAGTTGGCTTTGTGGGCGAGTTGACTGGCCCCCCTGACAGTGGCATGGCTAGTGCCTAATCCAGGTGAGTGTATAATGCGGACCAGGCGGACCATGCTAAAACCAACAAGCGCCTATCGTCCGTTTGTTTGTTTAGACTAGTACAACACACCCCTATTTCGCAATTGATGAAAATGCGGACCATGCAGACAATGCAGACCAAAAGAACTATTTCTTCTTAGGTAGACTGTTGCTGTGATTATGACATTGTGGCCAGTTAGGGAGTGCATGTAATTGCACTTGATTCGTAATCCATGTGGAAAGCAATCCATCTTATAGTTTGCACCCCACAAAATAGCAATAAAAAAACCAAAATGATTTGGGTGAGTGTATAATGCAGAATAAAACATTTTTAAATCCAAATGATATTTTAATGGAGAATAAATTGGACCTGTACTTTCTACCTGGTCTGCACTTTCCATTAGTCTGACATAGACTCAATTGGTCGGCATTTTCAGAGATCTGGTCTGCACTTGGTCTGCATTAATCTACAACTGGTTGGACTGCATTATTTATAATAATGGCATTATCTTTAAGATTAGTCTGCAGAAATAATTAATTGTATATATATATATATATACTAACTTACACTTGGAGAAAGCCAATCAGGATTGAGGAAAAAAATGCCCAATTAGAAGGTGAACATTTTCAACAGCTTCTGGCCAATCATATGGGCAGCTTTGTCCTTTCATTTTGTTCTTTAATGTACTCTTTCCTTTATTCTATATATATATTTTTTTTATTATTATAAACTTTCCGTAGGAAAGTTTATCTTATTATTATAAGTCTTATTTTTCTTTCTTATTATCATTATTCTTAGCAAGAAGTAAAGGCTGATTACTCAGTAAGTACTAAAGATACAGCTTTTGCGCCTTCAGGGAACATGCACAGCCAGAGCACGCTTTGAACAGCTCAAATTTCATGACCAAATTTCATGAAACTTCTCCGCAATTCACAAAAGAAAAAATAAATTTATGAGGACGGTTCCAAGGAACTGGGCAGAGATTATTCCATGGGAATTTTTCTCAAGATACCTTAGACAAATACGCAGTGCAGAAAGGAGTTTGAGCCAAATGGTGAGCCTGCTGACTGAACTATGAATTTTTGAAAAAAAGTTGTTCGAAATTTTCATGAATTTTTATTTGAAAACCATAGAAGGAATAATCTTATTGACGTGCCATTTCATACAAAAAATGAGCCCATTTGGTAAAGTGGTCTAGGTTGTACAGGGGTCCAAAGTTGCGTTTTTTGACTGCTTATATCTCAAAGACATATTTAGAATCCTTAAAATGTTCTCTTTTCAGGAATATATAGCAATATGCTCTAGGTAGTTCCGTTTAGAAAAGCGTCAGACATTGAAATTTTTTTGTCACTTTTTGATGTTCAAAAAATGAAAAAGTCTAAAAAAACACTAGAAGAACTGCTTGGATTCTCACCATTTTTTTTACAGATATGTCCTCCAAGGAGTAGTATGTAAATATAAAAGGGCAAGGTCCTTGATCGAAAAGGTTAGGCCCTAGAATTTTTTTTTGGTCGTTATTTCAATAATTTTTAACTCCAGTTCTATTCAACCAAATTTCATGCAACTGGCGTCATTATGTAGAGAAAAATTAGGCCTTTACATAGGATACAATGTCTATTCACCAATCTTAACCAGTTTCGAACCTGGTGCCAAAATTCTCTTCCCCATGTTATCCAATGGGGAGACCTACCTACCTACCTCCCTGAAACCGCTGAGTCAGCAATTTTTACAATGAATGTTAGCAAATTTATGTTTCTCGCGTCAAAAAAGCAGGAAGAAAGTCTTCAAGTTCATTCATATTTTGCACATATATGTCCTCTGGGTAGTACTACATGACTGTAAAAGGGCAATTACCTTCATCAAACAGCTTAGGCCCTAGAATTTGTTATCACTCATAAAGCCTGAATCGCTTACTCAGAACCAAAATGTTGTTGATAGATTGAACCAAAAAAATTCAATAGATATTTTTTGAAAGTCAGTGCTGGTGTGTGTTCATCTTTTGAATAGTTTAAGACAATAAGGCAAAAATTTCTGAATTTATGAAAACAATTTGGAGTAAGGACACCTATTTCGCACCCCAATGATACTGAGGAAGTTGGCACCCCTATGGTACTGAGGAAGTGAGGACACCTAGTGGGCACCCCCATGGTACGGCCCAATCGCACTCTGAACAGCACAAATTTCATGACACTTCTGCGCATTTCAGGGAATACAAAAAAAACTTTTCTTCACGGTTCCAGGAAATTGGCCCGAGATAATGGCATGAAATTTTTTTTCACGAGACCTTGGAGACTTCTCCAGTGCAGAAATTAATGGTACTGAACAAGAAAGATAAAAGGAAAGGAAAGTTTATCGTAATTGTCAGGGACAATTGCAAGTCTAGTTATTATTATTTTAATAGGGCTGGTGATTGCTAAAACTTTGTTTTGGTTTGCATGATCTGCATGGTCCGCATTCTTCAATATACGGCCGAAATAGGGGTGTGTTGTATTTGTCTAAACAAACAAACGCTTGTTTGTTCTGGCGCTGGTCCGCATGGTCTGCATGGTCCGCCTGGTCCGCATTATACAATCACCCGCCTAATCCTCCTAATAAGAAGTGTTGCAAACGAACTGTAAAGCATTTGCAACGCCTCACACCTAGCTAAAACTAATAGATATAAAGTTTTATCGATATACTCACCACATTAACGGGTACAGAAGGCTGATATTCTCCTGAAAAATCACACTTTAAACGAGCGATGTGATCGCTCATACATCATGTGTTTACGTCTCTCCTTCACTGGTTCCCGCACCTGTGTCAAGCACAAGGCACCGGTACATTCCAATCGTTCATGCTCCCCCTTTGGCTGGTTAAAATTAGATTTCTGGAAGACCCTTTGCTCTTAGCCCCGCCCTCCTGCGCACTGCAAGTGCTGAACGGAGAAAACAGCCAGTGCGCAGGTATGACATATTTCCGGTAAAGGTCAGGATTCCGACCTGTAGATTGGCATGTGCCGGCCTATTACTTCAGTTAGGCCGGAGCCCAGCCAACGTCTCTCCCTCCTGACAGCAGCCTCACGAACAAATGCCGATTTTTCTAAATGTTCCAACTGATAAAAATACCTTTTTTGTGTATTTTTTTGCAATTAAAATTAAAACTAAAATATCAGTAAAAGATAATGCAACTTGCGTACATGTTACTTTTTGCAAAATCTCACCAAAACTTGTGTATAGCCAATTGGCGCTCAAAATATTTAAACTGGTGGTTTAGCCTATGCCAAAAAAAGAAATCACACAAAATTGTGAATAGGTGTTGCAACGCTATAACAAGGCCTGCTCTAACCCAAAGCATAAAAGAAAGAAAATAAATATAGATATATCATGTAAAGTTAAATGTATACATAAACTGGTCAGTACTTTGGGGGCCATCTAGCATGATCAACTGCATGATCTAGTCTGCGTTGTTGCAGCTGATTCATCTGATTTTCTACAGCTGCAGAGCTCCGTATTACAATTGCAGCTATGTCAATTCTTAAGCCCTTAATTGCAGTGCAGTTCTGCTTCTTATACATGTTTTATATATATATACTGCTGCTGCAGCGTTTGCTGCAAGATGAAGCATTTGCTGCAACATATATGCACTGGCAGGGTTTGCTTAAGATGCAGTGTTTGCATAATGCAGTGTTTGCTGTAAGTTGTAGGTGCAGCTGTCGCTACAAGTAAGTTGCAGCTGCAGCTGCATTCGCTGCAAGTTGCAGCTGCACCTGCATTCGCTGCGAGCTGCAGCTGCATTTGCTGAGAGTTGCAGCTGCAGCTGCATTTGCTGCAATGCTGCTGCAGCTGCAGCAGCAAAATCTGTTCAGCAGGAAATTATATACTACTCGAGTAATTAGGGTCTCTAAGCAAGTGTTCCTAATGCCAAAGTCACAAATTCCAAACACTACTTTGTCTCTGAGCATAGAAAGTTCTTGGTCATTAATGTGTTTAAATTTTGACACCTTTTGTCTTTCTGACATTATACGAAGTAATATGAATGGGGCATCCCCTTGTCTAACAGGTAAATGGGGAATTCCCAGTGCTAATCTCTAATGAGGGTAAATAGCACCCTCATGTCCATTGTTCTATATTATAAGAGTGAACAAACTAGGTCAACTTACATTTGAAAGAGAGGCTTGGGTTCAACAAATGTGAATAATTAATAGTATTTATAAATGTTTAATTAACATTGTTAACCAATTCCACATCTTTAAATTGCAGAGAGCGCCTTCAGGATTGCAGTTCAACAGGACAGCTGCTATGGAACAGCCACGTGTTACAGATTATGGTCTCTCTGCAACCAAGAAATGGACATACTCGGATCCACGCCAGCAAGCTAGTAATGCTGCTCTCATCAGCCTGATCTCTTCAAAGCTGCTGCCTATTTCATTCATGGAAGGTCCTGAATTACGTGAATTCACATCCACTATAAACACTTCGTATGCTGTGCCAGCACGAAAAATGAACTCAAACTTCTTGTTGAACGCAAGGAAAACCTTCATCAGAATGTGAAGGACTTGTTGCATTCGGTCATGGATGTTTGTTTGACTGTGGATATCTGGTCCAACAGGGTTCACAAGGTTCTGCAGTCTGCTGTCCCAACCAGATGGAATTCTCAGCTAGCAATGGTCAGGAGTGTCTTGGCCATTCCCAAGGAGAAGCTCGATAATGGTTGGACATACCAGATTGTCACCCAGTGAGCGTGATGTCCTTTCCGAGTATGTTGATATCATGAGTCAGGTATGTGTTACTCTTTTGATCTTTTAAAAAAATTAATTCCCAAGCATGTAACAAGCAAAATGTCAGTGCCAGTTTACATTTATTAACCAGCTAATAAACTATATATAAATTGAGTTAATATCAAGTTGTGTCACGTTGGTATTTTGGCATTATTTGCATGATATTTAAGCATGTCTTCTCTATTACAGTTTGAAGAGGCGACCAACAGAACGCAAGGGGAGGAAGAGGTTACAGCCAGCTGTGTCATTCCCGTGATTCGGAGCCTGCGTCACCACCTGGATAACATCGACGCCAAGTACATTACAGTGCTTGTCAAGACCTGTCAGGCCAGTCTAGAAAAAAGACTAAAGGCCTTCGAAGAGAAGAAGACTTACCAGCTGGCTGCTGCACTGGACCCCAGATTCAAGCTACGGTGGTGTATACCTTTAGAGGAAGAGAAACTAAGGTAAATATTTTTCAATAATGTTCAAGTGATTTGCAGCTGTAAATACATGAAATATGTAGATAAGTTCCATTTGTATTAAATACAGTTAAAATTTTAGCATTATGTATATTTCACATTGAACCATACACAAGTGACTATAAATCATATATGTTTTTGCTGATCTTTCCCTGATTTATTTCAGAAATGACCTTGCTACCCAACTACCCAAGTCTGGTCAAGTATCTAGGGCTGAACTTGGAAGTTTATCTTCACAAAAGGTGTGTATTACTTCTTTCCTCTATTGTTTTTGTTAAAACGAGATATGCAGTATGCACATTTGCACATTGTAATTTGTGCTATGACAGCAACACATTAAAGTGATTTAAACAGTGCAAATATATGTACATTACTAATAATCACACTAGTATTATAAACCGAAATATTTGATCCATTCATTACTAAGTGCAGTTTCTTTCATTTTTTTAAGGTGCATGCCCCAGTGTTCAAACCCACTGCAGTACTGGAATGCAACACCCACCGCTTACCAGGACTGTCGAAACTGGCACAATGCTACCTGTGTGTTCAGGCTTCCTCTGCACCAGTGGAGAGGATCTTCAGTACAGCAGGGAAAATCAACCAACCAGATAGGGCGAAGACCACTGACGAAAACTATGAAATTCTGATGTTTAGCAGATGTAATGGCCATTTGTTATAAGTCATTACACAACATTAGAATACAGTTGTATACTATTGTTTACATGACTAAACATATACATTGATTTGTAAAATAATCTGGGTGTTAGTAGTTTTTTTACTAAGTATTTACAAATATATTTGCAAATACCCAATATTTGTATTTAAATACTTTTCAAAAGGTTGTATTTTTATTTGAAATCATTAAAAGTATTTGTATTTGTATTTAAAAACTTTTGGACATCTGAGTATTTGTATTTGTATTTGACAGTTTGGGGAGTTTTTGTATTTGTATTTAAAATACTTTTTTCTATTTGAACCAAACCCTGCTTGTAGTCTTAGCAAGCACCATCAGCTAAACATGTGTTTGAAACAAAGTGGTACAAATGCATGGGCAAATGTCTACCAATTTTCTCTATGATGGTCATAAGGATCATGGAGGGCAGAGAAATAAGACTTTTCAGCAATATATCCCAGTCTAATGAATGAACTGAGAACACAATGTGAAGATGATATTCATGGCAATCTGGTTACCTTGTGTTTCAAACTGAGTCCGTGGAAATATTTGGCCTGACATTATATAGTGACATACAAAATTGGAAGTTGTGTGGTTGTTGATTATGAAGAAGATACTCCCAAGTTCTCGTTGATAAGAGACATCAAACTGTATCTCCAGCTTTGATTAACACACACATCTTACATTACAGTCTAATTCCTACTGGGGTACTGTCTTTGTGTATAATTACCATGACAAGATTGTCACAATGAATGCCAACTCTCACACCTGTCCAATCTTTCAAAATTAAAATTTGTGATATCTTGTTAAAGTCACAATTTAATTAGTGTGTGTTTGATATTGATGTTTAGTTGAGTATCATAATTGAGATTTATCTGACTTATTTAAAAAACATGTGTGAATTCCAGCTACTGACAAGCTTGGCATAGAAATGTTGAAGAAATGCTGGTTGTCATTGAAAAAGAGGGTGCTGATGTGGATGATGACTATGTGCTTTTGGAGTTAGCAGGGGAAATGCTTATGGTTCTAACAAGAGGCCAAGCATGGACATCCATGAAGGAACGGCCGCAGGAGGAAGAAATTCCTGGAATCATAGACAAGCCGAAGCCCAAACCTTCCGAAAGGCCCTCCCAAATAGTTGAATTATCTGAATTGAGGCCACATATTCTGAACCAAAAGATCAAGGATCATCAAACAAAGGTATACAAAGTTGTACAGTGCAAACCATAAAAGTTTCAGAGCCAATGATCTTACTTTCTCACCTTTGCTCCACCCAATAATCCAAAAAGTATACACTTTTCATTAAATTCTGTTGGGAGAGGACGGGAAAGGAAGGGCTAGTATAAAGGATGAACATTGTCAGTAGTAAGAGGGCTACTATAAAACGTTAGCTTCCCGTAGCCCGCGACAGGCGGCGCTAGTGGTACTCATGACGGTGACCGCTAGGTGGAGCTACCGCTAGTGGTACTCATATGTATGGACGACGTACCTCCAAACGTACCCCGAGGCCCTAACGGTGCCACTCTGCATGATCAATGAGTGCGTGGAACGCCAAGGGCTATAGTTTAATTACTGTGGATGACGTAATACGTGTAGTATATAAAATGTAGCCTCCAGTGGCCTACGACAGGCGGAGCTAGTGGTACTCATGACGGAGGGGCCGCTAGGTGTAGCTTCCGCTAATATGTATGGACGGAGGGCCACCGAAAGAGTACCCGATGGCCGAACCGTTCCTCTCTGCATGGCCGATGAGCTCGTTGAACGCCGAAGGCCAACGAGTACGACTGTTTTGACAAGTATGCTACTGAACACCCAGAACACTAAGGGATGTAGCTGATTGCTACGGAGGATGCGAGCTATATGTACCACCCAGGTATAACATATCCACAAGCCAGAACAACACAGCAGGGTGAATAATACGTTGGTCATACGTTACATGTATCAGTTGAGAGCTGACAAGACATAGACGCACAGATAAGCATAGACCAGTCTAACATTAACATGTCATATACAATAAGCTGGTATGTTTATTCTTATCCTGATTGCGAGGACCCTAACTGTTTAACACTACTGTAAAACTCGGATAATGTATTCACATCCTTAAACGAATGTATAAGCGATTATTATCTATCTGGTGTACCGGCTAAATGTGTGGAACGATGTTCAGACTGGGTTGTTAAATTCTATGCCTTAGGCGACTGTAAACGTGTGCCAACTCCAACAGAGACATACAATCTCACATGGGTTGCATTTGACGTTGTGTCATGCCTAATGTGTGCTGAGGAGCATTACATAGAGGTGGAAAGGAGTAATAACTCCTTCACTGATCTTATTACTTGTTTAAAGAACTACCAGGATAACCTTACCATCAACAAATATGATCCTGTACATAGAACTATTGTTAATGTTGAAGTTAGTCGTCATAATCATTGAACTAGAGACCAAGATATATACGGTTAGTATAGTTTATATATATATATATATATATATATATATATATATATATATATATATTTATGATTGGTATCTACTGTTATTATATTATGATATATTATGTTGCAGATGGTACCATCCGCAGTGTAATCCCTTACCAGATGACATCAATATCTTATACATTGTACAATGGTAATAAAATGAGCACAACTCACACACAATAGCGTTGTTATATATATCTACAGCTGCAAATGAGTATATCACAGAGATATTACATGTACACAGCAGAGCGAATGTTTAGAATGTATTATATGAAAGACTGATTAGTCTTCTATCCCCATAACTAACATAACAGCGAGTGGTAGTAAGTGTATATGTCCAGAACACAGTATATAAAGTTATAATAACGCAGCATTATCTACATATGGATCATGATACGAACATTGAGATAGTATATAAAAGACTGTACTAGCCTTTCTATTCTCCATAACTAACATAACAGGGCAGTGTTAGTAAGGCTATATACCAGTGATACTATTAGCATATATATGTCTAGAAAACAGTATACAGAGTTAAAAGCACATATAGAGCATGACACAAACATCTGAGGTAGATTTGTTTCTGAGTGGTATCTATTACACAATAGGTCAACCTAGCAGCTATTCAGGTGTAAGAAAATTATGGAATGAAGCAAAGAAGAGAGAGCATAAACCTCAAGGTATAACGTTATCAGTTGTGAGCAAGTGGTTGAAGGAGCAGACGACGCATAGGATACATAGTTCACCTGCAAAACTATTTGATACTGAACATATAATAGTGGAACATATTGATGAACAATGGGACAGTGATATCATTCAGATGGATGACTTAGTCAAGTATAATAGAGGGTACAAATATATCTTAGTATGTATAGATATTTTTTCACGTTATGCATGGGCACGACCGCTCAAGTTAAAAACATCAGCAGATGTTACGATAGCGTTTACAGATATTGTTAAGACATCCGGCAGAGTATGCAAGACTGTACGCACTGATCAAGGTGGAGAATATATGGGCACAGCATTTCAAAGAATGTTGCACAGTAAAGGTATTAATCACATAATAGCATATGGCCGTCACAAAGCATCTTACAGTGAACGATTCAATCGCACATTAGAAAATAAACTGTTCAAGTACTTTTATGAACGACAGACAGCAATGTACATAGATATTCTGGATGATGTCATGTTTAGCTATAATAACACAGTCCATCACTCAATTAACATGGCGCCTGCCACTGTTAATACAACAAATTCCCGTGCTATATATGAACAAGTGTACATACCCATACTAAACAGATGGGCTGACACACCTGTCAAGTTCACTATAGCTCTAGGAAGTTTGGTTAGATTGAGTTTATACGCTACCCCATTTGCACGAGGTTATCATGAGAAATGGACTGAGGAATTATTCACAGTTTGTAATCAAATTCCATCGCACCCTCCTAGATATAAAGTGCAGGATCTCAGTGGTGACATCATCAAGGGGTCTTTCTACACAGAGGAGTTACTATTAGCACCTGTCCAAAACGTAGATGATATAACATATAAAATCGACAAAGTTATAAAGACTAAACAGGTTAAAGGTCGCAAACTCAGCCTTGTTAAATTGTACGGTTATTCGGACAAGTTTAACACTTATATACCCACAGCATCCATACAGCAGTACAAAGGCAAACAATAATGTTTGTGTATATATCATCAGATGTTGATAAGGAGAACTACTTTCCTGGTAATACACCAACATCATTCAGGGTTAAACTTCCAGGTAGGTTAACATTCCAACCTCAAGGTCAATGGGAAGTTGCTCTGCTAGACATAGATTTACCTAGACCTATTGATAAGTACCATGCTATATATATTACTATTAATTCGTCCATATGTAAACCTAGCCCTGTCAATGCTATACTGTCACCTATCTTGAATAGAGTATACTTTAACCAAATCAACAGAGGTTTACCAGTACATTTTGATAACCCTCGCTATATACCTCTATGCGTTGATGGTTTAGACATTATAGATATATATTTAACGGATAACACAGGTATATATCCATCATTCAAACAAGGGAAGGTCAATGGGACACTACACTTCAGACTAATAACGTAGTCAACGTCTGTATGTGAGTGAATGCATATCTCTTACGTACAGCTACAGTATGACTGATAACACAAAGTATTACTCTTTCAATAAGGGTGTAGATTATGACATTTTATTGAAACATTTCAAAGGTCAAGCTGAAGGTAGGACTGCACCTTATCTTACTAGCTCACATGTTCATTGCAAAAGTGTTTATGCTAATCCACACACACGTCGTATAATTATTGTTAATAAACCAAAAACTAATACTAAGCCGACAAACGATAAAGGCATAAGTGCTGGCGATGTTATCGATCCCACAGAGGCACAACGTCGTAGGGCATTACACAATTTAGAAGTCGCAGCTGCCAATATAACTACTGAGCAGAAGACGCATCCTAATCACTCTGTTTTGAGTAGAGCTAATAGTAAGACATACAGTAAGGGACGCATGTCATATAAGACACATGCAGGTAAGAGGACAAGGTTGAAGAAGACTGTTGATAAGGTTATACAGCGTACAAAGGACGTTTTTGATTAATAGTTGATAACCATGAGTCAGGAGGTGTTAGAGGATGCCTACATAGGTTATTCTGAGGAATTAGCTATTTTCCAGAAACCTATCCAGAATGTAGGTGTCAAGAATACACATACGACAACGTTCTATCCTGTTAATGACTTCTCAACACAAGGCGTTATTCAGTTCCAAGTGAACAATAATAGCAGTAACTATTTAGATTTACGTAGAACAAAACTTAATATTACGTGTAAAATAGTACGACAGAACGGTGGCAAGATTGAGCCTGTCACGGTAACAAGTAGGGAGAAAAGATCTAAAGATACAGAAGAAACAACTGATACAGCTAACACTGCAACAACAACAGCAACAACAGCAACAACTGATAATGAGGCGTCTGTTGGTGTTGTTAATAATTTTATGCATTCAATGTTCAGTCGTGTTGATGTGGCCCTACAGAACAAAGTTCTAACCCACTCTGACGAATCATACCCCTATTTAGCTTATTTCAAAGCTTTACTACACACAAACACAGAGCTGAAAGAAACAACATTGCAAATGGGGATGTTTTACAAAGATACACCGGGTGAATTAGAAGATCCTAACTGGCAGTTAGGTGATAACAAAGGGTTAGCCAAACGATCAAGCTTTTTTGCTAACTCTCATGAGGTTGATATGTCTGGACATCTGTATTGTGACGTGTTAGACATATATAAGTTCATTCCAAATGGTGTGAGTTTAGGCATAACATTATACCCTAGTACACCCGAGTTTTGTTTAATGGCTCCAGAGGTAACAGTGGGTACCTACAAAGTACAGATTACTAGAGCTTCTCTGAGTGTGTCGATGATAGAGGTAATTCCTGAAATATTGGTTTCACATGCAGAAATAATGCAGAACAAACCTGCCATTTTCCCCTATATTAAAACAGAGGTCAAGAAATTTACGCTAGGGAAAGGCCAGTTTTCATGCACAGTTAATGACCCGTTCACAGGTCGTATACCATGCGAACTGGTGTGTGGACTTGTTACAGATGTAGGTAACCATGGTACATTATTCACTAATCCTTTTATGTTTGATCATGCATCACTCAACTTTATTCAGGTCACAGTGGACGGGCAAGATCTAGGCCAAGGTCCTATCACGCCACTATATAAAAGCACATGCGAGACAAGCTCATACATTGATGCATACAAAACTCTTTGCGGTATAGAATATAGTGACCACTTCAATCCTCTCACCCGCGAAGAATATATGAAAGGTTACACATTTTATAGATTTGTTGCTGGCTCACAATGTGATTCTAATAATGATGATGTACTACCTCTGAAACGTTCAGGCAATTTACGCATTAGTTTAAGGTTTTCTAATGCTTTATCTGAACCAACAACTCTAATCGTGTGTGCAACGTTCCCTGCCTCAGTTAAGATTGATAAATACCGAGGTGTCACTGATATATAGTTAGTTGATGTGAAGTTGTTACAGGGGAAACATCATGGTGGATCCAGAGAATACGTGTTTAATACCTTTTAAGCTCCCTCAGAATATATCTGTGCAAGGCTCAACACAGGCCGGCAAAACAGAATTTGTCAAACGATTACTCCTGAATTACAAGACTATGTTCACACCTCTAGTTAACAAGATTATATACGTATACTCTGTATGGCAGGATAAGTTTGATCACTTGGAAAGTACCTTAGATGATATAATAGAGTTTAGGAAAGACATACCATCAAAAGAGTATTTAACAGGTCTGTGGGAGGAAACCAGAGCACCAAGTTTACTTGTTCTTGACGACCAAATGAGTAATTTAAGCGATAATCGTCAAGGTGCACATGTAGCTGAGATAGTGTGTGTCCTCAGCCATCACTGCCATGTTTCATGCATCATAACGTTGCAGGATATGTTTTACGAAAGTAAAGCTGCTAGATTAATAAGTAGAAATTCGCACTGTATATGTCTATTTCGTAACCATAGAAATGGTAGACAGGTGTCATCATTAGCAAGCCAGATTTTACCTGGTCAAACAAAATATTTCATGGATAGTTACGAACGTGCAACTAGACGTAACTACGGTTATTTAATAATTGATTTATCCCCCAATGTTGATGTTAGATATAAATTACGTTCTAATATCTTTCCAGGTGAGGAGACAGTTGTGTTTTTACCGCAGTCATGAAACTCATTAAAGAGAACATAACGTTCTTAAAGGCTGTAGCATCCCTTAACAAGGACCAAGTTAAAACTCTCCTGTCACATGTAAACAAGAATCAGGTTCTAGTTGTATCAGAAATAGCTAGGAATATACTTACAGGCGTTGTAACGCTTCCACGCAAGTATAAAAGTCCCCTCAAAGTGTACAAACGCCTCATTAGAGAATTATCTAGCAACGACACAACACTTAGAACTAAGCGTTATTTAATATACAGTAAAGCCGACATTGTATCGCTATTGATAAAAAGTGTGCTTTCTAAACTGGTAAAAGTTGTTGGACATGGCTGAGGAGAACGTTGTTATACCTAGAGACAAGTACAACAGAATGTTGGAACAGCTCAAAAATGGTAAAGATGATAAATTAACACAGCCAACCGATAACAATAGTAAGGAGGATAAATTAACACAGTCTGCAGATAACGTTACAGGTATTAAACCTACTGAACACGTAAAACCACAGCATCATGATACAACAACTGTACATACACCCAGAACAAGAGATGACATTGTTCTTAAAGATGTCCTCCATCCACCTGGTATTAAACATAAAGATATTGATATATTCATGCAAAGACTCGATAAAAAACAGAAATCTGGACGCAACAAAAAACTTAAGACTACACAATCTAAATCACCACATACCAGAAAGGCCAGGCTTAAAGCAAACTGGATCAGTATTACTAAGTGAAAGTACTGCATTAGTGCTGACAAACAATGGATGGTTATTTGAGGACATAATCAGTATTACTATAACATATGATGATGTGTACTTAGTATGCTAAGGACATAATCAGTAGTACTATATATATATATATATATATGACTGTGTGATTATATTACACTTAGTATACGTGTGCGCCATACATATCAGTTAATACCGTCAGTTGAACGGAGTATAAAAGACCTGACACATACAAACAGTTCACACACACACACTTGTTGTACCCAAGACTTCTACAAAGTATTATCAGTTCAATACGATGGCAACTAACGCATCAGCACAAAAATATTTCAACATGGGTGGCACCCAGGTGAAAGGACAGTTCCTCTGGTTCAGAGAGATCAGCTCCAGGAAGTTTTTGACCCTCCAGAGATACAGAGGGAAGGTCTCTCTACACATGCGTATTTACACTATCGATGACCAGGATTATTGTCTTATCCCCACAAAGAAAGGAGCTATGCTGGATAAACAGCAAACGCGAGATATAATGGCCACAATGAATGATCTTGCTGCGTTCATAGGAGTCGTAAGTAATGTTAACACTATATACATAATACAACACTGAACATATTAATATGTATGATGTTAATATCTCTCATTATCTTACAGACCCCGCCAAACAGCAGGACACCCTCCGATGATGATGATGTTGATGAAACCCCTGCAGCCGATGTTATGGTTGATGATGATGATGATATAGAACGGGGCGTTGACGGTCGACAGCTGTCTACAGATGATGAGGACGAGTACTCCCAGACTATTTTTAAAGTGCACGTTGGGAAAAACCTCCACTGCAGGGCGAAGAAAGCATCGAATACCGTGGACATACGACACAGTTTCTTCCGTAATATGTCCACCACGTCTGAGCACCCGACCCAGAGGGGGATTAAGCTGACAAAATATGAGTTTACCAAGCTTCTGTCGTTTCTCCCCCAATTGGAAGCCAAATGGAAGGGCTTGGCTGACTTAGCAGCTTGTTACACCACGCACGCAACGTTAGAGAACCTCCAAGCATGTCACCACTGTACACCTAAACCCTTACCACCTAGACCCCTGCACACTCATTCTAGCAATAGCTCACATCTGCGAGAACCTCGTGCCTCAACTTCTACAACCGTGATAATCGATGGATCACCTTAAGCTACTATATATTAGTATCAATATGTACATGGTAGAATATAGCTACATATCACTTATATTACTGCAATTACACACGTTTTATGCTCTACTATATATTGTAACTATTATAATAGCAGTGTTCTGCTGTTAATACTGTACGGATGAGTTATCATATATGTATATATTATACTATTATCTTAAGAACCATGTTATGTCTATGTTACTATAATAAATATATCTCCATCAATACATTCTGTGCGTTATATCATTCCATTTTACCAGTATAAGTACATTGTTATAACACTAGCGATTATTACTACCATAGGAGTACTACTCCTAAGGTATGCATGTCATGATCTACTTTAATGAGCATAGTTAGTACTGCCCTCAAGGTGTGCATATAACGATCGACTTTTAATGTAGTACTCCCCCAGGTATATATATAGAGGAGTTTAACCATGAGTGATTAGATATCATCTTTAGTACTACTGCATAGCTCACTATGGAGATATTAAGGGATTACGCAGATGTATTGATCAGTATGGTTAATACAAATGAGATATGTATAATACTACGTTGCGAAGGTTTGCTTAAAGATTCTGATCTGCTTCTTATCAGATCTAAAACAACACGATTCGATAAAACGAAGCTTCTTTTAACAACGCTGTATACTGGGAAGAGTTACAAGGGGGCAGCATTATTTCTAAAGTATTTGCAAAGGGAGTACGAGGATGTTGCTAACACAATTCCAGAGCTTGTAGGTGGTAGCCGCACAAGTCTTGCTATTAATACTGCATTAACACTCGGTGTTATGTGCATAAATGGTGATGTAGTCATTCAGCTGACAGATAATAAGGTAAGTAAAGATATATATATATATATATATATATATATATTCAGTTATATCGCTATTGATATGTATTCTTAGCTTGGTTATAACCTTATTATCATTTGTTCAGGACGATGTCCTTAAGGAGGAGTTGACAGTATCATTACCCTTGCAACAGTTTGTGAACATGATGTACTATATACCAGCTTTAGCGTTTGACGAAACTGATGCAACTATACATCTGGGGTGTTTTTACTACTTGGTTAAAGAACGATGTACAACGGCAGTATGCAGGACAACTAATAGTACTACGAAGGAAGAACAGGTGTTCTTAACGTCTGAGGATTTACAGACTATTAATACGTTGTTAGAACGTATTGAACATGCTGTACCAGAAATGGCTCTTCTAACACCTTACTTTTGCTACATTTAGTTATAAACTGTAATGACAGATAACTACAAACGGCTACCCCCTCATTCATAATGTTAACCATTAAGTAAACTATTATTATTATATATGCAAGAATTTACGTTAACACATGACTGTTCATTATTATGTTTAATACATCTTCAACTACTACATGTTCCATTAACAATTGAGACTGCATAATAAAGATTACGCACACACACAGTTGTTTGTTCATCTCATACATTCATGATATAACCATTTAACAGAGCACCACTGTGCAACAGCTGCATATTAAGGTTAACAATTAATAATATAGCTAATAATATAGCGTACCAAGGTTACAATATATACATTAATAATACCAGTTGTTTGTTCATCTCATACATTCATGATATAACCGTTTAACAGAGCACCACGGTGTAACAGTTGCATATTAAGGTTAACAATTAATAATATAGCGTACCACGGCCACAATATATACATTAATAATACTGTTCTTTAAGCACGATGTGTAACAATGTTACATATTAATAGGCTTAACTGTACTACAGTTGTAATGTATGCATATATGAAGTTACCAGGTAATCATTACTGCAGTCACGAAATAATATATGTTTAATAACAGTTCCTCAAGCACAGCTGTGCGCACATATATTTACCAGCTATCATTACTACAGATGCAATTAACAAGACAGTTTCTGGCTGTTACTGCTGCAACAGTTGTAATATAACGTTACTAATTAAGCTCTAAAAGTGTACAATGACAAACATACCTGCTGAAGAGGGCATTACATGTGTATCAGAGACGCTAACATATAATACTATAGGTGAAACTACTACTGTTACAATACAACATTATCAGTCTGAGGATGTTAATATGTAGTATCTCATCATAATCAAGTTGATTACAAGTCATTATTTATATATACATATCGGTCAGAGAGATAACCTTACTATAACAGTTAATATTATCACATGTACATATAATACTATGCTATAGGCGAACTACTACTGCTACTGTTACAGTATAACATTGCCTCATGTCGTACAATAGTATCTCATAATAATCAGGCTGATTACAAGCTATCATGTACAGTAGATACTTTGAGGTTATTGTATACCTACACAGGTGTACCCTTGTCAGCATAACTTCGCAACTTAGATCTGTACGACTGGAGTGATCCGTCATTCTTGGTGTCAGCATAGGTCAGCCTGACCTTAACATCAGTGGCGGATCCAGTAGTCGTTTGACTTGTAAGAGGCGTGGTGTTCGAACTGCAAGCAACGGCATCATGAGTGGTGGGGGCACGTTGATGAACATCGGGGGTACATAGTAGTTCGGTAACTGCACTATCAACATGGGCCGAGTCGTCGCATGAACTACAACAAGAGTGAACATCGTATAAATAGAGCGACAACGCATACATTGTTTAGCTGCTGTTATCTGTACTGAAAGTAATGCTGTATAGAATACGCGCAGTAGTTCGTTGTCGTTTATCTGTCGCTATATACATGTAGCTAGATACATACAGTAAAATCGTCAATATTACACCATATATACATATATATATCTGCTATTATCCGTATAGATAGTAATATAGCATGAATGTAGCTCCTCTGTGGTGTGAATATACAACTGACCTACTGCGCACATGTAGATGGAATACATACAGTAAACTCGTCCACAGCATACAGTGGTCTTAATAGTACATTACATACCTGCTATTATCCGTATATAGATCGCAATATATGGTATGAGTGTAGCTCATCTATGGCGCATATTTGTTATTATCCGTATAGATCGTAATATATGGTATGAATGTAGCTCATCTGTGGTATGATATACAACGGGTATGCTGTATACATGCAGCAGGCTCACAAATGGTATGAATAATATTATAAATGTATACCTGCTGCTGTCTGATGTTGCGCTATCCTGACGCAGCCTGTTGCGCGCTCCTGTGAGAGTGTGACGTGCCATGCTAACGACGCCTGTCAGTACTGCTGTACCAGCTGCGGGGTCTCTCTGTAGGATAGATAAACAGTACTGTTATTACAGCAACAATGAATGCATAGTACTAGAAACTTTAACGGTAGAATAACCAAATCGTATAGGTTGACAGATATGTATATAATGCACAATCATGAAAGCGTGGCCATATACTTACAGCTGTAACAATGAAGTTGTATATTATCATGTTCTTTAGCAATAGATAAACACGCATCATAGACTGTATATAATGTTAATAACGGATAATCGTAATAAATATCATACTACTGCTACTACTACTATATAACGTTGTTAAGAATGTATATAAGTACCGAACTATATATATATATACAACAATGACATACCTTGTAAATCCAAACACCGACACAAGTTAATATAGCTATTAACAAAACCACGGCGACTGTAGGTATAACGATCTCTAATGTGTTAGAATTGCTAACCGCTCTATTACGGTGACCGAGGTTGTGGGTTCCAAGTCCAGGGTTCTGCATCTCCTTGATAACTGTGCGCGTGCAGACAACATGTGCCGATACGTCGTGGGTAGGCGGTGTGTGTAAATTGCAATAACGGGTCCCCGTCATGTCTATGAAAGACAGCAGGCTGTATTCCATAGACGAGAATTCCTCTGTTGGCACATGATCCAGCGATGGCATTGTAGTACAATCTGCTCTAATACGGCGACCATCATCCACAACTTTGCACAAACATAAGCGGTTCGCGCATATGTAGCGATATCCGTTGGCACCCAATATTAACGTTATTACTGTGAGAAGGTAGAAAGGTGATCTGAGCAAGTTTTCCATGTTTCTCCTCGGGTTGTTCAGAACAGAGTGAATAGAACTTCCAAATTGTAAGGGTTCATTATGTAATTACCCTCTGCGATTTTATTATGTAATTAGCACCCCCTTACGATTCTTTAACTGGGTGTCAAACATATTAGGTAATTAGCAGGGTGGTGTCAACCACTTAGGTAATATGGGGCTGTTATAAACACTGAGATGTTAAACTGTTTAAACAGTACTACAATAGACTATTGTGTGTGTGAAACAATAGTCTAGCTGTCTATCATGGTATATCATGTAGGATTATTGTTAATAATATTTTACCGGTCACATATTAGACTAGTAATTGAGGGGCTACACTGTATTATAATTGTGTGCGTATAGCGCTGAATCCATTGGAATATAAGAGAGGGTTAGCGTATATACCAACAATGCTGGTATATAACAATAATAGACAGACTACATATACATTATGATCAAATATACTTTATTATATACTATGTGTAACAATACATGTAATGAGACAATGGGCGAGTGCATTGTTATACATATCGTCAGACTACATAGATATATTATCGTCAAGAACTTGTTATATGCGCGTGTGTAACAAATACACTTAATGAGGCCAGCAGCGAGTGTAATGTACTAATATTAACCAGTGCAATTATTCATCAAGTAATACGTGCTAACATATAGGAGCATATAGCTATATGAATATACCGGTAGTGCTTAGTAATAATGGACAGGCAGACAGACAACAATGTATGTTGTGTAACAATATATGTGATGAGACATTACAACCATCCATTTGCCAGTGTTTACATTAATATAGATGTGATGTTGTGTGAATTAGATAACGTATAACGATAGCATTCAGACAACTCATAAACGTTAAATTGGTAGAAACCGTTTGAAGGTATGACCCATCAGCCAATGCTGCATATGTGTATGTACCAAAACGATCCATGCAATATAATACCTTTAGTAGCGGTCACGTGTCTAAGGTTAACATATAGAACATTTCAACAACTGGTCTTAAAAGATCATAATATAGAACATTGCAGTACATCATAGCTAATATTTATTAGGTGTTAATGTTAACTGCTAGTTGTGTACGTAAATATCAGTAACCGTAAGGTAAGGTGTTGTATGTGTCTCTACCTATAACTCGTTTGTCAAAAACTTTTCTGAATACTTTACTAACAGATCTATTGCACACTATACCTCTGTGTTTAACACGGGATATTTGATTGCTCGGTGGCAGCCTAAGTGATGTCATCTGACCAAATACTATCTGTTTCATACATTCAAAATCTATAATTGTGTCATTGGTGTAGTTAAACGTAATTCCTTTGATTTTCCGTACAATAACATCAGTGTTTAACTTGTAGGAGTAGCTCTTAGGTCCTGTTGATAAAAACGTTTTTATGTAAGTACCTGATTGTAATTCATCTGTTAAGTCTCCTAACAAGTCGCCTGTCGCAACAACTGCTTCACCATTGCGTTCAACAAATATGACCGAGTCTGTGTCATAATATAAAGTGTTGCGCCCTGTTTTCTTTAATACTTGCAATAAATGTAGACGAGCCAATGATGTGGTAAATATACCAAAATCTCATTGGTAAACGTTGATTCCTCTTCAAAGGTCTCAGTATTTGTAACATCTACCACGACATAATCCTCAGAGATTAAATGAAAATTCATTATACACTTTGTTGGATCATTCTTCATTTGCCTGTATTCTGTAATAGACTTCATGTAAATAGATTTAGGTAAGTTTTGTCGTTGAACAAATTTCCCCCACACACTGTTGAGAAACAATTTACAGATTGTCCTTAAAGACGGATTGTGCGCAATGGAATCTTTATCAAGCATGATACCTTGTTCCTTATTGTAATACGCAATGTAATGATCTTTATCGGTATCGGTAATCACCCATTGAGGATAACCTGAAGCCTGTTGCTTCTGTTTAAGAAACATTTTAACATAGTCTGTGAAAATACTACCAAACACGTCATCCTGTGTAGTGGTAGGAAAATGATATACTTCATATATCTTCACTAGTATGTAACCCTGTTTAATAGCCTCTTTTAACTCTGGTGTTGTCCATGTACCAAAAAGAGCTCTTTCAACATCATTGCATGTACATACAGCTTGTGTTTCACGTGATGAGCATTTACCGCATAAAGGAAACTTCAGTTTACCTTTACATCGAACGGGTAGAACAGGTATGTATAAACCTCGCGGTGGTAGGATTCGTACCTGAGCTAGACCATAATAGGATTGTAGTGTGTAATCAAAAGTAGCTGGGTCCTTAAGCACTGTAGCGTGACACGTAGGATAAACGCCACACATCGTGATATAAGGATATAAACTAGTTACGTCATAATAACGTATCCTCTCGCCATCCTGTATCTCATAATATAGAGTTGTGGGTTCAACCCTCCCTCCTGTAAAACTGTCGCGGATTTGCAAAGGTTTTACAGTATCGCACGTGTTAATAAATTGTCTCATGAGCGAATTAGTACCAAGGAGTTTATCATAGTGACATTCCCAAATTGAGATAATCTTGTAACCTAGTTGTTCGATCTCAACGAGACGTTCTAAAGTTCTGTCATAGAGCGCCTTCAATGTCATACGTGTACGAGGGTCTCGTATGTGTCTGTCTTGTAGACATGTGTGTCCATGGAAACGACATCCTAGGTATTCATAAACCGTTTTGCTGTCTATATGTATACCATCGACAAAGTACCGTGTTCCAGGTATGCGGAATTCAGCCATTCCTAGCATGTTGTATAGGCCTACCTTCGGAGTGGCTTATCCATTCTAACCATAATGATGACTTTTGGCTGGCATTATGGTGTTTACCATACCCTTGTGCAGGTATCTGAGGTATAGGTGACTTAACAAACATTGATGTGGCTATAAGGCCAGGATTGATGATGGCACCATTAAAATACCATGTATCACGTCTTAACACTGCTTCCCCTGACCTGCCATCCGTTAAGGTTACATCATGCACTTCATACAACATTAGCTGCCTGATTACCTGCATAGCACAAGATGCCAAGGTAGCATGAGCAAATGGGTCTACACCTGGAACACTTGAGTCTGCTATATGTGTAACAGATTGTATAAGCATTCTAAAATTAGTGCACGCCTCTCTCAAAATTGTGACATCTGAACGTGTATAGTCTAACATTTCCTGCTGGAAATTAAATGTCTTACCACTTTGTTCATTGTACCATGTGAAGAATTCTGTTCTATCTGCTGTGGACATAAAATCAACGCCATAATAATATGGGTCAAACATTGGCCCAACGTAGTTTTGATTAGCTAGAGTGTTTGCTAGGTGAGGAAAGTCACCCTTTTTAAGCTCACCGCGCAAACCTAATGCTTTAGGTAAGTTCTTTAAACGCATTGGGAGAAAATTCAGGCTATCTATAAACCTGATGTTCACACCTTGGTTTATACTCATCAACATAATCTTAGTCCCAGAGAATATAATTTCAGGGAAGATGCCATTATCAACACAGTATCCGAGTATAAAATGGGCATCGAAGGCCTTGGCATTATGAGCTATTACTGTTACACCTTTATGTTGGGGTGTTAACAGCCATTTACAAAATTCGTCTGTTGTATTTGGGCCTCTGAATATCTTTTCCCTCATACCACATGTGCCGCGTTGACATAGCTCTCTAACAAAGTTTTTTGCTGAAACGTCTTTAACAGAGCAAATGTTACATCTATCACCGCAGTTAACACACTTGGACTGCGGTGTGAACTCATGATCTTTGCATACATCGCACACTGATTGACAAACCAAAAAGTTACGGACATGTCTTTGCAATCCACAATATGATCTCTTGCAGTTTATACATTTACGACATGACGTGCACAGATATGTTGAGGTGCACTTATCACAACCATCACGTCGTTTGTTCTTGTAGCCGCGATCACAATTAATGATAGTGTCTTGACATGTTTCGAAATCATAATAAAGAAAACTGCCTGATGACATCTTAGGCTTCTTTATTCTGTAATAGCATAAATGGTTGCCTAGGACATACTCGCAACAGCATGTACAAATCCATTCACCACATATATGCAGCTGCTTGGCTCTTTTTACAGTATCCAATGTTACAAAACATTTTGTACATCTGTAGTACTGATTGCATAGGGATGGTTGATCCTTACCTTTAAGTGCACCTGTGCTATACTGTCGTTGTTCTTTATGTCTCTGATAGCATGAAGTATTACGACATGTCAAGTTACAATCTGGACAAACTATCGAATTATTGTCAAACATACAATACTCTGAACAGCATGTACTGCACACATTATCACAACCATGTCTACCATTCTTACTGTGCACTTCTAAACAGTGAATGCATATCTTCCTGTTAACATAAAAACCTTTGATTCCAGTGATACTGTGATAATGCTCATCTTTAAGATATATAAATATTTTGCGTGGTCTTGTGATCAAACCTTTATATATCACATCATTTCCTGTATCACCAGAGATAACTATGATTTGGATATCTAACACTGTCTCAAATTTATGTAGTTCTTTAACTGTAACTGGTCTATTTGTAGGTACGTTGGCCTATCTATGAAGTCTGATGGCACAGCTACGTTGTGAATCGTAGGCCTTACTTAACACTCTATCTTTTCTAATAAGCTTTGCAAACTTAGCTGCTGATAGGTTATCTAGCTTTGCTTTGCATGTGATAATAGCTCTAGCTGCGCATAAATACTCATTGCGTATTACAGGGATAAATACCATTGAGCGTTTTTTCCTTACAGTACAATTAGTAGATAGCGGATCTGCATCAACGATGGCTCTACTGCATCCTCCCCCTTGATCATCAGCACTCATTATACCGATATTAACTTCGAATGTATCATCGATATTTAGGGATTTGTTTGATTGGAGAACAGTGTTTATTCTGTAAATAATAATATAACTATTAATACCTGTAATATCCGTGTGTGGAGCTATAATTATATGTATACATTGTGGTTAATATTACTACAGGTAATGTTAATATTACCATAGGTAATACTTATGTTAAAATGGTACATTGTAACATATCTCTTACCATTCCATTATAACACCAGCTGTGATGTTATGCTGCGGTTGGCAGTGTATGAACACCTCCCTCTCTAATCCTGCGTGATTGACTGTGACACGTGCTTTGTCTTCCTTATTTGGATGTTTGTCTTTAACCAGGTCCATAATATCTGTAAACATGTTGTGCAGTTCATCCTGCAGGCCGATCAACTGTTCACCTTGTAAAACATTGTTGAATTTGGCTTTATATGTTACTTCTTCAATACCGAATTTCCTCGATATTCTTTCCTTCACGGGTTGTATAATGTATGGTTTTGCATCATTACTAGCCCCCTCTGGCCTAATCCTTTTTGCTGGTATGTCAGCCATTAATATGTAGGCTGTTAGGTAACAATAACCATCCGAATATTACTCTTTCAGCATTATCCTTTACATAAAGTGTTGAATAGTTCATTCTTCAACCTTTTATATACACAACAAAAACAATGGTTCTTCACATTGTTACACTTATCACGCACTCTTGGTATTCAGCAGGACTCATCGGTCATGCAGAGAGGTACGGTTACCCCCTCGGGCACCCTTTTGGTGGTCCGCTGTCCATACATATCAGCCGGCTAGCGGTAGCTCCACCTAGCGGCCACCGTCATGAGTACCACTAGCGCCGCCTGTCGCGGGCTACGGGAAGCTAACGTTTTATAGTAGCCCTCTTACTACTATTGTCTTCAGGACAAACTGCAGTAGTGATATTAATATTTAATGGGTTGTATCATAATAAACAATACATCAATACAGCCCAGATTTATGATTTCAGGTGCCCATTTTTAGTGGTCTTCCAAGCAGCCAGGCAGTGCAGCACTTATGAAGTTTTTAACTGCTTTTTTTTATATTTGAATTTGTGAGTATTTGACACATGAAACTGTCTAAAATTAGAAATAACCTTTTTTTAAGCCAGATAAATTCTGAAAAATATTTTTTTTACGAGCAGGTCTTGAAAAGGTTTCAAATTTGAGTCTCATTCATAGCAATTCAGTGCCTCAATGTCACACATCTTTGATTCTTTATTGCACAGTTTAGTGTAGCTACAAGTCCCCTGTCCACAGGACAGGGTTACAAGGTCCTGGATGAAAAAATATAGAATTTTTGGCTTGAGTGGGAAATAGCCTTTTAGTAAACGTTTGTCACACAACATACACCCGCTGTAGGGTTAGACATACCTTTTTTCTGTTGTTTCGCGCTCAGATGTGGTTGATTTCTTACAATATTAATCGATTTCGGTGCCATTTTCGAATTCATATTTCAGATGAAATAGCTTGAAGCATGGCCGCCTAGTTCCGAAAAACTCACAAGAGGGCTCTGGCGACGTTTCAACACCCCTAGTGGCACACAGAATAGTGCTGATCAGTCCTCATTTCTGTGACTGCTGGGGGCGTTGTAATTGCGAAAGTTTAGTAAATTATTAAGAGAGTTTTGGTGCTTGTTGATGTACTTCTTGGGCATTCTACTGTCAGATTCTGAGTGGACGAAAAGCAGTCTGTATAAAGAGCTATCAGCACCGAATCGCACTGATGTGCCCTCTTGTGTATATTTACCACAAAAAGCATGAACTAGCAAACGTGAATTTAAAAACGCTCTTGAAAAGGATATTTCCACTGGCTTTTTCAGTGAAATATGAATACAAGTTGATAGTTAACTGAGTCGTACTCCTGTGCATCACGACGAAATAAGGTATGCTGACATGTTTATGGAGAAATATGTGTCGTAAATGTCAACATCAAAGAATTCCCATATAACGCGTTCCGACCCTACATCGCATGTAATGCAATGTAGGTCGGTTCTGGCTAAGTTTAGTGATGACACTTCAAGACAATCATTGTAGGCAGCAATGTATTACTTATGTCTCATTTTTAAAACCATGTCAATGATAAAGAGTGTTATTTTATACACTAATCTTTACCTGTTGGTTCTAATGTCAGAGGATTGCAATCTGAAATAAATAACAATGTCACATATTCTGGTACCTTAGTATGTAGCCATTTGTTTTTCATATGTATTTAAGAACACATGCCTCTTTCTTTTTTCAAAAGTAACTGAAAGCAAAAATAATGTTGTTCTGGGTGCAACTAATTTCCCGTGGGATGTTGATGAAGCCCTTTGGAGGCGAGAATTTATAGGCCCGCTTATACCATATACCTTTAGCAGATGGTTAGTAAATCATATGACATAATTCATATACCGTTGATAATTTAAAATTTAACATATTTGGCAATAAATGGAAATGAAAATTATTTGTTAAAAAATATATTGTACTAGCTTAATTAGGCTCCCTATCGGGAGCCTAAATAAGCCTTGATCAGGCCTATGGCCCCTCTGTGTCGAGCATGGTAGTATTAAACAAATTTGTGAACAAAACCAACACATTGAATAAAAACACGAAAATATTTAAATTCAATTGAACTTTTATAGATATAGGTTAAAGAGCCTCATGAAATACAACATTCCTTGTGTGCCTATTTTGACAAAGAACAGCCAACTTTTTGGCAGAGCATACTCTGGAAAGACCCACATACAGTTGTCCATGAGTAAATGGTGGGGTGCTGAGGTCAAGGCCAACTTTCTCAAAGATCTGGCCCTGACTTTTGTTTATAGTTGCAAAACATACAGCAACAGGAAACTGCAGTCGCTTGAACTGGAACTGTAACGTATTGGACTCATTGGAGATTATTGGTATTCGAGAGGTATCATCACCAACTCATTCTTGTATGGTCCCGTGGAGATCTCTGCCAATGATATTTGGCTTAAGTCTCTTGATAATACATCGGGTTCCATTTGTTATTCGAGATGGATCCAGGCTTCTGAGAATCATGATCGGGGTTTTTTCTTTCAGTTCTAGGGTGTGGTGTGGCATGCCAGGCACTCGCAGAGTGTTCAGGTACTCCACTGGTAAATGCACCTGTTGATAAAAATACACATACTAATATATTATTTGATCTAACCAGCGTTATATAAACAAATTGGGAGCCAGAGCCAGTTTGACATTTTGGGCTCTCTTTGCTGTTTCTTGAACACGGGCTTGTGCATGACATACTCAATCAGCTTGCAATCTAAGCTAGTGTTCTTCTTGATTTTTTTGGGCCCTGACAGTTGATTGACGAAGTCGTTACTCTTGAAGTCTGACATCCTGTTCTTCATCAGTTTCTTGGGCTCTCTGTAATCGCTTATTTTTGGCACCCCTTGAGAAAGACCGTTTTCTTTTTGGTGGCATTTGATCATCTGAAAAATGAGATTGTGTATTGTTATTTTTATTCAAAAAATTATTTTATATTTATCACACTCCATTTGTCATTACCTGTTGAATATCACAAAATTATTGGGAAGTGCCCCTCCCCATTTCTGTGAATCTGGAGCCTGTGTTTGAATTGTATAGGGCCCATAAATGTATTTTTTACCACACACCATGCCCACACCAGGACAATTTTATTTTAATAAAATATTTGCTGTTAAATGTTTTGTATTACATACTGTATCCGAAAATTATTGGGAAGTGCCCCACCCCTCTCAGCCCCCTCCCCCCTTATAATAATAGTAATTCTACAATTTAACCACACACCATGCCCTCCACCAGGACAATTGTTTAATGAAATATTTGCTGTTAAATGTTGTGTATGACATACTGTATCACAAAATTATTGGGAAGTGCCCCCCCCCCCCTTCTCAGAATAATAGTAATTTTACAAATTAAAATGATTTGGATTGTTTTGTAGTGATATTATTCGTATTTTCGGACAATTTTGTATTTGTGTACATCACACACTGTATCACAAAATTATTGGGAAGTGCCCCCCCCCCCCCTTCTCAGAATAACAGTAATTTTAAAATTAAAGTGATTTGGATTACTTTATTTAAATTATTCGTATTTGCGTAATTCTGTACATCGCATACTGTATCACAAAATTATTCAGCCCCTCCCCTTTTGCATGTTACTGAAACTTTGGATCTGCAAATTCAACAGTAAAATAGCAATCCGGAGCTTAAAAGGCTCTGTACCAATAAATTGGAAGAACAATTGAGTAATTTCTACCAAACTAAATATATTTGGTTGGAGATTTGTATATTATTTGGTGTACTTACTTCAAAATAATAGCAGACGAAATACTTGCAGACGAAACTTTAGCAGACGACAAAATGTGTCCTAAAACGGTAGATGGCAGCAGTGATCGTGTTGTCAATCAACAGAGGGCGCCGACGTTATAATTTTTTTAATTATTTTCCTAAATGTGGTAAATATTTAATATAAAATTAATTAATAAATGGTTGTAATTATGTATATTATCAATGGCTTTTATGTGTGAAAAATTGGAAAAATACTACTGAAAAAAATATGGTGCTATAGCTTGGTGCTTGTGTATTTTAGTATTTGTCTATTTTTACTGTTAGTGTATTTTTTACTGTTGGTATGTTTATTGTTAATGATTTTCAATTTGTCAAAACATATGTATGTTATTGTTTTTACTGATGTAAAGGGCCCAGGTGCAAGACAGCTTCAGCTGATCTGGCTACCCTTTTGAAATAGATTTGAAAAAACAAGTAGGACCAAGTACCACAGTAAAACAAATGAAGTTATAGTAATCTTATTATAAAATACAGGTCTGCACTGTTTTGTCTTCCTCTGCTGTTACCTTTTTTTCTCACTAGATGGAGACACTTGTTTCTAATTGAATACAAAGAATATTTACATTGTAAACGCTGTGCCTCCGTTTCCCAGCATTCCCGTCAGGCCAGGTATTCTGGGAGTAGTATTAAAATTGATTTGAAATAGCTCTGTCAAATCCGTAGTTCCCTTAATTTGGCAACTGAAATAAGTTAATATACCATTTCCACACAATATCAGTGTCTTACAGGCCGAATGAACCTAAAACATTAGATATCTATCTGTTACATTGTACAATGTGAACAAACAGTTGCAGTGAAGAACTCTATGTCAATGACGTCATACATATCGGCAGTTTGATGTCACTCAATTGTTGCCTATTGTTCTCTGTTAGTGACGTAGCTCAGTAAACAAAGCACCTCCTTCCCCCAGCAAGCTTAGCGACCTAATTACGTTCTTGATATTATTTGTTGAATAAAGATGGAAACGTCTAATCTTACATTATAAGAAGTAACAGCCATTTGAAACAGTATACAGACAAAGACACTGCATCAATTTAGTATCATCAAAATTGTATTATATCAAAACATCAATTTTTGTGCATATTTTTATTTTAAACAAAAAGATGAACAAAATTTGATACAAATATATGCTTTGAAGTGAAATCCATATATTAAGAGCAACTTAATCACAGCGAACACGCATTATACAAATACCAGTACCTATTTATTTAATTAAACTATTCATAAAATATTTTCCTTTCCCAGAAACTCAAATGGTGTTGCATATACAACTGTAATATCTCCATATCACCTGCCGACTATAAAGGGGTGGGGGCCTAGCTCAGAGGTAGCACTCTGGGCTTCCAACCGCTGGGTCCCGGGTTCGATTCTCGGTCGAGCCTAAGTTGGATGGCCGTTTAATCCTTCGTCTCATTGCCATGGTCTCTGCCTGTCCTAATTAGCCCAACTGGTGCAGATATACAGGACGTAAAGCCCTAATCACCCACCCACCTGCCGACTATATAGATTAGTTTTTTCCAAAGCATAATGAAATATTGCTATCATTGCATCTAACAAAAACAATTACGATCGTCAAACATTATGCAAACAGGCCCCTTCCAGTGGGATCTAACATATGCCTTATACTTGGAAGGGGCATGTGTTTTAACTTACAAAACAATATCAACATCTACAAAATCCTGCCATTAAAAGCCTCCATTTTCATAGTAATACAACTTCACCTTCTTTTCTGACCCAGTGAGAACTAAGAACAAAGTTCAATTATAAAAATAAAAAGGAAGAAGTGCTCAAACTAATTAAATAAGAAAGAAAAAAGGTGCAAAAATGATAAATTTCTAAATGTGAATAAATGCAAATTACAATAAATACTTCATCATATTGGTCAACACTACCATTTATTATCATTTCAATGTATACCAAAATAATGCATTGTGGACTTAAACCTGGTGCAATGATTCAGTGCTTCAATATCAAATTATTTCATCCATTTACCTGATTACAATTCGTAAATGTTTTTATGTTATACGCGAGTTGAAACAACACTTCACTGAGCCTATTCGATTTGTTGTTGTCTGTTTAATTAAATGAATGTTGCTAACCACCTTTGTTTGAATTATGAAACATTTTTGAAAATTTGATTTATTATGGGGAACACATATTATACTATTATGGAGTAAAACAAATGTACAATTGCTCTAAAAAAATTGGCATACACCTGGTCATACACAGTTTTTACAAATAAATGTATTTTCATCTTCAAGGATGCCAACCCCTTCGGCACAGGACTGGTGGAATTTGTTAAAACACCCATTACAGGGGTACCAAGGTTCCGTAATTTTGGGATCTGCTTGTCCCATCCCAGTTAATTTGTATTAGTCTAAAAGAATGGCACCTACTTAGTCATAAGTTAGTAAAAAATCCTGGATCAATCACAAATAATTTGGAAAATACATAACACAATTTGGTACAATTCTAAAAAATTTGGAAAATTCAGATAAATTTAAAAAAAATTAAAATTTTTGGTTTTCAAGTGCATCGATCTCAGTTGAAAAAATAACGCTCCGAAGGCTCGCTTAAGCTATTTTCTTTTATATTTACCAATAAAAACTGAAGACGGGGATTTTCTTCTATCACATCAAGTAATCACTCCACAAAATTTCATGCAGATCTATTGACCCCAGTTTCCAGTCATATAGGGTAAATTCTCAATGCTCTCAGAAGACCTCTCTTAAGACAACCAGATGAGCTATGGTACATCTCTCTATGTGTATTAACAGTGACGCTAAGGGGGCTTGCATGCATTGCATGCTATTATTTTGCTTTGCTGCATGCCCTCTTGCAGCAGTTGCAAGCATAAGTACCTCAATTCCTAATGGGCATCCCATTTAAGGGCATCTTTGTTTAAGGGCATCCATCTGGGTCTCCTTAGTTCCTCCCTGCATTTTGAATCCCAGTGAGCCTATGGTGCCCACTAGCATTCTATACATCCTTGCTTTTTAAAAACCAGTTAGTCCCTAAAGGGGTGCTGACTGGGTCAAACCAGTAGGCAATTAGAGTGCCCAGTAGGATTCCTCACACAGGTGAGTGTTGTGATGAGCATCAATCTTTTCGCAGCAGGCTGTTGGCACTAAACAAATTGCTGCTGCTGCAGACTTATTGCAGCAATTGCTGCAGCTGTGGAGGGTGCAACTTTGCTGTAAATGCAGACTCTAGGTAAAATTTGCTGCAGATGGTTATTTTCCTTGCAGCATTGTCTACAGAAGATACAGACTTTTTGCAGCATTTGTAACAGCTGTGGAGTTTGTAGCATGTACTGTAAATGCAGACTCTGTGGACTTTGCAACTGCACAGCAGGAAATGATCTGCAGTCAGCCCTTGCAACTTTTCCTGCTTTGCAGACAGATTTTGATTTTATATCTCTGCTGTGCAGATTTTGTTTCTGCAAGATTCCTGCAGCTGCAACTGCTCTACAAACACCAAACAATTTCATCATATTGCAGAGGGCATGTTGTGAAAATATTTATTAAAACATTTAACGAAAAGGATTGTAGGAAACTTGTTGCAATATTTTATAATTAATTTCAGGTGGTGAAATTTTTTTGACAATTTAATTTAGTAATATAATTTATAATATTTCTGCAGGCTTTTCTGGGGTCCACACTTTTACAATGTGACAATGTTTTATCCATATATTGACATAACATTAGTTAACATGATAATTTAAATGTTGTTAAAATATTTTGGTAATATGTGGGGAATATTATCTCAAATATTGCTGAAAGGTTTTAGGAGTCCATGTGATCATCTTGTGACAATGTGTTCTGCAATATTGAATGTTGTCAAGATGTATTGCAACCATTTTTGGGAATATTGCTTGAAAACATGCTTGGCAGGTTTTTTAGGGTCCACACTCTAATATTGTGACAGCATTAGTCAAATATTGTGGCATGAATGTTACAACCTGTTTGTGTTTGCAGGGTGTCCCTTGCAGCAAAATGTGCACAGGAAGCAATTATATACTACTCATTCAGATTCAGAAACGGTGCAAAAAAAAAACGTTCAATCTTTATAAAAGCGAGAAACATTATGGGTAACATGATCTTTACCCATCAATATGAGTGAAGAACTTTATTTTCTAGTATTATTAGGCTTCACCATGCTATGGTGAAGACCTTTGTTTTGTCATTCCCCAAACCTTCTCTTTTTCAGAGTTTCAGAATTTTACCTTGGGGTAAGACATTCAAGTTCAACCGGTGTTAGTGACCTTGAACTACTTTCCATGTCACACAAACTCCACAAGGTGAAAATTGCGATATTTCAAAATTGATAGCCCAAAAAGCATTTATGACCAGCAACCATTTCTTGAATGTATTAATATCTTAACCTTGGTCTGCCCATTGTTTTACTACATCTTTTATGTTCAAATCATATTTTAAATTTGAGGGACAGAGGGGTGCACCGTTTCTGTGGAATGACCCATATATTACAGTAACTAAAATATCAAAGGCAATTATGATTATTTTTTGGCCAAGAGAAAAAAAACATAAATCTGTGTGCAAATATAAAGAATTTTATAAAATTCAATAAATGTTCCCTAAATTTTGTAATGCCACTACAGTGTCATCCTCTTCTTCATTATCTGTTACAATAAGCCGAAAAATTATTCAATCAATGTAATTATCTTACCTTAGCTTAGAAATGTTATAAATCCATCACATAAAGTACTCAGTCAATCTAATTTTCTTATCTTTGAGTGAAAATTTAATGAATGCAAACTTTCTTTCATTGGTTATTGTGGCACTTTCGACTAGCCCCACCGCAGTTCCCTGTCCATCATCTGTCAAAAAAGGTTTTAAATAAATAAAATTATGAACCACGGAAAATATTCAGTCAATCTAATAATCAGATCTTTGAGTGAAAATATAACAAATGCAAACTTACCTTCATTGGTTAATGTGGCACTTTCGATTAGCCCTACTGCGGTACCTTGTCCATCATCTGTCACAGAAAAAATTCAATAAATGTAATTATCTGATCTTAACATAATATTTGGAAAATCCCCACATATCTTTTTCAAATCTCTTGCTGTATCCGAATTATACTACCATACCATATGTTAATCATTCAGAAATTTAACATGAAATACATGGTTTATCAATTTCACTAGACTTACTTAAGCCTTGTGAAACCGGGGTCAAGTTTATGCTGTCTTTGTTCTCTAGCAGACTATGTAGACTGGAAATCCCCATATGTGACAGGTTCTTTATTGATAGGTTTTCAGGTAAACCTGACACATTAAACTTGACTTTTCCAGTCTTCCCTGTGAATTCACCTGTCAATAGATAATAAATCAACTCTATAAAATTTCTGTAGTATGGAAGCATATTGCTGCCACCTTTTTGGTTAAAAGAAAAGAATTCTTCAATGATAGATGAAAATATTTAAAACCAAAGAATATTTTCGTTTAAACCAAAAAATATTTTCAGTTCCAAATATTCTTAATCAAATGTAAATCATTAGTAAAAAACTTTTCATTTAAGTATAAAAAATCTCTTTGTTTCAACGAAAAAATCTTCTTTTATGGTTTTTTGTTTGTTTCTCTATCTATCTATATGCATCTAATCTATCTATTTATCTATCAATCTATCTATCTATCTACCTACCTATCTATCTGCCTACCTACCTATCTATCTATCACCCACCCACTCACCTATCTATCTATCTACCTATCTATTAATCTATCTATCTATCTATCTGGATTGAATTCCAAGTTTTAATGAGTTCACATGAACATTAGGGGTTTACATATGTCTGTGAAGAAAATTTTATCATTATTTGATTTTACCTTAATTACAATAATTTCTATGCCATCTGTATTTAAAGCTATATCTGATCTTTTTTGTGAAGTATTGTATCCTTAACAGAGCATATCAAGCCACTTTTGTGCGCGTTTCTATCTAGTCTATGGATTATAAATGAGTCAATGACATGTTTAATTGTGCATTTGGATACAAATTGTTATCTTTAGTTTCTGATAGAAAGAACATGTCTGCGCAGCCTTTTTGTAGGATTTCATGGATTTTTAAAAATGTTGATGACAGACTGTTGACATTGAGATGAGAGAAGATTAGTTTGTTTGAATGCTTTTTACAGATATTTGGTACTTGCTTGTGAGGGTTATCTGATATTTCTGAATTAAGTGAGTTGTCTATAATTACATTTTTCTGATGTGGTTCGAGTGTTACATGGTTGATCAGAGTTGTTGCTTGTGCAAGATACAATTTCACTAGCTACTGTACATTCTGAGCTGTAAATGTACATGCAATAGTGTGACAATCGCCCGACCAGAGTGCCCGCCTGACCCCTGCCAGACGGATATCATCTGGCTAGCCTTACCTAAATTTATCTTGTAATCCGCATTCTTAGTGATACAAATCCCTGTAATTACTTCACACAAAATGTACTTGTAAGTGCAAATTGCCATATACCCAATTCTAATTGCAAACTTTCAGAATTAAGGCACCACAGGACTGAAGCCAGTTAATCACTATGTAATCATCTCCAAACTAAGTACTTACAATACTTCTCAGTCATCATTTTTCTGACGTCTGAGACTAGTTTGCGTCTTTTGGCATGGTGATTTAGTTGTTCCTTTCCAGTTGTCGTTGCTTGTGATCCTTCTGTAAGAATCAAAATATAAAAAAGAAGACATGAGACCTCGTATATTCCTAACCCCTGCCTCACCAAAAAAAGTATTAAGTATTACTACCACTGTATATGATTATATAAATATAAATGCACGTGGTCCCTGGACATTTGTTTTTACTTAAGCCCCGTTCCCACATACACAAATGATTCATAGAACCCGTAGCGATAACGCAATGGTTATGCAAAATTCAAATTTTGAAAAACATAGGCTGCGCTGCAGCAACCCTCAGCGAACCCTTAAAATATGAATAACACTTGGAACTCCGCGAATAACTCAAAGGTTATTTGCACCCCACCCATTCTTCCTGATCGAAGAGGTGTTGTGGAGAATGTTGATGTATATAAAATAAATTAGAAGTACTTATCCCACTTACCCACCTGACCCCTCTTTATCCCTGTTAGGGGGGAGTCCCCCCTGTGGAGAGAAGTAGACCACTAATATTTATGTAATATGAAATTGTTCGGTGGGCATGCAGTTGCTCTGCACATTGTGGAAGTCTCAAACATAGATATATGCACATCTCACCAAGATGGGCATAAAGCCTTGGCAGCAATTGGTTTTCCTTTTCAATGTAGTTCACAGCTTTTTCAGAGCCACCTGTGAGTAGTTGTCCCTTGTACATTATGACAAAGAATCCATCACCCCCAAGTTTTTCCAGTCTCTTCATCTGTGGTACAATAGAATTTGTAAAAAATTAAATAAACGAATTATGTCATAATTTATGACAAGTTTCTCATGATTTTAGTGTTTTCAAAAATGTTTATATACTCCTGTTTATGTGAGGAAACCTACATATATAACCCCACCTGGGTAGCCATATTCTTTATGGTGGTGATTTTTCTGGCATAAGGCTATCAATAAATTTATTATAAATAAGAAACTAAAGTAATATAGGGAGCCAACATATACAACATAGCTGACTTGGAGGCTCCTCAAAATATTGTCAATTTCATAGAATATAAATTTCAGGCCACAGTATTCTCACGGCCACTCACGGGTAGACAGGAAAGGCGGTCCATATGGAAAAGGCGCTATTCCTATTATATTATTCTTAAATGACATATCTCATGTACCTACTCTATTAGGACGTATATAATTTGCTGTTGATAGTAATACATTCTTACAAGGTAAAAAAAAAAATGTCTGATGAGAGACGCTATGAATTCTTAATAAGTTATGCGTTGATGTGAATAAATGGTCCTTGAATGTATAGAATGTCAACCATGACACATGATACCATGGCATCTGCCACCCATTTACAAAACACTGCTTCACACCATTCAGCACAACCAGGTGGTAAGGGTATATGCTGGTGCAAGCGGAAAATACAGTATTTTCCTAACATTTAAAAAGTGAAATTGATATTGCTATTTTTCTCTGCTACTATACAGTTGCTGACTAAAAAAGAAATTTCGGATAAATAGAAAGCTATATCAACTATAGTTATAAAACTATAGACATAACGTGCCTCTACCCTATAGAATGGTATTTCTTTGCCATTATATGACAGTTGCAAAGGGGCTTAGAAATTTGCCAAATATAGGCTAAATTATCACCTCAATGAAAATTGAGATGCTTGCATGTTGCATTTTTGAAACCATACATATAATTTTTCATAAAGAAAAGAAATGGATAAGGAAATTCTGTTATGCCAGTTAAGACATCAAAATATGGGTGTAGTCCTCATTCAATAAAACCTTGAGTCTATTACTACATGTACTCACCATAGTATTCATTTGGGTAAGGAACCCTTCCACTAACTTAGTCTGCTCTTGCGCAGTCAATTGGTCATCAGTGCGGCTGCGTAAGACCTTGGCTTCAGCAGCCAACTGTTTTTTTTTCCTCCCCTGGTTTAGTCTTCCACACAGCCTGCATCTCTTTGAGATATTCAAATTTGTTTTCTGGCAAGCAGAACATTTAGCTCAGTTTAATAAACAGCCTATGAGGAAAAATTTGAGATGGTTTAATTTGTTTTGAAGTGAATAAATCAGTAAAATTCTAACCTGGAGTAAAACTCTTGGCAAACAGTGACATGGCTGTGGGTACTCTTGGGTCCTTTGTAGGTTTCTTTGTCCTGCTCGTCTTCGGCTTATGTGCCCGTCCCAAAACATCTATTTTATTCTGAAAGGTGAAAGTTTTAGCAGACTTGAATAACCAATGTAACATGTAAGGAAGCACTGTACTGTTATGATCTTTTAAATTGTCATCAATACATTTGGAATGCTATCTGGGTATGTGGTAAGTAAAGGAAGTATGAATTTTGGTACAATAAAGGGTAATAATTTACTTTGTGGCCATTCTGACCCTACTTCTACAGGGTGCAGCCAAAAAACTTGCAACATCAGCTACTAATCTTTTGTTATTATCTCAATTGACAATCATCACATCCAGCTGCAATCATACACGCAGAAGTAATAATAGTCCTGAATATCTTTATGACTGTATTTTCTTTTTTCCTCAAGAATCATAGATAATATATTTAAAAAAAGCACATGCACACTTATCACACCTTCGGGTCATTTTCACCTCGGCCTTTCAAATACAAACATTATAATATGTCACTGATCATTCAGATGTTTTAGACACTTGTCTTGACTTTTGCCCTGAGGCTTCAAAAGTGTATTAACTAGGAAATCTCTTATTTGCAATCTTTCCTGCAACTAGAGACGCCAAGCAAGCATATAGAATTCTGACTTCAGTGATGTATGTCACTGACGACAGCCCTGGCTCTCAATAGCTCATGTACTGATATTGTCTGAAATAATAAGATCAAAAATTACACAATGACCAATTGCTAATACCCTAGACTAAAAATATGGCATAATTTTCAAAAAAAAACCTCATAAGCTTTTTTTTTAACCTATCCTGAAAGAAAAGAAGCCTGGTGCAAGTTTTTTGGCCGCACCCTGTGAACAGCTGAGAGAGGCAGTTGTGCTAAAAAACGACAGATCTGAATGATATAGTGAATATACAACAAATCTTCACAAAACTGAGCTGAAGATCAATAAATTTGATCGTAGCATGTATCACTATCTAGAAGAGAGAGTTGATATTTACTGTTTCAACATGTAGCACTGAAGGCAAACTTAAGATCATCCTATTCCTGTGACAACCCTTTATCTACTCATATTTGTGATAGTGTAACTGCAGATGAGAAAGTTACTATACATATAATAAAATTAAAATGCAACAAAGCTGTCAGAATAGATGGGATACCTGCTGAATTTTTTTTAGTATGCAAGTGATAAATTAATAGCACCTTTTTGTGGAGCTCATAACTACATACTTGATACAAAGGCATTTGACTACATCAGTAAAAATGCTCTGTAAAATAAAATTATGAATCAAAAGATAGGCAATAAAATACTTAACATAATTGATAGCAGCTATGGTGCCTTGCAAGGTGGAATTCTCAGCCCCAAGTTCTTTAATGAATTTCTATCTGACCTGCCTAACTAAGGAAGGTGTGGCACTTAATAGTCTTATGCTCACACATATCTCATATGCTGGTGATATAGTTGAATAGCACATTCTGAAACATCTCTCGAAAACAACATAAAATCTCATGAATTCTGCAAAGTGGCATCTCATTGTGAATATAGGAAAAACTAAAATAATAACACATGCCACTACTCAGTCGGGTGAATTACCATGAAACAGTAATGTTCTATCATTACCATAAATATGGTAGCCATAGAATAGCTACCAGAAAAGAGGAACGCTCACTGTTACTAAATTGTGGTAACGTTTGCAGTTTATTATTTAGATGGCAGCATGCAGTATCCACTTGCAAAGGGGTGATTTAGATCTTTATCATTCATGATTGACACCAACTGATGCTGAGTGTTAAACAGGGAACTGTAGATTGACTATGATCATGACTGTCTTATAGTCTAAATGTGTGGACTAAAGTCTTGTCAATAAAGCTTCATGAGTACCACAGATGACAATTGGCAATTTGAGTTACTGTAATCACAGTATAAGACAAATTATAGACATAGTCCCCTTGTGCAGGGAACTGTAGATTGACTATTATCATGACTGTCTTATAGTCTATATGAATGGACTAAAGTCTTGTCAATAAAGCCTCATGAGTACCACAGGCAATTATTGGCTATTTGAGGTACTGTAGTCACATTATAAGACAAATTAATGACATAGTCCCCCTGTGCAGGGAACTGTAGTCCTAAAACCTAAAACAAGCTGTGGGGTAGATAGATTATATAGATTATCCAATAAGTTAATAAAATTTATAAAAGATGAAATAGCCAAACCATTAACCATGATCATTAATCAATCATTACAAACTGGTATATTCCCTGATAAATTAAAATTAGCCAAAGTTTTGCCTATACATAAGAAAAATTATGACAATATTCTGGATAATTATCGTCCAATATCAGTTCTTCCCACCATCTCTTAAGTATTAGAAAGAATAATGTATAATCAAATATATAATCACTTCACTGAACTTAAACTTTTCTTTGACAGTCAACATGGTTTTAGGACTAAACACTCAACAGAACTTGCGGCACTTGAATTAATTGATAGAATAGTTGTTAAAATGGACCAAAATAAAATCCCTCTAAATATTTATCTAGATCTATCCAAAGCTTTCGACACCATAAATCATGAAATTCTTATATATAAATTAAAACATTATGGTATTATTGGAAACTCACTAAATCTACTTAAAAGTTATTTAACGAACCATAAACAATATGTTGAATTAGGAGAAACTATATCTAATTATCTTAATATAATGACAGGAGTTCCACAAGGCTCGATCTTAGGCCCTTTACTTTTTATAATTTATTTAAATGATTTGGTTAATGCAACAGACAAATTTTATCCAATAGTATATGCAGATGACACTGCCCTCTATACAACACTAAATGCTTTTAACTCCTTAAATGAAAATGCTGAAGTAGAAATAAATCAAGAACTTAATAACATAAATGATTGGTTTAAGCTTAATAAACTCTCTTTAAATCCAAATAAAACAAAGGCCATGTACTTTCACTCTTCAAATAAAGTTGTAAGACCTATGAACTTAAAAATTGACAATACTGACATTGAATTTGTCACTCATTTTAATAATTTAGGTATCATAACTGACACACATCTGTCGTGGAAGTCACACACCAATATGATATCCCAGAAAATAGCAAAAACAATTGGTATTATGTGTAAAATGAAAAAGTTTGTCCCTTCAATTATTTTACAAACAATATATAGTTCACTAATAACTCCTTATTTAAATTATAGAATTTTAACATGGAGCACTCAAGCATTAAAATTATGCAAGTTACAAAAAAAGGCTGTCAGAATTATTTCAAACTCAAAATATAATGCCCATAACGACCCACTTTTCAAAAAATTTAATGTTCTGAAGGTAACAGATCTGTGTGCTCTGCAGGAACTCAAGTTTGCCTTCAAGCTGGAAAACGGAACTCTTCCATCTTATTTCACGAATTCTATGTACCAAAGACACTCTGAAATTCACCAATATGAAACCAGAAATGCAAATAATTTGGTCACCCCACAGAGTAAGCATTATTTCACAAACAAAAGTATAAGATTTCATTTGCCCAATATATATAATAATTGTCCAGCTAATATAAAGAATAAAATTACCACACATAGTTTCCATAGTTTTGTAAATTACATCAAAACTCAATTAGTAAGTATGTATCAAACACTTTGCTCTGTAAGAAACTGTTATATATGCCATTCCTCTTAATCAACTGTGACATACACAAATATATATATACTTAAGTGTAATCTTCAAAGTGGCGTCTCATCATTATATACAGTGTCTCTCATTGCCTTCTCCAAACTAGATATTTAATCTTATCATAAATGAATTTATTTAAAATGCTGAAATCTGTCTGGTAGGGTCTGCTGGGATCGCGATGAAGAATATTCTGGGGTGTCTCCACCTGTATATACCGTTTGTATATGTATAGGAAATAAAACGAGTCTGAGTCTGAGTCATTATGATTGCTGCTTTTCTGGGACTTGGCAAAAAGAATTATGTGAATATAGGAAACATGAAGTTAATTGGCACAGAGAGGTGTTTTCATGAGTTAAAAAAGTTGGGATTTTACTTAGTAACAGTGATCCTGCTCCAAGCGTTTTATGGTCAAATATGACTGAGAAGCAAGGAGATATTTATCACATAATCTACTAGGAGCAAGGTTGGAAGTGTATGTTCACTAATTTAATTCTATTTGGGTCTGAAGTGGTTATCATGGAAAAGCATGTTACCTACAGACCCACTAAATGGATTATCTATCCTCTGTCACTGTACAGTAAATGCTTGTAGGGGAGACATTTAGACACCCATAGTCACAATTGAATTTTGTGAACTAAAGTAACTTTTATTTGTAAGTGCAAATTCTGTAAAATAAGATATCCAAACTTTTGGTGATATGTCTAAGAATGATGTTTAAATATTTCCATCTTTATTTAGATTAAATCTATACGTTATGATCCAGCTGGTTATTAGACTGAAACATTGCTTTCATCAGTACCCCATAACCAATCTTGCAAACTCATGGTTATGGGGTACTGCTTTCATATATATACTACAAGTATGTCGACGTCCTGAGTCAATTTGTGCTGTTGTCTCAAAACCCAGCGACCTGATTATGTAAATGTTTTGCTTGTTTACTTATCTAAATTGAATTAATCCATTTCTCTTATAGTCTTATGGCAGGCTTATGGTATAAAAGGTCTAACAATTAAATTACAGAAACATTAGATGTTCATGTTTTGAGTTTAACCAATTCTTGTTCTGACAAGCAGGTAATTCAGAAAAATTGCCTAAACTCAAGAAATATGAATCCATTTCTCTTGTATTTTTTAGGTCAATACACAGCCTATCGGCTCCATAGTTTAAACCAATTATTTTGTTTAACTAGGTTAACTAGCAAAGAATGACCATAATTACCATGCAAAAACCATGATGAGCTCGTAGATCTCAGCATCATTGTTAATGTGTAGCTTGTCTAATACATGTTTGCATGTATACAGCTTTTGTCAGGGCAGTCTAAGCATGGACCTATTGTTATCTCTAATAATAACTCTATAGTTAAAGCATGGAATATTCAAAGCACGTGGTTCTATGGTCAAAGCAAGGAAGTCCCTGAAACTTCCTTAACCCAAGGTCTTTTAATACCCGAAATGTGATCCCCACTAAACCAGATGGTTTAGATCAGAGGCTGTGATGTTGTAGCAAACCATATTAACTTGTAATATTAGTACCCCATAAAGACACCCTCAATGACCCCCCTTTCTACCCCACTTAAAATCCTCCTGGGAGGCTAAATCCAGTAGGGAAATTAATATGATCTTTTTGCACAGTATTCAGCCCATTTAATAATAAGTCTGTCAGTCCAGCTAATCAGTTCAATCAGTCAGTTCAGTTAAGTCAGTCTGTCTGTCAGCACAACAGAACATGACAGCTGAAATAGTCAGTCATTTGTCATCAGTATTTTTTTCAATAAATTAGGTATTAGTGTATTTTCTAATTGTGTTGCTTTAAAAAAATTCTAGATGATAAGATAGGTACAAATGAACTATTTAGAAAAAAACTGCATTGGTGAGTTAAAGATGAGGTCTTTAGTTAAACAAAGGCAGGTGAGAAAAAAAACAGCCATTTACTCATTTATATTGTTACAAAAAGAAAAATCTAAATACTAAGAACAAGGGTATAAATATAAGGACTGTTGACCATTAAGTTATTTTTTAAGTCTTCTTTAAATATTATGTATACATTAAACATTAGTAGACAATGCAGTCAATGATGATGTTTTTCTAAGTCTTATTGGATTATATTGTCAATTATACTACAAAATAGTACAGATGTATAGCTAATTGCACTTGATTTGATAGTAACACCTAACATTTATAACAGTAAAAAGTCAATGCCAATTAACACAACCTCCATATACAAAGGGAAGGGGGGTCGTCGAACCCTCGGACTGACGGGCCCTCTGACTAGAGGGTGTCTAGGGGTTGTACAGTAGAACCTCACCCCAAGACGCCCTGCCCTCACCATTATAAAGATGGGCCTATATGTCCACCTAAAGTGGACCTTTACTACTACTGTTACTACTACTGTTGTGGCAAATGAACAGAATTACACAGTTGCGTAACATGCAGGGTGGGTTGCTTGGTCGTATGTTAACTTACTTGGTGGTTATTAAGTTGTCAGTTCATATTAGCACAGTGAGACCTCAACTACTTACCTTTATGGCATCGACACTCTGGCCAGTCCTGTGCGGAGCTTCTTTGAGTAAGTCATTTAGTTTACTAGAAGTTGACGTCAAACCCCGTTCCCATAGTTCCTTCATGATCAAGTTTTGTTCTTCGGTCCAAATTGCCTAAATAATAAATAAGCAATCATTCATATTATATCTCGGCAGGTGCTTCATTGGAAGGTGAATGCTTTTCAACACTCTCTTTGGCTAATTGTCTGTCCCTGCTGCTTACTCTTCAGTTTTAATGACTAGGTTGTTCATATTTTAAAAGTAAATACAGAATGACAATTTCCAACTTTGGTCATTTGATGCAATTAATGAACACACATGGATGTAGGTGTATTACAAAGGTAACTGTTGTATTTCTGCCATGGAATAAAGCTAATTTCACCTTTTAAAACACTAGATGGGTATGTATTATATCATTTTGATACTTTCATTTTTTTTTTAGGCAAATAGAATACAATTTATTCAAGTGATTTGTTGACTGGCCATAAAGAACGTGATAAACTGCACAAGAATGTGACTGGAGGATACAGTTATGTGATTAGTAATTTTGAATTGTGCCTAAACCTCTGACCTCTTAGAGATACTTCCATCATCAGACCTAGAATATTAAACCCTTTGTCAAGCATACAAACAGAAAAACCAAACTGAAATTGTAGGAATTGCCAATTGTTTATGAAAGTGTGAAATTAAAGTCTGACCTACCTGTTTCTTATTTGCACACACATCCATCTTAAACTGAGCTACTTCGATACGAATCGGTTAATCCTGGCTTTAATTTGATCTGAAAGGTCTGTCCTTGCTGGGAGAATCTCTGTTCTGACACCTCACAAGGGGTGCAGGTTGGGGTGCACTAGTGTTAAGTGTGTATGTGTAATATCTAGCATGCCACTCGTCTATCTGACTAAACTAGCATATGTTTAAATGCAATCACTAGCATGCTTGTGGACATGCTAAAACTAGCAAGTGTGTATGTGTCAATACAAACAATACTAGCACAACTTTCATAGGAAGTGTTTGTCACATCACTAGCATTGCTCGTGGACATGGCATTACTAGCAAATGTGTACATGTTTTCACTAGCACACTTTTGTACATGCCAACACTAGCATGTGTTTATATGTCATTGCTAGCATTTGCTATAATGCAAGCACTGGAATCCAAGGCAAATTCCATGGGGACAGAACATTGTAAACAATCCAGGTGTCAGTGCTATGCCGAACTGAGTCCTTTCTACACCCTGTTGACAAAGCTGACCTTAAGGAGTCTGCCACATAATTCCCTTTCCCACGCAGCAAAGGTCTGTTGGGGAAGAATTCAAGGTCTAGATTTGAAGGACTCGTCTCACCATAGCAACACTCATCGGGTACAGTGCCAATAAATGGAGCATCAGCAGACCTGAGCAAATCTGCAAGGAAATCAGCAAGAGTGCCCTTTGTAATGTCTGAAGCAGACATAATGTTTTGAAGAATTGGACATGTCCTTTGAATCAGCTCTAGATTAGCATGAATTTCCACACATTTTCCTTCGGCTGCACCTTCAATCAGCTCATGTATCTAAGAAAAGGTTTCAGTTTTTGGCAACTGGATGATGCCACAAGTCGGACTTTCCCTGGAGAGCTCACTCAGCAATTTCTGCAACGATTTCGGACAAGTTCTTCCAGCTTCAACCACAACTTTCTGCAATGATGGAGTCTCTGTCAGTGACTGGCATAGGTCCTTGTACTCTTTAACAGTCAATGGCTTACTTGGGCTGTAACACCCTCTTTGGGAGCACTGGTCAAAAATACTCGAGCACTGATGGGGAATTCAGGTATAACATCTGTGCCTGGCAAAGGTGTGCTATACTGGGGTACTAAGTCTTTCCTGGATCCCATCATCCATGATATGACACAATCAACATCTGGTCCACATTGTTGGCATTCAAATAGCTGCTCGAAATTGCAGATCCAGCAGTCTGATGAAGCAATTGTAGGCACGTCGCAAAGGATCGTAGTGACTATCTGGAAGAGGATAACCACCACACACAGTTCTTGTTCGACTTGCAGAACGAAAAGCAGCCGCCAGTGGATATCGTATCTCCTGTGTGTTGTGGAGGATGTCAAACATCCAAGCATAAGCAAAGACATGCTTGTTATTAAGATTTAACAAAAGATCATTGCGGCCATCATCTTTGCGACAGAGTAGCATGCTTCAGATGAATATATGCCTTGGTGTTGCTGGTCCAATTCTGGGCAACGGGTTCACCATCGTGGAAAGAAAGGCCATGTGTACACAGTTCATTTAGCTCATATAGTGGCACTAACTCTTGTGGGTATTTTCTTACTCCAGTTACATAATCTCTGAACTTTGAAGTGTCTTCATCAGGAAGTGGGTACTGTATTGTATGGCTTGATATACAGCTGAAAGTGTCTGTGACCTTCTTTGATGAAGGATCAAATCCATCATCCATGGCATGGTCCTTGTAGGATCTCACATGAGGGCATTTGTCACTTGTACGCTGCACTACTATTTTAATTACAGTCTCTCTGATGAGGCGTTTTCAGTTGCTTCCTGTGTTTAAATCTCACGAACAGGTTTCCCTAATCAATGCATAATTTGCAATTAACATGTAATGACATATAGTATTTTGTGACATGGATATGTTGATATCATTCTTTCACTCATATTGACAGAATTTAATCAATAATCCTGAATGCTATGCTTATAAGTACTGTATGTCTAATTATCCAGTAACTTAATTCATGCAACATACCTGCCATTCATAGGGATCATGCAGTATGGAAACATCATGGATTCTAGTCGCACATTCATGGCACATGTATGCCATTGGGCCACAATCACGACACCAAATGTTGTTGCAGGTGCCTTTGTTTTATAATATGACAACACCGATGGTCGGAGAATGCTGTCCCATTGAATGTGCAGATTTTTCTTGTCTTTGACATGAATCTTTCACAGTTTCTGGAAATTTATTATGACATAACCACTACAACATATGAAATATGTTTATGTTGTGTAAACATAAAATAATATAGCCTATGCATATTGATTGATGTATTATGTATCTCCTATCAAATGCCTTTTTTAATTTTTTCATATATGAAGAGCTATAACAATTACCTGCATGCATGTCACACCATTGACTGGTAAAAAAAGCACCTCAATTAAAACTTAAGAAACAGTAAACAATCTAATTGCAGGATTATTAAAAATTGTAAAGTTTAAATTTATAGCTTAAGTTATTGTGCCCATTGATATTCAGGTATAAGTTTCAGTTGTTGAAATAATATGTTACATTTGATTCCCAACTGTTTTGAAATATGTACTTGTGGAATAACTGTGGCAATGGAATTTACTGAAACATAAGGATTGGCCTTATTATCCCTTATAACTACAGGTTTTTGTTTTCTGTAAATATCCTAGAACGAGTGGTTTCTTTTAATGTTCTGGATGATGACAGATTAATAGGGAAATTTTTGTCACCAACATGTGTGGTTTTTGGACATTCTTGAATATCAGGTTTTTGGACAATCCCAGGTTTTTACGGCTATTTAAATGTGGGAAAAGTTAAGAAAGGGGGACAAAATATATCATTTGCTATAAAATATTTCCTTAGCATGTGCAGATGCCCCCCCCCCCCCTTCATAATAACTGAAAGGCACAGGAGATGAAATTTATCTGCCAATATATTGCTCAAAGACCTTGCTGGGGAGGGGGGAGCACTGGCACATATTTTGATATTATTCCTGAAGACAAGGGGGGGGGGGGGGTTTAGATGTTTGACAGTATGGAGGTAAAATATCTACATAATATTACATTGTAGTGTCAGTGTGCTTCACTGTTTAAGTAATATTTTTGAAAGAGAGGTCAAGATTCTACATTTTGAAAATGTATATGCATGTTCTACCTTATCTTAGCTTTTACCCTTCATTCTACATATGTGGCGCGCCACGGGAAAAGGGGGCTTACGGGTGGTGACGTCGTAACTGCGAAATTGGCGGGAAAATGCAAGCAAGCCACGCGTGCGTGTGTAATTATAAAACAAATTTGGGCCAGTCTTAAGCCTGAAGACTGTTCTGGCCTAGAAAGCACCTGCTGACCTGGATACAATCAGGCTTTTTTTATTTCAATGATCTCAATGATTGACAAAATATTATTTTGTGACATTTTTTGTTGTAAATAGTCTACCATGTAACAAAAAATAGCAACAATACAAAATGTATCAAGAAATAATGGCCCAGACATAAACAATGTCTCAAAATTTTGCCGGGATTGCACTTGACTTGACCTATCACATGTGTTTCTTAAATATATTTATTCATAATAATCATAAATTGACCTCAAAGATATCAGTTCAGTCAGAAATTGGAAAATGATGATTTATTTTCATAATTATTCTAATCTTTTCATTCACTCATTATAACAGGCATGCATTATCCTTTTTTTGTTAAATGCCTCAATGCTACTGAAGCTTAGTCAGCTTACATGACCAACTGGCAGGGGTAGATGTAATGATGAGATGATATAGGCTAGGTGTCCACACTATGGTACACATTTTCCCTAAGGGTGGGGTATTTTACCTCAGCATATACAGGACACCACACCTTTCTTGTTATCTTTTTTTTTTTTACAATATTAGATTTTTTTATTTCAAGTATATTACCCAGGGAGTAAAATAATGGCTAAAGTTTAGTCAGACCGTGCACTCAAATGGCAGGCATGACCTGATTTTGTGTGATTTTTTTGCATATTAGCTGTTTTTTTTTTGCTTTAAATATACCAACTAAACAAATACGAGACAAGGTTTTTTTTTTCTGATGAATCACGATATACTACTTTTAATTATAGCTGTCTTCTTAAAATTATTCAACCGCTACATGCAATCACTCATAAAAGAGCAGATTAGCAAATCTGGGGTTGTTCAAACAGTTCAAATAGTGAATAACAAAAACTGAAAACAAGCAGCTTTAATTGGGTTATTGAGTGCTGGTGTTCCAGTTTTAATCACTGCCTTAAATCATTAGATTCATGTCATTGTCAACTGGAGACATGGCTCAAACAAGAGAATACTCACAAAAACATCAGAGAAGAGATTTTGGCATTGCACAAGCAAGGAAAATGATACAAAAATAGCTAAGATACTGAATATTGCAAAAGACACAGTTGGATGCATTATTTCGCAAATTCAAAGCTAAAGGTACAGTGGCTAATCAACCTGGGTGGGGCCGAAAGAAGAAGTTATCAACAGCTGCTATCAGATTCCTGCATTCACCTGATAAGTGCCGAAAATATCAAATGAAAGTTCCCCAGTATAACCACTATATGACTAGTAGGGTATGTCTGAACAAAAAAAAAAAGAATTCTGGGTTCAACAATAGCATCTTATCAAATTGCCTGATTAAAGGGATTTAGCATGCATGTGATTGCATAATGTTACAGCTGTATATAATAGTTGATTTTCTGCATCTTTTTATTGATATCATTAAATATTCATCTGAAAAAACTTGTGTGATTAATGCATGTGTCTTTTATGTCATGAGAAGAATTATAATGGGGGGCATATTTGCTAGCATGCATGGTCCAGGATACCTCTGTAAGGCACTGTACGCTTAATTCTCCAAAGGTTTGTGATATCAGTGTATCATAGAGTACCAGGGGTTATGAAATGTAGCAAACAACACAAGTTCAGCAATTTTTGAATAATTTCCACAATTATAAAAAAGAAAGGGCAATATATGTCAAAATGAAGCTTCGAAATTTAAAGTATTACGATATAGACATTTTAGAAGACAAATAACATGTGTTTAGGTACACTAGTAGGTGAGACCCCGTTGATACAGGCTTTAGAAAACATGAATTTTTCACAATATTCTATAGTATTTATGGCCATAAGGACACCAAAAGGCACAAATAAAATATTTTAGACATATAATAACAAAGCATGTAGGTGCAGTAGTATTCGAGTACTGCTTTGGAAAAGCAAAATAATCTGTAAAAATGTTTTCCCAAATCCTTCAAACAAAGTTGAGACATGTCAATGAGACTATCAAAAGTCACAACTTGGCCATACAGACTAATAAGATACCAAATTATATCAATGTATATACAATAGCGTTGGAGTTCTGCTTCAGAAATTAAGTGTGACAAATCCACCTGCACACACACTACATATATAACTTGTTAATGGAGTATATATACAGAAAGTCAACAGTGTCAGCATGCTAATTTTCAAATTATTGGATGTTTTCTATTCTTGTGCTTTTCCCCACTCATTCCGACTCATATCCAGCCTAATAATTAATAATTTAATTGCAATGCTATAACTATAAAAGCAGGTGATGTTATTGCATGCAGTGGACTTTCAGGAACATTTTGAGACCATTTTCATTAGAAACTCAAAAGAGAACAATAATTTCAGGGGATCCAAAGAAAATGCAAGCCAATTCCAAAAGTCTAATTTTTTAAGGGAATTATTTTTTACAAATCTTGCAATTAAAAAATGTCCAGCCATATGAATTTAATATAACATTGTACCCGACTGTAACTTATTATAATAATCTATATGAGACAATAAAAAAGAGGGGTCACCATGCGTGTTTTCTAGAAAAACTGACCTTTTTATGATGTCCCCCAATTTGTCCAAAATAATACTCAGAGCATCATTAGCTATATACCTAAAGTAGAGCCTTTGAGCTATCATTTGGTATATTTGTCATAATTTTAGCATTAGATCAAAATTAGTGCTGTCCCCTTTTAGTTCTATATGTTCTAACTCTCATATATGGAAGCCTTTTAGTGCCTCATACAACTTTTTTTTTTCGTTTTCACTCAAATGGTTCAAGAAGGAGTTAAATAATATTGCATTTATTCGCAAATATTTGCGTTTATTCGCAAATATTAAAGTTTTTTGCCACATAATTTTTTTTCCGAATTTGTTTTTTTTTGTTACATAATTTTTTTATTCTGCTCAATTGGTTCTAGAAGGAGTTGAATAGTTTTGCGTTTATTCGCAAATGTTTGCGAATAATAGCAAAAAAGATTCAAATGTAATGTAAAAAATATATATATAATTTAGAATAATTTATGTAATGAAAAACACAAACTCAAACAAATTGCGTATAAAAAAATGCACATGCTGAAAAAAATTATGTTGGATAAAACAAAGTGAAAAAATGTTACGTAGCAAAAATCAAAAAAGATGAACAATCATGTAGCAAAGAACACATAATAACGAATTATTTAGCAAAAGTCACAAATGATAAAAACTGCAAAATAAAATTTTATTTTTGCATAAATGCACCCTGGAAAAAAAAATTATGTAGCCAAAAACACAGATGAAAAAATATCATGTAGCAAAGAATGCATACTGAAAAACAATATGTGGAAAAGAATACCAAAAAAAATTATGATGTACCAAAAAATGGCAAAAAAAATTATGTATAAAAAAACGCATATGAAAAAAATTATGTATCAAAAACCGCAAATTAAAAAAGTTACGCAACAAAACCGTAAATTAAAAAAAATTATGTATCAAACAACACAAATCCAAAGAAATATGTATCAAAAAACGCAAGTTAAAAAAAATTTGATTTCTATGCAGCAAAAAACGCAAATCTAAAAAAATTGTATCAAAAAACACAAATCTAAAAACATTCAGATGCTATGTAGAAAAAAAACTTAAAAAAAAAAAGGAGTTGTGTGTGGCACTAGTAGGCTTCTATAGTAAGAATATTAACCTCAGCTGGTAGCCCATGTTTGATGCTCAATTGTGTTAAAAATGTTGCACATATAATGATGAAATTCCAGAAAAATTTAGAAAATGTCATGACAAACACAATGCTAGATTTTGGTAATTGTTGGTGAATGAGCAACCGAGATAAAAAACCAAATACAGAGGTTGTTTTTACGTCGGAAACCGGATTTTTAAGACGCCAATTTTAATGTTAAATTTTACAAAAAGTGATTATTGTAGCAGCTCACAATTTTAGTTGAGTATAGAAAAGTTACCTCATTATCACATATCCAAATCACGTAAGTTTTGAATGACAGATAACGAAAATATGCCATAAAACGTAATGCATAGTTTAACAAGTGCCTGTGTCGCTGCTCATTACGTCTCAGTGGTTATGTGCGCGAAAACATCAAATTTTCAAATACCCCAAATGACCACTAAATATTGAGATATCTGGAAATTTTTTACATTTCCATAAACTACACATGTTAGACAATTACTTGCCATCAAAAACTAATTTTTGAAAAATCCACCCATTAGCCCCCTTTTTACATGGTGCGTCACATATATCTAAATCAAATATGAGATTTAATAAATTTATTATCTTGATAGTATGAAAATCTAATTAGGATAAGCAGTTAATTAACATGACGAAAAAAGCAAAAACTGACCGAGCTTAGAATTAGGTCTCGATTGGTGGATCCCTTAAAAGCAAGCTATGATGGTACCCTAACATATTTTTGGTATGATATAACAATCAACATGAAGGCAAGGTTTTCCACTTTTGGAATGAATAAGGCTGCTTGACACATTCCTAGATAAGCCCGGTGAAAGGGGGTTCTGGCTTATTGCATTAATGTGAAAAACATGTGGTATCCATTTGTCAGTTGTGACATTCGATGACACACAATCCTGCTCTTGAAATTCTTTAATGTCAAAAATTATGTAACTGAGGGCGGTATGACTCATTTAGTTTCTTTTTAACTGTACTCTAGTATACACTTTAATAGACATAATATCTCTGTATAAGTTGTAGATATTGCAAGAATGTTGTAAGTTAATTACAATGTTATAGCTTTTGGTCTTGACTTGGCTTTAAATTACATATTTCCCAACTCCCCCTCCCTCCCTACCAAAAACGAACTTCCCTCCAAACATGGAGGTATGATATACAAAAAAATATATATTGGAGAGCTGGGTGTATGTCAAATAAACCTAGACATAAAAGCAATGGGGTAATTGGAAATTTGTCATATTTGGTGTCATTTTAGATGAATTTTTTTAGGTGAAAACATTGGTAATTTTCAAATTTTCAAATAGCTTCAAATAACTTAATAGTAATTCATAGCATAAAAGGATTTGTGTGTATCATGTTGCTTGAGCAAACCACAGCAGACCAAATGTGCCATTTAATTGATCTTAATATTTGGCCTAGGTATTTAGGGAAAAAAACCCACAGCATTCTACAATCATGCAGAATTCACTGACGGTGGTGTGAATGTTTTACAACCAGAAAATAAAAAGACTTATGGAATTAAATTGATAATTGTTGATTATGCAAGGGGCATCACTGATGTCTGATGCTGATGAAGGGTGTGCTCATAAACACCAGCCAGTACCATGGCAGCATAAAATATTTTTAACTGCCAGCAGCACGGGCATTCTGATAAGGTCGTAAAAGCTGAACCATGGAGAATCAGATAACGGAGGGAAAGGTTTATATATATATATATATATATATATATATATATATGAATAGATTTATATACCAAGTTATTTGAACTGTTAATTGACCCATAGACCCGAATAGTATATGTATGATGATTATGACTGTAATTATTAATTATACATTTTTACATAATTATAATGTATAAGTTCTAACATAAACCTAAAATAACGCCCCTCTCCTGTACAAGGTATTCTGTGCTGTCTCCGATAAAAGAAATAACTATACATCAACCAAGTTTAAAATGCATCTTTTTATAATTTAGAGAATAGAGACTCTGCAAGAAAAGGGTTTATTTACAGTTAGACTATTGGAACAAGAGAGTAAAATGAATGACACAAAAACCAAAAGCTCCTTCCTTGGGCAGTACATTTTTATTTAAAATTCAATTGTCCCAGCAATAAATTTAAATTCGTCAACACCTCCGTGAAAACTTTTCTATCACACATGCAACATCAAAGGATAGGACCAGTTATGGTTTTCCGGGCCAGCTCAGCATGAAAATCTTATAAATACCAGGGTTTTAAACATGATCAACACCCATGATGACACTCATGGTAAGGGAACCATGGTCTGGATGAAAAGGGCAAATTGCCATATAAAAAAGTAAAACTACTATAGATATTGAACTTTCCAGATTTTTTAAAATTATTTTTATGGTGACACTGAAATTATTAGAACTGTTAGGGAAAGAACAACATGACTACTTTTAACTCACTATTATCCAACAAGTTCGTCTGCATATGTATGCAAGTATTCTGAACAGCTAACAGCTCTGTTGGAAAGATGATCTCTGTTGGAAAGATGAATAAATTGCTTAATTATTTACTGCACTCAAATGTTAAAAATTAACCAGTCCGAATTTTCATAACTGAAATAAATATCATCAAATATGATCATAACAGCATACAAACGGATATGCCGTCTTGTGAGCCATAGTGGAACCAAACTTGTGCCGTGCTGACCACTGGTGTTTTGCTACACAAATAAGCCAAATTAATTCTGAACCATATTTTTGTTTTGGAACTGACCCTCCATTTATGACAAAGCTACTAAACTTCAGTCATTAGAACTAATAATTAAATTTATTAAAAAAAAATCTTTTTTTTTTTTTACATATACACAATAAATAAAGGGGGGGGGGAGGAATAAAAAAAAATCAATTACTCCAGAATTTCAGGTTCTCACTCTAAAATTAGAAAAATTAATATTTTTTCAAACATTCATATCTTAACTACTATTATACCTACATACTTACATACATATTTAGCTGTAAAAAATGTCCTCTTTATAGTACTTTTAATTTCAAAAGTTTCTTTATAGACATTTATAGATATAAAAGAATTGCTGAAAAATTGTGTTTTTACTACAGTCCATAAAATCTTTGTACTCTATGTTTGCAATGATTTTCACAAGCATGTATAATGAAGGGGAAAAGTTGAAAATTCATATTTCCCATTTCTTCTACTACTATGCATTAATACATGAAATTTAGCAAAATATATAATTCATAGTGCTTTCACTTTGAAGACCTTAATTTGATATCTATGTGATACTTTTTCCTAAAAATGAAAAATGTAGAAAAAAGCTATAATTATGTCATTTGCTACATTCCCTAAACCGTGGACTGTTTAAAAAAGACATCCATAGATATATCTTGGGTTTTTTCCAGGCTGTTTGTGATATTATTTTAATGCGTCTGTAAAACCAATGCAAGGCCAAGATTTGAACCCACAACCTCTGATCTGTAGTGTCTAGCTATAATTAGCTCAACTTACGAACTGCCATCTGCAGGAGACAGAGAAGCTTTTCCTACAATTATTTGACCATCCCCTGGCTCGCACAGACTGCTGGGTATCCAAGCAGAGTATCCCGGTGTGTATTTGACCCTGACACCCTGTTCTACAGCATTTTGACCATACTTTGCATCCCCTAGGGGACGAGCTGATATCCCTTGACCCAGTATGTACAGTACGTCAAACCCCAGTTAAATTACTCTTGTAACAGTGGGTCAAGATGTGTATCAGGTGATGCTACTATATAATGCAATGAAATTAGTGTTAAGATTTATTTAACTATACATCCAGCATTGCAGCAAACTGAAAATACGGACCAAGTCAAAACAAAGCTAACCATACCAAATATATGTGTCTCAGTGATTGCTAACATGCCCCTTTGGAAATTTATTTAAAATTATTTATTGCGAATAATAAACTTATCTTGCTATCTTAATACACTGCCACAATTTATGCCACGAGTCAAATATATATGACTCAAGAGCAATTAAATCATTCTGTAAATGTCTAAGCCAATGTTTTTACACCTAAATTTGTTATAATTAGAACATTTATATGGGCTTTAATTCATCCAATATACAAATATCTGGTATTGGACTGCCCAAATGATCTTGCAGTGGTTTCGTGCAGCACATTTGTCCATGTTTAGACATTAGGGCATGGTAGATAAATAGATACATTTTATTGACACGTTTTTAGTAGAGGTGTAATGAAATTTTTCCAGTCTTCTGCTTTCTTTTTTGGTGTATGGGCTCTCTCTCTAGTATTTATTAACCACGTAAAAATCTTTCCAACTCGGTTTCACATTTTCGTGCATGTTTAAAAATTCTGTCACTACAGCCAGAATGTTACGGAACAGCCACATCAGCAAGGGAAGGCGAAGTAAACCAACGTAAGTCTACGTAAACCTCACGTAATCCTATGTAAACCTCGGAACTCTTTCCGTGGCCGTAACGGCTCTTTATGTTGACCATCTGAGATCCCCACTTTAGTTGAAAAAACTGTTTTAACCTATAATGTCAGTAAATATATAATTTTTATGCTTGTATGAAATGAATAGACCATATGCACCTTTACCGTAACGGAGGGTATTATCAACAGGGCGGGTATTATTATATCGACACTTAAATTAGTTTGTTGGGTCAATCCATACGAATTCACCAAATTTCAGACAAACTTCCCAGGTCACCATCTCCAAAAATTATACAAAAAAATACCAGTTGTAGCTAAGACTATATAATTAATGGAAAAATCCAAAATTTCAGGTCTCCAATGTCAATGGTTTAGAAGATACAGCAATTTGAAATTTTATTAGTTCAGACGTCCATATCTCTCTTATTTTTCATAATGCAGGCATGAAATTTTTTACCTAGGGTAAAGATGTTGTATTGAACCCATGTATGCTGTTACATCAGGGCTAATGGTGATATTTTTAAACTGTAATGCTCTGAAAAAGGGCGAAAATGGGAAACGTTGCAAAACGAGACTTTATATTTTGCAGGGCTGTGCGGAATCTATGCAAGAATAAGAGCTCATATTTATTTTCTTGCGTCTTATGGTCTACCTGCACATATATGAATGGCCAAAACCACCTTATTGGCAAAAAGATGGAAGCCAGAGTAGTTTAAAAAGACAAATAATATACGATTGTGAAAAAAGCCCTTTATTCTAATGTAATTTGACCACAAGAGAGTTCACAATCACTTCCATATTTGTTCCCAATATTACACACATCTAGCGGTCCTCTGGTTAAAATGTCATTATGGTAGTCAGAATCCTTGATTATTTTTATGAATTTTTCAAAAATCGATCTTTATATATAGTCTTTTGATTTCTAATATTTGCATAAAGTTTTGAACAGTTAAATTTATCTATTTATTTGATAAACATGCTTTAAAGTATATATGACGCTATATTGATTGCATAATCACCAAATGTTACAAACAAAAGATATTGGGAAAAAGCAAATGCATGGTTAATCTTGCAAAGCTTGTCAAATCTTTTTTTTTTCTAATCTTTGGTTTTGGCAAAATAAATATGAGCTCTTATTCTTGCATAGATTCCGCACAGCCCTGCAAAATATAAAGTCTCATTTTGCAACGTTTCCCATTTTCGGGGCGAAAATGGGAAACGTTGCAAAATGAGACTTTATATTTTTCAGAGCATTAGAGCTTGAAAAATATCACCAATAGCCCTGATGTAACAGCATACATGGATTCAATAATAAAATTATAAATTGCTATATCTTCTAAACCATTGATACTGGAGACCGGAAATTTTGGATTTTTCCATTAATTATATTGACCTACAAATGGTTAAATGGATTGACCCTGTTAACGAATTTGTTAACATTCTAATGAGTGTCGATAATACCCGCCCTGTCGATAATACCCTCTGTTATGGTATATCCAAACAAGTTTTCCTGCCACACATAATAAAAACAAAAACTGCTAGATTCCTGTGTTTTCTGAAAAATATTACAATAGCAATTAACTCATGTGTTGCCAGCGTCATGCTTGACTGCACAACGTGGTCTGCAGCATTTTATTGCATTTTATGCCAGGCTGTAACTCTGAGAATTTAGTTAAGGCCTGATATTCAAAGTGTCTCTAGATAAAAACAAAGCACAGATAAACCATCAGGAATATGGGTACATCATCAAAATGATTTTTGCAATAATAATTAATAGGCTAAGCCAATTTACATATATAATGTTGTACTGCATATATTCGTTACACGTGTGCCTATAATATGCAGTGTAATTTATGTAGCAAATTTTCAGGGGGAGGGGGGATACATCCCCCTCATCACCCCAGGATCTACGCCCCTGGTTTCAATATCACACTATCTTAATTTTTTATTTTATTTTTTTTTACACAAAGAGGGGGGTGACAAATAATTGACAGGAAATTCTTAACTTGCTAAGTACATATTCTAGATGAACTCAATAGCACAACTAGATATCTGTAACTGTAAAACAGTTACTAGGCTTCACCTATTGCACTGGAGGGGTACATGGATATAAATGTAATAGCAGTAATTTGAAATTAATAATTTGTCCACTGATATCTGAAGCAATAGGCTCAGGGCTATCGCTAACCGTAAACCTAATCATAACCCTAACCCTATTCATAGCATAGGGTTAGGGTTAAGGATGACCTGTACGCATGTCAAGTGGCACCTGTATCTTACGTGATTAGATAACATTCACACTAATATCTTCAAAGATGATCAAGGCCAAAATTTCTTGTAATTTGAAAACATGAAATTTTCAAATTGGGCGATCTTTTAAAATTAATGGTCTACAGTTGTACAATAGGGTAAAGGTTAGGGCCATTCAACTATCTTTCCATTTGAGTCATTCAGATAATAGGATAACATTGTTGTATGCTACATTTCCTATTCATAACTGAAGAGAGAACCTTAACTGTATCCCCAGCCTTGACCCTAATTGTACCTTACCCCCTAACCCTAGCCATATACATGATAATAGTGCCCTTAATCACCTGACAAATGAAATGAACCATGATTAATTTCACACTGAACCAATAAGCCATGTGTCTTGTATAAATGTTTATGAATGTAATATTATGAACATAAATTTTAAAAAAATCATGATGATACAGTATATTCAAGCAGGTCGAGATGCCAACTATGAATCAGTATAAGAAAACTTTTATCATGTCATACACATATAATCCATGATCAATTAATGCCTCAACCATAAGGTTCACAATATCATGCCATATTCTAATAAAAGGGCTTGGAATGTGCTTTCCAAAAATATTTTCCCCATTTAAAAAGGTTAATAAGGACTCGAGTTAGAGAATTTTTTGTTTAAAGTACTTTTGAATATCTGTGACCTTGACCGTTTGACCTATTGACCCAAATGTTTGCATGAATTTTCTTATACCTGTGTGTTAATACTCCAATGGGTTAAGGTAAAATCCAAGCATTCCCTCTTGGGAAAATAAATTGTAACTCTAATTTTCAGCTACATTTTTCAGGATTTTGTTTAACTTGCAAATTTCAGGGTTAGGCGTTCTTTTTAACCGATCGGGCTACATTGTCACATCTCATTTTAAAGAGGGGACAATAAGCTTTTCAAATATCCCTATGCCAGTTCTGTAGCTCAATTTGAACCGGAGCTAGAGCTGATGGAAGTGCGGACACTGGTTTCGCTCAGCTAGATGACAATGCCAAAGTAGTAACACTAATTCGATTTTGTGACCTTGACCATTTGACCTTGAGACCTTATGTTGCTCAGATTGTTTGTAGGATATTAGGGCAACATCATATCCAAAGATCAGCCAAATCCAAACATTTCTACTATCTTAAAAAAAATCAAGAATTCAAAATATCAATTATCGTAGAATGTTTGACCTTAAATTTGACCTTAACATTTAGGTCAAAGGTCAAAATTGACAGCAGATTCTGAAAGCTCCCATGTGAATTGTGGGGGGTCACCAATGCTTGGTATTTGGCTAGAGTGAATATTTCTCATTGAAAATGGACATTTTCATCATGTTCTCACTGATGATTCGGTTTTCCATATTTATGAATTTTGTTTAAATTGACTAATACAGTTGTGTCTAAATCGATTAAATTTCGTAATAACCCACATAAATGTCATTTAAACCAAAAAATTCCTGGTGAAAAACTTGATGTCTTGGTATTTTTGAGATTTTTTGAAAATATACTGTTTTTAGACTTTAGCGGTCAATTTGACCTTGAAAATGACCTCCAAGGTCAAATTTGAAAGTTGATTTGGGGGTTTTGGGTACATGTTTGGGGTAGTTTACTATAGCATGTCATAAGCTAAAACCAATATTTCATGGTAAAATACAACATCACCTATTTTGGGTGAATTTGTAAAACTTAAAATTCCAGATTTCAAAAACCGGTGTGACAATTGCCATAATACTTCTTTCTGCACTGGATATAACTATTGCGCAACTTTTGGCATCCCATAACTGTTGCTCTATGGTTCTTGGTTTTCTCAAAACCGTCCAGGCAGATTTGCACCTAAAGCTGTGAATCGGATGACATATTTTATGACCTCAGATATGAAAGCATTTGACAATAGCATCATTATTATTTGAGATACTTGCATTTGAAATTTTGTAAATTTCAACTTCAGACAGCTCTGTGACCTTGAAAAGAAGGTCAAGGTCACTGAAACTGGGTCAATGTGACAAGGTCAACCAGGAATCCTCCCATGAATTTTTTGGTTATTTTACGAAGAGATTTTTCTGGGAATAATAATAACTAGATTTCTGTAACTGTAAAACAGTTACTACTAGAAAGCTGAAACTGCTGAACAGTATCGAGACTTCACCTGCAAGGCAAGACTGTGCATCCTGATTGCAGAAAGTATAACTTGATGAGGAGAAATTAAGTCAAAGAAATAAGCACTGTTTGCAAGGCATTAGATTTGTTGAACCCAGGACCAAGTGGTTGGACGAGCACGCTACCATTGAGCAAGGGCCACCGCCGGAGACTTCGCCGCATGTTGGCCGCGATAGCAAAGCCGCCACAGCAACCATGACACCCCACAGGAATCGAGCGGCTTTTCAAACAGCATCAGAATCTGTGCGGTACCAGCAAAGATACGCACGTTCAAAGTGGGCAGCCTCGGACAGATCGGAACTGGCCAGACCGCCGACCTCCCCCTCATTCCAGACGCCCCTTTACATATGTTTTACACATGATGAAGCTATGGATCTGCCCCTGAATTCAGTGCAATGCAATTTATGACATCACATTCAATGATGCATTTCACCCCACCTGCTTGCTTGCTTGCTTGGTGCACAATTGACAATCCAGTGATAATCTAATATGACAACACAGTATCTATGCTTGGTCAAGTCCCCACTGACCGCCATCCACTCCTGGCATGTAACCAAATGTAAGAAATCAGTAAAATGGTATACACATATAATTCATGGTTGAATGATGCTTTAACTATAATTTTCATAATATCATGCTATATACAAATGAAAGGACTTGGAATCAGCTTCCCAAAAAGGTTTTCCCCATTAAAAAAGGTTGATTAGGACTGGAGTTACAGAATTTTGTTTTTAAACTACTTTTCAAGGTCTGTGACCTTGACCGTTTGACCTTTTGACCTAACATTTTGCAAGAATTTTCCATTACATATGGGTTAAGCCTCACATAGGTTAAAGTCAAAATGCAAGCATTTTTTCTTGGGGAAAAAATATTATAACGCACATTTTCAGCAAATTTTTTTGGCATTTTTATTGACTCGAAAATTTCAGGGTCGGGCGATCTTTTTTAACCGGTCGGTCTACAGTATTGCTCTACACGTCATTTGAAAGAGGAAAAAATGAGCTTTCCAAATATCTCTTTGTGCTGTAGCTCAATTAGGACCGGAGTAAGAGCCAATTGAAGTTCGGTTCTAGTTTTGGTCAGAAAGATAAAAAGACCAAAGTAGCGATACTAATTATTTTCTGTGACCTTGACCGGTTGACCTTGAGACATAATTTTGCTCAAGATGCTTGTTGGATACTAGGGCAACAATTTTCTAAAAGATGAGTCAAATCCAAACATTTCTACTATCTTAAACAAATTCGGAATTCAAAATGTCAATTTTCAGAAAAAGTTTGACCTTATTTTTGACCTTGACAAATACTTCATAGATCAAAATTGATAACAGATTCTGTAAGCGCTTATGTGAATTGTGGGGGGTTACCAATGCTTGGCATTTGGCTAGAGTGAATATTTCTCATTGAAAATGTCCATTTTGTCGGTTTTCCACATTTATGTTTTTTTTTTAAATTGACAAATACAGTGGTGTCAAAATCGATTAGAATTCGTAATAACACACATAACTGTCCTTCAACCAAATAAATTCCTGGTGAAAAACATGATGTCTTGGTATTTTTGAGATTTTTTGAAAATATACCATTTTTTTACTTCAGCGGTCAATTTGACCCTTAAAATTACCTCCAAGTCAAATTTGAAAGATGATTTGGGGGTTTTGGGTACATGTTTGGGGTAGTTTATTATAGCATGTCATAAGCTAAAACCAATATTTAATGGTGAAATACCACGTCACCCATTTTTGGTGAATTTACAAAACTTAAAATTCCAGATTTCAAAAACCGGTGTGACAATTGCCAAAATTCTCCTTTCTCTGGACATAACTATTGCGCAACTTTTGGCACCAAAGCTGTATCCCTATGTCTCCTGGTTTCCTCAAAACCGTATTGACAAATTAAGCATTAAAGTTGGTTGACCTATTTTGAAAAAAATGGGTCAGATGTCTTCAGAATTGTATGACCTTAGATATGAAAGAATTTGACAATAGCATCATTATTAATTGAGATAATTGCATTTGAAATTGTAAATTTCAAATTCAAAAACCTCTTTGACCTTGAAAAAAAGGTCAAGGTCACTGAAACTGGGTCAATGTGACAAAGGTCAACCATGACTCCTACCATAAATTTTTTATTTTACGAGATTTTTTCGAAATAATACTAAACAGGTGAAGCCTAATTATCAGATGATTCAGATCTATTGATCAGGTCGGGTGGGAGCCATGATGGTGACATAATCTGTTTACAGATTAAGACGTCTTGTGGCGACACCTGTCCAGTGAGGATTTATCAACATCCGCGCGATTTACAACACGTGGACATGGCGTGGAAAGCTTGGAAGTTTGCAAGGCGTCTGGAGCTCAAGCACAAATCGGGGGATAAAATGAGGTAACTATAGTTCTGTAATTTTGTGCGAGAATGGGAAGCAGTGTCTGTGTCTGTGCTGAGGTATTGCCAAACGACGTGACCGTCAGCATAGTCCTTCACGCGGATAGCCTACCCAATGACCATAAGCGCTGATCCTAAGTCTAAGCATACATACTTTGGTCTAAGACGAAATTTTAAGACTTTTTTTTGTAAAAAAGTTGTGACTGAAACAAATGAGTGACATTGCTTGTCTTCATGTAGTTACGTCATTGCCCCCCCCCCCCCCCGCACCCACCCCCTCGCTGGTATGGTCCTATATGGAACACTGGTTGTTTATTTATCATAAACATGAACATTAGCGGAGCTGAAAGTTCCCTAAATTCTAACAATCAATTCTTATAATTTAAAAATGTCAGTTTTTTAAAGACTGGATCACCGAAGGCGAAGGAATTATGTTACCGAAGGAATTATGTCATCAAGGGCAAGGGCAGTGAATAAGTTGGTAGAAATGCGCAGCATCAGATGCATGGTGAAACTCTGTACATCAGGTTATAATGGCTTTATTTTGATGGGGGTTATGCAGGTCTCAGGTGGTCTATGCCATCACAGGGTGATGTGCTTTACTGAGGATTTATTACTTCATGATGGTATATAGAGGTGTGGACAAATGCGGGGTTTGTTTTAATGATTGAAAACATGTTTTAATTGACTCTTTGTTCAGTTGTTAGGGCGTTCACACTAACACGGATAAGACCGACGTATGACGACGGATGGAGTTATATTTTTACTCTTGCTCATCTTTGCCCATACGTGATTCACTTGCTGAGCGTTTTACGTATACCAGTGCCTATTCGTAGATCACTCCTGGTCGCGCTTGACCATTTAAGAGCATACGTGAGGAGGGCAAACAATTTTAAATATGTTTAAAACTTAAGCGAACGTTTTACAAGTAAATTGTTTATATTAGTAACGTAACTTGCTCGGGGGTCACCCGGCGAGCGTCCTACGTTTCTATGTACGTTCTATGTACGTACCTGGCCATACATAGCCATACGTAGCCATACGTAGCCACTGTCCATCCGTATATACTGGCCATTCACTCGTGTCCATATTTAAAACACTCCTAAAACGCTCGGCGGATGTCCATCGCACGCCCGTGGTCTTCCTTGCCCATCCTTGAACCACGCGCACGGGCGATCTACGAGCCCCACGTACGCTCGTAGAAAAAAGTTACACGTGATTAACAGAGCCACGAATGAGCACGTATAGCCAAATTTTTGACGTGCGTGGTCATACGTAGGTCATATACGTGATAGTGTGAATGCCTCTTGAGAGCTAACGTATTACATAGTTATTATAACATGACGTTGTTGCATGAAAGTAGACTGATATTTAGCCATGTGTTAGATAGTGCGCGACTTTTTAATGCTTTCGGTATTGTTTCCAAACATTTCATGAGGAGTATACCATGTCCTGCTAGACACAATGCTGGGAAGAAAAACTGGTGCTCTAGAGTCCTAAGAAATATTAGCCAAAGTAAACCAGACAAGCCTTTGGACTAAACAAAATATAAGCAGTGTCCAATATAACACAATAGAAGAAGCAAATGTTCATTGAAAAATGTCCAGATGAAATAAATTATTTCAAATTAAACCCAAAACTTTGAATTCCTTTTTGAACAGTTTATATGTTCAAACTAGAAAACTACCTGGCAGACGAAAAGAATGCCGCACATATGTTGGCTTTAGCAAGATTTAAGATCAGTTCTCATAATTTAGCAAAAGAAACAGGTTGGTACACTTGACCAAAACCCCCAGTAAATGATAGAATCTGTGTACACTGCAATGATGATCAGGTTGAAAATAAAGAAGTTAGAACATTTCCTGTAAAATGCCAAAATTTGAAAATAAGAGAGTACTTTTGTATCAAAATATTTCCAAAGCTATACCAAACATCATGAATTTAGATATACCAAACCGATTCATAGCATTACAGATGCTTTAGGCAGATTTGTTGCCAACAGTGTGAAGAGTAGGAACCAAAATACATAAATGCCAAAATTTGAAAATAAGAGATAATGCTTTTCGGTATTGTTTCCAAACATTTCATGAGGAGTATACCATGTCCTGCTAGACTGCTTAAGTATGACCTAAATGACACTAAAATCATAGACAGCTAATAATTTTGAATGTTAAGTATAAAGGAATTTCCCTAGATTTCCCTAGATATTTAAAACATTGTCAGTCATGCCCCTGCTGCATCTATGTGGAGCCTAAAGATGGATCAGCACAATGTTGCCATCCCAAGCCCCACCGCTAGGTTCATCAGTGGCTTGGTAGGATGACCTGAATAGAGTGTGTGGTTGGTTGGTGTAGGTGCACCAAGATGTGATTTGTGTGTGATATATAATTCATTTGTGGTACGTAATTCAATATGTAATGTATGTTATTATGATATCAAGATCCTGCCAGTCATGTGGTGAATGTGCTTATAAATATCAATGCCTATATGCCATATAGATGTACTAATCTATGAATGTTTCTCTTTTTTTTTTTTTACTCTCTTTGTATTTCTTTCTTTAATGTACGAAATGTTCTATAGCAACTAGACTAAGACTGATTGGTGCTACACTGAGTAACATCTGTGGTGCTAGGACACTTTCAGCTTTTAGATTGTAGACTACAAATTGTATTTTGTCTAAATATTTACACTTCATAATAAGTGAACACTCTTGTTTTTGATAAGATTGTTATGATTATTCGTAAAATTCCCAAAATAATTCATGCGAGGAGTCTTGGATGACCTTGTCACATTGACCAACTTTCATTGACCTTGACCTATTTTTTAAAGTCACAGAGCTGTTTGAATTTGAAATTTACAAAATTTCAAAAATCATGCTCAGTCAATGGGATAAATATATTTATCCCATGACTGAGCATGTTTTTTCCCTGATACTGGTGTTTTTTCCTGGGCGATATTGTTCTGCGAGGGATGATATCAAAGGCTTGAAGGGATGATACAGCTTTTCAAGGGACGATACGAGATTCAACCAATCAGGGACAAGAACTGCAGGGAGATACGGCTTTTTTAAATTTTTGACCAATGAGCAACCAATAAACAGGGTAGATATCGATTTCCACCAATCAGGAGCAATTTCAGGGCCACACCTTCAAACCTGAACTGGCCAATGAAATGCTGTCGCTATCAGTCAAATTTGGGAAATTTTTTGTGTTTTGAACGTCATCAGTTCAAATGCCATTTTCTACATAGATTAATATACCAAAGTTTCCAGACCTATAAAATGGATGCAAATGATTTTTCTGTCCTTATTCAATAAATGCAGAACATTTCTGAGAGTACCAATACCTTAAAATGTTGGGCAGGAGATCTCAAAACTGCCACTTGCTGTCAATGTTGATCAAAAACAAAGTTACCACTGAAGCCTATCAATTGCCATTCAGACAGAGTATGTGTTTTTGCCCGCACTTCTGATCAGTAAAAAGTCATCATACTTGCAAATATTCCCAAAAATGCATCCCAAGGGTATCCAAAAGGTTTTAAAAACCAAAAATTGGCATTTTAGCTCCAACAGTTGCTTTTCATGAACTTGAATTGTGACGTTTTTGTGACGTCATCAATGACGTCATAAGCTTGCTGTGCTAAAAATAGACTCAGTTGCAGTTTTGAGCTGACTTTTAGAGTTTTATCAGGTGCTCAAGACAGCCATAACTTCAGTACTGGCTATCCGAAATTTATAAAATTTCATGGGGTAATTCCTGTAGTAGTGTGCATTCATCATGTAAAGTATCAAGCGTAGTTGGTTGAAGTGGAGAAGATATGCATAAGCTCCTGTTATGATGGGTGAACCTTATCAAGTAAATTTCAATTTATAGTTACAAAAAGGAGTCATGGGATAAATAGGTTATCACAATGGCAGGAGGCTGTATCTCCCAGGTATCATCACCCTCACCCTGGATCAGATATCATTTGATGAATTTTTATTTCAGATTTAACTGAAATTACATTAATATAACTATTGCGCCACAAGTGCAATAGGTGAAGCCTAGTAATTGTTTTATAGTTACAGAAATCTAGTTATATATTTACTCTTCATAACATTGTGACATGTATCGATGATGATATTGAAAATGTCAATAAAACATATATATATATATATATATATATATATATATATACAATGGTCATAATATGCCTCCAGGGTCTTATTATGCTACCACAGTCATGTTATACCACCAAGGACCTGTATATTTGTGGTCTCATATCGCCTCCAAGGTCCTATTACGCTTCACAGTCCTATTAGGACACCACTGTCTTCATACGCCACTGTGGTCTTATATGCTACCACTGTCCTATTATGTCCCCAGTGTCCCATTTTTGAAACTACTGTCCTTTTATGACACCAAGGAAAGTGAATAAGTCTTATTATGAGTCATTTATGACAGTTGGGTGTCATCTTGGGTAAGTGAAATATGCTTCTGGCGGTCAAAACTTGCAAATTCACTAAAAGTTCTTGATTTCTGGGCTAAAACTGGCTCAACAGCTCAATTCAGGTTGTTTCTATACATATTTCAGCTTAGTTTGCCATAATTCTTCAGAATTAGTTGATAATGGACGCTGACTTGTCGACCGAGCAGACGATCGTCAAATGATGACGGAGCCGAGTAGGACTCTTAATTCAAAGACTTTCTGGTTCCGTTCGGACATTTTCGAGCAGTTTGGGCATTTTTGTCGTGTTGTAGGTGTGGCTGTTGTCAGAGTTAAGCAGACAAGAATTGGCTAGCTAAAGACTGTGTTGTTCTAGAAATGATTCTGGGACACTAAGCTTTTTCCGTGTGAAAATTGTTGAATTCTCTTCCGTTAAACCAAGGTTATTCATGCTTTAGTGCCAACGCTATAGTACAGTAATATCGCTCAGTGAGCGGAGCCTTTTCTTGACAATATAGTGTCTTTTTGTGATTTAATTGACACCACTAGGGTACACACAATTTTCAACAATATTTACTAAATGCGAAACACGTTAATCAGGGAGATGCCTGCATATATACACACCTTACATTTACAGTTAACTATACTGACACTCAGACCATCGTTTTGCCATGTTGACTTGTAGATAGTGCTGTGATGTTCAACTGTGTTTGTAAATTTTTTTTATTTTTTGCAGACAAGAATCAACTTCGCTTTTTTGAGCCTTAGAATAAAATTCAAGTCCCTGCCACTTTTCTGCTTTAGATGTATACTTAAAAAAAAAAAGCTTATCAAATAATTTTTTCATAAGGTCTTTCGCTGGATGATCTCCAAGTTTGATAAAGGCTCGATTAAATGCTGCGTATACATTTTCCAGTCGACCCATGGGCCCCACCATTGCTCATGTGAAGCGATTGGTATGCAAATACTCAATTTCCCCATTAAAGATTGAATGTATCTATGAACAGAGGTAGGCTGCTGATGCTGCCTGACCAAAAACAGACAATTAAATGACATCGGCTGCGAAACAAATAGACTGTTAGTCATGTCATCTTCCTAAAGTAAGCCGGCCATCTTCGCATAGCTAAGCTTATGGAATGTGTCTATTTTTAGAGATATTTCGCAATGCCGCACAGAGCCCTGCAGAGGATGAGGCCTTGCGTTGGGAAGATGGTCATGTGTACAATTTGGTATTCTTATGTACAATTTGGTAGTATATAAATCTATATTACACAAATGTACATCAATACAGTTATGAAGCATTTAGCGAGCTAATTTGGAGAAATCGGGACAAATACAAGCTTGTGCTTAAAGCAGTCTGTTTTGGCCATTCACTTCATAGCCATCAGAAATCTCTCCATTTTTGGTTGATATTTCCTCAAAATTTCTCTCCCATCCTATCCTGATATTTCTCCAATTTTTCCCTTTTTGCACGGGAGTAGGCCCGTACATCTGGTATTTTTTCACCACCGGTTCATCTGCTTCATTTGCATCCAAGTCCTACTCTTCTGTTGTCCAGCTTGGACGTGGAACAGGCCCCATACTGGCCATAGGCATAGTCATTGGTCCAGTCAATCATTTGTCCCACTGGCCAATAAGGTCCATCTCAAAACTCTAGGATGTAGAGGGTACGTTATGTGCCTTGATGGGCTGGGTCATCTCAAACTGAAAATTCATTTTTGGCAGCCATCTTGATTATTTCCAAATGCTCAATGGTGGCCAAAATACACCGCCAGGAAATGTTAGGCTGGACCCCTAGTGTCACCCCATAGAGCATTAATCAAGAGTGTAAAACACCTTATCAGACAACTTTGGGTTAGACTTCCCCACTGCTGAACTTAGCGTTGTTGTCGGTTAAGCACCTTTTTGAGGTCTTGTATGGAAGAAATTCTTTGGGGGTATTATAACCGTTTGGCACTGTTAGGGTTCATGTTAGTCATGCATAGAGTTGATTCAGAGAATTGGGAGGCCAATTATGTGTTCACTGAACAATGAATATTTATTCATGTGTCATATCTTCATATTCCATTTCATTCCATTTAATGTTCATTTCATGCTCACAATATCAATACATAGACTTGTGCTTGGACTTGTACGTGTACGTGACACTGCAATTAATGTACATAGAAATAGTGAGATTCATATGGGAACATATATGCTACACGTTAAAAGTGTAATGAATTAATAACATTCTGATTTTCCAATTAACTAACCTTTTTTGGCTCCTTTCTATTCAAATCTTGCAGTTGGATGAAGTTTAACTGAACACAGGAAATGGAAGTGTTCCAAGGTGTGAATAACAGTAAATTGTCATAGGTGCAAAAAACAGTATACAATGTACAACCTTGGTAAACACCACAGGTATGATATTTTGGTGAGAGCATGGTTACTTCTATGAGTGAAGAACATAGTATAGGGATGTTATTTAGGGTTGGGATTCTTCACTTGTAGAACTTTCATGGTTGCCTTGGGGTAATTACCCTAAGTCAGATCTTCACCAAATTTGGTTTACATGCTCTACAGGGTGATACCAGATAGAATATGCCCTAAAAGGTTCTGAAACTTATATGGTATATGGTTGCCATAATGGGCTAAAAACTTAGACCATATTTTCATCATATTATGATGCACAATGGTTATTTGCAGGTCATGTTTGTTTGCACATGTTTTATGTATTGTAACCAGAAGTACATTGCCATATTTTGCCATGTGCTCATGTCAGCAATATACACCTTGAAATCTCAACCCTAACTTTAACATGGATATATCGGCAAAACTGTCATGCAAATTGTATGATATTGGTTTTGGCCTTTTTCAGTCATACATGAACAACACAGCACTTGGTTACTTCTTGGATGTAAATGTCCCAGTTACAGCGCTCTTGCATAATGCCAGGCCAAGTGTTTCGTGTGCTTTTTATGATAAGCCAAAACATTCAGATAGGTGAAGAATCTCACCTTTTTTTTAATATATTACGCATGAATTAAAATTATTTATCTGATCAAATCGAACAGCTCATAAGCTTTAATTACGAAGGAGAAGGAAGAGAAGCAGGTTCATCATTCATATGTAATGGCCAACGTCATTAAGAGGGTTACCTGATTCATTTAAAAGTGATCTGTGTAACAAGAGCGGCAGTCTATCGTTTAGTTGAGTCATAAGGTTTCATTCACTGGCAAACCCCCCCCCCCCCTCCCACCCTGGTACCAGACACCCTAAAAGTAGGAGGCCTAGCTGAATCCGCCAGGGGTTTCGTAATGTGAGGTCGGATCAATAATACACTGAAAATTGAGCGAGATATTCGTCTGAGAGGGTAAAGAAACGGGCGGTTGACTTTTGAGTGATGTTTTGAACATTTCAAGGCTTTGTCATGCCAGAAAAGTTATTCTGAAGTCACGTTAGTGTGTTATTGACTTATTCTAACTTAGTTTTCTCTGTCAGAGGCATTTTTAAGCTGTTTAAACCATTGTAAATGGCTAAGGGTGTCTGATACGTGCGAGTAAAATGTGACAAGTAATAAATTGCAGATCGTGCGGAATGAGCGGAATTTGTAGTTCAGGCTGAACAGCCATTCTCAGTCTTGTACAGCCGGTTTTTGAGAGAGTGAGACAAGTGACCGGTTATTACAGCCGGTTTTTGAGAGAGTGAGACAAGTGACCGGTAATTACTCGGGAGTTTTGTCATTAATCATTTAAAGGACATTCAAGTGCAATGAAGGGTTTAATTATAAGTAATGTGACACTTCTTAGTGAAGTTTATAGGTGTCAATTTAAATTGCAATTAACAAGTCAATCAAGTCACTGTCTTGATAACCAGTTAATATAAATTCCTCAGGTGATTTGAATTTAATTGTATTCTGTATGTTGGTAACTATGGATTGATAGACTTCAGCATTTGAAAGTGTGTATGGAAAATCAAGTTACTTCAGTGATTTGCTCACTGTCATTTCTGGAATGAACATGTTCAACTTGTCTGTACCAAAAGCTGTCAGGTCGTTTTTGTGTGCATGTAAGAAATGCGTTGTTCATAATTATCGTTTATTGTTACAAATTTATCGTGATGTTATTGAATCGTTAAGGATCAAACGATGTCCAGCCCCATCTGGTAGTACTCTAGCACTAAAACTCATCCAATCTACTACATGTACAATATCACCACCTTCTGGATTCAGCGCCGTCAGGCTCTAGTTATTTTTCCACTGTGCTGCGAACTTGTTCACATTAATCTCGCTTTGGCTATCATGTTATGGCATTTAACAATTTATATTTGATGGCTGATATTGAGAATGGTGACTTCCCCACTATTACTTTTTTGGTGTAATTTCTTCTCCTTCCATCTAGTCCTAGACAGTTCTGCAGGTTTTGCTCTTCTCCTAAACTTGCTCCTTTATCTTCATTCCTTTTAATGCCTTCATCATTACTGTATTCTCTTGCAAAGTCTCATAAAACAGGTCAACATGCCGCAAACTGTTATATTATTATAATGCGTTTCATTATATGGGCGTGTAAGTTACAACAAAAGCTTTTGCCGTACTTTTGGGACCCAACGCCGCCATATTTGAATTAGGCAAGTGAATGGACGGGACAAGATCTGATGGTCGGGTATTTTTGCAATCGAGTTAAGCATGTAAAGTTCTGTCATCAGAAGTATCGAAAATATATTCAAGAGATATCTATCACTCACAGGCCAATATTTGTCCAAATCAGACATACATACAGATGATTTGGCTGAATCCTCGTCTAACTTCTCAGGTCCATTACTAACACAATATCTGGCCTAAAGCTCTCATTTTGGGCTTAAAACTTACTTTATAAAGGTTGCTCTTTCTCCGACAACCAAAACCATGAGTTGTCAAGCTGTAATTTTCAGTAATCTACACTAAATTAGCCCCCTCCCCGCAATTTCAATGACGCCGTTCTGGACATGGTTCCCAGAATTAGTTTGTTCATGCTCTCAAACACACGAGAGCAAAATCAACTTACACGCCCTATATGCAGGACTTTGCAGGCATTATGAAAGAAAAGCCCTGGATAAAATCTCTTACTGGACCAGGAATATCTTTCTAATGGACTTTAGTTAAATAAGGGTGCTAGTTATGAGGGATTCCAATGTGGCTGCTCTTCTTATATACATTTTCATACCCTTACTTGTTTCTAATCAGTTAAAATTCATATTATTCTCTTTGCAGGCCTGAAAAATCACACTTGAAGCACCCTGTTATAGGATTCAGGTTCATATATTACTTGCTCGCGCTGGTCATTTTCAGGTAGGAAAAATTGATGGTGTTCTATGTCTGCATTTTATTTTTTGAATTTTGGTAGGCAGGCCTGAACTTAACAGGCAAAAGATTGTTTCGTTCTCCTAGAGGTTACCTTAAACTGAAATGCTGCGAACGCAATTTCGTTCGCCTTGCCCTATATTTTACCTAAAATAAATTTCAGGTAACCAACCATGGGTTACCAAGGCACATTTTCAGGAGAACAATGTGTGGGTTACCATCTTTTTGCTTATGCTCAGGCCTGGTAGGCAATGTCTTGCAAAATAATAAATTCAAAATTGCTTTGAATCTGAGTAGCTAGATAATCACGAGACCAATGAACACATCCACGTCGATAAAACGTGGCCTAATATTATGATGTGTTTTTACTGTTTATATTAAACATTCACTTATGGACACAAGGGTTGGGAAAAGATAAAAAGCCTTTCCAGTTAGCTACTTGGTTCATACAAATATGAAGGCTATCCCTCCACGTTTATGTGTTTGCTGAGATTATTGTGTTGCTTTATTATAAGTATATAAGTTTGATATACATGTCAAGATCCATTTTAAAGTAAGATGAGTGGTGGTGTGTTTGCTTCATTATTGACTTCTTACTAGCCTCAGGGCTTTTCACACCACTTACTGCCAAGAAAGTGGTGTGGACAGTTCTGGAACATGGTGAGCAATTTACTTGCTTTACATGCTGAACAGTACACTGAATTTACTTACATGGTTTAATGCATGTCTATGTAAGTATCGTATGTTTAGTGCACTGTAAAATAAGAGAGGCATGGTTTTACTCCTCGCCAAAGTAAAAATTAAAAATATGGCTGATATATTTTCAGGGCTGAATATAGCAGTGGGTGTGATCCATGCACGTGTAGAGTAGGAGAGGTCAACTGTTCTTATTTGGACCTGCCATCTTTTCCGAGTGATGTACTTCGGGATGCAGGGAGATTCTTAACTGCTTATTTCAATGGAATTAAATTATCACATTTAAATGACCTGGAAGCTTTTGACAAACTTAGAAAACTCCATGTCAGAGACAATGAGTTGTACTTCATTGAGTCATATGTGCTGTCAAAAGAATTGGAAGAACTTGATGTCTCTGGAAATTGGTTGTCAATTGTAAATTTAACAGGCCTTGACAACTTAAGACACCTGAAGATGGATATTGTGAATATTACTGGGAAACCATTCTTGGGACTTAATCTTAAAAGTTTGGACCTGAAAATTGATTCCAATGAAATACCTGATAACTTCCTCAAAGGTTGTTCACAAGTGGAAAACTTAACAATTCATTTTTTGTCGGCTTTACAAATTCCAGAAACTTTGTTTTGTCCATTACAAAGTCTGCGTATTGTTGTTATAAAAGGTGACTCCATGCTTTCCTTACCAGAAAATTTGTTCAAACCTGAATGTCCAGAAGATACAGGAAAACTAGTAGTTTCAAGCCTTACTATTGAAAACATTGATAGTTTACCACCAGGGCTATTTGAAAGCAATGCTGGTATACTGGAAAAACTGAAGATTATGAATGTGTCAAGTATACCAGATGACCTGTTGAGGAATGTGGAACGCCTGAAGTACTTAGACATGAGCATGACTCATTTAACCAAATTATCCGAGGAGTGGTTCAGTGATATCAATGACATAAATGTTGCCAATTTTTCATTCAATGAAATAGCTGAATTGCACCCATCTACATTCAGTTCAGTGCAAAACTTAAATGTTTTGGATCTGTCACATAACCGGATTAAGTCAGTGCCAGAAGGATTACTTCAAAATCTGAAAAACTCCCTTTATTCCTTAGACCTAAGTCACAACCCAATAACGTCTCTTTCTGAATTCGTTTTTTCTCAACTGACAAATATTGAAAACCTGACACTTAGCCATCTTAAGCTGGAATCGTTGGATATGCTTCGAACTCTCACTTCTGTTGAGAACCTTTATTTGCAAAACAACAATCTGACTCAGATTCTGAATGAAACTTTTGCGAAGCTGAAATATCTGGAGCATCTGGAATTGCAAAATAACAGACTAACAGAAATTCCCATTTATGCATTTTCCGAGCTGGAAGATTTGACATATCTCGACTTGCATAATAACACACTACTCCATATTCCTGATGGATTGTTTTTAAATTTGGCCAATTTGAAATACCTGGATTTAAGTTGGAATAATTTGAGCCAGCTCAGCCATACATCATTAGAAGGACTTGAAGCGTTGGAAAATCTGAATGTGAGCAATAATTATATTAGTGTCGTAACTCTGGAGACTTTTGAGGCTATCAAGTTTACAATTGCTACATTGAACTTGGCCAGGAATAACATAACTAGGGTTACTCCAATACCTTTGGCAACAGAAACAGAAGAAGGGATACAGTTTGAAACATTATCGCTCATCGACCTAAGAGGCAATGACTTCATGTTTGACTGTTTACGTGTAAGAGAGTACCTGAGGACAAATGCCTCGATTGAAACAGTCTTATTAGAATGTAAGAGTGTCACCTCCTCAAATGCCACTGAGGCTAAGTTGACAACAGGAAGAACTGTAAGTGACCATTATGGTATGGGCAAAGCAGAATTGTCTACAAGAGACCCATCATTGTGTGGCAATGTCACATCAGGTGAGATGAACTCATCTCTTTCCATTGCAGATGACTGCATCTATGCTAATGGGTCTGTAACGTCACAGGTGAATGTAACTGGCATCCCAACAGAACCTTTTACTGGCACTTTCTTGACATGGACAACCCAAGGTGGGGCTGAGTCACTAACTAACACAGCAGAGCCTGAATTGGTTAATGCAACTGACTCAGTAAATGCATCAAGTGTTAATTCAACAGAAACTACTGCAAGTAAACATGATTTTGGAGCAGAAACTGCTAAAACTGAACAAGGATCTGCAACAGAAACAACCAAAAGCATTCATGGCTTTGCAACAGAAACTAGTAAAAGTAAACATGATTTTGCAACAGAAACTGCAAAAAGTGAACATGGTTTTGTAACAGAAACAACTGAAAGTGAGCAAAGTTTTGCAGCAGAAACAACTGAAAGTGATCCTGGTTATGCAACAGAAATGATTAAAAGTGAACATGGTTTGGCAACAGAAACTACTGTAAGTGAGCTGGGTTTGGCAACAGAAACTACTAATGGTGATGATGGGTTGACAACTGAAACTACTAAAAGTGATCATGGTTTGACAGAAACTACTAAAAGTGATCATGGTTTGACAACAGAAACTACTGAAAGTGAACATGGTTTGGCAACAGAAACTACAAAAAGTGAACATGGTTTGGCAACAGAAACTGAAAGTAAACATGGTTTGGCAACAGTAACTACTAAAAGTGAACATGGTTTGGCAATGGAAACTACTAAAAGTGATCATGGTTTGACAACAGAAACTACTAAAAGTGAACATGGTTTTGTAACAGAAACAACTGAAAGTGAGCAAAGTTTTGCAGCAGAAACAACTGAAAGTGATCCTGGTTATGCAACAGAAATGATTAAAAGTGAACATGGTTTGGCAACAGAAACTACTGTAAGTGAGCTGGGTTTGGCAACAGAAACTACTAATGGTGATGATGGGTTGACAACTGAAACTACCAAAAGTGATCATGGTTTGACAGAAACTACTAAAAGTGATCATGGTTTGACAACAGAAACTACTGAAAGTGAACATGGTTTGGCAACAGAAACTACTAAAAGTGATCATGGTTTGGCAACAGAAACTACTGAAAGTGAACATGGTTTGGCAACAGAAACTACTAAAAGTGATCATGGTTTGACAACAGAAACTACTAAAAGTGATCATGGTTTGACAACAGAAACTACTAAAAGTGATCATGGTTTGGCAACAGAAACTACTAAACGTGAACATGGTTTGGCAACAGAAACTACAAAAAGTGAACATGGTTTGGCAACAGAAACTGAAAGTAAACATGGTTTGGCAACAGTAACTACTAAAAGTGAACATGGTTTGGCAATGGAAACTACTAAAAGTGATCATGGTTTGGCAGAAACTACTGAAAGTGATCATGGTTTGACAACAGAAACTACTAAAAGTGATCATGGTTTGGCAGAAACTACTGAAAGTGATCATGGTTTGACAACAGAAACTACTAAAAGTGATCATGGTTTGACAACAGAAACTACTAAAAGTGTTCATGGGTTGACAACTGAAACTACTAAAAGTGATCATGGTTTGGCAAAAGAAACTAGTGAAAGTGATCATGGTTTGGCAACAGAAACTACTGAAAGCTATCATGGTTTTGTAACAGAAACTACTGAAAGCGATCATGGTTTTGTAATAGAAACTACTGAAAGTGATCATGGTTTGTCAACAGAAACTACTGGAAGTGATCATGGTTTGGCAAAAGAAACTAGTGAAAGTGATCATGGTTTGGCAAAAGAAACTAGTGAAAGTGATCATGGTTTGACAACAGAAACTGCTAAAAGTGATCATGGTTTGTCAACAGAAACTACTAAAAGTGATCATGGTTTGGCAACAGAAACTACTAAAAGTGATCATGGTTTGGCAGAAACTACTGAAAGTGATCATGGTTTTGCAACAGAAACTACTGGAAGTGATCATGGTTTGGCAACAGAAACTAGTGAAAGTGATCATAGTTTGACAACAGAAACTGCTAAAAGTGATTATGGTTTGTCAACAGAAACTACTAAAAGTGTTCATGGGTTGACAAATGAAACTACTGAAAGTGATCATGGTTTGGCAAAAGAAACTAGTGAAAGTGATCATGGTTTGGCAACAAAAACTACTGAAAGCGATCATGGTTTTGTAACAGAAACTACTAAAAGTGATCATGGTTTTGTAACAGAAACCACTAAAAGTGATCATGGTTTTGCAACAGAAACTACCAAAAGTGATCATGGTTTGGCAACAGAAACTACTAAAAGTGATTATGGTTTGACAACAGAAACTATTGAAAGCAAGGATGAAATTGATCTTGGTTTTGCCAAAACATCAGAAATTCCTTCGAAATGTAGCCAAGAAAACTCCACAGTAAAATCTGGCTCAGAGGAAGACTCCATTGGAGATAAACCAGTCGATGATTGTGGACCCAATGAGATGATACTGGTAACAGAAATTGATCAGATAGTTGAAGTTACCATTGAATGGAGAACCACTGATAGCTTGGATAAACAAGAAACTACATCACTCCCATCAAATGGTAAACCAAGTATTACAGCAGTATTCCCAGTTGATGACAGGAAAGCTTTGATTGGTTCCACAAAAATTGCTCTTTTGGTGTGCTCAGTCGTGTTTTTGGTTCTTGCTGTCATTTCATCCTGGGTGTTTGTCTCTGCCATGAAGGGTTGGTGGTATAAGAGACATTACAACACAAATAGCAAAGCTGAATACGTGTAGATAAATCTGTAGTGAGTAGCTAAATCTTACTGTAATAAATCCGTATGCTCTGAAGTAGACTGTGGACTACTTGTGGATGTGTAAGGGTGACAAAGAAGTAGAATTGAAAAAGAAAATCAATTTTCAGTTAAAGAACGTGAAAACTACCATTATCTGTCATAATCAGGCTTTGTGTATGTTTAATACTTGTCAATTGATGAAGAGCTGTTGGAGTTAGGTGTTGTGGACATTAAAAGCTTATATGACAAGTAAAGTTAAATGTGCTTGTCTAATGCTTGTAAAGAAAACCTGAATTTATGTTTTGTTTATTGTATTGTTGGTTATTTATTATTGGTTAATTTTTTCATATGCTAGTCACAGCCATGAAGTTGTGTTTCTTAGAAAAAGACAACTTTTGAGCATTAAATGTTGCTATGTTGCTTTATCATTGGTGTGATTTAAGTTAATTTTTGTGCTGTAAACTATGATTGACATAGTGAGTCAGTCTGTTTAGTTAATGTTTAACACAGCATTATCCATGCTATTTGTTTTAAGTAGATAGTAAGTACTATGATGATATTTTGTTCATTGAAGGTCATGGTGTTTTATTTGATGCTGTCATTAATTGACATTTAATGGCATTGCATTTATCAAAGGTGCTTATATAACGACTATGTATCTCAGATTGCGTTGAAAGTAGGGAAACGAATCAGCGTTCCAGTCTTTCTGGAAACCAGGGGAAACCTGTAAAATCAGTTGCAGTGTTTATAGTCAGGAGAAATTCTGGGAGTTAGAAATATAATTAGAAGAAAACAAAAAAAGTTGGAAATGGAATAAATGAAAACATACAGAGCTTCATGTGCTCTTATTTCCCAGCAGGCTGACTGAAGGTGATGGGCTTTTGCTATTTTTGCTCAGACAGTGAATTCACACTAGCTATTATCATGACTCATATTTAGCTGCTATATGTCTTTTGATTTAGATTAAAGAGCCAATGTACCTAAAAAGATTGTTCTTGAGTGAGTCAAAGAATAATTTCAACTGGGTTTATGAAAGTGCTGTTTTAATGTTGAAGTCAAAGACTTAGTCCTTGAATTTGTTCATGAATCTGTCCTTGAAATTCAACCCAAATTGTTTCACATCAGATGTGATATTGTCATATGTATGTTTATGAGACATTCAAAATTTGTTGGTTGTGTATCTTGTTCATGTACAGTAGTATGTCTTCTGACCTGTCAGTATTAGATTTATAATGTAATCGTTTTGAATTTCTTTGAATTTAAGAATGTTGCCTTGTCTAGGTTTTTGCCAGTAACCGGATTAGATTTAAAAAATTTCGTATTTTTGTATTGTAAGAAATTTCAAGCACTAGTTTTAAGATATAGGCTGAGCTTATAGTCATCTTGGCTACACACGTTGTCGAGTGGGTAATTGCTGTAAAATGTTGGAACTGTCACTGTAACACAATAGATACATGTACCCAAGTAATATCGATCAACATCTTTACTCGTATATTTACAGCTATGCAGAATTTTTCAATGATTGTATATTAATATTTTACATAAAATTTGTCAAACAAATTTTGTTTACGTTTATCCACTAGTGAAGTGGACCGGACCGCTTAGTCAGGGGTGGTCCGGACCGTCCGGTATTTTCAGAAGTGGTCCGGTCCTGATAACAGATAAAAGTACTGATAACAGATGAAACCTAATTTCTTGACGGTGTCCAAATATATATGATGCAACAAGACAAGTTAATAAAAGACCATTGATTAATAAAATTATACTTGCTGGACATAGTGTACCTATGGCTGCTTAGCTGGGTAGAAGAATTCTGACCACCTGTTGCCAACATGGAATGCAACCAAATTACACAGAAACAGATGCTTGAACCGAAACCTTTGCTGCAATACCTCGCATATTAATTAGGTACCTGGAAAAAAAGAGTACACCTGATAGTAGCTTACATATATCTCACCTATGTACAGCAGGTCCTCCATCATAAACTTGTGAACTTAGTGAAATATAATAATATTAATTATAGGCACTTGTATTTACATTGGTGTTCTAACTCGTAGTTTCAGCTGCTGGGAAACCAAGTAGATCCTAAAATGAATTGATAAAGGAATTTTAACACTGCAAGGCAAACTAATTTGTAATCATGAATGTATTTGTCAACAATTATGCGAGCTTTCATGGGGATCACTCATATATTATACGGTATAGGCAATCTAGGTCCAGATGATCAGGCCGCATCGTAGACGAGGGTCTAGTGGATATTAAAGTATGGCGAGAAAGGCCGTGGAAGTAGGTCAATCACTACGCCCGTTAAATTTGACTAAGCAGCGCAAATATTTTGTTAACATTTTTCCTGTACGACGTTACATCGTCCTATTTGCTACAGGGAGTTAATGTATTGTTTTATAATTAATATAAACTATCTACACTGTCAAATTGCTTGCTCCCTCACTGGGATCCTTGCTCCCCTGAATTCCCCAAGACCCTCTCCTGCAGAAAGGTGTGATCAAGGGTCTTGTGTCAAGACTGGGGTATAGGATCATATAACAGCACCTTTTGACCCCTAGGGCATTGGGTGCTGTTTGTACAATTCAACCAACTAAAAGGGATGCGTTTCATTACTTTTACCTGTATGAAACGAGTTGGCCCCCATCTTGGATTATGGTTCTGCAGTATGGGAGGGGGGGGGGGGTATCAATACACAGGACATAATATGATTTATAAGCAATTTCGTCCTTGGAAAATGCTACTCCTGATAGCATGTGGTTTTATCTTGAGTATCTTGGAAAATTGTTTGTCCAGACAATGCATGCTTTATTTGGTTTCTAAAATTCCATGACTTTTCGAAATACCAAATAAAGCATGCATTGTCTGCAATAAAAAAGGGTGGTGAGGACATCTGTAAGGGGTGTGTGGAGGCCGTTATAATTTGCAATCGTTTACTTTGTTGTACAGATTTTATCTGAAGATAGTCGGGGGAAATTCTGTGAATGGTCATGGAAAAGTCATGGAATTAGTTTCATGATTTCTGTGGAAACCCTGTAAATAATCTCGCATTTTTATGAGTGTGAAGTTTGTTGGATATTGAATATTCGTTTTATATTCGCAAGGTGAAGTTTCTTGGATATTGGATATTCGATAATATAAGTCCGAAAAATCATAACAGTGGAAAGAATGACTTTCAAAACACTATAGCATATGAAGTAAAATCTTCACTGAGCAGTTATTTTGAGTTTTTATTATTTTTTCACTTGTTTTTGTACATCAATCAGCTGAATATTAAATGGCTGCTCGAATATCAAACGAATATCAAATGGCCAAGTATGCATGAGGTTCAAATAGACTTGGAATTGGAAACATGTTTAAAGGTGCCCTAAAATGAAAATTTCACTTTTTTAGTTTTGTGAACCACATGGTAGAATATACCCTAAAATGCACATTTGAATCCTAGGTTTAATCGGTCAAAGTTGAACCCCAAAATCTGACTTTAATTTGACATTCTCCAGTCAGAATCAATGCAGTTGAAGAGGTAGCTCATTATATATATATATGCATTCATGACGTCACATCAGGAACTTAACTGGCCTGACCAGGGGTCAAGTGCCTTGGAATTACTGAGGTGTGACCAGATGCAAGATGCTGCAACTAAGCATGTGCTATTCTTAAAGGAAAAAATGTGCACGCACGTTACCGGGAGGAATCCCTCCTGTGTACATGATGGCAATACGGTATCAACAAGGAGCAACACGGTCCTTACATGGATGAATACGGTCGCTACACGGATAAGTACGGTTGAAACACAGCGGTGCCCGGTGCAACACGGAGAGGTCCCCGGTTGTTGCCGGAGGTAACATTACTGTCCCGGAAGAGTGCGGAGTGACTACATATCAGTGCATATACTATCACAATAGGTCATTGTTACGTAATAGGGACCCCCCCTAAACTCATAATATCAGCGGTCTCTGGACTCCAGTGGGCCTCCCAAATAGCCCGGGGGCACTATAATTAAAAAACGATTAAGACCCTTTGATCTTAAGATATCGCCGGCAAGGGCCTGTATATGGGCTGTAAGCCCCCAGGGTACTATAATTAAAGGTCATTATTCAATCAACTCTGACAGCTACTCTCTATGGGGGGTAATTAAGTGAATATAACTGATAACCAACCCATATAGCACCTACAGGACAGTGTATGAACAATAGTCTATTGTATTCCTGTCCTTAATGGTCAGACACTGGTTAGGACAATACTCCATTGTCATAGAGAATTGATGAACCGTTGAGCTACAAGTCTGAACATGTTCAAGGCTCAAGTCCTTCATGCTTCAGTAAATCAGGCCTAGCCCTCCACCAGGGGTAGCTCCTTCATGCATCAGTAGTACAGCGCTGTTACGCCTACACGAGATCCCAATTAGTACGTCACTACTACCTATACTTCCGAAGTAGAAGGACCTCGAACATTTCTGACATCTCTAAGGTCTCTCGTATCGACACACCTACTCGTACACGCACACGCATCCGCTAACATGACTTCAGCTCAGCTTAAACCTTCAAGCAATTCTCAAGTCGTGAACATGACCTGTATCCTGGGAGAGAGGACCAAAGTCATCGCTCATCCTGGAGATAAATGGAAGGCCGGTTACTTCACTTTCTCACGGTTGGCCACCTCCAGGAACTCTTGGCGTAGTACACATCTCTCCAAGAGGGCCTTTGAGAAATTCTGCGAAAACATCCGAGAACATCCATGAAGCCATCAAGAACCATGCCGTATATCAACTAATGCTTAACAAGAAACAGCACATACTTATCAGTCATTTTAAGAGGGAAGGACAGGAAACCCTCTATTATGTCAGCATTCTACATCCTACTACAGAACACGAGAACCTGACCAACGACACCGAGATAAACCATGCCAAAACCATCAACTTATCAGTTTCCGAGTTTGAAAAACTAAAGATCAACGTGGCAGAACTTATCGAAGTCGTGAGATCTAAGGTCGAAAAACCTGATGAACAAGAGAGCACTCTCATCCAAGGTTTCAGATGGAAGGCCAAGGACACAGGAGAACGCTGTGATAAGATCTTCATCGACTTACTCAGATGTAAAAAAGATGCGGAAGAAGATTACATCAACAAACACAGTGAGCAGATGCAAACCGCCCCCGCTAGCTTCAGTATCGAACCTTTCTACGAATACGAAACAGTGCACATCAACCGCTCTAGCAAATTGGAACTCATAGAACACATGGTTTATCGTACCCTGCAAATGGAGCTCCTCGCTATGTCAATCGACATCCGTATTACCCCTCCGAGTTACCGAGAGGTTGATACAGCCATCCATAACATGGAAAAGAGCTTCATACGTCAAGTTGTGAAACAGGCACTTATTCAGCTCAAGTATCGCAATGTATACATGGTCAACGAACTGATTGACATTTTCTTTTACACTCAAGGGATGGAGCTAGTGAAAGAAACTCTCAAGAGACATAAAGTCTCACCCTCTTGTCTACCTTTCGCTCGGCTACTTAATGGTAGCTACCAAGTGATAACTGAGAGTATGAAAACTCTTTGAAAATGTAAACAAGAAAAATAAAAGAGGAACGGCCTCATTTCAAATTGAATGTTTTTGTTGCTTTTCTTTTTATCGAATAGAGTTTTTTAATAACATCTACATATTTATAAGAAATGAAAACCACTGAGACATAAGTGAATTATAATTACCAGTTAAAAGTATTTATTGTTAATTAGTAGTAGTAAACAAGGATATATATCAAAGTGAATTTAAGACAATGTAGATTCGATGAAAAGAGTTAAAAGTTTATACAAATGTAGGGATAAAAGATTTAGTAAACAAAGATTTTCACAAATTAAACTATATCCCCTAAGTTTAGTCAATCAACACTTCATGAGAACAATACAACATGCGTATCATCAGAAAAAATTTAAATAAGATATCACACAGGATACAACCTATCACATTAAGATATCACAACAGATATAACCTTTTACATTAGGATTCACTAGAAAATGGGTAAAAACTATATTACATAATTTAACACAACTTTTATTATACATTGTTAATACAGCATTTATATCACAAGAAAGAAAAAAAAAAAAAAAAAAAAAAAAATATATATATATATCACTTATACCGTGTAATACACGAATTACTATAAAATGCTTACATCTCTAACTATCACAAGTTTTACAGTATATCGTACTCACATTCTCTATATCACATTACACTTGGGTTATCACAAGAAGCTATTACTAGATAAATATCAATATCACTATTTATATCACATGAGAGGTTTTACAATATATCACACTTACATTAGCTATATAACATTATACAAGGGTTATCACAATAAGCTATCACTAGATAAATATCAATATAACTGTTTATACCACACGCACACATTTTTGCTAAGCTATATTACATCACATAAGGGTTATCACCAAAATCTATTACTAAATAAATATCACCGTTTATAATACATGTAGTCCTGACTAGATAAAAACAGAGGAGAAAGAGTATTTTGAAAACAGTCGCTATGATTGAATGTTTGAGTAATGTAAAAAACAAAACAAAAAAAACAGTCGGTGTTATATAAAAGGATGATAAGTTAACTAGCAAGGGGGAAATAATAATAATAATAATAATAATAATACAAGAAGGGGGATGTCAATGATTAATAGCCGTAAGGCAAGGTATCAAAACTCTCAGGGATTAACTGCCTCTTACTGTAGGTTACCCTGTACCTTTTTATTTCCTCTCTATTAAAGAGGTGGAATTTGGCTTTATCCCTAGCAATTTTAGTGTATCGGGCGCATATGAAGGGATCTTGGTCATCAGGTAAGGGATGGGTGTCGGGGTCAGCCCAAAAGAGAACCAATGAGGTAATACTCTGGAAGTCCAGCTTCAGAGCATTCTCATGGTTCAAAGTGAAGCCTTTCAGTTTGACCACCTGTCTACCCATGTTTGTTATGTAAGCGTAGGATTTGGGGCCACTACTTACAAATTTAGTAATGTGCTCCCCCTCCTTTAACTCATCCGTCCATTGACCAAGATGATCCCCCATATCGGGCGAGTACTCGGTCACACGGTCATCGTATTCGTAAACTACGGAGTCCGTATCAAAATAGATGACACGTCTCCCTAGACCGAGTAGCACCTTATACAACCGCCGTCTGGCATTAGAAGTGGTGAATGCGGCAATAAACACATTGACATGTGACATTTCGGGTAAAAACCCATCCGCATTGTCATACTGTACCAGACAGCGGTCACGGGCAATAACATTGACATCCCTTGGTTTTAATGATGGATTCAATAATATTTTAAAAAGGTCAACCCCACTACCCACTAATTTGTGTACTCTATGATTGTTTGACTCCCCAAACTTACCCCAGAAACTATTCAATATAAGTTTATTAGTAGCCCTCTTCCCCGAATTATATTTAATTGCCTCCTTATCTAGTACAACACCTTCCACCTTCTCATACTCGGTCACGTATTCATCCTTCTCAGCTGTACTCATATCTGCTGAGGGCCAACCCGAAGCCTCCTGTTTACCCTTGAGGAACATGTCGACGTATTCAGTGAACAAACCTGAACCCTCCACTTCTCTGTCATATTTAGCTTGTTCCTCAAAGTGGTAAACCTCATACACTCGGATGAACTCATAACCCACATTCAACGCATCTTCTAAGTCTATAGTGGTCCAGGTACCCACCAGGTCTCTCTCCTCATTCGAACACCTGCACTTAACCTGTGAGCTATCTCTGGCGCACTTCCCACAAAGAGGGAACAGGAGTTTCCCGTTACACCTGACAGGTAGACACGGATGATACAGACCTCTTGGGGGTCTAACACGAGCCTGTACCATTCCAAAATATTGGCTTATGTCGGTGCTTTCAGGGTTGCATATGACCTGGGGTATGCCTACCGGAAAGACATCATTTTTAAGGACCATAGGGTAAAGAGAGCAAATGTCTGCGTACCCTATCTTTTTCCCATTCTTTGACTCATGATAGAGCTTCGCCGCGTTGGTACGTCCGCCATAAAAACTCTGGCGAGGATCGAGACGAGGGAGCAAGTCTAACTCTTCGGAGAGGATCTGTAGCTCATGTTCTTCGCGGAGTCGGTTTTTGAACTCGCACTCCCAGATCACTCTCACTTCAAGCTTAAGCTCCTCCCTCAACCATCTCAGACGGCTCATAGTTTGGTTATACAACGAGTCAAGGCTCTCTCCTGTGTGAGGGTGCTTCACTTTCACCTCCTCAGTGACATCTCCATAGCACTGGCGACAGCCGTGATACACACAACCAAGGAACTCCCACGCTGTTTCTTTTCCTGTCTGGGGGTTCCTATGGTAGCCATCTAGCTTAAGCCATCCTTTTCCCGATTTGGTACGAACACGATGCTCTCCTCCATTTCTAGCATGTTGAATGGTGACATTCAAACGGCGAGCCTCGTGCTCCATCCAGAGGATAGAGGATCTACTATGGGTGTCTAACCCTCCGAATCCGCAAGCGGGCATACGGGCTATAGGTGTTGACACAAAATTTCGGTTTTTGATTTCGACAGAGGCAGGATTAATCTCCCCTCCCTCTCCATCTACTAGCCTCATTTGGTCATTCTTTAGATAGCCAGGGACGGTACGACCGTCGACCAACTCCACATCGTACTTCTCAGCAAGGAAAAGGTACCTGTAGGTGATCATGCACACGCTTGCAAGGGTATTATACTGAAAGGGGTCTATGCCCACCCTCCTCGTTACTCTCTCACCCCCCTCCGCAACATCCACTACATCTTCACGTGACGTTATCGACAGTAACCAGTTCCTAAACTCGTTACAGCTTTCGTGAAGAATATTTACGTCATCCTCACAATATGCCAAAATTTCCTTACGGAAATTGAACTGTTTACCCTTCTGCTCCTTATACCACTGAAGGAACTCTTCACGAGCTCGAGGTTTCATTGAATTAACCCTATAACAGTAGGGATGAGGCATGGGTCCGACAAAGTCCCACATGTTCTTCTGGTTAAAGAACACTGGGAAATACCCCTTACGTACGTCCTTTAAGCCAAAAATACTGGGCATCTGTGCCAGTGGGAAGGTGAGGAAGTTCAGTGTGTCGATGACCCTAAACTTCCCTGTGTCAATGCTGACAATCTTGCTCCCCCTGTATATCACATTGGGCATCTTTGTTACAGTCTCGAAGATGTATTTCACGATAAAGTAACAATCGTAAGCTTGCCCGTTGTGAAACAGGAGGGTGTAGCCTTCGAATTCCTTTGAGAATATGAAGTCGCAAAAGTCTGCTGCAGCTTCATCTCCGAAGAAATCCGAGCCCCTCCTCCCGCACTCTCTACCAGACATACACACCATACGGAGATCGTCTCCCCGTCGATGCTTGCCTACTTTTGAGCGACAGCTGGCACAAGCCGTACCGCAGTGAGCGCAATGAGGGTTGTCACGATAGCTGACACTCTCACAGTGTTTGCACTGCCAATGTACCACGGCTAAATTTGGTATGTGTTGCTTCCCCGTAGGATCGGCCTCAAAATCAGCCACCATGTATTTTGATGAGATAGCTTTTGGCTGTTTCTGCCTCACGTAACAAAAGTGAACGCCAGAGACCTGTTGGCTACATACATCGCATACCCTGAAACCACAACGGTGTTGAACACCTGGTCTATAAAACACTTTACAGTGAGGGCACCGATGCGAACTGGAGCACACACTATTTCGTACATGACGATCATAGCATGCACTAGATTTCAGATCCCTTTTGCACTTTAAGCAACTCATTTCTTCTCCATCAACAATCACACAATCATCACCCCTGCAGGCAATGCACTGTCCACAGCCCTTGTGACCCTTGCTCTTGTCATAGCATGTAAGACACTTATGACAAAAACCTGAGGACCCTAAGACCATTTCAAGGCTCATGACAGGATGGAAGTGACCAGTTTCATTCCTGAGAGGGTGTTTTACATATAATAGATACAGGGTTCGCTGTCTCTCGTCATTACCTACATACACAGGTTTGTCTACTTTCCCATGCCTGAACACAATGATTCGGGCATTAGTAACACGCTCAAAAGATGGAATGTCCGTAAAAGAAGGGGTATAATTAAGCCTGAAGCCAGCATTCAGGTGTAACTGTCTGGCTTCTCGTGTCTGGACATTCCTCTGTGTGTTCTGTAGCTGAGTAAGACGAGATTGAGCATGCCTCCACTCTTCAGGGTTCTTCTCCCTATCTACCTTTTGAAGTTCAAGTTTTGCAAGAGCAACCACCACCGATCTAGCGAGACACAGGTTGTCCTTATTAGTAATCTTGGTAACCCCTCGAGAATTCTTTAGGCGGTCGTCATCAGTGAAGAGACCATCCATACCGGTCCTACGACCGGCACCCCTAGGATTACGGATAACAGCCACATGAATTTCGAGGGGTTCATCCAAGAATAGGTCCTGGTCAGATTGAAGGATTTCCTCCAGGTGGGCCAGCACCTGCTCAAGGGTCAGATCCCTCAGAGGCATTAACCCTATACCCTGGGGACTATAGAAAGCCGAATTTGTAATAAAAAATCTAACTAAGTCTGCCTCGTCGTAGCTAGTCCTAAGTCTTTCGATTATACCTTCTAACAATTCTGTCAAGTCAGTGAAAATACTAGTAAGAGTTCTATTTTCCCATGACTGGTCAAAATGCACTCTATAGAGACTCTCCCTAACAACGCCTTCATCAAATTCTAAATCATTATGGACAACCTCAATGTTTCTATTAAAGTTCACAGCGTAATTAGGACCTTCGAAAAGCATGCCATCCTCGAAGTCCATATTCTCTAAATTATCATCACCAAACATGTCATCAACATTGTCTACCTCCCGTTGAATCTGTTGAACCTGATCCTCCTGATCCTCCTGTAGGAATGGTAGAGGGCTAGCGGGTCCTGAGGGTGACTGGGCAGGAGTACTCATGCTGTCACTTATGTCACTGTCTCCTCCATCCCCTATACAACTATTACGGTAAATAAGTGATACCAGTTTTCCAAAGTCAGCATCAATTGCGAACTCCTGAGACGAGACCTCTTTCAATTCCCCTCCTGACAACTGGCCCATGATATCCATTGCCTCTCTTAAAAGAAATAAAAAAAAATATATATATATATATATATATTTATATATATTAACACTGTTTTTTAATCCGTTAAACTCTGAATCGTTATGTAATTTAAAAAAAGGATGTAAACGTATACATTGGCAAAAATTACCTACCGATAATCCAGTTGAGGTAACTTGTTGAGGAAATCAGTCACTGAGGATCCTGAGGGTTTGTTTATTCCGGAAGGACCTGCTACAGGTTCAATAACTTCCGAGGCTGCTTGTAAACCCGAAGGACCCGCTATCGGTTCATCCATTTGGAGACCTAAGGGACCTGCAGAGGGACCTGCAGGTGTAGAGGGACCTGCTGAAGGGCCTGGAGTGGGATCTACCCCTTGTTCAATACTGTCTCTCGTGACCTCACTAGTGGAATAAAAACAAAAATTAGAAAATATAGTTAAGTCTTTTATATCATAGGTGTAGGAGAATGTAAAAAAAAAATTATCTATAGCAATGTAAGTATCAGACTATAGAATGAAAGAAACGACTCACCTCGAGACATCAAAGACCTCAATGACCTCAGGGTCCCTAGACTCGACGCCTACTTCTTTATCATTATCATTATCCTCTTCTTCAATTTCTTCACCACCAACCACTCTTTCATTTTCATCGTCCTGTGTATTTACTACACCGCTGGTATTGAGAAAAAAAGTAGTGTTATTTATACTTTTTTACTTGAGCTGGGGAAAGTGACATAGTGATATTAAAGAGATAGAATAGAAGAACCCTTAATTGTTACTTACATATTCAGGAGAAGACGTTTAGCTTCAGCATCTATGTCAAGTCCTCCGTCCTCTCTCTTCCTTTTAGCCGACAATGCTCTGGCTACTCTACTGAGTTCGATGAGCTTTTTAGCGTGAAAGGCTAATTGCTGGTGGACTTTCTAAAGTAAGCAATAAAACGTAATTACCGATGGGTGTCTTGATAGTGAGGTTGAGAGAAAAAATAAAATGAAGAAACAAACTTTTTTATAATTAAATTCTTAAATATCCCTACCTTACTAAGAGCTAACTCAGAAGAAACTAGTTCCTCATCATCAACGTCCATCGGTTGATTTTCTTCGAATGGTTCACTCCCATAAGAAGCTGATGTAGGAAGAGGACGAGGTAGAGTAGGCAGAGTAGGTCGGGTAGGCAGAGTAGGCAGAGTAGGTCGAGTATGCAGAGTAGGTAGAGTGTGCAGAGTAGGTCGAGTAGGCAGAGTAGGCAGAGTAGGCAGAGTAGGCAGAGTAGGCAGAGTAGGCAGAGTAGGCAGAGTATTCAGTACATTCCATGTCTGAGCTGTGTCAGGTACCATAACAGGTGACATGTCAGGTGCTGTGACAGGTGCCGTTGCAGGTCTCGTAGCCGGAGTGGTAGCTGGTGTCGTAGCGGGTGTAGTGGCAGGTGCCGTGACAGGTGTCGTAGCCAGTGTTGTAGCCTGTGCTTCCATTACGGGGACAGGTACAGCTACAGACTCACGTACAACATCAGTTGGTGTATCCTCAGTATCTCCGGTATCTTCAGTATCATCGAACGTGAAACCATTTGAAGAGTTCTCTCCTTCTCCTTCTCCCTCACCCTCTCCCCTCTGAGAAGAACACAGCTGCTTGAGAAGCCTTAGCTCGTGTATGAGATCATCTGCCATTCTGAAAGGAGGAAAAAAAAATAATAATTAAGAAAAGGAAATCGATATGAGTTATGATTCTTCGGACGTATCAGGTATATTCAAATTCGAGAGCCCCTCTTCAACTATGGTCATTGGACCGTCCATGGCAGGGAAGACCGTTCTAACTCTCGACATACTAAGAAACGCTTCAAAAATGTATACAGTACCTCCCAAGAACATAATCTACGCTTACGGAGTGTATCAGAAGGTTTTCACTCGCTTGGAAACGGAACTGAATAATATCGCATTTCACGAGGGACTACCTACCAAAGAAATGATTGAGAACTTAGGTTCGGAAGAAGAGGAAGACCACAGCCTCTTGGTCATAGATGATCTCATGGATGAGATATGTAAATCTGCCGAAATGTGTGCCCTATTCACACGAGATGTACACCATCGACGTATTTCTGTCATAATGATTACCCAAAACATTTACCATCAATCAAAGTATTCCCGTACTATCAGCTTGAACACTAGTTACTTAATATTAATGAAGACCTGCAGAGACTTGCAGCAGATACACCACCTTTCTCGTCAGATGTTCCCGAGCACTCTTAAGAGACTGTTGGAGGCTTATGAAGACGCTACTCGTCGTCCGAGAGGGTACCTAGTCGTTAACAATCTTACGGGTTCGGGTGATGAAGACATACACCTGAGTACGAATATTTTACCGGAAGACTCTCTGGTGCTGTACACTAGAAAGTAACATGTCTACTCGTCTCAGGAACTGTAAGGCTTTTATAGAGCTAGTGGTCAACTCGGGTAAAGTGTCACCCACCCTGGCTAAAAGTCTATTGGACAAGGCGAAAAACGAACAGGCTCTATGCATCATAGAACTCATAGTTAACACCCTTCAGGGTAACCTTGAGATATCGGAGGAGGTTCGTCACACTTTAGTGAAAAGCAGGGCAATTCTAAGGAAGCTATCTTTTATAGAGGACCCTGAACCAGCCAAGGAAGGCCTCGTTAAACACTACAGGACAGTACTGAATTTCCTCACTCATTGTACTCCTTTCATCGATAAAGCACTGGGTGTAAAGCGTCCTCCTCCTCCTCCTCCTCACCATTCTCCTCATCGTTCTCGAGGAAATATAGAAGTTGAAGAAGAGGAAGAAGAGGAAGAAGAAGAGGAAGAAGAAGAGGAAGAAGAAGAGGAAGAGGAAGAAGAGGAAGAAGAAGAAGAGGAAGAGGAAGGATAATATTAAGAAGAAGAAGAAGAAGAAGACTAAGAGAATGACCTCTGTGATGAAATTTAACAAAAAAGTCTTCGTGGTACCCGAGGAGAAGTATCTCAACATGATGGAAAATAAAAAGTTGCGGGATGAGGGTGATCGCGTAGGCGATCACCCTCCTACCGCTCATATACCGAGAGGATCGGGAGAATCTTCCTCGGTTAAAATAACAAGCACCTGGGCGGATGAATCGGTCAGGGGCTCCGGAGACCATCTCCCTTAAAAGAAAAGAGTCTCTCCTTCTTCCACTTCTTACACTTCTTCTTCTTCTTCGACTAAAGATAAAAAGAATTCGAGTTCGAGTTCGAGTGGGAGTACAAATAAGATGAGTGGTACGAGGAAGAGTGGGATCGGTAGTGTCTTGGAAAGAGCTAAATCGATACTCGTGGAAGAGGCTCAGAAGAGTAACGTGACCGCAATTTACTATCAGATCCTTCCTTACTGGCTGATAAATGAGGAAGACGAAGAGGAAGGTTACATAGATTTACTGACGCATACTCAATCTCAGCTTTACCCTATTCCCCCGAAACACAGAGAATTTTATTCCTTATTATTAGAGTGCGAAGTACCCTTGAGACTCATTTCTAACTCGAGACTGAGAAGAGTGCTCCACTATCTGAAGAACGAGAGGAGTGAAGAAGAAGAAGACGAAGAAGACGAAGAAGAAGAGCAAGAGGAAGAAGAAGAAAAATCTGATGTAAAGCGGTCTCAATTAGGGTCAAATAAAAAGAAGTTTGCGAAGAGAGCAGTAAGAGGAGGAAGAGGAGGAAGAGGAGGAAGAGGAGGTGGAGGTGGAGGGGGCAGATACATCCGTAAGGAGAAGGAGAAGGAGAAGGAGAAGGAGAAAAATAAGAAGCTAAGAGAGAAGATAGTTACAAATACATATGCAAATGCAAATGCAAATGCAAATGCAAATACAACAAATTCTAAAGTAAAGGGGTCAAATGTCAAGGCCAACCTTAATAAGAAACTTGGGAAGACTTCAACTTGGGCAAAAAAGAAATCCTGGATAAAAGTCTAACTAAAGGATTTCTGAGAGGGAGAAAAGGTAACAATGGTGTTGCCTAAGGATATCGATGCTTACTTGAACAGACGTTTTTATAGCCCTAGATCACCGGGCAGTTTTACCAGTGCTGCCAAACTACACTCAGTAATAAAGAAAGAGGGGAAATACAACATTACACTAGCTAGGATAAAGGACTGGGCCAGAGGACAGGACATTCTGACTCTACATAAGACGGCAAAACAACGTCAACAGTTGTACAGAAGAGTCATTGCCCCCGGTATGAGTCACTTGTGGGACACGGATTTACTAGTACTCACTGGTAAGAGATTCATCACTGTTAATGAGGGTAATGCGTACATCCTCATAACGGTCGATGTATTTTCGAGGTATTGCTATGCGGAAGCTATCAAAACTAAAGGAGGAAAGGATGTGACAGAGGCGTTTAGAAGTATTTTGGATAGGTCAATGAACATACCCCGGTTTATAAGGAGTGACAGAGGAACGGAGTTCTCAAACTCTCTAGTACAGGCTTTATTCAAAGAAAAGGGGATAAAACATTACTACGGTTCGACGGAGACAAAGGCTAACTATGCAGAAATTCTGATCAAAAACATCAAGAAAAGACTTTTCCAATTCTTCCAGAATAACAATAGTTATAGCTACATTGACAGTCTTCAAGACATTGTACACTCTTACAATAACACACTGCATTCGAGCATAGGCATAGCTCCTGTCTCAGTGACTCGTGGAAATGAGCGAGATGTATGGGATTACCAGTACGTGATCAATTCCCGACACTACAGAAAGACACTGGAAAGAGCTCTGAGGTTGACTAGAAGGAAAAAGAGGAAAAAATCGTACCCCTACAAATACTCTATAGGTGAGACTGTGAGAGCGGCCTACTTTGCCAGAAAACCATTTCATCGAGCTTATGACGAACAGTTCACCGGTGAGGTCTTCACGGTGAGAGCTAGAAAGATTATTGATGGTGTCTCCGTTTATTACCTCAAGGACTATGGAGGGGAGAATGTAGACGGTCACTTCTACGCCAGTGAATTAACTTCTACTAGATACGACCCCCAGGCCCTTTTCAAAATAGAAAAGGTTCTGAAAAACAGAGTACGAGAGGGTGTCAGGGAGAGTCTAGTAAAATATCAGTCCTGGCCTGACAAGTACAACGAGTGGATCACTACATCATCTATCAAGGATCTGGATAACAAAAAGAAATCAAAGAAGTAAAAAAACTGATGAGGAAGAAGAGGAAGAAGAGGAAATAGAAGAAATAGAAGAAAATGTTGATTTGTCTGCAGAGTGATCAATCCCCGACCGTGAACCCTGGCAATACACCAGTCCTCTTCACCTGCACATTACCAGAACACTATAACTTGGACACTCAAAGAAGAGGGCGTTGGTACCTAGGACTGAAGGAAATTGTCTTACCGTCTACCAAGAAGGGGAATAAATGGGATGCTCTATACGTGTGTTGTCAGGGTTGTGAAACCTCCCCATTGGGTGGCATATACAAACCCATCATAGCCTCTCTTAGTCTCGGAGAAATAAAAAGGAATAACTTTACCAGGTTCTCACCAGTACACTACGTGCCTCTCAGGGTACAGAGCTTGAGCCAGTTGACTGTAGAGATCAGTTGTACGGAAGGAGAAATCTTGGAAGAATTGAAGGAGAACGGCAGGGGGCAAGCTACAAAGTGTACATTCGAGTTGAAATGGATGAAAGATACAAGTCCCTGGCGACCTTAAAGCCAGATGCCTGGGTGAAACATTTCAGAGACACTGTAGGGAAACCTTCGACCTGGGATGATCAGTCTAGACTAGTGTTAATAAAGCATAGCAAAGGAGATGGAGGAACTAAGACGGCATCAGCTGACTTACCACTAAATGTGGTTTCGCCAGTAGAACAGTATACCAACATGGCGCAAGCTGAAATTGATAAAAAGACACCCGTGTACAAGCCTCGGTCAGTTTCAACTTCGAGCTCTAAGAAGGATCATCGAGGTAAGAAGAGGAAGGCACCTGTAACTTCTGTCAAAGGAAACACGAATAAGAACAAGACGCCTAAGAGAAGGATTGTAACCAAAGACATACTCAGCAAGTAATATGGCCACCAGCGAAAGGGTTTTGGCTTCCTCTGATTTAGGGTACGACAACAGCCTTGACATTTTTAAAATACCTGTAACGAATTCTGGTGTAACAGAAATCAAGTACATCACTCACAAGCCTGTAAATCAATTTTCTTCGGAGGGCAATGTCAAATTCAGACTACCAGGTGCTGGTCCTAGCTATGTTGATCTTAGAGATGTATATGTCAGGACACTAGTGAGGATAAACCGAGCGGATGGTACAACTCTCCCTAAACTACCGGAAAGTCTGTTGGTCAGTTCCTCTACTAATAGCAAAACCGTAGGTAGTACCAGCTCTGAGGACGGTACAAGTGGCACCGGTGGCACAGGAGGGACAGGTAGTAAGACTGCCAGTTCGGCTACCGGCTCTGCTGCCAACTCGGACACCAGCACAAGTACTAGTACCAGTACAGACAAGCAAAACTCTGATGAAGGTGCATGGAGTGTAGGCCCTGTCAACAATCTAGCTCACTCACTATGGGATTCTGTAGAAGTAAGACTAAACAATGTTGTGGTGCTAGGAGGTCAGACTGGTTATGCATACAGATCAATGATAAACACTCTCCTAGATGACAATGGAGGAAATGATTCGGACCTCGAATGCAGCATGTTTGTCAAAGACACAGCTGGTAGTATGAACGAGGCTACCATAAGATTTGCTTCAAATGTAGGCTTCGTCGAGAGATCCAGAAGAATGGAGGGTAGTCGGACTGTTGAATTGATGGCTAAACTAGACTTAGATGTTTTCAAAGTGAAGAAATGTCTGATAAATGGGGTTACGCTCGACATTTGTTTGACTCCCACAAGTCACAATTTCCGTCTCATGACAGCCAACATTTCAACTACCGATTATATTCTTGAAATTCAAGATATATCTCTTATCGTGAAACAAGTCTTACCCAGCAACCCCATACTTGTCGGACACCAAGAGGTCATGGAGAAGGAACTCTCGAGAGCGAGATATTTCTATATAAAGGAGGAGTTACGTAAATTCTCCTTAGCCAAGGGTACATCTTCCTTTTATGTCGAAGACGCCTTCAACGGTAAAATCCCTCAAAAGATGGTTATAGCCTTCGTCGCTGGGGATGCTATGACAGGCGATATTAGGAGCAACCCCTTCAATTTCAAGCATTACCACATCAATTATATCAATGTGAGCCTGAGCGGAAATCCCACCCCTAGGGGGCCCCTTACTTTTGACTTTAACTCTGGTAACTATCAACAGTGTTACGGAGACCTCTACAGAGGAAAGACTGGTACAAGTGACAAGAGGAGGATTACACTCTCGGAATACCCTGAAGGCTACAGTCTCTTTGTGGTTGACCTTGCACCACAAAATTATGACAAATACTATCCTGCCAACAGGGATGGAAATGCGAGAATAGAGCTGAGATTTGCCAAACCGCTACCTGAATCAGTGGTGATGCTAGTTAGAGTCAGTTACCCTTCCTTATACGAGGTGGATTATGCCAGGAATATTTACTTAGCATGAACACCGCTGAGATCTACGAATTGCTGTGGAATGACCTGAAGACAAGTTCCTACATCATGGCTGTGATACCATCAGAGGCTTTACCTTATGTTAAACCGGACAATAGGAAGAGATGCTACATTGTCAACACTATGGCAAGAAAGAAATGTGACTCACCTCTCGGTACTCCTAGGGCTCTCGGTGGCCTGAGAAAGGGGCATTGGCTGCTCATTGTTGTTATTCATGGTGAAGTGGTAGAGTTGTTTGACTCGCTGGGACAAGACGGAACCTGGAACGGAGACATAATGAAATTTATTAACCATCATGGATACATTAATGTTAACAGTCATATTATGGGCTCAAAGCTGTGCGGTTACTACTGTTTAGTTTATGCATACTACAGAGCAAGAGGACTTGAAACGATTGAAGTAATTGACATTTTGAAGAACACTTATGATATAGAAAGCCACTGTTTGGCACTATTCAACTGACTTTACATTACTAGTTTTCAAATGTTAAAAATTTAGTTAACAGTAGAATTACAGCAGCTGTTATTTATTATTGAAGAATTAAGTAAAAAAAAAAAAAAAAAAAGCTATTGCTAATGATTATATTAATACCTACATGTTTGCTATAACATAATGACATTTATTTACTATCATGGTTTAATTAGTGGTAACATTCGCATTCAGGCCGAACCGCTGCTCTACTACTACTACTACTACTGTTTAGCTTACACGTAACACATTAGCGCAAAGAGCAGAGTCAGTAACCATTGAACAGTGAAAGTACTCGATATTTTGAATAAAAGAAGCATGATATATGTATATATACATATATATATATATATAGTTAAAAAAATAAAATAAACCCACTGTTTGGCATTATTAGACTGACTTTAAAACACTAGTTATGAATATTAAAAAATTGAGTTAAAAGTAGAATTACAATCAATGTTATTTTTTATTAGATAATTAAGTTAAACAAATGCTTTTGTCTATTTGTGTAGGTAAAGTATTTTATGGTAACGGTTTAATTGTTTTATTGTATAATGTGTGCTTTTTAGAAGAAATAAAATTAATATATTGATAGAAAATTTCATTGTTTGTATGTATCGGACTGTAGTGATTTAGCCTAAATAGCATTAATATGTAGTATATTACTCATATTGCTCATTGTATGTATGTATGTATGTATGTATGTATGTACGATAAATATAAGGTAGATAGATAGAATAAAAAATATAATTAAGAAAGTTTTGACTTATTATTCATTTATTTTTGAATAAGGAATTTAAGAGGTAGTGATATATAACACTAGGTGACGCTGCCTGAACTGAATACAAACGAGAATTCTCCTGGTCGTATATATCACCACGTGACTAGTTCCTTACTCTGAGAAAGAAAGTTCGCAAGTGTTAAACACCTCAGTGAACTAATTATATATAATATATAACATATGTATATGGGTTCATATGTTTTATCTTTTAAATTTATTTCTTAATAAGACTATAACTTCTGTTGTTAAGGACTTAGATAGACAACGACCAGAGATAGCAGCTGTTTATCTCAGCTGAGCTGTTTTACCAGAGCACAAGAAGAGCATTATAAAATGAGAATTAAAAAATTAATGAAATAGTATCAAAAAGTTTAGAAATAGTAATAATTGAGAGTCTAAAAAATACGGCATTTTCTCATGATAATTCACACACCTCATAGACAATTAAAAAGCATCCAGAAACATACTATAGAACATGATTTTAACGAAATGTTCTTTATTCCTGCTTTGATTTAGAATTGATAGCTGTCTACATCAAGTACAATAACTAGTTATTCTAAAGGATGTGATTTAATGTCCTGTCTTATTAAGAAAACGATAATTTCGTTTGAGTACTCTGACCGCTCTATGGTGTACATATTTACTTAAAGCTACCGATTGATTTAAATCAGTACAATGTAATATTATTACTGAGATTACCATTCTAGACGAATTATATAAGCTAAATATGAAGGAAAAGATAGGTCTATAAATATACTCCTTCGGTTTAAGCTACTAGTTAGACTAGTCCTACTTGTAATATACAGAGTTCTTTTCAAATAAAGTTAAGTACGAATAATATACTAAAAGTAGTAGTATAAAAGAAATGTAACATACCTTGTTAGCTACTGTTAGCTGAGTACTTCGGATGACACTCGGAGATGAGTTGAAAGCTGAATGATGATCACTATGATCTTGACGACCTTTTTATATGTATTTTAACAGATAACCAATTGTTCCTGACTACTCAGTCATGATCATACCCCAATCTATTGATGTCTACAATGAGTCATTGTATTCCATGTCTGACCCTCATCTCCTTGAACTTTCCATGATCATTTGGTGGGAAACAAAGATTCTCTGAGTAGATTTAATTACTCAGTACGGTGATCAATTGATCTATAGACTGGTATTATTAAAAGATCTAAAGGAGCGAAAAAATAATAATAATTCCTTCTACAGATTGACCTAGCTTTAGAGATTGAAGTAATTGATAAGAGTATAGAAGTCTTTTATAAGGAAGGGGCTAGAAAAGTGGTTAAATTACTTTACAATCTACCCTATCTATGTCTTTCACACCCTGAAATGCTCAATGCTCTCTCTATAATCAAGTCAGGGTTCGAGTAAATTGGTCTCAGTACAGATGTCATCTTAATAGTAGGGGGGTGTCTTAATCACTGTTTGACCTAATAGTTGAAAACTATACAGTCAAATATAATAGAGAACTGATGACGGAGGTTGAGTTAGGATTCATTGTCTAAGTCACACCATTACATAACATTGTGCTAAACACCCTGGGTTGTTAGGTAATATAGGTCACTTCTGACATACTTTCAATTGAAGGGTCAGTGAATGGTCAGTTTCATTCAAGATTGCATATAGGAACGACGTATTATCAGAAAATTTCGAAAACAACAACAAAAGAAAAAGAAAAAAGAGTGACGCTAGAATGAAGCCAGACAAAATGGATCTCATTGAGTTATTTATGGTATTGGCACTGGTCACGCTTACAAATGCATGGATTTGCGGTGACGATGCGCAGTGCATGTGCACTTTTGAAGGAGGTGTTGCATGTCAAGGCATTTCGACGGCACCACGTTTTCCTACCAGGGTGAGACATGGTAGATTCCTAACACTACAGGTCTCCTCAGATTTTGATCTAGCGACATTGGATAGGACCTACGGATTCGAACTGGTGACCTTGCTAGGACTCACTTACGAACAATGCCTATTAGTAGAGCAGGATTTTCCTTGGGTAAGGTGTCTTTCCCAAGGTCATGAGAGCTTGATGCCTACTGCCCTGCATAAATTAGTTGATGTTACGATGCCGATGACGATGACTCAGACCCCAACTTCGAAAAACCCATTGTCAACGGATTCAACTCAATCTACTTCAGAGAAAATAGAGTCAAAGGATGCCAGTGAGACTTCCAGGGAGAAAATGCAGTTGAAGGATACCAGTGAGACAGTGACACCGGGAGCGGGAGTAGGTGGTAATGCAAGTACTCCAACCGGAAATACGGACAAGGTTAGGACTGGGCTGTCACCCTGGCTGATTACTGGACTGGTGACAGGAGGACTGGGGTTTCTGGTCATCATATTATGTATTCTTGTAAGTTTGGTTAACTTACATGAGCGTCTGAATTTAAGGACAAGATCCGATGATAATCCATATTTTGCTATTTATTGTTGTAAGGTATTGATGGCTGTATGTCTGGTTCCATGTCATTTAATTGCCAAGTGCTGTAATTGCAACTGGAGAGGCGTGAGAGACCTGGACAATGAAATGGGTCTAATCTAACTTTATTAAATGTTTTTCCAGAGACAAGTTGACATACGGCAATGCTTACTGCACTTTGTGTACTTTTTGACAGTGCTTGATAATTTTATGAGGCGCTTACAAGAAAGACTAGACCAGATTCAGGACAACATGGCACCCCGTAGAGTAGGACTATTTTTAGCCCAACTAGCTCTTGCAGCCCGAGATATCCAGGCACCCGTTCCTCCTGTGGCCCCTAACGCTGAACGCCGTGAACGTGATGTACGACCCCGTGCTCCCCTTGCCCCCCTTGCTCCCCGTGCTCCCCGTGCTCCCCGTGCTCCCCGGCTTTTACGTGGTCTTGACCCTGCCAATATAATACCTGGAGTAGGTAGACTCAGACGGCGTAACTGAATCAAAAAAAAAAGGGACATGGAGTCATACTGAGTGATTGTTTTTATTATTATTATTATTATTATTATTATTATATGTATGTTTGTATGTATGTTCACTGTTTGATGTTTGTTGACATTTCGGTCATTTCGGTCTGGCCTATATATTGAACTTCTGGTTTTGAGATGTAGGGTGCTAACCATACCTTTTTTTTCTTTTTTTTAAGCTATCCCAGCTGATTGATTCAGTAGGGGATAAGCATGTTGTTCATGTTTTCATTTTTTATTTTATTTTATGTATATTTATATTTTGGTATTATTTTACATTATCCCCATGACAAGCCGGCATGAGTCATTGATAGGGTTTTTAATTGTTGGTACCTTTAGTTGTTAAAACTGAGAGATGATTTTTACTAAGTACTGATAATAGGGAGGGAGGGAGAAATATTATATGAGCGTATACATGTTATTGTTAGAATAGAAATTTCTTTGATTACACTTTTTTTTTTAATTGTTCAGTGTATTATAGTACATTTAGTCATTGATATTTACTATGTACTAGTATTGATCTCAACTGACAGCTGGTATAAAAAGACTTTAGTCATGGTGTTGGTGCTTCACGGAGTGAATTGTATTACTGGGACTTGAAATTTACTATTGTTTTGTAATTTTGATATTTTAATGTTTTAGCGGTTGATATCGTGGTATGCAGGTGCTTGTACTGATCTCAACTGACAGCTACCATAGAAAGACTTTGGTCATGATATGCATGATGCATCACATGACTTGTATTACTGTGACGTTAACTGTAGTATTGTTTTTATTTGATTGGTTTCATTTAGTCATTTGATATTTTTTATGTCTTCACCCTTGATACCAGTTGTAAGTAGACATCAGACTTAAAAAACTAATGATGATAACTATGTGACTTTTTAATGAAATAATGAAAATAAATTGAGATTTCATGTGACTTTTAAGTGTTTTATCCTTTTACTTTAAATGACCTCTGGGAGGTTAAAGTATACCCCATATGACTCGGGCTATGAGTATATACATGGATGACAAGTGACACGTTTTCCCCTTCAACTGACAGTGAACAAAGAACCCTAATGACTAGTCAGGTCTTTTCTCAGTCTTCCATTGTGTCTGAGTACCGTCTTCAGATCTGGTGGATATAGGGGTAAGCTGACCCTGTAATCAGGGGTTCTACCCTAACAATGAAATTACTATATGAACAATAGACAATGCAGTGAGTCTCAGTTCAATTGCTTAGCGTTATAATTTACAGATAAGGCTAAACATCATTGTTAAACATTAAAGCTTTGTTGTGCTAAGTACTTTACAGACTTGATGGCAATTTTACACAAAAAATTAAAACAAATACAAAGAAATATAGATTGTAAGGACTTCTTTTATTTTCTCTAGGTTACATAAGTCATTTCAATTCATTTTTTAATAACAGATATATGATTCTACACAGTGTTTAAACACTGAATTAATTAGCATATACTCTGAAAACTCATCTAGTGTCATACATGTGTGTTCTTGAGACTCAGTAGTCAGTTTACGATAAACTGAACACTCATTTCGCTCCCTCATGATGGTACGTGTAATGTGCTGAGCTGTTTCAAGCGGTTTGTACTTTAATTTAAGTAGTACAGCTTTAAGGATTTCATCAAATCGGTTTTCAATTAAACCTCTGAATATTTGAGTGATTGTCTTCTTTGTACAAGGAGAGTGGCAGGGTTTCCGAGTTGAGTGTAGTCTAGATAGACAAGCCATCTCTAGCAATGTACGGCAAAATGACATGATGTCTGGTCGATCGATCTTACAGCGGGCCACATCCCAAGCTCCTTCATTATCCTGAGTTGAGTTCTGATCTGATTTAAGGACCTTGTGATCCTCCCAGGCATTGGCAGCTTCTTCAATACTGAAGTACATGAGTTGAGAGTCGTGGTTGGTCACTTTATCATGCCATATATATGTATGTATATACGGCAATTCGAAGGAGGTGGTGGCTGTTTTTGAGAGGGTGGAAATAATGTCGCTTAGCTGAGTGCTGAATGTAGTAAAATCCCTGTAGTCGAGATGAAGGCTCTGATCTAAATATAGTATCTCGTTTGGAGCTATGTGATCAACTTCATTAACTGTACGTATAAAAACAGCGACCCATATGTACTGGTCAGGGTGTTCGTATATCACACCGGGGTATAATCGCATCTCTGTGGCTTTGAAAGGCGATAACTTTTTGCCTGTTTGAACTGTCATCCGATTAAATTTGACATGTTGTAGATAGCTTATCTTTATACCAAACTCCTCATAGGCCATATTTCGTTGAGAGATGATTGGTATGTAGCTCTGTAGGTTTTTCAGGGCATTCACTTCGAATTTTTGAGATGCTGCAGTTCCGTTATGTCTGCTCTGGGTGACTACAAGGTGATTGTCCTCGATTGTAGGTGTGAGGTATCCTACGGCCGATGTCCTCGAGTTGACCTTGAAATCCATTTGAACGGGGTGAACGAAATTTGCTGACATGGCAAAATTGCATAAGAATATCAACAACAAGGAAAGAGCTGTAGTACTTCGATATACAGGTGTAGCTGAACTGTGGTTATTCTTGAGTCTCCGATGCCTGAGGAATTTTATAGTGCTGGGAGGGTCGACTAGCTAAACCCTATTCCAATTGAGGGCTCAACTTACGACGTGTCACTCATAGTTGTGGGAGGGTCAATTAGGTAAACCATGTCTCAATTGACTACTCAGCTTCCGACGTGTCAGACTAGGAGAAGGCAGAATTATTCCGAGACTGCTGGACAAAAGAGCTGTATATAAATTACTGTCTCCATTGCGAAGAGACAGGTTAATTATACAGGCGATTATAACGATGTATAGAATAATGACTTGACAGAAGAAAATCACTTCAGTTTTAGGAACGACTTGTCCAAAAAATTTCCATTGCTGTGTTTCATTATCTGTATCATTATCTAGTGAATGGTCATCATCCGGTATCATCATATCGGGTGAGTCCAAATTTTCCATTTCTTTCTCTTCTTGTTCTTGTTCTTCTTTACCTACTGCAGTAAGTATTGACAAGTTTGATTTGTTGACTATGTTAAGTGGAGAGAATAAAGAAGTAGATCCTTCCATAGTGAAGGTATGATGAGAACTGAAGAAGATCATGTTAGGTTGTTTAACATATATGACACGATTTTGTACTTAATTGAAAATATTTTTATTTCATAGATGGTATGTAGAGTGATAATTAAAGACATGAGAGGTAAAGAGATGTATAAAAGTCGGTTGAAGCACCCTCTTAGAGCTAAGTACCAGGATGTACATTGTATATTATTATGTCATATGAGGCATAAAGAAATCAGGCTATTATAAGTTGACACTTAGTAAATTGTACTTCCATTATGTAACATTACGATATGTTGACATACATATTTTTGTTATTGGAATGCATCCCCTATTGTAATTAAGTATTCACTGATACAGTCTAAAAGCCTATCATAAATGTACCTGTCATGAAGTAAATTGAACACTCATTATGCATAATCAGAATATTGATTGACTATAACTAAAATTGAACATTCATTATGTAATGGGACTAAAAACTGACACCAATTTTTTCCCATACCCACACCAAATTTTTTCCCAGGGTTAGCACCACCCTCATTGACATGATGACCTTTAATTATAGTGCCCCAGGGGCTTACAACCCCTGTGCTAGGCTTTGTCGGTGGTATCATAAAGATCAAAGGGTCTTAATCGTTTTTTAATTATAGTGCCCCCGGGCTATTTGGAGGGCCCACTGGAGACCAGAGACGGCTGATATTATGAGTTTAGGGGGGGTCCCTATTACGTAACAATGACCTATTGTGATAGTATATGCACTGATATGTAGTGGAGTGAACCGGATTTTATATGGTGCCGTCGCAGATATAACCGGTCTTTACACGATCTTAATACGGAGTTACCCGGTTTTAACACGAATAGCTCTGAAATTAGTATTTAAACAGCCTGCGCCCCAATGTCCATCATTCCGCTTTGGACTTTCCATACTGCAAAGATGTATGAATATTACTGCTACAGAAGAATTGGATATGTCTTTATTATCACATCAAGAGAGGGTCGAATTGGATCTAAAGTTCCTGGACATGCAAGTGCAGCTACTTACTGCTGCAAAGGATATACTTCTGCATCAAGAAGAACAATAGCTGCAAGAAGATGCAGAGAGGACCAGAAGAAGTGATGAAGTAGAAAATGCTGGTGCTGCAGCACGAAGAAGACGAAGAACGTGAATGTGGTGTGACCTTGGCTTCTAAGAAGACCTCTTTATGGGCAGTATGAAAAACTGATGGCTGTATTGACTGCAGAAGATGTGAGTGCCTTCAAGAATTTCATGAGGATGGAGCCTGACTCATGAAGTTCTTGCCAGAGTGGGACCTAGGATTACAAAGCAGGATACATTTTGGAGGAGGTCCCTTGAACTTGGATTGAAACTGGCTATCACCTTGCGCTACCTGGGTACAGGCAACAGCTACATGTCTCTTCAGTATGGATTTAGGGTAGTCTTCAATACCATTTCTATCCTTGTCATTGAAGTCTGCCAGGTCATCATAGACGAGTACTCAGCAGAAGTGATGCGTTGTCCTGTAACCCCAGAAGCCTGGAAAGAAGTTGCCAATGGATTCTACAACAGATGGAACTTCCCCCACTGTGTTGGCGCCATTGATGGGAAGCACGTTGCCATCAGATGTCCAAGAAAGTCAGGATCCATTTTCTACAACTACAAGGGGTTTTTCTCTGTTGTCCTACTGGCTGTAGTTGATGCTGAATACAAGTTCCTCTATGTTGACATTTATTGGTGCCAGTGGATCAGGCTCAGATTCTGGAGTTTTTAGTCAGACAGACTTGAAGGAAGCTCTAGAAAGTGGGAACATTGGATTACCTGAACCAGAAAACCTGCCTAATGATGACCAACCAGTGCCTTACTTCATAGTTGGGGATGATGCGTTTGGACTTGGATGATGAAGCCTCTGCCTCACAGGAACATTGAACATGAGCATTGAAGACAGTATCTTCAACTAAAGACTTTCTGGAGCTAGACGGGTGGTAGAGAATGCCTTTGGACTTCTGGCTGCTAAGTTCAGGTGTCTCCTCACCACAATGCCTCAAAGTGCTGAAAGAGTGTGCACCATAACTCTTGCTTGCTGTGTGTTGCACAACCTACTGAGGCTGAAGTATCCAACTGTTGATGTTAATGCTGTGGACCAGGAAAATGCAGACACCCATGAGATCATCCCAGGTGCATGGAGGGAGAATGCCAATCTGCCAGACATGGGAGATGTCTACATAGCACACCACGACCTGTTATTCACTTTTATCTGTTATTCATCAAAGCACCAGCTGGCTGGAATCTTCCCAGCTGGAGGTAACTCTGAGACCTGTCTCCCAGCTAGATCATTCCCAGCTGGTATATAAGCCAGCTGACAAGGACTTGAGCTGGATCCATCCAAGCTGGCAAATTCTCAAATTATTGAGGCTCCAGCTAGTGACTTCTAGCTAGCTGGCAGTCTCCCAGCTGCAGTGGCGATGCTTGCTACTTATTGAGGAGGCAGCTGGTAACCTCTAGCTAGCTGGCAGTCTCCCAGCTGCAGTGGCGATGCTTGCTATTTTTAACTTATTGAGGCTCCAGCTAGTGATATCCAGCTAGCTGGCAGTCTCCCAGCTGTAGTGGCGATGCTTGCTATTTTTCAACTTATTGAGGCTCCTAGTGACCTCCTGCTAGCTTGCAGTCTCCCTGCTGCAGTGGCGATGCTTGCTATTTTTCAACTTATTGAGGCTTCAGCTAGTGACCTCCTGCTAGCTTGCAGTCTCCCAGCTGCACTGGAAATTCTTGTGATACAGCTGTTTTTTTATATATACTCCCTCTCATCTGGCTTTATTATCTAGCATTTATTGACATTCAAAAGTAGAGATTCATAAGGAAAAAATGCAGTGTTTTTACAAAATAATTTCTGGATCTATATATTTTACCACTTTCAGTCATAAAACAGACTTCAGTAGAAATCAGGACAAAATATACAGACAATCATTATCCTGCATCATCCTGTCTACATTTTTGCTGTTATTAGGCCTCTCTGGCCTAACATAACAATACCAGCTGGAAAAGTTAGGGGAAAATTTACAGCTGGGTGGTAGGCTTAGTTGGAACTCAGCTGGCTGGGAAGAAATGCTAAGAAATGTCAGCTGGCTAAGAAAGTTGCTAGCTGGGTAAATTGAATTGGCTGGCTGGCTAAGACAGTTGCTAGCTGGGTGAATTTAATTGGCTGGCTGGCTTAGAAAATAATCATCAATGGGCTGGCTGGCACCAGTGCTTATGTAGTAGCTGGTTAGTCAGAAAAATGAATAACAGATGAGAGTTTCCTAGACTGACCACTTTTCAATTCTATTGTCTATGAAACATATATACTGAATATCAGCCTGCTAGCCAGCCTTTGTAAAATTTGCTGGTGGTGTGCTCCTGTCTACAGACGCAACAGCAACAGAGCAGCCAAGGAAATGCGGCAATACTTGGTCAAGTATGTCAACTCAGAAGATGGCAGTGTACCATGGCAACAAGACAAGATTTGAAAACAAGAATGATGTAAGTTTAAATATTTAATTATTAATAAACTCAGACATCTGCAGCACACAAGTGCACAACATAGACAGCATTTAATTATTGTCATGCCAAAGTATAAAATACAGTTGACATTATTACTAATAACATGTACGAAAACTTACACAAGTGTATAATACAAGTACCTATGTAAATGTACAAAAATGATCATTTAAAAGTTAATTGTTCTCTTGCAGCTTATAATTACTCCGTGGTGGTAGTTGGAGGCGTGAGCACCGAATAGGAGGAGTTCTGGTCATCACCACCAACCACCCCCCCCCCCCAAACTAGTGTTCAGCAAGTAGCTGGTCAGAGACACATCATGAGGAGTGCAGCAATCAAGTGGTGAAAGGGAAGGACGACCGTGTGTAGGACCTGCAGTCAACCATGCCTGACTTATGATACTTGAAGTTGATGTAGTTGCCACAGGACGAGTGGGGATCCGTGCAGGCAAAGGCGAAGGGGCAGACGACAGGTGCGCCTGGGGCGTAGGAGCAAACATATGCGAAGAAGGGCCGGACGAAGGAGCGAACATCTGCGAAGAATGGCCGGACGAACTGAGTGTAGTAGCAGGAGCAGGGAGGACGAACTGCTGATGATGAAGGGCAGGAGGCACGAACGGATGATACTTCTGTTGCTGTTACTCCTGCAACTGGCACTTGCGACGCTACACCTGCTTGAACTGCATGAGGTGATGCAACGCTTGGGCTTGGTAATCCGACCAAGTGTCTGTGTCCATCTGCATGACCTCGTGGAAAATCATGTCGGTAAAAAACCTCTTTGACAAGCTGAGTCGTGTGGCATCTGCATATCCCGCTGGAGATCGGTGGCTTTTTCAATCAGCTGGAAATAGGAAAGAACACAACATTAGAGTAAGTCAGATGGTAACTGCAACAGCATGGGCATTATTGACAATGTAATGAAAAAGACACATCACCATACAATGAACACTGGAAGTGCCAAGAAACCAAGCTACCACTTTCTACTATGGAAAAGCTACAACTTTAAACTGCAAGAATACAGTTACATTATCCTGATTATCATCACAACTGAAGCATTATACTTACTCGTGTGACAGCTTGTGTTGTAAATCCACCTCCACCTCCACTAGCTGCATGAGTGGATGCATCAGAGTCCTGCTGAGGCTGCTGCTGATGATGAAGAGGCTCCTGATGACTTCTGGACGTCTTCTTGCTTGGAGGAGGGGCCCCCTTCTTGCTCCTGCTGCTGCTGCTGCCCTTGAAAGGCCCACCCTTGGACCTGCTGGTATCAGAATCCCTGCCATCATCTGATGTATCCAGAATGACTTCTGCATCAGTAGTGTCATCACTGGTACCTCTGTTGCTGGTGGACCCGCTTTTGACCGATAAGCTGTGGGAAAGCTGACCACGTACCTTTCTTCCTTTTCCCAGCATCAACCCTCTTGATGTGCTTCTCAAGATATCCAAATTCTCCATAATCCAATTGTCCCGGTCTGTGAGGATATTGGCCTCCCCACCAGAAGGCTTCTTTGTTGGATCTGTCAGCTTCCCCACTGTGCGCATGGAGTCTATCCAGGTCTTCAGCTGCTGGGCTCTACAAGACAGCTCCTTCGCCTTCTCGTCTATGATTCTGGTTTGATGTCAATGCGCTTGTACTCTGCAAGACGTCGGTTGTACAGCATCTCCTGCGAACGGTACCAGTCAGCAACATCTTGTTCCTGCTCTTTTGTCAGGTTCAGGGGTTCCTTCTTCTGCCTCTTTGATTTGGGTGCAGGTGGAGGCAGAGCTGAAGCTACAGTAACTGCTGCTGCAGCCACATCATCAGCAGGTACGTCTGGCCCAGGTAAATCTGGCATGACTTGCGGAGTTTGTGGTCTTGAAACCGAAGAGGTAGTACTGGCTGAATCATCTTCAACAGCAGTTGTAGGTTCCACTTGGACAACAGTCTTCTTAGGAGCTCTCCCTTTTCCTCTCCTAGGTGGTTATAATCAAAGCAACGGCAACTGTAGTAGCAAGGCTTTGCTAGAGTTCACTTATCACAGCAATCCAGAAGATAATATCCAGAAGTAGATGATAATATAATAATGATGATCAATGTTGATGAACGATGTGAGACGGAATTATGCCTCTCCCCACACGGCGCTGCTATTTATACTCAGGCATCCGTAATCACTCCGTGTCAGTTTATCTGACACCATGTTGACACCTTGTTCATTCTGGCCTCTCCTTATTGACACCGTGTGACACCATGTACATAACGGGGTTCACCGTGTTATTTGAATGACATGTAACCCACTCTCCCTGTTGACTCAGTGTTGACTCCGTGTTGCCCTGTGTTCATTCCTGTGGAACCGTGTTGGTCCTTGCATGTACTCTCCGGCTTACATGGCGGTGAAATGTTCATGCCCGGTTGACGCCGGACTTAGCCGGACTTAGCTGGAGATGACACGAAGTATGCCGGAGTCAATACGGAGATTCCCGGAGATCGGCGGAGTCTACTGGAAGTCTACACGGATCAACACAGATCAACATGGATTAAATTACTCCGGGACCTCTGGCATGAAAAATTTAACATGTTAAATTTTTCCCCTGGAGGCCCACGGTGGTGCCGGATTGCCCCGGACAATGCCGGAAATAAACACAAGGTCTACACGGTATTACCCGGAGTATGCCGGAGTGATACTCCGGGATGCTCCGGCATCTGATCCGGCTATGTGTGAAGCTAGGGTGCTTAAGCAGGAGAAGTATGCCTTTTTAGGGGGGTTTAAATTTACGCAATGGCAGTATATGATTAGTGAAAGTTTGTATGAAAGATATATTCTAACACATTGATAAAATAAAAATAATCCATTTTCAAATGGCTGCTCAAATATCAAACGAATATCAAATGGCCAATTTAAGTATGAAGTTCAGATAGACTTGTATGTTTGAAAATAGGTATGAATATTTTTGCTTGCATAATGCTGTTGATATAAAATAAAATGTGTAAAAGTAAATAGCTGTAAATAGTGACTTGTAAATCCTTGTGGTGGTGTGTTATTAAAACTATATAGACACATCAAAGGTTCAAATAGGCCTAACCCAACCCAAAATGGTACCAAAAACAATTTCATAAAAAATAATTAAGGAGGTGAACAAGGTTCATTTCAGTTCAAAATTAGGTAGTAGTAGTAATTGTTTATATCTGGCGTCTAGACCTATCACACATATAACTAATATTAGCAATGCCAGGTATTTATTACGAGCAACAAGCTCGATCAGTCTCTCTAATCTCTGAGATTAGGTCAAATACGAGACTGATAGGAGATTAATTGGGATCATTTGCTTTGTGAAAGATTACAAAATCGTGATAATTCACACAAATGAGCATAGCTTTGGCCAATTTTTTAAAGTCCTTAATTACCACATTCAAAATGCATAAAATGTTTTAGTAATTGAGTACCATGGAGTGTACTGCAAATACAATATATATATCAAGAAAGTTGACAGTAGATATTGACATGCTAATAACTTTTTTTTTAATTCAAAAATTTTGGACTGGTGTCAAACAGTCTAATGTTCACCGTGCCTTCAGCCATTGCTGCTGGCTTGAAACACCTGAACTTTTTTTGGGCATTATGATACCTGCGGTCATTGTTTAGCTTGTTGCAATTTCCCATTGGAAAACATTTTTCTTTTTGTTAAAGAATCAGACGAAGCCCGAAGCGCGCCAAAATATTTGAAGACTCGAACGCGCATGCTTGAGAATAAAATTTGCATATTAAGTGAGGGCGCTTTGGATTTTCAGCCAATCAATGTCGAGCCAAGTCGTGAGTCCGCGCCTGATACAGCGTAAATTTTCACTTGTGTTGTAAAACGCTCATATTTTTAATCACCGTTTAAATGAAACAATGCACTCGGCGTTGAAAAAATTCGCATTAGTAGAAACGATTGTTGTCTATAATCTCTGCAAGTTTTAAGCTAATCTAAATGTGTTTTAACTGAGAAAACCCACTTCAACTTTCCCCTACCCCTTGCAGGTTTTTCTCAACACGTGAAAATATATCAGCGCGATAGCGACTGTGACCTCCTTCGCAGGACAAAGACAAGTCTGGATTTTGTCGGAATTGTTTGTGTATCACGCCTTGTATGGGATCCTTAAGATAGATAAGGTTGTCGAGGAAGGATTTGTGCTGTTTGTGGACTGTTGTGTACCGGCTATGTGCGTGGGTTTGCTGTCAACTTCATAACAAACATATCACATTGTTTCCCTCCAAAATCCAAGATGCCGCTTCTGAAACGTGAAACATTCGTGAAGCACAAGCCTCTGCCGGATTTAAAGCCACACGACGAAGTATTTCACTGCAAAATCACGGACGAAATATTTGTTGACTATGAGTGAGTTATTATTTTCTCCAGTGGAATTTTTTTAATGTAAAATGTTGGTTCATGGGGTTTAAACCTTTTTATTGACTGGAATTGAGGCTTTTGTACATTGTTGTATCATAATTAATTGTCTAATTACCTCTTAGGTAAATAATAATACTTAGTCCTAAACACATTCAGTTGTGTTATCTAATTGTCATGACTCATGTGGCAATTGCAATTCAACAAACTAGGTCAAATATATACACTCGACATTCGCCACCCCTCTAAAACATGATCATACACATTGCAAGTCGAGATTTGTTAGAAAGTTAATTGTCACTGACAGTATTCTATCAGTCCGACAACCATCTAATAAGTTGATTGTGTTTATTGCACTTTATTCTAAGTGGCAATCTCGATGTGGCGAAAATCAATGTCGCCGAGTGTATATATAAGTACTAACTTGACGGAGTCTGAACGGCCATTTTAATGTGTTTCCTTTTCTTTTTTACTGCAGAAAATTTTTTGAGCGGATGATCTTGTGCAACAGTCTGGTTTGGACATGTTCGCTCACAGGGAAAACAAACCTGACGTACCAGGAAGCAGTGGAATCAGAAGAGAAGGCCAAGCGTCAGCTTTCCAGCTTGCCGGAGTCCCTGCAAAAACCAATCCTATTCTTGGCCACTAAAACTGCTCGAACTCGCCTGGTGGATGTGAATGAAGATATATTTTCATATGCTCGAGAACGATACTTTGTAAATGAACTAGTGGAAGTCACATTCAGCGATGCTAAGTGAGTGCACATACCCTTGCATGACTGTCACTGTTGACAGTTTAGTTGAAAATTTCAATTATTGTGCTATTAAACTAACTACTGTAATGTTAAACATATATGATTTCTTACAGGAAAACTTGCAGAGTCATTCGAGTGGTACCAAATTTGCACAGCCCAAAAAAGACTCCCTCAACGCCTCAACCGCCTACTACGGAAAACTCCGATGATGACGTTATCTGCTTGGATGATGATTCACAAGATGCGAAGACCAAAACGTAAGAAGCAATGATTTAGCATTGATGGCTGCTTTGAGTGTGTTACTCCCCACTAGGGCTTGGCATTAAGTTTCATGACATGGTTGCCAGTCGGGCAACCAACGTTCAAAATGCTTTTGCCCAAACCTGACATTTGGTTGCTCAATGAAAATGTACTTGTGTATTCGTTAGCGACAAGTACGACTTGTGTAAGCCAACTTGGCGTTTACTAAGCATTAAGTGACTGCTCATAATGTCATGAATTTTTAATTACCCATTTGTCCTAAGGTTTAATGCAGGTCCAAATTTTATACTAATCAAACTTATCTTGAAGTTCAAAATTTCAAATGACCAATTTGCAAATGCAATTACTGGACAAATGTTCCAAAATACAGTAAGTTTATTACCACTGATTAATGAGTAATTATTGGCATGTGATCTCCTTGCAATAAACCATCAGTTATTGGATTTCAGAGGTTCAACAGTAAATGTTGAGAAAATTTGTTTCAGAAAAGTATTATTGAGTCAAATGTGTTGACAAGTACTCATCCACAATACTGACTCATACATTTCAGATATTTGAGTGGTTTCTAGTTGCTATTGAAGCCCTAAGTGCTATTGACAGGACTTACACATTCTAGAAGAACCATGCCTTCAATATCCACATTAATTGCAATTTAGATGACTGCACTTCTTTGGCCTTTGAAAGCCCCATTTACAACCAGAATAAATTGTTATTCTCAAACTGAATGACTAGGGCTGTACACCGGTTCTCGATATAACGTTTGTACCGGTACAATGATAACGATACGGGTATTGATAACCGTTATGTAATAATAACGATACACTAAAACGGTTTGCAGATCTGTGTTTTTTGCATACAAATACCTGCTACCCAGATGTTCCAGTGTTTTTGAAGAAAAATATTAGCCCACTTTAATTGCAATGACATTAAACAGCAGACTGGAATTATTCCATAGACATTTTTTTCATGGTATTTCATTGCTAATTTTCATTTACTGTAGGCTTTTTTTTTTTCTGCTATTGATACAGCTTAATGATACGTATCATGATACGTATCGTATCAGATTTACTGTATCGTGATACGTATCGTATCGTTTTAAAGATAAAGGTGTACAGCCCTATGAATGACCTGTTCAACTTCTGGATTTTGGTTGAAATAAAAAATTTTACTGCCCCGGGCATCCACGCAACCAATAATGTCGAGCCCTGCTCCCCACTATATAGACAAGTAGTAGTTTTATTGACAGAGCAACCCTTAGAGTTCTCTGTCATTGCATTCACTTAACTCTGTCCTGAGAGGTGAGATGGTGGATTGTTTTGATACTGTTGTAAATCAGCCACTATTTGGAGAGCAAGTGAAGGGGCTCTAGAATGGACTTGAATGGAGCCACTAACCATGTAGATGGACAGATTTTGGAAATAACAGCTCTTTCTTGAGCTTTGTTGAGCCTGCCACTATTCAAGGAACTTGAGCATTGTTGAGGGTCTGAGGTTAATTGTCTTGAGGTTAACTGTTTTGGCTGAAGTTCAGCCACCCTTAATGGTCAAGAACTGGGCTATTAACAACCCTCGGATATGCAAAGTTGGCAGGAAATACCGCAAATAGAGTCTTTTCACTGAGCAGCCCTGAATTCAGCAGGACAGAAGTCTTTCCTCGCCTCTTCTTACTCATTTTGCTTTTCAGACATAGAAGATCATAACTAAAATATTCCATAAATAAAACTTTCTCAGAAAATTCAAAAAAATCAACTGAATGATAAGGTGTCAAATCTAAATTAAAATGCACTAAAAATACTACTGCTTGGATGCACTTTGCTTCAGCCAATCACAGCCAAGGGCGGGAACTTTTTCAGCCAATAGAATTGCAGTATTCTGTGATAGCCACCTGGTGGAAATATAGAGAACCTTCCGTGAAAATCCACTATTGGATCTCATTGGATCCCAACTTGTCCGATATCCAAAACTGCACTCTAACAATTGTAGGTTGATTGACCATGTGACTTACAGTTGTTAATTGTACTTTAGCTTTGTTGAGAGCATGCCAACAAGTGTGCCAGTTTAGGATAAATTGCAATTTAATGCAATTAGGACTCCGACTCTACCATGGCAGTATGTGTATGACATTATAACCACCCTGACAAATCAAAGCTGCATGGGATTATAACCAGAGAAGAAAAAAAAGGGCAAGATTGAACCCAACTGCTATAGATAGCTTTTAGCTACAAAAATGCATTAAGTCAAAAATGTTGCACTAATTCATACATTAATTTATATTTCAATGAGTGATCAACTTGTCATTATTATATTGAAAACAGGTCAGTAGTCTGAGGCCTCAACATGTCTTAACTTATCTGTTTCTCTATCATGAGAGCCATCAGGTCTAGCATGATAATATTTTCTGAAGATTTGTTCTTGAATTTCAGACCAACGAAAGACCCATCATTTTCTAAAGATCCTACCAAGTACAAGTATGTGGTTCAGGAACCCAAGAAGACCACTACCCACACTGTTAAAGCTTTGCAAATCAGGTGATTAAGCCGATTAGTCATTATATGAATATTTGATGTCAAGACTTAGTTGTATTGTTAATTTGCCAATAATACAAGATTTTACCACTTGCAGTCGTAGGAAGGGAGTATGTACCCGAGATAAGAGCAAGCTGTACCTGAAGATGCACTGTCACACTGGACCTGATGGATATTGGAAAGTAAAGGTATGCATACACTTGAACCAATCCATGCTTAATATTAAAAAACTTGAGTTTACTTGACATCTCATGACATCACTGGTTTTATTGTTTCCAGGATCGTTTCATCAAGAAATTCAAACTGAATGAAATTAACTACTCGGACTTGTTTGATGGTCCTCTTCCTGACTTCCAAACATCAGTTGTGAAAAGGAAGCCCAAGGGAAGCAAGGAGAATGATACTACATTGGGTGGCAAAAAGAAACGAGGACGTCCCAAGAAGGACGAGGACACCTTACCAACTGTTACTCCAATGCCAGGTAAATTTGTTAGTATTTATAAGTGATCTGACAAACAATTCAAGAGCTACCGCTAGATTTCTGGAAGCAATAGGCTACAGGGCTAATACTACTGTTGTGGCTGTAGCTAAAATTGAATATCACAGAAATTTAACTTTCACAAGACATCTGACTATTTCATAATGGCATACTGCTGATCAGAAAACGTCAAAAATTACTTTAAAATATAAACTCCTGTTAGGAACAGTTTGTGATGCCAAATGGTCATAATTGATGGTATCCTATCCATCAAATAAATTATAAGGAGCACACTTCCCTAACAAAATATAGGTAATCTTTTTATTAACAAAAGATGACAGTATTGTGGACTCTTACATCTTGTAGTCATAGATCACAATGCCCTTCATTGGAAGTTTAGCTGCTTGAGTGTCACTCTCCTTCAATGCAATCAACTTTTAACTCTTCCCATTAATTGCCTGACAACTGCTTAGTACAATGCCCAAATTTCGGAATATATGCTAAAGTGCAGCTAGCGCAAGTGATTAGAATGAATCGATTGGCTGTGTTGCCTGCAGTATTATTTAAAGCTGCCCCCGAAATCTACTAGATCTACATGAATGAATGAATGAATTTTACCGACATGTTGAGGTCACAAAAGACCTATATGTCAAAACAACTCATGTTTAACCATATTTATGGTGCACGCAATGGATGTGCACATAAAATTTGTTTTTTCTTGCGCGATGCAAATTATAATCCTTGATCAAGTACTTAGCCAATTTCATTTTTAAGTTGCAAAGCTTATCTTAATAACAAGGTTAATCAAATATATCTTAGTATATACATCACTTCACTGTCTTCAGTATCCCAAGGCATTTGTCCATACAAATAAAACTTCTTATGAATTTACCTTTGGCAGCTATTCTGCATATCTGGTGACCAGAAACATCAGCCAGTCTAAATTTATATCAGTTATCAATTGGGGATTGGATAAGTGGCTAGCTCTAGCTCAGATTTCAAACCCAAGTGTAAAAGGGTGTCCATTACATTTGTTACTTTTTTGTAGACGAGGCAAAATGGGCAAAGATGTCTGCGGAAGAGAGAACTGCATTGAAAGAGAAGATTAAGCAGGAAAAGCTCGCCAGGAAAGAAGAACTCAAGAAATTGTGGGAACAAGAGAAAGTTCGAAGGAAGGAAGAGAGGGACCAGGTATAATTTCATTTGTGTAATATTGTGTCAGAGTGCTCTGTTGTATTGCTGTGACAGATTACTTTCTAATCGGGTGCTTATCTATTGAAAGGCTATTGAAATATGCCAGCAATATAGTTTGTAACAAGGTAGATGTGAACTATAAAAGGTAAGGTTGGGTATTAGGGGGGTTGTTGCTATCCAATACTCATCGCGATACCACCCTTACGATCCAATCTCTATGTCGCTTAAGCCCACAGACCTATTGTCACACTACAATGGAGTGTGACAACGATTACCAGTGCTATTTCCTCCAATAGCTGTGAACGGCTGAGTTAAACAATTCAAAAAGGTGTTTCCCGCCACTGTGACCATGTGACCAACGCTACGGTCATGCACCATAGTGCACTAGAGCCTCATTCCTCTCTCAGCCGGCCAAGCAGCCACATGCTTGGTCGGCTTTTTAGTTGTTTTGGTTGAGTTTCACGTCATCTCCGGAAGATTTCAGGCTTTTGTTTTAATTTGTTTCTTTCAGATATTCATTCTTTCTTCACAAAGGTGAGTATGATCCTTTTTAGCCTGTATTTCCGGAGATTGGACACGATTCAGTTATGAACGTGGCAGCGTAACGAGTGTTGTCGTTCGCTTGTAAGCAACTCGTCACTTGCTGTCCAAGATTCTATTAAGCTTAGATCTTGGAATACGCTTAGTCAACTGTGAGCTTTGGGAATCTGCACTGTCATTCGCTTGTTGATTTCTCGCTCTCGATTGACGTCTTTCTACTGCTGCATCATCTGACAAGCAATCTTAAGATTTCTGCTACTCTTCGGGCCGGGAAGGCTCTACGACAACGCACTACACCGGCATTACATTCGTCTTCCCGAATATCGCCCACCTGCCATTGATTAGGAAATCTCCTTTTCAATTGGTTCCAGAACGACAGGATTCATCATTCCAGCTATATATAACGAAGTGGCGTGTGGAGTTTGTCATTCGCTTGATAGCCAAGTCGTGACTCTCCAGCTGATATCCCTTCGATTTGACGTCTTACTACTGCTACATCATGTCTGATAAGCAAACTAAGATTTCTGCCAGGCTTCGGGCCGGGAAAGTTCTACGACAACGCATTACACCGTCGTTACATTCGTCTGCCCCGAATATTGCCCACCCGCCATTGATCAGGACATCTCCTTTTCAATGGACTCCAGCTTCTGGAGGCAACATTCCGGCCATGGGAACTGATAGGACCACAATGTTGGGGAAATCTCCCTGTCCCAGATTGTCTACAGTCATCCCTGGCAAGCTTCTGCAGGTGTCATCGCTCACCTTCCAGAAACATAGACCACCATGCGGCATCACCTCTGTTTCAAGTGCATGCCTTCCCGCAGTCGGATATTGACAGGGAACTTCTGGATTCCCCAGTTAGTTCGCGTCCGGGATTCCGTGACCTCACTCAACATATCGCAGAGTTAGAGGAACGGCTGAGATCGGCTAGATCTAGGTCTCCTCTTAGGTCAGTTGCTACAAACGCTCATCAGGGATGTGATTTTTCCGGAAATCCGGTTTTTTTTGGCATGTGAATTGACCCTCGTGATATGTGCAAATTCAATTATTTTTTTTTTTTTTGTTCATCCTGACATTTTCCGGTTTTTTTTATCACTGATCAATCACATCCCTGGCTCATCGCAGGTCACCATCACCTTACAGGAGGCGCCACTGCAGCAGAGGGAGGTATCAGAACGACCCACGCCGGTCCCGTTCTGTTTCTCCTAGGCACAGAAGAGACTTGCCTGTCAATCAACGGGAACAGTCACCCTGAGGATCTGTGTTTGACCGTCTCGGCGCTAGGTCCAATGCCTCTTCTCTGTTGCCTGACAGAAGACAGAAGACTAGCAGATATGGACGCCGAGCTGAGAGGAGATGGTCCACCCTGGTAGATCTGGGCATGCTATTTGCTGGGTCGCAACCACCCCAGCAAATACAGCCCACCGCTTCTTCAGAAGGTCTCTTAGCCTCATCAGAGCCCGAAGAGAGATCTTCCTTCACCTTCCCACCATCAAAAGGAGTAGTGGATTCCCTAAACAGGGCATTCCAGCACTTCACTTCGGTCCCGGATATCCAAACCTTCAACCCAGAGGACCTCCCTAGCGAAGCTTCTACAGGCAACTGCATTTCCAAGTTTGCTAGAGGTTTCAGTGCAAGATTCAATGGTGGTGACAACTTCGTGCTCTCAGTGCAGTCCGCTAAACCTTCAGCCGAGGAGTTGTCCTATCTGAGGTCATCGGCCGAGCCATCAGTGCCTGTGTCAAAACTGGCCGACACCGAGGTAGTTCTTCGTAGAGCGACCCGCTCATTATCTACTTTAAATTGGTTGATCTACACAGTCAGAGAAGTCCACAAATTACCTTCTCAGGACCCAGATGTTGTGGACGCTTTGCGAAAGCAGATTCAGAGATGCCTGTCATTTACCACTGATTTCACCACTGGAGCGCTGATGTCGACATTAGTCATGCGGCGGGAGCACTTCAATAAATCCACGGATCCTGTGAAAATTCCCAGACGCGCCCAAACCTGGGCAGCACTGAGATCACCGTTTTCTGCTGGCAGTGTACTGCGTAGGCTGTCAAAGGAGGAAAGAGAGCATGCAGTCTTGTCTTCTCTTTCGCACAGCCACCACAGAAAGAACCAGAGCCAGACCAGCCAACGGCCGTCCGCACAACAGCAGCCAAACTACACTTCTCAACCCCCAAAAGTCTAGTTTCAGGCAGCAGCAGCCCAGACAACAGCCGAAGGGGCCAACCAGGCAGAACTTCCATAAATCCAGCAAGTCTCAGTCCTCCCAGCAATTTACACAGCGTAGATAGAGGTTTGGTCGTTCTTCCCACTCCCACTGAATCCACTCCAGTGGGAGGACGGCTACTTTACTACTTGCAAGAATTGGCTATCCTGGACCTAACCAACTGGCACAGGAAACTAGTGGAAACCGGCCTCGCTCTGAATTTCGTGTTTCTCCCACCACTCACCATGAGTCCCAAACCGGTACATCTACCGAAGGACAACTCCAGAAGATCGGTACTTCTCACAGAAGTAGAAGCACTTATCTGAAAGCAAGCGTTAGAACAGGTCACAAGCTTATCCCCAGGCTTTTACTCTCACCTGTTCACCGGTCCAAAGAAGTCAGGAGGTTTCCGACCAGTAACGGACCTCAAGGCTCTCAACAGACACACCCCTCAGAGCCTAGAAATTAGTCCGTCTGAGAGAGGAATGAGGATCTAGTGCACTATGGTGCATGACCGTAGCGTTGGTCACATGGTCACAGTGGCGGGAAACACCTTTTTGAATTGTTTAACTCAGCCGTTCACAGCTATTGGAGAAGAAATAGCACTGCTATAGGTCTGTGGGCTATACAGAAGTGTTGATGTGATGTCATGCTGTTATAAGGAGCTCTGGCCAATCCCCTAGCTCACAGAGATAGATCCTATCCCCCATGGGGGAGGACCTTAAATTCAAACAATATTCATCGCAAAAGCATTTTGTGATCCAATAAAGTATCACGATACTGGCATGCAATGCAATACATATCATGATATGTGATTTAATGATTTAATTATGATGTAATTGCAAATCGAAAGTTAGGCCAATAATTAATTTGTATGTAGAATTTTTAAAACCAAAATTTGGACCTGGACAGTACTATCACAGTGTCACAATAGTAATCATGTATTATATTTGTGGTGTGTCGCTGATGACCAGTGATATCTTCTAGAGCTCCTCAAGTCATAAGCTGGGCCCCACTGCGGACTACCCAAGTCATAATTACAGTCATTATTGCTAGACGGCGGCACAAGCTAGCTGCATTAGCGCCACCTATTGATAATCGCGATACGTCGCGACTTTGCCGCAATGATAGTATTGCCAGTTAGTTACTGGAGGCCCACGAGACAGTATTGCGCACTGCTCGTATTTGACAAGTGTATGGTGCTTCGGAGTTAGGTAAAAGAGACAACTCCGACTCCCGACTCCTTTTACCTTAGAACAGCCGACTCCCGACTCCTGACTCCTTGTATTGCAATCGCATAGCGAATAGTAAAAACAAAACTTATTATCTGTATGGTCATATGTCAAGTACATGAAGTACAATACACAATTTTTTATTCTCTAATTAAGTAATAATATGACTCACTGTTTTTATTTGGGAAATGAGATACATAATGCATCTGCTATACTGCCCAGAGAGCCATGCAGTTCTTGTGACCACAGCCAAAAGGTTAAATTTTTGAGGAGTCAGGAGTCGGCAGATTTTTTTCGACAGTGACTCTGACCCAACCAAAACCCTCTGACTCTCCGACGTAGCCTTGGGTCCTATGGAGGGGACGGGACATATGATCATTGAAATTAAGCAAGCATGTTCAGAGACTGCTGGATTTGCTGCGTAAATTTGTTGCCTCTTTGACACGCTGAGCAAAGCATTTGAAATGGCACTGTGATGTACTAATTCATTTAAAACATGCTGACCTTTACAGTCTTCCCGAAGTTCAACTGCCCTTCGCCGGACCAAATGTCAAAATGAGCCCATGTCTTTATGAAATATCATTATGAAATATGTTGTCTTTCGCGGGACTGAATGAAATTTGGCCAGTCAGGTCCGTCGGTCTGGCAGACTTCGGGAAGACTGTCTTAAAAACGAGTCTGATATCAATTCATTTACTCAAAACTTGTCAAAGTGTGTAGCCACAGTGTAGGTAGAAGAAGGCTGGATACCTGTTATTTGTAATCCACTGAATGATTGTGTATCTGTGCAGGAGAGAGCTAAGAAGATGGAGGAGAAGAAACAAAGGGAAGAATATCTTAGGGAATACAACAAACCGCGGGAAGATATGGAATGCACTGACCTCAAGGTAAGTCCCACCAAAAAAAATTGAAATATTCATGCAAGCCATCTCAAGCATGTTGATGGAATCCTGTCAAACAAGTGATTGATATGCATAATTGATTTGTTATTTTCTCCTGGAACTTCAAATAAATTGAGGAAAAAAAGGTTGTCTCTGTGAAAGCAAAATTATTTGTTAGGTACTAAGCACGGGGCTTTTAATCAGGTATCTGTGTGTCAGATTGTCATCATAGCAGAAGGCCGAGGGGCCGTAGGTCGTATGATTAAGTTGCTTAGTACCTAACAAATAATTTTGCTTTCACATTGATTGTGTTGTGCTCTGCTGATGTACGCGCCCGCACTATATAACCACGCGGTGTTAACTTGTCTTCATTTGCCACTGTGCTGCGGTCATATAAACATCGCCTTCAGCTGGATGGCATTTTCATATAATATATTGCCACTCTGAGTTAAATTGCCATCTGAGTTTTAGAAATTGCCATTCTATAGTTTAGTAGTTTGAGTTGAATCAGTTGATCTGTTAACAAGTAAATAACAGGAAGTGTTTTGTTTAGAACAAAAACTCCACTACTTTTTAAAAAATGTTTTGATATTCTCATGCAGAATGCTATTTTGCTTTTGCATGATTCAAACTGACTAAAGTCTGGTTTTATCTCAGGACATGCCAGTTCCGACTGATGTGCAGCTACCTATACCTAACGACTACTTCGGAGAGTTGGTCCATGTTATTGAGTTTCTCAATTGCTTCAGCAGTCTGTTCGATGTCCATGAAGCCTTTCCTGAGGGTATTACTGCTGGTAAGTGTTGATCAGTAGCAACTAATGTCACTTTAACAACATTTATTATCTATTTAGACCATTTTTCCCATTCTGATTTGCCATTTTGTAGTTACAGATACAGATTCTATATTGGGGATTTGTACATATGGAATTTGCTATAACAGCTGTAACAAAAAATTGCATATATAAATTCATTGCCATGCAAACGACCCAAGGATCAGAAAGACCCATGCAGCTGTTGCTTAAACAGGCCTGCCAGGAGTGTAGTTGTAATTCTGTTGAGCTAATAACTGGCTGTATACCTTACAAGTAAGAATCTATATCTGTACCTGTTCTGAGGAGTACAGAGAATTAATGAACTTTTCCAGTTTTTTCAGCTCAGTTGCTTGTTTATTGTCATATGGAAATCATTGAATGAGAAGGTTCTTGTGAAGAATTGGTGAAGTATATATATATGACTTAATCCAACTGTTTGACTGGGATCTTTCCTGTTTTTTTCCCCAGATAATCTTTCAAAAGCTTTAATTGAGACCGAAGTGAATGGACTCTACTACGACATTCTGCGCTTCTTATTGATGGCAATTTTCAATCTGCAAGTTGAAGAAGAGGAAGAGGAGAAGGAACTTAGTCAAGCTAATACCAACATTCAGGAACACCGAAAAGGTAAACCTAATAATCACTTATGTGTGGAAATAAATTGCTTGAGTGATCGACTGCATTCAGGAACAGTGCGCATAAAGAAGCATTAATCCGAGGAACACCCGACATTGAAATGCTAGAATGCAGCCCATGAGCATCATAAGTGCTGGTGTCCTGGTCTGTTTCAGTGCATTTGTTACAAAAACTAATCTGGTAGGTTGCATATTTTTAATTAAAAGATTAACATGTTAAAGGGAACTAACCCCTTGAGCACTTTACCTCTCAGATATTAGCTTGGGTCCATAGAAACACATCCACGCTATGCATAATTTGTATATATGCACTGGTAATGAAATATCCTGCATATATTAGCTCCATGTTGTGAACTACGGAGGCTGCCATTTTCGACTTTTCCGGGTGTTTTACTCTTCCCGGAAATACGTCACAGTTGTATTACAGGTCTCAGCCAATGAGAGATAAGTATTCTACAGGCTGGCTTTGCATTCCAACCAACAAGTTTCACAAAGTGGTGTTAATTGCACTTGAGCTTTTGTTAGGGCAGGTCAGGGGTCTTAGTGAGTGTTGACCAAGTAAATTGCCATTGAGCAATTTGAGACATGCAATTATATTTGGGGTATCAATAAGCCAGCTATGTAATACAACTGCAGAACATTCAGAGACTGAGTACTAATTAAATTTATATTGTAATTTTGAGCAGTCTAGGTACATTGTATTATATTTCAACATTGAACATGTATTATGTAAATCTATCTATAATAATAATAATAATAGTTTATCTACCTAGCTATCTAGCTATCTACCTTTTTATTTTTATTATGTATATTACTTTATTGACGATTAATATATCAAAGAGATACACCTGTCATTCAAACAGAACAAAATAAAATATTAACTAGGCCTAATGGCTAAATATTTGTAAGTGAAGGTGTGAAGCTAAAAAAAAGAGGTGAATTGGACACAGTTCTGAAGTTTCTGATAATTTCTTTTCTTTTGCACTGGTATAAAGGTCTTGAATTTCTGGACAGATTCCTATTACAATGTTGCATACAGCATATAGACATGGATGATTTAAAGTGAATTAAGAGAATGTCATTTAAACTGCACCCTTCCCTGACGTTGGATATGCTTTCTTTTAATTACACACTGCCCCTGAAGCTGCTAATGTAACATATTAAGCATAATTCAAAGGGGGCAGCATGGGCTGCCCCCTTTGTATGCGACGGTCGTGGGAAGCAGTTGCAAACCCCACGTATCCGCTTTTACAACTAGGTCGGCGGCAAATTTGAAAACGTATGTTAAGTCAATGAGCACGAAAACACCCTGCGTGTGTGACGCGATTCAGGCCAGAGAAATGACTCTACACACTTGCCGTTTCGTCAGCTGCCACGCAACTTCTTTCTTCAGAGCTGTATAGTTTTTGGTAGCATTTCGTCGAGTGGAACTTAGTGCAAATCGCCGGTAAAAAGATGCATTTTTCACGCTGTGCCTCTCCGATGAACAAGATGGCGAACTCCAACGGAAATAACCGAAGTTTGTTGTATGGCTTCGTGCATCTTCGGGCGAGAGGCCCCTGGCGGGGAATTCTTGCAGTGTCTTACCTTTCATTGGTCGTTCAATTGTGAAAACCCACCGGGGGCCTCTTTCCTTATTTTTTTAAAAATTCGCGCATGCGCAGTGACACATCTACACGGCTATGTAGGTCACCGCTACACAGAACCTAATGCCCGCAAAAATTTCCGCAGAACACGGCGAATTTTGCGGTTTCGAGAGGTAGTGGATACCGTAATTGTTCAGAAAGGTTATTCTTTGATGTTCTGGCTTTCATTTAATGTATACTTTGAGAAATTTGATCAACTTTTGACGAAGTTATGCGCCCCGGTCGTCGTGGGTAGCAAGAGTTCGCTTTGATACTGTCAAACTGTCAAGTGTCAACAAACATCGTAACGCTTGTTCCTCGCAATATTTCCAGGGCAAATACACCTCTAATTACCGTTTCTCTTCACAAATGAATTCTCTGACATTCTGGCTTTCATTTAATGTATAACTTGAGATTGATCAATTTTAGACGAAGTTATGCGCGGTTCGGTCGTCGTGGGAAATTAGCGTGTGCAACGAAGCAGAACGATCGCGAATGGCAATTAGTGACCTGATTTATTGAAACTGTCAATCCACCAAAAATGAATTGCCATTAGATAACTATTGGTTCAATAGCAATTGAGACGGTTCATGCCAGTATTCTTTGAGCTGTCAAGAATTGCAATTACCACAGGCCACCAAAAATTCTTTCTAGTCGATTCGCCACTGCGCGATTCTTCCTAGCCAAAAATGGTCGATTTGTCACTCGAAAAAAGTCTGTTCGTCACCCGAAACTAGTCGATTCGTCACCTGAATTTGGTTCACTCGTATTTTTAAAAAATATTATATAATTGCAGGCACAGGCCGTCTTCAGCCTTACTCTTATTAACCATCAGTTTTATTAACAATATAAAAATTAAAATGCACAATTTAATCAGCCATTTATAGATATAGAGCTATACAGCTTAGACTAGATGCAATTTACACTGAGTAGTGAGTGATTTATATCAATATCCACAATTGAATTAAGATTACAATAGGATAATACTGAACAGGAAAAAAAGTTTAGAACAAGCCTTTGTGATTCTCCACGACTTTATTGAAATTATTATGCATCATTTGATAGTTAGTCCATCAGGCATCACATGCTTATAAATAAAGTGGTGTTAGATATTTATTTTTCGCTCGTACATATAGCAATAATGTAATTCAGCACTTTTAAATGCGGGTGACGAACCAGGTGACGAATCGACCAGTTTCGGGTGACGAACAGACTTTTTTGTCATTTAATTGTTTTTATTAAATTGGACATTGAGTGAATGCATAATTTTTAGAGTTGCTTGTGATATATAGAGTGGATTGATCGAAATTAAATTCATGAATGCACATGCACAGTGCTTTAAATAAGTTTGCAGAAGAAAAAACTTGTTTTATTTTAAACAAGTAGGTGTAAATAGCATTCTATATATGATTAGTTATAAGGATATGCTATTTCTTAGCGGCGATGGGGGGGGGGGGGGGGATAAGGGCAGATAGGGTATTATTTGGCAGCCGAACGCCCCTTGGAAACCCGCGGCATAGCCGAATACTCATTTCTTAGACCGAATGGCCCCAGAACCGGGTCCGTTCGGCCTCAATGCTAATGTATAGGGAGCCAAACCGACTTCTTTCGTAGACTGAACCGTCTCAGTTAAACGAGTCCTTTCGTCCGGGCCGAACTGGCCGAAGGTCGAATCGACTAGCATTCGTCATGGTTACTGAACGTTCGCTTTGATAATGTCAGCTGTCAAATGCTACGGACGTTGAACATGTATACAATAGTCCTCCAGCCCCCTTTGTTGCACATCTTATGTGCTCTAGTTACAGTATTCAAATTATATTCTCAGCAAAATTATATTCAGAAATATATTGATACTAACTATAAGCTTAATAATAATATACACCTAATCTTAAAGTGATAACATCTTGCATATTATGCCTATAATGATTATCTTATATTAAATAACTTTGTCTTTAAACTCCTCCCATACTTGGGGAAAACATCTTACGATTATATCTAAAGAGGCTTCAGATAATAGAAGCAGGGTTATTTGCCCAAGTATGCAAATATACATATTCATAGATCTATACAAATTGCTCACTGCAACCAATGCCAGTTGTGCTGTATTTCTAAAAAGTGCAATTAACACCTTACTGTGTTACCTTTTATGTTGTTATCTGTTCTTGTCATTATAATTGCAATGAACAATGAAACGGATTGCAATCTGCAGGATCATGGATTGATACATGTAGCCTAACTCTGCATTCAGTACATAGGACATGAGTGACGTCACTAGCTTGCATGCCGTGTGCAATAATGGCGGCGCCCAGCGTTTTGGCTGGTGGTGAAAATGGCACTTTTAATTTGCTTAAAACATTACTAAACTCAACTTTTAAACAGACTTTTTCACTGCAATATATTTTTATATATCTAATTGATCTTTTAAAATTAAAACACAATTTTCCATTAGTCCCCCTTTCAGATGGTGTCGATCAAAAATCTTTAAACTGCCATCACAAGTAGTATGGAACACATTATTAAATGCATTATGTGTAAAAAGTAGGTTGTTGATTTTTTTTCCAGTGCTAACTCAGAACATCCTGGATGGCAAAGATGCTACATCTAAAGACTTCATGCAGGCAGCCACTGCAGCATCGATGTGGTCTCAACTCAGTTACAGTGAGTTGAATATCAAAAACAGTGTCAAATTTAGCAGAATATGCATTGTTTTTTAATGCCATATCTGTTATTTTTTAGTGTCATATTATTGTATTTAGTGTTTAAATACATGTCTCCATTTGCAGGCTGTCCATTGAATAAACTCCAGATGGACCCATTCACGATTACGGAAATTATACGGCTACATATTGTCTCATCTGGTGCTGAAGCTAGCGAAGAGAACCTGCGATTCCGTTATCAGCAGCGTGGAGGCTACACGTCTTTAGATGATGCAGGTCTTGAATTCAGACGACAAGAACCACAGCTTGTAAAGGATCTTTTCCATTTGACCATATTTGATCTGTCTCCAGGTAATATTATTGTTTCTAATGAAGTATTATGTTTCTTTATAGTTATTGACTTAGTAAGAAAATTCTGTCTATCCTCTTGAACAATGTTGAAGACAATGCTCAATATTTTGATTATCTTTGTTCATCTATATTACAGAGGATAAGCTCAAAATCCTTGGTGCTTTAGTCAATCAGCTGTTGACATTTATGGCGTGCCGAGATTATATTGAAGATAATTATGAGAAGATTCGCCAGATTCGCCACGAGTTGAAAGTGGTTCAGGCAACAGAATTGAGAAGAGAAAAGGATGAAACTGCTTTCTGGTAATTGCAATTGGGATACTAGATGCAGTGCAGCTGAATTGTGACTCCTGAAAATGTTTATACAGTTCTGTGAACAAAATTTAAATGCTGTTTTCAGGTATCGTAAAAAACTAGAAGACAAAGCAAAGGAAAGGGAGGCTGAGGCTGAAAGGAAAGAAAAGAAAAAGAAAGAAAGAGAGGAAAGAGTGAAGATCGATGAAATGAGGAAAAGGTATGGACAAATTTAATGTGGGAATAAGATTAAACTGTTTTTGCAGATTAGTGGAATAGAGATTCTTATGAATTTGTTAATTGTCGTGACTCGTATTTGCTGTAAGAACCCAGATAAGATCAGAATTTCATTGGGTTGATTGAGCTCCTTTTTATTGCAGGGCTAAGATTGAGAAGAAAGATTTACAAGCTCTGTTACAAGAGGAGGGTCTGACGGAGCTGGTTGCTCGCTTGGATGAAGATGCGAAGATAGCTGACGAGGAGCAGAAGCAAAAGGAAGTAGAAAAGGAGAAAGAAGATGAAGATGACACAAAAATACCTCCCGAGAGACGGAGTGCTAGGCAGCATCAAAGGAAGGTTGATGGGAAGAAGAAGTTGTTGGAATTAGATGATATTCCCACGGAAAACATAGAGTGGGACAAGGTGACGCCAGAAGAAAAGGCCGAGTGGAAGGCAGCATATCAAGCAAAGGAGGAAGAGATGTTGGAGCAGATTCAAGAAATGGTGCACTCCTACGCAGTCACTCCCATTGGAAGAGATCGTACATTCAGAAGGTACTGGGTGTTTCAAAGCATCCCAGGTCTCTTTGTTGAGAATTTTGAGGAGTTCCTGCCTGAAGATTACTTGCAACCTGCCGAGCAGCAGATCGGTGGCAACAAGACTTTCCACAGTCAGCATCTGCCCCTCAAAAGCACTGGGTTGAACGAAAGTGCTGAAGGCAAGAGCACAAGCAGCGACAAAGAAAACATAGACCTCACAGGCGAGTCAGGGAATGAAAAAGACTCTAATGATCTCAGGGAGAATGGGGCCATGGAAGTGGATGAGAAGCCAAAAGTGAACATGACAAATGTTTTGGACCAAGTCAGCCAGTTCAATTCATTAAGATGGTCATTCTTCCACACCCAGGAGCAGTTTGATGCACTAATTGACTCCCTCAACCCAAGAGGGATCAGAGAAGGACCTTTACGCAGCGCTCTCTTCAATCAGAAGCGACTGCTATCACAGCAGCTACAACAGTGCCCTGTGAAGGTACTGCATGTGAGTGCTGATGATCAAGACAACAGAAAGAGTGACAAGTTCCAGAAAGTAAAGTCACGTAGTCGTCAGGGTGTGGTGAAGGGTGACTCTGCTGAGGAACTTCTGGAATTGAATTTGCGGGAAATGCTGCTTGACATCGAGGACCGAGCGTATACTGGAAGTTTGGGAATAATGAAGGTAATGATTAGTATTCTATAATGAAATTAAATGCATTTGAATTTTAATTGCGCAAACTTTTCTCAGCTGAAACACTGATTTGCATCACTGCTTGCATTTGCTTGCATTACAGATTAAAAATAGAGAAGCATGGAGGAATGCCATTGAACAAGGAAGCTACGATCCTCAGTGTGATAATCTGTATTGGAGTGACAAATCGATTGATGTAAAGAAAGAACATACTCAGGATGATGAGAGGTAAACCATATTTTCGACAGCATAAGTGTCTCTTCATTGTTACAAGATTTAACGTACGCTATATACATATTCAATATCAGAAAAATTAACTACAGCATAAACATTGATCAGGAAGTATAAATTTAGATATGATAATTTTGAATTACAGCATGGAAGTTGATCAGGACGATGAAGAAAAGGCAAAGTCCCGCAGGGGACAAGTTGTCAATGATCTTGCCCGAGCCCTGCTCCAAATTGAACAGGGTGTTGACCAGAAATACCTCAGCCCACCACTTGGTAGGTTGTCTAGGACTACATCGCTTTATATGGACAACCTGAAATACACAAATTCCCTGTAAAAATACACAAACTATGGACTGTAAAGCAATTAATTAAGATTAAATTGACTCGTTTAAGATTAAATTGACTTGTTTAAAAGTAATACATTATGGTGATAAAATGTTATCATTCTCATGACATACAAAATGATGTATCATATTCTTATTTGAGTAAAGTGGGTTATTTCCTTTAGTGAATGGTATGATTTATCTCCTAAGTAAGTAAAATGTTTTGCAGGCGAAGATGAAGATACCAAGAAAGCTAAACAACAGGCAGCTCTCGAGGCAGCATTCAAGAAACTAACACCAAAGAAAAAGAAGGAAAATGACGACAATGAGAGTGGTAGACATTTTCTTCTTTTTTTGGTTGTGCTGCATTTGCCTAAATAATTGCTATATTTTTGGCTGTGTTGTTGGAGACTTATCGCGTATAATTATACTTTGGATGAGTCGTTCCACCAAATGGAATGAGAACACACCAAAACTTTGAAGATGATATTATTCTGGTAATGTGTGGTTTATTTCCGGCAAGCACACTCCCCAAATTCTAATTTTAAGTATTTCAATTCATTATTAGACAGCTCAGAATCCACCAATTCAATGTGAAAACCGACAACTTGACCTATTATTAAAATGATGCCGACGCAGCACTGCCTGTCGTCACCTCAAAGCCAAGCGACTTGATTATGTACATATGTATGTTTTGCTCATTTACCCACCAAAATTAAATTAATCAATTTCTCTTAAAGTTTATAGGCCGGCGTATGGTATTAAATATCTAACAATGAAATTACAGAATAATTAGATGTTTATGTGTGAGTTTACGCAAATCTTGTTCTGAAAAGGAGGCAATTCAGAAAAATTGTCTAAACTCATATTTTTAGGAGAAGATTTTTGAAGTCAATACACAGCCTATTGGCTACATGGTTTAACCAATTATATTACTTAACTAGGTAAACTAGCAAAAAATGTCCATAATTAGGTCGCTGGGCTTATAGGTGACGGCGCACAGTGTGATTGCAAGCCAAGAATGTACTGACATTTCAACATTTAGTTAGGATGACCTGTCTTAATACATCAAATGATTACAGACCTAGGGAGAAACAGAAAGTTCAATTTATTCCTACCACAGATGTATTTTAAAATTTCGACATAGAAACATGAAATTTATTTCAGTTAACTTTTAATTTTGCATTCTCAAATGTGCTTTGAACCTTCAATTCAAACATCAGTTCTTAAATCAAACTTGTGTATTTTCAGATGATGAAGAATCACCTCCAGAGTTTAAGTCATCAAAAGAGAGATGGGAAGAGGCTCTAATGGCTGCCACCAACCTCTCTCAGCTATTCCTTCATTTGGCAGTCCTGGAGAATAGCATCACTTGGGGAAAATCTACTTTGAATGCTCGCTGCCGAATCTGCCGTCGCAAAGGTGATGCTGAGAAGATGTTGCTGTGTGATGCTTGTGACAGGGGACACCACATGTACTGTCTTAAACCTCAGGTCAAGGTAAGTGTGATATCTGATGCATGGCTGTTTCGTTTTTATTGATGAGAGGGTTAGTCTGACACTTTTTAAACTTTTAGCTTTTATGATCAACGAATACAGTGAGAAATATGCGGACAGAACATTAATGGAAAGCTCACAATGTTATTTAATACAAAATTTTAGTTAATTTGGAATTTTTGACTGACCTTGCCCAAACAAATTGCCCTGACAAGATCCGAGGAGCTAAAGATCACATTAGTGTGGCTTTAAGTTGAAATATTATGTTGTTAAATAAATATTTATCTATATATAAATGTGGACTATTTTGATAGACCAGGAAAAAGAAGATGTTTGGCTTTGTTCTAATTAGACTTTTTTCGGTTTTGCAAGGTTTGTTCGAGGTTTAATGAATTAGTCTAAATTTAATATTGTTTTATTTTTAGAAAATCCCAGAGGGTGACTGGTTTTGTCCAGGTTGTCGTCCGAAGGACATCATGAGAACACCACGCAAAGCCCGACGACAGTCATCACTCCGAGATGTCAATGAAAGTAGCGATGAAGAGGAGGAGGAAGAGGATGAAGATGAAGAACAGCATGCTGGCAGTGAGGAGGACAGTGATGAGGATGAAGATGAGGAAGATGAGGATGAAGATGAGGATGATGATGAGGAGGAGGATGATGAAGAAAATGAAAATGAGAGGTGAGCATGATCAGTTTAGATGTTAAATTTTCTTCAGCAGGTTTGGTAAATTTTGTTGTTGAGGGTTTAAATAAGAAATATTACAGTGTCAGTTGTAATCATTGTGTAATTGTAAATAATTTATTTGTACAAATACCTGTGTAATGTGGAACAATGATAGTCTCACTCTGTATAAACAAAATTAAAAGTACAATAAGTGTGTATAAACATCTTAAAATACAGATCATTCATATAGAATTATGGGAGACCAACCAATCCATAGCAAATTAAAAACAAACTAAAAGCATACAAAAATTTTTTTTAAACGGTATAGATGAATGAACTTACATTAAAAACTTTGTATAAGCTACACAGAACTAGTCCAGTTTTTTTTCTGTAATATGATTATGGGGATGTAACATCGGTTTAAATGGTATTTATTTGCCAGATTTAGCAATGATTGCTTGTCAATTTTCTAGTGAGGAAGATGGAGATCAGGAAGAAGATGAGAATTCCCCGATGCCAACCAAGGTCAAACTTGGCGTTAGAGGTTAGTTTAAGAACTTTCACATTTTTTTAGCTTTAAACACTCAGATATGGGACACCTGGAACACAAAACTGACATAATTGTGGTGTCTTTTGCAGGAAAGAAAAAAATCAGTTCCGGACGTTCCACGCCCAACATTCCAAGTGGCAGGTCAAGTCGGAATGCCACCCCTCGTGAAAACACTCCGGAAGACAGTCGTCCTGGCAACCGTGCTCGCCAGCGGTTGGTCATGACAATTGACAAGAAGGAGAAACCAGCAGATAAGGGTCGGAAGAGTACTGAGAGTGGAACCAAAAGAAGTCGTGCCAGTTTAGAGACGAGCACTCGCTCAAGGTCGTCCAGTCGTGCTGCATCTAGAAATGCCTCAAGAGCATCGTCACCCACCCAGACTACGAAAGGGAAAAAAGTCACCCCCAAAGGAGGAGCTGCAGCCTCTAAGATCACACCAAAAGGTGGCTCAGCTAAAGGTGGATCTTCGAAGAAAGCCACGCCGAAGGGTGGTGCTCAGACAACTCCAAAAGGTCGTGGACAAGAACAACCATCATCGGCAGGTGACCGTAGCAGAAAGAGGAAAGCAGATGCTAGTGCAGGTAAAATACATTTCGGCATTGAAACACTGACTTTTTTTGGGTTTATCCAAGATGTGCAAGTTTTGATTTGACAGTTACTCTTGCCAGCCAATTTATTATTTTTTTAATATCAGTTGTATAAAAAAACTATTCGTACAATTGTTGGAGAAGATCAGCATTTGCCAGTGCATCCACTTTCAATGGCTACAAACTTCGAGAATATGACCATACAGTACAAAAATTGTATGAAGTATAAAATCAGGAGATCTGGTTATTGGTAATTTACTCATAAATTAGACTATTTCAATTTAGTGAATTTTATCCTGGGCTGTATCAGTGCATGATCCTGAGTGAGAATTGCAATTACTCCCTTTAATTTTGGCAGATATAGCATGTTTCAGAATAGGGGAATAAATGTTCAGAATCAAATTCTTTATATTATGCATGGTCTTTGCGTGTGAACTCTGTTGGCAAAATGCTAGACGAGATTAAGACTACGTGCACTGTTTTCATTGCAGATGGAGATGATGATGAACCAACTTCAAAGGCTGGAAAAGTGAGAGGAGGAGAGGATGGAGCTCACCTGAAGCAGTGTGAAGGTCTGGTAGCTTTCTTGATGAAAGACAAGAATTCCTGGCCCTTTATTAAACCTGTTACACGCAGAGATGTAAGTATAGTGATTATAGTGATTACGATTGGTGTGCTGATGCTAAGAGTGCAAATAATAGTCTATGAGGTGTTCATGACTTGGTGATATTGTACTTATGCATTTTGAGTTAAGGTTAAATTTGTAAAAATTTATAAATGTGTGTTGTTTCCTTACAGGCTCCAGATTACTTTGAGATTATCAAAAAGCCGATGGACTTCTCTACAATCAAAGCAAAAATCAACAGGTTTGATTACACCAGTGCTACTGAAATACTAGAGGACATTCGACTGGTATTTACCAATTGTGAAAGGTATAATGAAACGGGTACTGACGAGTATGCAGCAGGGCAGCGCTTGTGTATGCTGTTTGTGCGAAGAGTCCGAGAATTGAAGCTTGACACCTTGCTCGCAGCTAAAGCATTGCAGAATGGAGGGTCCCCACAGGCCAAGAGCACCAGTCGCCGAAGCTCTCAGGGTCGAGCAGGAAATATTCCTGCAGCCAAAGAAACCAAAAAAGCAGCGGCCAGTAATCCCAGACATACACGACGTAACTCAAGAAGATCTACATGAATCACGCAAAAAAGAGCAATAAGATGACTCATTAAACGCAGTTCTACACAAATCATTGCATAGTCATCATTTATTGCCTCTGGGATTATACCGTGATGTAGAAACAGCTTATGCTCTAGTTGCTAAAAAGACAAAACAAATGTAGTTCGATTAGGTTTATGTTCCTTTGTGTCATAACATTTTATATTTATTTTTTATAGTGAATCAGTATGTTATGTGTTAATGTCTAGTGCTTGTATAGTATAATATGTACATATGGTACGATTGTGAAATATATAGTTATTCATCATTTTTATAGCAAATCGGTGCATTTTGTAATTGCCAGTGTTGGTATGTTGTTGAGATTTTTGAGCTTTTGATAGAAGTGGTTTAGGGATTGTGTCGCTCTAATGAGTGTACTTACAGTTTTGTAATTTGTTAATGTTATAAAGTAATGCGAATGGTGGTCTCAACCGGACTTCTTCTTTTTGAAGTTGGAATAAATTAATTGTTCTCAAGTTATTGTCTAGTTACGTGATGAGCGTCAAATCTGAGAAAGCTGTTTTTGTAATGCTCAAATCAATGCTCAACATCTGTCTTCATTGTTGGAAAAAATAGTGAGCCTCAAAGGCATATAGTGTTAAGTTTTATCTAGAATATATAATTGGATTCTAAGAATTAAGAATTTGTCAGTAGAATATGTTTAAAACTGCATTGAGAAGACTGATTCTATCTTAATTATGAAGGGTTTAAAAATTTAGTTATGTTAAAAAAAAGTTTGTATTAGTAATTAGTGTAATGTTTTAGTGTATGAACAATAATGTAGTCACACTTATAAACCTGTGAGGTTCTGTTCTCCTACATTGGCTTAATTGCATAAATCTGACAACACACAAGTGGTACTTACTCGGTAAATGTTTCAAAATTGAGGCTTTTATGAATGCAGAGAAAGTGTAACGTGAATTCTCTTTATTGCAGCTGAATACAGTTACGTGTAGAAATTTATATTTTAATATATATTTAATAGCCCCCTGCAATGTTTGCATGCCTTGTAAAAATGGCTACAGAAATAAACAAGAAGTTGTGAATTATTGTTGTGTGTTTTTTTTTGCCAGTTGTGTTCTTGTTGAACTGCCGTTCCTTGGTATTGTACTTCAGTTTTAAAACACTTGTCCTTACAGTGTGTGAATATCATCTAACATTGCTTACTTGGTCTACATTAGTCTTAATGCTGTGTTAATTTCAATATATAGTTCTTCAAATTAAAGTTAACACGAAATAGCGAAGGCTTTGATGAATGGGAGCTGGTAGCTAGCTGTCAATGGTTGGTGGGTCACCTGACCAATACAAATTTCCTAAAGTATTATATTTCGGCTGCATTGATATGCTCAACTAAGCAGAAATGTGCAACTGAATGTGAATAAGTTCTTCCATAAATTCAGGTGCCTCATCGTTACGATGCCAAGGTGTCACTTATTGTCCCTAGGGTGTGTCCTATCCTTGATGAAATTTCAAACACTAAACTTCGGTCTGTTCTCCATGCCAAAATACACCAGCATATTTTAATGGAAATGGATTCGAAACTTCAGGATCAGTCAATATTAAATTATGATAAATACTATAATAAAACTCCACCACTGTGGTTGGGTTTTATTTATATCCCACACATTTACAGATGTTTTTAGCTGAGAAAACTAAGAAATGTTTTGACCAAATTCTTGTACTTTTCATATTGATATTCCTACACAAACTGAGGTTCTAATCTAATTAATATTCATAAACATCTCAGCAGCCAATCACAGAAGAGAACCAAGCACACAGACATCACAACTTATCCCATTCAAAAGTTTGAAGGCTTTTAGCAGAAAAAAAGGCATTTGATAGATTGTGTTTGTTATAGAAACCTGGGTTTTGTTTATGTAGAAATATGTATTTCATCATTTATTGAGAAAAATATGAGTATTTTAGTCAGAATCATGGTTCAGTGCAACCAGATTCATCAGTGACGCCACTGCATTTGGTCTCCATGGCAACAATGCTGAATGCCTATCTTTGAGTTTGGGCGGGGGCCTAGCTCAGAGGTAGCGCTCTGGGCTTCCAACCGCTGGGTCCCGGGTTCGATTCACGGTCGAGCCTAAGTTGGATGACCGTTTCTTTCTTCGTCTCATTGCCATGGTCTCTGCCTGTCCTAATTAGCCCAACTGGTGCAGAAATACAGGACGTAAAGCCCTAATCACACGCACACACTATCTTTGAGTTTAACAGACAGTGTCGCCGGTACGGATAAACAACAAATTATATATATGTAATGTTAGTATATTTGAAACGAGGAGAGATTCAGCTTCATGCCAGTCTTTCTTTGGTCAAAATCGGACAAGAATTGGCGAAGTTGTGGCCATGGCATGTTCAATGTTGTGGATGTCAGTCTATTTGAGATCAACAGATTGTTTTGTCGGTAAAAACGAGTCGCCGATACCAATATTCTATGACATATATAAGGAACTGTTAGCAGATTTAAAGAGAAGAGAAATTGAGCTTCAAGCCAATTTTATTTGGTCAAAATTGGTCAAGAATTGACGAAGTAATGGCCATTTTCCAGATTTAATGGGCAAAGTGAAAGTGAAAGTGCTTTGAACTGCAGTCTCGTCCAGACATGACCAATGTCGCTACGGACAACTTTTAGTTTTCAAAATTACTTTTAAATAGCAAATTTACTTCAAACCTATTTGTGTTCATTAATAGTAGTCTATATAATAGGCGAAGCTGTGATTTTTGGGTGAAAGTGAAAATGAAAGTGAAACTGATCAACCTAAAGTAGTCCGTCCAATATGTAAATCAGGGATGGTAGAACACAGTTTATTATAATTAGGGATGGTGGATCATAAAATATACCACATGAGTTGTTCCTAATAGGTTTTATATGAGGAACACAGCCAAGTGTGGGGTATTACGGAATAACTTGTATATGAGCTTTTTTATTTAACAAGAAAGACCTCAAGGAATGTCTGCCCTACTCTGACAAAGGCATTGCTTAAACATGGCAACTTTGCAGGAGAGGCCAAAAACGTCCTGCAACTATTGTCATTAATCCTCATCAAGGAAATTTTAGAGAATAAAAAGAGGACATGAGGCAATTGTTCAATAGAGTATTCCCTGTCAGATAACAATTTATGCTAAAGCAGTGGGTGATTTTGCGTACAGTTGTAATTACTTAAGTCCTGTCACAGTAATGTAAAGGACCAGTTGGCATTTTACGTTCGCTAAAGGCATTACTGCAGGTTATGTCAGATTTTTTGTAAGTCTTTATATAAATCAAATTCAAAAGAAACATCAGATCTTTTGAGGGGTAGTGTAAGACACCCCTAAGTAGAAAACACAAAACAATGGCATGGTCTCTTTCAGGAGTGTTTAATCAATGATTCTGAGGCAATAAACAACAAAAAACTGTGCTAGCCATGTCACAACAACAGAAAGTTCAACAAGAGGTAGTGAAACGAAGTTCACACATCAACACATGTCAACAAGAAAACGAAAAAAGTCAACAAGGATGGCCAAAAAAGCCACAGTCACTACAGGCATGGTCCTCAATACCGTGTGTGTCCTCCGCGGGCCCTTGCACATGCAACACACCTTCTGCGCATGCTCTGCACCAGGTTTCGGATGGTCTGTTGTGGAAGCCTATCCCATTCCTCCTGCAGTGCTTGGATCAGCATCTGGTCGCTGGCTGCCTCCTCCTTGCAGAAACACATCTGCCAAGCTCATCCCACAGTAGCCAGAACCGACCTACATTGCATTAGATGCGATGTAGGGTCGGAACGCGTTGTATGGGATTTCTTTGATGTTGACATTTACGACACATATTTCTCCATAAACATGTCAGCATACCTTATTTCGTCGTGATGCACAGGAGTTAACTATCAACTTGTATTCATATTTCACTGAAAAAGCCAGTGGAATTATCCTTTTCAAGAGCGTTTTCAAATTCACGTTTGCTAGTTCATGCTTTTTGTGGTAAATATACACAAGAGGGCGCATCAGTGCGATTCGGTGCTGATAACTCTTTATACAGACTGCTTTTCGTTCACTCGGAATCTGACAGTAAAATGCCCAAGAAGTACATCAACAAGCACCAAAAACTCTGTTAATAATTCACTAAACTTTCGCCATTGCAACGCCCCCAGCAGTCACAGAAATGAGGACTGGTCAGCACTATTCTGTGTGCCACTAGGGGCGTTGAAACGTCGCCAGAGCCCTCTTGTGAGTTTTTCGGAACTAGGCGGCCATGCTTCAAGCTTTGTTTACCGAAATGTGAATTCGAAAATGGCACAGAAATCGATTAATATTGGAAGAAATCAACCATATCTGAGCGCGACACAATAGAAAAAAGGTATGTCTAACGCTACAGTGGGTGTATGTTGTGTGACAAACGTTTACTAAAAGGCTATTTCCCACTCAAGCCAAAAAGTCAATATTTTTTCATCCAGGACCTTGTAACCCTGTCCTGTGGACAGGGGACTTGTAGCTAATCCCACAGCTGCTCAATGGGGTTGAGGTCCGGGGAGTAAGGCATCCACTGCATCACCTGAATGCCTTGTGTCTGGAGGAAGTTGGTGGTCAACCTTGCTGCATGGGGCCTGGCATTATTATCCTGCTGGAAGATGTCAATTTCTGGATGGGCCTCCATAAACGGTACCAGGTGGGGTTCCAGGACCTCATTGACATACCGTTGTGCATTCAGGTTACCCTCAACCACAACCAAGGGTGTCCTATTGCGAGCGGTGATCCCTGCCCAGACCATCACACCTGGTCCTCCCCAACGGTTGAACTCACGAATGCAGCATCAGGCAAATCGCTCACCTATTCTGCGCCATACTCTTTCTCGGCCATCAGCAGTGGTGAGGCAAAAGCAAGACTCGTCACTAAAAACCACACTGGCCCACTGCTGCCGTGTCCACCACTGATGTTCCCGGCACCATCTTAGTCGGTTGCGTCTGTGGATCCTGGTCAGCACTGGACCTCTGCAGGGGCGCCTTGCATGCATTCCCCGGCCTCTGAGTCTTCTTCGCACAGTTGATGCACTAATTCTCCGGTTATGACGACCATGTGTGCTGGCTGCAGTCTCAGTGGCACGGCGAAACCGGTCATGCAGGTGCTGCAGCACTATCCATCTGTCCTGGGGTTTTGGGGTGGTTACCCTAGGTCTTCCTGACCTTGGACGGTCATTAACAGTTGCTGTGTCAGCATAACGTCTGGCTAAATTGGAGATTGCAGGCTGTGAGCATCCAAGATGCCTGGCAACAGCACGCTGACGCATGCCAGCTTGAAGCATCCCTATTGCCCTGGCCCGGGGGCGGGGGCCTAGCTCAGAGGTAGCGCTCTGGGCTTCCAACCGCTGGGTCCCGGGTTCGATTCCTGGTCGAGCCTAAGTTGGATGGCTGTTTCATCCTTCGTCTCATTGCCATGGTCTCTGCCTGTCCTAATTAGCCAATCAGGTGCAGAAATACAGGACGTAAAGCCCTAATCCACCCACCCACCCACCATTGCCCTGGCCTGCTGCTCGGGCGTCAACCGCGGCATCTGAGTTTTCTGTGCGTATTCTCAACCAGGAGTCTTTAGAGAATCACCAAACAGGATTTGATTGAATTTGGGTCATTAGACCTTAAGGACTTAATCAAAAAGGTCATTAGAGCAAACTGTTTGGCTGAAATCATTGAAGCGTGACAAAGGTGGTCAAGCATTTGAACTGGCATCCTCCCAAGTAGAAAATATCCAAAAAACCAACTTGATAATTTTTTTTTTACTTTGAGTTTACATCTCTGAAAGAGAAGCCATTTGTATGTAAAATATAGATATTTGATTTACATTGTATATACACTGTATTTATGGGATGTTGTGATCTAGTGGTTAAGGTGTTTATCTGCTATCTGAGGTTATGGATTAAACCCCCTCTCAGGTGTAATGGGTAATTGGCATTAGGCACCCACAGTGATGGCACTGGTGTGAGCTCATAAGCCCCTGCGGTTAACCCCGTGAATATTCCAAAGAGAGTAAGGATGTAATTGTAAGGTCGGTTGAGCCTCTGTTGATTTACATAGGGTCACCAGGATGGACAGAAATTACAAGAAACAAAAACAATATGGTTCACGCATTAGTTTATTAAAGTCAGGTGAAGTTGGCTCCCCGAATCTGGTTCCCTCACAGCTCTCTGAAAACGTGAAGTTAGCTCCCTCGCAGCTCCCTCGCAGCTCCCTCGCAGCTCCCTCACAGCTCCCTCACAGCCGGGGGCCAGTCAAAGCTGCATGGGTAACTGCAGATACCTGATACTAGTGCAGTTACTTGATCCTTGACAATGAAGAAGGAAACTATGCTTTCTTATGATGAGCTGAAAAAATAGTCTGTTGAGATAAGGTCAACGCTATTCTTTGCTCGAGTAACTGCAGACGCCGGCTAAGCTTTGCCTCACATGTAATAAGTCAATGGAATTTAATGATTAGCTAATTTCATCAGGTACAGCATATAATGTGAGGGATGAGGCTAGTTTAATTTACTTTTACTCAACAAGTTTGTATTAAGTGACCTAGAAATACATTGCCCGGTATCTCAAGCAATGACAAATTGATCTGCATGGTGCTCCGTTCAGGGAGCCAACTTTCCCAGGTGCAGCATATGCGAAGTTAGCTCCCTGGTTCCAGTTCCCTCACAGCTCCCTGGCAGCTCCCTGGGCCAAAGTGACATTTCCTCAAATGTAATGAAAAGCAATGAAAATTGACATTTCCTCAAATTTGCAATAAGCTGTATCTCAGCAATGGTTAGCTGTATCATGCTAAAATTGGTCATGCATTATGTCCCAGGCTACTATTTTCAGGAAATGTCACATCAGTCAGCTAGGTGTACTGAAGTCTGGTAGCTAAATAATCTTATATATTCAATTTAGACATTTTTTCAGGATTTATTTCTACCATGAAGCCTTTTGAGCAAGACAGAATTTTTTACACCATAAACTATCCTATGTGTGGTCTATCTATGAAAAAAATTTCAAGATCCTGAGTACCTGCCATTTCGAAAAATTTGGTCCAGCATATGGGAAGTTGGATCTCTGGCTTCAGCTCCCTGGCAGCTCCCTGAGAGCTCCCTGGGCCATATGGGACCAGTAACACTCGGGACAAGCTGCATGGGTAATAGGGCGTGTCAATTTGAGAGGTTATATTTAAATTTTCAAAAATTCAAAAAGTCCTAGCACTAAGAAGTTGTATTTTGGTATGAAGAATTCAAATCAATCAACAAAATGGAGAAAAAACTAGTCTTACTACTTAAATTTTTGATTGAACGTATACATTTATTTCAATATATAACGCAGAAATAACTGTTCATTTAGTCAAGATAATCAAGTGTACAATGAAAATTTAGTACAATTTTGAAAAATCAACTAAGGACACCATGTCCTTGCTCCTATTCCTGCTCATTAGATCTCGGCTGGCCATTTGCCCACGTATATATTGGTTCCTCTCCTGACTGTCAACGTGCGCAGCAGCTTCAGTTCTCATCTTCACGCACCTTTCTACGGACCAGGAACAGCCATTGGCTTGTGCTGAAAAGCTTTGATCTGAGGACTGATTCACTGTGACCATACCAAGCAGATCTCTTTACTGTTGGCATGACCAGTCTCCTCACCTCTTGAGCCTGACTCCTCAGAAACTCCCAACTGGAACAGAAGTGCCTGGGTCCTTCTACCCATTTGCTGTTTATCTTTATGTTGAACCAGTTTACCATGTACACTCCAACACAAAACTCAATGATCTTTAAATTCTTCAAATTCCTTCCTGTCAGATTATGTTTCGAGAGCCATATTCTGATGAATCTCCGTGCTGTTGTATGCCACCTACTGCAAAAGAAGATGAGTTCCAGTGAATTAGTGATTATGATGGTTAGTGCTATGCAAATGGGAAGACAGGAAACAATTTTAGGCAATGATATCATTATTACACATACCTGTGGCACACAGGCCCTATTTCCAACAACGCCGAGTCCTTAGGGAGAACTCCAGTTCTAATAGCTGTGACAATCCTGTAGTTATTGCTTTGATCTGTACTTAAGTCCTTCACAACATCATCACCGAGTTGTGGAAGAGGAGGGCCAACACAAACTTTGATGAAGTTAGGATTAATGTCCAACTCTGTAACATCATTCAACATCTTTCCTAGGGGACCTGACCATTTATTGTTACTCAGTGTTTTCCCATCCAAAGCTGTCAAGAGGTGTCTCAGTGCCAATTCTCCAGTATGTAGATCACATACTATCCAGACAAGCTTTCACTGAAATTTTTCTTCAACATGGTGCATAACACCTGCCTCCCAACCAGTGTTGACATTGCAGGAATCACCTCTAATAGCTTGAGTTTTGTCTAATCCTCTGTCTCTAAGCCATTCCACAAGCATGTTTCTTCTCTTTAGTATCCTCAACAGGAACAAAGTGCCACAGATATCTGCCACCAGATTCCATACAGCCGTGTAGGATCCTCCAGTCTCTTCTGCTTCCATCATTACTTTGGTGTCATGACGACGGCCATCAAAAAATATGCAAGTGATGCCATTTTCCCTAAGCTCCTCATCAAACTTCTTTTCAACTTTCATCATAATTCTTTCCTGGGCTCTTCTAAGGGCGGGGGCCTAACTCAGAGGTAGCGCTCTGGGCTTCCAATCGCTGGGTCCCGGGTTCGATTCCTGGTCAAGCCTACCGCTGGGTCCTGGGTTCGATTCCCGGTCGAGCCTAAGTTGGATGGCTGTTTCATCCTTCGTCTCATTGCCATGGTCTCTGCCTGTCCTAATTAGCCCAACTGGTGCAGAAATACAGGACCTCAAGCCCTAATCACCCACCCATCCTGGTCAAGCCTAAATTGGATGGCTGTTTCATCCTTCATCTCATTGCCATGGTCCCTGCCTGTCCTAATTAGCCCATCAGGTGCAGAAATACAGGACGTAAAGCCCTAATCACCCACCCACCCTGGGCTCTTCTAACCTTGTTGTGGTCAATAACCAAATCCGTGTCAAACTCAGTGATGAGACCTGCATCAATCCAGGCAGCAGTAATTTCTGTAGCTTCACGAAGCATAGTGTGGTGCCTGAGGCTTGCCAGAGCTACGTTGGTTATGTCCTCTGTGTTGTATTTTGCTCTTTTTATTGGTTTAACAGAAGCACTACTGTCTTCTTGAAATTCAGAGTCATCACTTGCACCCAGATCTTCATCAGATTCTTCTTCCTCAAAGAGGGATCTCCTCAATGTCGCTTCTTTATTCATCAGTCTATCAAGCTTCTGCATAAATCTTTCCTTTTCATCCAGCTTTGCTCTGTCTGATGATACCATTCTGCCCTGATCTGACACAAGGCATTATCTCAAAAATGGTAAGTTTTCAGGAAATGCAAAAAACTGTTTAGGCCCTTGCTGCTTGAAAGCGTCTGGAATATCAGGAAAGCTATACATTGCATAAGTATGTAAACAGGTGTCATTTTATCATAGTAGCTTTATTTGTTTGCTTTCGTAAAAAACTTGGCCTAAATTCACCTCTAAGGCCTTTTGTCAGATCATTGCTGGTTTGGCAAAGTCGAAATTTTCTGACAAAAGGCATTATGTTTACTTTCAAGAGTGTTGAGGCAATCATAATGCTTCAGAGGTGGCAGTTGACATGTGAATAGCATTACCCATTGATTATCTCTTGGTAGGACAGGATAGAATAGGGTAGGGAGAGTGCAGCCCTCTTAGGCAAGTTGTTACTGCTGCCACGGTTGACTGATGAGATGATCGAGAGCAGGTCGCTGGACTGGTTTAGAATTCAACAGTACTGTTACCCCACATGTGAGATCTTTTACTTGCCCAGCATAGACCCTGATACAAGCTTAGAATAATTTATTCTAAGTGCCTGAACCGCGGGATTTGGACTCACCAGTGCCTTAGCCATTAGGCCATCCAATTGTTAGTGCTCTTGGACTCTCGAATATAAAATTGAAACTATCTTAGGATTTTATTATTTGATTGAAAGTGATAATCAGGTCAAACGTGACAAATTCATTATGATATTCAAATTTACTCTATAAGTAAACAAAATTACAATGATATTTGTCAAATTTACAGATTTATATGGGTCAGTTACAAAATTCGGCAAAATTATAACATTTTTTTATGATAGCATGTCAGATTGTGTTCATAATTATGCTATTATTATTTCAACTGCGAACCAAACTGAATGAGACATACAAGCAGTTACATATTGTATATCAAATTGCATTACACTACAGTGAAATCTAAGTTCATCAGAATCGGATAATTACTGGACAGCACACAAGGCGTCATTATGTACAACGATTTAAAATAAAATTGTGAAAGTCACAATAAATGGATGAACAATTTTTTTTAGTGGCAATCAAACATTGTGTCTTTTGGAATCAAAAGCTGAATAAATATTGTCAGCTTTCACTCAAATTCTGAATTTAAATCTGTGTTTTCTGAATTCACTTGGAGATCTTTCCAGAATTTTCTGCGGTTTTCAGGCATCAGTGGAAGTAAACATCTCTTAATGTCATTCAGTTTGGCAGCCTGGACCCCTCGGGGAGAGGATCTAGTTTCAGTTGATGCCTTCAACCTTTTTACATTTGATTGGACCTTTTTCAGGAATTCCACTTCATTCCATTCATCTGTGCCATGCTCAAGCTTGTAGTAAAGTTTTGAGTCATTCCTCAAAAAACTAACTTCTTTAATTGGGTTCAGTAAGGGCTTCTTCACAGTTTTTGCACTAGAAGATTCATTTTTCCAGACTTTGAAGTTGTTGTACTTCATTTCCAGAGGCATGCCACATTGTTTAATGACTGATACAAAATCAGTGAAATCATACAAGTTGCTTTTTTTCCTCATCTGTTGTTCAACTTGGTGATGAAAACTATCGGCAGACATAAAAGTATGCCCTTTCTCAAGATACTTGATAGTTATGGACTCAATCTGTGATGCAGGATCATTTAGTTCGGCAACAAGGGCACAATAGAGAAACCAACACTTGTTCTGACCAGCACAGTTGTCTGCCCAGATTACCCAATGTTTTTTGTCCCGATACTGTGGGTGATATAGTGCAGCTAGATAAGCACTAGAAACATCTTCGGCATTTCGGCCACTGATCCCTTCATGCCATACAGTTCCAATTGCCGTTTTGCCCAGAGGGGCAAATGTCAGGTGAAACACCACCAATCTTCGGGTAAACAAGCATATCTTCATGCCAGGCATTCTAGGCAATAATATGATCTTTTGCATGTCAACGCTCACATAAGCTGAGTCACCATCGCCACCAGATTTTTCTGCATTAGCTTGGTATGCCTTCCGACTTTCCTTAGCCACTTCAACATGTTTTTTCCAATCTTGACAGGTTGTGCATGGATCCCCATCATGACTGTGTTGGTCATGTGCAACACAAACCTCACACTCCTCTTCACCTAATTTGGCAAAGGAAATATTTAGATCTCTCACATGCCTGCCATATGTTGTGTAGGATATGTCATTGTTGGGATTAGTTTTGAAGTCCTCAAACATCTCTTTCACTGTCAAGTCACTACCTAGGTACAGCCTATTGGGAGCATGTTCCCTGCGATAATGGGATATTGATGGTCGGTAGCTCATGATGTGCTGGATAATTCTTTCTTTCATATCACCTGGCAGCTTATGCTTTGGGTTCTTTTTCCCACGTTTATCACTTGGTGGAAACAAATCATTATTGACATCCATTGATCTCATCATTGAAACAACCACTTTGTTGCTCGTATACCAATGTTGAAAGGAACATGCGTTGACATACATTAACTGTAGACCCTGTCCCATCTGGCAATGAATATTAGAGCATTGATCGTTTATCTCCTCTCTCGATTCCAATGCTTTTCACATGATTGAAAATCCACTGTTGTCGAGTGTTGTAATCCTTTTCAACATTCCAAAATGCCATGTGAATATTTTGACGTTGGACATCTGTGAGTTGATCTCTACAGTGTAATCGACAGTTACAGGGAAGTAGCATTGGATGTTTGGCAGCTTGTCTCTCATTTTTTTGATGTAGCGGTGCTGCAGTTGGGACTTGTAGATCAGGAAGTTCCCTTCTGAATGGGAAACGACGCTTTCTCTTATTTGGAGAGAGTTCTTCGACCGAGGGAGGGAGGATAATGCCGGATGAACTTTCTGAGGAGGAATCATCTGTGTCTGGGTTAGAGCCTGGTACATAAGTTGGATCCAAATGTGAATTGTCTAATGCTTCAGCATCAGAGTGATGAGTGACTTCTTCTGAAATGAGCTGATCTTGGCATTTCACAGTGCTTAATTTAATGGTAGGTTCCACCTCCACCACAGAGTTCTCTTCTAATCCATCCACAGTTATAATATCTGCTGGATCATTGTTGCCATAATCAAGAGCATCAATAAGTTCCATCAACAAACTGTTCCTTTCAAAGTCCATATATCCATCTTCTTGAAGGTCTGGAACAACATCAGAATTGTTTATTATCTCATTAGTTGGCACAGTTGATTGATGTGGAATGAAAGATTCAGAGGGGGTAACTGCTGTGGATGAGGACTGCTGACTTGTCTTCAGACTTTGCATTAATTCACCAGATGTGTGGACCTGATTTGTATAGTTTCTCTTCCCAAGCTGAGAGAGCTTCCAGCCTCTGCTGTAATTCATTTTCTGAAATCAAACAAGAAATTTAATTATTAAAGGGGAACTAACCCTTTTTGCACTTTACCTCTCAGATTTTAGCTTGGGTCCATAGAAACAATTCCATGCTATTCATAACTTGTATATGTGCCCTGGTAATGAAATATCCTGCATTTATTAGCTCCGTGTTGTGAACTACGGAGGCCGCCATTTTTTTTAATTCCTGGTGTTTTGCACTGACCGGAAATATGTCACTGTTGTACCAACTCTTAGCATGGAGTCACTAGAGTCAAGTATTCTGGAGGCTTGGCATTGCAATTCAATGGTGAGAACAACTGTCAACAACAGTTTTAGATACAGGTGTAATTGCACTTTCAGAGCTTTTGTTAAGGGCATGTCAAAGCTAATTGTAATTTATTGGGAATACATCATAATTATAGCTAATTATTGCATTGATTGCAATAAGCAATTTATATCTAAGAATAGGTATATAGGTATATATATATATATATATATATATATATGGGCAAATAGGCAATAACCCTGCTACGTACATGTTATGTAAGACGTTTTTCCCAAGCATAGGAGTTTAAATAGCAAAAGTTATTTAATGTAAAATTTAATAACTTTAAGATTACATTTAGCATATATTTTGTATCACTATATTTCTGACCATATTTTTGCAAGAGAACAGAATTGGAATACTGCTTTGCTTTGTAAATAAAATATGTCACATATAATCTTTAGGGGCAATGTGCAGTATTAGTATTATGTATAGTATAAATATATTTCATAGTATTTATATTTGGTGTATATGTAGTGTTAGTGGGGTTGTTTTAAAGGCAGTACCTCCTTCTTTACCAAGATTAATATATATTAATTACCAAATTGTGCTTATTTCAATTGTATGTTGGTTGCGTTGCTAGATACATTAAACATACCAGTTTAAAATAAAATATAATATCAAAAACTTATTTTCAACAAAACTTTGTCAATACAATATTTTTTTAAAGCTTCACTAATAAACAGTAGTTGTATTACAAAGCAGGATACTTGATAGTTGTTTTTACTGAGTGTCAAGTAATTGCATTGTCTCAAATAGTTCAATGGCAATTACTTGACACTCAGTAAGAACTTTATGTTGTTGTGATATCTGTTCTTGTCATTATAATTGCAATGAACAATGTAACAGATTGTAATCCGCAGGATTGCAATTAATTTGTATTGCTGAATACATATGGCCTAGCTGTGTACATAAGTGACGTCACTATATTGCGTGCCGTGTGCAATAATGGCGGCCCCCAGCATGTTGATGGTTGGTGCAAATTTCACTTTTAATTGGCTTGAAATCATATCAAACCCGAGTTTAAGACATTTCCTTTCACTGCAATATATTATTTGACAACTAATTGAACTTTTGAAATTAACATGCAAACTTCCATTAGTTCCCCTTTAACTTATTAATATATCAGCAGAAAGCAGGGTTACACAATATTATGTGTGCTATGTCTTATTAACTTCCCAGCCTTATTTTCAGATCCCAATATAAATGGAACAATATAACAATGACCTTTGATAATGAGGCTTTGGGGAGGATTTAGGAGCCGACCAGTTGATAACTGGGGGTGGAGGGACTATAGTTTTTTTGCAAAAAAACATTTTTTTTCAGCAAAAACACTACAAAAAATAGTTTTGGGCCGGATGTGCAAAAAAAATTTTGCTTGGGGAAAAACCATATTCTCCCCCCCTCCCCACAAGCATCAAATGGTAATCCCCGTAGCTTGCAGCAGCTAAACTTTTTTACCCTTTCATCCTGGCTTTGTCTTTGCAGTATTTAATTAAATTTTTCATTCTCCCATTATCAATCAAAAGGTTCAAGAAAAACTCTGCTGCATGAGCTTGATATGAGTATCTTAAGAATATTTAAATCTGTAACTAAGTTAAATTCTGCTGCATGCAGTCTAGAAGCATTACTGCATAACATGAAAAATGAATAAAATGAAATACTTACGTCACTTTGCATTGTTTCTTGAACTATAGCAATCAGAAAGTAGCCAGTTTTTGATGATGAGTTCCAAAGTGTCATGCAGAAAAGTTGCCACTTACACACTTTGGATTTAACAAAATAAATCATAGATGGGTTACTAGCCAGACTAGTACATCAATGACATGATTACTAGGTGAATGAGTGTGGAATTGTCATAGATGATAATTTTTGAAGTAAAAAAAAACACAAATATTTCTGTAAGAAAACATTTCAATAATCTTGTGAAAATCTGATAAAAGGCATTATCTGTCAGATAATGCCTTTTGTCAGATATTTTGGTCAATAATGCCTTTTGTCAAATTATTTCCACCGAAAGTACTGAAGATAATGCCTTTTGAGTCTGTATAATTCCATAAATAATAGGCAGGGAGGTACACTGATTGATTAGTAGGATGGCTTCTGTCACAAAATCAGCTTTAAAACTTTAAAAAAGATAATGCCTTTTGTCAGATAATGCCTTTTGTCAGATTAGGGCAGCATTGTTGCTTGGTCCCACATGGCTTTCAGCTTTAATTTCATTCAAACATCACTGTTTATTACTGGTTCACTAAACTTAAACGTGCCCTCTTCCATTGTGCAAGTAAACATGTCATTAGGTCAGCAATCAATTGGTCATTTGTGTAATTCCTCCTGTTTTTGTCACTTATATCTCTGAGGTAGAGTCCATAACGTAATAGATCTCGAACAGTTGGCAGCTCAGCAACTGATAGTTCTCTGCCTGATCCTACCATGTGGTGTAGGTGAGTCCAGGCTTGCTGTCTTGTTTTTACTTGAGACATCTGAGCAGGTGTATTACTTATTAGGAGCAGAGGTCACGAAAGGGCTCTCCATCAACACACCTCGCACTGTCCCTCAAGGCTTCTAAGATTGCTCATTAATGCCCACGATTTGGATGCTCTACAGGAATCAATCAAATTAATTGTAAAAAAAATTAAGCACCAACCTCCTTTCACCAACAACTGATAACTTTTTATATTTACAAAATTGAATTAATTGTTTTTCGCTTTTTTCTCAGCTTTTTAAACCAGAATTGAAGTAGGTAATAGCCTTGTGAGACAAATTTCAAAGTTATTCGTAATTTTCATATTGAAATCCACTATTTCATGGTAAGATGAAGCTCTATCCTCATTCCTGTGCAACTAACCCACAATTTTCAATATTTGAAGTGGGTAAAAACCATTGCAACAAATTTTAAACATATATTTGTGTTTTCTGTATTTATTATATACTCTCTATTTATATAATTACATATATCAATATATATTAGTCAGACCATGCATTAATCCTTGTCTTATTTGTTAATTTAAAAATAAAGATTTTTCTCATCTTAGACATATATCTTAATACATAAATATATATATATAATTGTAAATGCAACCTTTCTGCATAATATCTAGTATACAGACCTTTTTGCTACCTTCCTCAGTGGAAGTTGATAGGGCAGTGTCTTTGCCTTGAAATGGTCAGGCATGGCGGTATCCCCCCCATTTTTTTATGCATCCCTGGTGAGCCGTCATCCTTCACCACACAACATAAAGTATATTTCAAAAGTAGCAAAATGGTTGGTGCAAAATAGTCACAGTCCAACGGTCATGCAAAATATGAACCATTTTGCATAATACCAACCATTTTGCTACCTCAGTGTCCAAATGAATATACCCAGGTCAAATAATATAATATTATAGTCTCATCGTGTTTGGACTTGTGTTATGGCCCAATTTCAAGAGTATCCTTTCTTTATTATCAATTATAGAAAAATATACAGACATAAAGTGACAAACTGGTTGATATACCAACCATTTTGCATAATATACACAATATTAACCATTTTTGCTACTTGAATGCTGTACTAAAGATCTGAACTTGTATAATCCCCCCCTCAAAATGTATAAACAAAAGGATGGCCCCAGACCTGCTCCTGTGGTGCACAATATGCTCAAGAGTACCATCTAATTTTGCCTGATATACTCACAATATCAACCATTTCACTATTGCATACCAACTATTTTGCACAATATGATATCAACCATTTTGCAATTTGAATACTGAAATTCTCAGACAACATATCATTGAAGGAGATTGTCAGCTGTTCAAATGGTTTTCAGGAAAGAGCCAGTTAAAACGGTTTTGAGATTATTGGCCAATAATGATTGACACCAACAAAAATAATAATTACAGGACGAATTCAGCAAGATTCAGGATAAACAAGACCAAATAAAATTCAGACAATGCAAACTGTATTTATCACGACGCACTGCATTATTACAGCACTGTTGCAACATCTTGTTATCGCTGAGCTCATCATTCCGACTAGGCACACTCATAAGAAAAGAACGAGTCATTCAAAATAATTATGATATTCACAGACAATTAAGGCCATGACTTTTCACCACCTTACTGGGAACATCCTGTCAAAGCTGCCATGAGCTCCTCTCTGAAGAAACCAATATCAACACTATTTGATGATTGAAGTACACATCTGGGTACAATCACACATAGATAGGTGGGTGCAATGGGGTGTTACATCCCATATTTCTGCACCAATTGGGCCAATCAAGACAGCCAGAGACCATGTCAATGAAATAAATGATGACACAGCCATCCAATATAGGCCCAATCGGGAATTGAACCAGGACCCAGACGTTGGTAGCTGAGCAAAGCCCCCGTGTACTCAAATTAAATTCACAATCCAGACTGTGTTTTTGAATTATTACCACAATAATTATGAACATCTTGATACAAATGAGCCCAACCGACAAAAGACAAGCAACACACACCAACTATGAACAGCAGTGACAGACCTCACTGCCAAAGAAAGAAACAATTTTATAGGAAACACTACATGTGTATTGTATTGTATCAGGTTTAAAATCTGTTATCCATATACATGCTCAACCGACGGTTACAATTACACCCTTTGCAGGCCTGTTCAAGCATCAGCCTTTCTCAACTCCCTGGGGGAGCATACACCCAGCAAGCAGCCAATTACAGCTTGGGTCAAGCACTCGACAATCGCCATCAATGCCTATAGCCAAGTACCCATTCACACCTGGGTAGAGTGAGACAGTGGTTTGCAGAAGGATCTGCTCCACTCCTCCATGCCGTGGCTGGGAAGCGACCTTGTGTGCTAGGCCACGCACATGTGTCTAGTCAAATCTCTGAAGATTTGACTAAAAGTGTAGTCGGGTCACTGCCCCAGATATTGTGTACACATGTATACATATTGATATAGGATTTAGGAAGCAGGGAGAAGAAAAAATATTTAATTTGAAATGGAGACTCATCACAATAAAGCAGAAAAAAATAATAATTTTGACTGTAAAATGCACACTTTAATATTGATCAAGCTGAGATTAATTGTGAAAGATAGTATTGACTGCTGATTTCAATTTGTGGACACTGATTGATTAAAAAAAAAAACAGTCATATTATTTAATAAAAATATTAGTTCCCTCTTATGCAGCTTCGCTACCTACTCAACTCTATAAAAACATGTTAACGAAGAACAATCAGGTTGAAAGTCTGAAAACAAATCCCTAATGTGTAAATTAGAATTTACTACTACTTTTACTAAAATTGCAAACACTTACGTGCCCTTTCTTGATTAAGTCTGCTTGTTCATGATCTTGTTTCGTATTTGGGCATACATCTTTCCTAAAATTAAATTTCTTTTGATGAAATCAAGGATTCCAGCCTTTACTGAAAGTTGAAAAAAATTACATTTGCAAATTAAAGAAATAAACAAGAGGAAAATACTATTTTCAATGGAGCTCAGACTCAGTTGTGGTAAAAAAAGAGGAAGCGTTCATCATTGCATTCAGAGAGAAACTTTTCTTTTTAGATCTTCTGCGATGGGATCAGAATCTGGTAGGATAGGAGAACTGAAAAGAACCTTTTTTCTTTGAATGCACTGATGGATACTTGTGCCAGCACCTTTCCAAGTATCAGAATTAAGTTTGACACTTTTTACAAAGGAACAGGGATTACACAGCAAATGCTATATAATTTATACATATCAATTTTATTTAGAAATTGATATTTGGATTTTAATGAAAAAGTAACTCAGAAATCTGCCATAGGTGACAAGATGATAGTGATGCCCTTAACATCAGAATCTTCTTACCTGGTAAAATTTTCTTCGGGGAGGGAAGATTGATGAACTGGGAATATTCCCGAACAATGATTTTGGATTCTTCCTTCGTCCACTTAGCTGATTCTGTTATAAGTACAAAACATTGTACATCAAATTCTTGATGATGTTTTGTTGCCAAAGCTTTTGTACTTTGCACGTAGTATTATAATCTAAACACTGTACAATTACACTCGGCCAAAAAAGTAATGCAACCGAATAAGCCCAGGATTGATTTTTTACATGCTTCTGGTTTCTACTACCAATTATAGATAATCAATCTTACCCTGGAGAGCCTCTACATAGCCCACTCAGACTATTTTCCTTGGTGAATACATAAGAAAGAAATGCAAACTTCACAATTAAGGCCTTGGTTAAAATAGACATACTAAGAGTTCTTAATAGTGTGGTTTTTAAGGTTAGGCCGAATAGCCTTTGAATATTATTTTGCCAGAGTATATGCCTTAAATATTCATTCCTGTTCATTAGACCACAATGACAGATCCAGATATCTACAGAAAAATCACAATAAATGTAATGGGTAAAATTTTTGACTATCTTAAATGCACAACTTTACTATAAAAATTAGGTTCTTAATCTTGATGATCCCTGCCAATTTGGGTTTATCCCAGGAGCAAGCACAGCTTTGTGTCTTTATTCTTGATACTGTAATTAAATACCAAAAGCAAAATCGTAAACCTCTCTCTGTTTTGTCAACTTTACAAAGGCATTTGTCTACATTAACAGAAATGCTCTACACCATAAACTTTTGAATCAAAAGATAGGCAATAAAATGCTTAATACAATAATGAGCATGTATGACAAAGCTAAAGCTGGAGTTAATCATTTAGGCAATATTGGAGATACCATCAATAGCAGCTATAGCGTTTTGCAAGGTGGAATTCTCAGTCCCAAGTTGTTTAATGAATTTCTATCAGACCTGCCCAATTATTTAAAGGAATCAAATGGTGTAGCACTTAGTAATCTCATGCTCACACATATTTCATATGCTGACGACATAATTCTACTTGCACATTCTGCAACATCACTCCAAAGCAGCATAACTTCTCTCCATGATTTCTGCAAAAAATGGCATCTAATTGTGAATGTAGGAAAAACTAAAATAATAAAAATTTGGCAGTAACAGACAAAATCAATTTTACTATGATACCCAAGAAATTGAGAATGTTGAGTCCACTAAATATCTTGGCCATGTGTCAATAAACAAACGTAACTTGCATAAAAAAATTACTGCTTATCTTGTTACACAAGCACAAAAAGCACTTTTTGCTTTGCAAAGTGACACCAAGCAGACACTAGGACAAAAAAAAAATGATGGCAAGGGTAAGGATGGAAAAAGCCATTCTAAAGACAGGACTACAGGTCCAACCTGCAATTATTGTAAAAGACCTGGTCATGTGATGTCTGAGTGTTTCTCCCTGAAAAGGAGGAAGGAAAAAGAAACCTTGCCTAATGCTCTGGTGAAATCATATATGAGGACACCTCATACAGACATCGGTCTGGTCAGGCCATCTTGTCCCATTGAGGCCAAAAAGGCTGGCAAGTCTGATGGATTGAGGGAAGAGTTCCTTCTTTTTGTGTCAGAGGGATTTGTTTCTCTAAGTGAGAATTCTGCTCCTGTGCCCATTAGAATTCTTCATGATGCTGGGGCATCTCAATCACTTTTGTTAGAGGGTGCTTTGCCATTCTGTGATGAGACTGCCACTGGTGATTTTGTTCTTGTTCAGGGTATTGAAGGGAGAATTGTATCCGTACCTCTGCACTTTGTAAATTTGAAGTCAGACTTAGTATCAGGACAAGTGGGACTAAGATCCAGTCTCCCTGTAAAAGGTGTTTCCTTGTTGCTAGGCAATGACCTAGCTGGGGGAAAAATAGTTCCCTCTGTTCAATTGACTATTAAGCCGAGCCCTGAGGAAATTAATGTTGACCCAGATGTCTTTCCTTCATGTGCAGTGACTCGAGCTATGGCCAAAAAGGCTAAAGCAGAGGAGGAACATGACAGTGTTTTACGTCATGATTCAATGAATGGCTCTATTAAGAGTTCTTGTTTTGATGATTTGTCAGACACATTTCTAAACGCAGTGTTTGGTCAGGACCTAGGTAGTTCTCAGAACTCTGTTACCCTAGAGTCAGGAAAAAGTTCACAAGTGTTTGATGATGTCTCCTTATCTAGAAATCAGCTGATCAAGGAACAGGTCAGTGATCCAGAGTTGTCTGGGTTGAGGGACAAGGCTCTCCCAGAGGAGGAAATCGCCAAGGTGCCAGTTGGCTATTACTTGAAAGATGGGGTGTTGATGAGAAAATGGCGACCCCCTGAAATTCCTGCCAATGAAGATTGGGCAGTTATTAACCAGGTAGTAGTTCCTAAAGTCTTTAGGAATGAGATTTTGTCTATGGCACATGGCCTACCATTAGGAGGTCATCTTGGTGTTAACAAAACAGTTAACAAAATTCTCAAGCAGTTCTTTTGGCCTGGTTTGCGAAAGGAGGTTTCAAGCTTTTGTAGAACTTGTCATACTTGTCAGGTGGTTGGTAAACATAAGTTAGATCCTCCTGCGGCTCCTTTACAGCCAATTCCAGCTTTTGGTGAACCTTTCTCTAAGGTCATTGTGGATTGTGTTGGTCCTCTTCCAAAGACAAGGTTAGGTAATCAGTACATGCTGACTATCATGTGTGCTGCTACTAGGTTTCCTGAAGCAGTTCAACTGAGGAACATAAAAGCTGCTAGTCTCTAAGGCTTTGATTAAGTTTTTCACTTTGTTTGGTTTGCCTAAGGAGGTTCAGTCAGATCAGGGTAGCAACTTTATGTCAGGACTGTTTCAGCAGGTTATCTATGAGCTTGGTAATAAGCAGACCGGTCAAGTGCATACCATCCTGAGAGTCAAGGTGCATTAGAAAGGTTCCATTCTACTCTTAAGACCATGATAAGGACATTTTGTCTTGAAAACGAGAGAGATTGGGATGAGGGTGTTCATTTGTTGTTGTTTGCTGCTAGAGAGTCAGTTCAGGAGTCTACTGGATTCAGTCCATTTGAATTAGTTTTTGGACACCAGGTGCGTGGTCCGTTGTCATTGTTGAGTGAACAGTGGTCTAATCGGGACTCCCACATCAGTTTGTTGGATTATGTATTTAAGTTTAAGGATAGACTTCATAGGGCCTGTACACTAGCTAAAGAAAATCTTGAGTCAAATCAAAGGAAGATGAAAACTTGGTATGACTGCAAGGCCAGGGCCAGAATGTTTAAGCCAGGTGATAAAGTGCTTGTGTTGTTTCCACTGTGGTCAAATCCACTGCAGGCAAGATTTCATGGTCCATACGAGATTTATTCAAAGGTCAATGACCTCAATTATGTGGTAAAAACTCCGGACAGGAGAAAGCCTAGGCAATTATGCCACATCAACATGTTAAAACCTTATCATGACAGATCAGTCAATGTAGTAGCAGTTGTTGAGAGTCAAGCTGTTAACAAGGAATCTGTGGTTGAAGATGCGTTTCAAGATGGTGAACCTACCATAAAACCGGAAATTATTCCTTGTAAATTGTCAAATTCTGAGATTTTACATAATATTGATGTGAAAGTGTCTCATTTAGAATCTTGTCAACAATTGCAAATGAAGGAGTTGATATTCAAATATAAAGATTTGTTTCCTGATGTTCCAAAGAAAACCTCAGTAGCTGTACATAATGTTGATGTTGGTGATGCCAAACCGATCAAACAGCATCCTTATCGCATGAATCCAGAGAAGGGTAAACTTGCTGAAGATGAAATTGCTTATATGTTAGAGCATAAAATTATTCAGCCATCCAACTCCAACTGGAGTTCACCCTGTGTTTTAGTGCCAAAGCCTAATGGCAGCATTAGGTTCTGTACAGATTATAGAAAGGTTAATGCTGTTAGTAAAACAGATGCTTTTCCAATCCCTAGAGTGGATGATTGTATTGATAAAGTGGGACGAGCAAAGTTTCTCACAAAGATTGACTTGTTAAAAGGTTACTGGTGTGTCCCACTAACTGATAGGGGCAGAGAAATATCTGCCTTCGTTACACCATCTGGCCTGTATGAATATAATGTCCTTCCCTTTGGGATGAAAAATGCTCCAGCCACATTTCAGAGAATGATTCATTCAGTGACTAAGAACTTGCCAAATACAAATGCTTATATTGATGACTTGGTCACAGGAAGTGATTCATGGGATGCTCATCTTGTGGCTGTGGAACGATTGTTTCAACGGTTATCTGAGGCCAACTTAACAGTTAACCTCGCAAAAAGTGAGTTTGGCCAAGCAAAGGTGACATACTTGGGTTATGTCATTGGCCAAGGAAAAGTTGCCCCAGTAGATGCAAAGGTACAGACCATATTGTCTTTTCCTGTTCCCACAGGCAAGAAAGCCTTGAGGCGCTTTTTGGGAATGGTTGGATACTACCGTAAATTCTGCAAGAACTTTGCAGATGTTACTTTGCCTCTAACTAATCTTCTGAAGAAGAATGAGAAGTTTGTATGGGATGAGCCCTGTCAAAAAGCATTTGACAGATTAAAGACCATGTTATGTCACTTCCCAGTGCTCAAGACACCTGATTTTGGCCGACCTTTTTCCATAGCTGTAGCCTGTAGATGCTAGTGACGATGCGGCTGGTGCTGTGCTGTTACAACAAAATTATGGAGATGATGTTTACATCCTATCGCATACTTTTCTAAAAAGTTCAATCAACATCAAAGGAATTATTCAACCATTGAAAAGGAGCTTTTGGCTTTAATTTTGGCCCTTCAACATTTTGAAGTTTACATTTGTACAGGTCAGAAACCCCTCATTGTATATACTGATCACAACCCGTTGGTGTTCTTGTGCAAGATGAAGAATATGAACAGACGATTGTTAAACTGGAGTTTAATTTTGCAAGAAATTGATATTGAAATTAAACATATTAAAGGTAAAGATAATGTTATTGCTGATTGCTTATCGCGATGTTAAAAATGTTGTAAACTCCTTGTGGTTTTGTATATATTGTTTCGTGTATTTTGTAGTTATATGTATATTGCCGAGTGTGTTTGATTTCTATCGTAAAAGAAAAAAATTTCATGAAAATTTTGCTCTTTTGGATCAAAATTTCCCTTAAAGAGGGGAGGTGTGACAGGCTGTAAAATATACTCATTGTTCCCTTTAGTTCTTTAAGCTAGCACAGAATCATCTAATCAACTGTTCTATTGTGTGGTGTGCAAGATGACCTATATTTAGCTGGCCTAATTTGGCTGACCTGGTTTTGAATGGAACTTAGTGGAAGCAGTTCTGGAAGATTCTGCAATACTCTAGAACACTCTACACTTTTCTGAACTTCTCTAGACTTTTTTAGACTTTTCTAGAAATATGCAGATTAGTGGCCAAGTATAAAAGGGGGTGAGTGACAGGCAAGAGGAGGGAGATTTCATCAGAAGCCCTGGAGAACTTACGTCACCACAAGAGCCTATTGCTATACATTAGTGTGGAGTTTGTGCCATCGTATTGCCTTGTTGGAATTCATCATCATAGGAGTAGAGCGTCCGTGAAACTGTGAGTGAAAAGACATTAGTCCGAGTACGGGAAGACATCAACGTAACATCAGGACTATCGTGAGACTTTCTCAACTGTGGAACGACAGCAGGACCACACCAGGAGGGACACCACACATAACTGTGCCAAAATAAGGACAATTTTGACATTGATAGACTGTGAGTGCAGAATATTGAATTATTTGTACATATTACTTCCTGTTGAGTGTATTATTGTTTAGTAACCATTAAAGTGTTTAATTGTAAAATTTTGGGTTTGTCGTTCATTTCTGCTGAGTCGTAACAAGGTTCAGTAGGCAAGACCGGCATGTCCTTTTTACTTCAGAATGCAGAACAAGTTGGTCCTCTTCTGAAACCTGACACTCATCATCACTTAAAATTAAATGTAAAATCTATATATAATAATTATAATCATAATATTATGTAATGGTAAACACAGTGGCGTGTTCACAAAAATTTTGATATTCACTCATACAATGTACTTTATTTTTTCAAAATTTTATGGATGTCATTGTAAACCTAGCGTAGGGATGTTCCATTTAAAAAGACAAAAAGAGGATGACAAGTATTTTTCTTGATATCTTAAAAGAATCTTCCCTTTAAACTGCCCCTTTGGCAATCCAATGTAAATTTGCCAAACTGTCATACTTGAGCTACTGTATTTGGCAGTGAAAAAATAAAATAATCATCCTAAATAGTTTCTGAGAAATTAAGAGATATAATTTTCAGTATTTTCAAGGTCATAATGGCCAATTATTATTTACATGTTGTTTTCTGATGTTAACAGAATTGTGGTCAACATCTGGGGATTAATGGCTGAAACACCCAAGCTTAACTCATAAAAACCCCTCTATTGAAGCCATGAAAAAATAAAATAAAAAATTCCCCAATTCAGCAAATAAAATAGCTGAGACATGCCAATGAGACAGTCAAACAACACAACTAGGTCATAAACTAAATAAATACAAAAGTTATCAATTAATGTACACACAACATATTGTTGGGAGTTCTGTTCCAGAAAAAAAGTGTGCTGCCTTCTTGTCCACCCAGCACACAGACAAATTTTCACCAAAGTATCTACAATAAATTTATGACTTTGCTTTTTCTGATTTTAGCCATTTCTGCCATACTGTTAACTTTAACTGTCTTAATTATAGTAGCAATTCAAAACAACAGGTTCAATAGAAATTAACTTGATTCATCTGTCTCTATCAGAGGCGGCTCCAATGGGGGGGGGGGGGGCTAAGAATCCCCCATTAATATTTCAAAATCATCAAATGTCATAATAAATAGAAACATACACACAGCTGCATGATGCCCCCTCACGTGGTTTTTATTTGTTGTCATGCATGCAGTTGTCAACTTGTTGACACAGTGTCAGTAGGCCTAACTGACAGCTGACAGTCGACCACTTCACTAATATTGTAAGCCGGTATTTATGAACAAAATCCAAATTAGCAGCAATCTTGCAAACGAAATACTGCTCATTCAGTGGATAACATGCATGCTTGTCGGTGCTCTCCTGCCAGAGTCCTGGACAGCCAAAATGGGGTTATGTAAACACTGCTGGCCTTGACCTTGGTTGAGCATTTTCGGTGATTTTTACGTCAAAAACCATGCAGTATGACAAAAAAAAAGACTTATTTTCGAGAAGTAATTGGATTTGCTCTATCCCCAGTGGCTAAAACAGGACAGTGCGCATTGCACAAGCTGCTCCAGCTATCCAACGCAGACAATTATTGATTTTTTTTACATGCCTCTGGTTTCTACTACCAACTATAGATAATCAATCTTACCCTAGAGAGCCTCTACATAGCCCACTCAGGTGCTGATGAGGCGTTAAACAATAACACTACCTACCTACCTAATTGGATTTGCAGTTTTATATTGTTTTTTTTAACAGGAATATCATTGCGCAAAGTGCACTGAATGATCGTTTGGTTTGGCATACCTGCTAGTCTCGCCGCCTCTCGCCCGAAACGTTGGTCACACATCAGTCAAAACAATTTGAGCAGAAGATGAGTGTGGAAAACCGCAAATAACTTTGTTATTATTCACCGCTTGACATCAAAAGTGGGTAAAGTTCAGTTTTTCACATGTAAGTATGTAAGTTTCTCTGACTGATCACCGCCAATGGCAGCTCACTATAAACGTCACAATATGAATAAGAGCTGACAGCGGCATGTGGTCAGTCAGAGTTTCTCGGGTTAACAAAGACCCAGATTTCAATTGCAATTAAGTATTGCTATCAATTATGCTTGTTTTAATTGCCCTTCTATGTTTGTCAATGGCTAATTGATTTTGTCTGAAGTGCAACAGAGAACTGATCATGAACTATTTTGTACTCAGTTTGGCTTTATAATTAGAATTTTCCTTAGAAAAACGGGTGTGCGTTTATTAGGAAGTGCGCGTCTATTAGAACAAATATGGTACTGGCTTCCAGGATGTGAAAACAAATCACACTTGAGTGATGTCATGCTTACAAGTTCTTAATACCTATCTAGCTGATACCTATATAGACCATGGTCTACTCAAACCATTTACACAAAAATATGCAAATTTGTTGCGTTTCTTTTTTTTGCCAAGTGTATGTGGGCTGTTTTACAGTATTTGCACACATAATGTCTCATGAGTGTTAAAAAATAAATTATATATTTGATGAAATTTGTATATACTATCAGGGATAAAACATTTTGTTTTCTGGATCCAGCTGGATTTAGAAAATTTCTGAAGCCTACTATAAATTTATACCATTTGAATTATGGAAAGTAGGAATCTTATGTAATTATTCCAAAGTTTTAAAAACAACTGTAATAATGATTAATATTGTGCTTTTACACTCATTTTACAACATATGATACCTTGGAACAATAATAATCAAGAATCTGATGTAAAATTTTGGAAATCATACAAGTTCTGAGAAATTTTCATATATATTTTTTTTTTCTTGAAATTTCATTTATTTTTGGTAAAAGTATTTTTACCATCCCAATTTAAATTGCTATAAACATACACTTTTAGGAGATAGATGGACCATACATGTCAAGTTATCCATGGGTAAAATCTTATCCAAGTATCTTTAGTGGATATTACATGGTTCTGTGTCAAAAATATGTTCTGGAGAGGACATTTATCATGTATTTGTTCTGGAGAGGACATCATATTTGACATAGATGTTACTGGAATTACAAACAAAATTATAAAGAACACTCAACTTAATTTGCTCCATACAGTCTCTTAATCTATACACTTCTACACTTTGTTCAACCGTGTTCCACATAAAAACCTTTTTGTATACCAGATAATATTTCTGAATTAAAAGAAGTATTGTGATTAATGATGGTAAATGACATTAATATAAGAAAATTTAGCATCACTTCAATCTGATCATGTATTATTGATTTGTAGCAAGACTATCCTGTACGTATGTATCATTTGTTCTGGATAGGACATTTTTTGACATATTTCAATCCTGTTGACATACATGTAATAATATGAATCAGTTGCAAAATATCATGAATAATTTGCTTGGAAATAGAACTATAGTGTACACGTTTATATCTTACTTCTCTTTAGATACATTATAAAATCTACAATAGACACACATTAGAGGTATCAAGTAGGTAATATTTTGTATCTTAATACTATTTTGTAAATTCTAAGATTTATTTCTTCAACATTGGAACGAAAAATGCTCTCAACTGCATTATAATACCTTATCTATCGTTTAAACATAAAAGAATTCAACATCACCTCAATCAGTCCATATTCCATTGAGTTACAATTGCACATCATCTGTGTTCTGGATAGGACTTATTTTGACATGATCTATACTTGTAACATGCAGGAACATTCAGAACCTGGTTACATTAACTATTGAAGGGCGGGGGCCTAGCTCAGTGGTAGCGCTCTGGGCTTCCAACTGCTGGGTCCCGGGTTCGATTCCCGGGTTCGATTCCCGGGTTCGATTCCCGGGTTCGATTCCCGGGTTCGATTCCCGGGTTCGATTCCCGGGTTCGATTCCCGGGTTCGATTCCCGGGTTCGATTCCCGGGTTCGATTCCCGGGTTCGATTCCCGGGTTCGATTCCCGGTTGAGCCTAAGTTGGATGGCTGTTTCCTCCTTCGTCTCATTGCGAGGGTCTCTGCCTGTCCTAATTAGCCCAACTGGTGCAGAAATACAGGACGTAAAGCCCTAATCACACACACACACACACACACATTAACTATTGAAGTCACTGAAGGTGAAAAACATTCCTCTCCCTTGTGCATGAGGTACAGGGTCAGACAGCACCTTGATGATGTCAGATCGAAGTAATGGAAAATTCGGAGAACCATCATCTGGCCACACCCACTTGTTTTCAGAATGACGTGATCCAGGTTTCTTCCAGTACTTCACACAGACTTCAGGCTCAATTGACATGACCTTAAATAGTATGGACATTGATCATGATTAGCAATATAAATTATGGACATTTTGTTTATTGAGAATTTGTGAATTAAGCAATAAGGACATTTTATCAGCTTGATAAGTTGAAACATTGAAACATTATAATTATCATCAATTAAGCTTAAAATTCTGAACAAATCGTTATTCTATTTTATCTTATGTATACTTTTACTGTTATTCATTTACCACTGGGATTACGCATGAAATTCTATCTTGAGGCTGCAAAAATTGATACTACAATCATTACCGAGACGGAAGTACCACCCATTCCCCCATCCAGACCACTGCTCAATATACACTGCAGAATTAACAGCTATTTACCTTGCCTTAAAGAACATCGAGGACTCAGAATCAGATCGTTATGTTATCTGTTCGGATTCCAAATCTGCTCTTCAAGCAATCCAAAATAAACAACTTGACAACCGTGGGATCTAAGATGTTCTTATTAAGTATTTCTATCTTCACGAATACAAATGATTTTAAAATGACTATAACTTGTTATTAAATAGTTTAGGAAAGTTTCTCCTTCAAGCCGATGTGTAGAGAAAACCATCTCCTGTATCCACACAGTTATTAATTTAGTTTATTAGTTTATTAGTTATGATGTGCTTGTCATGTTTTGGACTTTAAGAGTGAAATGTTTTTATTAGCGGCTTGTATTTTTTTTTTCTATTGTGTATGTGGATTTTAAACACGTATTATAAGTTAACTTGGTGGCTGGAACCTTGATTATTGAAATTTTATTGCTTTCTGTATTTATATTAATGTCTCTTTCATGTTATCTTTTAAGTGAATGACATATGTATCACTTATGATAAAATAAAATACCGAGTAGGTTCAATACTCGCAAAGATCAAGGAATATATCACAGATGCCTCATAGGACATTCAAGACTTACACATTTACACCTTTTAGTCAATGAACCGGCACCGGTATGCCAGAGTTGTCGGCGCTCCCTAACAATCAAACATATTTTATTAGATTGCATCCACTTACAACGCATTAGAAGACCTCTGTTTCAAGCTACTATCTTACAACATCTCTTTACTAGATATCCAACCCAGACAATTATTGATTTTTTATATGCTTCTGGTTTCTACTACCAAATATAGATAATCAATCTTAACCTAGAGAGCCTCTACATAGCCCACTCAGGTGCTGATGAGGCGTTAAACAATAACTCACACACACACACACACTTATGATATTTTACATGTCAATAAAATCTATATATATATATATATATATATAAAATCTTTTATCATGTCTTGCTGGCAAAGACAATGGAATGAATGTAATAACAACAAGTTGCATTCAATCTTACCTTGCATTCAAAATAAAATACCTAGTAGGTTCAATACTCGCAAAGATCAAGGAATATATCACAGATGCCTCATAGGACATTCAAGACTTACACATTTACACCTTTTAGTCAATGAACCGGCACCGGTATGCCAGAGTTGTCGGTGCCCCCTAACAATCAAACATATTTTATTAGATTGCACCCACTTACAACGCATTAGAAGACCTCTGTTTCAAGCTACTACCTTACAACATCTCTTTACTAGATATCCAACCCAGACAATTATTGATTTTTTATATGCTTCTGGTTTCTACTACCAAATATAGATAATCAATCTTAACCTAGAGAGCCTCTACATAGCCCACTCAGGTGCTGATGAGGCGTTAAACAATAACTCACACACACACACGAATACAAAGACATAGTATTATGCTGGATTCCTGGACACGCTGGCATTGAAGGGAATGAAAAAGCAGACCTGGCAGCAAAAAGGGCTCTTACAAAAGAGATAACTGATTTTACCATTCCATACAATGATTTTAAAATGACTATGAAATCTTTTATTATGTCTTGCTGGCAAAGACAATGGAATGAATGTAATAACAACAAGTTGCATTCAATCTTAACTTGCATTCAAAATAAAATACCTAGTAGGTTCAATACTCGCAAAGATCAAGGAATATATCACAGATGCCTCATAGGACATTCAAGACTTACACATTTACACCTTTTAGTCAATGAACTGGCACCGGTATGCCAGAGTTGTCGGTGCCCCCTAACAATTAAACATATTTTATTAGATTGCACCCACTTACAACGCATTAGAAGACCTCTGTTTCAAGCTACTACCTTACAACATCTCTTTACTAGATATCCAACCCAGACAATTATTGATTTTTTATATGCTTCTGGTTTCTACTATCAAATATAGATAATCAATCTTAACCTAGAGAGCCTCTACATAGCCCACTCAGGTGCTGATGAGGCGTTAAACAATAACTCACACACACACAGACACCTCAGGAATTCCCACCGGGAAGACATCATTTTTTAGAACCATAGGATACAACGAGCAAATGTCTGTGTACCCTATTTTCTTCCCGTCTTTGGCCTCATGATACAGCTTGACTGCATTCACACGCCCACCATAGAATGAGGAACGGGGGTCAAGTTAAGGCAAGACCGCGCAGACGCTTTCCACGTCCTGTAGCCTCTGGTTGGTCTTCAACATCGTGCGGTACTCACACTCCCACACAGTGTGAACCTCGAGCTTGAGACCCCGCCTCAGATACGTTAGTCTATCCATGGTGTGTGTGTACAGTGTCTTCATGCTTTCCCCTGTGTGAGGGTGTCGAATATTAGGTGCAGCGTTCTCCCCTCCAAAGCACCATGTGCAGCCGTGAAATACGCACCCATAGAATTCCCATGCTGTCTCAAGGCCTGTAGTCGAGTCGAGATAGTACCCATCAAGTTTCAGCCACCCATCTCCACTCTGGTTCCTCACCCTGTGTTCACCACCACAATGAGCATGTTGAATGGGGATCCCCCGCCTCTGCGACTCGTATTCCAACCATACTATAGACAAGCGACTGTGGGCATCAATACCTGCAAAACCGCAGGAAGGCATCCGGGCAAATGGTGTAGATTCGAACTGCATCGCACGCACCTGTACTTCATTGCTACTGATAATTTCCCCCCTTTCCCCCACTAGTTTCAAGTTATCGTTTTGAAGGAAGCCCGAAATGACTCGACCACCCTCCAGAGTGACGGAATATTTCTCTGTTAAAAAGAGATACCTGTAAGTCGCCATACAGACACTGGCTAGGGTGTTGTACTGGAGGGGGTCAATACCGATCGTCTTGGTCAACCTTTCACCTCCCTCGCCGACGTCAACTACTTCCTGTCTAGATGTAATACCTATAAGCCAACTCCTGAAGGCGCTACAACTTTCCTGTTGAATGTTCACATCATCCTCGCAATACGCAGTAATTCCTTCTTAAAATCAAACACCTTCCCCCTCTGCTCTACATACCACTGCATTAAGTCTTCCCGGGCCTTAGGCTTCATACTGTTCACGCGATAGCAGTAGGGGTGGGGCATGGGGCCTACGTAGTCCCAGTTCTCTTTCTGTTAAAAAAGACTGGGAATGTACCCTTCTTGACTCCCTTCAGGCCGAAAACTTTGGGCATCTGACTCAGGGGGAACGTCAGAAAGTTTAACGAGTCGATCACTCTGAACTTACCCGTGTCAATTGCGACGATCTTGCTCCCCCTGTAGATCACTTTAGGTAACTTGCACATTGTACAGAAAATGTACTTGGCGATGAAATAAGCATCATACGCTTGGCCATTATGGAAGATAAGGGTGTAGCCCTCAAATTCTTTAGCAAAAAGAAATTCGCAAAAGGTTGTTGCGGTGTCATCACCGAAAAAGTGCGCGGATCTCAATCCACATGTCTGATCTGACATGCAGAGCGCTCTCTCGGGGTGACCCCTGGCTGTATTGCGAGAGATAAGGGCTGAACATTTAACACAGGCTGTACCGCAGTGTGTACATCTCTGATTCTCTCTGTAGGTGTATTCGATGCAGTGCTCACACTCCCAGTGGGCGATGAGTAGATTGGGGGTGTGATACTCAGTGGTGGGGTCGGTTTCAAAATCGGCAAACATGTATTTACACGACACTCCCTTGGGTTGCTGTTGCCTGATATAACAAAAATGAACATCCGACATCCATCTTTTACAAATTTTACACTCACGAGTGTCACACCCGTGCTCTTGAGTTGGTGCATAGTATGCTCCACAGTCTTTACATCAGTGAGCACTGGAACAGACACCGTTTGAGACGTGACGCTGAGCACACTCATTGGACCTCTTTTCCTCTTTTCCTCATTTATGATGACACATTGATCTCCTCGACATGACACGCACTGTTCACATCCTCTGTGACCATAGCGCTTATCATAGGGCTGCAGACACTTGGAGCAAAAAGCACTCTTCCCAAAGATACAGTGTACCCTGGTAATGGTATGGAAATGTCCTACAGCCTTAGGGTTCAGCGGGTCACAGGCATAGAGCAGGTAAACGGTTCGTTGTCGCTGAGTAGAACCCACGTAGAGTGGTCTGACACCCGACCCCCTCCCAAATACAACAACATGCACGTTACCCTCCCTCTCAAAAGCTGGAATGTCGGTGAAGGTTGGCACGTATCTGACATCGAACCCAGCACGTGTATGTAGCTTTACTGCCTTCACCTTTTGAGCCTGGCGCTTGGGGTTAATGATGTTGTAATAAGTAGATCTTTTCTTTAAGTGTAATGCCCTGTTAGAAGAGGGAGTTTCATCGAGTTCTGCTTTAGCAATACCTACCGAAATTGATCGTGCGAGACATAAAGTGTCATCGTTTTCTATGCACCTAAACTTATGTAAGTCATCGATGTAAATGAGCCCAGCACCCCTCCCCGCTCCTATAGGGTTACGTATGACACCAACATGGATTTCTAGGGGCTCATCTAAATACAGCTCATCGTCTGACTGCAGCAACGTCTCGAGTAGTTCAAATATTTTAAAAATATTGAGCTGGTGTAAGGGCATGAGACCTGGAGTGTGAGGGCTATAAAAAGCCTCATTTTGGATGAAAAGCCTGACCAGGTCTTGAGGATTGTAGCTCTCATTGAGGCGATCGATTATGTCTTCGAGTACTCCCTCTAGGCCCCCCATTATGTCCCGAAGATTGACCCCTGCCCAGTTCGCATTAAGGTGTACTCGATATACAGTCTCTCTAGCGGCTCCACCAAACTCGAGGTCCCTGATATTTTGGACGTTAATGTTACGGTGGAAATTTACAGAGTAGTCGGCACCCTCAAATATCATGTTATCCTCAAAATCATCATCACCCAAACCAACACCATCATCATCATCATCATTTACAACAGGGACATTTTCACCCGCCTCACCCGCTCCCTCAATGTCATTATCATATATAATATCTAGTAGTAAGTTCATTTCATTTCCATGTTGTAGCTCCTCCAGTTCCAGCTCCTCAATATCCACTCCGCAATCGGTCATTAGCATTTCTTTTAATCTGTAAATAAACAAGGGAAAACATAATTTTTTTTGATTTTTCTTTCAGAATGGTGAGTTATTGTTCAGGATATAAATAAAAAATAAAATATATATATTTATATATATAATACTAACGCACTAAGCAACTGACGACTCGTAGCCTCTTTCTCCTTCTCTTTCCCAACGCCCTCGAAGGTCCTGGGCCTCTACGCGGCGAGGGTGGAAACACTTGGGGTGAAGTCCTCTATCCCCAGTGGCTAAAACAGGACAGTGCGCATTGCACAAGCTGCTCCAGCTATCCAACGCAGACACTTATTGATTTTTTACATGCTTCTGGTTTCTTACCGACTCTTACACCTACACCTACACCTGCAACTGTAACTGCAACTGCAACTGCACCTGCAGAGGACTCGACTGGTGATGTCCTATCTCGAGAGCTGCCTCGTTTCATGAGGAGTGATAGGGGTACCGAATTTACAAACGACAGTGTCACATCGTTAATGAACGAGACGAGTGTCAAACTCATTTATTCCAACACTGACACTAAAGCTAACTATGCCCAAGCGATGATCAAGGGACTTAAGAAAAGACTTCCAATTTTTCCAATACAGCAACAGTTACAGGTATACTGACGAGTTTCAGAATATAATATCAGCATTCGAGTATAGGAGTTGCACCATCGAATGTCAATAAGACTAATGAACAGGACATTTGGGACTACCAGTACGTGACTCAAAATGCTTTGGACCTAGCAACTTCTTTCCGGAGGGCCATTTCTTCAGCAAGGAACAAGAAACGGAGCGTTTACAAATTCTCTGTCGGTGACAAAGTCAGGGTGGCCTATCAACGTCGAACGAATTTTTCTCGCTCATACGACGAGCAGTTTACAGGCGAAGTGTTCACTGTACGAGCGAGAAAATATTCAGACAGTGTAGCTGTTTACTACCTCACTGATTACGGAGACGAAACTGTTGATGGACCCTTCTATTCAAATGAGCTGACACCTGTTAGGTTTGACCCTGATGCCTTCTTCAGTATTGAAAAGGTGATCAAGACGAGAGTGAGACCTGATGGTGAGAGTGAGAGTCTAGTTAAAGATCAATCGTGGCCGAGTAAATATAACCAGTGGCTGCCTAGCGGAAGCATCAAGACTTTAAAGAAGAAGCAGCGGAAGAAGAAGAAGAACTAGGAGCAGTGTCTATAATGTTTATTTATGTAGCAAGTGATCAAACTTTGGGGGTAAACCCTAAGAACAGCGCAGCAAGTTGCACGGTTCAGATGCCCGAATCATTCTCGCCTCCAAAAAACACCTTGTTGAGCGGTCAATGGTACATGGGGCTGATTGACATTGTAGTACCCTTGGTCAATAACAGGTGGACTGAATGGGACGTCGTGTACGTGACTTGCCCTCAACTGGAAGGTTCACCCTTTGGAGATACTTACTCATCAGTGTTACGCTCGATACCTCTGGGTGAAATAAAAAGGCATAACTTCGTCCACATGCAAACAGTACTCTACGTTCCAGTGTGTGTGACGGACGTGAGACACATTTCTATAGAGCTTAGGGATTCAAGAAGAGACTTATTACGAAAACTTGTTGGAGAGACTGCGCAACACACGAGGTGTACTTTGGAGCTGCTATGGAGGAGAGATACAAATCGCTAATCGCCATGAATGCTGAGCCATGGATAGACCATTTTCAGAAAACGGCGGGGCACACTAGCCTGTGGACAAATAGACCCAGGCCTGTTGTCATTAAGCCGAGTAAGAGCAAGAGCAAGAATACTGACGATACAGGTACAGGTGTCGGTGAAAATTTACCGCTGACAGTGGTGTCACCTGTAGAACAGTCAAATGAAATGGCACAAGCTGAACTGACAGCGAAAAGTGATAAAAGGACATTCGATGACATCAGCGGTCCAGTCCATTCGAGACATAAGCCACAGACGCAACGTGTCAAACGTAAGAAGACAGCTCCGAGTGGAGTGGTTAGCAAGAAAATAGCAAGGATCAAAGACATATTCACTCAACATGGCAAGCAGTGAAAAAGTCCTAGAATCATCAGATTTGGCCTACGAGGATACATTAAATTTGTTCAGTGAACCAGCAAGCAACCTAGGAGTTACTGACGTGAAATACTTGTCTCACAAACCAGTAAATCAATTTTCTACAGAGGGCGATGCGAAATTTCATGTACCAGGTGTTGGAACTTTGTATGCCCTCGAAGGTCCTGGGCCTCCACGCGGCGAGGGTGGAAACACTTGGGGGGAAGTCCTCTATCCCCAGTGGCTAAAACAGGACCGTGCGCATTGCACAAGCTGCTCCAGCTTTACAGGAGGGTGTGTCCCCTACCATACAGGGGAAACAAAAATGAATATGTCCGAATCGACAATTTCAGACCGGCTCGCACGTCCCCCGGGTGAACAAGGTGCGCGTCCCTCAGCGGTAAACCAGGCTGAGGTCGAAAAATTGGCTACTGGTTCCAGACAAAGTAAACGTTTCTGCTCATCTACAGATGATGCCAATCCAAGTACAACTTATGATGTTATATCTACGCCATGGCCTAAGTTTCTTGTTGTTACTGGCAGTGACGATGGGTTTTCCCGTCTCTCAGCCATAACAATTTGTCGAACGTTGAAAGAAAGTATTGGTTTCGTTGAAAATACGAGAAGGCTCAGGAGTTCATCCTTGCTGGTGCAGGTTGCCCACAAGGACCAATCGTTAAAATTGCTGGAGCTGAGGGCCTTTGCGGGTACCCCTGTAAAGGTGGAGCCCCATCGGTTCTTCAACTCTTGCAAGGGGGTTGTGACATCTCATGAGAGCAGTCTCTGCTCCGATGACGAACTGAGGGACTGGCTGAATGACTACAATGTCATCCACATTCACCGCCAGCCCCCCAGATATTCACGACAGCTACTGACTCTGACCTTTGATGGCACAGTGTTGCCTGATAGGGTCAGCATAGGGTTCGAGTGGTGTAGGGTACGTCCCTACATCCCGAACCCAAAACGATGTTATAATTGCCAGCGATTTGGCCATTTTAGCGGCTCCTGCCGCGCCAAAGCAACCTGCGCCAATTGTGGGTCACGGGAACACGTTCATTCCCGTGACTCACCATGTCAGAAACAGTCATATTGTGTTAATTGTGGAGGTGATGGGCCAGCCTATCACCGTGGCTGTCCCAAATGGCAGCTAGAGAAAGAGATCCTGAAGTTAAAGACCACCAAGGATATCTCCTTTCCCCAAGCACGCCGTATAGCTGAACAGGCTGCTGGGGCAAGTTATGCCTCAGTCCTGTCTCAGATGGCTGGACCTAGATCTCCTTCACCCAGATCATCGCCCAGGCGAAGGATTGACCTAGATCCTCATTATAATTATTCCAAGGCAGGGCAAAGCTTGCAGAAACATAAACCAGAATCTAAGACTTCACAGGCAGACGATCACCTCGCAAGAATAAAGCAGCATGCTATAGATGTCGGAAAAGGACATCTTGTAGCTCCATCGGTTAGTGCGTCACAACTTAGTGTACCCTCACAGGGTGCACCTTCCGGCGTTGAGTCGGAAGAGATACACCAGCCGATGGAAGAGGAGGCAGGGACTACCACCATCCCTAGGCCTCAACGGGAGGGGGCAATTGATAAAAGATCAATTGTTCCCAAAAGACCCCCCCTCATCAGAAAAACACTAGAAAAATCTAGTGCACTGAGCTTCATAACACCACCATCTAAGCATGGTGGGGCCCTCAAAAAGATCTTAACACCAAAAGAGGCAGCGACTTTGAAGAAAAAGTGAATATTCATACAAATTCATACCATGCACTACAGATTTTACTATGATAATATTAAACTCTTTTAACTAATTCATGGACAGTATCATTCAGTGGAACTGTCGAGGTTTCAGAGCCAACTTCGATGAAATAGGTTGCATGGTCCAAGACTTGAACCCTAGTGTTTTCTGTCTACAGGAAACATTTCTGAAACCTCCAAATAGTTTTAAACTGAGAAACTATCATATGTATAATACATATGGCAATATTGCCCACGATAGAGCCACTGGTGGCTCATCAATTTTAGTTAAAAATGGCATCATTCATACCCATATTGCTCTTAACACTAACCTTCAGGCTACAGCAGTTCGTCTGAACCTGAATAAAACATTCACCATATGTTCCTTATATATTCCTCCACCCTTTCACCTTACAGCCAGTGATTTGCATAACCTTTACAATCAACTTCCTGAACCGCGTCTTATCCTAGGAGATTTTAACAGCCATAACCAATTGTGGGGAAGCACTTCCCACAACAACAAAGGAAAAACCATTGAAGATTTTCTCAATGACCACACCCTTTGCTTGTTCAATGATGGTTCACCTACATATCTTCACCCAGGTCATGGAACATTTTCAGCGATAGACCTTAGTATATGTGATCCAGCGTTATTTCTGGAATTTGAATGGAGAGTATTAGAGGACACTCACGGCAGTGATCATTTTCCTATTGTCCTACAAAACGTAGAAGGTACAAGAGAAGTGGGTCAACTCCGATGGAAGTTGCATAAAGCGGATTGGACCTCCTTCGAAAAGCACTGCTTAGAAGCAATTACTATGTCTCATTATAGGAATTGTAATAATCTCGTTGAAGATTTTACTGATGATATTACTGATATAGCCAATAAAACAATACCGATGACAAAAAATAATTCTAAACGAAGTGCAAGACCCTGGTTTGACGACGAAGTAAGAGAAGCTATTAAAAACCGTAAGAAAGCCCTCAGAATTTTTAAATCTCAGCCGACCATCAACAATCTGAATGATTTTAAGTGCCTGAAAGCCAAAGCGCGTAGAATTGTCAGGCAAAAAAAACGTAGTTGTTGGAGAGACTATGTCTCCAGACTCACTGAAAGAACTCCTAGCAATAAAGTCTGGAAAATGATTAAGAAGATTGAAGGAAAGAACCTAGCTTCGCATGTAAGCATTCTAGAAGTGAATGGAGAACATTTCTCCTCACCAGAACAAATATCAAACGGGTTAGGAGAACAGTTTGCATACAACTCCTCATCGGAGAACTATACGAGAGAATTTCAATGTTATAAGGCTCAAGCTGAGAGATTAACCCTAAATATACAGTCTGATAACAGCGAAGATTATAACTCCTACATCACCTTAGAAGAACTTCAGAAGGCCATCTTAAAAGCGACTGACTCTGCAACAGGCCCTGATAATATACATTATCAAATCTTAAAACACCTACCTCAATCCTCTTTAAAAACATTACTGTATATCTTTAATCAAATTTGGGAGAAGGGATGTCTTCCATCCCTGTGGAAACAAGCCACGGTCATCCCAATTCCCAAGCCGGGGAAGGATCATAGTGATCCTATGAATTATCGACCAATAGCCTTAACCAGTTGTCTATGTAAGACAATGGAGCGAATTGTTACTGATAGACTGGTTTGGTTCCTGGAGTCGAACCAGCTTATTACAGAGTTCCAATCTGGATTTCGCCGTCACAGGAGCACATTAGATCATTTAGTCAGACTGGAAACTTATGTTAGAGATGCTTTCATTAACAGAGAACACGTAGTAGCCATATTCTTTGACCTAGAAAAAGCTTATGACACTACATGGAAATATGGAATAATGAAAGATCTCCACGACTTAGGGCTTCGAGGTCGCCTTCCAGTTTTCATCGGATCCTTCCTACAGGATCGCTTCTTTAAGGTCCGAGTGGGATCAATGATGTCAAGCCCCTACTCTCAGGAGAATGGAGTCCCTCAGGGTAGTATTCTCTCGCCCACCCTCTTTAACGTCAAAATCAACAGTATAGTAAATTCCATCTCAGAAAATCTCATGTCGTCCCTATATGTTGACGATTTCCTCATTGCATATCGTTCCAGATATATGCCAACCATAGAACGACAACTGCAATTAAATTTGAATAGGATTCACAAATGGTCACTCGAAAATGGCTTCAAGTTCTCTAAACAGAAGACAGTTTGTCTGCCTTTCTATTATTTACGATCAAACCATCCAGATCCATCACTAATAATTGACAACTGTCAAATAAAAGTGGTGAATGAAACAAAATTTTTGGGTGTACTCTTTGACTCCAAATTGTCTTTCATTCCGCATATCAAAGCACTGAAAGCAAAGTGCCTGAAATCAATGAACCTCCTTAAAGTAGTGAGCAAATATAATTGGGGTGGGGACACAACGGTCCTCCTTCGTCTCTATCGAGCAATTACTCGTTCTCGACTTGATTATGGTTCTGTGGTATATGGCTCCGCCAGACCATCTTATCTAAAATGCCTGAATTCTGTACATCATCAAGGGTTGCGACTAAGCTTAAGAGCTTTTCGTACATCTCCTGTAGAGAGCTTATATGTACTGGCAGGGGAACCTCCACTTTCCCTTCGTCGTATCAAGTTATCCATGCAATACATACTAAAAGTAGCTTCAACTCCAACAAATCCAACATATGATGTAATATTTCATCCAAAATACATGCATCATTATGAATCTCGTTCAAACGCCATTCGACCACTGGGATTACGCATGAAATTCTATCTTGAGGCTGCAAAAATTGATACTACAATCATTGCCGAGACGGAACTACCACCCATTCCGCCATGGATTCTCCCAGTCCCGAAAGTTATACTGGATTTGGCAGAGCTTAAGAAAAGCGAAACCAATCCGGTAGACTATCAAAACCTATTTTATAGTATAAGGTTTAAATACGAATCGTACAAATTTCTATACACAGATGGCTCAAAAATGGAAAGACGAGTAGGCTGTGCAGTCACTTCTTATAAAACCGTTATAGCTGAATGTCGTCTTCCAGACCACTGCTCAATATACACTGCAGAATTAACAGCTATTTACCTTGCCTTAAAGAACATCGAGGACTCAGAATCAGATCGTTATGTTATCTGTTCTGATTCAAAATCTGCTCTTCAAGCAATCCAAAATAAACAACTTGATAACCCTGGGATCTTAGATGTTCTGATTAAGTATTTCTATCTTCACGAATACAAAGACATAGTATTCTGCTGGATTCCTGGACACGCTGGCATTGAAGGGAATGAAAAAGCAGACCTGGCAGCAAAAAGGGCTCTTACAAAAGAGATAACTGATTTTACCATTCCATACACTGATTTTAAAATGACTATAAAATCTTTTATCATGTCTTGCTGGCAAAGACAATGGAATGAATGTAATAACAACAAGTTGCATTCAATCTTACCTTGCATTCAAAATAAAATACCGAGTAGGTTCAATACTCGCAAAGATCAAGGAATATATCACAGATGCCTCATAGGACATTCAAGACTTACACATTTACACCTTTTAGTCAATGAACCGGCACCGGTATGCCAGAGTTGTCGGTGCCCCCTAACAATCAAACATATTTTATTAGATTGCAGCCACTTACAACGCTTTAGAAGACCTTTGTTTCAAGCTAATACCTTACAACATCTCTTTACCAGATATCCAACCCAGACAATTATTGATTTTTTATATGCTTCTGGTTTCTACTACCAAATATAGTTAATCAATCTTAACCTAGAGAGCCTCTACATAGCCCACTCAGGTGCTGATGAGGCGTTAAACAATAACTCACACACACACACACTTGGAACTTTGTATGTAGACCTTTCAAATGTCTACTTAGCTACTAGAGTGCGAATAGTCATGGGCGATGGTTCCAGTGTCCCCAAACGTACTTCAACCTCTGAAGGAACGTCTGCCCGGATGCCTGCACCTCCAGGGGGATCAGCTGTCAGTGAAGATGAGGGAGCCTGGAGCATTGGTCCTGTCAATAACTTAGCTCAGGCTCTATGGGATCAGGTAGAGGTATGCTTAAATGATCGAGTAGTGACAGGGGGCCAGACCGGATACAGCTACAAAGCTCTAATGAACACCCTTTTGGGGGAGGTCGAACTGAATGACTCTGAACTAGAATGCTCAATGTTTCACAAGGACTCCGCCAATTTCATGGATGATGTCAGCCTTATTGCCGGAACAATAAGGGATTTAAAAAAAGAGCAGAACACATGGCAGGTGGTCTTACTGTTGAGCTGCTGAGTAAAGTCGATGTTGATGTCTTCAAAGTGAACAAATACCTACTAAATGGGGTGACTATTGACCTCACCCTCACTCCTACTTCGAGTAGATTCAGACTACTAAGCTCAAATAAAACGGGGACAGATTACAAGCTCGAAATTATGGATATTACGCTAATACTGAAACACGTAACACCCACTGGACTCATTCTACTAGGCCATCAAGATGTCATGGTCAAAGAGATTTCGCGTGCGAAATATTTCTACACTAAAGAAGAGCTAAGAAAATTCAACCTAGCCCGAGACACATCGTCTTATTATGTGGAGGATGCCTTCAATGGACGCATACCCAGTAAAATTGTCATAGGGTTTGTGTCGGGAAAATCCATGAGTGGTAGTCTACATAAGAACCCGTACATTTTAGTCACTACGACGTCAATTTCATTAACGTGAGTCTATCAGGTACACCAACTCAGTGGTAGCGCGCTGGGCTTCCAACCACTGGGTCCCGGGTTCAATTCCCGGTCGAGCCTATGTTGGATGGCTGTTTCATCCTTCGTCTCATTGCCCATGGTCCCTTCCTGTCCTAATTAGCCCATCAGGTGCAGAAATACAGGACGTTAAGCCCTAATCCACCTCCACCATCAGGTACACCAACACCTGGAGAACCTCTGAGTCTCGACTTCTCCTCAGATAAGTACATACAATGCTACTCCGAACTCTACAGGGGGAAGCAGAATTACTCCAGTCAGGCCAGAATAACCAGAGAGGAATACAAGGAGGGTTACACATTATTCGTCATTGACCTAGCTCCACAAAATTACACCGAGTTCTATCCAGTGACGAGGGAGGGCTGCGTCAGAATAGAGCTTCGCTTCAAAGCACCACTAAAAGAGTCTGTTGTTATGCTCACCAAGGTGACATACCCTGGACTTTTCGCTATTGATTACGCCCGCAACATCTATTTGACATGAATACGAATCAGCTATGCGATATACTTTGGAATGACACTATCGCATCTTCTTACGTCATGGCCATTGTTCCTTCGAATGCTCTGAAGTACATCAACTCTGACAGAAACAAACGCTGTTACATCGTGAATTGTAATGAAAACTCGTACTTACGCGGAGACGTGGGACACTGGATGATCTTGACCGTTCATGGTAGTCGAAATGCGAGATGGCAGTTGAAGAATGAAGATTCGAGCCTTGTTAAAGTATTCAATTCGCTCGGGAAGCAGACCTACAACGTTGAAATGACAGCTTTTATGACAAAATTTAGACATTGTATTGTACATTCTAAGTATTTATCTGACACTCACTGTGGCTACTACGCTCTGGTATACGCTTACTATAGGAGCAGGAAATATTGCTCCTCATATATCCTAAATATACTAGCTGAAATGACTGATGTGAAAAGGCATTGTCTACTACTATACAAGGTGTTCAGCGAAATTGGACTTTAAATAAAATTAGCTGGTCAATATACAGTGTTATGTGAAACTGGCTTTTACTCATGCGTGTACTGTGTCGTAATAATGATGTGAAATAAAAAAACTAATTACTATAGGAGCATGAAATATTCCTCCTCATATATCTTAAATATACTGGCTGAAATGCCTGATGTGAAAAGACATTATCTACTACTATGCAAGGTGTTCAGCAAAAATTGGACTTTAAATAAAATTAGCTAGTTATTATACTGTGTTATGTAAAACTTACATTTACTCATGTATGTACTGTGTCGTAATAATGATGTGGAATAAAAAAAAAAAAAACCCAACAATCTAATGAAAGTGTTACTCGCTAAATTCTATCTCAAACTTGCACGAAAAAGAATTTAGACTGATAACACGTATAAGTACTGTATTGTAGTAATGATGCTACTGCATTAAATACTCTATAACAATTATAACATGTTATGTGAAACTGACTTTTACTCATTTATGTACTGTTTCGTAATAATGATGTGAAATAAAAAATAAAAAAACCCCAACAATTTAATGAAAGTGTTACTCGTTCAATTCTATCTCAAACTTGCACGAAAAAGAAATCTATAGTTTAGACCGATAACACATATAAGCACTGTATTGCAGTAATGTTGCTGCTGCATTAAATACTCTATAAAATAACATAACATTACTACTTGTTAGATTCCATCGGATATTCGTAAATTCGAGTAATGCCTGCTCTCAATAGTAGTACTAAAAAAGTGACTTACCTTTTTAAAAGTAGAGTGACGCGTAGAAGGCTGAAAGAACGGGTCCTAGGTGCTTTCGACGAGGATGTACTAGAGCTGGTTGCTGCAGACGGATAGTGATGCCCTCAACCATTGGTGCCTTGCGTTTTATACTAAATAATTAGCTGGAGGGCAAAGCAATAAGCCCTATGGCTCCTGCTGTCCACCCAGATAGCGATCTAATGGGCGTGTTTTTGTGTGTGGATTTTTAAAATAACAAATAATTCTTAAAGTTTAAAATTATTTTATTTATTCGTGTTGTCATATTTCTATATTCGCCTTAAGTTCAAATTTGTTATTATTGTCTTTAGGCCTTTCTAAGTTAATATGACCTTCAGTTCTAAGCAGTTAAATATTGCCTTTAGTTGTGGAAATTTATTCCCTGAATATTGGTCTGTGTTTAGATTGAATATAACTACCAGTATTATGTCTAATATACCCCTCCTATTGTCTCAGGGTGCTGTCCCTCGGTCAGTCTTTTGTTTTCATTACATAACATACAGGATTGGGGGTCACGTGGTGGGTGTTTCTTGAGGGTCTGTAAAGTCATGTCAGCTTTGTTAAAAGGAGAGAACGCACGTCAAAGTCAGATTGAGATTGAGACATTTATTGAGGATAAGATGCGACAAATTACTTTTTTTTATTATTGGGGCTCAGTCCGAGTCTGATCGACGCATGGACTTGCGGCAATGAGGGTCAATGCAGTTGCGCGTCTTTAGGGGCTGTGCTTTGTAAAGATGCGACTTCAGCACCGTTTTTTGCTTTTGAGTACAGAAAGGACAAAATGCTGACAATTATGACAAATGGCCAGATTTTCGATACGACCAGTCTTAAGGACACTATAGGCTTTGGTAGCGTGATTGTTTTGGGGCTTTCCGGAGATCGGTGTACTGAAATGACATTCATCTTTCCCTGGTCACAGTGGTTTAAGGACTGTAGAGTCTACGCCATTGACGAGAGTGACTGTCACTTCATGGATCAGTACAGGATCTGAAGATCTGGACAGTTTGGCTGGTGGAGCTAGGGAGTCGACCATTGGATCTAGAGATGCATCAAGGGTGTACGGTACTGGAATGATCGTCTGGACAGTTCTGAGCAGTATTTTCGGCGGTATCACCACCTGTTGCATACTGGTGAGTCTGGTCAATTTACATGCCCGCATTAACAGTCACGCTCGAGCCAATGATCCAGCTCTGGGCGCCATTGACTGCTGTCTGAAGTGCATGGCCTTAATGCTTTATCCGATACATCTCATAGCAAAGTGTTGTAACTGTACCTGGGCCAACATGCATATGATGGATAGGGGTCCACCCCCTACTACAACGACCTTCCAGGCTTAGCTGGGTTTCTTAGTAAGACTCCAAAGTTATCTGTTTGTAAAGTAATATAGCATGAGGATGCGTTAATACGAATTGTGAAGAGCCTCTACATAGCCCACTCAGGTGCTGATGAGGCGTTAAACAATAACTCACACACACACACGAATTGTGAAATTAACAGCTGTTTGCTCGAGAGATATCTTAAATGTAGCAGTTAATGTCAACACAATAGTTTTCATCACATTGTGTACATATATATTCTTTTTCAGAAAAGAAATTTGATCTACCGTCACATGCATACTTTATTTAGACTGCTGCAGTTTTTTGTAACTATCTGGAAAGAGTATGCCGATGAGAACATTGCAGGAGGGCTTATGGACAATGATCTCATAGAAATGGCTCAGGAAATGGATGGAAATGCCCCCGATGTACAGCTCCTGGATCTCGAGTATGACGATGTACTGAGGGAGGCCCCTGACCCCCATTCCAATGCAAGAGAGTATTGTATAACAGCTATATAAGTAGCAATTTTAACTACTGCCCAGTCATATGGATGTTTGCAAACATCAAACCGGAGAAACTTGAAAAAACTAATAAAAGAGCATTACGATTTGTTGCAAATGATAGCGAAACAGAATATGATGACCTATGCAGAAATGAACAGCAACTAAATATATATAAAAACTGTAGCAATCCAGATGTACAAAATTAGAAATAAAAAAAAAACCCCAATATTCATGCAAAACCTCTTTGTCCGTAGGGAATCTTGGTACGAAATGAGAGACAATGATGTATATAATATTCCACGATTCAAAACTGTTACTTATGGAAAGAAAAGCTTCAGATACTATGGGGCAAAATTATGGTCGATTATACCTGTAGATATCAAAGGTACAAACTCTCTTGTTAGTTTCAAATCTGCTCTTACACAATGGTTACAAAACTATGAAAATGTGTCAAATTTAGAATTTTTATAGAAGTACGTTATAATTATTATGTACACAAATATATTGCCTTTGGGTGACTATGAACTGTATGGTGCTATATGCCAAAGGTACTAAATATGTATATATTACCAAGCTCTGTCATGTAGCCCTGATAAATATTACTTTGACCCTACTAGATAGGAACTGTATGTAGATTTTAGTTATTCATTTCAAATACTATTTGTTTTATTTTGATTTGATTTAATATACATTTCAACAGTATTATAGTCGTACAGAAGCGTAATGCTTGGATATCATGTAAAATGTGCTGTATATATGTGCGTTTTATATGTATTCGGATTGTATACGACTCAAAATAAAATTTATCTATCTATCTATCCTGACGTCCCCGAGACCCCGGAGGTGCCCGACTTCCCTGAATTCATGGAAGTCCCCGAAGTCCCGGAAGTCCCCTATGAACAACAGATACCCCAACGAGTTAGACGTTTGAGGGGGGCCGCTTGGATCAATCGAGATAATATCATCGATCAGCGTCTGAGAAATGTCAGAGTAGCTCGTCCTTAATGGCTGAGAATGTCACATGCTTTCATTTTTTTTTGACGTTTTTTAACATTTAGACAATGGTGCGTGTGAGAATCTGCAGTATTTCCTTTACAATGTGAGCGTCTTGCCCTCATTGTCAGGTAATACTGTATAGTCCTCATACCCCATTATTTTTTTTACTTGCTTATATTGAAAAGTTCTTGTGTCATAATTAGTAGTTTAGTGTTATTTCTAATAGCCCTGCTATATATGTATATAGTTGTTAATGCGAGCGTCTTGCTCATACCACACTTTTGTTTTTTACATGAGTATATTGAAAAGTTCTTGTGTTATGATTAGTGTAGTTTAGAGTTAATTATAATAGTCCTGCTACATATGTATATATTTGTTAGTGCGAGCGTCTTGCCCTCATTCCCAGTTAATACTGTATAGCCCTCATACCTCATTTTTTACATCTTTTTTAACAATTCTTGTGTCATGATTTGTGTAGTTTAGTGCTAATTGTAGTAGCCTTGTTATATATATATATATCTGTGTGTCTGTCTTTCTTTATGTGTATGCTCAATAAAGCAATTGTATCCAAACATAATACAAATTGCGTCTCGTGTGTTTAAATGACAGTTACTTACGTAAATATAGTTAAACGTCGAGGGCGAGGGATTCTCCTTTCTTGCAGTCGTGCCACTTCCGGCGTATTCAAAACGTAGGCAAGTCACGTGGTCGCTGATAGCCAATGAGGAACGACCATCGCTAATCCGGCCTGTTTGTCTTATATAAATGAAATCCTTCCCTGCTATAAACCATTCACTTTTTCTTCAAATTTAAAATGCGAGGCGTAAGCGGGGCTGAAACTTTCGGATTGAAGCAGTATTCTGCCGCCCTAAGACAGCCGTAGTAGGCCAATACCATTGCTGTGAACAGCATGATATTGTCGTAGTGTAGATGCAGCGATTTATATAGCTGACGTAACATTGACAGTGAGACTGGCGTGACCTGAGATGGGGCCGGATGCTGCCTCTCTAGAGACCTCAGTGCCCACTTAACTCTTGGGGTGTATAAATTGGGGGGGTCGCCTCCACAGGAAATGATCCACGCTCGTAGCCCGGCCATGTAGACTTTAAGTGTGCGAACCAGTATGGCACGCGCGTCGAGGTATGCTATAAATCTAATAATGTTGGATTCATGAATGATAAAAGGGTTTAGTGGATAGCATGCACAAAATTGAATATAACTATTCACTCCTGTTGAGTAGACCTTTCGGGAGTTAAATGCTAAGCCATTGGATACCAGCTGGACTGCACGACGATCCAATTCTGAAATTAATAGAAAAAATAGAACATTTAAATGGATTCTGCAAAGTATTGCAGCGGTTCAGGCCAGACTTCCCTTGAAGGCATGCCATGCAGGTATTTAAATTCATCAATCCTGCCCCTGCTGAGGTGATCAGCCAGGACATTGTCGTTTGTGGCAATATACACCACCGCATATGTTATGTTAAATCGTTCAGTGATTAGGCACCATTGCCTCACCATCTCCATGAGCTCCGGAACTGGTGTATACAATTTATTGAGTATACCACAGGCCGCGGAATTATCGACGTGGAAAATGACTTTCTGGCCGCTGAGGTCCTTGCCCCATGTAGCCATGGCTTTGAGTGCTGCATGGAGTTCCCTCCAGTTAATCGAGTAATTACTAGCAAAGGCGGCATCACCTGTATGCAACATTGCAAACCACTCAGCCCCATTGACTCCACCCATTCCGAGGTCACTCGCATCCGTAAATATATGATTAATGAGACCTATGGACCAATCAACTGCGTACATATGCACCCCATTGTGCGCTCTTAGGCATCGAGACCACCATTCTATATCCTGACGGGCCGCACGTGACAGACGGATTTTATACTGCAGATGCTTTGCCTTCTTGGCTAGCCCAATTAGCCGGCCGATAAATGCCCTACCTGAGCGTACTACACGGGCTGCGAATGCCAACTTACCTATGAGGCTGAGTAAACGTCTCTTGGTGCCCATAGTCGCCCCCTCCCATTCGGTGAGGAGAGATATTATTTCCGTGACGCGCTCCTCAGATATCCTGAGTTCGCATTTATTGGTATCAATAATAATGCCCAGAAATTGTACGACCTTGGCCGGAGAAGTGACCTTACTAGTCTGGATCATGAAGCCCGCATCTCGCGCTACTTGAATCATATGGTCCAGATTGACTTGGCAGGATTCTTTCGATCCAGCAATAACCAGATAGTCATCTACATACCGGACAATCTCTGCAGTGATACCCTCATGGTGCATAATGCGCTGGAGTGCATCCGCCACGCGATCAAATAGAGCTGGTGATGACCTCAGGCCGAAGCTAAGCACCTTTGAAAAATAAAATTTTGCATGTGCACCCGGTTTTGCCCAGGTGAAGCCCAACAGATGCCAGTCTTGTGGGTCTACCCCGATGTGTTTATAGGCATCCTTTAAATCCATATTCGCTAGATATGGGTCGCATAAGTTATTACAATGTGTGACCGCATTGTCAACTGAAGCGTAACGCAAGGAATATTTGTCCGGGTCGATGAGCGAGTTAACTGAACCCATTGCGGGATGAGAGAGGTCATGTATGACCCTAACTTTGGTGCGATCCTTTTTTAGGAAGGCACCAAGAGGTGACACAATATGCCCTCGAAGGTCCTGGGCCTCCACGCGGCGAGGGTGGAAACACTTGGGGTGAAGTCATCTATCCCCAGTGGCTAAAATAGGACAGTGCGCATTGCACAAGCTGCTCCAGCTTTACAGGAGGGTGTGTCCCCTACCATACAGGGGAAACAAAAAATGAATATGTCCGAATCGACAATTTCAGACCGGCTTGCACGTCCCCCGGGTGAACAAGGTGCGCGTTCCTCAGCGGTAAACCAGGCTGAGGTCGAAAAATTGGCTACTGGTTCCAGACTTGGTAAACGTTTACGTCCATCATTAGATGACGCAAATCAAAGTTCAAATAATGCAGATATAACTAAGCCTTGGCCCAAGTTTCTTGTTGTTACTGGCAGTGATGCTGGGTTTTCCCGACTTTCAGCCATAACAATATGCAGAACAATTAAGGAAAGCATTGGTTTTGTTGAAAATACAAGACGTTTAAGCAATACGTCCTTGCTGGTGCAGGTTGCCCACAGGGACCAGTCGCTGAGATTGCTGGGGTTGGAGGCTTTTGCGGGTGCCCCTGTTAAGGTGGAGCCCCATCGGTTTTTCAACTCCTGCAAGGGAGTTGTAACATCGCATGAGAGCAGTCTCTGCTCCGATGACGAACTGAGGGACTGGCTGGATGACTACAATGTCATCCACATTCATCGCCAGCCCCCAAGATATTCACGACAGCTACTCACTCTGACCTTTGATGGCACAGTGTTGCCTGACAAGGTCAGCATTGGGTTCGAGTGGTGTAGGGTACGTCCCTACATCCCGAACCCAAAACGATGTTACAACTGCCAAAGATTTGGCCATTTCAGCGGCTCCTGCCGTGCCAAACCAACCTGTGCCAATTGTGGATCACGGGAACACACTTATTCCCGTGACTCACCATGTACGAATACATCGTATTGTGTTAATTGTGGAGGTGATGGGCCAGCCTATCACCGTGGCTGTCCCAAATGGCATTTAGAGAAAGAGATCCTGAAGTTAAAGATCACCAAAGATATCTCCTTTCCCCAAGCGCGCCGTATAGCTGAACAGGCTGCTGGGGCAAGCTATGCCTCAGTCCTGTCTCAGATGGCTGGACCTAGATCTCCTTCACCCAGATCATCTCCCAGGCGAAGGATTGACCTAGATCCTAATTATAATTATTCCAAGGCAGGGCAAAGCTTGCAGAAAGATAAACCAGAATCGAAGACTTCACAGTCAGAAGATCACCTGGCAAGAATGAAGCAGCATGCTACAGATGTCGGTAAAGGACATCTCGTAGCTCCATTAGTTGCTGCTTCACAGCTTAGTGTACCCTCACAGGGTGCACCTTCCGGCGATGAGTCGGAAGAGATGCACCAGCCGATGGAAGAGGAGGCAGGGACTACCACCATCCCTAGGCCTCAACGGGAGGGGGCAATTGATAAAAGATCAATTGTTCCCAAAAGACCCCCCCTCATCAGAAAAACACTAGAAAAATCTAGTGCAATGGGCACCATAAGACCACCATCTAAGCATGGTGGGGCCCCCAAAAAGATCTTAACACCAAAAGAGGCAGCGACTTTGAAGAAAAAGTGAATATTCATACAAATTCATACCATGCACTACAGATTTTACTATGATAATATTAAACTCTTTTAACTAATTCATGGACAGTATCATTCAGTGGAACTGTCGAGGTTTCAGAGCCAACTTCGATGAAATAGGTTGCATGGTCCAAGACTTAAACCCTAGTGTTTTCTGTCTACAGGAAACATTTCTGAAACCTCCAAATAGTTTTAAACTGAGAAACTATCATATGTATAATACATATGGCAATATTGCCCACGATAGAGCCACTGGTGGCTCATCAATTTTAGTTAAAAATGGCATCATTCATACCCATATTGCTCTTAACACTAACCTTCAGGCTACAGCAGTTCGTCTGAACCTGAAAAAAACATTCACCATATGTTCCTTATATATTCCTCCACCCTTTCACCTTACAGCCAGTGATTTGCATAACCTTTACAATCAACTTCCTGAACCGTGTCTTATCCTAGGAGATTTTAACAGCCATAACCAATTGTGGGGAAGCACTTCCCTCAACAACAAAGGAAAAACCATTGAAGATTTTCTCAATGACCACACCCTTTGCTTGTTCAATGATGGTTCACCTACATATCTTCACCCAGGTCATGGAACATTTTCAGCGATAGACCTTAGTATGTGTGATCCAGCGTTATTTCTGGAATTTGAATGGAGAGTATTAGAGGACACTCACGGCAGTGATCACTTTCCTATTGTCCTACAAAACGTGGAAGGTACTAGAGAAGTGGGTCAACCACGATGGAAGTTGCATAAAGCAGATTGGACCTCCTTCGAAAAGCACTGCTTAGAAACAATTACTATGTCGCATTATAGAATATGTAATAGTCTTATTGAAGATTTTACTGATGATATTACTGATATAGCCAATAGAACAATACCGATGACAAAAAATAATTCTAAACGTAGTGCAAGACTTTGGTTTGATGACGAAGTAAGAGAAGCTATTAAAAACCGTAAGAGAGCCCTCAGAATTTTTAAATCTCAGCCGACCATCAGCAATCTGAATAATTTTAAGTGCCTGAAAGCCAAAGCGCGTAGAACTGTAAGGCAAAAAAAACGTAGTTGCTGGAAAGACTATGTCTCCAGACTCACTGAAAGAACTCCCAGCAATAAAGTCTGGAAAATGATTAAGAAGATTGAAGGAAAGAACCTATCTTTACATGTAAGCATTCTAGAAGTGAATGGAGAACATCTCTCCTCACCAGAACAAATATCAAACGGGTTAGGAGAACAGTTTGCGTACAACTCCTCGTCAGAGAACTATACAAGAGAATTCCAATGTTATAAGGCTCAAGCTGAGAGATTAACCCTAAATATACAGTCTGATAACAGCGAAGATTATAACTCCTACTTCACCTTAGAAGAACTTCAGAAGGCCATCTCAAAAGCGACTGACTCTGCAACAGGTCCTGATAATATACATTATCAAATCTTAAAACACCTACCTCAATCCTCTTTAAAACATTACTGTATATCTTTAATCAAATTTGGGAGAAGGGATGTCTTCCATCCCTGTGGAAACAAGCCACGGTCATCCCAATTCCCAAGCCGGGGAAGGATCATAGTGATCCTACGAATTATCGACCAATAGCTTTAACCAGTTGTCTATGTAAGACAATGGAACGAATTGTTACTGATAGACTGGTTTGGTTCCTGGAGTCGAACCAGCTTATTACAGAGTTCCAATCTGGATTTCGCCATCACAGGAGCACATTAGATCATTTAGTCAGACTGGAAACTTATGTTAGAGATTTCATTAACAGAGAACACCTAGTAGCCATATTCTTTGACCCAGAAAAAGCTTATGACACTACATGGAAATATGGAATAATGAAAGATCTCCACGACTTAGGGCTTCGAGGTCGCCTTCCAGTTTTCATCGGATCCTTCCTACAGGATCGCTTCTTTAAGGTCCGAGTGGGATCAACGATGTCAAGCCCCTACTCTCAGGAGAATGGAGTCCCTCAGGGTAGTATTCTCTCGCCTACCCTCTTTAACGTCAAAATCAACAGTATAGTAAATTCCATCTCAGAAAATCTCATGTCGTCCCTATATGTTGATGATTTCCTCATTGCATACCGTTCCAGATATATGCCAACCATAGAACGACAACTGCAATTAAATTTGAATAGGATTCACAAATGGTCACTTGAAAATGGCTTCAAGTTCTCTAAACAGAAGACAGTTTGTATGCCTTTCTATTATTTACGATCAAACCATCCAGATCCATCACTAATAATTGACAACTGTCAAATAAAAGTGGTGAATGAAACAAAATTTTTGGGTGTACTCCTTGACTCCAAATTGTCTTTCATTCCACATATCAAAGCACTGAAAGCAAAGTGCCTGAAATCAATGAACCTCCTTAAAGTAGTGAGCAAATATAATTGGGGTGGGGACACAACGGTCCTCCTTCGTCTCTATCGAGCAATTACTCGTTCTCGACTTGATTATGGTTCTGTGGTATATGGCTCCGCCAGACCATCTTATCTAAAATGCCTGAATTCTGTACATTATCAAGGGTTGCGACTAAGCTTAAGAGCTTTTCGTACATCTCCTGTAGAGAGCTTATATGTACTGGCAGGGGAACCTCCATTTTCCCTTCGTCGTATCAAGTTATCCATGCAATACATACTAAAAGTAGCTTCAACTCCAACAAATCCAACATATGATGTAATATTTCATCCAAAGTACATGCATCATTATGAATCTCGTTCAAACACCATTCGACCACTGGGATTACGCATTAAATTCTATCTTGAGGCTGCAAAAATTGATACTACAATCATTGCCGAGACGGAAGCACCACCCATTCCGCCATGGATTCTCCCAGTCCCGAAAGTTCTACTGGATTTGGCAGAGCTTAAGAAAAGCAAAACCAATCCTGCAGACTATCAAAACCTATTTTATAGTATAAGGTTTAAATATGATTCGTACAAATTTCTATACACAGATGGCTCAAAAATGGAAAGACTAGTAGGCTGTGCAGTCACTTCTTATAAAACCGTTAGAGCTGAATGTCGTCTTCCAGACCACTGCTCAATATACACTGCAGAATTAACAGCTATTTACCTTGCCTTAAAGAACATCGAGGACTCAGAATCAGATCGTTATGTTATCTGTTCTGATTCCAAATCTGCTCTTCAAGCAATCCAAAATAAACAACTTGACAACCCTGGGATCTTAGATGTTCTTATTAAGTATTTCTATCTTCACGAATACAAAGACATAGTATTCTGCTGGATTCCTGGACACGCTGGCATTGAAGGGAATGAAAAAGCAGACCTGACAGCAAAAAGGGCTCTTACAAAAGAGATAACTGATTTTACCATTCCATACACTGATTTTAAAATGACTATAAAATCTTTTATCATGTCTTGCTGGCAAAGACAATGGAATGAATGTAATAACAACAAGTTGCATTCAATCTTACCTTGCATTCAAAATAAAATACCTAGTAGGTTCAATACTCGCAAAGATCAAGGAATATATCACAGATGCCTCATAGGACATTCAAGACTTACACATTTACACCTTTTAGTCAATGAACCGGCACCGGTATGCCAGAGTTGTCGGTGCCCCCTAACAATCAAACATATTTTATTAGATTGCAGCCACTTACAACGCTTTAGAAGACCTTTGTTTCAAGCTAATACCTTACAACATCTCTTTACCAGATATCCAACCCAGACAATTATTGATTTTTTATATGCTTCTGGTTTCTACTACCAAATATAGTTAATCTTAACCTAGAGAGCCTCTACATAGCCCACTCAGGTGCTGATGAGGCGTTAAACAATAACTCACTCACACACACACAGGTGACACAATATAATTAGCAAATGGCGGCCTGTCAAAGGGGCCATATAGCCTGCCTAGCTGCAGGTCGTTTTCTATGACCTCTGTGACCTGTGCCCTGAATTCCATAACTGATGGCCAATAAGGCGAAACTAGCGTACTGTTCGCTGCGGTTCGTCCTATACATACACCATTTGCTATATCATTTATAATTTGGCTAGCTTCGTCTGGGGAGCAGACATAGTCAAGTCTGTCCCTCCAGAATTTTAAATTAAGAAAACTTACTGGATTTAGATTTGTTGCATTTTGCACAAGTGTGTCTACCTTCAGTCCCTCCGCACCCGATACAGGTGTGCTTACGGGTACAGCCCTTACCTGCTTTACATCTGCCATCCTGGAATTGGTAGCAAATTTCTCCCGATGGATCTGACCTCCTTTCGTTTCTCCTATTTTTGGGCAGGTCATTAACCTGCCCTGCAACACGAAAGGGGCAATCGGAACTCTGGTGCTCAGCTGATGCGCACTTGGCACATTAACTGATGCTCCTAAGTGCAGAGGAGTCAAAAATTGTGACATAGAGCTCCTGGTTGAGCCAAGCAAATTTTAACGACCTACGGGAACCCAGCAGCTGCCTGTGTCTTATATCGTAACTCAATACATAGGGAAATTTGAATCTTTGAAAAATTGACAATATGAAAAGACGATATGAAGCCATCTCATGAAATGCATTAATGCCATACTCTGTACATATAATCAATTCGTAAACACTCCATGCCTCTATCCATTTAAATGAGCTTGAAATGGTTCTCTTAGCTTTCTGATATTTAAAGCTGACATGACCTGCTTAATCTATGAAGCTCTTAAATTCCTCATTGTCAGTTATGAGACAGTTTAACATTTCACAGAAGTCTATGCACTCACCCTGAAGGGCTGAGCCTCTGCTTTTAGAGCTCACATGCTCAGTCCCTTGAGGGGGCTGCAAGTCTCTAGCACCGTAGTGTCTCTCTGCATTGGCTGCAGACGAATGATGGTAGTAATCCAGCTGCACCTGTGACATGTTGAACCCATGGGGGTCATAATCACGATAGTACTCAGGCCTTTCGCTGTAGCGGGGGCCTGTAGTGGCCTCATTGGGACTGTGGCGTTGGGGAGAACACATGAACACATCACTCATCATCGGCTGGTGGGGCATATTGCCGCCTCGTACAGGCGGCGGACCCGGCTGATCCTGACAGGGATCATGCGATGGCCGTTGCATAGTCGGCCTGGGCTGTTGGCATTCAGCATCCACTGAATCATAACAGCTGTGGCGTCGCCATTCCGGTTGGCCTCTAGGGGGACCATGCATTTCTGAATGCCTTGGCGATTGGGTATTCAATTGTTCTCGGGCGTAGTTATATGCGCTCGAGGGGGGATCCCAATTTTCTCCAACATACCTGTAATCAGTACTACGCTCAGGGTCCCTTCCAGGCATAAATCCGACCATCCTTTCAGATTCGATGGCGGCCATTGCAGCTGGCAACCTGCTGAGATGGGCCTCGGCCCTCTCGCTGCCATGGGGCGCGGGCGGAGATACGACACCTCTGCTGGGGGGGCCCGTTATCGTAGGCGCTGCAATTTTCCCAGCTGGTGTATCGCCCGCGCTCCCTAATTCACCCTCCTCATCTACTTCGCGTACACGGCCCAAATTGGCCATCTTATCCTCTATCCCACACTTTTGCAAAAATTCATCAATACAGTTCCCCCGACCTATGGGGCCACTGTGCCCTTTAGCCGCCCTACCACAAGCCGTACAGGTTCTCACTTTTCGCCTAGTCATTCCTGAGAGTATTCTTCGGGCAATAAATTTCCCAGCACGACTCAATCAAGGAAGTTTTTGGCTAGTTTTTAGTGAATTTACTATTTGTACAGAGGTTTGTGTGTGTAGACGTATTAAAGGGACTTACTTGCTCAGATGACAAAGCTTTGAAGCTGTAGAGGCTCAGTGTGGACTCCGACAAGGCATAACAATGTCTAAATGCAGCTCAGCGGCTGTGAACAACATCCTTGCAGTAAAATGCGTAGGTGCGTTGAAGCGTCAGGACCGCGTCATCTCAATGAAGTGTGAGGTGCATACGAAGTGCAATGCGAAGAAAAAGTGAATGGTTTATAGCGGGGAAGGATTTCGTTTATATAAGACAAACAGGCCGGATTAGCGATGGTAGTTCCTCATTGGCTATCAGCGACCACGTGACTTGCCTACGTTTTGAATACGCCGGAAGTGGCACGACTGCAAGAAAGGAGAATCCCTCGCCCTCGACGTTTAACTATATTTACGTAAGTAACTGTCATATATATGTATATATTTGCTAATTCTCATAGTAGTAGTAGCATATAAATGTAAATATTTGCTAATTGTCCTAGTATTATGATATGTTTGTTTAAATATATATATATATATATATATATATATATATATATATATATATATATACCGTACTGACATTGGATTAACTTACAGCTTATGTAGATATTTACAACTTTCTTTTTTTTTTTTTTTTTTTGGGGTAAAATTGAAATGTCTTCTTTTTTTTTTTTTTTACCCTTTTTTTAAATTACATTGCCATGGGTGTATGTGTGAGAATATCTCACAAAAGTTGCTATTAAACTATGATTGTTAAACTACATTCCTCATCTTTTTTTATTTTATTTTAAAACTATCTACACTTCTCTGATTTATAAATTGAGTTAATATTCAGATCAATCATGTTGATATCATCCAAGATTCCTCCATATTTTAAGACACCTGATAGCAGTGTATTAATTGGCAAACAAAAAAAAAGATATGGTCAGTTTAAGTGTACACTCCCAATGAAGATAATAATACATTAGGCCTAAAGCTTGTCATATTTTGCTAAACACTGCTGCTCTTATCACTAGACTTGCTCATTACACCTTTCTGATTCAGGATAATGTACAGTTTAGTCATACTATCAAAAGGAAGTCAATGTGTCTGCCCTCAGGACACGTGTTAGTCATTAGAGCCACTGGTGATAGGTACACTCAAAGTATTGTTGAGTACACTAGCCTACCTACTTAGCAATAACTGTACCGTTATCTGACTCTGATTGTTTTCGAATTTTGCTTTAAGTTGACTAACGGCTTAATTACTACAAGAAAAAATATGTTGTTGGTATTGTTAATAATATCAAGGCTAAATCTACACAGAATAACACAAAGTGTTTTCAAATTTTACCTAACGCTGACTATTAGTTTAATTCCTACCAGAAAAACTATGTCTGTGGTGTTGTTAATAATATCATTACTAAATTCCAGCCCAGAAGAACACATGTTATGAATCATGAATTTAATAGTAAAATGATATAGACACGTATTTCCTTTCATTTAAAATAACGTGCTAGTTCACAGAAGAACACCAGTTATGAATCATGAATTTTAATAGTGAAATATAGACGCGTATTTCCTTTCATTTAAACTTACATGCTAGTTAATTTTGCAAGCTGAAAATCTTTGTTTTGAAATGTTAAATTCTCATTAAAATCCAAAGAAATTGAAATGATCGATCACTTATAGTTCTATTTGAACTAGTAGTGGTTGCTACATTTTTTACTATTAATTCGGGATGTAATACTCCGATTGCTTACAAATTTCCCTTAAAGCCGCAAAATGACGTAAGAGCTAAAAAATATTTTTCTAGTATTCTTATTCATATCAAAACGAGTGTCCAGCTTAAGAACACACACTACATGCTACTGAACATGAATTTATGAGCGAAATGCTATTAGACACTGATTTCCCTTTATTTAAAATAATCTCAAATCAAAGAATCTTTGGAAGGCTTGATTGGCATATAATTTCTGTAAATTGCTTTTAATAATAATTTTGAAATCAGAAATCTTTTCTAGTCAGATTTCATGTTTTAAATATTTTTGTTTAAAGAACAGAATGCTTGGTTGACATATAATTTCAAAAATGGTATAAGACTTAGAATTGCAAATAGTGGTTGTTAGTTTTCCTCTGATTTATATTTTTCCATTATCATTGTCCATGGTATTAAACACGCATTGGTGGTTGTGGCTGTCACTCAAGTTTGGAGGGAAATATAGTTAAGTATAGATTTTGTTTTTCATTTCTATTAATGTGAGGGTAACTTGTGGAATCTCAAATCTTCACTGATGCTATAATTTTCAGAGCTTAGAATTTCTAGCAACTAGCAAACACCAACATTTTGACAGTTGACTAATATACTAATGAGACAGAACAAGCGCCATGCTTCCATGGTTTAGAATTTCAACATTTATATTTTATATATTGATATATTAATATTTATTATTATTCACACTGTGTCAGTCAAGGTATTATAAATTAGTGACATGTCATCTATCCAAAAATATGACTAATTTATGAAAAATAAAATTTTCAAAAACATTCCTAATATTTACAAACTTTGCAAACGTTGGTCGAACGTTCAACAAGTAAAATGCCCCCGGGACACTACTAATTTATTATGTCTAATTAATTCATGTTGTACACATGACAAGCCCTTGGGGCCTGAAATTGCTTCTGCAGACTACAGCATCAAAGGGTAATTATAGACAAATTAGCATAAATTAAAACATAGCCCGGGGCAAAATTGGAGAGGCACAGGATCAGGGACCACAGCTCGATATGATATCACCCCCAGGCTATGAAAATGATGTAATCGTGATATCATAACGGCCTTACTGTAGTCTCTTTATTGAAACTCCAGTGGAATCAAAGTATAAGAATGAATCCTTCTTCCTGCATGCTTCAGAGAGCAGTTTGATTTGAGGCTCACAGAAATTTACAACGAAGAATGGGTTGTAGCCAAGAAATTGCAAATACCCTTTGATTGTCTGTGAAGAATCATCCATTTCTTTCAAAACATTCATAATCAGTTCTAACTCATGCAAAACACTGTCGCAGACTGTTTCATGTTGTCGCTCTTCAGATTTGACCTTCTTCAGTACTTCTTTAGATGGCACAAATGAAAGGTTTCCTTTCTCTAAACTACTTTGATAAGCTTGTGCTAACAAAGTAGCCCTGTACATATAAGGTGACTTTGTTGACATACTTGTCCTAGCTGTAACTTGTTCTTCTCCCTTCAAGCGACGACTGCATGCCTCATTTTGGTAGGCTATTTTACCATCCATTTCTACTTTTACAGGAACTTCTTCCTCCTCCTTAGGTTCTCTTTAAATGGTCATCACAAACTTTGCTGTGCAGTAATAATGCTTGCAATGGACCTTAAACACTCCGGCTTAGTTGTAGCAATTTTAATGTAATTAAAGGCAAGTACACACATGTTGTTAACGGATTGGAAACATGAAGCTAAAACATCACCACACTTGCCAGCCAATCGTTTGTTATGTTTGCTTTGCTCTATTGGAACGGATGACCAAGACTTGAACCTTTCTTTTGCTTTCGAGGGATTTCATCATCACTGTCCTCCTCGTCCTCATAGTTTTTCTATTTCTCTTGCCTGCCATTCCTTGTCACTTTCCTGTTTTGACTGCTTAGTCACTCCCCCATCTCTTGACTTCCTCAATTTCCTCGTTCTTGAACCATGAAAGAACATTCCCATGACTTTGTTATTTGACAGTTTCCTCAATTTGGTCATCCTTAAACCTTCTGTTGACTTATGCATGACTTCCTCATCACTTCTCTGTTTTGACCGGTTAGTCACTCCCTCATCTCTGGACTTTCTTACTTTCGTCATCCTTGAACCTTCTTTTGCTTTCCAGTGACTTCATCAACACTTTCCTCATTGTCCTCATTGCTTTCTACTTTTCTTAGCTGTGATTCCTCATCACTTCTCTGTTTTGACTGTTTGGTTACTTTCTCATCTCTGCACTTACTTGCTTTCCTGATCCGTGTCCCTTCCTTTGATACCCGATCGAGCCTATGTTGGATGGCTGTTTCATCCTTCGTCTCGTTGCCATGGTCCCTACCTGTCCTAATTAGCCCATTAGGTGCAGAAAATACAGGACATAAAGCCCTAATCCAGAACATAGAAGTGGTGATTTAAACAATAATCATTTTCCTTATCTTCCTCTGGCTGCAATTCCTCATCACTCTCCTGTTTTGACTGTTTGGCCACTCCCTCATCTCTTGACTTTCCTCATTCTTGAACCTTCAAGGAACTTTCCCAAGACTTCAGTTTCCTCAATTTTGTCAGCCTTTAAATGTTCTCTTGACTTTTGCATGACTTCCTCATGACTTCCCTGTTTTAACTGTTTGGTCATTCCCTCATCTCTAGACTTGCTTGCTTTCCTCATCCTTGAACCTTCCTTTGACTTTACCAACACTTAATCGCCTTCCTTATCATTCTCTACTTCACTTGGCTGTCTTTCCTCATCACTGTGTCGTATTGACTGCTTGGTCAATCCCTCACCACTTCTCTGTTCTTGAAATTTCCCCACCTTTGACAATTCCTTGGACTGTTGGGTAACTGTATCATCTGACAATTTACAGTTTTTTCATGTTGTAAACTATTTCTCATCACTATCCTCATTGCTTCCAATGTCTGTTTTCTTCCATTCATCATCACTAGGCCATTGTCTTGATCCTGTTGTCTCTTCCATAGGTTTGACAAATTCCAGACTGGTCCACAAAAACTTCAGGCTCAGATTCTTTCATTAACGGGTATCCTGAGCAGTGAGGTGCAATTGATTCCAATAGTGCATCCTGAAATTCAAGCATGTCAAGACTTTCCATGTCCGTGTGTGGCTCATCAAGGTTTTCTGCTAAGTTCCATATTGTTTGCAACAAACCCTCGTCCTATTTACTGTCAGATACATCAATCACCTCTATAAAGGGACTTTTATCAATTGGCATCAGAACCACAAAGTGATTAACTGTAAACAAGGATTACTTGCCTGACTTGCCTTGACAATTACTCCACATGATAAAAGCTGGAGGGAAAAGGCTAACCCTTGGATAAAACACCCTGTGCATATCCTTTCTTACATGTGCAAGGCCATAACTGGGAACAACGGACACCACTGGTTGACTTAATACATTTGAGAGTGCAGCTAGCTGCCCATCCATGCCCCAGACTGTGATGTAGCTTGGACGTTCTCTTCAAATACGTGCCTTATACCATCACTGTCAAGTTTTTCCTTGTTGTAATTGCCTGACAGGATTGCAGACATGCTGCTCACTTTTGCACTTCCATTGGTATGCTAACCCTGGGTGAGATTCTCATTTTGTAAATAGTATTCAGCATTTTCTGCTAGCTCGATGGTCATTAGCTTTCTCATATTTTCATGATGATCAGGAGATCCGAAAGCAATGATACTTGCACACCTAGGCAAGCAGTTTCCATCTCCATACACTCTTGCAGGAAAAGGTTGACGAGCAGGCTTCAGTGGGATGTCATCTGGCATAAGCTCAAGAGATTTCTTGTCTATTGTGGATCCCGTGTTCATAAAGGTTCTTGCCGGCTGGTCATTGGGCAATGGAGACACTGCATCTTTCAACATTTGGAGTTCATCCTCAATGCAAGTGATCTTTGGCTTTTTTGTTCCTGTTGGGTTTTTGCTTGCTTTTCTCTTTCTGCCTGATTTGACACGAGAAACTTTACTATCTTTTGAGTTCATATTTAGCTGGCTTGAAATTTTAGTTTCTGTCCTTGTTTTTGGTCTTTCACTGTATTCTACAGAAGTATCTTCTTCGCACTTGTCTTCATTGGTGATGGTACCCTTGTCTTCTTTTCAATTTTCTTTTCAAGCCGCTTGGCATTAGCAGGTGTACTTGGCTGTCCTTGGTCATCCATGCATTTGTTGGTTGCACTTGATTTTACTTTCTGAAGACTAAGAAATCCAGTCATCAACAATTTTTTTTTTCACAATTCCTGTGCTCCAGACAACCAGAACAGAAACATGAAAGCCTCCTTGCTTCGACAGTTCCTGTTGCCACTCCTCTTACATTGTGCAATTTCTGTGTACCTTTAATGGTTTCTAGTTTCAGTTGATGTGTATTATCTGGCCTGTTTATGTTCTCCATGTAGAAAAATTTGTGCCTTTGATGTTCACAGATCTTTCCCTAGCCAATTTCTAAATTATCCTCACAAAACCTCAACAGCTCCTTTGCATCTTTGATTGTGCCTTTCCTGCTCTTCACATATCTCTCAGCACAGCCTTTCACCAGTCCACCAAGGGCGTCACAGGGATTTTTTCCATGGCGACTGCCAAAGTATGCCCTTTCAAATGATCCACACTTTTTGGAGAGAGGATAAAATGGAAGTTTGCTTTTAAACTGCCCCGCACAGCCATCAGTGAATTGAAGGTCATGATTGAAATCCACTTTGCTTGCTATAGTTTCTTCCAGTGTGTCTTTGAACTGCTTAAAGAATGAATCATGTGTTAGGTCATCCGTAAGGAAGACAAAATAGTGGAATGACTCCCATCACTTTCCTCAACATCCTCACTGCTTTCTACTTCCTCATCACCTTCTTGTTCATTGCCGACTTTGTATGCATCTGTCTTCGGAAGTCAGAGTGCGGAGGGGTTGTATCCGCTTTAACAACTAGATCGGCGGCAAATTTGAAAACGTATGTTAATCAATGAGCACCCTGCGTGTGTGACGCGATTCAGGCCAGAGAAATGACTCTACACACTTGTCCGGTCGTCGTGGGTAGCAAGCGTTCGCTTTGATAATGTCAAACTATCAAATGTCAACGAACATCGTAACGCTTGTTTCTCGCAATATTCCAGGGCAAATACACCTCTAATTACCGTTTCTCTTCAGAAATGCATTCTCTGACATTCTGGCTTTCATTTAATGTATACTTTGTGAAGATTGATCAACTTTTGACGAAGTTAGGCACTCCTGTCGTCGTGGTTAGTGAACGTTCGCTTTCATAATGTCAGATGGTACTGACGTCGACCATGTATACGGTAACAGGTCGATTCTTCACTGCGCGATTCGTCCCCATGAAAACTGAATGGTTCGTCACTGGAATGTGGACGATTCGTCACCTGATATTGGTTGTTTCGTCACTGGCAGTGACGAACCATATAGAAGCTCTATTATCATCATATGTATTTGAACTAGAATCAATATTGTTCTTTTTCTGGTGCTATAGTCACATGATTTATGTGTTTAAAGCTACTGATGCAGATTTTATAGTATTGGATCTTATTAATAACGAATTAGTCAACCCGCAGATTTAATAATCCAATATTATAACACATACTTTTATTGAATTAAATTGAATTTAATGTGGATCACCACAAGATCAAATATCTTATCTTTGGTGAAATGTATAGGTGGTTGATTTTGCAGGTTAATTGTGAGTGTCTCATTGCAATCAATAATGAGGCTGATAGAAGAATATATGCATATGCACATGTGATGACATTGTATATGTAGGTCCCTTATTACAATTTCATTATGATGTCACAGATTTTTTTTTTCCGGTTTCACTTTCACATAATGCCAGTTTTGTTATTTTATTTTTTTAAGATATGCACTTACTAATTGAGAACTGCAAGAAAACGTGTGCCAAGGAGTTTAGTCAATTCACACAAATTTATGAAAAATAACTGATGTAGCATTCTGTGTGTTGGTTTACACAGGCTTAATTATAAGTAACACAACACCCATGACCAAGCAACTGAAATTAAACAAACATGACTGCAAAAACCAATGGATTTACAAGTTTGAATACAGTGTCTAGCTAATACAACAATTCATTTAAAAAAACCTAGACTAACACAAAAACCAACATACCGTATATGTATAATTGTATATATAATACATTATACAAGAATTTTTGTGTTAACAATTGTTATTAAATTTAATTAATGATGAATTCAGAATATTTACAACAAAGTCCAACCCTGAAAAAAATACTGATCTATAATAAGGGCATGACATTGTAACTTGTAAAATATCAGAAATTCTAAATGTCATTAAGATCAATATTTAGATAACAATGAAAAAGAATATATATTTTATTCAATTCAATTAATTGTTTTGTGTAAAACCATGAACATTGACACTTAAGATTAGCTGGAAATTAAGCCTTTGCTTCCAGCTTCATTTAGATCTAGGTAAATTTATAGGACTAAATAATTTGGTTTATTTAATAATTACTCATGCTCATGGCCAATGTTCTCTCATTCCGCGCTATCAGAATCTGTTTAAATTTTGAAAATATGTTAAACAGAAGTGAAGTTTCATTTTTGTCAGGTCATGCAAAGGGCAGAGGCCTAGCTCAGAGGTAGCGCTCTGGGCTTCCAACCGCTGGGTCCCGGGTTCGATTCCCGGTCGAGCCTAAGTTGGATGGCTGTTTCATCCTTCATCTCATTGCCATGGTCTCTGCCTGTCCTAATTAGCCCAACTAATGGTGCAGAACTACAGGACGTAAAGCCCTAATCACACACACACACAAGGCCACTGAATAGCCTTTGAATACTGTGAATGAATGTTCATTAGACCACAGTGACAGTTAAAGATATGGAAATTATGAATATAAAACAAATACATAAGGAAGGTGCTCAGGAATATGCTGTATTTTTATAATTAACAGTATTTCAAAATAATTTAATGTATTCCTTCTAGACACCTGGAATTCATCATTATTTTACTGTTTAGCTAATAACATGATACAGGCACTCAAGTGACTCCTTATTTAGTATCATTATGTTGTGAAACTACTATTTGGTTTGCACTTCAGTGAGAAACACTTTTTGCCTTGGCCTAGATCTTTGACCTTGGCCTATATTCAGAAACTGCTCAATTTTTGCCTTGGCCTTCTCACCTGACTTTCTTTAACTAAAGACATCCACCTGAAGATGTTGGAGGAGTGCAAAACTTCAACTGGCAATTACTTGGCTTCATACATGATAGAACAATGTGGTTTGTTTCTAAATAGTTCATTTGTAACTATCTTATCATCTATCTCCATTTAAAGCAGCATAATGAAAAACATACAATACTGATGACATCCCTGAGGTTTACTGGCATGTTCTGCTGACTGACTGACAGACAGACTGACTTGACTGAACTGACTGAACTGACTGAACGGATGAGACAGACCGAATTGACTGAGTTCAACTGACTGATTTAACTGACAACTGACTGAATATATGACTGAATTAACTTGACTGAACCTGACTTGGCTGTACTGACTGATTTGGCTGAACTGACTGACTCTGCTGAACTGACAGTTATATGTAATAAAGAAAAAAATAAAGAAAGAAAGAAGGATATAAAAGAAAGAAAACAAAGCAGTCACCCAGATCATTTGATCTTACCTGCAAAGGGTATCCTCCTGCACACCATTATCTTTAAAATTCAAATTTGAGCAATTCTGACAAACTAAGAAAACCCGCAAATCAAAATCCACTCAGATTTTACAAATTTATTGATCTATTAGAAAAAATATAGCATAAAATTATGGTATTACATGTTCTTCATATCATTCAAGACTATTGTTGAATTTGCGACTTCTAGAAGTGGCATATTATAATATGATATATTCACGAGTATTAACCTGTACCAAAGAAATGATCATCCCCAGTAGAGAGCCTATATGTACTGGCAGGGGAACCTCTGCTTTCCCTTTGTCGTATCAAGTTGTCCATGCAATACATACTAAAAGTAGCATCAACTCCAACAAATCCAACATATGATGTAATATTTCATCCAAAGTACATGCATCATTATGAATCTCGTTCAAAAGCCATTCGACCACTGGGATTACGGATGAAATCGTATCTTGATGCTGCAAAAATTGATACTACAATCATTGCCGAGACGGAAGTACCACCAATACCGCCATGGATTCTCCCAGTCCCCAAAGTTATACTGGATTTGGCAGAGCTTAAGAAAAGCGAAACCAATCCTGCAGACTATCAAAACCTATTTTATACTATGAGGTTTAAATACGAATCGTACAAATTTCTATACACAGATGGCTCCAACATGGAAAGACGAGTAGGCTGTGCAGTCACCTCTTATAAAACCGTTATAGCTGAATGTCGTCTTCCAGATCACTGCTCAATATACACTGCAGAATTAACAGCTATTTACCTTGCCTTAAAGAACATCGAGGACTCAGAATCAAAGAATTATGTTATCTGTTCTGATTTCAAATTTGCTCTTCAAGCAATCCAAAATAAACAACTTGATAACCCTGGGATCTTAGATATTCTTATTAAGTATTTCCATCTTCACGAAAACAAAGACATTGTATTCTGCTGGATTCCTGGACACGCCGGCATTGAAGGGAATGAAAAAGCAGACCTGGCAGCAAAAAGGGCTCTTACAAAAGAGATAACTGATTTTACCATTCCATACACTGATTTTAAAATGACTATAAAATCTTTTATCATGTCTTGCTGGCAAAGACAATGGAATGAATGTAGTAACAACAAGTTGCATTCTATTTTACCTTGCATTCAAAATAAAATACCTAGTAGGTTCAATACTCGCAAAGATCAAGGAATATATCACAGATGCCTCATAGGACATTCAAGACTTACCCATTTACACCTTTTAGTCAATGAACCGGCACCTATGCCAGAGTTGTCGGTGCCCCCTTACAATCAAACATATTTTATTAGATTGCATCCAATTACAAGGCATTAGAAGACCTTTGTTTCAAGCTTCTACCTTACAACATCTCTTTACAAGATATCCAACGCAGACAATTATTAATTTTTTTACATGCATCTGGTTTCTACCACCAAATATAGATAATTAATCTTAACCTAGAGAGCCTCTACATAGCCTACTCAGGTGCTGATGAGGCGTTAAACAATAACTCACACACACACACACCAAAGAAATGATGGGAAAATGAAACTTACAATAGTATTAATACGAAAATTGCAGTTATTACGAAATTCCGACCAAAATTAGGGGAGCAGCAGCCTTTTAAATATATGCCATAGCGTAGGCAACCCTTTTTTTTTTTTTTTTTTCAAAGCCTAAGGGTTAACAGAAAACTGTTTCTATTATGGAGTTCTGCAAGTTCCCACTTTTTGACTGAACTGTATTATTAATAATTATATGAAATGGGTCAAATCAAGTGCAGTTCTAACTTTCAGACATTGTTTATGTATTGTTGCTTTTTTGTTACATTGTAGACTATTAAAAAAAAATATATATATATATTTCCATGACTTTTCATCATGTATGGACATGGTTTAAATTTTGTTTGGTCAAGAAAAAGTAGTGTCTTGGCTCCATTGACACCTTAAACACCATTAATGAATTTTAGGTTCCAAACAACTCATACCGTCAGCACTGGTTAATCCACTTTGGCCATATGACATTATTAATAAGGATCCATTTTATGACAAAATGAGCAAAATTTATGAAAATATCTTATTTGAAAGGTAATGAAGCTAACTCATATAAACAAGATTTAAAATGTAACATGAAATATGCTTATCATTTATATTCATTGTGTGATGCAAAAATTTAGTTTAAGTTTTGTAAACCTAGTTATCATGAAATTCTCTGGGGGGTGATAAACCAAAAACTTAAAATTTAAATATCTTAAAATTTTTTAAACAGATTTTTTTTTTTACTTGATGCATTAAAATGAAGGTTAGACCATATGCTAGCAGCTGCATTTGCATAATTTTTGTTTAATTAATCAAACCCTGAAGTCTGTTCAGGAGCACTGCGTGGGATTATATTGATTTAACACCAAAACACCAGTGGACATTCATTGTTTATATTATAGTAATTCTTTATTGTCTAATTTTTGCATCTAAACCCAAAGTAGGAAAAGTTGAAAATGTGATAAACTTAATATTCCCTGACATAATTTACGATCTTGACCTCAAATTAACTGAGTTCAACAACCCACGTGATTCATGAATGCTCCGCCACCTGTAGTGAGTGTTGACGTATCGACCTTGAAATGATTGCGCAACAACTTGTAACTTTTAATTGAATGGCTAATCAACTCTAATTGTGTACCAAGTCTAGTCATGCAAACCTTGTCTAGACCTATTAAAACATGTAGAACATGTAGATGATTGACAGTTGTTTGGGTTCAATGAACCTTTGACAGTTGTCGAATATTGAACCATGGTCCCAAGACTAAAGCCTATAAACGTATAAACTTTATTGCCCTTATTTTTTCATACCTACAGAGAAATCAGCAAAATTACAGCTAATATACTTTAAGTTGATAATATTATTGTTTTCATCACCTAGCAAGTTGGGGGTTTGTCTTGCATGTACATATTTTTAAAACGTTTCTGTCCATTTTGTGCTCCTTGTCATTGAAAAAATATGCAATGCTTAGTTCCTGCATAGCCATTTATTCTCTGTATAATTCCAGTAAAACTCCTGTCAATAATTATTTCCAAACTAAAAAAGACAAAAATAAAAAATATCCTTGATTCAGTTATCGGACCTCCCTGGGAAAAGCAACTGACCAATCTCCCTGTAGCTTGGTCCTTCACCAGTGCCCTGCCCCCCCCCCCCCCCTATGATTTTGTCTTGGTAGATTTTATTCCCCCTGCCCCCCCCCCCCTAACAATCTGCACCCATGCATCCAAATGTCCGATTTCTCATTCATATTATTTTTACCTGATATTTATGAATATGTGGATCTTTTCAGTCATCATGAATAATATGCCCTTGACATGTCATAAATACCTCCGTCATGGTTCACTGCACACAGGACACTGGGGGTTGGGGAATGGCCACGCTGCGCACTGCCTATAGCCCCACCCCCGGTCTCTGCCTAAATTGGCCAATTAAACACTAAAATCAACTTCCTAAATTCTGTAAATTGTAATCAACTCCATGTCATTTAAAATAATTTAAAAAAAAAGTGGGTAAAGTTCAGCTTTTCACATCGCGACGTCTCATCACTTCTCTGTTTTGACTGTTTGGTTACTTCCTCATCTCTGCACTTACTTGCTTTCCTGATCCATGTCCCTTCCTTTGATTCCCGGTCGAGCCTATGTTGGATGGCTGTTTCATCCTTCGTCTCATTGCCATGGTCCCTACCTGTCCTAATTAGCCTATTAGGTGCAGAAATACAGGATGTAAAGCCCTAATCCACCACCACCCTTCCTTTGATTTAAACAAGACTTCATTAAGTTCAAGTTCAATTGTTTATTCACCATATATATACAAGTTCAATTGTTTATTCACCATATATATACAAACAGAAAATGGATATTGTCATTATTTTAGAAATATGTGTGGGCTCTCAAAGGTCCTGGGCCTCCACGCGATGAGGGTGGAAACACTTGGGGTGAAGTCCTCTATCCCCAGTGGCTAAAACAGGACAGTGCGCATTGCACAAGCTGCTCCAGCTATCCAACGCAGACAATTATTGATTTTTTTTCCATGCTTCTGGTTTCTACTACCAACTATAGATAATCTTACCCTAGAGAGCCTCTACATAGCCCACTCAGGTGCTGATGAGGCGTTAAACAATAACACTAACTAACTAAGAAATATGTGTGGATATGTATAAATATCATTTTCCTTATCTTCCTCTGGCTGCAATTCCTCATCACTTTCCTGTATTGACTGTTTGACCACTCCCTCATCTCTGGACTTCCTCACTTTCCTCATTCTTGAACCTTCAAAGAACTTTCCCAAGACTTCGTTGTTTGACAGTTTCCTCAATTTTGTCAGCCTTAAACCTTCTCTAGACTTATGCATGACTTCCTCATGACTTCCCTGTTTTGACTGTTTGGTCACACCGTCATCTCTAGACTAGCTTGCTTTCCTCATCCTTGAACCTTCCTTTGACTTTACCAACACTTCATCGCCTTCCTTATCATTCTCTACTTCGCTTGGCTGTCTTTCCTCATCACTGTGTCATATTGACTGCTGGTCAATCCCTCACCACTTCTCTGTTCTTGAAATTTCCTCACCTTTGACAATTCCTTGGACTGTTGGGTAACTGTATCATCTGACAATTTACTGTTTTTCCTCAGTTGTAAACTATTCCTCATCACTATCCTCATTGCTTCCAATGTCTGTTTTCTTCCATTCATCATCACTAGGCAATTGTCTTGATCCTGTTGTCTCTTCCATGTTAATTTTCAAACTATGTTTCACTTGTGTTGACTTTACTTGCTGTTTATTACCTTCTTATAAATCTGACTTGGACATTACCTTTTTCATTTTGTTCCCTTGGATGCTCTTCCCTTTGTATCCTTGACGTCAGATTTACATGCATTTAAGTCTAGTATACTATTCACTGGTTCAGATTTGTAGATGTAAGATGGTGGTTGGTGGCTCTTCATTTGAATTGATTTTAATGCTTTCTGTAGTCCTTTTCTGAACTGTGGGATACATTACAAATAATAAGCAAATATTTCCCAATACATATTTGCAGCACCCCTCAGTATGGTTTCCTGGTTCTTTCTAGGGTTGTCAACGATATCCTGTATATCAATGAATCGAGAAAATATTGATATCGATATGGAAAAATCGGAAAAAAGTCATGTTTTGATTCCTTGTTTATCCCCTATAGTTGTACATTTGTGCCATGGTGAGCACTTGACTACACAGCCCCTAGCCAGAATCGACCTACATTGCATCTGAAGACATGTTTGCTCTTCCTTCTCTAGCTATTTGGCAATTGTCATAACGTTTAAATCTACCTCGACTGAACGCCATCACTGTAACATAGAGAAACGTACTTCATGAAACCTTTGGAATTACTTTTCTCGTTTAATAGGTTGTTTCATTTATAAATATCTGTAATTGCTATTTTTTCTTCTTCTATAAATAACTGTTTCATGATAGTGTGCATTTTCGCCAGAATGGCGTCCCTGCAACATGTGCATGGAAGAGGCTAAATTCTCGTGGATAACTACCAAATAACAGCACGACAACTCATAACATTAGTTGTCGGAGCAAGAGAAAGTAAGGTTTAACCAGAAAGACAGGTACGCCGATAAACAGTTTTCTCTGACTTCATGTGACGAAAATGGCAGCAGTGATCAACTTGCTCGTTTCAGATCTTCCATCAAAGATCTTAAAGGCTGTGGGTAATGGTAACTCAGCATCTCAGTGACAATGAATTCAGTTTAAGGTGTAGTATATGCGCCAAATTCACCTGTCACCGAATTTTCCCACAATTCTAGCTAGGCCAGAATCGTAGCCATTTTCAACCCCTCTGTCATGAGAACCATCAGGTATAGTTTCTCTGGTTCTTTTGATGAAGAATTGCTGTTATAGCTGTAAAAAACAACAGTAATAAACTGTGGTGGTGTTTTTTCTGTGGGGCTGATGGGCTGAAGAACTGAATTGACGTACGCCTTGCAAAGCTGGTGAAAGTTGCTAATTTTAGGTCAAGGGACATGATAAATGAGAGCACCATGAGATTACCATGATTCCTTCATCGTCATATAGTGCTGGATGAACTGTACTCAATTCAAATTCCAGGACATTATTGTTGCTGTTATGGGCTGAAACACCTCCTCTGCTGACATGCTGTATTCACATCATTCAACTTCACTGGCTTCCTCCCTGATGTAAAAGTGGTCGCTTGATCAGATTTCTTAAACGCCATATTTTGTTGTTTTCCTCCATCTTTGCCATTATGTCCAATTCAATTTCAATGGCTCTGTCAACATTGACATTTTCATCAACATACACGTGTATCCTGTCATTATGTTCATCAACCTGTCTTTCTTCGCTGAGCTGGTGAATGGATTATGAGCCTTGAAAAAGTCTATGAATACTTGATCATCATCACGTTTGCTTGGCTAGGCAAAACTTTTTTTAGGACCATGTGCCTGTGAAGATGTTAGTCAAGGATGGAAAAGCCATCAAGTTACTGCTGCTTCTTGGTGCGTGATATTGATGAAGCCTCCTGGAATAATGATGTAAAACAACTGCATTATAGTTTCAAACATTTCAATATATTCCATAATAAGTATACTTCAAATCATACAATGTCAGCTTACATATCTCGAGTCCTACTTGCTCTCATGAGACACAGTTCAATTATCATGTCTGTCCATGTTCCAGTCCATTTCTTGTCGCTGCTGCGATGAATTGTGAAGGCGCCATCATTGAATGGCTCTTTGAGACACTTGCACATGTTTTAAGTCTTGCAGATACAGACGGCGTGACTTGGCATAGTTTTTGTGGCCAGCAGCAGCAAATACGGCAACATATCCTTAGTAGCATCTAGATGAAATTGCCAGTTCCCTGTGCAAACATCCATACAACTGATACCATGTGCATAAAAAGTATCCTTAATTGTCCAGTTCTTGAGGTTACGTCAGATGTTTTTGTGCAATGTAAGAATGTGGTGCTTTTAGTGGTTAAAGATAAGATAAGATAAGAATGTATTTATAGTCGGAGGTGTAAAACAAACAATAGAACATAAGCTATAAAGCTTTTAGCCGACTGATAAAATAACAATAACAAAATGAACGTATATATACAGATGATTTGAAAGAGATTATGACTGAACTATACAATGATCATAAATTATTTTGCTGACCGATTATGCATGATCCACAATTACAACTTTCCAGGGAACTGCAACTTCTTAATAAATCTTTGAACTTAGCTAATTCATCTACTTTTAATTTAACAGGTAAAGAATTCCAAATCATAGCACCTTGATACATAATAGACCTGAAACCATATTGCACAGTGTTGTAAACAGGCTTGATTAGCTTAAGATTATCTCTCATCTCATATGGCGTAATCTACCTGGTAAACAATGAATTTGTGATAGGTTTTGACATGTCATGGAGTACTTTATAAAGAAATTCTGCTATAGACTAGTTTTACTTGTTACGTAAAGCATTTTTTTACATGTTCTTTATCTTGTGCGTCACCCCAGGTACAACATACAAGCAATTTGGGCAGATAACATTTATTACTTGATGATCAATAAATAAAATGTTCACATGACAATCTCTCGTAGTGCTAAAAATGCTTACAATTTATCTACTGGGCAGAAAGGGCCTCCCGTGGCCTGCAGTGGCAAAGTATGCACTGATTATTCGAGGGCTTATAAACTTGGAATGTGATGTTGACGGCCAGTTGGTGATGTTGCATATTGTGGACTGAAACATCTTGCTTCCGGAGGATGTTGGCCCAGTTGCTGTTCGATAATGTCAATTTACCAATACGGGCACTAAGGTGGTAGGCCATTAATAAGACTGCAGTGTGAAGGGCTTGATCGTATTGGGCTGTAACGACAGTTGGGATGAGTGCGAGCATACGCTGGAGAAGTGCTAGACTGATCGGTCTTCGCTTTGGCAGAGAGGCTGTCCTTTCTCCACTGCATCCAGGAGCTTACGGATGACAAAATGTTCAGTAGGATTTGGGAGGCTCAATAACTTATGCAGATGGGCCATTGTTGATACGTATGTGCGAACTGTAGCTGATGCATAGGACGTTCTCTGTAGATATGAAATGAAGAGGCACAAATGGTCTGAATGCAGGGGTAACATGAGTTCTTTCGAGTAAGTGGCTGCCCAAAACTGCTCTAAATGGGCCCATGCCCTACGATGTGTTGACACTGATGACACGGCCACGGAGTCCTGCAGCAGGGCATTCAAATTAAGCTGTTATGGTGTTGGATCTTGGTCCATGTGTGGGCCAGCTGATCTGAAGTCGGGTACCTGTAAGCGAGAAAGATGATCTAATATATTTTCGCACCCCGGTATGTGTTCAGTACAAAAAGTAATTATACGACAAGTAAATGAGCACTATGTCCCTGAGGATTGTAAGAATGAGGGGGTCTTTAGTGGACTGTTTGTTGAGAATGTCCCGCAGGGCCATGTTGTCTGTGGCGAATCAGGCGTTTGTTTGCCAGTCTGTCTGCAAAAAGCTGCATCATAAGCAAAATTGGGACGCTTCTAGGAGGCAAATGTTGTGATGTGTCCACGATGGTGGCCACTCCCCAAAGGCCCATCGAGTCCCAAATGTCAAGCCATAGCTCAACTTTGAAGCATCTGTAAAACTGTGTAACGTGGCCGGGGAAAGCCACAACACTGTTGGAAAGATTGTATGGCCGTTGTAAGTGTTTAGAAAAGTTCGCCACATCTTTAAATCTGCCTTCATAGCATTGCTAACTCGGATGCGATGGAACGGCTTTTGAAGCAGGGCTGCCCATGTGTACAAGCGTCGTAGGAAAGACCGACCAGCATGAATAACATTGCAACATGCAAAATTTAACAAGCCACATAGAGATGATAATTGCTTCTGTGATACACAGGTGCTATTGAGTACACTATTTATTTGGTTTCTGCACTTAATAATTTTGTCCAGGGGCAGGCGTGCTTCCATGTTCACTGTGTCCAATTGGATACCTAGAAACGTGATGACCTGACCTTGTTCAGTTTTGGCTTGGCACAGAGGAACTCCCAATCTCTGGCACATCTTGGAGAAACTTGACAAGTCTTCTTGAGACTGGGTTCTTGATGGGGAGATCATAAGAAAGTCATCAAGAACAAAATGGATGTGTGCTACCCCAAACAAATGCTGTGCTATCCATGTTAAGGCTGCTGAAAATCTAGAAAATATCGCAGGAGAGGTGCGGGCACCCATAGGTAGTGTCAAATCGATATAATACAAAATATGCCTAACCGTTTGAGATCATTGACATGAACTGGAAGCAGTTTGTAGGCATGTTCTATGTCAGTTTTTGCCAAGAAACATCCTGGCCCAAGCTCAAGGATGGTTTCAATGGCATCGTCCAGACTGTCATAGTGTACATATCCTTTAGACTTGTCGATGTCATCATTCACTGAGAGACCATCCGGATAGCTGAGATCATGAATAACTCGAAATTCCCCTGGTGTCTTTTTTTCAACAAGTGCCAAAGGTGACACCTGAAGGTAGGCAATAGGTGGCTCCAGATTTGGCCCCACCATGTGACCAGCTGTAATCTATTTCTGAAGCTTATTGGAGAGGATATTGTGATGACGTAAGGCCGAGCCATGGTTGAATTCAGGGTCATAAATGAGTTGGGAATTGTGGATGAACACTCCAGCTGAATACCATGACCTAACCCCTCAAGCAAATAGGTTGCCTTTGCTGGCGCATACTTTGCCAGCATGGCTTGAAGTATAGGGATCTTAACTGGAGAAATATACACCTGGAAGGTGGAGTTACTGGGTGGTTGACCGTCTTCGCGAGTGCAATGCAACTGCGCTGGCGAATGATGAGCGGCTTGCTGGAGGGTGCTGGGATGTTGCTTGGCCTGACGAGCACTGAGATCCCCCTTTACAGAGATGGCACCTGTGGTTGTCTGGCCATCGGCATTGGTCAGTGCACTTTTGACCTCCTTGAAATGCCCAACAGGTGCCAAATGGAAAGGGCGGGCTTTTTGTCCCCTTGGAGGAGGGGCGCTGGTTTTGACGATGGTAGGCAGTTTCAGGGTTGGGTGCCTGTTTAGTAGATGGTATCAACCAGCATTGGAGCTGAAGTTGGAGCAGGTCTTTGTGGAAAGGATAATTTCCTGGGTTGGTAGCTCGTAATCGACGGAACGTGTCATCATACCTCAGCCAGTCATAGCCTTGATCTTTCAGTTGCCGAGCGCGGTCCATGTAGTGCCAGAGTCCCACTGTTTCCCGTGGATGTACCCGGCAAAGAGCAGTGGCATAAACAGTAAACGCTGAGAGCCACTGAGGTATGGTGAGCACTGATGTGGTCGGTGCCTCTTGAACTACCACCATGTCATTTTGCACACTCATTGACATACCCCGGCTTTCTTTGACCTCCGTTCGACTAATGTTTAAAATCGAGAAAAGCATGTGTGGTTATGATTCGTCTTTGTTTTTCCGTCAACTGGTGATCAATAGGGAGTTGCTCATCATAATCATAAGCGAGTCAGGCAATATCAGTTTCCTGCTTGATTTTGGGCATGCATCAGCAAGGACTGCTGAGCTGAGAGTCTGTGTTGGAGGAGCAACGAGTTGGCTTCCCTGATCCATCTGTGCATTAGACGAGGAGGCTGGCGGTGATGGGGCAACCGAAGGCCCTGGCGACTGAGTCACATTTGTCGCTTGCTGCACTTGCTGCACTATCAGTGGGATTGCTGCCTGGATAGCCTTCTGGACTTTGTCCGCCAATGTGGTAGATTGGGAGCTTGCTGGCCTGAGCGGGATACGTCTGGCTGGAACCCGTTTGGCTGTCATAGGCCGCAGTGAAGGGCCCTGCTTGCACTTACCCATTTTGCAAAAGATAATATAAGCCTTGTAAAGTTTGGGACATAGAAAAGTGCAATTGAAGCATTTGAAGAATAAAACATACAAGGTTTAAATAATAGTAATTAACTAATGAATTAAAATGAGCAATAAATTCTGCAGATGATAATATAAGCCATGTGAAGTCCGGGATATAGACAAGTGCAAATGAAACATTGTAATAATTAAATGCAAAGTTTTAAATTATAGTAATTAACTAATGAAATAAAGAAATGATATACAGGGATACTTCCCTAAAGTTTGTCACAGGACTGCATGATGGCCAGGCAAAGGCTCCTAAAGAGGCGCTGGTTGCCCAGTTTTGACAGGTGTACTCCATCTGCAGCTAACAGGGGTAACTTGGACTTTTGCATCCGGAGATGATCCCAGCACCAAATCTTGTTGTAAACGAATCTGGCAGGTGATGAACGGGGAGCAGATGTTGTCAAGGCTGATCGCAATGCACTGTTGTATTCCTGGCAACATGCCAAATACATCTCTGGGCTCAAAGTTCTTGGAGATTCCCGGGCTATCACCTCACAAACTATGGCACGGATCCTTTCTAGCAGTTGGTTGTATGGGCTATCATAATCATTGCAAACTAATCGTATTGCTCTTTTATTTAGTTTCTCAAGTTCCTTGTTTTGTGCTATTGTGAAAGTATCATACACAAGTGTGCAATAGACAAAATTAGATGAGATAAATGATCATATATTCTGAGTTTAATTTGTAATCAATGTGTTTGCATAATCTTTGGAGTGCATTAATTTATTTTGCTGCTTTTCTACTAATTATTGATACATGTCAGTCAAAATTCAGTTTGTTATCAATATTGATACCTAACAGCTTAACAACAGACTCAGATTGTATAATATGATTGTCAATCTCAAAATCTATGGAAACATTTCCCCTACTGCCACCTGGTGTTACTTCCAGCTGGTATTATGAGTTGGTTCTCATTCTAAGTCTTAAGTCAGGTCCAATAGTTATATCTGTCCCTGATGCGCATGTTCCAGAGCCAAGTTTTGATTCTGAAACTGCTTCCTCTGATGAACATGAATTGGTTGTTAATCAGCCAGAATGAGCACCTCGCAGCTCCTGCAATTCCACAGTTTGTGAGAAATCTCAAGGACAGCTTGAAACATGCATATGATGCTGCCAAGGTTGCTGCAAATTCAGGTCATGTGAGACAGAAGGACAAATATGACATTAAAGCTAGAGCTGCTGTTTTAGATGTCGGGGATCGAGTTTTGGTGTGGAAATAGCATTTTTGTGGTAAGCACAAGATTGCTGACCATTGGGAATCTAGTATTTATGTTGTGTCCGAGGTTCCAAATAGAGCTGTCCCTGTCTATGTTGTCAAACCCGAAGAAGATACCTCTGGCAGGTCAGTGCGGACCTTGCATCGCAATCAGCTACTTCCAGCTGGTATTATGAGTTGTTTCTCGTTCTAAGTCTTAAGTCAGGTCCAATAGTTGTATCTGTCCCTGATGCGCATGTTCCAGAGCCAAGTTTTGATTCTGAAACTGCTTTCTCTGATGAACATGAATTGGTTGTTAATCAGCCAGATGCAGAGCACGCGCAAAGGCATGATGGTGAATCAAGTAGTAGTGGGGAGTCCTTGGGTAGTAATGATGAAGAGGCTAGTCTTCAGTCTGATAGGGGGGGGGGCGATATGGGGTCAGATCCCCCACACCCCCACCCCAAGGCCCTTTAGAAGTTGGAATGAAAAATTTGAGAATTTAACCTCTGCGGCATGTTAAGCCCAAGTTATATACTATTTAATGTTATTATTTAGTTAGTGTTAACCTAAATAGTGTTATAAGTTTCTTTTTCTTTTCAAAATTTTTAAAGAGCTAAACCTCTCCAAAATGTCAGCTCTGGTTGCGACCCTCCCAAGGGAGTTCCACCACTGGTCAAATGACTTTGATTTCATGACTTACATTATGTAGGCCTATAAGCATGCAGTCCCCTCTTGTCTTATAGCTGCAGCCAATTTTATTTTTTCGATTTAATAACCTGGTATCCTGTTTGTCACCTTTTTCTACTTGTTGTGGTGTAGGCTAACATATTTTTACGAGCTTCTGCAAATACAATGTGATCCAGCTAATATATGTATGCAGATAAAGATATCATATAGTGTGCTTGATAGGATAGGATAGGATAGGATAAGATGCTTTTTCCCCCATTGCAGGCAATCTTCATGTGCAACTTCTCAGCTGAATGGCATTTGGAGATGTTCCCTTGTACTTGGTGTCTATGCTTAAGCAAATAAAATTCTCCATACATGTGTAACGTAAGTGCATGGGTCCCTCTCTTTCAGTTGATCAATCAACCCTTGTGAGTGGGAAAGAACTTGCCTAAAAGGGCTGCACTAAGTTCACTTTCTGCTATCTATCTATCTATATCTATAGATATAGATATAGATATAGAGATATAGAGATATAGAGATATAGATATATATAGATCTTTATCAATCAATCAATCTACCTATCCATCCATCCATCTATCCATCTATCTATCTATCTATCTATCTATCTATCTATCTATCTATCTATCTATCTATCTATCTATCTGTCTGTCTGTCTGGCTGGCTGTCTGGCTGGCTGGCTGGCTGGCTGGCTGGCTGGCTGGAGTCAGTTGTTGCCCCAAATCTGAGTCTAATACCAAGGCAGATAGACAGACAGACAATGTGTTATATATGTTATTCTATCATTGACTGTTGAATGCAGGTCAACTTATTTAGACTGAGTAATTCTTCTGGCCATATATCAGCAACAGTTTAATGTATTTCGTGAGTACGAAATACTATTTCGTTCTCACAAAATTAAAAAAAAAAGTGCATAACCCAGCCATCGTAGATTTTAACTATTTTATGGTATGTTTTGATGCAATTTCTCTCTGTACAAAGAGGTTAAATAACTACTATTAAAATTATAATTCTTAAGCTATTTTTTCAAAGGTTAATTAAGTCATGCTAAATCTGAACACAATAGAGAAGAGGAATTTCCCTTCTACTGACTGTCACCCTTTCTTATGTAATTCCTAACAATAGGGGCTCAGCAAAACAGTACATTTAATTGACTATTGTTGACCTAGAAAATGTCCTAGATTTAGACCTCTATTTTGCCAAACATGTGGTCTTTGTTTAATCACCCAGTGAAACTGAGTAAAATATCAGGTGCAATACTTGAATACTACACAATAATTAATATTGTTAAACATTACCTAAACATAACATTTTGTTCACTGCAACATTGGCATTTATTAATGAGTCAGAATATTACATAAGCATCTTTACCACAATGATTTGATTATAGAGGGATAATATAATAATATAATACAGTGGAAATTCCTAATCATCACTATAGTTGGCCACTTCCATTTTTAAATCTTTAATTTAAAAATAATAGTTATATATCTTGATACTTTTTTTAGGTGTATTACATTTGAAAAAAAGCAAATGCATTTGCATTTAAATGTGTTTCTAAAAGTTCATACTTGCATTTGCATTCTATAATTAAGATGATGAAAATGATTTAGAATTTTTAAGGTACCAAAGGTAGCAGTTACCAAATGCATCCACCAGGGGAGCTAAAGTCTTATGCATCAGATCGAATTTGGCTTTTCTTACTTTTCACACAAAAAAAAATCCAGAAAATAAATAAATTTTCATTATGGATTTTCTAATTGTCTGTGAAAAAAACTGTCATAAAAAAACCTCTTTACTTACAGTGACTGCAGAACTACACAATGCATCAAGATGTAGGAAAAAAATATTAACCAGAGTATGAATATGAAAGAGAGTGGACCAGTTCTGTGTACGCTAAATGTTACACACAAACGTTTGTTCTGTTTCATTACAGCGCTTTCTCAAACGGACATCCAAAAAGCTACCATTTGCGTTACGGTAAAAAACGTCATTTTAAATGTAGACCTATGGTGATGTATCTTTGTGTCAAAAACGGTAAAGATCCGTGAAACCGTTTACGAGAGGGTGGCAAAAAAGAGGCGAGCCAAATTCCAGCTACCCGGCAGCTACCCGAAAGTACTAATGAATTTGACCCCTTTAAGGGTTGTAAAGACTAGTTTTGTCTATGCTAAAAGTTTAGACACAAAAGTTAATTTTTGTTTTCTACCGGCGCTTTCTCAACCGGACATTCCAAAAAGCTACCGTTTGTGTTACGGTAAAAGACGTCATTTTTTAAATTTTTTTGATTTATCACATCTCAGACGTGCTCGGAAAATTCCAAAAATTTTCTAGAACGTACCCTTTGCCCTAAGTATCTTTTGGCGCAAAAACGGAAAAATTACACTCAACTGTTTTTGAGTTATATACATGGAAAGTTCGGGTAGCTGCCAGGTAGTTGTCAGGTAGCTGGGTTCGGGTAGCTAACTTTACATCTTCAGGTAGCTGCCGGGTAGCTGTCAGGTAGCTAGGTTCAGGTAGCCAACTTCACTGATCTAATACCTCAGTCAGTTTTTTTCAAGAAAAATTCTTATGCCTGACAAATACAGTAACCTATAAGGACAGAATTATGATGTACTAATTTGATAGTCATCAGAGGTAGTGTTGTCTAAAGTGTACAGCAAGTGAGTTTTACAAAATTTCACGTAAAAACGATTTGCGTTTGGGTGATGAACGACTTACCAGGTCTACAGTGTCGTTTTTCAGAAATATCCAAGCAGAACCAGTTATAAGTGCCATCTACATCTTTGAAGCTAGCTGTTTCAGCAGCTGTAGTTTTGACGCACAGATAAGATATGTTGGAACAAGTCAATCCAGAAGCTGCTCTGACTTTTGCTTTGCCAGATATTGACCTAACAGCTGATGAAGTCAAACCATCTTGTAGGTATAACTCAGTATTTTCATCAAACATTATTAAAGACCTGTTGAGGTTATCCAGCCCCCAATTGAGATATCTTCATCGGTAACCACTACCATTATTTCATAGTTAATTCTTGGAGCTGACACTGCAATGATATCATTGCCAGGCCTTGGGACGCCAGTGTTTTGGATGTCAATTGTAAGGTCAATCTCTGTTACTGAGTCTTCTATGAAAGTAAGTAGCTGCACTTGCATGTCCAGGAAGTTTAGATCCAATTTGACCCTCTCTTGATGTGATAGTAAAGACATATCCAATTCTTCTGTAGCAGTAATATTCATACACCTTTGCAGTATGGAAGTCCAAAGCGGAATGATGGACATTGGGGTGCAAGCTGTTTAAATACCAATTTCCGGGCTATCCGTGTTAAAACCAGGTAACTCCGTATTAAGATCGTGTAAAGACCAGTTATATCCGGGACGGCACCATGTAAAATCCGGTTCACTCCACACTCTTCCGGGACAGTTGTGTTACCTCCGGCAACAACCGGGGACCTCTCCTATTGATTGTATGGTTGTTTTTAAATTGTTAAAATGTTAAATCTGTGTTTGTCATTCATTCCTCCTGAGTATAATTTGTTGTTTTTATGCAAAACCTTCCCATCTCATTGCTTGTCATTTCAAGATAAGCACAGAAAGATATTAAGTGGTAACACTAAATTCAATTAAAATCAGATAAGCAATATATAATTTTACATATGAAATATGCACTTTTAATGACTTCAGTACTTTTGATATGAAAGTGTTGACAAAATTTATGAAAGAAATTACTTTTAAAAATTAGATAATTTTGAAAGACCACATTTATCTGAAATTCGTTTGTGAATCTGACATGACTGCTAGTTTCTGGTGCCCACATTCCTATTAGCAAAAAAAATAATAAGTATCATTGGCAATTTATTTTCAAATCTTACCAACATCACATGTTATAGTAGTGGAGATATCCATGCACTGGATATTGTTTGTTTCATCTAATTCTGCATATGTTGCACCTTGTCCTGGTGAAACCACAAGGCATAAAAACCTGGCTTGAAGACATAATGATCTTGGAAGTGCTAAATTGCAACTGCCTGATGCTGTTATAGATCCGGATAAAAGCAGACCAGATTTAGTATAGGATGAGGGTGTAAGAGATGGGGTGAATATCAGTGACAGGGTATCTGAATCCACACCAGCATTCTCAAGATCTGCATCAGTTATGAATAGGCTGATGTTGTAATTGGCATCATCATCTGCAAAGGTAAATGTGATAGTGTGATATATCAATTGCGAATGTGATATCACTTGTGGTAGATGAGGATAATGTGATTTGAAAAAAACTATTACAGTCTTAGGCTTCTAAAGGTGTTTGCTTCACTTTGAATGAAATTGCAGTGATATATGAAACTCATCGTGGAACAGCCCACCGTCTTAAGAGTGTGTTAAATTACTGATAAACAAAAGATAAAAGGTGCAAAACAACATACTTTTTATGTACATAGAAAGTTTATGGTAATGGATGGTCATTATAGCAAAGTTTAATACTTTGTGCTTCAGTTGAATTTGTACCTGTCACAGGTGTGACTGCATTGGGACCATTGTTTCTCAACTCCAGCGAGACAGAAATTAAGGTTGCTACATTCTGTTTTAGGTATAAAGAATCAGGCTGATTCCAGGCCTTAAGCTCAACATCTGCAATATAAATTTTTGTTTGATAGTCTTTCTCAACTTGGTATTATGCCACTTGAGTGCACCCCTATAAGAGGCTGCCTGAGTGTTCAGATTTATAAAGTGTACAGCCAATGAAAGCCAATATTATCCGAAGCTTATAAATGCTACGAATTAAAAGGGAACAAATGAATTAAGATTGTTGAATATTCCAAAATTTTCTTGAATCTGATAAGGGGTATATGTGGCCTCAGTTTGGTGCAATACTGTTCATTACTATGACAAACCTGTTGAGCAGTCCACAAGATTATCGACATCAATGCATTTAACATTGCTTGTTAATGATGAATCAGTATCAGTGTATGAAGCTGAACTTGCTTGCCTAAGCCTCAGACACAAGTAAGCAATATTGTCTCAGTGAATGTTGGGCACGGTTACATCCACAGTTCCAGTTATGGAAACTGTAGCTTGGGCACCTAAGGGCTGCTGAAGATCAGATGAAGTGGTTGGTGTAAGTGGAGTCCATCCTAGTCCTAAGGAGTCTGGAGAGACAGCCACTTCATTGTCGCTTAGAGTGACATCAAACGCAAAGTTGTCCACATCAGTTGCCAGGATATCCGAACCTGGACCTGCCACTGCATTGTTGGTGATTTCAGCTGTAAGGGTGAGTGACAGTGTTTTGTCACCAATGAGTCGCTCAGGCGGTGAAGTGATGTCAGTGATGTTGTCAAGACCAACATCTGAAAAATTAGAATTAACTCAGCAATCCAATATCTATCACCAGCTTCATGCAATTGGACTTTCGTGACTAGTGTAATGTTCAACTTAGTTTTATGCACAAAACTAAAAGAATCATGCATTTTATTTGTGCAGTATAACCCTTTTTTACCCTATTGTATGTAGTTACCTCAGTCAAAAATTGTCCATAAGCTGGGCATGCGGGCAGCACACTTAGTTTATGGAGCATAAGTCCAGTGTTATTATATGTAAATTGATAAAATTTAGTATTCAATTAGTTTTTATGAGCTGGTTGTTGCCTATTGAAAGTCTCATTGCCATGTCTAGACTATGTTTTACGGAATGGAAAAATATGTTTTGTTTCCGGAGCAAAACTCTGAAACTACTGCACCTACATAAGGGTGGTTCAGAGTATATGGAAAAATAAATGTCTTGAAATCGTATTTGTGCCCCACCAGATTGCCCCTTTTCCTTTTTATCATATAATGAATGTATGCAAAAATTTGGGTCATTTGGAAAACGATTACAGGGTGCTACCAAAGTTGGATTTTGTAATATGCGATTGTATTTTATTTGCACAGAGATAAAATTGCTGTGTTGCACACTTTGATAGAATTTACGCACTGCACTGTGAAATTTTCTTTGAAGTTTATTCAAGGAGTGCCATTTATAACAGATAAATTTACAAAGTGCAATTTCCTGGACCAAATATTATTAAAGACCAAACCTTAATTAATGAAACATATTGGCAAGTCATTAATATTATTGTTGGTGATATGATGCAGATGCAGTGCTACTAGTCCTTCAAGTAAATTAGTTTATTTCTTAGTTCGCTTTCATTTGTTTTCTGGAGAAAGCTAAACCAATGGATTAATCTACAGTTTCTGTAGAATCATATCCAGATAATGCTATCTAAGTTGTAGTTTCTGAAGCCTTGAAGACTCCCATAGTATCCTGAACACTATGTACCTGGCAGCGCTCGCCTCAAGTAGCCTGTTTTGATAACTCTGTCAATGATGTCACAAAAAGGGCATGGATAGCTAACTTGACATGGCCACCTAAGGAAAACTATTGCAAACAAATACTAGAATTCCACAGGCTGCTACTGAAATAACATGTATGACAAGCAGGAGTGATTAGAAATGTTACAAAAGTATGGACGTTGACCAGCTTACATTATTCCCATTGGTTTCCATTACGACCTAAGGTATAAAAGTGCATTTTGGTAGCAACCTCTAAATATTCTTCAATTTTTACAAAGTATAATTAATATAAAGAGTTTTCACTTTCAAAACTCGATGTTGACTTTTGTTTCATACTTTTTTCATAATAATGTATGAAAAGTATGAAAAAATTGCGGAAAACTAAACCCTAAATCCTGGTACTATATATTAACAATGATATAAAATGTCTGGACAATTAAACTGTATTTAAGTATGTTTTAAATTTTCGTAACATTATTGTCATATTCTTTGTATGTAACGTATAAGAAGAGGAAAATGTGAAAAATTCGTGTTTTCCGAAACTAAAACCTCCACATCTCAACTACTATAATACACATAATCCTACATACATTTTGTACTTGTTATTTAGCTGTATAATTTAAAAAAATCATGGGAACTTTCGTTTTCTAAACTTAATTTTGACTTTTATTTCATACTTTTTCATAATATTGGAAAAAATAGATAATGGACAATGATATCCATAAAATGTGGAGAATTAAAGTGTATAGATTTGTGTTTTAAAATTTGATATCCATAAAATGTGGAGAATTAGAGTATATAGATTTGTGTTTTAAAATTTGATATCCATAAAATGTGGAGAATTAAAGTGTATAGATTTGTGTTTTAAAATTTGATATCCATAAAATGTGGAGAATTAAAGTGTATAGATTTGTGTTTTAAAATTTGATATCCATAAAATGTGGAAAATTAAAGTGTATGGATTTGTGTTTAAAATTTGACAACTTTTTGGTCACTCTGAAATATAATGTAAAGATCTCGCAAAGATTCACTATTCAATATTTGTTGAACTAACTCTTTGGCTGATGATTTCATATTTTTGGACTTCATTGAAGTTCTATAGTGCACTTGAAGTCAAAGATAACCTACCTATACTACAGGTTTTTTGACTCGAAATATCCACACATTTGTTGTTACTAGATGACGAAGTGTCTGCATCGATGAAGCTGGCCATCATACCAGCACTCATAGTCACACATAAATATTATGCAGTTGGACAATGTCCATTTTCAAGAGTGATGTCCACTTGTCCAGTGAGTGCTAGGTCATTACCTCCTGTTAAGCCAGCATTGGCTCCACTTGATATTGCAACCATTACAGGGTTATTGCTCAATGTGTCGTTACGGCTAGACATATCCACATCGGAGAACTGAGCTTCAAATCTGAAGTTTATGTTGGGAGACACCACTGGTTGAATGCCATTAGCTGGGGAAGATGCTGCATTTGTAAGTGTGATATACAGAGGTATGGATGTTATCAGAACATTTTGTTTGAAGATTTGAGTGATGTCTGTGGTCAAAGTGCTTATTGTTGGATCTGAAGCAAGAAAAAACGAGTGATCTGTAACTATTATTGAAACAGGTGCAGGCTTTAACCAGTTACAGTCTTAAGTTACTTAGTTATGCAATATCCTATTGCATTGAGTCATTTTATGCGCAGCCTGTTAGGCGCTTCTTAGGTCCAGCACTCTACAATTGCCATCTCTGCCTGTAGCCAAGTAACCATTTACACCTGGGTGGAGTGGAGCAAAGAGTTACAGAGGATCTGCTCAGTTCCTCCATGCCATGGTGGGGACTCAAATATGCAGCTTTTTGTTTTGAAGGCGAGCACCTTAACCATTGGGCCATGGCACTTCTATGATACTTGTTACTGTTACACCTCTATATTTATGTTTATTACAGACAGAAAGCTTTATTTACAAATGATACATATAATAAACTCTCTGAGCATATCTGTCTGATATCATATATTTGTATACTGTCAATCCTGCACACCTGACAGACGATATTTTATAGAAATGATAATTTTAATAATTCACACATTATAGACTTCCTGATTGCACATTCGTATAATTTTGTTCTAAAATTATTACCTGGGGCACATGTCAGTTGAGAAGTAATGTCCACACACAAGTCATTATTAGATGAATCGTCATCAACATAACTTGCACTTGGGCCTGCTGATAATATCAGACACAAGTGGGTGACATGAGAACACGATGCAATTGGCAGGCTGATATCTGCAGATCCAGATATTGTGATGGATGTCCCAGCTTGAAGACCCAAACGGAGACTTAAGGCAGAAATGATAATCTCTGATGGTGGCAGACCCAGAGTGTCACTTCCAGAAGTAGTGTCTGCATCAGTTGCCTTGAAAAATCAACGATGCACAGATTTATACACATGAGTAGCATGCATGTCAAAAAAAAACCTTCTAGTCATTTTGACAAACTTTATAATATCATATATTTCAGAAAGTTTAGAAAAAAGTAACATTGTCTGGTGCGTTACATAGCATTGAGAAAGCTATAGACATATTAGTCAGAACAATAAGAACACCTGACTTTGTATGTATACACGCGTTTTGACAAACGTTTTAGACATTTTGAAGATATTTAAATTTAGAGCCCAATTGCGTTTGTTGACTCACAAATTTGTCAGCTTTTTGTGACAGCTCATTGTCATTTATTTCATTAGTAACTTCTTGACGACACTTCACTTGTAAATGTCTAAAGGGGCGTTCTCATTGTCACGAGTGGGGATGGTGAGTGAGCTTGGATGACGAACATGTTTTACACCTGTTCATACGTAATTCACTCGCCGAGCATTGAACAGATACCCCTGCTAATTCTTAGAATGGTTGTGGTCCCTCTAGACCACTCGTGGATATCTGTGGAGAGGGCAAAATTTTATAAGCATACTTAAAAATCTGGTAGACGTTTGACGAGTGAAATTGTTTACCTTTTTACAGGAATCAATCAGTAGTCACTCAGCAAGTGGTTGGGGAGTGATCTACGGACGTACATGGCCATTTGCGGCCTCTCGTGCTTACTTGCGGGTATACTCGCCATCCACTCGTGTTCAATCTTGTACAACTTTTGGAATGCTCGGGAGACGCTCGACAGACCTCCGTGGCCTGCCTGTTGTTCTTCTGTCAACCGTACGCGCTGGCGCTGGCAAAGTGCCTATCCGCAGCCCTGTCCTCCTTCACTCCTTCACTCGTGGACCACTCACCAAGCGGCCTAAAGACATCTGCTGAGTGGACGACAGATGCCCCGCAAATGCCACACTGGCTTCTCCACATGTCGTTCTCCTGCCGAGTGGCCAACAGCCATCTGGCGTGCAGCCGAAGGACATTCTCTGAGCGTTCAATGAACCTCCCACGAACCCTCCTCGAAAGAATTTATACACGATTAACCATTCATCAATTACATTAATTTTTCAAACACTCACCTGGATACCTAATGCAAAATTTGCACTGCCACTCTCAGACACTGGCAATACGTTATTCCCTGATGCAATGACTGCTGTATTGTCAATCTCAATTTCAAGAGCAACAGTTTCTGGGGCATCAGCTTTGAAGAAGTTAGTCCGGATGTCACCAAGAGATAAAATTCCAGGATCTGGCAAAAAAAAATTGCATAGGAAAAAGAGGTTGATTTATTTCAGCTTACTAAGTGTAGTGAGAAAATGGTGCAATCTAATTTTATCAATGGCACTGGTACTGATATGAAACTGGTAATTGGATTTACAGCCAAATTCATTAACTTGGAAACCAATCTGATAGACTTGGAAACTAAACTCCAAATGACTTAATGTGAATCGATTGGTTAAGGGAGTCAATCAGCTAATGGGAGTCCTGGATTCACGTGATGTCATCTGGAGTTTAGCTTCCAAACTGTAAGCTTTTTTTCCTCGTCAATGAATTTGGCTATAATCATTCAATTGAGTGGTAAAATACAGCGTTTGGAACTAGATGATGTGTTTGTCAGGTGGACTCAATGGAATTAAAAAATTAGGGACAAAGTTGGTTGTTAATAAAAAACTAAAACGGTTTAGACACTGTCAAATTGTCTTTTTATGTCTGCCAATTCTTACTGGAAAACTTGCTTTTTCAAATAACAAACGGGAGTTTTCACCGTTTGCACACTGTAAATCTGGATTTATCCATACAGTCATGTGATCATTGTTTATCTTTGTGTTGTGTTTTAACAGACAGAAAGGAAGCCAATGTTAGAATTTTCTAAGCTTTGGGAGATACCAGAAATTAAGGCTTTTATAAATATCTGAATTAGTATTTTCATATATATATATATATATATATTAAGGAAGCCCAAACTGGTATGGTATAAGCTCAAAACCAATTTTGGTTTACTTGGCAGAATATTTTTCGAGTATATAGTGGCATACTTGCTGTGCCATGTGTGTTGGTAACACGTTAATCCACTTGTAAGTGGGTTAAATATTTGCCCCCATAAATACTTCCATTAGCTGAGGTAAGGAATGTCTTACTTGGTGCACAAGCCTTTCGGTAATGCTGATGCAGTAACTATTCTTTCCATCTTGGTTGGCATCCACAAATCTGTTGTGGGTGTAGACCAAGGAGATGCATAGATGAGTGACCTGGCGACATTTGGTGGCTGGCAAGGTCATCGCTGCACTTCCTGTCAAGGTCAAAGTTCCTTCTGATGGCAGTTCTTGTTGCACCTCTGACTGGATGGTTGTCACTATGACTGAAGTCGTAGTCACTATTGCATAAAGTGTTTTGTATACATAGTATTACAGCCAATTTCATAGATTTGGAAATCAGTCTTATAGAGATTTTAAGCTAAACTTCAGAGTAAGTCCTGTGAATCCAGGACTCCTATTGGTTAAGGCTTTCCCTCAACTAATAAGAGTGCTGAATTCATATGACGTCCTTTGGGGTTTAACTTCCTGCTCTATGAGCCTGTTTCAAAGTCTGTGAAAACGACTGTACTAACGTTTGTGTTTTCCTGGGAGGTCATTCAAGTGTGGGCTAGGTATGGAGAACTAGAGGTATAAGGAGAGCTAGGTGAAGGGATAACTGAGATAGACATTGTTCATTCCATGAAAATAAATAAGGGAATCATAGACAATATTAAATCCGAGACATAATCTTGATGTGTTGTGCAAAATAGTGCAAAGTAACAGACAGATATGACATGTACCCTTATAATTTTCGAAAGTGGTGTCAATCATATGCTTGTTACTGTGACATTTTCTAAGTAAAAAATCAAAAGCAATCCATACCTGTAGCAATCGATGTTCTTATATCAGAATTAGTGAACTTGACTAAGAACTCGAAGTTGACATCACTGCCACTGGCCATGAGTACATCATTTCCACTCACAGAAGCAGCAACATTGGTTACTTCCATGATGAATTACAAGGACGTTGTAATTCCTTGTTTTACAAACTGGTCGGTGATTTCAGTAAAAAAGGTTATTGTGGGATCTGTTATTAAAGGTAAATAGAATATAATTTGGATGTTTGAGTGATTCAGTGACTGTGAAACATAAGATTATTATGACATTTACATGTACAATAAATTCTATTGTTATGTACAATGTCAGTAATGTATGATTTGTGTACCTCTAAAAACCTTTGCAAGCAAAGTATCATAGTTTTTCATCAAACAAGGACATGGTGCAATGTGTGTTATCACCAGATTTCTAAGAGACAAAGCATTTTGAAAAAAATGTGTCCTAGTTAAGATGTGCTTACCTGGAGCACAAGCCTTCTTTGCAGATATTTCAATACATTTGACATTGTTAGTTGAGTCATCATCCACAAAACTTGCTCCTGTGCCCTCAAATACTGTTACACATAGAAATGTAGCTTGATGGCAGGTGCCCATTGGTAATGTCACAAAACCTGTCACCGTGAGTGTTGCTGAGGTCCCGTTCATTAGACCGTCTTGTGATGGGTTCACAATTAGTGATGTGGGAGTTTCTCCTAAAGTGTCCACATCTCCAACTTTAATATTAGCATCCATTAATTGAATGGAAGCAGCAAAGTTTTCTGATGAACCTGTTTTTCATACATTATAATTCAGTATTACAAAACTGTATTAACCAACTTTACTGATCTTAAAAGGAATAATTTTTAAAACTTTATTGTCAAGATGGACAAGGTTTCACACCCAATGTGATTTATGAGAGTATAATGCTATTTGCTCACCTGAAACTGCTCTTATTGATTCATTCCCATTGTCCTTTATAGTAAGGTCATAAGTCAGTGTCCTTTGAATGCCTTGTGTAAATATTTCTGTTGGGGTGCTTCCTGTTTCTGCCAAAGTTGTCTGATATATGTCTTCCAAACAGAAAAGGACACTTGTTTTGTTCATACAGGGTTTATGCTTATAAAATGACTTATAAAAGCAGATATTGGAGTGGTTAAATGTCTGTGAAGGTATATATACAGACACAATTCCCTAAAATGCTGCTTGAGCCTCTTTATCATAATTTCATAGCAACGACATGGCTTGGGCTAGAAGGATGAATTATGTACATTATGTATGAGAACGTAATGAAGAAAGTCACCGATTCGCAATTTCAAGATTATTAAAAAGTAGGATCAGAATTGTTTCAACTCATGTGATAAGCAAGATACCTAAATATTTTTGGTAAATAAAAAAACTTCGAAAATGAATTTTGAAAATCGGACAAAAGTTAACGGTGCTGGATAATAAAATGTATCCAATGCCAATGCTGTTGTGTGGAGTTATGCTTACAAAAATCAGGTAATTTAATCAAATCTAAAGCCGTTCCCACCTACAAGAACTGCTACGAAGTTTGCGCCAAACTTTCACAAAGTATGAGTGCGAAGAGGTCCAGGCAGTTCCCCAAGTCATCAACAATAATTAAAACTTTATGATCTCTCTACAAATATATCTCTACAATCTTCTAAGAATTTCTACGAACTATTATGAACTTCTAGGAACTGCTACAAACTATCTACGAATTCCTACAAACTGTTAGGAACTCATCTACGACCTCCTATGAACTATTTTAGTTTGTAGAGGGTTACAAAATTTTTGAACATGTCCAAAATTGTCGTTGCCTTAAAGTAACTCTGACGAATTCTGGCTATTAGCTACGATCTTTTACGATCTCTCTGACGAACTTGCCCTCGAAGGTCCTGGGCCTCCACGCGGCGAGGGTGTAAACACTTGGGGTGAAGTCTTCTATCCCCAGTGGCTAAAACAGGACAGTGCGCATTGCACAAGCTGCTCCAGCTTTACAGGAGGGTGTGTCCCCTACCATACAGGGGAAACAAAAATGAATATGTCCGAATCGACAATTTCAGACCGGCTCGCACGTCCCCCGGGTGAACAAGGTGCGCGTCCCTCAGCGGTAAACCAGGCTGAGGTTGAAAAATTGGCTACTGGTTCCAGACTTGGTAAACGTTTGCGTCCATCATTAGATGACGTAAATCAAAGTTCAAATAATGCAGATATATCTAAGCCTTGGCCCAAGTTTCTTGTTGTTACTGGCAGTGATGCTGGGTTTTCCCGACTTTCAGCCATAACAATATGCAGAACAATTAAGGAAAGCATTGGTTTTGTTGAAAATACAAGACGTTTAAGCAATACGTCCTTGCTGGTGCAGGTTGCCCACAGGGACCAGTCCCTGAGATAGCTGGGGTTGGAGACCTTTGCGGGTGCCCCTGTTAAGGTGGAGCCCCATCGGTTTTTCAACTCCTGCAAGGGAGTTGTAACATCGCATGAGAGCAGTCTCTGCTCCGATGATGAACTGAGGGACTGGATGGATGACTACAATGTCATCCACATTCATCGCCAGCCCCCAAGATATTCACGACAGCTACTCACTCTGACCTTTGATGGCACAGTGTTGCCTGACAAGGTCAGCATTGGGTTCGAGTGGTGTAGGGTACGTCCCTACATCCCGAACCCAAAACGATGTTACAACTGCCAAAGATTTGGCCATTTCAGCGGCTCCTGCCGTGCCAAACCAACCTGTGCCAATTGTGGATCACGGGAACACACCCATTCCCGTGACTCACCATGTACGAATACATCGTATTGTGTTAATTGTGGAGGTGATGGGCCAGCCTATCACCGTGGCTGTCCCAAATGGCAGCTAGAGAAAGAGATCCTGAAGTTAAAGACCACCAAAGATATCTCCTTTCCCCAAGCGCGCCGTATAGCTGAACAGGCTGCTGGGGCAAGCTATGCCTCAGTCCTGTCTCAGATGGCTGGACCTAGATCTCCTTCACCCAGATCATCGCCCAGGCGAAGGATTGACCTAGATCCTAATTATAATTATTCCAAGGCAGGGCAAAGCTTGCAGAAAGATAAACCAGAATCGAAGACTTCACAGTCAGACGATCACCTGGCAAGGACATCTCGTAGCTCCATTAGTTGCTGCTTCACAGCTTAGTGTACCCTCTCAGGGTGCACCTTCCGGCGATGAGTCGGAAGAGATACACCAGCCGATGGAAGAGGAGGCAGGGACTACCACCATCCCTAGGCCTCAACGGGAGGGGGCAATTGATAAAAGATCAATTGTTCCCAAAAGACCCCCCCCCCCCCCCTCATCAGAAAAACACTAGAAAAATCTAGTGCACTGAGCTTCATAAGACCACCATCTAAGCATGGTGGGGCCCCCAAAAAGATCTTAACACCAAAAGAGGCAGCGACTTTGAAGAAAAAGTGAATATTCATACAAATTCATACCATGCACTACAGATTTTACTATGATAATATTAAACTCTTTTAACTAATTCATGGACAGTATCATTCAGTGGAACTGTCGAGGTTTCAGAGCCAACTTCGATGAAATAGGTTGCATGGTCCAAGACTTAAACCCTAGTGTTTTCTGTCTACAGGAAACATTTCTGAAACCTCCAAATAGTTTTAAACTGAGAAACTATCATATGTATAATACATATGGCAATATTGCCCACGATAGAGCCACTGGTGGCTCATCAATTTTAGTTAAAAATGGCATCATTCATACCCATATTGCTCTTAACACTAACCTTCAGGCTACAGCAGTTCATCTGAACCTGAATAAAACATTCACCATATGTTCCTTATATATTCCTCCACCCTTTCACCTTACAGCCAGTGATTTGCATAACCTTTACAATCAACTTCCTGAACCGCGTCTTATCCTAGGAGATTTTAACAGCCATAACCAATTGTGGGGAAGCACTTCCCACAACAACAAAGGAAAAACCATTGAAGATTTTCTCAATGACCACACCCTTTGCTTGTTCAATGATGGTTCACCTACATATCTTCACCCAGGTCATGGAACATTTTCAGCGATAGACCTTAGTATATGTGATCCAGCGTTATTTCTGGAATTTGAATGGAGAGTTTAGAGAACACTCACGGCAGTGATCACTTTCCTATTGTCCTACAAAACGTAGAAGGTACTAGAGAAGTGGGCCAACCACGATGGAAGTTGCATAAAGCGGATTGGACCTCCTTCGAAAAGCACTGCTTAGAAACAATTACTATGTCGCATTATAGAAATTGTAATAGTCTTATTGAAGATTTTACTGATGATATTACTGATATAGCCAATAGAACAATACCCATGACTAAAAATAATTCTAAACGTAGTGCAAGACCTTGGTTTGATGACGAAGTAAGAAAAGCTATTAAAAACCGTAAGAGAGCCCTCAGAATTTTTAAATCTCAGCCGACCATCAACAATCTGAATAATTTTAAGTGCCTGAAAGCCAAAGCGCGTAGAATTGTAAGGCAAAAAAAACGTAGTTGCTGGAAAGACTATGTCTCCAGCAATAAAGTCTGGAAAATGATTAAGAAGATTGAAGGAAAGAACCTATCTTCACATGTAAGCATTCTAGAAGTGAACGGAGAACATCTCTCCTCACCAGAACAAATATCAAACGGGTTAGGAGAACAGTTTGCGTACAACTCCTCGTCAGAGAACTATACAAGAGAATTCCAATGTTATAAGGCTCAAGCTGAGAGATTAACCCTAAATATACAGTCTGATAACAGACACCTTAGAAGAACTTCAGAAGGCCATCTCAAAAGCGACTGACTCTGCAACAGGTCCTGATAATATACATTATCAAATCTTAAAACACCTACCTCAATCCTCTTTAAAAACATTACTGTATATCTTTAATCAAATTTGGGAGAAGGGATGTCTTCCATCCCTGTGGAAACAAGCCACGGTCATCCCAATTCCCAAGCCGGAGAAGGATCATAGTGATCCTACGAATTATCGACCAATAGCTTTAACCAGTTGTCTATGTAAGACAATGGAACAAATTGTTACTGATAGACTGGTTTGGTTCCTGGAGTCGAACCAGCTTATTACAGAGTTCCAATCTGGATTTCGCCGTCACAGGAGCACATTAGATCATTTAGTCAGACTGGAAACTTATGTTAGAGATGCTTTCATTAACAGAGAACACGTAGTAGCCATATTCTTCGACCTAGAAAAAGCTTATGACACTACATGGAAATATGGAATAATGAAAGATCTCCACGACTTAGGGCTTCGAGGTCGCCTTCCAGTTTTCATCGGATCCTTCCTACAGGATCGCTTCTTTAAGGTCCGAGTGGGGTCAATGATGTCAAGCCCCTACTCTCAGGAGAATGGAGTCCCTCAGGGTAGTATTCTCTCGCCCACCCTCTTTAACGTCAAAATCAACAGTATAGTAAATTCCATCTCAGAAAATCTCATGTCGTCCCTATATGTTGACGATTTCCTCATTGCATACCGTTCCAGATATATACCAACCATAGAACGACAACTGCAATTAAATTTGAATAGGATTCACAAATGGTCACGTGAAAATGGCTTCAAGTTCTCTAAACAGAAGACAGTTTGTATGCCTTTCTATTATTTACGATCAAATCATCCAGATCCATCACTAATAATTGACAACTGTCAAATAAAAGTGGTGAATGAAACAAAGTTTTTGGGTGTACTCCTTGACTCCAAATTGTCTTTCATTCCGCATATCAAAGCACTGAAAGCAAAGTGCCTGAAATCAATGAACCTCCTTAAAGTAGTGAGCAAATATAATTGGGGTGGGGACACAACGGTCCTCCTTCGTCTCTATCGAGCAATTACTCGTTCTCCACTTGATTATGGTTCTGTGGTATATGGCTCCGCCAGACCATCTTATCTAAAATGCCTGAATTCTGTACATCATCAAGGGTTGCGACTAAGCTTAAGAGCTTTTCGTACATCTCCTGTAGAGAGCTTATATGTACTGGCAGGGGAACCTCCACTTTCCCTTCGTCGTATCAAGTTATCCATGCAATACATACTAAAAGTAGCTTCAACTCCAACAAATCCAACATATGATGTAATATTTCATCCAAAGTACATGCATCATTATGAATCTCGTTCAAACGCCATTCAACCACTGGGATTACGCATTAAATTCTATCTTGAGGCTGCAAAAATTGATACGACAATCATTGCCGAGACGGAAGCACCACCCATTCCGCCATGGATTCTCCCAGTCCCGAAAGTTATACTAGATTTGGCAGAGCTTAAGAAAAGCGAAACCAATCCGGTAGACTATCAGAACCTATTTTATAGTATAAGGTTTAAATATGATTCGTACAAATTTCTATACACAGATGGCTCAAAAATGGAAAGACAAGTAGGCTGTGCAGTCACTTCTTATAAAACCGTTATAGCTGAATGTCGTCTTCCAGACCACTGCTCAATATACACTGCAGAATTAACAGCTATTTACCTTGCCTTAAAGAACATCGAGGACTCAGAATCAGATCGTTATGTTATCTGTTCTGATTCCAAATCTGCTCTTCAAGCAATCCAAAATAAACAACTTGATAACCCTGGGATCTTAGATGTTCTTATTAAGTATTTCTATCTTCACGAATACAAAGACATAGTATTCTGCTGGATTCCTGGACACGCTGGCATTGAAGGGAATGAAAAAGCAGACCTGGCAGCAAAAAGGGCTCTTACAAAAGAGATAACTGATTTTACCATTCCATACACTGATTTTAAAATGACTATAAAATCTTTTATCATGTCTTGCTGGCAAAGACAATGGAATGAATGTAATAACAACAAGTTGCATTCAATCTTACCTTGCATTCAAAATAAAATACCTAGTAGGTTCAATACTCGCAAAGATCAAGGAATATATCACAGATGCCTCATAGGACATTCAAGACTTACACATTTACACCTTTTAGTCAATGAACCGGCACCGGTATGCCAGAGTTGTCGGTGCCCCCTAACAATCAAACATATTTTATTAGATTGCAGCCACTTACAACGCTTTAGAAGACCTTTGTTTCAAGCTAATACCTTACAACATCTCTTTACCAGATATCCAACCCAGACAATTATTGATTTTTTATATGCTTCTGGTTTCTACTACCAAATATAGTTAATCAATCTTAACCTAGAGAGCCTCTACATAGCCCACTCAGGTGCTGATGAGGCGTTAAACAATAACTCACACACACACACACTACCAAATATAGTTAATCAATCTTAACCTAGAGAGCCTCTACATAGCCCACTCAGGTGCTGATGAGGCGTTAAACAATAACTCACACACACACACACTCTGACGAACTTGTTGAAGAACTAGTAGTTCATAGCAGGAGTTCAGCAAGCAATTTGGCAAGGTGGGAACGGGGTTTAACAACCATATCTTTGACAGTATTTAAATCTAAATAATTTGGTTATGTCATGTGACAGGCCCTCGAAGGTCCTGGGCCTCCACGCGGCGAGGGTGGAAACACTTGGGGTGAAGTCCTCTATCCCCAGTGGCTAAAACAGGACAGTGCGCATTGCACAAGCTGCTCCAGCTATCCAACGCAGACAATTATTGATTTTTTACATGCTTCTGGTTTCTACTACCAACTATAGCTAATCAATCTTACCCTAGAGAGCCTCTACATAGCCCACTCAGGTGCTGATGAGGCGTTAAACAATAACACACACACACACATGTCATGTGACAGACTTTCAAAAATACTTTCCCTGGTAAAGTTGTTTATATACTTGCTCAGAGTAATATCAAATCAATAGAAATCAGCTTACCTACAGGACAGGTCTTCCTCTGTGATATTTCAATACATTTGATATTGTTAGTTGGGTCGTCATCCACAAAACTTACTCCTGTGCCCTCAAATACTGTTACACATAGAAATGCAGCTTGATGGCAGGCACCCATTGGTAATGTCACAAAACCTGTCACCGTGAGTGTTGCTGAGGTCCCGCTCATTAGACCATCTTGTGATGGGTTCACAATTAGTGATGTGGAAGTTTCTCCAAAAGTGTCCACTTCTCCAACTTCAATATTAGCATCCATAAATTGAATGGAAGCAGCAAAGTTTTCTGATGAACCTAATGTAAATGGGCATTCACACTATCACGTATAAGACCTCCGTATTTCTACGTACATCAAAAATTGGCTCGTGGGGCAATTGTAGATCGCTCGCCAGACGTCCGTAAAACATCGCCAGACGTCCGTAAAACACTCGCCGGACATCCGTAAAATGCCCACCAAGGGTCCGTCAAACACCTGCCAAACGTCCATCATCAGGCATCCATGAGACACTCGTAGATCACTTGTAGATCGCCAGTGTGAGTGGTTCAAGGATGGGCAAGGATGGGCACGGAAGATCATGGGCGTGCGAAGGATGTCCGACGTGCATTTTACGAGCATTCTACGAGTGGACGCAAGTGAATGACGAGTATATACGGATGGACAGTGGCTAAATATGGCATCCACGTAGAATGTACGTAGGATGCTCACCAATTGATTCCCAAGCAAGTTACGTAACTAATATAAACAATTTACTAGTAGAACGTCTGCCAAAGTTTTTAAACATGTTTAAAATTGTTTGCCCTCTTCACGTGTGCTTGTGAGTGGTCAAGCACGACCACGAGTGTGCTACGGATTAGCGCGAGTATACGTAAAACGCTCGGTGGGTGAATCACATATGGACAAGGATGAGCAAGTAGTATAATAAGACCCAATGGTTATGTGGTATATTTTTATATTCCCCACGAGTGGACAGATTGGTTAGGATTCACGAGTGGTGTTAGCCACGAGTGAATTCTGAAGCCAATCTGTCCACGAGTGAGGGAATATAAAAATATACCACATATCCACTTGGGTCTTATTTATACCCCACAATTTTCACTTTTAGTTGAACTGCCTGGCTATGCATTCATGTAGTATAGAAAAAATCATGAATATTTATTTTTGCCATTGACCAATCAGAGTATTGCATAACTGTCAACAACGTCATAACCTCAAAACTTTCGGGGACATTTTCAGAATAATAAAGGAATTTACGAATGATATTTACAAACCAGTTGTTAAATATTTCTTGTAAGAATTTGTTTTTATAGTAGATTTTGAAAGATAATGTTTTATTGTTCAGTATTATTCGATTGTATTACCGAAGCGATGACGCTCCTGTCACGTTGCCCATAGCAACACAGCCACACAATAGCTTGTATCTGTGGACTGAACAGATCATTGATTTTTGTTACGTTTTTTGGTCCTAGAATCCTTAATTTTGGTCCGATTTCAAAAATTAAATCTTTCTTAGGGAGCTGACAATTTTATCTTCTGATTGTTGGTAAAATTATGACTCCGAATATTGTTTTAAAGTGGCGGCGCTAGTTTAAACGGCGAAGCGCTTAGCTGCAAAAAGTGATTTTTTGTCAGTGGCCTGCCATACATAGAAGTATGTGGTATACATTTCCCATCCTTGTAAGGTAAGCTATGTAGTATACACCTGTATACCACATAGGCTATACCACATGGCTTTTCTATGTGGTATACAACTGATTGTGGGGTATTATACGCTACTATGTCATTTGCTTGACAAATCATAGATATAGCACAACTTTGTACTTTTCGGAACCCTCAGAAGTAGCTCTATCAAGCTAGGGGGGATGTTGGAGATCGTAAAAGATCGTAGCTAATGGCAACCAAGCTTGAAAACTGTTGCCATAGCAACAAACCCAGGTTTTCAGGTAATTTTAGTTTTCTTTTACCGCCGACACTGACAAATTCCATCCAAGTTACATAATCAAATCTTTTAACTGCATGCTTTATGTTGGTTATGTGACCTTTAAGGTCAAAGGTCATTGTTATAGTGAGAATTGGGGTTAAATATCCAAATTTGGCCCTTTTTCACATAAAAACATTTTTAGATCCATTCTGCATATTACTTAATACCTGTTTCCATGCAAACAGTTATGCACCAGTAACTTGACATAGTCTAAATTGGTTCTGGATATTCAGGTTGTATTGGTATCCATGGCAACCAGGTTCAAATGATCATAAACAAATTGATGTCCTTCACAACATAGACAAATGGGAAATCCCAAAAAGCCAGATATGCGATTCCACTGTTCCCATCAGCTTTCTGTGATATGTAATTTTTAATATAACCTACTTGCAGAAATATTTTAGTCAGGTGACCTTCAAGGTCAAAGGTAAAGGTCATGATAAAATTGAGGCTAAAAGCAAAAATCTGGTCAATTTTTGCAGTAAAAGAAGACATTAAATCCTACCTTATGCTACATTCATTGGCAGTTTTCAAATAGATCATTGGTTCGTGAGAAATGTAATTTAGTCCTGGCTTATTTTAAAAATATAGTTTGAATTGGTAGCCATGGCAATCAGGCTAGAATCGTCACCAACAAAATCAAGATGAATGACAATGTTTTCAAATTGGAGAGATTTTGGTGGCTGATAAACATTTTTCCAGGGCCAGCATGGTCTTGAATATTTGTTTTTTATATCAGGGAATATTTCAATCATGTGACCATCAAGGTCAAAGGTCAAGGTTATGGTGACAACTAAGGTCAATGACCCCTGAGCCACCATTGTGTGCCCTAAAGGAGTGAATATAATCTAATGCTGTCTGATACTGTGTGCTAATTTCTGCAAGTGACATTTAGAGAGATCCCAACATGACAAATGCTTGCTCTGCATGTATAATTTGAACTGGTATCCATGGCAACCAGACTGGATTCATCATAAACAAAACTAAAGAAAATGACGATTTTCTCACTTTTGTGGGATGCAATTTCACAAGGCCAATATAGCTTTAAGTGTTCATATTTCTGTATTTGGTGTATACATGGGATTATCTTAGTCATGTGACTGTGGGGTTGAAGGCCTAGGTCACGTTAAAAACTGAGGTCAATAACCTTAAATCAGCCCATTTTCAATATGGAAGTGAATATAATCCCATTCTATGTTGCACTGTTAATTTATGTGGAGATCAACATGACCAATGTTCCCTGAATGTATGATGGAAATAGCACGTGATATATAATTTTAACTGGTATCCATGGCAACCAGGCAGGATTCACCACAAACAAAACTAGGAAAATGACCATATTCGCAAATTGGTAGGATTTTGAATGGCTGTTAAGCAATATAACAAGGTAATATAACAAGGCCAGCATAGTTTCCAAAGTTGTTTTTTCTTCTGCATTTTATAATATGTGAATAACTCAGTCATGTAACCTTAAAGGTGATGATGAAAACTCGGATCAATGACCCTCAATCGATTTTCTTCCCAACAGCAGTAAATATATGACCTCTAAGCCAACTTTTTGTTCATGGCAAGTTTTTGGGCAATTTTTTTTCAAGTTTCATCATTGAGCCACCTTAATTTCATTTTTTGACTATGAAAGTGTAGGTCTGGGCATCATATTTGTGGGATTATCCTCTATAGTTTCAAGTATATGTAAGGAAATTGTTCTCCTTTGGTGGCTATTACAAGAAACATATTGGAAACATCTTTAATGAGTCTTTAATCTTAGTTATGTTGGTAAATACTCAAATAGAAGGGTTTCACTGCCTTTTTTGTATTCTTTGACAATGAAAACCCACATGTAGACACCAAATTCATCATGATGGTATTATCTTTATTAGTTTACGAGATTTGAAAAAAAATTAGTATTTCTATTAATGGCGTCCCTAATTTGCATATTATAGATAAATTTTTCATTTGATAATGAAGAAATGTGGTCAAAAAGGGTTCTAGTAGTGTAATCATTTACTAATCATGATGTTTTAATGAACAAAACAAAATCTATAGGTCGAATTTTGAAAATAAATTGACCACAAAGTAAAATATGGGTGGCCATTTTGATATGCAAATTAAGGTGAAGGACAAAACATTCAGCTTGGCAACAGCAAGATTTGAAATCAGCAGGTCCAAAAACATAAGAATCAACCTGTTGCCTGCTTTAAACATAAAATGCCGTTGGGTGTCCATTTTTCTGAAAATTACACCTAACTATTAAGTATTACTGAATATTTAATTGTTGACAGACAAAAGGAGGCTGTCCTTAATTATAGTATTGCTAATCACACGTTTCATGCTGTAAACTGCAAATTATTTATGGTTTCATGAGAAGATAAGGAATTAGTCAGTGAGTGATCTTCACGTAGGTAAAACTGAAAATATTTTTACATCAATAATTGATTTATTGCCATGGCAACAATTTAGCACTGGTTGTTGTGGCAACATCAGTAGTTACATGACACAGACAAATTTGGAAACCTGAAAAGATGCAGCTTCAGACTGTTGAATATATACCAAAACCAGTGATGAATCCACGCAGGGGACTTGTTTATATCATTCCAACCTGCTTGCCATGTATTCCAATAATACATATCAATTTACTTATTTTTATAAAACAAACATAAGTCATGTTAGAATTATTATTATTACTTATTTATTGCGCCCCATGCTTGAATTACCTACTGAATAGAACATAATGAAATAATGTTTCGTTACATTGTGCAAAATTGACTGATTACGTTCGCTGACCTTAGTTTTTACCATCACCTAGACCCTTGACCTCCTAATCACATGACTGAAATATTCCCGCGCACATGTGTATATGCTTAATACAGAAATGTGAAAGCTTAGACCTATGCTGGTCCTGTAGAAATGCATAACAGGCAGTAAAATATCACATGTGCATTTCGAAACCTTTACTTCTAATTATTCATTTACTAATTATTCAACAAAATAACCCTGTAGTACAAGCATTAAGGAAATCAACATTTTCCAGACCTCCATTCAGTTGCATGATTAGGGCCTTTGGTTGAGGCTGAAAGCTCCCAGGTGAGGAAAATTTGACTGTGCAGAAAAGGTTTAAACTTCTCTACAAATGTATTAAAAACGTCCTTTTACAAAATATGATCTGAATTTTGATGTATTTCTTCATAATTGTAGAAAGGTAGCTTATGTGCAATAGTAATGTAATATGACTCAATAGCAGCAAAGTTTTTTAATATTTGCAACACACTGGTCACTTAAAAAAAGAGTGATGATTGCATTTGTTATCTTTGCCCCGTGCAAAATTATAGTTGCAAAATTGTAGTTATCATGGAGATTCTTGGAAGGTGTGGGGCTTTACAACCCACTGTATACTGGCCCTGCAAATATGTATAGCTATCAACAAGCAGGCAATTTTCTTAGTTGTCTTTATGATGAAACCAGCCCAGTTGCCATGGATACCACTTGACATTATTTACCCATAGTATATTATGAGAGCATTGCTCATGTTAAAATCTCTACATAAATTAACAGTCCAGAATAAAATGTGATTATATTCACTTCCATATTGAAAATGGATTGATTTAAGGTCATTGACCTCAGTTTTTACCATGACCTAGACATTCGACCCCACAGTCACATGACTAAGATAATCCTATGTATACACCAATACAGAAATATGAAAGCTTACAGCTCTATTGGCCTTGTGAAATTGCATAACAGGCTGCAAAATCTCACAAAAGTGAGAAAATCGTCATTTTCTTTAGTTTTGTTTATGATGACTCCAATCTGGTTGCTATGGATACCAGTTCAAATTATATATGGGGAGCAAGTATTGGTCATGTTGGGATCTTTATATATATGTCACTTGCAGAAATTAGCACACAGTATCAGACAGCATTAGATTATATTCACTCCTGTAGGGCACAAAATGACCTTAGTTGTCAACATGACCTTGACATTTAACCTTAATGTTCACATGATTGAAATATTCCCTGATATAAAAGACAAATATATTACAAAGTTTAAGACCATGCTGGCCCGGTAAAAACTTATCAGCCACCCAGCCACCAAAATCTCTCCAATTTGAGAACATTGTCATTCATCTTGATTTTATTTGTGACGATTCTAGCCTGATTGCCATGGCTACCAATTCAAACTATATTTTTAAAATAAGCCAGGACTACATTACATTTCTCACATACCAATGATCAATTAGAAAACTGCCAATGAATGTAGCATTAGGTAGGATTTAATGTCTTCTTTAACTGCAAAAATTGACCAGATTTTTGCCTTTAGCCTCACTTTTATCATGACCTTTACCTTTAACCTTGAAGGTCACCTGACTAAAATATTGTGCAAGTAGATTATATTAAAAATTACATATCACAGAAAGCTGCAGGAATAGTGGAATCGCATATCTGGCTTTTTGGGATTTCCCATTTGTCTATGTTGTGAAGGACATCAATTTGTTTATGATCATTTAAACCTGGTTGCCATGGATTCCAATACAACCTGAATATCCAGAACCAATTTAGACTATGTCAAGTTACTGGTGCATAACTGTTTGCATGGAAACAGGTATTAAGTAATACACAGAATGAATCTAAAAATGTTTTTATGTGAAAAAGGGCCAAATTTGGATATTTAACCCCAATTCTCACTATAACAATGACCTTTGACCTTAAAGATCACAAAACCAACATAAAGCATGTAGTTACAAGATTTGATTATATAACTTGGATGGAGTCTGTCAGTGCTAGTGGTAAAGAAATATAAAGAAAACTAAATTTCCTGAAAACCCTGAGTTCGTTGCTATGGCAACAGATTTCAAGCTAGGTTGCCATGGAAAAAAATGGCATCCCCCCTAGCTTGATAGAGCTACTTCTGAGGATTCTGAAAAGTACAAGATTGTGCAGTGCCTATGACTTGTCAAGCAAGCCACTTTTTGTGACACAGTAGTGTATACTAAAGAGTGAAAATAAAAATTCATCCGTCGTCATACGTATCTGTGATGGTGTGAACGCCCCTTAAGATTGTAAAAGTTAAGTTGGCCAAAAAGCTTAATGTGCATTTAAATAACATGGGGTTCTTTTTTCTGTTTTATGTGCTTGCTTGAGAGAAATGCACACAATAGTGCTAATATCCATGGATGCTAAAGTGACTAAAGTAAGTTATTGTAATGCTCTTTTGTGTTAAAGTCTGCTTGTGATACTTTAGGGCCTTTTTTAAATTGTCATTCAGACCTTACCTGACACTGGAGTAATTGATTCATTGCCGCTATTTGTTATAATCAATTCATAAGTCAGAGCTTTTGGCCTTCTTTGCAAAAAACTTTGGTTTGAGGTGCTTTCTGTTTCAACAATGGATACGAGATATACATCTGAAATAGGATGTGGTAAGAAAACCTTGCTCAATCTTTTTGACTATAATAATATTAAGAAAAGCAGGCAAAATCTGGAGACACTTTGACAGTCTTGGATTTTTAGTGATTTATGACCGATGCCTTTATAACAGAAATGGTGACAGTCCTGCCATGCTTAATACCAAAGAAAACTTTTCTGTTACGACATTGTGAGATAAGTACCATCAGTTGGCAGTGGATTATATATGCAATGCATTATATATCACATATTATATACACTACATACCCTTATCATTAAAAAGGGTACTTTTAAGAAAGGAGACCGATTGATTAAAATAAATAAATGGAACATCATTATGTCACCTGGAAAATTTCAACATGGCTGAAAATAACTTGATTGACAATAGCTTTGAAAACATATCATCGTATTTATTATATGATAATAATAGCTTACCTGTACCCCCTTCTAGAGTAGATATCAAAGGAAGAACAAAAAATATTAGGTTAATGTAGCCAGGCATTTTGCAGTATGAAATATATTGCAGCACACCACTGCTAGATTTGGCGTAAATGACTAGTACTGATAAATAGTGAAAGTTGCCAACAGTTACAAAAGAAACAAATTTGGTATTCTATGTCATAAGCAATCCCTCAGGAAATAAATGAACCATGAAATAAAGGCACAATTCCATATTGGTTGGATGTTTACCTAGTCTTAGGGAACACAAAATGAAAATGTGTAGTAGTCAATATGGCACAAATTAATTTTTCTGAAATGTAAAATCTCAAAACCAATTTATTTCTTAAGATCATTCCATTTTGGTAGAATCAGTTTTAAGTTACAAAGTTGTTTAGAGTATTTGGTTGCTGTGAATGGGTTTTGAACTTTGCACACTCAGGTTTTATAAGTAAAATAAATAATATCTAAAACCTGATTTTCTAAAAATCACCTAATAGTGGCAGTAACATAACCATGGCTGAATTTGTTTGAGACTTGCTTTCCCTTGCGCATGTGCATTACAGACTCTTACACCGTCAATAACTTCCTAGGGTTGAATTCGAGGAGTAGAGTCAAAACGGCCAACGACCATAACGGCCACTCCCCATGACGGCCAACTAGCCAAAACGGCCACCCCCATAACGGCCAATCGACCAAAACGGCCAATTACCAGAACGGCCAACTCAATTTTTTTTTGTAATCACTGTACAATGCCACTTTCATGATCAGCATAACAAACACACACCAATTCTTCTATATGCAGTATTTATTGCAAATCTTTTATGACCAGCTGCCAGTGGCAGACATAATGATGAAATGATATGGTGGTTTGGAGTCCACACCATGTTACACATTTACACCATGGCTGGGGTATTTTACTTGCCTCAGCATAGACATCGAATACAAGGCACTTCCAATTCAATGTTTTATGCAATCAACAGCTGGGATGTAGCTCATAAAAAGAGAATTAATAGACATTTGATTCATGATGTTTTGTGAAATATATCCACCATTTAACATTTTTGGGAAGGTGTTTTCTCTGAGGATGTCCCCAGTGAACTAACTGCCAATTACAGCCCCTAGAACTTTCAGCTTGGAAATAGTGCTTACTTAATAGAGGCTATGTGAGACTTAGCAACTCTCATTGATTAATGCATCAAATTTATATAGTAATATCAAATGTCATAATACTTATCAGTTTTTAATGTTAAAAAAAACAAAAACTGATATTCTAGTTGCCCATTCCATAAGATTAAAAATTGGAATCCTTAACCATTAAAGCACCCAAATATGTCTATTAGGAGGTGAAATATGTATCTGTATATGTATATTTAGGATGGCAACCATTGTGTTCTTATGCAAATAAGGTCATTCATCCCAACAATTTCTTGGAATCATGTTATCTTCTGAAAGGGATCATTCTTGGGAACATTTAGGCACTTATCATACTTATAGAGTCCTGTGGGTTTCAAGGTGGGTCCTGCAGGCCCCTGGACTATAAAAAAAAAAGAGTTTTTTTTCATACATTTTCCAAGCATTGTGCTTCTGGGCGATTCTATGGAATTTTGATCATTTCTTGTTCTTACAAGAAGTTCACTTTTGTTTACCTGTACAAGAATACATAGTGGCCCTGACTAAAAGCTGCAAATAGTACAATTGGCTGTTTTGGTAGGTGGCCGTTTTATCCTTTGGCCGTCTTGGTATGGTGGCCGTTTTTGCGATTGGCCGTCCTGGTATGTTGGCCGTTTTATATTTAGACCCCGAATTCGATAGGGTGTGTTTAGTTTAAATGTAATGTAAACTAATTTGATGCATTCATGACACATGTAAACTGCTTCAGCACAGTATGCAATTCCGTGTTTCCTCAAAGATTTGTTTACATTCCGAGTGAGGGCTGAAAAAGTGAGGGTCAGTATAGGGAGTGGCGCTTCTTGGTAATATTCTTTGCTTCGCAATTGTACAGTAGCCTCCTAGTGATAATTCAGTAACTGCGCTTGCGCTTGGCGACCTCTCGTGTTATAACGAACAACTGAAAAGAATGGCGAGTGTTAGCAGTGATGGTAGGTTTACAAAAGCAAAATTCAAATTAAGCGGTGAGAATGGTCTTGTTTCATACGTGTACATGGTGCAGGAGAAGTAATGAGTAATGGTGGTTCTCAAAGCTGATCGAGAAACACAAGTTTTATGTAATAATTACTAATATTCACCGAATATCGCCTTCAAGTTCAAGGCTTCACTGTACTACTTAGTCATCATAATGGTCATTGGTCTGTTGTAAGTGTCGATCTGCACTGTCCAGTGTTACAAATATATATATATATATATAAATTCTTAATTTCACAATATATTGTGTTCACACACATTTAACATGTGGCCGGAGTTGATATAGACAATGGCAGCAAGGACTTGTACATACTTCAATTCTACACTACAACATGTAAAAAAATTTTAAAGAGTGTTCTGATGGTGCTTATTCTGTTAAACAGCTTCAAATGGTTCAGCCTCCTGGGCTGGATCAGGATTAATATGATGAATGACTTTTAACAAGTACAATTGGCTTTCAGCTTCTGATGATTTTGAGTGGCAACCACCCAATGAAGCAGAGATGAAAATTTTGCAAGCTAGGAGAGACAGGTCTGATAAAATTAGCAAACTCATGGGGGAATACTTGCTGAAGGGTTACAAGATGCTTGCTACAACATGCGATGAGTGCTCCGTAAGTAGAGTGATATATTGTGTTCTGTGGATTGTATGCTTACAGTGATGGTACGAGGAAGTCTTAACCATATGTTAACCCAGAGGCCTGGCAACACACGGCCTTGCCACACAGGCTCTGCATAGCACAAAACTTTTAAGTTATATAGATTTCAAATTATACACTGATGGACTTTAAAAATTATATACAGAAAATTTGAAGACAAGGCTGTTTTATTGGTGTGAATTTAGAAAGTGACTATAGTTTGTTACTCAACAAAAAGCAACAGCATCAACAAAAGCAAGAGCTCCATCAACAACACCATCAGCTGGCAAACGTCAGTCTTCGGTGTGACCACCGCGAGCATGAAGTAACGCTGCCAGTCTCCGTGGCATGGAGAGGACCATCTGACTCTGCTGCCTCTGGGGGATGGCATCCCATTCCTGCAGCAAAGCTGGCCACAGTTCTGCCCTTGACCTTGGAGCTGGGTTCCTCTGTCGTACTTGCCGATCCAGGAGGTCCCAGACATGTTCATCGGCAAGGAGTTGCAGGTTGACTCTAGATGACGGACTTCATCATTCTTGTAGTATGATGAACCGATCTGCCCTTTGTAAACAGCTGATAAGTTAAAAGCCCCCGATAGGTCTTACCAACTCAAATAAAAACTACGCGATACAAACAATTACAGTATTATCTCTTGAATAAAGGGCGTTTTTGTCAAATAATAGCTCAAACTGTAGCAATCAACGTTTTTTTTGCGCCGCTAGCGAGGAGATTTTGTCTTGTTGACTTGGCCGCCATTTTGCGCAATGCATTGTGGGAGGATCTAACGAAAAGGAGGCGTGGTTATGATACAAATTAAGATCGATCATTTGACCTGATTTGGAAGTGCACTTGTTGTAGAATTCCCGCCGGTAAGTAAATACTGAGTAAACCATTGTATGTGATTAACTATGATGTATTACTATGATATATAATTTGATAAAATTTAAGAGGTCTTATACATTGGTGGCAGCACCATCTACCATCTATGGCAATTAGCGCCATCTGTGTAGCAACGCATCGGTTTCGTTGGATCCTACCATGATGCATTGGGCGAAAATGGCGGCATTGGCGAAAGTGTATAAGATCGCTGATGTCCGCGAATTACGATCGATATTACACATTAACACACTAAACTAGTTTTTGGCTTCAAAATTGACAAGATAGGACTCTATCACATAATCGTGAGTAGTTTAACTTAAGGGTAGTGTCATATATACACGGGAACGAAACTATCAGCTGTTTACAATGGTCATTTCGGTCCATCCTCCACAAGAGGATGGATACGCTGTCTAGATTGACTCAGGCAACATGAGGCCACCCATTGTCCTGCATGAAAGTGACTGCAGGATGAGCTTCAATGTATGGCAGGACATATCACCTAAAGATCTCCTGCCTGTAGTGCTCAGCATTAAGATTGCCCTCAATGATGACCAGTTCTGAGCGCCAACCAAAGCGAATGGCACCCTGCACTCTAATGGATCCTCCTCCGAGCAGTGGTGTCCTTAGACCTGAAAGTCTTGGTTGCCCATACGGACCAGTATGTGGACACTTTCAGTAGTCCGTTCCAAATTTTAGTGATCCATAAATTTACAGCGTGAAATGGAAACTTTACCCATATTCAGGGCTTATGTCGTCCTGCATTCAACTGGGGCTTACGTCATGTCTATGTTTTCAAGCAAGAAAAATGAGTAAACTAAAGCAATGCTTCAAATGATAATACAAAGGAGACGAACAGACTCAGCGCAGTAGTAACGAGCAATCTGATTGGCTTAGAATACATCGTTCAGTAATTTTCGGCCGCTTTAGTCCAATTATAAGCATCATAACATCATAAGTCGGAAACGGCCAATAAACCATAAATAAATAAAATGGCGACGAAGTAGCAACTCCATGCACAAATAAAATTTTTTTATTAATTTATCAGTCTTCCCGAAGATCCAGTTTCCTTTGTTGGACATTCGGTCCCGCAAAGTAGTATCACTGGCCGGACCGAATGAGTTTTTGCCGAACCGAATGAGTTTTTGCTGGACCGAATATACACGTAACGTTAATATGTTTTTAAATGCATATATGCATACAATAAAAACATAGAAACTGTGCAATTTCAATATATATATAGTCTTCACTTACGCCATGGTTATTTCATTAATATGTCTTCATCTAAGAATCCAGCTGTTGTTGGTACCTGTGAACTTTCATCCCAGCACACATTTGAAATATGTGCTCACTGTCAACTCAGGGGAAGTCAGAGAAGGACTTTCACATTTTTAATTAATTTCAAAAGTAAAATTGAAGTGCAAAAAAACAATTTGAATTTATATAATGTTTTTTTTTCAACTTTGTCTGGACTCTGGAGTATATTATACTTCTGCAGCAATGATTATGTGAAGCTGGTCTAAACCAACCCTTCTACCAAAGAAACTTTTATGTTATGAATTTAATATCTCATTTCAACAAGGAAAAACTAAGGAGTACTAATTGCATATAACCATGGTGGCTCCATGATTTAACTTTTCATTCTTTATGAAGTACCTCCAAAGGCAAGTGTCATGCTAAGTGCCCTTAGCACATCTCACTTCAGGATGTCTTCAGTAAAGTTAATTACAATCAAGTCAGTCCTTTGTAGTAGGTAGAATTGAGGGATCTCAAGCAGGTCATAATCTTGGACACTAATTGACATTACGCAACAGGCTGCATGGGTCAAATCGCAATCGTTCCTTTTGGTTGCACACACCAATTAGTGGTCGTTCAGACGCCAGACATGCGGTCCTGTGGAAGACGCTAGTTTGCCGGACCGTGGAGGAAAACACCGGTCAGGTCTGGACGTCCGGCGTACTTCGGGAAGACTGATTTATGATTAAATATGTAATCTAAAGCTAGCTCGACTGAACGGACCAGCCAAACGAATGTTTTACTCGTCCGTCGTCATCTTTAATCACCTGGGGCGACCAGGCGAGTGATTAAGGACACCAGTGCTCCGAAGTGATTGGTCTGGGCGATGCATGGTGCAGCATACCTCTCCCTAGGACTCTGTAGACTCGTTGGTGTCCATCTTGATGCAAGAGCTGGAACCTGGACTCGTCACTGAACATCACAGTTCGCCAGTAATGATTAGGCAGGCGCCTATTGTAGTGCTGCTGGCCCCAACAAAGTCGAGTGGTCCTGCGATGGGCATCCAATTGAACACCAACAAATGCCCTGTTGGCTAGAATTCCACGCTCTGCAAGTCGGTGACTGACTGTCCTTCTGCTGATCCTTGGTCGATGTCGTCCAGGGGTTTCAGCTGCTGTCTGGGTGCAGGGCCGAAACCGATCCCTGAGGTGCACCAGGCGGATGTGATTGTCTTGCGCTTGCGTCGTTACTCTTGGTTGACCTGGCCGAGGTCAATCATTTGTGGACCCTGTCTCCCTGTAGCGTGTCAAAAGTGTAATACAGCACCTTGGCTGACTCAAAGTGACGGGCAACTTGGTTTTGGGGGCTCCAGCCCTCAACATCCCAATGGCTTGTTCTTACTGAATTTGAGACAAACGGCATTGTGTGTGGTCCTGCTACTGCCAAACCAGAACGGCTTTCTCTCCAGATTTCTTTAAGAAATGTTTCAAGGCCATTAATAGACTTGCATTGGTGATCATTGATTGCATACAACATTGCATAACCGTTTCTCAAAATTTTTTGTGACAGACACAACAAAGGTCAAAACAATTGCATTATTGTTGCACTGGAGTTTAGAAAGGTCTTCTAGCAAAGACAAGCAGGGTTTGTTTGATTGCAATGGTTTTGTATTGAAATATGGAACATATTTTGGTTATACGATATTAAAGTCCATCAGTGTATATATATTCGATCAGATATTCAATTACATTTTTAGTAAAGTATTCTTTCAAGCTACCCACTTCCATCACTGTATGCTTGTCACAAATAGATTATGTAATCAGAATCATAACACTTTAATAGTGAACTGGGCATGTATGACCATGTGATAATAAATATACATTACATTCATTGCAGTGTATACTCATGCAAGACAAACAAAAGAAGAACTATTGCATTGCATGCACCGAGCTGGATTCAGATACCGGAAAAGATGACCCTGGTAATAACAATTGATACTCTTGATAATTTCTAGGGATATGATCTTTGTGAAAGTTGTAAAGTTGTTTTGCCAGGATTAATTATCAGCCCCCGTCCTTCTGACAATGGACAATGCTTACAGGTGTTGTAAGGGGCAGTGGCCCATTGCCTCTGTAATTAACTACTTCTGTGGTTTCTTGATCAATGTTAATCTTAGTACTTGATCCCCAAATGTTTTTAATTTTAAACGGAACGATAACTTATATTTCAGCATGTAATCAAGAAGCTGCAAGAAGAGTAGTTGAGGAGGGACGGCAGAGAGGGGCATTGGCTCGAGGAGGTTCACCAGAACCACCTGGTGTCTCAGGGCAAAATGTCTTCCATTGCAATTCATCAACGTCTCCGAGTGATGAGGGCATAGAAACTGGCATTGTAACAAATAACAATAACACCAATAACCCTAGTCGTTTGGTTAATCGACCTCAGATTTCACCTCCTAGACCTATCACCTCATCTGCTACACGTTTCCGTGTTCCACCTGGAGGACCCGGAGCGACAGTCATCATAAGACCTGAGACTTCACATAGACCTTACGATGTACCTACAACCGGGGGAGTGAGTGAGAATGATATCACTTACGCACAGAAGACAATCAGGATGAAATTACTGCAAGCAACGAGAGACTTGGAACAGAGCTTAAATGTTGACAACAGTATTAAAATGTGTGAACTTGTCAAGTCATGTGCTGACACTCTGATATCTTTGTACACACTGCAAGGTTGTACAAGCAGTGCTTCCCAAACTACTGTTTAATACTGAGACACTTGATGTAGGCATTCTGTTAAATCTGACTCACAAGTAACTATTAAGCATGATGGATTAAGATACTCTGATACAGTTACTATCTTACGGAAGTAATTCTCAAATTTTGGTCTTCCCTTCAATTATGTTGTAACTTCTATAACTTGTATACAAGTTATTGCATTTATGTAAAATTAAGAGTACTTAGGGCTCAAATGTAGATGTTAGTGATGTAAAGCTTGTGTAAAATTCTTAAGGATGAAATATAACTATACATGTTGTAACAATTGTGTGAAGAACAAATTTTAAGGGTCATTACACCTAATTCATAATTAATTGGTAATCATATGTCTTTGCTGTGTAATGCAGCAAATTCCTTGGAACTGCTCTAAGACCTATCCGAGGTTGTTAAAAAAATGTTAACCCTCAGCAAATGCAGTTCATTGCCACTTGGATAAAATCTTGTCTGCAGGCAGATGGGCGGGCGTGACACTTTCGTTTCCAGAGCAGAACTCAAACACTAATGCACTTACCCCAACAAAATTTCATACAGTAATACTCTAGATGGCGTAGTTGTACCTTTTGATAGTGACATTGACATATGTTGACCATGTTTTTACAAAATTTTTGAAAAAAATAATTTATTTCGGTTCTGGAGCAGAATTCGCTCACTACTGCATCCACATGCTTAAAACTTTGCCAGAATATATATTTCTAAAGTAGTGTAGTTCTGCCTTTCGGGGTCTCATGTCCATAAATAATACAGAATTTGCATAATAAGGTGAAAATATGAAAAATTCTGGTTGTTTCAAACCTTATCAAAGACTATTGATCTCACATGAGTGAAATTTTGCAAATAACATTTCTAAATTATACACGTCTTTCACGTTATAAACTTTATTTTGACATCTTCATAATTTTTTTGTTTTTGTTTTGTTTTTTTTTTGCTTAAGGACAGGGTTCCCACAGTCATGGAAAATACTGGAAAATTTAAAAAAAAATTGGTTGTCATGGAACAGTCATGGAATTATAGAAATTTTATAAGGTCATGTGAAAGTCAGGGAATTTTAGAAAGACAAAAAAAAAAAACATCGAAAGAAAGTCAGGGAAATTCTGTGAATGGTCATGGAAAAGTCATGGAATTTAATTTCATGTGGGAACCCTGAATGGAATATCTGGGGAAAACACTACAAATTGTGTTAAAATAAATTTCTGGAGCAGAACTCGAGAACTAATGCACTTACCCTAATTACATTTCATACAGTAATACTCTATATCACTTAGTTGTGTCTTTTGATAGTCTCATTGATATACATATATATCTTTTATTCGACAGCTTCATGTCATTCATGACATATGTGTCATAATGTAAACAGAAAATACAAAGTAAATGACATACAATAACAATTAAAGAATAATAGAAAAGTAGTAAATAAAGCTAAGTTCCAGCTACGATTAAGATTTGTTACAATACAATAGCAACATAATAATGTACAGTTTTCAATGTGAAGTTCAATCTTGTTATATCTATATATATAAATCATATAGCATTATCCATAGCAAATGATCTAACACATAGGTAATTAAAAGGAACGTATATACATGTATGTAAAAATATACAAGATCAAAGATATGGTATACAAATGTTCATAATGCAGAGACTCAGAATGGTCAACATGTTTAATGTCAGACGATGGATGATGACTCAAACGTTTATTAGGCATCAACATTTACCAGAAATTTTCCAAGGGATTTTAGCAACTCAGGCTCTTTTGATTTCATGATGGTCTTAAATCTATCTTCACTGTTTAGTTGCTCAAAATTATCTATGTAATCATTAGCTACTTTAAGGAGTTCCTCACGACTAAGTTTATTGTGCGGACATACTATGAGACAATGTTTTTCATCCTCAATTTCATGCATACTGCATTTTAGGCATAGCCTCTCAACTGGCAATATGGGATTTTCATGTCTACCTGTTTCAATACGCAAATTATGTGAGCTTACTCTAAATCTGGCGATTTTATTATACATTTTTCTGCTTAGGTTTAATAAGAGATAAGGTTCTAGTCTATAATCAGTCTTGAAGAGTTTATAGGTTCTAAGTTTTGGCTGTAACGTGGAATCATTTATTTCAGCTAATATAGTATCCTGACATTTATCATAAATTTTAGATTTGAATGTTTTAATAATGGATTCTAGCTCATTATTAGCAAGTCTTAAATGGTCTCTTTGCGGATAATGTTCATTGAGTATATGAATAATTTTTGCAACCCAAGCGTTATTACCAGAAGTGTTAATCTCTTTTTGCTCATTTAAACATTTTTTAAGAATATTATTAGCTGGCAGTTTTTCCAGTTTAATCCAGTAGTTGATTATTCTGAACTGATGCCGCACATGTAATGGGAATCTGCCTGTCTCACTATACACTGCTTGTGATGAGGTCTGTCTCCTAACTCCCAGCATATTTTTCAGATATCCTAATTGTACCTTTTCTAGGTTATTAACAGGTTTGTGACTGGACCATATTTCACAATTATATTCAAGGACTGGTAAAATATATGTGTCAAACATTTTTAGAGCAAGTTTAGGAGTGATGTATCCTAATGCCTGCTTAATGTCACTTTGCAAAGCAAAAAGTGCTTTTTGGGCTTGTGTAACAAGATAATCAGTCATTTTTACATGCACGTTACGTTTGTTAGTTAACACATGTCCTAGATATTTAAAGGTGTCAACGTTTTCAATTAGTTGTGTATCATAGTAAAATTGCTTTTGCCGACTATTGCCATATTTCATTATTTTAGTCTTTCCTACATTAACAATGAGATGCCACTTTTTGCAGAATTCATGAAGGGAATTTATGCTGTTTTGAAGAGATGTATCGGAATGTGCTATTAGAATTATATCATCAGCATATTAGATATGTGTGAGCACCAGACTATTAAGTCCTACACCATCTAATTCATTCATATAGTTAGGCAGGTCAGATAGAAATTCATTAAACAATTTGGGGCTGAGAATTCCACCTTGCAAGACACCATAGTTGCTATCAATTGGATCTCCAATTTTGCCTAAATTATTAACTCTAGCTTTAGCTTTGTCATACATGCTCATTATTATGTTAAACATTTTATTGCCTATCTTTTGATTCATAAGTTTATAGTACAGAGCATTTCTATTGATGTAGTCAAATGCTTTTGTGAAATCTACGAAACAGAGATAGAGAGGCTTACGTTTTTGCTTTTGGTATCTAATAACAGTATCAAGGATAAAGACGCAGTCAGTTGTACTCGCACCTGGAGTAAACCCAAACTGACAAGGATCATCAAGATTAAGAACCTCATTTTTATAGTAAAGCCGTGTGTTTAAGATAGAGTCAAAGATTTTACCCATGACAACATTTATTGTGATTTTTCTGTAATTTTTGTGCAAAGCTTTAATTAGTCCTTCTGACCACTGAGCAGGATATTCACCTTGATCAACTATGTAGTTAAAACCAGCACAAAATGGTGTTACTAATTTCTCACTTGCACACTTATAAAATTCAGCAGGTATCCCATCAATTCCAGCGGCTTTATTGCATTTTAATTTCTTTAGGTGTATCATAACTTCCTCCTCTGTTATAACACTGTCACAGATATGAGTAGCTAAAGAGTTGTCACAGGAATAGGATGATGTTTGCAGAGTATTAACAATCAATCTCATATGTTCATTGTCAAAGTATTCAGTAGGAGGGGATTGGGACTGTTGTAGAAAGTATTCATGAAATGTATTTAGGTCAGGTTCATTCGTTTGATTATGGCAAAATTTTTTCAGTTTATTCCAGCATTTCCAATATTCTGTTTGATTACTGCAAAGAAGATTCTCCAGATTTTCTCTATTAACTAGTTGGAAATGTCTCTTTTTCCTTTGTATTGTCTGTTTATAAGCCTTGCAAAGATCACTATATTCATTCTTATGGGCTTCTACTGATAAGTCGTTATTTTTTGCAATTGTTAACTAGCTTTCTTAACTCTTTACATTCATTATCAAACCATTTGTTATTTGGGAATGTGCAATTATGTGAACTGGGTCTCTTTTTTTGAAAAGTGGGCTGTATGCTATCAGTTACGTATTTGAAAACTGTATCAATTAGTGTGTCTGCATTAACATTATTTTCAATATCACAGCCTAGTTGAAAGAGTGTTTGTTGAGAGCTTTCAAGGTCATAGTTAGCCATGTATTCATTGAGTTTGTTCCTATCATACACATATTTGAATGTTGAGTTTTTTGATTTATCACTCAGTCTAGGGTTACAAATGTTAATTTTCCTCACCGCCGGTAAGTCCAAACAAAATCTCAATGGTCGATGATCTGACTCGAACAAGTTTTTGTGTTATTTCAAAAGTCTGTAAGATGTTGAAAATGCTCTTAGAACATAGCAAATAATCTACGACACTTTGACCTAGCGGAGCATAGCATGTAAAGTCACAGGTTTGATCAGCATTGTAATATCCATTCATAATTTTAAGATTGCTGACTTTACATAGATCTAGAAGTTCTTTACCATATGCATTTACAACTTTGTCTTTTGAAAGTCTTTCGTGGCATGGCCAGAAATTATTAACTCCAATGACATGGGACACTGCATTGTTTAGGTCTGCAATAATATCAGAGTTTTTCCCATTTAAATTTTGTTCTACATCGATCTGAGATTTTTACCAGTTTGAGGGAGGCCAGAGAGGACAATGCGGGACCAGGGGAATGTTCTTCGTGTTTCCTTCAACAAGTGTTCATAACGAGCACAGATGGCCTCAGTCGGGAGACCATTTGCTGCTTCAATATCCCCAGCCATGAGGACTGCACAATCGGGGTCATTGGAGGGCTTCACATGCCGAACTCTTGATGCGATATGGGTAACGTTTCCCCCAGGAAGGGTGAAGCCACACGCATCCAATCCTCGGTCTTTCAGCCCTTGTGCGATTCCGCGAGTGTTTGAATTTCCAAGCACAAGGACATTTGGACGTTTTGTATGGGGAACAGATGGGATACTGGAGATCTCCGATTTCTCAAGCGGGACACTGACAGGAGTTAGTGCAGGCTTTCGTTGGGCATGCCCAGATGAGATAGGCTTGGGTAGTTTGTGTAGTATGCTGTGTCTGACGTCTTCCAGGAGGCTACCAAGTGTGTTGAGGCCATTAAAGTCCTCACCACACCCCCAAAAACTGTCAGTTTCTGTGTTGTGAATGAGGTGCCTATTTCCAGTGTTAATAAGAGCAAAAATGACAATTATGTAATCAATAGATATGCAACAGTGTGACAAACAATGATTTATCACTTCAAAAAAGTGTCGGGACACCCATGATTATTATATGCAAAATCAATGTCAGTCAATATTTTATGGCAAAACCTATATTTGCAATGACTGCTTCAAGACACCATGGCATAGAGTCTGGAAAATGGATGGTATAATGTATCTACAAGCCTTCCAAACTAAATTTTTCAATTCAGCCTTATTTTTTGGATTTTCTGATTGCATTTGCCTCTTCAGGAGATGGAAGATGTGTTCAATTGAGCTCAGATCAGGTGATTGACTTGGCCAGTTGAGCACTGTCCACTTTTTGTTGGCAATGAACTCTTGGGTAGCCTATGCAGTATGTTTCGGGTCTTTGTCAGACAACACAATTAAGCCCCTGCCAGCTAGAGTTTTCCCATTTGGCTCAATATACTTGCTCAATATCTTCCTGTAGGTGTTGCCATCCATTTTGCTAGATCCATTTTCAGTTATGTTATCAATGAAGACCAGGTCACCAGGTCCTTTGGCAGTAATACATGCCCAGGCCATCACACTACCTCCTCCTTGCTTCACAGATGCACAGGTATACCTTGGATCATTAGCTTTGTCCTTTGGTCTCCACGTTGTGCACTTGCCATCAGACTGAAACATGTCTATTTTAGTTTCAGCTGTCCACAGGACCTTTTCCCAGTAAGATTTGGGTTAACATGTACCCTTGCAAATTCTAGACTTGCTCTTCTGTTCTTGGCACTTATCAGGACTTTGCAGCGTGTCCAACGTCCCATGAACCCTGCATCATGTAACCTATTCCTTATGGTTTGATCATTGGTGGTTATTCCTGCATCCTTCAATGCTTGGTTGACCTCAGGGGCAGTTAGTTAGGGAGTTTTCTTCACCATCCGCCTTATGGCATGATCATCAGTAGCTGAAGATGCCCCTGGACGCCCTGGTTTCGGAAGGTTGCCTGTTCTGGCAGTTTGCTTGAACTTCTGTAGGACATTGTGTGCAGTGGTTTTAGCAACTTTCAACAGTTTGAAGATGTTGCTAATGCCATCATTTTCCAGACTTATTTTTGTGTTTTAAATTTTTGAACACAATTGTTTCCTTGGCATCCTTTCAGAAATGACTTGATGTCTAATAATTTTAATATATTGACACTAAACTGCCAAAAACAGTCTCTCCTCAGCACTGCTCAGTGTCACTTGTGGTGATAGCCTGGACCTAAAAATAATAATTTGACCTCAAGCATAATAGCAGATTAGTGTCTAGCAATCAATTAAGACTTAATTCTTAAGGTGTCCCAAGACTTTTTTGAGTCCTCTGTGACATGGTTCAACGCTTTTTGTGTAACTGTGTGCTTAATCATGCATGGAAGGATAACACAAACAACACACATTCTCCCAGCATTTAACAGAACACCTTGAAACAGTAAGTCTTAATTTTTTAACCTCCATTTCCACAGAGAAAGTAAAGAAAATCCCATGCATGTCTGTCCCATCGCTTTTTTGAGGCACTGTATATCTGCTATATGTTTAACAAAATATGGAATAAAAATATATCTGACATATTTTTTGGTTTCTGGAGCAGAACTTGAACATTTATGCACCGAAAGGTATAAAACATGAAGAGAATACATGTATGTCTAAAACAATGTACACGTAGTTGTGTCTGTCGGGGGTCTTATGGCCATGAATGATATAGATGATTACTCAGGATTACCTCTAATTGCTTCATACTAAACCTTCCTTGAGTTTGTACTTGGGTTTATACCTTTTTCATTCATCCCTATACCTTGGTGTGGTCCCTCCTATTGCAGTCGCAGTCTGCAATCCACATGACAGTATTATCGTGTTCCATTAATTAATGTTACGATAGGCTTTTAATGGGCAGATAAGTGATAAACATTCCTGGGGTTTATACTCCAAATAACTGTGTGCTGATTGGCCAAATAAAGTAGGGGGATTCCAAAATATATTATAAATAGCAATCATATGCTCTCATGTGTATAACTATAGATTGCATTCATAACATAATTCTACCCATTCTGTATAAATAATTCGATAATACTACATTGTATCATAAATAGCATGAAAATAAAGAAGCTGACGAACAGTATATACAGCAGTGTACAGAGTCATGGCAGAACAAAGATCTTGATATATCAATAATACAACCAATAATATAAATCAAGTAATTTGTCTTGTATTCATTTTTTGATTGATTAATATTTTATTTGACCATTTATGCATACAAACATCCATAACATACATAGCAATATACATGCTGATCACAAAAACACTCGCTCAAAAAAGAAACATTCATCAGTATAGTCAGGAGACGCTCCATAGCTAAAATATTACACGGGTGCCACCTGAGGGAATAAAAATGGTAATAATTCATAAGAAATAATACAGCTGGCATAAATACAAAATAAGATATTTTTGCTGGCAAGGAAAACAAAGAGAGTTTTGGGTATAAAATAAATTTTGTTTTATTTTAAAAGATAAATGTAAGAGCTACATGTGGCCCTTGTTTTACAAAGGATGTAAATCATTATTGAAAACATATTCAATGGACGGATAAGCTAATACTTAATACAAGCAATATAAAATATAAGGCACAATTGATAATGATAAACAGCTGTTGGATTTAATACAAGTTTTGAGTATATAAAAGTCTACGATGTACAATATGAAAACTATCTAGGGTTAGATATAAAATAGACAAAATACAAATGATTATAAAAGTTTGACATGAAGTAAGGAATGAAGTGTTTACCAAATGAGTCAGTGAGGGATTCTCTCGAAAAGAGCGCACAGTAGCAGAGAAAGGAGGAGAGAGGGGAGGTTGGTGGGTTTATAAAAGTGTATAAATGGGTGTTAATTGTAGGAAAAAATATGGCGTGTTGACTAGATGAAGGCAGCGTGAATGGCTGGCTGTGATTGGCTAAGAGGAAAAGTTAAGCTGCAGAAGATTGTGGTTAATAAAAGTTTTCCCGCCAGCAAAAATACTGCTGTGTTCACATCAGTAGATTATATAGAAACAAAAGAATACAAATATATATATATATTGTCTGATATGATGAAACATTTGAGTTATAAGCAAAGTTCAGTCAGATAGATGTGCATTTCATTGTCAGACAATGTCTTTCTAAACATAATTAACTCACAAACATAATTAACTCAGGCTGACATCGACATGTAGTCAAAAAGTAGCTTTTTCAAGCACATGTTTTCTCTTGAACGCAATATAAAGCATGGCAAAATGAACCGAACCAAAAATAATATTGCTATATATTGCAAAAACGGCATGGTAACTATGCAGACCACAGGTAAACAACATGTGCAGTACATTAACTGAATGGTGACAACAATAGATTATTGGTAAATAGATATCTAAATTATTATCAAAGTTGCTCATAAAACATCTCGCACAGCTGAAAGAAACATCATCTGAGTTGGCCCTGTGTGCTTCCTATACTGATTTGGATTTGAGATTGTCTTGGATGGACAAGAATAACATACGAAAGATAGTCACTCAATTACTGTTGATGGCACTTGTGTGCTATACATTTGGCCATTCGCTGAGGGTTTGCTGCCGCGCAGCCTGTGTTCCATGACTAGTGGGCTTCACTTGTGCTGTAATCCACAATTAATATAGCTTAATATGTACAACAAATGTTAATGAAATCCTCTTTCAGAATATTTATGCAATACTTGGTCTAGTGGTGCATACTTTATCATATTGTTTATAGCAATCGAATTTCCTAGTTTCCACACATTTCGATTTCCTACTGAATCAAAATAATGCTTTAAGGGCTGTTCAATTTAAAAGTGTGGGGGTTTAGGTAGACAGAAAGGTTTTGAAAAAGTCATATATATCGGGGGTTCTCCAAAAGAGAAGAAGGGGAATGACCAGTATTTTCTTAAATATCTTAATGTTAAAACATAGGCTGCACTGCAGCAAACCCTCGGCAAATCCCACAGAACACACAGGCATCATTAGCTGATTAGTGTCCATCCGATAGGCACTTTTGTTTCAAGAGCAGAATTCTAATACACTTACCCTAATGATATTTCATATAGTAGCAATCTATATGGCCTAGTGGTGCCTTTTTGATAATCGCACTGACCTGACGTAGTGTGTGCGATGAACCGAAACAATTGCAACTTAAGGAAATATAATTAGCTTGATTAATGGCTAGTTCACACCAGTTATAAATACCGCTTAATATTTGTGATTATTTCAGTTATCTACTACTTTTAATTCAAAGTATTTTAGCACTGACTTTAAATGACCGTGCAAGTATGAGAGCTTTTGGTTTAACAGCTACGTACAGCATTTAAGTGACGGCAAGGTGCATTAATTATTGGCATGGTGGTCATTGGTGGATGTGGAACAGACTTTTACAGTTCTGACTTTTACAGTTCTGACCTGATGGGATCAAAATCACATAGCATATTGTCATACTGAAGTGTTGGGCGAATACTCACTTGGCAAACACGGTAATATTACAGGAAGGTTACAGGAATGTCACAAAGATTAGGTACTCCAACACAGTAAGGTTAGAATTGCTTTCTGCTGGGAAGCATCAGATTTCTGAGGATGTTATCAATGTAATAAATAATATAAATTTAAACAAAACGTGGTATAATTTTGTTACAGAAAAATTAATAACACACATATATATACACACACTGGAACTGGTGATTTCGCAATATTGCTCTATAGGAATTTACTGCGCCTGTGGATTTTAATGTTTTGGCGAACAAAGTAAATAGTATAGCTTTTCTCGGCACACAAACCTGTGTAAATGGATTCTAATGGTTAGTATAAAATCATTTATAATGCTGGATTCCTTAATTGCTATCGCACCTCTTGGCTCTATGTGACAAGTCACATTGCATAAATTATATGAGTGGCTGCGTTCTGTCAAACATATATATATATATATAAAACCAGGTGTTACATGTCATTTGGACACTATGCATGTACTACCAGGAGAAATCTGTTGCTTTCCTAAGTTTTGCTTATATTACCAGATTTTACGGTTGTATTACCAGTTTTCTTGGTTATTTGTTAGCCCTGTAGGGATATATCTATCTGCATAGTGCCTCATAATTTCCAGTTCACATGGAATATAATTTATATTAGTCTTTTGAATCGTATATACCCTTGGAATAGCACTGCCCTTGAATACAAAATGCATCTATCAATATTTCAACTGTAATTCTCTTGCCTTGTACATTTTGTATTTCTTATTTTTCGTACAATGTGCAAAATATGGCATTAAGTGATTTTCTATGATTTGTCGAATCTTTTTTTTATTTTTTTCCTACATTATTGTATATGTACCAGTTGTTGTGATTATTAAACATTTTAAATTCTGGAATGTAGTCATTATACTGTTGGCAATATTCGGATATAATTATTTCATGTACTATATGTCAATTGATTTAGAGGGTACTGCAAAACGTTTACCACTTTTGGGTAAATATACGATTAGGCACGGGTGGACTCCCAGTGGTTTTTAACGCGTAAATGGTGCAGGATACTGCCATCACTCTATAATCAAAATTACTTGCGACATAGAATCTGATGATCTGTTCATTCTTCAGACATGCTTATATGCTTATCACAGATTCCGCCATGTCATTTTGTCATATCTGCAACAGATCAAATGACAAACTGTCATGACCTCGCAATAACGGATCTCTTTTCAGTGCATTCCATCAGCACAACTCGATTACATGATTATATAACGCACAGCAATGCTTTATTTTTATCTTTATTCTGAGGCCTATACATTATGTACAAATACAGTCAACTTCAAATATACTTTTGACTTCATTTGTGGAGTCGCACAATCGTATACATTAACATGCTATGAACAAAGCTACTTCATTGTACAGTCATAGGAAATCATATCAATATATATAATTGTGAAGATCATGAGCACATGGTAGATAAACAATTAACCCTTCTACCTCGATTGCAAATAACTAGTCAAAACTGCTGCTCTACATGAAACATGGTACACAGAAACTGTTATATATTAGAAATTTTAGAGAGCCACTTAACCATGGGCACCTGCTACTACTCTATAGCATGTGCCTCAAGAAACACATCTGGTAATCACTCATTACAGTAATAAGACTAATATTTAGGCATCAGCATTTTACCATGAGTGATGCAACATATACTAAAAGGCATATTTTACTTCTCTCGGAATGGGAAACGAACTGATACAGGCGTGTACAGTACACATTGTGACAAGCCAAGAGAACAAAAATGAGAATGGTCACACATGTTCAATAAATATAAAGTTGCATGAACATGCAAACTAAAATAAAAATTTTACTGCATCACATGGTGCTTTTTAGATCTTTAAATAGAATGTATTTCAAATCACATAAACTTCTCAACAGCTTAGCATTAAGTTTAGATTGTGATAGTTTTATATGTCAACATTTTAATTTTGAGAGTCTTTATTTTTTTAGCATGAACATCAGTTAACTTAAGCTTCTCTTCAGGATTAAAGTGGCTGACATCTCGCCAACATGGCAAGTACGAGAGGAAGAATATCAGTATTTGAATTCAAACTCACTTTTCCGGAGTATTGATATTTAAATTTAACAATTCACAAACCCTTCTTTGTCCTCAAAAATCTTGTTACAATGTTACATAGTCAATCTTTGAGACTATAACATCAAACACATATACATTATATATGTATTGAAGTTACATAAGGTTAACCCAGCATTTGTATTCTTCAATTTAACCTTATTCACAGATAGATTGAGATCATGACAATGACTCAAAATAACTTCTAACAAATTAAAAGCACTGACTGACTGCAAACTGGAATGTTTGGGGAAATATAATAGAATTCCAACAATTAATACAAATAAATTAATTCATTAAAATCAATTCAGACCATGAACCATTATTTTACATGATTAATTTTTCACATTCAATTCTACATGAAGATATATACTCCTTCATAAACAGAAACTGCTCAAACATAGTTCTTGTTTCGAAAAAACAAAGCAAAGTGTTCGCATTATGAAATAAACCAAAAGAAAAACCAGAATTTCGAAGTGCACTACAGCCTTTGAAATTTACCAACAAATGTGCGCTTCACTTTCTCTACCTCAGTATGCAGCATTTAAAACCAAATGAACTAATATTCATATGTAATAAACAGGGGTTTAGAAACGGGCTAATGCAACCAATAAATAAAACATGAGGCACAGGTCACACTGCTGAAACTGTGACTCTCTTGCAAACAACACTGAAAAGTAGTTTTAAAATACAATGGGTTGCAAAAGTATTCATACCCCTAGCGCAGGCAGATATGTTGGCTATAATTCTGTATAGGACAATAATGGTAGATACAATCATCACAAATTTTTTGGAGGTTATAATTTATTACATTTTAAAGCCACTTTGCAACTGTTACATAATATTACCTAACCTGTCCACATATGAACTCGTATACACAACATTTTAGAGTAGGGGCATGAAATAGTTAATATTTTCATCATTTCCCATTTTCATCATATTTTCTCAATTTGCAGAAGTTCACCCAGGGAAACATTTTATTCAAAATACAATGGAAGATTGACTGGCTAGCTGAAAATAGGAGAAACTTCGGTTGAACAATAAACGGTAAAAAATATATCAAAATTAGATCTTTTTTTTCAATAGCCAATCTTAAGTTCCTGTACTTCAAAATTACATTGTTTAATTTAGTCAATGAAAAACTGAAAGTGAAAGTTTTCAAACAGACACCTAAATATTATTATTTTACCAAAACAAGTGGAAAATATAGAATTTTCATGAAATTAGGAGTAATGCTGCTTTAATTTTAAAAAGTGGCAAAGATATCGCATTTATTCTCTGCAACTAACTAGCAAATGACCTTTGGAAGAAAAGAAAGCTAGATCAACAATAGTTATGAGACTAGAACATAACGTGCCCCAACCCTACTATGGCAAGTATGCGAGTTTGCATGTGCACAGGTTACATAACATTACATAATACTTGCAAAGTGGCTTTCAAATTTGCTAAATATGGTGAATTATCACCTCCAAGAAAATTGTGATGCTCACATGATCCACATTTGTCTTGTGTAGAATAATATTATAGTTGCATATTTACATGCAAATTCCAAGAGGATGAATTCTTTTCTGAACACTGAACACTTTAATAATTTAACACAAATATTCACTAATAATATGATGGAAGTTGATAAATGTTCATTGAACTTGTACATACATAAGATATGCCACTTAAACTAGTTTAAAGAAAAAATAATCACCAACTGTTGCACCTCAAGGTGAGAAGTTATCTATCACATATGCCTGCATTTTCATGAATGTAAATGGAAATTGGAAAATATAAAATTGGGAATTCCATAATATTAATGTGGACTGGAATAACACCGATTCATATAGCATATCTATTATATATGCATTATTGTTAGGCAGTTAAATTAACTGTCCCTTGAACAATGTTTAATAATAAATATTAAAAAAAAACCCGGGAGTATGACCACATTATTGTACAATATTACCCTTCAATAATATGAACTATTGTACTTATAACATTGACATAAAAACAATGTATTTACAGGCTTTTCAAATAAATATTCTCTTTCTCGCACTTTGTAGCACTGTCTTCAGTCCATGCTAGTAAATTCAGTTCTCTCTCAGACAAATTTCCTGCCTTGGTTGTATTACTTAGACATTAAGTTGAGGGCACACTGTTCCTTGAAATTAACTTTGTTCTGCAGTTTCAAGAAAAATGTCGTCAATTTTAATTGCTGAAACATAAAAATAAACACGACCAATTACTAGAGAGCTTATGGGTTCATTGTTCATATCATCACGGAATCAATTTTCATCCAGCAACTATAGAAATTTAGATCATACATGAAAAAAGTTAATAGCAAAAGACTATGTAAAGTTATTTTCTACTACATAATTTCATTGCTTACATGAAGTAGAACCAGAAGATGACTGTACACTGGCCAACATTTCATCAAGTTCTTTCTCAAACTCATCGGGGGAACTAGGGGCATCTGCAAGAGAAAGGGTTAGGTGCAATCTTACAAACTATTGTATATTATATGAACTCTTATTGGGCTTCACCATTCACATGTTAGTATTATTATTCTTTTTTTCTTGACCAGCCCTTTTTTTGGAGTTGCTTAACCAAATTTGGTCAGTTGGTACCTCTGGGTAAGAAAAACATTTTTACCCAGTTATAGTGACCTTGACCCATGTCTCAAGGTCACAGGTCACTTATAGGTGAAATTTTGTAAATTTCACATTGCAATAACTCAGTTACAGAGCTACAGATTTGTGCTTCAAATATGTTTGTTGGCGCTTCAATTCCCACCCATCAAAATGACACCTTAAAGGGGGGGGGGGGGGGGGGTAAAGGGGTTAAAAAGCACAGGGTCAAAAATCGATTTATTCACGAAATGTGAAGAACCGGAAGTTGTGGAACTGTGATGGCTATAGATTTATATTTTGACCAATCTATTGCAGCTGGTTATTTTGGTGGTGATTGGATGAGAGGTTGCTAAGATATGGGGATTTTCAAAATTTGGCTACTTACGCCGAAACTTTAACATTTTTTAACTTGGGTTCATCCAAATGGGACCATATTTGGATCACCTATAGTCCTTGGACCTATAAACTTTATATTAGTGACATGAATGACATCAAAGGTTAATGTCATGTGACCTTGAACTTTTAGATTTAAAAATTTCATATCTCCCTTAATTGTAGTTTTCAACAACATATCAAAATATAGGTATTGGGAAGGGGTTTCAAGATATCATATGGTATTTTACCGTGGGGGTATTTAAAGGTCAAAATAAAGGTCAAATGTTCAATTTAGGTAATTTTCATGGTTTTTATGCAGTTTTTTTCACTCAAATGTTTGTTATGTAATGTGATTGCATCCAGTTGCCATTTATGACACAAGAGGTTAATTGAATTAACACTGATTAACCACTTGATGGTTATTAACCCCAGTGGGGTTATAGCTGATAACATGCTATACAATCAATCAGAATGATTGGACTTTCACAAAATATGGTTTATATATACGTTTCAACAATTTTCACGATTTTTGTTTGCATTCCAGAAAAAGTTGACTTGTCCAAATAAAAAAAAAATGAAAGTCTTAACTACGCATGCAGATATGTTTCACAGCAGATAAACTGAATTTACGTTTCACAGCAATACCAACCTGCAGAGCCATCAGCAACACCGAGGCCTTTCTTGAATTCAGAATCCAGGGATTCCATAGCACTGATCAGGTCTTGTTTAATGCCATTCATACCAGAGCGAGCGTGACCTTTGTCACCCATATCTCCCTCACCCTGTGACGGGGCGGCTGACTCGGGTGACCCTTTAATTGGTGGGGATTCTTCCGCAGCTCCAGCACCTAAAGTAGGTGTGGTGGCCCCAACTCCATTCTGCAGGTCTGTGAGGTCCTCAGCACCCTCAGAGGATGGTTTCGTAGATGATGAGCTGTCATCTGCAATTTGAGGGGAAGAGCTTTCCTGTTCGGCTGTCCCTCCGTTTTCACAGTCTGCACTGACAGGAATACTGGCACTGTCATTGGAATTTCTTGATTCCTCATTAGCACCATGTGAATCTTCAGTGGTTACAGTGGGGTCAATCGGCTGCTGCTTCTGCTGCTTGGGTGCTTCCATGTTTGCTCCAGCTCCACTACTCAATGGGTCTTGGACTTTCTTAATTACAAACTTTTTCTTATTGGTAGGACTCTGGTTAGGGGACAATGACGGAAGAGGGGCTTCGTATTCCTCTCCGACAAAAGCCTTCGGAGCCATGGGTGAAGGAGGGAACTCAACTGGGATTTCTTCCTGGCTACTGGCAGCAGCTTTAGCAGCCAGTTCTTCATCAGTTGGGGGCGCCACAAATACCATATCAGCCTCTCGGACAAAAGCAGGTGATTCTAGCTCCTGGGCACGACTACCACTTGGCAGCTGGAGTTTAAGATGACTGCGGTTCAGTTCTGTCAACTCATCTTGTTTCTCATTATCCTCCTCCTCCTCTTGCTGCATCTTCTTCATTTGCACCATCTCCTCCACCACAATGATCTCCGTATCTATCTCTTTAACTTCTTCTGTCGATTCCATTGCCTCTTCCTCCTTCTCTTGCTGTTCCTTCTCCTCTTTCATCTTCTGTTCTTCCTCTTCCTCCCTCTTCTTTGCCAACTCTCGATTTCGTTGCATATAGTTGGTGAGGTCTTGCAGGAGACGGCGTTGTTGATCTGCATAATCTTTGACTCCCTGAAGTTGCAATAACATCTACATCAATAAAATTATATAAAACAATGATAAGCTTATTGGTGAGCTCAACATGACAACAGAATCAGCAGTAATGTGATACTAAGAAGCCCATGTTGGCCAATTACACTCAAGACCCGTCACCCGTGTTTAACAAGAATGTTGATAACAAAAGCCCAGTCATACTGAGGTCATGGTCCATTAACAAATTTTTTGCACATCTTTTACAACAGGTCAGCATATATATAACGATACAAGGTTACAACAAATACTTTTTGACATTCCCAAATGGTTTGTTATAAGCAGGTTCGACTGTAAAGTAATTGGTAGATCAATCTTTCACTCTCTTCCTATTCTCATGAATTCCTTTCCTCATCTTTTCGCACTTACAGAATAGTGTTACATAAAATATCTGTATATCACACTTACACTCTCCTTCTTTGGTTCCTTGTCAAGATCCACACGAGTAACTGATTCGCTAACTTTAAGTGCCAGGCTGAGAGCCATGAGACCACCTGTCTTGATATCATTCTCTCGAAGATCAATCCGCAGCAGGTTCCGACTGTCTGCTATGAACTCTGCCAATGCCACTGCCCCTGATGAATTTTAACAATTTGCATCAATAACAATGTCATTTTGAATACGAAGTACAGCAATACATCAACACATTCTAAATATTTTTTCAAGAAAATTTAATTACCGAAAACAGCTTAGTCTGTGAGCTAGTGTCGTGATGCAATTAACCAACAGAGTGATTTTATGTACATTTTCATTTGTTATTACTTTTCATATGCAAACCACAAATAAACAAATAGAGTCAAGTTGACAAACTTAAGGTGGCTCGATACTCAAGAAACTTTTGACATCGGAATCCCTTTGAAATAGATTTGAATTATGTGTTTTGTCATTGGTGGTGTCACCATACTAATTTTGAATTATTGGAGGTTTTCCAATCTGGTGCCCAGAATCAATAGGGTCTTAAAAAGGCTACTTTTTCCCTGCTCATTCCGTCTCATATCCAGGCTAATAACCTAATTATCTTACTTATATGCTCTCCTGTTATCCAGTGAAATTAAGCATATTCACCTCAGCTGGTAGCTTATGTTTGAAGTTAAATTTTGATAAAATTGTTGCACATAGAATTATGATATTTCTCAGGGATTTATATAACGACATAAAAAATACAAAGCCAGATTTTGGTAATTGTTGGTTTATAAATAACCGAGAAAAGAAAATATTTATTTTTACGTCTGAAATGGATTTTAATTTTAATTTAAAAAAAAATTAATAATTGTAGCAGCTTGCAATTTTAGTCCAGTAACAAACAGTATATCTTTCCTACCACATATACAAATTTCATAATCTTGGAGCAAAGGATGACGAAGATATGATATGAAATGTATTGCATAGTTTTACGAGCGCTACTGCAGCCCTCACTGCAGAGACTCTTTCCATGGCCCATTGACTTCACTATGTGCGTAAAAACATAAGAACAGATCCATTCCATTCCATAAAAGCCTAAATTTCACATTTACATGATATCATTTATGATTTGATCCTTTCTGAATTCCTAAACAACATCACCGAATTCAGGAAAATTCAGGTTTTTCCTATGCTTACCTTCACAGGTGATTTTGGATGCTTGGAGACCAATCCTCATGAGACTTTTGTTGAGGAGAAGTCCTTCTTTCAGTCGATGTATTCCTTCATTTGTTATGTTATTATGTCCTAAATTCAGAGTCTCCAAAGCTTTAATTGACAACTGTGGAAAAAGGCATAAAAAAACAAAACAATTACTCAGTATAAATTTTAATGAGATAACACGCACTACACAAGTAATCTAATAAATAATTACGACATATGAAAAAACATTAAAATAGCACTGCATATGAGGAAACACAAAAATAGCACTGCAAGCAGCGATGACGCTCGTCTTTAGTACTAGTATGCATGTAACTTGCTTTACATTGCCCAGGGTCGTTGTTCTTTCTGGGTCTGTGGGGTTATTACCACAAGTAAACATACAAAGTAAATTCATAAAATTTTACCCCATCATGGGTATTTACCCAAAGACTACCATACAAGTGGTACAACATGAAGGTAACACCCTGTATGTAGAGTATACAAACTAAATTCGGTCAAGATGTGGTCACCCAAATAAAACAATTTTCCTCTCATCAATGGGGCAGAGCCGATGGGGAAACTGCAGTTACCCCATCTTTCAACATGGCTGACACATGTGAATGCAATGCACATTTCTGTATTTTCTGTGCTTTCACTGGTAAATAACACATTTTTATGACACAAAACGAAAAATTTGTCAGTATAAAATTCATTCAGAATGCAATTATTCTGTAAAATATGCCATGAGTTATATGATCCACCAAAGAAGAAAGTCAGAAAAATGGGGTAACTGATGCAGAGGGATGGGGTAACTATTTTATGGACTGGTTAAGAGATGGCTGACTGAAGGCTTTTCTCTGTCGTCAATAACTATACCCTCTCACAAAATATATGTGATAAATAAATATGATATTCCATAAAAATTAGCGAAATATTTCTTGTAAAAACTACAACTTTAGTGTTGGAAATGAAGATTTAGAAGTAGTTAATTCATCTAAATATTTAGGACATGTTCTGTGTAATTAAATAAAGGACACAAAGCAATGTATGAACACCTAGCAATTCACGCACAGAAAACAATGTATGCACTTAAGGAGTAGACAAAGTCCACGGCGGGCTATCTGCCCCCTAAATTAAGTATGAAAATGTTTGAAAACCATATATTGCTAATACTTGAATATATTAGTTGGCTGATGGCTGGTTGCTATGCATGCAATAAGTTGGGGTAAAACCTAATCATCACCCTATAGTATTAGCAGCATACTTAAGTTACCCCATCCCGTTTGCAGATTTACCCAATCTCTAAGTGATTTATATTATGAGTTACCCCATCTCTACGCCAGAGAGAACTCATTCATTTTCGTGCATTAAAAACAAATCTCACTGAATCCAGTTGTTCCCTTTCCACTTGTCATTTTATAAAATTTGTGAAAAAATTAGGTCAAAATCTCCATTCTAAACCTTGCCACCAGGCTGTTGAAATATGCAGTATGATAGCCATTGAATTTGTACGGCTCGGACACCATCATACAGTGGTTTTTGTTTCAGTTGAGTTAAAAGTTTAATTACTATATTGTACACCAGTGCAGAGCTCTAACTAGGTATTATGTGAAACAATATCATAATTTGTGTAGCTCAAAGTTCAGTCTCAACACATTTGAATTGTCAAATCTTACCAAAAAGTTTGCATTTGTAAAAATCTGGGATAGCGTGTCAACAATTTGTGCAGTTTGAAATGGAACAATGCACTGAAATTAACTTGTGACATATTATTGCTCTACATGCATAATATCCTCATTGTATATATTCTTATAGTCTGAGCTTGGTGACCATCATAATTTAGCATATATTAATTATATAAATAATACATCAAATTAGCAAACCATAAAAAGCAAAATGAAAGAAAAAATGTTCTTGAATTTAGAAATTTATCTTGAATGAGTTGTAGAATAATGGTCCTACAGGCATAATATTTTCATTGCATACATTTTAAAAAGTTTGGGCTGAGCTTGGTTTTTCATTTAATATAACTGATTTCGACATGAATATTTATTGTAATTTGAGATTATGTGAAATTTAATGAGTAATAGCACCATTAGGTAAATTTGAATTAGTCTAAATATCATCTTTGATTTATCTGTTTTTATTGTATATGTGCATTATTTGTGATTTCACACTGCATCAGAAATTCTTAAATTTTGTTTCACCTCAACTCAAGTGTCCTACATAAGTTTATGTGAAGCTACTTTTAAATACTCTGTTATATAATAGCCAAGTTTTGAAGTTTCATTGCACTACTGATTGACCAGTGATATAAATTTATCCTACTATTACAAAAAGACTAAGATAGCATTCTGGCTGAGTGCATGAAATTTGGCTGTGAAAGGTTATGGACATTCTCACCAGCCGTTACTGTTTCCGTACAAAACTTCAAGTGGGTGGTGGCAAAATGTGGAGGTGAAATTTTCCATGCCAGTTGATCTTTATCATAGAAATGGGAAAAGCTCCTGGAAGCAATATTTTGAAAACATTTTTTAAAAACCACCAATTTTAGAGCTACTGCACATGATACAACAAGATGCTAACACCCCTTAGAGTATACCAACCAAATCTGAAGCAAATCTGATCACCCAAATAGAAGTTATAGCATTTCACCCCATGATGAGGTAATTACCCCTCGGCAACCCTAAAAGTGTTAGAACATGATGCTAACATCCTATAGAGTATACAAACCAACTTAAAAGAAATTCCAATCACTCGAACAGAAGTTACAGCATTTTACTCCATCATGGGGTAATTACCCCACAGCAACCATAAAAATGTGTAGAACATGATGCTAATACCCTATAGAGTACACAAACCAAATTTTAAGCAAATCCAATCACCCAAACAGAATTTATTACCCCACGGCAACCATAAAAGTGTTAGAGTATACAAACCAAATTCGAATCAAATCAGATCACGCAAACTGAAGTTATAGCATTTCACCCCATCATAGGGTAATGACTCTAAGACAACCGTAAACGTTTTAGAACCCCAAACATGAATAACATCCCCATGGTATCGTTTTATGGGCATGTTCTTCACTCATAGAAGTAACCATGCTTCCATCAAAATATCATACATCTAGAGTGAGTATCTCTTCCATAGCAGAACTCAATGAAAGACCTTAACCAGAAGGTGCTTACGCCGCCAACAACACCAACGTTTACTGATTCACGACAATACCTCGTCTGTTAAACAGACGAGCTAAAAATACCACATATCATATATCACATATTGAAGCATATGTCTGACACTTCATTGTGACTGTACTGAGCCATGATTTGATTTATACTTTCTCATTAGATTTGATCAGTAACACGTTTACTTCAGAACCACCATCTGAGGAAAGTGTTTGGACCAAAGTTCTTGGAGAACACACTGGGAAAATTCACCATTAAAACCAACCTTGAAGCTCAATTACTGGGCTTATGGTCAGGTTGGCCTCATGTGAGGTTCCATGGTACTTTTCCAAGACCTGCAACTTACCAAAGCTCGTGCAAGGGAGGGCATGGACTGATAGGTGATCTGATTGTTCCACAGAACTAAAGTTGCAAGACCCTGCGGGTTGCTCTGCTCACTCAGTCCATCACACAAATGACTGCATCCAACATCCTGAAAAAAAACAAATTATAATATGAATGTAACATGTTTCATTGATAAAATAATTGATATTGTAGCAGTGTTGGCCCTGGGACCAACAAGTAACTTTTTGGTCTATGATCATGCACTTCTCTTGTGCACGGGACCTGGGTTCCATCTCGGGCGGGGGCACCTCCCGAGACATTACAATATCTTAGTATTACAGCCAAATTCATTGAGTTGGAAAGCAGTCTCATAGACGTGGAAGCTAAACTCCAGATAATGTCATGTGAATGTAGCACTCCCATTGGCTGAGGGATTGCCTTAACCATGTTAACCAATGAGAGTCCTGGATTTACATGACGTCATCTGGGGTTTAGCTTCCAAGTCTCTGAGATTAGTTTCATTTATAGCAGCACACCTGGTTGGATTGGTATATACTTCTAGTCACAATGAGCATCAAAACAAGTGATTTGTGCACTTCTGTGGTGATTAGCAACTTAGAAATATTCATTAGAATGAATACTTCTAACAGGATGTAAGCGGTTACCAATATTAAAGCAATCAAATTTTAAAATTGCAATCAATACATAAATTGTTAATCTTTTTTTCTTTCCTGGAAAGTAATCCAATTGTTTTCTGAAAAGTTATCCATTTAGGTTTCCTTATCATTCTTTCAAGTTAAGAAAACCAACATAAGTTTAAAGCCAAACAGACCTGCAGGTGGTTGTTTCGAACGTCCAGCAAGGTAAGGCGATGATTGAACTTCAGCATATTCCCTAACTGGATGCCATCCGATGGCATGAGTTTGTTGTCAGCCAAATACAGCTCTCTGAGGACTTCATTCATCTTTATTGCTGTCACCAATATCATCAGTGGCCTCCCAGACAAGATGGAATTTTCTAAATGCAAAACCTAACCAAAAAAAAAGAAAAGAAAGTGAAACATGGGTCTGTAAAACTGACAACATTTTTGGTCACTACACCATAGCAGGTTAAGCAAAACTTAACACACATTTTTGCAATAGCGTAGTTATGCTATTCCAAGATTTGATGTGAATAAAATACTTATAAACAATTGCATAACTATAAATTATGCACATCGCCAATTGAATTGAAAATAATGTAGGTCTTCCAGAGTTTACTTATGTTTTTAATACTTCCCAGGGTACACCACTTTAAGATTAACTTACTCTATGTTTTGAATATTTTCACCTTTTAAAAGTACTCACAGTTAATTGAGAGCCCATTCTAAGAGCTCGCCCGATCAAGGGCATCATTTGCTCCGTAAGGGCGCACGACCTTGCCTCCAGCTGCTCCACACATGGTGTCTACAAGAGGAATCAACTTAATTTAATCACATTTGTTATCAACTCTGCAACTTTATATCACATTTGTCACAAAGCTACAGCCTACAGTAAGCATTATAAAGGTTGCTGCGAATAACTACATCACCAAAAAATATGTTGGATTAAATCAAAGGTTTAATAAATAAAATAAAATAAATCAACAATTTTAATATATTTTTTTAATTCAACAAGTAAATTCAGTTGAAAAATTGATTTTTTATAACTAAAAACATGATTTATTTGAAGACAACTTGGATGTTTTTTCATCATCTCAGGTCATACCATGACAAATCAACTGCTGCTCGATGCTATCTTAAGAATAATTAATTAACCGACCTAGTTTTACTATCAGCCATTCAGAGGCCACGATACATGATGCATGGCACTGTGCTTTGAGAGAGCAAAAGCAGCTAATTACTAAAGACGGCAAAATAGTAGGTTAGTGAAGCTGATTTGGCAGGGCTTGCCATGGGAGGATGATTTTTCTGAAGTTGAGTTTTAAAAAATCTGAAATTGATAAATATTTTCAAGTTCTTCTAATTTTTAGAGCACAGTTTAGTTAGTTTATGAAGGAATGCTGGGACAATGGGTTAAACTTGGCTGATGCTAGACAGTTCTTAGGCCCTAATTGCATCATTAAAAAAAACTGATGTAAATCAGCATACGTTACTAAACCCTGACAACAAGCACTGTTACATAGAATATTTTTTCAACAAATACCATACAGCAAGCTAAGCTAAAGTGAGTGGAATAATGTTCTGCATTAATGACGATATACATAAAAATTGCTTTATTATTTAATATATTTGAATGTAAGCATTATGCTAACAGGTTTCCCCTTCACAAAACAGCTTAAGAAGACACATTTTGCTGTTCATACATACCTTTTTGAGCATGCGAGAGCAGGCCTGCCACCCTCGGATACCCATGTTCTTGTTCATGGAAATGTTGAGACGAATACATGACTCGTAGTATTCTATCATGTCAAATAAGGCTACAGATCCCTGAAAAAAAAAGAGTAAAATATAACTTGACTTCATATTGTTGCAATACCATATCTTTTTAGCACAACTGCAACATAAAATACAATTACAATATCAAAGGATTAAAAGCACAATATGTCTATTATAAAGATGTCCAAACTATTACTACATTGAGGACAGGATAGTGCAGCCCGTCACACAAAATTCTTGCCACTCACAAGGGTTGATTGATGAAGTGGGAAAGGAAACTCGGACAATTAAAAAACACATTTACTCTTTTTGTGATCATCAAGAGTCCTATGATAATGATGCTCACGGTAATGTGCCACCAGTGTAGTCTCGGAATGACCATGGACTCACATATATATCTATATACGTCCAAGGAATAAAAATTACCAACAAAAAAAATTGCTTATTAAGAGTGTCATGATTAGGATCAGAATAAAAACCAGCAAATTAAAAAAAAAATCCACATTTTCAACTACATTAAACATGTCACTACCTCATCAGAGATAAAATAACAATAAATCATCTTACATCATCATGCCCATGCTGTGGTCTACCCAAATTAATTTTCAGCCATGAAACATCATCATTCTGAGACACTTGTCAATCACAGCCGGTGAATAGTGTGACTTTAGATTTGATATCAAATGACTTGATTTGAGCAGATCAAGGCTAAATACATAAGCAACATTGTTTTAAAGTTAATTACGATGTACCTAGCACAAATACGCAATAAAATAAGATCAAAGAGAATTGAGAAACATAAACATCTAATATAATCTTCATGCAGAAAGCTGATTAACATGATTAAGGCACACAGTACAATTAGTAGCAGAGGCAAAAGGTCAATGACCTTGAGATTAGCATCAGTCTCACCAAATAAGGAAAACAAAGGCAACCGAGAGCCACAATAAAAAGGTAAAGAAAAGAAGAAACAAAGGAAATAAAAGATAACTTCTTTCATTGTCATAAATTTCATCTTTTAATTGAGATCTGAAATAAGCTCTGTGAATAAATGAGCAAGTCACAATAGCACAATGAGCTTGAATGATGATTATCGAGACGATCGATACAGGCAACTAACATGTTTAGTGCAAATTAACACATTACTGATAACAATTCATGTGCAGTATGAATATACAGTGGTCAATTAACAGCATATGTGAAATGAGTACATCAGGATTTTATATCACAGAGAACAATGAGGTCACTACATGAGATAGATAAACACGGTTCAGCCGTTTTGAAGCATTGTCAATATTTGCCTCAGAGCATCGATCAACAGATCCAGGTTAATCAACTAATTTCTCGCTGCAATTACAATACCTCGGATCATTCAAGAAATGTCAAGGGCTACAAGTCTAGTACACTTGATCTAGCTCTGTTATTGTATTGTTGAAGTCTGTTGAATGTTTAGACAAAATGGACCAATTCAAATGGAACACATTTGTGAATAACAGGTGTCTACCTAATCCATAGACAGCAGCTTGCTGAGCAATCCCCAGTCCTCCATTTTAAATCGGTTAGCCATTAACTTACACGCAAAACAGCCCGAAAGTGATCTCCAAGCAGTCTATTATACATACATGATATGTACTGTTCAATACTATATGAGCAGCCATTACACATTAACAATTGATGAAAGAATATCCTGGAAATTATTATCAATGCATGCATTAGTGATAACAGTAGGACTCAAAGTAACTGTTCCCTTGTTTTTTTCTTTTGCTTTATTTTTCCATACATGTCATGGAGCAACATAAAATTGGAAAATGTCACCAATAAGTCAAAACCCAACTTTCTTTCCAACGATAAATTTTCTTTTGTCTTCTTATCATTATGGCCAAAATTATTTTGTCTCTAAAAGCAAACCGTCTTTCACTGCTTATTTTATGCTATACAGCATGCCTGATGCTAGGGGTAGCCAATTTGTCCAGCTGCAGTTCAATTTACACAGGGGTCATAAATGTATCCCCATCTCTCATCGGAATAGCATTGGTGTGTAAACTTTTGATAATTTTTATGACCCCCTATGTAAATGGAAATATGGTCAAGCAAATTGGCTGGCTTCAGAAATACTACATAACTTAATATTAAATTATTATTCGGAGAAACTTTTTTGCTGAATGCAATGGCAAAATACTGAGGGATGTGTAAACTTGAGCAGCACTGTGCACATAAAGTAGTAATTTTTATTTTGACTGAAGGCCCCAACATATAAACATTTAACCATTCAATCATGGTGTCCAATAAGCATTTCGTAAATGATTATTTGAATCAATCACCACTCACAGCATTGAATTTCGAAACTACGTACAATGAACATCATACATATATGCATATTACATATTTATCAATGTTGGTCTAGTTAATCTGTAACACTGAGACTGCACGGACAAAACCAAAACCGATTCAGATCCATGACTTGTAATCACTTCATCATGATTTATATTATATAATACAGTCAATGCAGTGGTTGGAAAAAGTTTCTGCACATCCATTAAATGAGTAAGATTTTGGTGTAAAACAATTTCATTGTTTGTCTACCAATGCATTGACTATTTTGTCAGTGCGTTTGATAAGTGATAAGATCAGTGGAAACTTTACAATTACCCTGCTTTTGATTGTCTGAGCAGTTATTATATTTTGTCACATAAACAGATTTGACAAAGTTGAGGTGATAAAGAATGTATGAAATATGGGAAAACTTATTTCTACTGTCATTCAATTAATGTAAAGTGCTGTGGAAGTAACCATAGCAGTGTCAATTGTATGCTGTACTTCAATAAATACTTCAACTGTCTCACACATAGTAAATTTTCATTTATTCTAGAAAATAACTTCAAAGGTATCCTCAGTATAAGCAACACCATACTGCTGAGCCTATATGTGATCCTTGTGTAAACAGAGTGGGTTTAGTGCAGTATAATGGAGCCAAATAAAAATAAACAGCAGTTTTGCTATGAAAAATTAAAACCGCCGTTGTTTGATTGTGACGTCATAATTGAATCTAGGCTTTTGACGTCATGTGTAAAGCAACGAGGCTCGCTTAATATTGTCATAAATGTGGGTCCACTATACTGCACTTTTTCCAACATAGTTAACCATTATTAAAAAAACACATTCTAAGTTTAGATCTTGTATTGATGTCCAGGAAATGTAAATGCAAAATTAGAACACGTGTCCTTTTTTTTTAAAAAAACCAAACACAAATTTCCCATACCAGTAGTTCATGTGCGAATGTCACTCATTATGCGGTTTGTGCTATTCTGAGAACTGTCATCATGGCTCAGTGCTTCTGCACCTGCATTCTGGTGTACACACAAAAAATAAGGCTTTTTGCCAATGCTCAGCAATAGCTCAAATTTAAGTGACTGAAAAAGCATATTTTAAAATTTCTTCAAGTCCCTGAGCTGGTGAATAAGTTTTGTTTCCAGTGAATCACATAGGGGAACATTCATTTTAACCTCATCAATCAACACGCATTAGTGACAAGAAATTACATTCTGACTGTTCCACTTCATCCTATCTTATGTTGTCCTATCCTATCCTATCCTATCCTATCCTATCCTATCCTATGTTATCCTATTCTATCCTATCCTATCCTGTCCTGTCCTATCCTATACATAATTTAGCAGCATAATCATATATGATAAGTAGGGTACCTATACAGTCGGACCTGTTTATTAGGACAACACTTGTAGTCGAATTCTGTTCATTGTCCAGGAATGGATTTCTAGCCTACCTTTTAAATCACACATGCATATAACAAAGCCTCGTCATAATGCTAACTTTTAAAAAAGTGCTATGGCTCATTATAAAAGCATGATGAGCAGGCTGACTAAACTGATAATGTATAGTATATACCTGTGTCTTTGATAAGTTTCATATACATTATGTACTTAACAGCACTAAAAAGCAAGGTTTGCTTTTTTTTCGCTGTGTATTATGACATGCAAATTGTTGAAAACATAATCCGAAAGTGACGAGAACCTAAAAATAAAAATATTCCAAATTTGTGAAGAAAAAAGTACAATATTCAGTAATAATCCAAGTACAGGAAAAATTATAATGTCACTCATCCCTCATCATATGTCCATCCATAGTATTTGTTTTTTCAACAAATGTTTTATAATTACTTTCAACAAATCTTTTGTCAACTAGTGGAACACAGCTCTCAGATTAAGACCACCCAGTTTAGAAACAAAGATTATGTCCTCTTAAGACAGATATATTAGAGTAATATTAGAGTACAGTCTATTATGATGAACTAATGACAAAAGATTGAATTTCATGTAGTTAAGGCAGCTTACCACACTGCTTACACCTCAGTGCATGGAGGTCAATAATTTATTGATTGGCAAAATAGACAGGCAGGGATATAGTCAGCTGATCCATCCATAGAGCTTGATTTCACATCACAGGTGAACGGTTCTCTAACAGACCATAGATAGATATTGATCTGCGACAATGCCATGAGCTTCAGCATTCAGGTGATGTAAGATGATGCAATAAGCTTGATCACTGGCACTGTCGCCAATGCCATGTCATGGAGAGAGAGGGCATCAGTACAATCAGTTTCAACGGCTAAAACAGCATTACATAACAAATGTCATTGATCCGATCTGATAGTTGGCAATACATTGCATGGTTGACGGTATTCTGTAAATAATGCTTTCCCTATAAACAGATAAACACTCAGATTATTTATCAGTGTTTATCATGTTTATAGCCTAGGTCCATTGGCATTTGAAAGGTAAAGCACCCGCTAAATTGTGATGACTGCAAATTGTTCTATGCAATGCTGATCAAATTACTGCCAACCACTTGAAAAACTGTTAACACTCGTAAATGCTTCATCAAACATTTGCGTTTTACTTTCTTGACAGCTGGAAGATTCCATGATTTTTTTAATTTATCATAAATTGACCTTAGTACATGCAGATTCCATAGACTTGAGCTCTGATGTGCATTAATTAGAGTATAGACAACTATGATGTTATGATGATGATACGGATGAGCACGTATCATTACCAGATTAGTTGATGTGAGAGTTGACCAAAATGAACCATATTGTTTCAAACAAAACAGAGTTGGCTTTTACCAGGGAAGTGCTTAGTATCACATGTTTGGTGAGGACCTAGCCATGAAGGCAATAAACATGATCAACAATTAGCGCGCTCCATCCAGGTGCCAGGTTTAATACTGACCCAGGCACTCTTCACGAGAGCTCTGTATCTCACTAGATGAGATGTAGTTCATGAATAGATAAGATGTACAATGTAGCTCATTTGAATGCTCTGGAATACTCTCTATCCATAAACAATGCAGAGCGAATGGCAAGTTTTCTGTCTTAGAGGGCTGCATCTTATACTTTTATACTGCATTATTATATTAAAGCCTAATTTTACCTCCTCATCTAGGTGTGTATTTTCAAGGTCAACTGTACGGAACTGGACTCTTCGTAAAATTTCCTCCATGGTCTCACAATGCTTAGCATCTAGCTTCTCACCTGCAATGACAAGATATATAATTAACTTATATAATCATAAAATATATGGATTAATTTGCACTTGACACTCTAGTGATCCATCCTTCTCAGTACATCCATGACTTATATATATACATATATAAAATTAAAAATTCAGGCAAAAACTGCACACAAAGTAATGTTTCAATTGTCATGTTCCATAAGTTTATCATTTAATTCAACCATATTACTTTGAATACATATCATATGAAAGGCGTTAAAACAAATTAAACTTGAGCTAAGACACAGTGAGTTAATTTTCTTTATATGATCAATACTCTTAGCATTGTTACCCAAGTGCTAAGGAATACACTGGGGAGTGTGTCATATCTACAAGATCTAGGTTAATAAAAAAAATTGACGTCTTCCCCAAATAACAACTGAATACTGAAAAGTTATTTACTCAGTAAAAAAAAAATATTGGCCAAAAGTTTATGACATAATATTCACTCTAGGCTTCCACTAAACATTTGCCATGGTCCTGTTGGCAACATTTATGTAACTGTGGCTAAATTAAACGCTTGTGTGGCGAAAATCTGTCAAACTTAGTGGCGAAAATGCCTCTCACAATACATTAAGTATGTTTTTGACTGGGACACCTATTTCACATGAACTTGAGTAGTGCTTGGATCGCATAAACCTATGCTGATAGTTCTGAATAATGAGTTATCAATTTTCTCTTTTAAAAACATGTTAAAGCCATCATTGTTAGAAATGTGTATGATATCATCTGGTAGTTTTTCATTCTTGAGGTACAATGACTGAGAAGCCATGAGCTCCAGATTTATTTCTAGACCGAGGCTGGACGAGGCTACACAATATGTCTGATCTTACATAATTTGAGCAATGCTGAGCGGTTAAGTGTCATCAGTCACAGTTACTTCAACTATTCTTCATGAATTAACATAGAATGATGTAAGAGCTATTTTTAGTTCTGACCAGTGGTCACTGCTTTGGATGACCTCACCTTGGCCATCAGCTTACTACTCTTTTTATGACATCCATTATCATGTGAATAGAAATTTAACATAGAGAACAGCATTAAGAATAAGACAAACATTATTATAATAATGATATCGATAATGTAATAACAAGTGTTACAGCAGCTAGCACATTGGCCAATGATATTATAAAGTAAAGCCTCATACAATAGCATCTTAGATTACAAGATCTGATAATATGCTGAACCTGATAGTCTGGAAAAACATTGGATCACATCACCTTCCCAACACAAACAACAGCGAGTACAAGAAAATAGGCCAAGCAAATAAGACGTGTTTGACTTTTGGTCATTATGAAAATTTCAAGTATTACTGTGTCCATGCACCCTATCTTACATAGTTTTGTAAATTTTGTTAAATTCCAAATTGTCAATTATACAATACATTTTCATCTACAGTCTGTAATAATAACAAATGACATTAAATATTTTAAGTAGCATTTCATCTGATATTCAGACGAGTAGAAATCTTCACACCAAAAAGAAATAAATAATACAGCAATAGCTGTTTTTTAGTCAAAAGGATGCTTCTACACTGCATGAAGTAATTTACTTCAATTTTTCATTAATCAACACAATTTAATACATCATCATATGATCATTATTAACTAAAGATGCTTCAAATCGTGCAAAATTTAGGTCCTTGGTCAAAATTATACAAACAGCATTAAAGCTATAGAACTGACAAAATGCTAATATTGGTATGGCATAACCAATTCAAAATGTTATTTGGAAATTTATTGCCTAGTATCAGAAAATTTTATCTGTAACTCTGATAAGATAATCGGTTAATCGCTGACGATTCCGACTACCTTCTTCCCATTTGTTTGTTTATCTTTTTACTTCTTTTTTCTTCGGTCTTAACACCCACAAAACTAGAACACTCAGACCACACACTTCTCAACTTATCTATGAATGATACAGACAGACTTGACGAAATTCCTTTATGATTTTCCTGGTTCGGTTGTTCTCTGAAGGATTTAAGCTTGCCTTGTTTGTGCTGAAGTTTGTCAATGCCCAGATGTAAACATTTACCGTTTTAATACATCAAGTGATACAATGAAGCTACAAATCACATTGTTCCATTCTTCGTAAATCATCCAGAATTTTACTTGAAACCATGATGAAACTGGGTGCTTTTTGATTATTCCACTCGCACCACTATGCAATCAATTGTCATAAATTGTCTCACTAAAATAAATTTGGGATTAAAGGGGGTTTCACACATAGCCGGATCAGACGCCGGAGCGTCCCGGAGGTCAACTCCGGAATACTCCCGCATACTCCGGGGAAAGCCGTATAGACATCGTGTTCATGTCCGGGATTGTCCGGCATTGTCCGTCATTGTCCGGGGCGCTCCGGGAGCACCTTGGGACTCCGGGGGAAAAAATTAAACATGTTTAATTTTTCATGCCGGAGTTCCCGGAGTAATTTAATCCGTGTAGATCCGTGTAGATCCGTGTAGACCCGTGTAGACCCGTGTAGACCCGTGTAGACGCCCAGTAGACTCCGCCGATCTCCGTATTGACTCCGGCATGTCTCCGGCTACATCCGGCGTCAACCGGGCATGAATATTTCGCCGCCATTAACGCCGGAGAGTACAAGGAGCCACAACGGATCCACACGAATGAACACGGTGTAAAGACCGGTGATATCCGCGAAGGCACCGTGAAAATCCGGTTCACTCCTCACTCTATACGGGACAGTCGTGTTAGCGCCGTGTTGCTTCTTGTTGAGACCGTATTGACATCGTGTACACATCGCCAAACATTTATTTTTTGTTGACATTTAACAGCTCTTTGATCCCGGAACCCCCCGGAGGTAATAAAATGTTACTCCGGGACGCTCCGGCGTTTGATCCGGCTATGTGTGAAACCCCCTTAAGTCCCTTTGGTTTCGGTTTGTAGCAACAACTTCATAAAGAAGAATACCTCTACATATAAGGTATGTACTAGCTGTAGTGTACAGTGTACACTTAATAATAGAACAACTACATATATATTATCATTGAATCATGGCACCTAATTGCATGAACACAGTTTAGTATATCTGCAAATGAACTTACCTTTGAGGGTAAATGTTTCATTTCGATCACAGAAGTTTGATATGGCCTGGCAAAAAGAGAAACAATCATGGTTCAGAGAAGTGTTAAGGGTGAACAGAGAAGTCATGATAAAGAATATTTAATTAAAAAATGTATATAATTTTATCACAGTCTGGTTCTTGCATGGTAAAAGAAACTGCTTCACACACTAGAGTGATTGAAATTAGAATATTTCAGGTCTTCGTCAGATATGACAATTTGTCTAATTGAAAATGTTGCAACCTGTACATGCATTGAGTGTAATAAATTGAAGTTACTACTGCCAAAGAAATCACAACTGATTGTACGCTACCATGTCCATTAAACCTTCAAGTCTATCTACACAGAGTGTTGTTCAACACTGCAGACCAATTCCCTTTCACAGCATCTGGCCATCCTTTAACTAACACATCAATAGAAGCACAGGCACCCTCCAGCAGGGGCTATCGTCAAAGCAGAGAATAAAGAAAGGTGGAGCACTGGGAATTCTTGTGCGAGGGTCTTGCAGACAGAATTCAGGTCACTGGTGTCGTCAAATATGTCCGCGCTGCTCTAAATCAGGTCCGCAACTGTTTGCAACCATTCAGCGGCCTACTGGGCCTCTGGGTTTTACCTACATTCTGTCCGCATTACTGTCGCGATCGTAATTACGTCGGAAAAATGTGTTATAACAGCCAAAAGTGAGACAATAACCATGTTGTAGATTCAAAACATTGAGAAATATTGTTTACTTGCTATTATCAAAGATTCAGAGGTGTAATTTATGTGCAGTTAGAGCATCGGGAGTTTGAATGGGACCAAGTCAACTTGCTCAATGCATGAGAGTGGCACCTTCTTGTTATGTCCTGACATGTATTGCAATGATGCCAGCTGGAAGGCACCTGTGATAGAAGTGACGTTGTGCCTAAAATATTCAATTGGTTCATACAGAACTACTGTAGTTCCTCCCCAGTGCCATAGTCCGGAACCGCCACTGATCTCAAAACATACGAGTCACCCAATTGATGAATAAACCACAGCATTATTCAAATTTGTATGATTTCTTGGAGATTAAGTATGACAGACAGCATTATAGATGAATGAGAGTAGAATAGAATCAGTGAAACAGAACATGTGTTTCACAAATATATTGTTTATACCTGCAATTGACTAAGTAGTTTTGGGATGGGTTTAACATTGAGTTTCTCGCATGCCTGTCTGTATGCCTGCACCAACTCTTCAGGTGAACACTTTTCAGCTGCAACAGATGTAACAATAGTCAGAATGGCATAATATGCTGTACACAATATAAAGTCAATGAATACAATATTGAAAATAATTATTATTGCCAATAAATAATATAATGCCTCGCATGCTACACAGTATAAACCTTACAATAAGGACAAAAATAATTGCAATTCATGCAGATCGACTGAAAGGATCAGCAAGAAATATCTTCAACATTCCTATTCATTTTAGTTTAAAGTCAGGCCAGTCTTGTCACTCTTGATCAGTGGATTTTAATTTCATATCACGGATTCTATTATATATATATAAATATATATATATACCATCATGCCACGGATTTGGGGGATCCATGTAGCCGAACACCATCCGATCATCTTGAGGAAAAGACACCCGCCGCGAGTTCCTTGGAGAGTTGATGTTATCGGGGGATATTTCAGAAACTATATCTCCTGATTCAGAGTCAGAGGGAGAGGGGTTTAGTAACGGATCAAAAGGGGGCTGTGCTCTGACAGCTGCAGTGTCAAATTCCGTTTGTTTTGGTTCGCTGTCTTCCGCACGAACCTCCTCCCCCTTCTCGATTATCTCATCATCCATAATTATTTTTCCAACGGGGCCTCCATTGATGATCAATTCAGCCGCCCCTTCCATCTCTGTGGACGGCCAATACCTGACATTAACTTATTTTATCATTCAAAACACAAATCCAATGTTTGTGACGGGTCACACGCCATATTGACACTCTGGAAATGCTAAGAGCGCATGCGCATTGAATGATGTTATGTTATTTCTTATTGGCCTAAAAGTTTTTAATTGACCAATCGTATTCCTTCACACAGCGTTATTGACATATTAACGCGGCCATTTTGAAGGGGAACTGGCTAAATGAAAACGACTCGTGGACGAATGTGAAGACCGGTTTTCTAAGATAAATATCGGTTAAAACTTCTTTCAAGAGGTATAAACAAGTTTTGTAGACGTATTGTATTTGGTTGAGAATGCGAAATTGTGATGCCACGGCGCGTATGGCGAGGGACAGCTCGACAGTTGAATGTACAATATGTACATGTCATGCAGTTTCATCTTTTTGTCTGATTGCGGGATGCTACAAAAATGTGTCGGGAACTTCCGAGTCAGCGAACCCCCGGTCAAAAGAGCGCCAATCCCTGAGTGGTTTGCGCGGCACTGGCACTGCTGTCCTGACCTTGCTTTTAATAAGTACTAGCAGATAATGCACGTATCGGCGTAGGGGAGGGATAAATGATACATATATTTAAGTAGAACAATGAACATACATTATTTACAATGAAAGTATCTGGACACGTCGACACCTATTTCACCAGCATGTAATTTCACAAAGGTATTGGGACAACCGTCTCTTATACACTGTAATTTCTATGTAAAGTCATAGAAAGTGGGTTTCAAAATACATCAGTAAACATGTGTTGGTTTCTATAATATTATACTCTTGCACCAACTCATTAAAGTTGCGCTGTCTGTCAAATTTGCAATTTTCTAAGATGCTATCAAACAGTTGAAAATTACCTTTTTTAATCAAGGCACACTAAATTTGTGTGAAAAATGATTTTATCAGACAGTAGATATAAATATCTAATTACTAAAAAAATAAATCATACATTGAGAGAAAATCCAAACCAAAACATTGGAAACACAATGGAAATTACATCATCACCAATGTGACGTCATCACTGGGTTTGTTTACATATTGAGTTTTTGATGGCATGAAAAACTAATATTTATATTATTTATTGTAAATTAAAACTAAATTGTTGTGCAAAAGTGGGTATGTAATGGTGAAAAATATCATGAGACAAGAAGGCAGTATTGATTTATATCATTATTTTAATGTGCAAATTTGACAGACTGCACCTTTAAATACAAATGCATCAGGAGAAAGCCTCAATAAAGGACCTCAAAATCACATTGTGAATCTGACCTATGTTCATTGTTCAATGCTGGCAAAATACATGCAGGTGCATTCGATGTCCGAATTATTTTGTTGAGCACTGTAAAATATACCCTTTCTGGTTGATTCGTCACTGCGAAATTCATCCCCGCCAAAACGGGTCCATTCGTCACTCTAAAAAAGTCGGTTTGTCCCCCGAACCTGGTCTGTTCGTCACCCGTAGTCATCTTTATATATAAGTTATAAAAAGCTATAAAAATACTTAGCAGCTGCTTAGTGGTGTAATTTTAATGTCTAATTGCGCCGGACATCTTCAACCAGCCGGCAAGACCTTGCTTCCCACCCGCACATCCGTATATGTCGGCCATGGTTCAATTCAAATAGCTTGTGTGATATGAAACTACAACTTCACTTCTAGTTAAATTTTTTTTTTTTTGAAGATTGATAGCTCAAAATAAGTTAAATTGGACTATATACATGTACAATGTCATCACATGTCTTTGTGTCATCATTATTAATTGCAATGAGACACAACTAGTGAAGTCAACCATACAATTGATGGCACTTTAGATTTACACTAATTAGATTGATATTGCCGTTATAACATATATGCTCAATAGCAATTATGGATAGAATCTGATGGGCTCCTTCATCTATTATTTTTTAATTGTTAATTACAGATAATATGACATACAAATCTATGATTAATCATGACACACAAAAAGAGTGCTTAATTGATACTTTGATAAAAGTAAAATTGCATACGTGTATATTAATTAAAAAAATTCAGAATAATGTGTAATGCCATATTTGGAAAAAAAATACCATTACATTTCAAACAGAATAAATTTTTTGGTGTGTCTCTTGAGAAAGCCTAGGCTAAAATAAACTGTGAAATAGCCTCAAATAGTGTAAGAATGAAAGATATGTCAATTAAATATTCTTTATTGGTATTTTGCACAACAATTAAGTGGATATGATAAAAAGATGCAGAATAAAAAAAACTATTAAAATACACTGTAAAACTCCCAATTAAGAGCTTAAATTAAGTTATTCACATGTATAATGATAATAGAGCATTTTATGTAGACTGTACGGTTCGTCACTACCAGAGACAAAACGACCAATATCGTGTGACGAATCGACCACATTCCAGTGATAAACTGTCCAGTTTTCACGAGGACGAATCATGCAGTTACCAAATATACTATTCAAATTGTTTTTGTTTCTCTGCTGCTCCCTTAATCTGTACCCAACTGAAGTATGTAACCTGCAGGGGCGTACCCAGAACTGACCTTAGATGAGCTTCCATAAATTTGGAAAAAAATTCCAAAAAGCCTGCTATACATATTGCCAGCTTGTTTTTTCTCAGTCAACATTGCTTAGATATCGCGATGACAGGTTCCCTCTCTAGGAAGGCTGGCCCTTCACCAGGAAGCCCCAGCCCAGGGGAGGTTGGCCTCTTCACCTAGGTTTACCTGAATAAGGAAGTTGGTCCCTTCACCTGAGAGATTGGCCCGGGAAGATAGCCCTAGGTTGAGGGAAGCTGGTGCCTGCACCAAGAAAGGTTGGCCCTGGTCAATGATGCTCCCCCCTTCACCAAATGATTACCCCTTCACCAGAGCAGAAAATGCAGAGGGTGCCTTTTCTTCCGCAGTGTCAATAGACAAAATCATCTGTAGCCACTTGCAGTGCCAATAGCCAAACTGTTGAAGCCACTGTAGCTACTGTGTCAGCAGCCCAATTTATCGATGCTCACTTCACCTAGGACCAATATTCATAAGGCTTGATTTCTAAATTAAAATATTGTAGTGGAAAAATCAAAAATAAAGATTTATATAGCAATGTCATTCGTGGAGCTGTAGCATTGCAGAGCTCCCCCTAATTTTCAGTCAGGGTGACTTAGCTCATTACATAGGTTAATCTTTTAATTTGCTGTTGCAGTACAATGCCTCCTGCACGAGGTGGTGCGGCTGGTGCGGCTGGTGAGTACCTGAGTTTGAAACAGAGTGAATTACAATAGTATTCTTCTCTATTAGAAAGCTTTGGAAGACTACTATTCTTTGTTTGTCTAATTTTAGGGAAGAAACGAGGACGAGGAGGCAAAGCTGCAGCTGGTCATCAACTCGCTCCGCAATTTCCTTCGGGTACCATCTTGACAGATACGCAGAAGCAAACATGGAAGCTTGGGAAAGCTGTTGGAAGTGGAGGCTTTGGTTTAATTTATCTTGGTAAGATTTGGATTTTCCAACCTAAAATATTTTCTTAATATTTTATAATTTTTTTTATATTTTATATATATGACCATAAATAGTTATGGTTTCCTAAAAATGACTTATCTAGTCAGGAACCTTTCAGACACCACATTCCATTCTTCTGTGATGTGTGTGATGACATCACACGAACCCCCAAAAGGGAAACTGCCAATACCTGCACATGGCAGACTGAAGGTTTCACATTCATTGCACTTTTTTTTTTTGCAGCAAGTCCTGCAGATTCCTCTGGGGAACCGCAATATGTCTTAAAAGTTGTAAGTGTTCAGTTGCATGCAGTAGTAAATAAAATTGTGAGATCTCTATTGTGTTTCTGTGCAGCAAAAGACAAGCAAAATGTCTGACCATAATTATTCTTTTTCTGGAAAGTATGTAATAGCTGTGTGTGTTTTATTGCTTCAGGAACCTCATGGAAATGGACCTTTATTTTGTGAACTAAATTTCTACCAAAGAGTTGCGAAGACTGATCAAAGTAAGTTTTCCTATGGATAATGACATTTTACTGTATGACTGCAAGTATGGCCAATGTACCTCAATTACCAAACCACCCATTAATTTGGAAACTTGAAGAAAAAGTCTATTTGGTTTTGCAGGTACTAGCTTTCATTGTTGTACACTTGAGTCAAGTTGCTTGCAATAGTTGCAAAGGATTTGTGTTGTCCATTATGTGAACCAGTATTTATAATTATCAGAAATTTTCAGTACTGTAGTTTGCAAACTTGGCATTAGGTTCATATTTTTAGACTATTATTATTCCACATGCATTTCTTTATGCAGTCAACAGCTGGATCAGTTCAGAGAGGTTGAAGTTCCTTGGAGTACCGAAGTTCATAGCCACAGGCAGGCATGAATATAAAGGCACAATGTACAGATTCATGGTCATGGAAAGATTCGGAACTGATCTGCAGAAATTGTTTGAGGAAAACGGAAAAACTTTCTCCAGGATAGCTGTCTATCAGCTGGCTATTAAAATGGTAGGTTACATATATATATATATATATATATATATAATTTTATTGACCGCAGGGCATAAAAAGATTATTACTGAATACAAATAAGCAGCAGGAGTGGGTTTTTACATATGTACAGATTTTATATCCAGTTATATTGTCTATTTTAGGAACTATATATAATAATAATAACAGTAAAAACAATTACATAAGCATACCAATATATGTACAAATCCTTATTTGGAGCAACAATAAATGAAATAAACAAGCATATCAACAACCAAATGTATTTACAAACAAACAATCAAGCATGCACCAGGCAACCACAAATCAAACCATGTGAGTCCGCGTGTCCAGTGCCTATAGCTACCCATGACCATGTGGTGAACTTTATGAATGAAAATGTAAATTAAACGATATTATCAGTTTTTAGGACTATGTTTAAGAAATTACCTAATGCATAAATCATTTCTGAGTTTTTATTAATCATTATTTTTAAAAGTTGTTCTTTGGGGTAAAAGATAGTGAAGTCTTCAATATGTTTATAAGCTGCTTGGTAGAGATCCATTCTAGCCGTTTCCCAATTTCTACAATTATCAATCAATGAAACTCATCTTCAGTGTCTCTTGTGTCTACCTAATTCTATATGGAGATTATGAGAACTCAGTCTAAATCTGGCTATACTACGATAAAGATACTTAGGTAGGTTGTAATTTAAATAAGATTCTAGACACAGTTCCTTCTTAAAGAGTTTGTAAGTTCTAAGCTTAGGATTTTTTACATTGTCATTAATATCCGTTAACATCTTGCTTTGTGCATGTTCATACAACTTAGTGATAATTGAAGCTGGGATTTCATCATCATTAATGTTTTAGCTATCTGTAACCTGATGTATCCTAGTTAGCCAGCATGGCTGATTGTTCCGATAAAGGGATACTTGAACGTCATAGCATTTGCGTAATAATAAGGGGCAATTTTCAGATTTTAACCTATCCCAGTATTTAATAGCAGAAGCTTGCTGTCTATATATCAATGGGAATCTGCCCGTATCTGCTAGTACAGCAACAGATGATGTTTGGTTTCTCACACTTAATAGGTTCTTAAGGAATTTGAGCTGTATTCTTTCCAATACGTCTATCTCTTTATTTGGAAACCAGATTTCACTATTATAGTCCAAAATTGGCAAAATGTGAGTATCAAACATTTTAAGGCTTATTTTAGGTGGAAGTCAACTATCTCAAATTCTCACCATCAATAGAGAACTGTGGGTTGTTTACATCTAGTCTACTCCTACGATTTGGATGAATTATCATTACTTGGCTCTTCTGTGAGTTAATTAGTAAGTGCCATTTTTTACAATAGTCTGCAAGGTTGTCTAAAAGTACATACATAGAAGTGGTTAACTCGAATATATATATCACAAAGGCATACATGCTAAAAATCTGGAATTTCGACCTTGTGCGGAAACTAGCCTTTTAATAAACGTTTGCCACATGAAATACACCTGCTCTAGGTTTAGACTTACCTCTTTTCTATTGTCCCGCACTCAGATATGGTTGATTTCTTTCAATTTTATTAGATTTCTGTAGCATTTTCGAATTCACGTTTCATTGATAATCCATGATAGCCATTGCCGCCTAGTTCTGCCAACGCTCATTAGAGGGCTACGGCGATGTTCCAGCGTGCAACGCCCCGAGTGGATAATAAAATTCACACGGAATAACGCTGTCAAGTCCTTAGTTCTATCAATTTGATATTTCCAATACATTAAAATAACATCCACATGATTCCAATTCAATAACAAGCAAAGGGAGCAAATTATTCACCAATTTTTAACGTCAACGAAGTCTGAACAGGCACAGCGGCGCCACCATCATGTGACTGCTTGGGGCGTGGTAATGGCGAAAACATGAACAAGTGAACGTGAATTTATGAATATGCACTTTAAAACAATGTTTCCAGTGGCTTTTTCAGTAAAATTTGAGTGCAAGATGATAGTAAACAGCAGTCCTTGTGTACATAACGACAAAATAAGGTATGCTAACTGTCAAATTCCAAGGAAACCTATGCAAGTTGTTCCGACCCTACATCGCATCTAATGCCATATAGGTCGGTTCTTGCTACACCAGAGCCTGCAGCTAGCAGCAGAGGTCACTGACACCAAAGCAGATATGACGTCATCTATTTAGTCCTTTTTTTTTAACGTCATCCCATTGGTTTTCTGCTCTGCTTGCAGCATCTTCTACTACTGCAGAACTGGTAGCTACATTTAGTCCAGCACCAAATAGCAAAACAGTCTACTATAAGAAATGGAAAGTGCTCTGTCAATGTGTGACGGCAGCACTATGATCGTCGTACGATCTTTGTACAATTATAGACCTATTGATAGAGTTCTACTACTACCACTGCAGCTCAGAAAGTTCATAAGGACCTCAACGTGGTTTACTGATAATTATCTTGTGATTTATTTCACTCATTGAAAGATAGGAAGGAATCTGCAATGGGCTCTGTCACTGCTGGCCTACTGCCACTGCAAACACAACTGGTGTGTTTGAGCTATTGATGTCAAGAATGGAGAAATCTCCCTGCCCTATTTGGTCAGCAACATCCTCTTCTTTGCTTGCTATGGAAGTGTCATTACCTAGAATTCCAACAGGATGTTCAACTCTGAGAAACATGGATGGTCATGCTGTCTCAAATGCTGATTGCGACCAAGAGCTCCTGGAATCTCCAGTAAAGCTCACTTGGCTCCAGGGTCTCATTCAGAGGAGTGTGGACTGTCTTAGACCCACCAGGTTGAGGTCACCAGTCATCTTGGCAGGTCATTGCAGATCTCCATCACCATACAGATGATGTCACCACAGCAGGGGGAGATATCAGGGAGAAGATTATCACAACCACATTCCCCCAGACGAAGAAGAAATGGGAATTCTCTCCCGTTAACCAAGGGGAACAGTCCCCAGAGGTTCAGTCTTTGACAACCTTGTTCTGAGATCACACTGATGGATTTATGCATACCCTTTGCTGGATTGCAACTGCCCAAGCAACCGCAACATGCAATTTCAGCAGAAGGAGTTGTAGCTTCTGCAGAGTCCACAGAGGAACCTGGTGGATTCCTTTAACAGGGCTTTTCAACATTTCTCTTCAGTGCCACTCCCGGATGTTCCGTAGTTTGCTCCAGAAGACCTTCCCAATAAAGCATCAACTGGCAACTCCTCAAAATTTGTGAGGGGTTCAGCGTAGAGTTCCATGGTGTTGCCTCCTTCCTTCTCTCAGTTCCGCCAAGGATCTTTCATATCTGAGATCAGTGGCTATACAAGCCGTACTAGTCTTGAAAGTTAGCCAACACTGAAGTGGCACTCCACAGAGACATTCACACCTTGTCAACTTTGGAGTGACTGCTTTATAATGTAAAGGAAGTCCAAGACAGGTGTAATAGATGCATTATGGAAGCAAATTCAAAATGCCTGGCATTTACCACAGACTTCACCACTGGAGTTATGTTCTCTACATTGGTTTGAGAGAACACTTCATATCATCAACGCCATAGACCATATAAAGATACCCAGACACACCCAAACTTGGACAACATTGAGGTCCCCTCTCTCTATCGACAGACCGTCAAGCAAACGTGTTGCGCAAATTATCCAAGAAGAAAGTGAACACTTAGTATTGTCTTTGTAGCCTCAACAAGAACCCGGATTAGTGAGCGACCTACCTCTCAATTAAACTCAACACCACAGCCAAAAGATACTTATTATTTTCTGTCTTGCTTGCCTCTCACCATCACTCCTCGCCTGGTAAAACTTCCAATGGATATTTTCCAAAGATCGGTACTTCTCGCATAAGTAGAATCCCTTATTCACAAACAAGCATTTGAACAGATCAGAGACTTATCTCCAGCTTTCAACTCTCAGCTGTTCACTGTACTAAAGAGGTTCAGATAAGCGAGTACCCTTGACCTTCACCCGGATTCCAGGTCCCACGGGTCAAAGACATTTTTGTCGCCCTGGACCACTTTACTTCTTTATTTCTGTGGGCAGTGTGGGGGGCACAGCCGGAGACTCCCTCCTCCACTTTGGGATTGTGTGTGTTACCTATTGACAATGTCCTTATTAAAAAATTTGTCTTTCCAGTTGAATGCCTTGGAATATATTCATAAACACCAATACGCCCATGCAGATATAAAGGCTTCCAATATACTGATGGGTTTTAGGAAAGGTACTCAAGATGAGGTATGCATAATATCAATATTTTCCTTACAGATTTAGCTTTGAGATAGATCTGCTGCTGAAAAAGTGTTAACGGGAGTAATAGATTTTTTTTAATTGATGCATGTATTCCAGGTGTACCTTGTTGATTATGGATTGGCATTCAGGTATGAGTCAGAAAACGGTCATAAGGAATATAAAGAAGACCCAAAACGCAGACATGACGGCACTATCGAATTCACAAGTCGTGATGCACACAGAGGAGTTGGTAAGATTTAATTGTTTGGTAGCAAATTATTTAGGTTAACTTCAGGAAGCACGTTTCGTAAAAATCATGAAAGGTATACACTGTACATGTAAGTCGCGCTTGATTTGGTGCTTGCCCATCTCCAAACAATTGATGACGTTACGAAAGGTCAGTTGATGCTCAAGTACAATTGGATGGTTGGTGACATTGATCAATTGTTTGAAGACAGGCATGCACCAAATCATGTGTGACTAACATGCCCTATAATCCCTATTCACACCTCAATATGACCTGCATGTGTCTGTTCCTGATTGCCGAGATCAGAAAGACTTGTGTCAATTATTGTTTATTTTTGTTTAGTGTTGTTCTGTACTATAATGTGTTGTATGACAGTTTTCTAAATGGTTCATCTGCAGCTCCTGCCAGACGCAGTGATATAGAAATATTAGGTTACTGCCTTCTTCAGTGGTTATGCGGCCAGTTACCTTGGGAAAACAGGTTGACTGACAAAGATTACGTGGCAGCACAGAAGGAAAAGTATGTAAAAAAAAACAGTAAAGCTTGCCTTAGTCAATTTTTGCTTAATTCAACCATAATTAACAGAACATTTAAATTGCTTATTTATTCTCTTTGTAAATATTTGCATAAGTCTAAACTTCCTAACTCAAATTAAATCAGATGGTCAAATTGAATTCGACTTAGGCATGTTTAACGGCATATTAATTTATATCATTGCAACAATACTTTATCAAAGTTAACATGCACATTATATGTTCCAAAATTTCTTTGGTTATGCAGAAAAAATTCTTAATAAATTACATGTACACATCTACAGCTATATTACGAGTGACATAACTGTTTACTACATTTGTATAATTGTGTTATATAATTTGGACTTGAGCTAAAGATGTTGCTAGATTAGCATATATATGCTTTCTCTGGTTAATAAACTAACATACATACATACATTTGGTGGGAATGGGGGAGAGGCACCGTGATCTGAGTGTGCTTAGGCACTGACACAGCTTAATCCAGCCCTACTTGAAATGGTTTTCATTAAAGTGCATCTCATATATACATGTATATCACTTTGTACAATTCAGGTACATGAAAGACATTCCAGGGCTGATGAAAACCTGTTTTCCAGGAGGAAACATTCCAGGTAAATTGCAGACAGATAATGCCTTTCATGACCGAAGCAAACAACTTTTTTTTGAAGTTTTCAATAGAACAGCTAGAGTAGTGTCATAATATTAAAACCGAAAGTAACAAAGGGTCATCGTTGATAACCTTGACAATATGTGCGCATGAAAATTTCCTATAATTTAGGATCAAATAAAGATGAGATAAAGAAATTTGTTGGCCACATGTGTGAAATTCTTCATACACTTTGGCAGATGATATTGTATTACCTGTATAAAATAGCAATCAGTTTCTAGATATTTAACATGGTTGTTTGTGAAAAGGGGACTCCATCGGCACCCACTTGGTAGTCTGACAAAACAGTTATGTATTGTATGAGCTGGTCAGTGTCCGCGAAATCATTTTTTAATGGTCAGACAAAGTGTCAGACACAAATCATATTGTGTCTGACATTTAAGTGTTTCGTTTAACAAAAATTTGCAATTATTTTTACGCACCCAAGTTGATATACTTCACATATTAAAATCTGAAATATGTAAAGGAAAACGCAAGAAAGGCCAGTGTGTGTCCTGTCTGGGTGGCCTAATGGTTAAGGCATCCGCCAATTCCACATTGGCCAGTTCTGCTAAAGGTCCAGGGTTCTATCCCCGGCCTGGGCACTCTTCATAAGCTACATCCCAGCTGGATGTCATTCGGATGAGACGTTAAATTGGCAGTCCCTTGTACTCATTGTCTATGCTTAGGCAAGTAAAAGATCACACTCACGGGTAAATATATATATATATATATATAGATTTTATTGACATGTAAAATATCATAAATGATACATATGTCATTCAGTTAAAAGATAACATGAAAGAGACATTAATGTAAGTAGAGTAAGCAATAAAATTTCAATAATCAAGGTTCCAGCCACCAAGTTAACTTATAATACGTGTTTAAAATCCACATACACAATAGAAAAAAATACAAGCCGCTAATAAAAACATTTCACTCTCAAAGTCCAAAACATGGGTGGACTCTTCATCTCTCTCACCTCATCAATCAACCCTCACTAGCAGCAAGAACATGCATTAGAGGGCTGCACTTTCCATATCTATCTGAGGCAAGCAAACCCCTCCCCCCCCCCCCCCCCCCAAAGGGTTTACGTGTATCATGGTGTTGACTCCAAGCCTATCATCTTATCATTAAAGCTGGCCCCAGGCAGGCTTTGTTTCTTACGCTCATCGGAAGCCACAGGGGTGAGGGGATGTATCCAGTTTTACAACTAGGTCAGCGGCAAATTTAAAATCACATTTAAAGTCAATGGGCACAAAACTAGTGTGTCTGTGTGAGGGGGTGGGGACTTACCTCAGTGGTAGCGCACTGGGCTTCCAACCACTGGGTCCTGGGTTCAATTCCGGGTCAAGCCTATGTTGGATGGCTGTTTCATCCTTCGTCAACAACTTGCTTCAGAGCTGTATACTTTTTGGTAGCATTTCATCCAGTGGAAGTTGGTGCAAATCACCGGTAAAAAGATGTGTTATTCATGCTGTGCCTCTCCGATGAACAAGATAGCAAACTCTTACTGAAATGACCGAAGTGCATTGTGTAGCTTCGTGCATGTTCAGGTGTGAGTGCGTGAGTGCGTGAGTGCATAAACAAATGTAGAATTTGACACACTGAAATTGCATGAACATTTTTTATGTTGATGTAGTGAAAAAAAAAAGGAAAAGCAGAATTTTGTAAAATAGTCCCTCAAAACTTAGTCTTAATGAAGGTATTGCGTAATCAAGTTTGCCTTAGTGGGGGCATCTCAAAAGTGGAGCAGCCTTGTCTTGGCTCTTCCATCAATTGTGCAGGCTTTTCTAATCCACCCTCTGCAACTGTCAAATTACTCCATCATAAGAATGCCCATGCAGTATTGGACTGAACATTCAATGCAAAAAACATAACTACATATTTATAAATTATATTGAATACTTCTATTAACAATGATCTTAAGACCGATTTTTAGGCATTGGTGAATTTTCGTAGATTCTAATGAACTGATATATATATATCACAATATCAATGTATTTATGATAATGTCCCAAATTCTTATACCTAGAAAATGTTTTGTTCACTAATTAATTAAGCTGTATTTTAACTGCACTCCATGGTGAGTATGTAATGTGAATCTTAACTGCCTAGAACCAGCCTATTAGGTAGATGCTGGTATAATCCCTTCACAGCTTGTTGTTATATACTGCAGCATTAAACTGTTTGATTTTACCATTAGTCATAGCTAGGTACCCAGCCTTAAGGAAGTGGTCTTAAAATCCCAGGCTGAAAAAAAATCTATGTCGAATGTGGCACTTGTAGTAATTTTTTTTATCTATTCATTTACTTATTGAGAAAAATTAACACTGAGATCCAACCCAGGGAACATTCAAGCATAAATTAATGGAATATTTTATTTCCATTTGAAAGTTAAAAAATAATTGACAATCATGGGTACCTAAAATTTTTAATCTGATGTTCGTCTTTGCATCGTTCAATTATGCAATTGTAGTAGTTTTTTCAAGCTATGACACACAGAATAGTTGTAAAAAATTTTTTAACATGCATAAAAATAATGGGGGGACAAGTTTAAAGAGGGTAGCATGATTTGTGATCACAAATTTAGGCAGAGGTTGGTCCCACTTGGTCTCAGACTTCAGTCATTATAAATGGAGTATTCACTTAGATGCCGTTCCAATTACATTAGGAAATAAGGTCTTGCAATCCGGGCCATGCCATTTGTGTTTACTGCCATACAAAAAAAAAAAATCGGTTTTCACATTAAGAATCCCTGATTTCTCATCAACAGCACCCACATCAAGGGAGATGACTGAAGCAGATTCATTATGTGTGCTCTAGTCAATCTTTTTGCATAAAAATAAGACCAGAATAGCATGATTTACTTCAGATTTAGGCTCATAAATTTACGCAAAGGTTTGTCCTACTTTATGGTGCTTGATGAATGGATTTTTCACATTTCATGAAAATGCAGTGACACAATAAGCAGGTCTTACATTCCTGGAATTGCTATTTTCACTCCCATGATATATATTTTCATAATCTCCCAATTTCTCACTGTCAATGATGGCAAATATGGAGCTGTCAAAAGCAGACAGTCATGCACGTTACATGGGTTCTGGTTATTGGTGTTCGAACTACATCAATTACATAGCACGCTGATTCTAGCATCTTATTGTTGGCTCATCCCTTAAAATGTATGCGTCACTCCTCCAGTTGGCTTTGTGGTTGCGTGACTTTGAAGCAAAAAGAGGATGCATACCTGCTGTAATGAATGAGTAAAAAAATTAGAATAGTTATGCATGAAGTACTAGTTGCATACATCAGACAGTTGGGATAACCATATTAAAGAATGTGACCATGATCTGCGTATTTAAAGCCAACTTTGGTGGGGATCTGATACAATACTTATAGGTTATTTCATGGCTAGATGCAGTATATCCCTGGTATACAGTCTTTTATTAACCGTTTTCATTTGATTTTTAACATGACCTGAGAAAGACGGCAGGTTATCAATTAGCAAGCGTATTGTAATTTTTTAATGTTAGTTTGTAACCTAACAATTGCCACTTAAAAATGAGAAGTTGTATGTTTTCCAGACAGAGCCTGCTACTGTATAATGTACTCATCAACCGCACCCACCAAAAGATTATTTTTTAGATTGGTTATAAATATCTTCTTTTTTTTTTAAATATAGGAGAAATGGAGAAATACTTGAAAGAAGCTGTCAATTTGAAATATGATAAAGAACCCAACTACACAAAATTGAGACAGCTCTTCAGTGATGGGTTGAAGAAACTAGGCAGCTCACCAACGGCTAAACTAGATTTGTCCACACCGAACTCCACAGCAGCTGCTAAAACCTCTCGGAGAGCTCCTGCAAAGGTGGGGTATTCTTGAAAAGTCGAGTGACATTTTAATTGAAATCAGAGCACAAAAACAAAATTTTAAAGTTGTTACAGAAAATATTTTATGAATCTTAGGTATGAACGAAACTGTTGTGCACTGTAAGTATCAATAATAATTGGAGGTCATGTTGTGATAAATAGCATAAATCATTTCTTTTTGCATTCATTGTTCAACATGCGAGGGTTTTTCTCGACAGTCTCGCTACCTCTCATTAGATGGCACTAACGGCTTAACATGGAAGTGCTGTGAAAGTTGACATATTTAACTATTTAACAAGTGAAAAGTCACATAAATGAAAGCAATTTCTTAACACTTTTGATACATCGCAAATGGTAAGCTTGCTGGCGTTATCTACAGACACCTGCGATCATCCGCATGCAGGGGTTGCCAGACTGAAGCAGTGTTTAGTAACATTAACCGGCTTGAACCTTTCTGTAATTGCCACAGTATATTTAAGGTCATAGTGTCTGTTAGAACAAGGTTGCCATACTGATGCAGTTGATAGATAAGGTTATAAGTTAATACATCCATAATTTTAGGTTCTTGTGCAAACCAAGATGCTCAGAAAATTGCTTTTGAAGCTGAGTTGTAGTATAAAATGAGTGCACTTTAAATTATGTGTGATGCATTCTCGGTAAAAAAGAAATGCAAGCTGGTATGGGAGATTGGTTATGGAATTGAGATTGCTAATGGAACTGAGATTGCTAATGGAACTGTGATTGTGGTGGCCCTGTATTGTACCTTCATTCACACCAGTGCATCATACAAACTTAATATGTTATTTGCAGAAACCTTCATCTAAGAGGCGCAGTGAGGTTTTGGATGAAGATACTGTGGAAAGTGATGATGAGTATGTTGAAAGACAAAAAGCAAACGGTGATGCTCCACGCAGCATGACTCCAAGGAAGCCACGAGGAGGCTCTGCCAGAAGGGGAAGACCTGCAGCTTCTGCTAGGTCCCCTTCTCCGAGGAAAGTCCAGTCACCAGCGATATCACGAGTTAAGGCTCAGGCTGCTGTCAATGGAAAAGGTGTGTGAAATTTCGTCTGACAGTTTTTTAGCTTTCTGTGCATGTTGCATTTAAAAGTGTGGGGCGGGGGTAGACAGGAAAATTTTCAGACACCTCCATTATTACGATATTAAGAAAATGCTAGTCAACAACCCCTCCTCCCCTCTTTTTCTCTTTTAGGGAACCCTCCCTGCCCTGCATTTTTAAAAAAACTTCCTGTCTGCCCCCACACTTAAAATTTGACAGCCCTTAAACAGTTATAGAGATATAACATCTGTACTTGTAATATGTGCACGTTTATCAATGCCCAAAGCCAGCGACAATATTTTATACCTGGGCCTAGGCCTTTATCCAGTATAGAACTATCATACTATGTTCTATGACAAACCAGGTATATTTAAGCAAACAAATGCTCTGAGGAATGACAATATATGGGTCAACGCAGCAGCAGCGTAGGCAGGGAGGGGGATAGCGCGGTTTCACATAATAGGTAAATTCTGCCAACTTTTGGGGATACAGCTGTCAATTGCATGCCATTAGAACCATAATACAAATGCGCAACTTACAAACCAATTTGACGAAGATCCGACCAGTAGAAGCAGAGAAAAGTTAGATTATAGCACAGGCGCCCTCCAACAGGGGCTATCATCAAGGTAAAGAATAAAGAAAGGTGTAGCACTGGGAATTCTCATGCGACAGTCTTGCGGACAGAATTCAGGTCACTGGTGTCTCCAACTACGTCCGCGCTGCTCTAAATCATGTCCGCGCAGCTCTAAATCAGGTCCGCGACCGTTTGCAGCCAGTCTGTGGCCTATGGGGCCTCAGGGTTTTCCCTAATGAACCCTGTGGGTGCCTGTGCTGCTGGGCTGAATGACCTACATTCTGTCCGCATGACTGTCGCGATCGTATTGAGGTCCGAAAAATGTGTTTTAACTGCCAAAAATGAGACAATAACCACAATGTTGTCGATTCAAAAAGTTAGGAAATATTGTTTACTTGATGTTACCAAAGATTCAGATGTTTATATTGAGTGTAGTGAGAGCATCGGGCCTTTTAATTAGGCCAAGTCTACTTGCTCAATGCACAAGAGCAGCACCTTCTTATTATGTATTGACATGTACAGTGTATAGCAGCTGGACAGCGCCTGTGATTATAGTACAAATTCAAGCCTATCAAAATTCGTGATTTTTTGACGTCGTACAAGGCATGGAAGGGGTTGCCGACGCTATTATATATACTTTAAAAGGCTGCCGCTCCCTTAATATTCGTCTGATTTTTGGCAAATAAAGACTGAATTGTTCAGGAAAATGTGTAGAATTTAAATTTATACAATAAATAAATAAATTTGTAAAATTCTAAGTAAAGAATGGAGTTTACAAGGCACCAACACTGGTCTCAATGAGGCAGTAGCCATCATAACTAGTGCTGCTGGCATTCTACACACAACACCAGGTATCTATTCTTTTTTTGAAAAAGAATATTCTTGTTCATCATGTCGCAAATGCAACTGAGGTTAAATATTAGTTATTATGTGATATGTGAAATTATGGTTTAAGTTGTCGATGGTGACATTACAAACATAGTTTTGAATGTGTGATATGCCAATTTCGTTCTAAGTTTGCCTAGAAGTAGGATGACAATTTCAATATCTAATTCACAATTCTTAGCACAATTATGTAATGTGGAAGTTCATCCTGAAAATATTTTTTTGTTGGAATCCTGACAGTTTAATTCATTATCTGCAACAGCATAGGAATAGGTATGCAATTTTCAATAATTTTAATATTACACTGATAAGTAAGGCATCCAATCAACAAGCCACATATGAAGCGACACTCATCAAATCAGCTGAACATTGCTTAGTGTCTAATTTTGTCTTGCTAATTATTTACGTAAAGTGTGAGGAATCCTGTGAAAATCTAACTAGAGTGAACGAATCAATGTGCTTTTCCTCTGGCTGATAATAGACAGTTCTATGCTATTAGTTGTAAGACATTTCTGAATGCTGCGCATGATTAGCTCTGCCCCACGGAGTGGGGAGAGCTTTTGTTAGTACATCGATCTCACGAGATGTCGCCTTCGTGCAAAAACGTTCAGCGTGTGATAACACAACTTACATGCCGTCTTCCACTACATCCCGTGGTTTAACACTACATATTCCCCTTGTACAGACAGCTATTGCTTTTGGGCCTTTTTCGTTGCTTGGTTTTTCTATGCACAGCCATTTCATACGCCCGTTTGCGTACTTCACTTTCTACCTATTCTCGCCATTGCCCGAGACTGCCGTATGACGTCATCAACAGAATTTCCATTGGGGGAGTTCCCACACTGACGGATTCTGGCGGCAACAAGGGTTCTACGGGTCACTCGGCAGGTTCTACGGGTTCTAGGAGTAAGCCGACGGGTAGTAATCTGCCGAGTTCCACGGGTGACTCGCCAACTTTTAAAGGCTGCTGCTCCCATAATATTAGTCCAATTTTCGTCAAATAAAGACTGAATTATAGTATAGTTCATACTGATTCCATACGTTTATTCCATTTATTGTATATCCGAAAACACGTATGGAATCCGTATGAACTATACTACAATCCAGTATTTATTTGACGAAAATCGAACTAAGAATTCTCCCTGCCTACGCTGACAGCAGTCGGCGGGTTACTCCTACAACTCGGCGGATTACTTCTGGAAGCCGTCGAGTTACTCCTACTACCCGACGGCTTTACTACAGGTAAAATTAGGCACGGATAACCCGCCACGGGTAATCCGCCGACTTTTTGGACACCCGGGAGTTTGCCACGGATAAGCCATGCAAGCAAACTCCCAGGTTGGCCCCGAGTGACTCGACGGGTATTGCCGGGTATCCACGGGTAGCCGTCGGGTTTGAGCCGGGAAGCGCGTTACGTCACCGTTATGTAATACTATGGGTTCACTACGGCAAAACCGGCTAAGTGTGAAAGGGGTAAGCTCGCTTGCATTTTTTCCCATGATGCCGTTTCTCACCCTTTGCACTCCACACAAGTCATTCTAACTCTACGTCTGTATGTTATTTACTCATTCCAACTTAGTTTTCTGTTAGGTAGTAAAGCTGAAAAACTACCTCTGTGTCCAGCTCCTCACTTGCTCGTCGCCAAACTGGTTCTTGGCCCAGTATGCAACCCACATAAATGGCGGGAAATGCTGTGCTTGCTGCAATGGCAGAGCTCCGCACATCCCATGTGCATTCTAGTTCTTCATTGTTAATTTTTACCGACGTACAAATACTAATTATAATTATGTTAATGTGGTAAGATGTAAATACTTGTCACACAAGTTAAATTTGCTGGTTAAGTCACTTTACTGGTTTGATCACAAATTCACAGACAATACCTAGAGTGCATATATTTTGGATGCAAGTACAACATATTACAATGTATTCCTGAACCCCTTGTTCAGCAATTTGACAACAAACTTTGACAATATACCACTATAGATATTCATGGGAACCTGTTTCTTGCACATCTAATGTTGTCTTTGATCTCCTGCACATTCCTAATTATTTCAAATTGTTTGTCATTTATTGAAGCAGGTCACATAAAGTATCAGTGATGTGAAGATCCACATGCACAATAGATAATACAGTTAACCATTTTGTGTGTCATTATACTTCTTGAAGAGACATCTTAATTAAATTTAAACGATTCAATGTTTGCTTTCAATTAAAATCATTTCATTTTTATTTCCAGGTGAACCATTAGCAAGTGTCGCAACACAGACCTCCCCTGGTTTACGAGGATTAAAAAGAAGCAGAAAACGATAATTGAAAAAAAAAAGACTTTCCATACATCTAGAGATTTTAGAACAGCTTATACATAAAATTAAGATACATAACCACAGCGCAATGTTGAAAGGCTTTATAGGTATAAAAAATTATTGAATATTACACACAGGATACTTGTAGTTACAGACTAACTTGAACTTAATATGGTATATTTAAAACATTGTCAATCAACTGTTTCAGTGTATAATCTTAACTCATTATTTGAGAAATGTGCACCCCAGATTTTTTTGGCAATTTGATGTTGTTATATTCAGTAATATACAATATAATGCTCTGCAGCTCATGCTGCTATGAATTTAATTCTGTTAATATTTAAGTGTTATTACTATGTTAGGATTCTCTTGAACTTGTTAAGGTTATACAAATAGAATCTCAAAAATTGCTTTCAAATGGTGGTCATGCACAATGAACAGTTGAACACAATAATATGCATGCTTGTACAAACTGCAGCTTTTTGTTAAAAAAAAAAGAATACAATTGTTTATATTAAATATTTTGATACATAACTTGTCTTCCGTTTATTAAAAAAAAGAACTACCTGGGATTGTTTAGTTTGCAAGGTACAGCCTTGCATAAATAACTAAGGTCATGTTTGGTCAGCAAAGGAGCACTGTGACAAATGGTGCAGGAGGCTATTTCCTATGTAAAAAAGCTTTTTGGTGTGCATAGTGTCTAATTATTGTCCATACTTGGTCCAAAATCATAAAAAAACACTTCGGAATTTTAAATGGTAAAAAAAAAAAGTCGGTGCAAAATACGATTACTGGAAAGGCTAATGAAACTATTTCTAGTGCTGATATTGAATGGCCATGCAGCTTGGGATGCTGGAATTCTCATTTGGTGGGCATCCGCACTGTTATAGGCTGAAAATAAGTTATACATGGGTAAATAAGCTGTATTTATTGAATGCAGTACAGCTTTATTGCAAACTTTTTTGGCAGAGAACATTTTGTAGTTTTTTCGAACACAACAATTAGACCATTACAAGATGTATTTTATGCATATTCTGTATCTGACTACTTGGGAGAAACTTTGATATTACTTGAGCTGAAATTTCATGAGACAAAAATATTGTGCAAGGTGGTCCAACAGCTAATTAAAATAATATTTATAACCGTTTAACAGCAATTTTGGTAAGGCACAGTACTTAGTAACTGAATGACTTCTCACCTTCGAGCAATAGGGACATTCTCCAAAAACAGTATTGAAACTTTGCCGACTTGAAGGCAAAGCTCGAAGCCACTGCAAGAAAATAAAACCAGAATTATTGACAAGTAATGGAGCAACAAATGATTGATGCCAGCTTTGGATTGATTCTATGGGGGAGGGGGGGGGGGGGGGGGGTTAAAAATTCAACCCTGCCCACAACTTTAAATGGCACACAACAGCTGGGTCTTATTCCTAATTTGGCAACATCCTATCTTTGAGACACTGTCTAGCAAAAAGTTAAATGTCAGAAATCAAATCCTTCTGACAAATAGTGGCTACCTAGCAGGCAGCATTATATCTATTAATTATATCTATCTGCTGTTGCTGATTATCAACCTAACAACAACCTATGAGTACCACTGAAACCGAGAGATGCAGCATATATTACCTCGAACAGGCAGGAATGGTGGAACGGTTGTCCGCATCTTTCATCATCACAAACATGATCTGGAAGCTGGTCATCCATCCGATAAGTGTAACAGATCCCACACTCCATGCTGAAGTCCTGAAACAATCGACATACATCAATCAGATAAAATTGTAAAACAACATCCAATCTAGCATATATATCCCATATGCATTTTGGGGTTCATATGATGCTACATGTATTCAAATACTGTACTGCTACTTGAGTCCATCACTCTCACCAACACAGGCTCACACAAGATCCTAGTGTGGTCAAGCAGGAACTTTGTAAATAGTTATTTGTTAATGACCCGTAATACTGACAGATCACTTCAATGGATAACATAATACTATTTTTCCACGATATATAATTATGAAAAAACAAATATAAAATTAAAGTGCATCCCTCAATCGTGGTCGCAAGTGCAATTTGATGAGCCTATTTGTGTAAGGGAGACTAAGGGCTGAGCCATTTTAAAAGTGTGGGGTAGGAGCAGACTGGCCGATATTTGAAAAAAGCTAGGAAAGGGGGAGGGGGTTCTCCAAAAGAGAAAGGGGGGTTGTTGACCAGTGTTTTTTTCATATCTTAATTTAATAAAAAAAATTCCCTCTCAGTCCCACGTTTCACATACAGAATCTACTACAGATGATAATGAAGTATTAATTAAACTTTGAAACCAGACAATATGTGTGAAGCATCCCAAGTAAATTTTCTTATTACAGTATAATAATATATAAGCTGTCAATTTCAGGAATGAGTGAAGCTATACAATACTTATACCACTTAAATGATTCAGTCTCTGTTCTTTTGAATATACTTTTTATTTTATTTTTTAACTAGCTCAAGCTAGTGCACTGCAGCACTGCAAGGTCATAATCAGGCTGTTTACAAAATTTAATAGTATCCAAACTAGAGATGGCTGTTTAATTAACCATAATTGTTTTTGGTTCGGCATGACCACTGTATAGACTCGTTCTGGGACACTTCTACGGGAAGTGAGCTCTGCTTACAGCAAAGGCCGTGACAAGCTTGCTCAATCATATTACCTCCTTTTTGGTTGTTGCCGGAGAAGGGAATTCTGTTGCCAGCACTGTGGTTAAATTTTTGTACAGTGACTTTTCATCATCCCTGGAACAAGCACAGCAATAATGATAAATAATAATTAAAAATTTCATGGAGATAATGATATATATATATATTTATATATGGTGTATATACATTGCGTGCAAAGAACTTACCACAAGTGAATGTTTGTATTTAAGTTCTTTTTCAGTGGCTGAATTACTGGAATAAAAACCCCTTTTAAGTAAACAATCGTGATTTATATAAACAATACACATACACCAATTGCTACACCAAGTATAATGAATTTATTATAAATTTAATTTATTAACTTACCATGATCTGCTCCAAGAAATTGAACATCAGGCATGACAGTTGGGTAACTGGGATTCACTTTGATTTGAATGGAAGCCATTTGACCTGGTAATTGAAAATATAGGCTGCTGCAGGAGCATACCCTTGACAAATTTGAACAATGAATATTGGCCTACGAGCAAAAATTTTGACCATAGACATGTGAATGTATTTACATGTATTTATTGTACTTATATATAATTTTGCATTGCACCATTGCAAAGATAGTATAGTTAGGACAGTTAGTGAAGAGCAAAAGGCAAATTGTCATATTTTTGCCAATTATTTTGGTATATTTTTCAAAAATATATATAATGTGATATGTGCAAAGAGTATTAGCCACATCTGAACTACTATTATGCATAATATGTACGTGCATACATTTTATTTAGCTGTAAATTTTTTTATAATCAGAGCACTTTGACTTTCAAAACTTCATTTTGATTTTATGTGGAGGTTTAGGAATTTAGGAATTTTTCACATTTTCCTCATTAGGCTCAGATATGTCTTAAATAAAAATAAAAAGAATATGATATTTTAAAACATACATACAATATAATTTTCCAAAGTTTTATGGATATCATTGTAAAGAGTACCAGGCTTTAGGGAATGCAACAATACAATTTTCAGCAATTTATTCAGATTTAATCACTCCATTTTCCATTATTTCGATACAAAAGTATGAAATAAGGTCAAAATATAGTTTAGAAAGTGAAAGCACTATAATTTAGACATTCCATAGCAAAATTTCATAACTATATTAATATATATATCACATATATTCATGGTCATGAAACCCCCAAAAGGCACAACTACACTATTTTTATACTTGCTCAATTGTGGCTCTGTTAATCATATATAAAGTCCATTGACAAGTGTTCGAAGGACGTCCGTCGACCGCTCGGCGGGCTCATGCGATTGGTTCAAGAGTAAATGAGGATAGGGCTATGGATGGGCACGGACGTCTGCCGAGCGTTTCACGAGCTTTACAAGAGTGGATACCAGTGGATGGCGAGTATACACAGAGGGACAGCTTTCCCTGTGTACCTACGGATGGCCACGGACATATGTAGAACGTACCTAGAAAGCTTGCCGACTGACTCCTAAATGAGTTATAGATGTAACTAGTGTAAAAAATTTACTGGTCATCCGCCAAATTTTTCAACATGTTCAAAAAATTTTGCCCTCCCCATGGATGGTCACGGATGATTTAGTGCTACCAAGAGCGTTCTATAGATTAGCAAGAGTATCCTTGAAACGCTTGGTGATAGACCTACATATTATTCAAATTTTTTATTATTTTCAGAAAGGTAAGCTATGAGAGTGAAAGTCAAAATACATTTTTGAAAGTTCTATAATTGAGACATTTATATTTTAGAGCATAATTTTTTTGTATGTAAGTATAATAGTTGTTGAGATATGGAGTTTAAGGAAAATATGAATCTTTCAAATTTCAAAAAAGTTTTGCTCCAAAAAGGATTTTTTTTTATTATTTTTATATTTATATTTCGTAAAACATAGCTGAGACATGTCAATGAGACTATCAAAGGCCATAAAGACTAAATAATTACCAAATTATATAAAATGTACATACAATAGTGTTGGAGTTCTGCTCCTGAAACAAAGTGTGCCGCCCACGACGGACAACTTTTGACTGAAGTAACTACAATACCTTCGGCAAATGTTTTTGCAGAGGGTAAATAAAAAATATTTAAAAACACTGATATATATATATATATATGTGGACATTGCAAATGCCATATCTCACATTTTCATGACATCATTATGACGTAATTTTTTTGTTAAAATGGATGATTATGTCATCCTATATATTGTGTTTTATCTGCTTCAGTTGCAGCACCCTCTGTACGTCAAGTTCTCTATTGTTGCCTTAATTAGCCAGTGTGGCGATTCCTTCAGTGATCGCCTAACATAGCTTACACTGTGCAGTTTTTGTTACAGTATAACAAAGTATTGATGAGGCATGCGACAGTGAAAGAGGAGTCAGCAGTGGCAATATTGCATCTTTTTTTTTACACTTCATAAATTAACATTTTCACAATTGCTGGGTACGGTTGTCCAGTGGATAAGAAGTTGGAGTCGACATGCAAGGTTGTGTGTTCAAAACCAGTCACGGCATAGAAGAACTAAGCAGATATTTTTAAACCACCGCTTCCACTCCACCCAGGTGTGAACATTTGGGTATTTGGCTATAGCAGTATAGGTAGTGATGGCAATGGTAGTGCTTGACCAAAGGAGAACTGTCATGGCTGCACATTACGTGTATAGCTAATGATGCTATAACAGGCCTGCCAAGGGTGTAAATTAACGTTGGCTGAGCTCATTCAGGAAAGCAGACATAAAACCCATTTACATTTAGGCTGTTCCACTTAAAAATGTAGGGTGGGGGTGGACAGGAAGGTTTTTGAAAAAGTGGGGGAAGGAGGGTTCTCCAAAAGAGAAAAAGAGGAAGGGGGAGGGGGGACCAGTACTTTCTTAATATCTCAATTGAGCAAAAAAGAGGGGGTCTACAAAAAACAAAAAGCGAGGTAGTGGGGGTCTTCAGGTCCACCCCCCCCCCCCCCCCCACACTTTTAAATGGAACAGCCCTTACATAAAACATACCTAGTGCAATTCTTCGTGCACATGCAGATCTAGAAGGATTGTCTGGCTCAAGTATCCAAGTCGCATTGTCTAATTCATCAAACACATTCCATAAAGTTTGAAATCGTCGAAGCTGCTGATCAAACTGGTCAAGCAGGGACTTTAAATTACTCTGAAATAAAATGATTAGATTATCAACGATGCAATAAATGAGATGTGACCATGTATAATAATAAGATCATTACCTTGTTATTCCACACTGGCTCAAATGGCACTGGCAAATCGCAGCTACATTCTGGTTTCTCATCTGGGTGCTGAAAAAAACTAGGAGAATAGAATTTGCTGAATTTTTCCGATACATAGTGGTGACAATACGTTTTTTTACACTATTTATAATATATATTTGACAAAATAAAATATAAGAAATATGCTGAACCAATCAAGAGAAGTCTAATTTGACAAGGTTTATTGCCTTATTAAGTGAAAATTATGTGTTAATTAATCCTTAATCTTACTCATATTATGTGAAGAAACTTCTTTCCACCACTTTATGCAATGACCGATTGCTTTATAAAAGACCATGTAATATAAAAAGGATTGCATTTGCACGTAGTTTAACTTCCCCAATTGTTTTGAGCTTGTCTGAATGGCTATTTTTCGCATACACACTATAGCTGATATCCTAATATACATGTACGTGACAGTAGGGACCTTATAAACAAAAACAAGATCCTAAAATACCTTGCAACATAATAATTCAAGCACAACAAATAGGTTCAAATGGAGTGTAATTAATATTAAAATGGAAACATTGATTAGCTGGCACTGACAGGTCAACTGACAACTTGATGAATTAGAGCAATTGAGGCAAAATGCCTGAGCACCAAAATACAATAAAGGGTGCAGGATAGATCGTGAAATATAATGACAATGTGAAACCCTTTGATGAGTTACTGCTGAATTGCAATAATATTTCAAGGCAATTATCAATTGTATAAAGTGATTTTAATTCCCTTTTATTTATCAGGACTGGTCCATTTTTAACAGCAGGGGAATTGAGGATAGGAAAAATATGAGAGATCCCTTTCTCCTCCTCCAGGACTTTTCCATAGTAACTGTTCCTATGAAAGTATATATTGCATTTCAACTTGTCATGAACCATTCCCTTGAATCTATATTCAACTAATTTTTTAATTAATTGGTACGAAGTACACTCTCTCACATGTTTAAAAGCTTAAAACTGATGTATAAATAAAAACTGAAATGAGTCGTGTCAGAATACATATCTGAATTTCTGCAAGTATAAATGCATATATCAGTTTTTTCAAAGTTGACCTTTTTACTTAATTGCTGGCTAGATTTGGAAGATGAGTGACCTATACTGGCAAAACGACTGTACAGTAATTTCTGTAAGGGTCAAGTGCAAAAATAATGAAGTCAAAGTTTGACATGTCCCGAGCGTTATAATTTGTCATTTTAGTTACCTTAATAAAACATAGGCTGTGCTGCAGCTAAACCCAGGCATCGTTAAAATTGTTAAGTGTTCGTCCTTCAGAGGCAGAAGGGGGGGGGGGGGGGGGGGTTACACTTTCATTTCCAGAGCAGAACTCTAACACACACTTTCGTTTCTAGAGCTGAACTCTAACACTAATGCACCTACCCTAATGACATTTACAGTAACATTCTATATGGCCTAGTGGTGCCTTATGATTGCCGCACTGACATATCTCGGCTATGTTTTACAAAAATTTGGAAAAATATAACTTAAGTGTTTATATAGTGTGTTCGATGAACCGAAACGATTGCCATTTGGCCTACATAGCCTGTTACGCAATGCTAATTAGAGTCCAAGATGTCCTATTTTATGAACTCTTGAATTTATTCATTTGTTCATTATATTCTGTTAAGTGTGAAATAATACAGTGTTCTCGTGGGTAATAACAAAGTTTGATAAAGTCCTACTGTATTTTTGTAAAAGCAAGGCCCGTATTAAGTCTTGCTTTTGTCCATTAAGTCTTACATGGTCTTATTTTGATGCAAATATACTTCGATATTAACATCCACATTGTAAAAAATTATTATATTAGAGGTCTTATTTTTCATGTGCGCATGATATTATAATGTCTTACAAATTTCTTACTTCTATGAAGATAAACCTGCTGGAACCCTGTATTAACAGCAATCCACTCTGTTCAGAATAAAGCCAAGTGAGCATAAAAAGTATTGTCTATCCTTTTCCTGCCATTTAATTGTTCTGTTTCAAATATTTTATGCACAATAAGGAGTATTCAGTTCCCTAGAATTATCAACACAATAGCATGTTTTCTGAACTAATCTACAAGTATTCTACAACTAAGATGATCATTTATATGTCCAAAAATAGTCATATATATATATCGGCTATGGTAATGATCCTAAGGAATATATTTGAAATTCAGCAACAATGCTATGCCACATAAAGATGTTGGGTATAATTTCATACAAAAGTTACCTTTAAGGTAACTTGTATTTACTTGTATTAAAATAAATATAGTCTAAATACAAATAAATACAAATCTTAAAGGTTTATTTTGTATGGAATGATACTCAACACACCCATTTTAATGCCTTTATAAGTCAAAAGATTTTACATTTAGCTGGCAACTGAAGGAACTATATATTATCAATTGCCATATTCCCTTCAACAGTTACTGAACTGTTGGGTCGCTGATTTGCATTAAATCTATGGCATTTAACTTAGTATTTATAACCGAACACTTTACAGGTGTATATGAAGAAAACAATAATAAGTATTGGAGTCAAGTGAAAGTAATACAGATCATTATGCAACTAATTATTATGAAATTGCTAATTATAAACAAAAACTGTTGAATAAGTTGAGCAGGGCAATGCTATGATCAAATATTTAATAATTGTATGCACATGAATTCTACAACATATTTATGGCTGTCATTGTTAAGAATTTTCCATCATTATGAAAACAGAGAAGGAGAAAACAAATGTCAAAATGTAGCTTAAAAAGTGAAAGTACTATAATCTAGATACGTCATTGGCAAAATTTTATTGAAGTAAGGATCATAGAATCATTGACATGAGGGTTAAAAGCATTTTAGAGAAACATAAATATATTAATGAGCCTCTTAGATAGTCTATATCTTTGTGCTTTTTGGATAGTTTTCACAATTTATTGCATTCAAAAAAGTCTCTATTAATTTGTGTCATCATTTAAATTAAAGCCTTATTTGGCAAGCCTATGCTTGCAGGTTTTTCAGAGTACACATGAAAATGGATCCTTGAATAGTCGTGCATTCTATTAATCATTTACGGTAGTTTCAACATACTAATAATATATTGAGAAATCTTATTTAGTATCCAAAATTTGAATATGTTTATTTGGGGTTACCATGGAAACAAACCAACAATCTCAATAATGACAAGCAATCCACTTAATATCAATTAAAATCTAGTAGTCCAAGAGCCAAACCCCACAATGTGACATCCTGTAGACAACCCTGAGTAGATTTGACACTTTGTGGTGATGGGGTACACAGATGTGGGTCTACACGTCTACACAGCATCCAATCCCGGTAATGCGGCCACATGTGCCATGACGGACAAAAATTCAAAATAGTAGATTAAGAAGGCCAAATATTGAATGTATTAAACTTTATTTGCACTTATGGTGTGTAGTATGACTTATCGCAAAGTTTTTAAACCAATAAGTGTTACACTGTTACTGTATTTTCTGATTTATAGAAATTACTGATGAATTTTACCTAAATTTCTTTTGTTTTTCAGGTTGACACGATTATGTTTTCATTCATAACTTTTGTTCTATGGAAGATATCAACATGATTTAAAGTTCAAAAACTTTCCCAAATTCTTAGCTTTCAAATGGTGGTAAAACTGTTGCTCTCTGGTATAACGTTTTTTAGTTTTGTTATGAAATTTATCTTTGTAATGCTTCTGAACAGAACATACTTTTGAAGACCAGCTTTTCCTCAAGAACTTCATTGTTTTATGCCCAACACAAAACATTGCCCAACATCATGGGTGGAAAACATGGATGGTGCAATCAGTGAGATTAGAGAATTGCTGGATTAAATGAAGCCATCAATTACCATAGCAAATGATGGATCAAGCAGGAACACCATCACAACTTCGTGTGGTGCTGTAGAGAGAAGTGCTTTCAATGGGCAAGAGTCAGACTAGGCAGCTATAGTCAGTAATTATATAAGAGGTTGCAATCATGGCAGACTCCCTCAGCCTAGTCAACCATTTGGGGAGTACGGCTATCATGGACCCTTCTTGGAAAAGGTTCAGTCTGAGGTCACGATTACCCACACACCTCGGAACAGTATGAAGAGATCACAGAACTATTAGCAGGGGAGGCAATTGACATAGGGAACTTCACATGTCCTTCAGTCATGAACTATGAGCAAAGTAAGGAATGAAACACCCAGGGTTCTGGTCAACAAGAATACTAATGCAGATAGGATAGAAGCAAGCAGATGGAAGGAAACTTATGAAAGTAATGACAAGAGTGTGACTGACAAGACAACACAGAAGGAGACGAGCATATGGACCAGTGTGCAGTGTGCCCCTAATGAGTATGCCTAAGCAAGGCAGCACCATTGCTCCCTTGTCGACTCTCTTGTGACTCCAGGACAAGACAAGACAAAACAATACTCTCAGGAAAGGCATTTGTCTGCAACAGTAGTAATATTTCTTAATTGAGAGAAAGGCATTGGGGTTATGAAATCTGTGCTCACTTCAAGCGGTAGTCATCATTGCTCTGCTGCAGTTTCATTGACCTTTCACTTCCACACCCCCTGACTCTGTGCATCAATTGGCCTGCTGGGTTGAGCACTGCCAAGAAGAGATGAGACAGCGACTTCCCGGTTGGAATTCCCTTAAGCTATATTACTGAAGGTAAAATTATTCTGTGTTACTGTATATGGACAGCTTAGACGTAATGGGTTGCATTCAGTACAAATTGGCTGTCAGTTCATTGCCGCAAGATGAGTGATCTGACAAAGTCCACAGGCTTCTCTTTTCTATACAGTGACATAGTTCAGCAGAAGCCTATGCTCTCAGCTTGGTAATTGCAGAGTCACCATAATCCTCCTCCTGAACTGTTTTTTATTGATATTTTAGCAGCAGAAATGCTATACAGCTGTATTACATTGTATATGGAACTTTGGTTGATCTGTAGCTCTTGTGCTGGTCCTTTGTCAGGTTAGCCAATGCCCAGACAGCAAGCCTGATCGAGTCAATATTACTTATTCTTCAAGGAGGTGGTGCTCATTTCGTTATGTTAGTATATAAATTGTTGCATCTATAATACCTAACCAGGATCTTTGGTTGGTTACACTTCATGTTTCCATGGCAACCAGATGTTGCTTTTTCAAAAGTCAGCCTACATTGTTCTGATGTTGTAAATGTGTATTTAATAGGGATTTTAATAGTTTCACAATACTAATTTCAGCTCATACATTGACTATTCCTCAATTTATTGGCCTTATTTGGCCATGAAATGCCTAGCTTATGTCAAATAAGGGTAACGATATATATATCATTACTATTTGTAAGAACTCATGGCTAACTACAATATTGGACATTTTTACCCCAATCATGACACCACTTTATCAGCTATAAAATGAAAAAAGATTTGCTTGTTCATTTTTTGGTACACACGTTATGAACTTTAATTGGTCACCCCACTTGATGTTTCCATAATTCCAAGATTAAATGAGGACTTACCTGGCCGAAATTTGATCGTATATATGATATCATAATTGAAGTTGACGAGCAGATATAAGTCCATAAAGGTAGGGATGGGAGGACACTTAACCCATTCATACTGAAAGTGAGCTCAGTAAAATCCTGATCAACTTTCGGCCAGGTAAGTCCTTGTTTAATCTTGGAATTTAATTAGTTATCATTTTTAGTACTTCGGTCTTCTGTGAGAAGTTCCGAGCCTGCAAGTCAAAGACTTCTCAAATCGAGCAAGAAGTGGGTTATTTCCGGCAAAGCCCCCAAATCTGGGCCAGTTAAGTACCAAAAAGTAGTAAAACAATAACATTATATCACTCTGGTACCATTGGAACCAAAAATAGGGCCATATTTGTGTGAGGTGGCCATCTTGATTTTCTCATAGGAGTGCTAGAAAAAAATGGCAACAACCATGTTTGGATTCAGCAGGTCCAAATTACCTTTTAAAAGGGAGAGTGTTTTGGCGGGAAAAACGCAATTTTATTGAGGGCGTCACACCAGGGGGCAGCACTTTGCACATGCTCAGTCAGTTTGTTTTGCTCCAGAGCCACGATTGATTGTCAAGAATATTTTCACCAAATAACCACAAATTTGACGTTTGTTTTCACATCCAGACCAGTTCAATTAACGATTGACTTGTTCTTCGGACTTCCTAGACCACGAGTAAGTGACTTTTGGTGTTTTAACAAATACTCAGGAACTTTTTTCAATCGTCTAAAGTTTAAGGGAAAAGTCGCCCTACTTAGGTTTCATGGCCACGCCGTTTGCAGTGGGTCTGTTTGGGGACTCATATATCATTCATCTGCAGTCCTATTGTGTGAACCAGGTCATCCAAAATATGAATTTAAAACAAGCACGAGTTACATGGCATGGCAGAGGAGGGAGCACTTGGTGTAGATTTGAACAACGTGGCTTAGATGAACTGTTGAACCACCAGCCATTGCCTGATATGGCCATTCTAAGCTTTGGGGGATACGACCTAGATTCGTTAGTCCCTGTTACTGACATTGACCGGCAAGGAATAAAAATATGTCATGCAATTGCTGACCAAGGGATCCGTGCCATAGTTTGTGAGGTGATAGCCCGGGAATCCCTAAGAACTGTGAGCCCAGAGATATATTTGGCACGTTGCCAGGAATACAACAGTGCATTGCGATCAACTTTGACAACATCTGCTTCCCGCTCATCACCTGCCAGATTTGTTTCCAACAAGATTTGGTTCTGGGATCATCTCCGGATGCACAAGTCCAAGTTACCCCTGTTAGCTGCAGATGGAGTACACCTGTCAAAACTGGGCAACCAGCGCCTCTTCAGGAGCCTTCGCCTGGCCATCATGCAGTCCTGTGACAAAACTTTAGGGAAGTATCCCAGTATTTTTCTGTTGTGATTGCAAAGGTCAGCTTTGCTGGCATATTTCTGCTTTGATTGCAGAGGTCTGCTTTGATTGCACATTTATGCTTTGATTGCACATTTCTGATTGCAAATGTCGGCTTTGATTGCACATTTCTGCTTTGATTGCAGAGGTCTGCTTTGATGGCAGAGGTCTACAGATCACATATTATTTCAAATTTTAAAATTTCCTAAGCTCATTGCAGGGGTTTTTCTACTGATAAATCACAGTTCCTCTAGCTTATAGCAGGGGTTTAGCTTTGTGCCTGCACTATTTATTATTCACGCAGTTGCATTTCATTTACATAACATATCTATTTATTCCTTTACACTTATATGTCCAACAACCATTCTCATTTGCTTAATTCATTAGATAATTACTAGAATTTAAAACTTTGCAGTTAATTATTACAATGCTTCAATTGCACTTTCTATGTCCCAGACTTTACAAGGCTTATGTTATCGTCTGCAAATTTATTGCTCATTTTCATTCATTAGTAAATTACTATTATTTAAACCTTGAATGTTTAATTCTTCAAATGCTTCAATTGCACTTTTCTGTGTTCCAAACTTTACAAAGCTTATATTATTTGTTGCAGAATGGGTAAGCGCAAGCAGGGCCCTGCACCGCAGCCTACGGCAGCCAAACGGGTTCCAGCCAGACGTATTTCTCTCAGGCCAGCAACCTCCCAATCTACCACATTGACGGACGCAGTCCAGAAAGCTGTCCAGGCAGCAATCCCACTGATAGTGCAGCAAGTGCAGCAAGCGACAAATGTGACTCAGTCGCCGGGGCCTTCGGTTGCCCCATCACCGCCAGCCTCCTCGTCTAATGCACAGATGGATCAGGGAAGCCAACTCGTTGCTCCTCCAACACAGACTCTCAGCTCAGCAGTCCTTGCTGATGTATGCCCAAAATCTAACAGGTGAGCATGAAACTGATATTGCCTCACTCGCTTATGATTATGATGAGCAACTCCCTATTGATCACTAGTTGACGGAAAAACAAAGACGAATCATAACCACACATGGTTTTCTCGAATTTAAAACAATAATTCGAAAGGAGGTCAAAGAACGCCGGGGTATGTCAATGAGTGTGCAAAATGACACGGTGGTAGTTCAAGAGGCACCGACCACATCAGTGCTCACCCTACCTCAGTGGCTCTCAGCGTTTACTGTTTATGCAACTGCGCTTTGCCGGGTACATCCACAGGAAACAGTGGGACTCTGGCACTACATGGACCGCGTTCGGCAACTGAAAGATCAAGGATATGACTGGCTGAGGTACGATGACTCATTCCGTCGATTACGAGCTACCAACCCAGGGAAGTATCCTTTCCACAGAGACCTGCTCCAACTCCAGCTTCAATGCTGGTTGAGACCATCTACCAAACAGACACCAAACACTCAAACTGCTTACCATCGTCAAAACCAGCGTCCCTCCTCCAAAGGGGACAAAAAGCCCGCCCTTTCCATTTGGCACCTGTTGGGCATTTCAAGGAGGTCAAAAGTGCACTGGCCAATGCCGATGGCCAGTCACCCACAGGTGCCATCTCTGTCAAGGCGACCATCCTGGATCTCAGTGCTCGTCAGGCCAAGCAACATCCCAGCTCCCTCCAGCAAGCCGCTCACCATCCGCCAACGGAGTTGCAGTGCACTCACGAAGACGGTCAACCACCCAGAAACTCCACCTTCCAGGTGTATATTTCTCCAGTTAAGATCCCTATACTTCAGGCCATTTGCTTGAGTGTTTTCGTCATGGGTTTCAGTTGGAGTGTTCATCCACAATTCCCAACTCATTTATGACCTTGCCTCCACCCCCTGAATTCAACCATGGCTCGGCCTTATGTCATCACATTATCGTCTCCACTAACATTATCGTCTCCACTAAGCTTCAGAAAGAAATTACAGCTGGTCGCATGCTGGGGCCATATCTGGAGCCACCTATTGCCTACTTTCAGGTGTCACCTTTGGCACTTGTTGAAAAAAAGACACCAGGGGAATTTCGAATTATTCATGATCTCAGCTATCCAGATGGTCTCTCAGTGAATGATGACATCGACAAGTCTAAAGGATATGTACACTATGACAGACTGGACGATGCCATTGAAACCATCCTTGAGCTTGGGCCAGGATGTTTCTTGGCAAAAACTGACATAGAACACGCCTACAAACTGCTTCCAGTTCATGTCAATGATCTCAACCGGTTAGGCATATTTTGGGACTCAAAGTATTATATCAATTTGACACTACCTATGGGTGCCCGCACTTCTCCTGCGATATTTTCTAGATTTTGACTTGGATAGCACAGCATTTGTTTGAGATAGCACACATCCATTTCAGTCTTGATGACTTTCTGATGATCTCCCCATCAAGAACCCAGTCTCAAGAAGACTTGTCAAGTTTCTCCAAGACGTGCCAGAGATTAGGAGTTCCTCTGTGCCAAGCCAAAACTGAACAAGGTCAGGTCATCACGTTTCTGGGTATCCAATTGGACACAGTGAACATGGAAGCACGCCTGCCCCTGGACAAAATTATTAAGTGCAGAAACCAAATAAACAGTGTACTCACGAGCACCAGTGTATCACAGAAGCAATTATCATCTCTATGTGGCTTGTTAAATTTGCATGTTGCAATGTTATTCGGGCTGGTCGGTCTTTCCTTCGACGCTTGTACACATGGGCAGCCCTGCTTCAAAAGCCATTCCATATGAAGGCAGATTTAAAGATGTGGCTAACTTTTCTAAACACTTACAACGGCCGTACAATATTTCCAGCAGTGTTGTGGCTTTCCCCGGCGACGTTACACAGTTTTACAGATGCTTCAAAGTTGGGCTATGGTTTGACATGTGGGACTCAATGGGCTTTTGGGGAGTGGCCGCCATCGTGGACACATCACATTTGCCTCCTAGAAGCGTTCCCAATTTTGCTTATGCTGCAGCTTTTTGCAGACAGACTGGCAAACAAACGCCTGATTCTCCACACAGACAACATGGCCCTGCGGGACATTCTCAACAAACAGTCCACTAAAGATCCCCTCATTCTTACAATCCTCAGGGACATAGTGCTCATTGCTTGTCGTATAATATTACTTTTTGTGCTGAACACATACCGGGGTGCGAAAATGTATTAGCAGATCATCTTTCTCGCTTACAGGTGCCCGACTTCAGATCAGCTGGCCCACACATGGACCAAGATCTAACACAAGTCCCACCTCAGCTATGGCCGAAGAATTACAGCTTAATTTGAATGCCCTGCTGCAGGACTCTGTGGCCGTGTCATCAGTGCCAACACATCGTAGGGCATGGGCCCATTTAGAGCAGTTTTGGGCAGCCACTTACTCAGAAGAACTCATGTTACCCCTGTATACAGACCATTTGTGCCTCTTCATTTCATATCTACATAGAGCTTCCTATGCATCAGCTACAGTTCGCACATACGTATCAACATTGGCCCATCTGCATAAGTTATTGAGCCTCCCAAATCCTACGGAACATTTCCTGGATGCAGTGGAGAAAGGACAGCCACCTCGGCCAAAGCGAAGACCAATCGGTCTAGCACTTCTCCAGCGTATGCTCCCACTCATCCCAACTGTCTTTACAGCCCAATACGATCAAGCCCTTCACACTGCAGTCTTATTAATGGCCTACCACCTTAGTGCCCGTATTGGTGAATTGACATTATCGAACGGCAACCGGGCCAACATCCTCCGGTTTCAGTCCACAATATGCAACATCACAAACTGGCCGTCAACATCACATTCCAAGTTTATAAGCACTCGAATAACCAGTCAGTGCATACTTTGCCACTGCAGGCCACAGGAGGCCCTTTCTGCCCAGTAGATAGATTGTTAGCAGTTTTAGCACTACGCGGCCCAGGATTGGGCCCATTATTTCTTCAAAGATCGGGGTCACCACTTCGTGCAGAGCAAGTGCTGAGACTGCTCAAACAGCTACTGGCATTGGTGGGAGAAAACCCTTCTGACTTCGGCTCGCACAGCGTTCGCATTGGCCGAACAACAGAGGCAGCAGCCAGTGGCGCAAGTGATGCTCAGCTGCGACTTATCGGTCACTGGCAGGTCCTACCTTCATCAATTACCTCCGGAGTCAAGAAATTTCAATACCTCCACCTCAACTTCCTCCACAGTAGTGGGGGGCCACCACTGCGTGGTCTGGTCGCCAGGTCGACCAGTGGCTGGTTTGGCCCCTCCACTTGACCATTCGGACTCTGGACTCTGTTTTATCAACACAGTTTGTTATATCTGATTATCATAGGCATATATATGTCGTGTCATGTTTAAGCACTCCTAGTCGTAGGTTTTTGTTTAGCAGTGCTAGTCAGAGGAGCTATGCTTGAGCTTGGGCCAGCATGCTACTTGGGAGTAACTGACGTAGCTGAGGTTCGAGCTTGGGCCAACCTCAGAAATTTCATTTAAGTTAACATTTATTATATTCATTTGTATGAGATTCATGTGAACATGTTATGTTTTGATCATTAAGTAATAAATGTTAACTGCCCAAATTGCTTTTATTTGTACCTGGGGTGATGCATGAGATAAAGGGGCTGTATCCTGAAATTTTGCTTATTTTGTGATATATACAGCAATAAAGAGTAGAAAGGGTAACTTATCCATTCATCAAACTAAGAATGCAAGAAAACCAACCTTTATAGAGTAATTTTAAGGTCCTCCCCCCCAGGGGGATAGGACCTATCTCTGTGAGCTTATAGCCCACAGACCTATTGTCACCCTTAATAGAGTGTGACAATGATTAGCAGTGCTATTCCTCTATTCCAATAGCTGTTACGGCTGAGTTTTAATGTATTAAAGAATTAAAAAAGGGTGTTCCCGCCCTTCTGACCACGTGACCGTGTTTACGGTCATGCGCGATAGCGCGCTGATTGTCATTCCTCTCTCAGACGTCCCATAAGTAAGGATCTGAGGGGAGGTGGGTGGGAAAATCTCGTAATAGGTCTGTGGGCTATAAGCTCACAGAGGTAGGTCCTATCCCCCTGGGGGGAGGACCTTAACTCTATGTCACTTAAGCCCACAGACCTATTGTCACGCTTAATAGAGCGTGACAATGATTAGCAGTGCAGATTCCCAAAGTGGAGGAGGGAGAGCCTGAGGCTGTATCCTTCCAGGATTAAAATTGTGGTCAAGGGTGAGATAAAACAGAGTGGCAGTGTATGACCTGTGGGACCTGGCATCAGGGTGAAGGGCGCGGCTACGCACTTCACTGAACTCTCTTCCCCCCCCCCCTTGTTGAGGATTCTCAGTTGGAGGGATGGAGAGACAGTATAATCTGACTGAAGGGAGAATGTATGTTTGAGCTCCCTCAGTGTAAAATTGTGGAACCTGTATGATTTATATATGATCATAAGCAGGTTGTAAAAACCAAAATAAACCCCAATGAGCATAATAATAAAAGCCAGAGGGTTGAATTAGGGGAAGAGTGGCCAAGTAGCCTCAGAAATTGGTGACCTGTTTCCTGGCCACTACAGGGTGCATGCGGTGTTGACCATGTGGTTGCAGCCTGACATCCGCTAGGTAAAAGGAGGTGAAGGTAGAATGGTTGGTCCAGGTGCCTGCCTGGATGATATCCTCTACCGAGTGTACACCTTCGTAAAAAGCCCATGAAGTGCTCATTCGCCTGACTTGATGGGCAGTAACGTGAAGTTCTGGCCTATGTTGATGCATGAAGCGGACACAGGCCTTGAACCAGGAGGCGATAGTCTGGGAGGATGGATGACCAGGAATAGTCTGGACTTGGGTGATGGGCCACCCGTGAAGACCAAGTACTTCCTGACCATTCGTACGGGACAGAGTAGTCTGTCCTCTGCATCTCGGCCTGAGAAGGGTTCCAGGGCCGGGATAAAAAATGGAGCTGGGTTCATTCCAGGGATATGAAGTCTTGGCTAGGAACCCTGGGACCATCCTTACGAACATGACGTCTTGGGAGAAGATCAGATCTCATGGGTCTCGTTGCGTCTGCTAGATGATGCTAGTGCGAGCAGAAAAATGGTTTTCCAGGTGCACCACATTCTGTTAGCCTGGGAGTCCCATTTAGGTGGTTCAAAGTCCTCTGATCGGAGGATTCGGAGGACTCTGGTTAGGTCCCACTCCGGTACCTGAGGTCGTTCTGGGGTGCACGAAGCAGAGAACGACTTGATGAGTTGCGAGAGGCATTGATGTAGGGAGACTGGTATCCCATCAATGGACCCTAAGGTGGAGGCGATCGATGACCTGTAATTGGCGATCGTCTTCGGGGCTAGTTTCTTCACCTCGAAGAGGTAGACTAAGAAGTCTGCTAGTTGATGAACAGAGGCTTCGGTTGGATCTAAATCTCTCTCTGTATACCATGAGTAAAAGGTATTCCAGTGAGATTGATACAGTCGGAGGGAAGATGCCCTTTGGGATGTTGCGGCGTAATGGGCAACAGTTCCCGAAAATCCAACCTGTCGGAATCTATCCCTCAGAGTGGCCACACGTGTAGGTTTAGCAGCCCTGGGTTTTGATGGTAAATGTATGATGTTGGCTGTTTGAGAAGATGGTGCCACTGTGGGATTTGCAGAGGGTAGTGGTAAAGCAGATTGCCGATTTCTGGGAACCATGTCTGGTTTGGCCAGAAAGGAGCTATCAGGAGCAACTTCATGGATGAATGGCGAAGTTTCCTCAGGACCTCTGGCAGCAGTTTGGTTGGGGGGAAGGGGTATGCTATCTCTTCCTCCCACTCCATTGACATAGCATCTATTTTCCAAGCCAAGGGATCTGGGCATGGGCTGACATACTTCGGTAACTGATTGTTGAAGCGTGTAGCAAATAGGTCTACTTCCAGATTCGGAAAAAACCGATGAATCCCGGTGAATACTGAGTGGTGTAGGGTCCACTCATCCCTAACACCTGTGAGGACCTGGATAGCAGGTCTGCAATTGAGTTGAGGTGACCTGGGAGGTAAAATGGCAGTAAGGTCACCCCGTTGTTCGAGCACCATAAGAGGATTCCCCTGGTCTCTGGTCTCTTTGTATAGTGTTACTGAATGCGTGCCCCCTTCGTTCCTGATGTACGCAACCGCTGCTGTGCAGGGATCAGGTTGGACCGCGCATTTGCGATATTTGCGCATTGTTTTCTCAATTATCCCACTAGATCATGTCATAATGGGCAAAAATTGCGCAAAGTTTGCCCAAAACATTGAAATATTGACAACTGTTTTCATGCTTGAATGCAGTGACCACATTCACAACAGTCAAGTAAGCTGCGTTCTGATTGGCTGGTTAATGAGAGCAGAGCCATTTCTGGCCAATCAGAGTCCTACTTTCATCCACCACTTGTTTAGTCTGACTTCGTTTGTAAGACTCAATCCACGTGGTGCTCTCATTTTTATTGCAATCATGTGGATCATAAATTATTAAGGACTCCATTAACGGTTGACCAGAAATCCCATCACAACTGGAAAAATCCCACTCTCATTCTTGGTAATGGGATATTTCTCCCACCTGAATTTGGTTCCAGCCTGATCCCTGGCTGTGTTGTCGCACAGGAGGTGGATGACTTTGTCCTGTATCAACGGCTGAAGAGATGCTAAAGCTCGGTGGACAGCTCGTAGCTCTAATACGGAGATGTGAAGTAATGACTCCGTGTGAGTCCACTTGGCGGACCTCTGGTGGCCTTCGAGGAACGCACTCCAACCTTGGAGGCTGTGTAGAGGGACTCCAGCTGCCAAACGTTGCCTGTCTTTCCACCATGTGAGTGCTTGATGAAACACTGGTTGTAGTGGGATCACCTGGTCTATTGATTCTCTTAAGTTGGGAACCCAGGCTTTCACATAGAGTTTTAGGGGTCTTATGTGCAGTCTGCCTAGTTTGACAAACTGGGAAGCATGATTCAGTAGGCCCAAGAGTAACAGTAAATGTCGGACTTTTGCTGACTGAGATTTCAGTAGCAATTGTGTAAAAGTCAGAATTTTGGAGATTTCCGCTTGTGTGGGCCGGATCCAAAATTCCGTCAGGTCTATGTCCATGCCAAGGAAGGTGAACTGTGTCCGAGGGGTTAGGTCAGATTTTTTCTGGTTTACAAGAAGTCCTAGGCGGCAGAACAGGTCTAGGACTTGTTGGGTGTGTGCTTCGACGATTCGGGGTGAAGTTCCTCGGATCAACCAATCGTCGAGATAGCGGTGGAGTTGGATACCTCTGGATCTTAGGTGAGCCAATACTGGATCTAGAAGCTTGGTGAATACCCTCGGGCCTATATTCAGGCCGAAGCACATGGCCCTGAATTGGTAAGATTTGCCCTGGATGTGAATCGGAGAAATTTCCGGTATTCTATGGCTACAGGAATGTGCAGGTATGCGTCTGAAAGGTCTATACTCGTTGTCCATTTCCCCGGTTGTAAATGGCTTCTGATGGAGCGGTCTGTCTCCATGTGGAAGTGTGGGCATCGAATGAACTTGTTTAGAGATTTTAGGTCTATGACCGGCAGAAACCTCCTGACTTCTTGGGAACTGTGAAGAGGTGAGAATAGAAGCCTGGAGATGGGTCTTCTACCACTTCTAGCGCCCGTTTCTGTAGGAGAGCTTCTACTTCGGCGAGTAGGATTGTTCTTCGATTTTCGTCTCTTGGTAGTTGTACTGGACGAGGTGATATGCTGAGGGGAGGTTGAGACCGTAAGTTGAGTGTAAGACCTGTTGTAAGTAACTTCCTGTGCCACTTGGAGGGGGCCAGAGTATCCCATTCGTGACAATAATAAAGTAGTCGTCCTCCCACTGGAGTGGAAGTGGAAGGGACGACTAAATCCTAGCGTCTGTGTGAAGCCTGTTGAGCAGGCGCAGACTTGCAGGCGGGCTTGGCAGATTTGCCGCCGCTGTTGTTGCTGTTGCGGGCCCGAAAAGTGGGCTGCCTAGCCGGCTGTTGCCTGAAGTTAGACTGGCGAGCTGTTGAGGTGTGTGGTCCGGCTGCAGTCTGGGTGCTGGGTCGCGATCTGGAGAAGGTCAGCGACCTAGATCTGTCCGTTAGGGAGGACATCATGAGGTGTTCCCTTTCCTCTCTTGCCACTCGTCTGACGTCAGATATGTCGCCGAGAAGAGAAGGTCTGCCATGACACAGTGGGGATCTCATCGCGGCCCAGGTTTGGGCTCGACGAGGGATCTTCATGACGTCTGCCCCTTTCACGAAACTTTCCCTCCTGAGCATCAGGGTAGACATGAAGGCTCCAGTAGTGAAGTCTGTGGTGAATGACAGAGCTTTCTGTGCTTCAACTACATCGGAGTCTTGGGCCGGTAGCTTGGACACTTCCTTGATGGTATTCAGGAGCCAATACAAGGTAGACAGTGTCCTCACTGCTCTTCTGAGGACTACCTCTGTGTCCGCCAGTTTGGATACAGGAACCGAGGGCTCACTACCAGGGCGTAGGTAGGAAGCCTCCTCTGCAGAAGACTTGGCAGACTGAGCTGACAGGGGAAGTCGTTTCCTCCATGGAACTTCAGGTTGAAGCCCTTCACGAACTGTGAGATGGGGTGGCTGGTGGAGGCTTCCCCTGGAAGATTTTCTGGAGTGCAGACTTGCACATCCAGAACGGCAGAGAAGTGCTGGAAGGCTCTGTCCAGCGAATCCGTCACTCCTCTGGATGGTGGGAAGGACACCAGTGGCTTGTCTGGTGCCTGCGATGCAGCGAGTAATCCCTGGGAAGGACCACTAGGCTGATGTTGGGGTGGTGGTTCCACGCCTGCCAGGATCATGCCCAGGTTGACGAGGGTAGTCCACCTGGTGACCTCGTTGGGGTTACTGTCCTGCTCCATATCCATGGATCTGGTTGGAGAGAGAGCGGAAGTCACAGACATTGGGCCCAACCGTTCAAAAACAGATGACCGTTGACTGGCCGGGGAGGCTGGCCTGTGGAAAGGAGAACGTGGGAGACGGTAACGTGTGGGTTCATCCACCAGAACCCTCCTCCCTGCACAACCATGTCGGCGTCGAGGCGATGGAGTCCTACGACGCGAGGACATGACGGGTCTCAACGGAGATCTAGATTTAGATCTCATGTGGTTTTCCAGCTGTTTGATAATTGTTAAATCCCTCAATCTAGGCCTTGAGCTCTTGGGTGATTCCAGTAGTTCCAGATCACTCCCTGATTGAGGAACTGCATGGAGTTTTAGTGCCTTCTCTAGTTGGCTGCAGTTGAGAAGCAGAAGTGCAAGTGCAAGTGGCCGGTGTAACCGATGACACAGGCAACTTCAATGGCGACGCAGAACGTCGGCGAGCTGGCATCGGGCATTGGCGAAGCGTTTTTCCTGCCGTCAACGTTGCAGCAACCTTAGTTTGCTTATCTGACATGATAAGAAGCAAGCTAATATTGAAGTGGAGTGTAGAAAAGTAGCTAATCTGTCACTGATGCAACTAAATGAGCGAGTGACAGTGCTAGTAGCGATCGTCGTATATGTACAAGATCGCTCCCAAATCTCCAGAAATCCAGGCTTAAACAAGTGTTACTTACCTGTCTAGTGTGCCTGACATAAACAAACTATCCGTATTGTAGAAATAAGCCTGTGGAAATCCAGAGATTGCTTGAGAATAATCCCAAACTCGTGTCAACTCAACCATAACAAACCGAGCCGTCCAAACGCGTGCGTCCGCTTGGACAGCTGATAGAGGAATGACAATCAGCGCGCTATCGCGCATGACCATAGACGCGGTCACGTGGTCAGAAGGGCGGAAACACCCTTTTTTTAATTCTTTAATAAATTAAAACTCAGACGTAACAGCTATTGGAATAGAGGAATAGCACTGCTAATTAGGTCTGTGAGTTTTTTAGTGCAGCTGAGTTTTGGACCCATGGGTCCAAAATTCTGCTGGATTCAAATTTTCTGTTGTTGCTGAGTGAGCTGCTATCTGGGTCATGCTGGACAGGTTGTTTTCTACTAGGAATTTGTTATAAACACGTGTTTGTGAGCTTTTGAGGATGTCTCATAAACATAGAGAAGCCAAAGAAAGTGTTTACAGACACATAAAGAAAAGAATAAAGGTTGACAGATATTAAAACACCAAGGAAAACTTTGCTACTGGAATTTGAGGTCAGTGCTATAAATAGCTTGGGGTGAAATAGCAGCATAGCAGAATAACTGTCATGGCCAGTCACCATGTGGTCTGGTCAAAAGGATTGTCAACTTATGTGGATACCATTGGGTTTATTCATCTTATTGAGGCAGAATGATATGTTGTAGGTAATCTAGCTATAGAAGACAAAATATGAGAATGGCCAGCCAGCTCATTTCAAGGTATACCCTTTATAAAAAGCCATGTTGCCACAAATACACAGCCGGTTCCCAGGAATGACAACCCCGCCTATAATGTCAGTCATTGAAGCTTATCGAACTTCATTTAGGTCTAGCATAATAATTTTATGTAAATCATAACAGTAGATCTGTTTAAGATAAAGAAATATATGAAGTGGGATGTAACAGTTGAATTATGACGTCATTATTTGCATAATCAGAGGGCCCTTCGAAGGCGACCTTTTTTGAAACACAACAGATTATTTGTCAGCATAGCTATGACATAATAATGCTGATCAGTGATGATGTTAAAAGTGATGACGAGTGATATCATAATAGGCAACAGTGATGCCAGATAAATTATCGGTGATTGTTTTCGGTTCATGTGATGTCATTAACTTACAATCTTGCAAAGCAAAGAAATGGATTGTGTTACCATAGAAACATGAAACCAGCACTAGTAATCACCTTGCGCAACACCAATGACCAAATAAAGCGGTGGCATATATTCTAACTACACCTGACACTGCCAATACTTTCGGCATTTGACATCTCACCTTGGAACTGAGTTGGATGCTGAGAAAATGATGCCTCTCCCCTTCATCCATTGCCACTAGCTTCAAGTCTTGGAATGTCTCATCAATGCAAACCAATCTGCAGCAAATAAGAGGTCATCGTCAGCATCCATGCAATCAAGAGAAGTGTCCATCAACAACATTACTATCCAGACAGGGTCTCAGCAACAAGCGGAGTCAGTGAAACTGACTCTCTGACTAATATGGATACTTCAAAGTTCCTATTGCCCATTTCTGCCTGACTGAGATATCAGGGAACAAAACGTTTTATTAATTTAACTAAATTTAAGATAATTAAATATAGACATTAAACATTAAATTTCAAATATATCAAGGTTGATATAGACATATTATACAACAGTACACGCATTAATGATTCTCTACATAACCAGGACACTGGCATAACCTTGAACTGTGTTAAGCACCCCCTAAAGTATGTAGTCCATTAATACAGAAACTGAGTCAATGGGGACCTTTATGAAGGCTTTCTGATGGTGCATATGATCTATATTTAGTATATTGCATAACATGAAGCAGTAGTCTGGGTGCCCTTCGGCAAAAGCAACAAGGTGGAAAAAGGCCGGCCTGCCAGGCAGCCATATTGGTGAGTGGCGGGAGGACAAATGCAGTGGGTAATGTGCTTTCCAATGCTCCCCATCCTGCAAGTAGCTACTGAGGCTTGGAGGCAAGCAGGCTGCTGGATCAATGGAGCACATCAATAGCCAAACAGCCTCCCTCAGTGCTTGCCTAACTGCTACAGCTTCCTGTCAACCGCTGGACAGCAAAGCCCCGAGCAAGCCCAGCATGTGGGCGGAGGGGAACCCACAAGATCAATATGCTATGTGAGCATTCTAAAAGCACTGGCATAATTCCACCCCCTTGCATAAGTCCACCACCCATGGCATTCATAGATTCATCGAACTGTTTAAGTGACCCACTGCAAATGATACCCAGTCAACATTACCTGCTTTAACAAACAGGGATACTGGACAATATGGTCCCATTTCACCAATGTTGTAAGAATTAATATAGTAGGATTAGATTTTTTTCATACAAAGAATGAAGCAATACAAAATGGCCAGAAATGCCAGCAAATAAGTCTACCAAATTCTTTACCTTATCATGATACCCAGGGTTTTTATAAATTTGATTTAGCGGATGCTATGTATATTTCTATTGGAATTTGTTGTTTCTCTATGACCAATGATCATAATGATTACTATGAATAAGAGAACAAACAATAAAGTATAGTGAAGTGCTTTTATTGGAAAGATGTTTGGGGTTTAACTTGTTGCTACCATTGGTGTCCATTTTGTGCTGATCCATGCTTGGTACAAAACAAATATGACCAAACAATATGTGTGGTCATTCATTTTTAACTCAGCTATTTATTTATAAGTATATTCTCATTATAACACCGGTAAAATGGGACCTCATATTATTCTTCATGTGCACATTAATTTTTTATTCAGGTCGGACTAAAATACAAAAACAAGTCATTTAGGCCTTAGCCTAATAAGTTTTATTGGGCTATCATGTCATTTAAGACAGCGAAATTATAAATAAATTACTGGAGGTTTTTTAACTTACAGCAACGTTTCATCCATAACCTATGGTCTTCTTCAGGTAAATGGTGGCAATCAATAAGGTGTCAAGATGTTGTAAGTTAAAAAGATCCAGTAACTTATTTATAATTTCACTATTGGATTACCAACTAAATATTCAAAATCTTTATAATTTTATGTCATTTAATAGTTCTGGAGAAGTGACATGAACTTAGTAGTAAATCCAACATAATCTTGTCTAAAACTGAGATTGTTAAACCACATTGGTGGAACAGGATACAAAGTTCTTCCTGATCAACCCAGATACTCAATGATACCAGCACGTGGAATCAAACAATATTAATAAATCGAAACTAGCACACCTCTGATTTTGAAGAGCCTTTCATAATTTTGAGCGTTAACTTAGTCATTAGACACTTTTTATTTCAGCAAAGCAAGCCAATTTTTACTTTAAAAAAAAATAATAAAAAACTGCTCAAAATACTTCACTTAAAATTAAATATAGTAAGCCCTTGTTCTAATATGACATGTATAAAACCAATGCACCTCAATTCAGTTGCTTTAAAAGCCGACATTAACAATAGAAACAAGCTTAAAACATCATAATACTAAATAACTTAAAAGAGTGCATGATGGATATGATCAATATTGATCAACTTCATTAGCATTTTGATGAAAATGTCAGCAATAATCAATTGACTCACCTATGCCAGCCTATGTCTTCAATATCTTTTATAACACTTTGGTAATATGAGGCTGGAGGAGGTAATGTAGGTTGTAGACTGTTTTCCATTTGGTTTTCCTTTCACATAAAATAATCACGTTTACAAGCAAAAATTAATCTTGCATAAATGTGCCTGACTTTGAATCAAGAACTTTAGAAACGGAGAAAATCATTTAAAAAAAAAGGAAGAAACTTAGTTGGTTATATCATTTCATTTATATTATCTAATGAAACTTACCAACAGATTCTTTAGTTCTGCTATGAAATTTTCAATTGATTTACTCTGGCTCAGAAGCTGCAAAGATAAAAGGAGAAAATAATAATATTAACACAGCAGAGTCAATACCCACCTCTATCATTATTAAATACTAGCGTACCACACCCATGACGAATATTCTTAATTTTTCAAGACCATTGACATTTGGTGGAACCAAAAGTGCTTGAAAACAACAGATCTGGCATAGATCTGAGTGCATTATTCTAGTATAATTCGAATCATTGGGAAATAGTGTTTTGAATTCTTGTAATCCGCTTGTGTCAGCCATTTTCTGTCTCATAGGGAGCTATTATGCCAACAGAAAGCACTGCCCGTGGTAACAATGGTAACTGTCCAATGCCAGGACTCCAACCATTGTTTGATGATATCATTTAATGTGTGACATTATCAGGGGAAACAATTGCTGGCAGTCTCTTCGCTTGTAAACTTTGCATACCATTCAATATTATATCAACAAGCAAGTTTACACCAAGTACCTGTTGCAAAACTCCGAGATGATTTCTAAGTAATTGTTTCATCTTCCAATCACATCTGAACTTTGCACCTCTAAGGAACTCTTGGTCAGGTTTTGCTTCAATTGAAATTCTGAACATCTCACCCTGCAAAGAAAATCTTTATCACCAAATACTCCACGTGAGTGATTACTCAATGACACATGGGAATCTTAGGCCTTTCATTCATGATAACCATATGATAAACCTACTGAATATGAATTGACAACAGCAATTTCGGCACTGTCTCTCTTGCCATTTTGAAAAATAGTTTTGGAATATAAAGGATTTTCTCAAATTTCCAAGGATCATTTAAAACTCTGTGCTCAATAATGATCGACTTTTATAACTTCAAAATCAATGAAGAATTTATATTTCAATTTTTTAAGCCATATCATATCATTTCATATGATATCACATTATATCACATCAATGTCAGTAAATATATACAGACCTTAACTGTTAAGTATCCTGTGTAATGCACATAATTATCTCGCACAATGGGAACCAGAGTTGGACAAATAGTCAACAATGACATCATTACTGAAATAAAAAAATAAAAAACAGTTCTGTACCTGTAGTTTCATTGAGTAAGAAGTTACAGCTATACCTAACAATATATATTAGCTATTAGAGGTCACCCAAGGAATTGATCAATTTGGTCATTAAAGACAGCCCAGGAGGCAAGTTTTTAGGTGGTGTGTTATAAATAAACAATGTAAAAAATAAATAAAATCACGCGTGAAAACATGTCTGAAGAATCATTCTCTAATGTCAAAGATATTTTATTACTTATCCTTACCATATTGCTTATTAATTCTTTGGCTTGGTGTTGCATGACATTAATTTTCAATTTAGTCACTGTTTATAATATTATATACAAATATCTTCTCTCAACAGATACACAATATATAACTGATTTAATAACATGACATGAGGAATTGAGGATATTATATATTATCAGTACATGTTTCCACTGGGAAGAAACAAGTTTCCAAAGCCATGTATCTTTTTAATCTTCAGTGAAGCTGAACAAAGAGGGTTATTATCACTAGTGTGACTGTGTCCCTTTGATGGACGGGCGTTATGAATAGTTTACCTGAAATTTAGGTTGCGATGGGTCACAGTTTACACCGTTTCCAAATATTATCTTTTTTTATTTGACCTCACTTCACAAAAGCAACGCCCTCTCAGCCGAGTGGAAGCCTATAGCTCAGTGGGCTTCCAACCACTGGTTCTCAGGTTCAACTCCTGGTTGAGCCCAAGTTGAATGGCTGTTTCATCCATTGTCACATTGCCTGTCTTAATTAGCCTATCAGGTGCAGAAATACAGGACATAAAGCCCTAATTAATTCACCCACCACCCACGGCCTCTCACTGTCTCAGTCAATCAGACATCTTCAATTTGTAAACATGGACATGAAAAAGGTTGGAGAAGAGTTGCAACGCATCAAATAGAACCGACAACTATTTATAGTGGTGGGTGAGCAGTAACACTTTAATATATCGGATCCTAAAGAAAATTCATACAGTATTACTCTATATGGGCTGGTGGTGCCTTTTGATCGATACACTAAATGAATAGTTTACCAAAAATTTAGGTTGCGATGGGTCACAGGTTACACTATTTTTTTTTTTATGATCTTAATTTACAAATTTTACACTAGTTCATTGTTGTTAGCCCTCATCTTTCTCAAAAGCCAGTAGCATATCTCTTCCTTTGTGATGAATTGCCAGCTGGGGGATGTGCAAAATACAATTTCTAGCTGGTCCTATTGAGTAGCATATCAGATGTGTAAGCATGTCAATATCGAGCTGCTCAGCCTCTGCTGGTAGGGCTGTTTATCGAGGGTTATGCCTAAAATCGATACTCAAGGCCTCCAAATCGATCAATACTCTCAAGTATTTTCGAGTTTTCTGTACAGCCGTCAATTCCGTGAAACAAGTCAACATGTCATGAACGTCGTCATACTATACACAGAGCGTTGGCATTATAATCAAAAAAGAGTTCACAACATGTTTACAACAGTGGCTGGTCGATAATTTTCGAGCAGCAGTGCTGCCAAGCGATAATCGATAATAAGAGTATTTACTCCCTCGACACAGGCCTATCTGCTAGTACAGCTTGGTCAGATCAGCAATCCTGAAAATAGGTGGATCTGAACCATCACTGGCAGCTTTTACCACTCTAGGGACCATGGCAATGAGACGAAGGATGAAACAGCCATCCAACATAGGCTCGACCGGGAATTGAACCCGGGACCCAGTGGTTGGAAGCCCAGCGCGCTACCACTGAGCTAGACCCCCACCACGCTATGGTGCCATTCAGCCTCTTTCGGAACGTGATGGCGGCCATATTGGTAGCAAGCATGAGCTCACTTAAAAAAAAAAGGAGGATAAGAATACGTTGTGAATAGAAAGTTGTAATGGAGTTAGAGCCGAAGAAGATAGAAAGAATGAGGTAGCTAGGCCACGGTACGATCGAGGCCAAACAGCCGCATGTCTTGACGTACAAATTCGTGGTTACTCACTTATATACTAGGGTACAAAAATATTAAGTGTGGGACACGTCATTTTTGCTACCTTTTACAGAAAAAAATAAAACAGGTTATGACAGACTCCCTCGTAGCTTAGCTGAGTTTGGGCCGAAGCCTTTACGGTTGTTGGCCAACCAAATTTGTTTTAATTTGGTAGTAGCATTTAAAATTTTCACATATGCTGTACATATTAGCTGATGGTTAAGTTGGATGCGCTTGCGTCTCTAATTAGGTACCTGAACTAATGAATGTAAAATAGCTACAGATGTAGTTCATACCAAGACTTTAGGGGTGGCGGACGAAACGGCTACAGGCAAAACGTCTACAACCATAACGTCGACAGCGAAAACGGCTACACGACGATAACCAAAACGTCTAAACAAATTTTCGGGACATAACCAAAACGTCCGCACGGTTTATAAAGCCTTAGCCAAAACGCCTACACCAATTTTCGGGACATAACCAAAACGTCCACACGGTTTATAAATAAAGCCTTAGCCAAAACGTCCACATGCTTTTTCACTACTTAACCATAACGTCTGCAGTGCCTTTTCCCGCTGACCAAAACGGCTACACTTACAGACCAAAACGTCCACAGACCAGCACAACTTTAATTAGACAGGTGTCAGCATTAATTGCCGCCGGTCGTACCATCAATGACGCACGTGCGATCGTGGCTTCGCCTTGTGATCGTAGCTACACTTCGTTTTAAATGAAAGTTTAGCCGTTTTGGTATTTATGGCTGTAGCCGTTTTGACATCGCTTGTAGCTGTTATGGACATCGCCTGTAGCCGTTTTGGACATCGCCTGTAGCCGTTTTGGACATCGCTTGTAGCCGTTTTGGACATCGCCTGTATACCGTTTTGGTCATCTGTACATTTGGGATTTTTGGGTGTAGCCGTTTTGGGGATGCCATTAAATTTTTTTGCCGTTTTGGGCTGTAGCCGTTTTCGGGGGTAGCTGTTTTGACTGGCATTCTGACTTTAGCAGTGTTTAGTCCTTGGTTCAGACCAATGTTAATATATACAATACTTTATTGTTTGGCCTTATAGCCTAGGCCTAGCACTGGGTGTTGTTTCTTTTTTAAATTGACACTCCAGCACAGTACCTTGAAACTGAGGACGTGAGGTTGGATACTCCCAACAAGGACAAGGTGCACCGTTCCTGTGGATTGTGCGGAATGACCCTTACTGCCCATATGGCATATCAATAACTCACCATTGTTGGCTGGGTATTTACACGTATCATATACTGGTTAACGCTGACGTAATTGCTGTGTGATCCTGCAACTCGCTTTCTAGTTTTCGGGAGTGTCAGATCCTTCTTCTCTTGTCCCATGAGGTGATTTCCGCTCGTTTGTTTATGGGGGGTTTCCTCAGTCGTGACGTCACATGCGCGCCAGCCCAGGATTCTCCCTCTGGTATAAATAATGAGGTGCAGATCTTGCAGGGAGCACTTGACAGTAGCTGCAGATGCAGAAGTGGGAGTGTGCTGACATCATTTATTGTTTTCCCTTTGTTGAAATGAATTCGGTATCTTCAGGAGACTCCAGCGACGTCAGTCCAATTCACGTCACCAATGGAGTAGGATCTTTAAAAGCCACAACAACGAAACCCCAAGCAAAGGAATCCATCAAAAATTTGGGACTGGAATTGAGCTCGAAATTGCAAGAATTAACACTACCGACACACATACCTAGATATATTGGGGACGATGAGGACCATTCGCACAGGGCTCACAGATCTTTGTACAGCCCAAGTCCACGTATGGATGAAAGACACAGGGCAGAAAACAAGGAACAGGCCCTGGCAGAAATGAGGCAATCCTACAGGTCTCTCCTAATGTCAGTTGGGGAGGATCCCTCCAGGCAGGGCCTTCTGAAAACCCCGGAGAGAGCTGCAAAGGCCCTGCTCTACTTCACCAAGGGCTACGATGAGAAGATATCAGGTAGACGTTTTATGAAATTTATGTATTGGCAGAATTGAGATATAAAAAAAATTATAATTATATAATTATCTGAATTTCATTCAAGCAACAATGAAATATTATAGGCCTGACATTAGTGACAAGAAATGGAATGAATTAATTGACTGTTAGCATTGAGCAAAGAACATGTCTATATTAAATTAACTGATAGTGTAAAAATAGGGTGAATTCAGGTAAAGTGGGATATCGGGTGAAGTGGGACAGTTTCTAATTTTCAGCTAAGAATCTTCTCTAGTTACTCTTTCTATATGACAGGTAGTGCTAATGTACATATTAAAATATTTAAGTGGTGAATATTTTTGAGACACCAATGACCTTTGGTGTTCGTCTGCAGAACGTCCCAAGTTTGCTGTTTGTGGTCAAAACCAACCAATCTCATTATCTGAAAAGTTATTAGGTTTTCCACACATATTTTGTGAGCAAATTTTGTTAGATAATATCATATAATAATAAAGCTCTGTGCTAGAATTTCCTAGTCTCTGATAAAAATGTATTACACTATTTAGATTTATATTACATATTCACTGACATAAAATTTAGATTTGAAACAAATTATGTAGACCTGTCATATGAATGATAAAAACTGTTATACATACCTACCAGGGTACATGATGACATGAATATTCTTAATAGGTATTAATTGTTAATTATTTGTATGTATTAGCTGTCTCACTTTACTTGAAGGGTTTGTCCCACTTTTGTTTAAATTGTAAAGATAAAAAAATATTCTCTGCCGTTCGGTTAGTATTAGAAAGTATACTAGTGTTTTCAGTCAGATTTTATAATTATCAAACAAGTTTAACACATGCACTGAAGTTAACCTTCCTTTGACATATTATCTTGCGAAGAATAGAGAAAACAATTGCGTGTCCCATTTTACCTGAATTCACCCTTTTAGCTCCTATTACTCAGGGTCTAGGAGCATATATATTTATATAGATGTTTGCTATAATTGGAAAGAGAATTCGAACAGGATCTAATGTTACTTATAAATTTAACCTCGTAGCAGAAACAACAAAGTCATGCCATGTTGTTGTTATTACACATAATTATGAGCTACTGTGGCAGGGCTCTAATGAGCAAGTAATTATGTTATGTGAGCTAATTAATGTGCGTCTAACGCCATCTGTCGTACAAGTGCTCGCATTATCTACTCAGGGGCGGATTAATGGAGTAGGGGCATGCGCCCATTTTTTTCAGAGAAAAATCCCATTAGGTTCTAACCCCCCCCCCCTCCCGGGGGACCCTCCCATGAAAGTAGTCTACTAATGTTGGCTGCGCCCCCCTATCACAAATTCCCGAATCTGCCCCTGCACAATTAGGCGTTTTCTCGATCAGTGTGAGTGACCAGGACTGAAGTAACATTATTGATGTAATTATCTAAGATATAGACCTATACAGCTGCACTAGGTATACATGGCCTTTTAACATGGGTTGCATGAGGCATGTCATCATCAGTTTACGTATCATTAGTATTAATTGGAGTTAGGAGGCCTGTCAGCTACAGATAGGCCTGTTAAATGACCTTGCTGTTTTATATAATTTCGAATCTTGACATAGGACCTATGCCTATATTATTTAAACATTCTATGGCTTAGAACTATTCAAACTTAGGCCAGACAGTCCCCATATATAGTTTATACCTATAAGCATATGATAAGACTGAATTAAGCGTTCTAGTCTAGGGCCTATCAGAGAGAGTTTCTGTTGTAAAGACCCAACATGGTCATGGGGTTAATTTCTACATAATATTTTGTACACATGGGCCTACATTTATTAAATGTATGAATACCATTAAGTCTTTTATGAGGAATAATATATAAATGACAGCATGGTCAGGCCTATTCATAAGGTTTATATGACAGAACTCGGAACAATTATTTTGAACAGTGTATAAGTGTATAAAAATAACAAAATCAGGAGTCCCCTTCTAAGACAGCTAGCCCCCCCCCCCTCACAAAAGTTTGCAATAAATCAAGATCATAAATCAATATCACCAGGTACATGGAAAAAAAAAGGGATAGAGTTTGTCTGTCTAAAAACAAATATTTAATAATAAAAAATATGAGTTTTTAAAAATTTAACAATAGACCTATATTATTATATAGGCCTAGTAGGCTATCCTTTTGTCCCGGCCTTTGAGCCGTCTTTCCCTGATTTCTTGAAGCCACTCCTAAATTTGTAATATTATTTCAATATTTGATTCAGTTAATTCAGATTATGGTATGATCATTTTTGGGGGAATGTATATATTTATTCGGTAAAATTTTGAACATACATGTTCTCAGAGGTTAATGTATAAAGTGCACACACTAGAACTAATTTCTGTGTGGTATAATTAGCCGAAGGCCCACAGGCCGTAGACGGCATGATCAAACTGGGAAGTCATGTGACCCACTAGAAGAAATCAGAAAAATGTCAATCTCGCTCATGTTCAATGGTACCCTAGGTGTTTTTCTTCACGCGAGATTGTCGAACGGCGAGGCAAACGTGAATAGTTTAAGTGAATTTATGTGAAAGATAGGCAGCATCAATTAAAATTGAATTCCATCGTGTTGCACAGACCAAATATTGACCAAGATACAAGTAGGCCTACGAGAAAGTAGAGAAGCAAGTTCGCTGGCGTCATGGCGAACGTCATGAAGGGCGTCGTTCAATTCAAAACTTTTGAATGCGATCTTCTGTAACAGAATGATAGTTTATCGTTAAGTATAGCTCATGAATGCTTATTCTGTACATGTTTTCGGATCGAAAATAGACCAAATATTGAGCGAGATATCCGTCTGAGAAGGCAGGTAGTTGGCAGCGGCAAAAATGATTGCTCCCACAAACACTTCAGCCTGTGACGAAAACCCCGCGGCCTGTATTATATATATATCGACCATGCAGCACCCCAAATTATGCACAGAGTTGTCCCAAATATGGTTTACAACTTTTCCTCACATGCCAAAAGTTGTTTTAGGCCTTCCTGTGCTGCTACGAGAGGGAATTCCTGACTGAATTGCACATTTTGTCAGTAAGGGCTGAAGAAAATACTGCTCTCTGATTGACCGAAATATGCGAAATTTGTGATGTCAGTGCCGGTATGGGCCGTAGACGTCGCTTTGGGCCATGAACAATGTTTACCTTGAGGTTATTATAATAGATCGAGTGCCGTTCGAAGTCGGCAAACGGTAATTTGGTCCGGTGCACAAACGTCCGCACCCGCGCTATATGTCAATAAAAGCATATTTATATATAATATAATAATTATTATATAAACACGCCGCGCACAGGGCAAACTCAGATGGTTCTTTACTGTCATACTATTTGTATGTAAGAATCATATTTATGAAAAAAAATACCTAAATAATTGGCAAGAATTATGATAATTTGCCCTTCTGTCATTTTTCTATAGGCACACTAATTACAACTATCTAAGCAATGCTGTACTGCAACATTAGGCCTATATTGCAATATGTTTCTCATTTTGGCCCCATAAATCAGTTAAGTCAAAATTTTACAGTTAAACCAATATTCATTGTTTAATTTTCTCAAATTTTCCTAGGGTATGCTGCTGCAGCAGCCTATGTTTTGGTTTTCAATCTTGACAAAAATTCTAAAAGTAGGGAAAAATTGGCTTCCTACCTCAGGTTTCTACCTCAAATGTGTAAGATAAGATGTCGCATTGTTCTCTGCCGATACTGTGAGACAAGCTAAGCAGCTGCTATGGGACAGAGTGAGACATGGCTTGATACAAGTTGATAGTATGTCTCCGAATATTATAGGCCTAACCCATATTTTAGGTAGCAAGTTCCTGTTATTGTCCATCGCTACTAGTCTGAAGCTTAGGTTATTTTACCAGCAGTCAGAGGAAGATGTAATGATGAGATAATAAACTTAAAGTGCACACGATGATGTTACGCAGATTCACGTCAGATTCAGATCACATTTATTTGCTCTATTTTTCTTTATAGGCCTACATATTACACTGTTAACATTAAATCGTGTAGAGCTGGGGGACTCCTCTAAGATGATCTCGTCATTGCTGCTTTACATTATAATTATGTCTACTGTATATCAACCGATTAGGGTGCCCCGTAAATCCATGCAGATATGGCCTACCTCTGTATAGCCAGCTGAACTATGGCTACAGCACTTTTTATTAATAACTGGAATTAAAAACCAATATCCAAGGTTTTGAATACTATTAGATGATCTCCATTATCTCCAAATTTTGGAAAATGGGATTAAAAACTCGTGTGCGTACAAATTACTTTACCTGATGTAAAACCCAAAAAGTGAAATTTAGAACACCTCATGCTTTTAATTCTTGCAGGCGTGTCTCACGGTTTCCCACTCTCCCCTAAAACCATCACAGTTAAAAAATACAAACCGATAAAATAAATATGAATATACACTGTAAAAAGGTCATCGAGATAAATTATTTGGTGATTTCGAACATGGTGACCTATTTTTTATTCATCTCCAACCTTTGTAGACATAGCTTTGGATTTACTTTAAAGCTGATCTATTTTCATATGAAGCTATGTGGTTCTATGTTTTAAGCAGATCAGAGGGTACGGGCCAGGCCAAGGACGAACTTAGTATACAATATAAGCATGATAAGGAAGCACTGGGAGGGTCAAGTATGTTTCTGACCATATAACCTTTTAAGGTGAGGGTCTCTACTTGTAGAGCGCGCTTCATGCATTCCCTTTCGTTCTTCGATTATTTTCCGCCGTTTCCGATCTTTAGTGAAGTTATCTTCGTCGTTTATTGATCTGCTTTCTGTCAGGGCTCAGACTCAGCCATCACAAATGGAAAACTAATGTCTGTTGGAGTTCAAACGCTTTCCTAGTGCACCTGCCCTCTATTTATTGCACTTTGACTTTCTAAAACTTGGTATAATGCGTAAGTTCAGAACTCTTGCCTCAATTGTATTCTTTGCAGAATTTTTTGAGATGGTGACCTGGGAAGTTTATCTGAATTTCGGTGAATTCATATGGATTGACCCCATAGTGATTGATGAACCTGTCCGTGAGTACTCTTGCGGTGATCTTTGCTGTCTGGTCTTTCGTGGGTACTGCCTGAGCATACTGCGTAAAATGGTCTGTCATGACCAAGATGTTTGAAAATCCACCCGTGGATGTCTCAATAGACAAGAAGTCCATACACAACAGATCCATTTGACCAACAGACTCCAATTTTCCCATAGGCGCAACCTGGCCTTTTGACTTTCGCCGGAGACAAGCACCACACTTCCTGATGTACTCTGTTGTGAAGTTTTCCATCCTGGGGAAGTAGAACCGATCTCTCAAAAGTTCAAGAGTCCTGTCAATCCCGAGGTGGCCCATCTTGTCATGCAACTGTCGCAAAACCTCTGTCTGAAGACTTCTAGGCACTACCACCTGAACAACCGTCGTGTCATCCATCTTAACATGTCGTTCAAGGAGGCCGTTCTCATCTATGACCAACTTACTACGTTGGCGGATCATCCTATGAGCATCAGATGTAGTGACTCCGTCTGCAGTCCCTATCAAAAAGCCTGTGATACCAGAACTTGTTATGTGATTACGACTTTGACATATACTACAAACCCCCATCACATGTCAGGGATGCCCTGTCGCGCCTTCCAGGTGACTCTTGGAAGCAGATGATGTCCTCCACGCTGCAAGCTGTGTGTCAGGGGCAGCTTGTGGTAGACCAGGCCACCGCTTATGGTAACCCACCACCAGCTGAAGTGTGCCAGAGTTCTTCAGTCACAAGACAGTGGGATTTGGTGACATGGTTAGAGGAGCAGAAGAAGGACGCAGACATCCAGGAGGTGATAGTCGTTTTGATAGGGACTGCAGACGGCGTCAAGATGGATGACATGACGGTTGTTCAGGTGGTAGTGCCTTCAGACAGAGGTTTTGCGAATAATGCCATTTTCTTAGGTATGGCACCTTGAGCACCTTTAGACTCAGCCATCATGTAGCTTGCTAACAAGTACAAGTATTAAAATATAAACTGGGAATATGTAAAGTACCCACAAGTCAACTGCCAAATCACTAAACGAGCAATGACAGATGAACTAAGTCAGAAATTATCAAAGTAATAAAAGTAGGAAAGTCAAGTACAAGTCTGATAGTCAATGTGATAGTCAAGTACCAGTATGATAGTCCAGTGTGACAGTCAAGTACCAGTTGATAGTCAAGTACCAGTACACAAGTCTAACTAACACCACAAGTTCTGGTATCACAGGCTTTTGGAAATTATTATATATATATTTTTTTTTTTATGTGGCACAATTGAATCTATAATTTTGATCAGATTGATTATTTATAAATTAAATTGTTGGGGCAGCACAATCCAAGTAGAGTGAAAATCTGTACTTTTTGAAACACTTAATCCCAATTGTCTTAAAACAATTAACTCAAATTTGCAATCATTGGCATATGAAAACTAAGCAAGTGTGCAAAAGTCTCTTAAAATGCAATATAGTATTGGCAATTATGAAATAAACATCAATGTAGAAATCAAAAATCATAAAATAATTATGAATGCCTTGCAAACGTTACGCAAGTAACTAGAACACTAAATCAATAACAATTTGTATCAACAGTGAAATGTCAACAAAATACCAAATTGAACCACAGGCGTTTGCCATCATTACAGCCCTTAGCAAGTTAGTATACTGTAAGACCAAGGCTACTGACTTTGTCAAAAACAGCTTTTACTCCCCCTGCATAACTGCCTATAATATATTACACATCAAAACTGGTTATATTATACACAAAAATAATTTTCCTTCTTATTCTAAGTGATAACTTCCATTATTTTTGGGTCTTTACCACTTATATACAAGGAATTCCTTGCCTGTAGGCTGGGAAATGTTCAATTCTCATCTCTCTAATGCTAGATTTGCATATTTCACCATCTACACACATGATGGCGCTTCCTGATTGGCCATATCTCCCAAGCACAGTCTGCTGTCAGCTTTAAGCCAATTAAGTGACCTGAGTAATCTTTGTTTAAGAATTGAGTGTAATCAATGCAAACAAAACAAATTGATATGCAATTTCACTGTTAGACATTCAATGCCATAAGCCAGCCTATATGCTATTAAGCTAATTTGTTTGTATTTACGTCTAACTGGTAAACTAGCAAAATAATTGCCATCAAGCTCAGGGCATTTCCTAGTGTATTCAGCTACATTCTGATTGGCAGTTGCAAATGACATAGGGGGCTCTTGAGATGAGAAGCCAATTAAGGCAGTCAGTAGCCTTGGTATTAGTTAAAGTATAAGTGTGTCATCAAATGTCATATATGTTGGCAAACGCCTGTGATTGAACTGATCAGCTGAGTGATATCAAACCAATCTAGACTTTAATCTATTAGTCAAAGCTAATTTGGCTTTGGGAGAGCCCTGCACTAGATCAAAACAAAGAATTAATGACTTAATCTGTTAAGGGTTGTGACCTGCTTTAAGCGTTTTGATCACTTAAACAAAAAGGTCAACAATTGTCAAACTCAGTGCTAGTACAAAGTATCTAGTCTGGTCTAGTCTCTAGACAATCAGCAATTTAAACAGGTGGATCTCTCAATTTAACAATAAACTCCAAAATTGCCAAGAAATTAATAAAAATTTCAATTAATCAATTGAAATGTTACCAATAACTTAACACATCAAATAAACTGTCAAAGTAAAATTCAAATAAAATGTCAACAGTTCATGAGCTCAGGTGTCACTGTACCAGGAACTTAGGTAATTACTTACCTGGCCTCCAATCTCCAAATTTCGATTTCGATTAATTAAGTTGACTTACAGTCTCCAAATTGAGATGAAATAGGCTGGAGCTCTTGATAAGTGTCCTGAACTGCAAGTAGTTCATTGCCCTCCATGTGTTGTGATCACCACCAGTCTCCACTTGTCCATCAGTTGCAGCAACCACTGGCTTGCTCCTGAGAATAATGACCCACTTGGCCTGGGACGTCTCCCACTGTGTGTCCTGGCTGGTCCTTGGCCCTCTGGACACTCCTGGACTGGAAACTGGCACCTTCCACTCACTTGTCTTGAAATTCAGTCAGCACACCAACACACATGGGGGGGGGGGGGGGGGTTTACCCAACTACGCTCTGCTACCATGTGGCACTCAGCACTCCAGACCTTAAGTTTTGAAGCTTTATTTCACAAATAACAGCCCGGATTGGGCTACCATGCTTGCTGCTTCAGTCTTAGTCACCTGACCTGAGAGGCTCCCTATGGGTGCCTGCCTATTTAGAGACTTGGGAGGCTCCAAACAGGTTGCTCATGGTCAACAAGACTCACCAGTGCCACAAATACACAGATGTAGCTGCAAAACTGCTTGTTCTAAGAATCGTTATAATATCTGATAAAACAACAGATTTTTACCTTCAATTGAGGGAACTAAGTGAATTTTATTTTATGAAAAAATACCAAGATATTTGGATAACTGGAGTCCGTTATAACGTCGAAATAACGTATACCCGAAAATCTGTGTAAAAACGTAGAGAAGCTTAGGTGGGTTACTGGTATAGAAGCAATGACTACTAGGCATACACATAGTTATGTATTCATGTAGAGCAGGTCTTCTGCATTTTTTTTTTACAGCATTAAAGTCGGACAAGAAATAAGGAAGTTAGAGGCATTTAAACAAGTGTGCTGGATTACGATCTATGACATATATGTCCATATAGGTCTCAATGCTACTGGGTCTGAAGCTATGTCAGCTTATGTGACCAGCTGCCAGAGGCAATGATGAGATGATAAGGTTTGGATGCCGCACCATGTTACACATTTACCCTATTGGTGGGGTCTTTTACTTGTTTTAGCATAGACACTGAGTACAAGGCACCTCCAATATAATTAACATCTCATGCAATCGACATCCAGCTGGGATATAGCTCATGAAGATGGCCCGGGCCTGGGATTGAACCCAGGTCCCGGGACCTTCAGCAGAGCTGTATGCCGTAACTTAACGCTGTAAGACTGGTTACAAAACAATATAGTTTTTTCTTGTCCTTGACTTCACTTAAGTTATACTGTGACGTCACAGGAAATGTTAAAACTGGATTCAGCTTCGTGCCTGGACTAGAATTTGAACCCAGGGATCTTTAGTTGTGCCAGCTGGCAGATGTCTTAACCTCTAAACCACCCAAGCGGTCCAATGGCCTCATCAATAATGTTGTTGCTGTTAGGCATTTGTCCATGGCTTGTTCATGTGGTCGATCATGTTGTTTCTGTTGCCTTTGACTCATTCAATACTGGCCAGTCACCATTTATGAACGTGATGAGTGACCTTCTGTGTTTGTGGGTGGAATTACTGCCTACACAGTGTTTGAGACCTTGGCCTTATTTTTGTTCATGCTGAAGAGTATTATCACAGTGGGGCCAGGTCGTTTTGGCATTGCAACAGATCAAGGCACGATCAAGCCTGCACTGCAGTATGAGGATTGTGAAGGGCCAGACCGGCTCCAAACCATTTAGGCGGATTCATGCATAAATGCAATAGCAGGGCCTGCGTCAGCTATATATCTGGTTCCTGTAGCTCGCCTTGATAACAGCACTGTAGCTGGGAGAAATGCTAGCCATGCATTTAGACCATAGTGATCAGGTTCTTTTCTTCATGGTGCTCCTGAATATATACTTCACTGTTAAAAAAATTGAACAAAGATTATGTCAGTGCACGAATTTAGTATATATGGTCTAACCCTCATTTTAATGCAAAAAGTGAACAATTCTGGGAAAATTTTAAGATATTTAAATTCTAAATGTTTGGTTTATCACACCCTAGAGAACTTCATGATAACCAAATAACTGGGTTTAAGAAACTGAAACTAAATGTTTACTCAACATAAAATGGAAGTATTTGCCGTGACAATCATAAAAAAAAGTTATGAAGAAATTTATCAAGTTAAATCATTGTAAAATTAATTTCTATCATTAGGAGAGACTAAAATCTATTTTTTAGATGAGTTAGCCTCAATACATAAAAAAATTATCAAATATTTTCATAAATATTGCTCATTTTGTCATAAAATATGAATGTTGTCATTATGGCCTAATGTGAATATTTCATTCCTTGACCTTGCATCAATCATGGACATGGTTTAACCAGTGCGGACTGTATGAAGTTTATGAGGTATTATGTGGAACAGAAAAAGGTGTCATTAAATGCTGGGTTAAGATGTCTATGGAGCCAATTTACTGCTTGACGTTCATGACATTACTAAATAATATATTTTTGGGAAAAAATCCCTGCACTAAAAATTACAAAGTTAAATATTTTAAAGGCTATTAAGCAGCATTGAGTGCTGGATACTGTGTGTAAATCGAAAATTCCTTTATCATAATTGATGCAAGGTTACTGAAATAGAGGTTAATGTGTGGTATATATATTGTCCATACAGATGTATTCATAACTTTTTCTTAATCATTTGTTAATGGTTGTCTGAGCATATACTAATATTTTATGCAGTAAACATTTAGTTTTAGTTTCAACACCAAGTTATCATGAAGCTCTCTATGGTGTAATTCAAATATCTTAACATTTCCCGAACAGAATTTTTTACATTTTGCATTAAAATGAAGGTGAGACCATATACTTAAATTGTGCACTGATAGAATTTTTTTTAACCCTGAAGCTCATTCATGAGCAGTGTCGATCTTGCAAACTGGGCGCACTCTTCATCATTGTTCATTTGAGCTACATCTAAGCTAGATGTCGGCCTACAATATTACATCACACTCTGCTTCAAAAGAGCTTAGTCCATGACGTCCTACATCGACCTCCCTAATGGATGGAAGCTTTTAGTGGACACACAGATCCATGACATCACCATGGTATTATAATAATATCCAACCACAGTGGTGGATCAGCTCAAGAAACCCATGAGTGCATGGGCTGTCGATGGAGGCAGAGATGTCAAGTTCTGGAGTGGTGAATGAGTGAGTTTTGGCCCTTTCCAACCAGTTTACATTAAAAATGTATTCTGGTTCTCTTAGAGTGCGACAAATTAAAATATGAAGAAAATAATCGAGTCTGGAGAAGTGAGACAGCAACCAAATGAGTGAGACTCTTAACGAGTGAGACTGCGTATAGATCTACGCCACGAGTGAATTCCGTAGCCAGACAGCCCACGAAAAAACCCTGACATGTGGCACAAAGCATAAACTGCTCGTGTGAAAATTTGGGTGAGAAAAAAAAAGCAAATTATGCGATTGCTTAATCAAAGCATGTATAGTGACTCCATGATCAAAGTGACTTTGAGTTCGCCTTCTTATAAATATAATTTGTCAAAAATTCCTGCATGAAATGTCACAAGTTCAAATGTCATTATTTTCACTGTTTCTGGTCAGTGTAAAATTTTACAGAGTCATTGTCCTGTCTAACTAAATAGCTGAATAATTTCTTCAGGGAAAACTGTATTTTCGGACAAGCGTTAGATCGCGAATTGACATCTCTGTTGAATTTGCTTGGGTTGCTAAGCAACAAGGTCATGACCTCATGGAAATTAGGGATAGTGTATTTGACCATGAAGCTTGTGACTCCATGATTTGACTATTCATGAGGAACATAGCCAGGTGTGGGATATTATGGACAGCTTCACGTGACCATTGTGTCATTGTTTTGTACCGCTGATATTTCTATTAGGCTAGGTGTTCAATAGGTGCCTTGTCAATGTGCATGATGAGTCTTAATATTTTGAATATTTGAATATTTTATTGATAAAAAAAACACATTGGTGGAGGGGGGGGGGGGGGTTAAGGTATATAAACACTCCCCCTACCAATATATTGCATCATTTTCAACTTTCCTTTGAATGCTTGTCTGCTTGTACAGATGTGCTATTTACAATATTTTGATTTAAATTGTTCCCATTTTTGGTTAATCTATTACTCCAGTATAATTTTCTTTTTTCCGTTTAGCTATTATTAACGAACCGATGCCGATTATGGCCACGATATGTGGTAACTAACGTATAAGAATTATCTATATTAATACAAGTGATGTTTGAGATTATCGTAAAGAACAATATCAAGTCAGATTTGATTCTTCTCACTTCCAAAGAGTCTAGATTTAATTCCAGTAAGAGAAATATTCGGAATATAAAATAGTCAATAAATTCGTCAATAATTCGTCTTATTAATTAATGAAGATCACGTAATATTCAGAAAGATGGCAATCTCAGGTTTCAGAAAAAATCTTGAAAATCGGACGAAAATTAACAAAATTATTAAACTTAAAGAATATGTATATGTTAGTCACATCGTCCATTATCCTATCCCATGCAGCGAAGTGTGGCTCATATATATACAATAGCTAATCGTCGTATATGAGGATTTGTACCAAGGCGTACATAATGCTAAATTGCAGTGTCTGTCAGTTGCAAGACTCATTTGTGCTAGCGAGACATTAAATTGGCATTATGTCTGTCTCTGACTGCTGTTCCTATAAATTGGCTGAGCTTCAGACTTAGGCAGAAAGATAATACAATAGACCCACCCAAAAAATGCTGCAGATAGAACAAGTGTGAATGGCTTTTTGTTATGGTTTTTAGGATAAGATAGGATAAGATAGGATCATTATACTCCTTTAATGACTGAGTGCTAGCAGTTGCGTTTTCTTCCGAAAAGCGGCACTACGATCCAGTGCCAAGCACCAGTACATGAAAGGCGGATTCCAAACGGCCTTTATGGAGCTGTATTGGGTTAGGCCAACATGTAAATACGGCGGCAAGTTTTTGATTAATAGGCTTAATTAGTCCAAAATGGTGTAAGACTGTGAAAGGATATTCCTTTTGCACATTAATAATTGTTAAGTGGCAGTTCATCCCATGGGAGTAACCGATTTAAGCTCCGCAATTCAGATTCGTTGTGGCTTCCTTTTGCTGATAGCTGACAGCTGCAGGTGCCTTTCGAACTTCCTGAAAAGTCATTTCGGCTACGGGGAAGATAGTGAATGATGGAACGGCTACTCATTTTCTCCAAAAACAGTCAGGCTTCGTCATTTTTATGTGTGATTGACAGGTAGTGGTGTCCAAGCTAAGTCTTAACTAACATTCACATTTCTATGTTGCCATTCTGACTATAATTATGCATGTCAGAGTTTTTGTCTTAGGCCCAAGAATTTTTTTTCAGTCCAAATTTCAATAATTTTTAACTCGAGTTCTATTCAACCAAATTTCATGCAACTGGTGTCATTATGTAGAGAAAAATTAGGACTTTACATAGGATACCTTGTCTATTCACCAACCTTTACCAGTTTCGAACTTGGAGCCAAAATTCTCTTTCCCATGTTATCCAATGGGGAGACCTGCCAACCCTGAACCGCTGAGTCAGCAATGTTTACAATGAATGTTAGGAAGTTTACGTGTATCGCCCCAAAAAACCAGGAAGAAAGTCTTCAATTTCATTCATATTTTGCACATATATGTACTCTGTGTAGTACTACATGACTGTAAAAGGGCAATTACTTTAATCAAACAGATTAGGTCCTAGAATTTTTTTTTCACTCATAAAGCCTGAATTGCTGACCTACCTACCTCCTTGAACCCTAGACCGCTGAGTCAGCAATTTTTACAATGAATGTTAGGAAGTTTACGTGTTTTGCCCCAAAAAAGTAGGAAAGACTTCTTAAATTTTCTTCATACTTTTCACACATATGTCCTCTGGGTAGTACTACATGACTGTAAAAGGGCAATAAACTTCATCAAACAGCTTAGGTCCTAGAATTTTTTTATCACTCATAAAGCCTGAATTGCTTACTTAGACCAAAATGTTGTTGATAGATTGAACCAAAAAAATTCACAGGAGTGTATATACATGTGCTTCACAAATGTGAGTTATTTCAGAATTTTGGGTTACAGGGTCAAGGTCACAGAGTGTCCTATATATGCAATTTTCAGGCGTTTTGAACCTGGGTCCTATACAAGGTACAGCAACCAAAAAAATATTTTCTTAAACCTTTTTTCATTATCTTTCTATTCCTGTATAGCTTGAGAGGTTAGGGCAACTATTTTTGAGTCCTTTTAGGCCTCAACAAGTGCGAAAATACAGGACGTAAAGCCCTTCTATCCATCCATCCATCCTAGTCATAACAGGCCCATCCACGTGTTCACAACACTGGTTTATTGTTCATATATACGCTTTCTTTGCATTTATAGAAACTTTCACACATCAGTAATGCTATTGCAGTGCTTACCAGCATTAGAATGCCCAGTTCAAACTGTTACTAGTGTTAAGATGCACATGTTTGTGTTCACAACAGTGCCTTACTGTTCATATAAAAGCTTTAATTGCACAAGTTTACTGAAACTTTGACATTCGTTCATGATATTGCACTGTTGATCATAATAGACTTGTTTGTAGAAAATGTTTGTGATAACATACTTGTGCATGTGTTGACAACAGCAGTTCCCCATTCATATAAAAAAATTTCCTTACAAAATTTAATGAAAACTGCATCTTAAGCTTGTTAAAACACTCACTCCACTAAGCAGCAGCTCACCCGTATATGGTGTATCATAATTACTTTCATTGAAATATATATCTATACTTTTAAGATAACTACATTATGGCCAATTTATTGTATATGACATTACACAATGCTTTTTTTGGCAATATCAACTGTATGATTATACACTGCTCTTAGCCCATTATTAAAGCTCCTGCTTAAAACACACCTTTACAATATGTATTCCAGATTATTCGCAATTCCATCCTTATTTTTTATTTACATTAGGTCATTACAGTGCCAGGCTTTCATTGCAAATGTTCCTATTCAGAACAGTTCCTATTCCTAAGATACTCATACATTATTCAGGGGTAGTATTACTATTTATATATTATATGTACATTGCATTACAGAATTGTTTTGTCTGTAAGTCGCCTATATCTATATACACCATTTTTATCACATGGAAACCACTACTGTTGCAAAAACAGCACACCCTTACAACATGTTTCATAGCTCATTATTCTACATTCCTAGATCATTAAACATTTTGTTATTAGAAAAGATTCTTAGTCATATGATACTCAAGCATGTTTTTGCCACAGTGCCTTACTGTTTATAAAAGGCCGTTCCATTTCAGAAAAAATATAACTTTTCTACAAAATCCCCTGTGTTGTCACTACGTTGCTTTTCATTTACAGTCATTCCCCATATCATCAAACCTCTACTCAACGCCCAATCCTTTTTAGAAGGAATACTTGTTACCTTATCCTTTGATGATTAGCGTGAGTTCACAGAAAGACCGGTGCTATGCCCCAGTCAAGCGCCATCTTTTGGCAGAAATTGAGCACGGTTGTCTAATTATTTATCAGTCATAATTATATTTTGTTCCAGATGTCTTGAACGATGCAATCTTTGATGAAGACCATGATGAGATGGTGATAGTCCGTGACATCGAGATGTTTTCCATGTGTGAACATCACATGGTTCCCTTTTTCGGAAAAGTAAGTTGACATGTTTGAAATTAATTCGCTTGTAGGATACTATTTAAAAAATTAATTAAATCAGTATTCCTGGCCATTATGGAAATCAGGGAAAACCCTAATGCTGAAATCCCTGAAAAATGAGTTTCAGTTTTTCCAAGATATAATCATGGAATTTTACATTAGAATCAGGTATATCTCGGGAATTTAAGATTGCACCAGGAGGAAAATGCATAATTTTGATGCTTGGCACTCAATCTTCTCGATGATGCTGAGTTGAAGCCTTGAATCTTCAGGGTCCCTGGAAACTCAAAGTGACCTATATTTCTAGCTCGCTATCCACGTTCAACGTATTTGCTGACCGAACCAATTAGTTCCATTTTTGCCGTTCTAGATTGCTTCGAAAACAGCGTATAGTATTCTAATTCCGGTGGTTTTGTATTCTTTGTACAGCATTGAACAACTTTGAATCGAGGACCATAGGTCAAAAGACCCTCGCTGTGCTCAATCACTATGGTCGACTTGTAGACAGACGGCAATTAATGAAGGGCTGGGAAGTTGGAACCCTGATATGTACTCTATTGAACTGAATTTGGTTAATCACAGATACACTACTCACTATGCTTACAACACAATATTTGAAACAATGCTATATAAAAGTACTAATGGTCGTGATTGAGAACATAAGTAAAAACAAATGATTCCGTTTTCCGCACCATTATAAAGCGTTGCAAACCGCGCATAATTGAACTACTTTGAATCGAGGGACCACAGGTCAAAAGTGGCTGGGTTTTAGTTGTACTCGATTTCTGGTGAGTTGTTCACGATGAGTTTCCAGGGACCCTCGGGACTTGAGGGGCCCGAACAGTGACAGAGGAAAAAAAATACACAACTACAAAGATGATTGCTTAATTGTCATAAATATAGATTTGAAACCTTTCAAATTGCATATATTTAGAACCTTTAACAATGGCTAAAGGTGCAGAGATTTGGAACCATTTAAGGTGTGCAAAGATTTGGAACCTTTAGTATTGAAGCACATCAAGCCAAAGATAGCCATACCTAGTTGGAGATACCTAATCACTGGCTGGCCCTACATAAACAATGTTGATCATGGTTGATGTCCTACTCTTAAAATACCACTCATGAGGTGGCCCTATTTTAATATATGTATATTGAACATGATATTGCATGTAGTTACTAATAGCCAGATCATTTGGTTTAGTATGTGCTGTTGCACAATTATTTCGTTTCATCTCTGGTTAAAATTGGGAGATATTAAGTAATTTTTATATTTGTTTCAGGTTTCTATAGGCTATTTACCAAATAAAAGAGTTGTTGGCCTCAGTAAATTGGCGAGGTGAGTTACTTGTCTCTGAACTCGTTTTGTTTCAATTGTTCATCTTATACTGTGTGTTGCATGGAACAGATATCGTGTTACGTATCGTATTGCTTAGATAATTGTTCTATTATAGTAGTTATCATTTCATGATAGCAGATGTCATTTAACAATCAAAGTTGCTGATTTATTGCTGTTTGTTTCTTTTGTTTGACTCTTGTAATTTGATAAGCATTCGGTTGTGTTCATTTTTTTTCCAGAATTGTGGAAGTCTATAGTAGGAGATTGCAAGGTAAGACACTATCTGATATGAAAAATAAAACTATAAATTTTAAAGTAAGAAAATGAATGGCACTTAATTTGACTGCTGTAATATTACTTGCCTAATTTTCTTGTGGGCCTCAAAAGGACCAGTATTTATTTTAGGTTTAAATGTGAGAGTTATTTTTTGAAGGTTCTATATTAGCCTTGGCCTTGATTTTAGACCTTCAATAATTCTTCATCTACTTCAAAGACCCGTGATTTTCACGTTGCAATCTCCATGCAGCAATTGAAAAACAGCTACAATATTAGAATGTTGTCCATCTATTGGGGAACCTCATAATTACTCCTACCCCATAATGAAACCATGGTCTTAATGCTGCAGTTACAGCATAAACATATCATGAACATTTTGAACAGACACAGTCATGTATATACATCACAGTCATGTATATACATGGTGACCTTATTTTTTAGATTTTGCATTTTCTATCGTCATTGCTACTGGTATGATGCCAGAGTCAAAAACGTATTTGAATGAGGCTTGGATTCCATGCATATATACCCAATAGGTAGGGTCTTATGCCCCCAGCATTAAAACCATGGAGCCACCATGTTGATATGTAGCTCATGAAGAGGCGCACAGTGTGTGGAGAACTGGCCAGATAGTCTGTCAACTGTCGACATGAGTATTTGCCATGCAATGTTTCCTGCATCCACAGATTCTGTCTGATTCAGTGCTTTCTATAATCATGCTAATGTAATGGAAATGGACAAGAGCGGATGACAATAGTCTGCCATCTGCGTCTCCCAAACCTTTTGCTAGCAGATATAATCAATGCATTTTGTGTGTGCATGTGGATGAACCGATGGACTCTGGGTTCATTACTGTTGATGCTTGCTATATTAATTGTCCATCAACCTATTAGCCCAATAAAATGCATCTAGTACTATGTAGTAGCTGTATATATTTTATTATAATCTGTTTTCTAATTAAACTGAAGGACAGTCGATTGAGCTTCTCCGCGGGTCTAATCTGGAATAAATCCAGTGCTCCTGTAGTGTAGATGTATAAGCATGACAAATTGTACTAGCTGACCCTATTGATATACATCTGATGATCTGAATGCTCAAAGCTTTCGTTTATATCATTGGTTACATTTAATGTAACTTTCATTTTAATAGTCTACAAACAGATCTAGATTCTAAACTTACTTAACATACATATAAGTGGTCTTTGCATGGTCTTGTAACCTTAGCCTTGGTCCTCTTTTAGATAAACACTAAAGCCCCTCATATTCATATGAGATATCTATGTTGAGACAAGTGTCCACCCACCCACTGGGTATCTTGTAACATGATACTCCTGGCCTTGTCATCTCATCATTACATCTGCTTTTTGACTGCTTGCATATAAGTTGACTGCATTTCAAACAGTTGCTCTGTAGAAATAATGAAGCACATCAGCTCCAGAGCTAAGAATATAATTATTAGATAATAGATCGCAATACTTACGTGTAATCATTTACACTATTCATGGTGTCTTTAGTATGACACTTTCATAATGTAAATTGAGATGTGTCTTCCTGCAGTGTTGTTATGTTCCGACCTCCATAGCAAGTATGAAACATAGGCTGCCGCAGCAACATACCCTCGGAAAATTTGAGAAAATTAAGCAATGAATTTGACCAAAGTACAAATTTTGGACTATAGACCTGTGAACTTGATTATAGGGGCCCAAAATAAGAAATGTATTGCAATATAGTTTTGCAATACGTCGTAGCATAGATAGTAATTAGTGAAGTGTCTATCATATTTTTGCCAATTGTTGAGGAAGATTTTTTTTTTCATATAATATCTTATATACATACAAAGCTGTCTTTGGTCAGGACCCTCGTGTCCCGAGGGTCCCTGGAAACTCAGTGTGAACAACTCACCATTGCGCAAACTAACCCCGCCACTCTTGACCTATGGTCTTCGATTCAAAATTGCTTCATATCATTTGCGGCGGCCAAAAATCCAAGAATTTCGAATATTGTATGCTTTTAGCAAAACAATTTTGAGCGATGAACCTATTTTGTTCGGCCAGCAATATGTTGCGTGTGCGTTATGATAATGTAAATATAGTCCTCGTGAATTTTCATGGACTGCGAACTGTCACTCGCAAAATAATTAAGCAGTCTACTTGTAGACTGCATACAAAATTATGATAATAAAGCTAAATTTCAAAACATGCATGTATGCAATTTATTTCTCCAAATGTTTATTCCGATGTAAACAACCAGTACCAAGGTTTGGGGAATGTAGCAAACCACACAATTTGAGCAGTTTTTCCAAATTCTCCATAATCATTTTTCTAAAAAGTTGGAAATAAATTTCAAATTACATTTTGAACGTGAAAAGACTATGATTTAGACATTTTAACCAAAATTTCATTTGTGTAGGTAAAATAGTAGTTGAGAGGTAGAGGTTTGGGAGAATATGAATTTTTCACATTTTCCCCTCGTTATATGTTCGAAAAACAAGTCATGTCCATAAGGTTAACAAATTTTAAAGCATACGTACCAAACTTTTTATGAAAATAATTCTAAAAATAGAGTACCAGGGTTTAGCTGTTTGGGGAATTTAGCAAACAACCCAATTTTCAGCAGTTTTTCCATATTTTCCATTATTACGAAAATAATGTGCAATAAATGTTAAAATGAAGTTTTGAGAATGAAAGCACTATCATTTTGACATAGCCAAATTTCATGTATAGATATAATAGTAGTTGAGATGTAGAGGTCTGAGAAAGTATGAATTTTGCACATTTTCCCCTCATTACTATCATTCAAAATGATTAAATGATTAAAAACAATACATGTACAACCCAACAAAAGGCACAACTACACTGTTTTAGATATATTACGACAAAGTTTTAAGGAAAAAAACTAAGAAAACTAGTGGCCAGTGAAAAACTGCCCAGCGGCATATATGTGGGGGAGGGACATGAAGTGCCACTCAGCAATATATGGCCGTCCCAATAGATGGCTTGGAGGCAAATGGCTCCTTGCTCTCTAGCTTTTATCCTGATCAAATCACTGACTCCATTAGCCTTTCTCTGTCAAAGATGCCTTGCTCCGGGCACAAAGTTTCATGATCGTATTAATCTTGTCGCTGTGTCAGAATCACATCAAAAGACTTAACTAGAGGGGCCTTGGAAATTTTAGCTGTTTTCCATGAAATCAATCACAGTTAATTTGCCAACATTGCACTGATGTGCTCAGCAATGTCATTTGGTGTTCCTGAAGGTCGTTTGGCATTCAATGTCATGCTTTGCTCGTGCATTGCCTGAGCATTATTATCAAGAGTATTTGGATCTGATGATGTTGATAAGATCATTTTTTAGAGTGCAATTTCAATTTTGGATAGTGCAGGCTCTAGCTGTCTGTAGCAACCTGTACCTGGATGTGGTCTAAACATGTAATAAATTGATCTAATATATTATAAGTATGTACTTTTAGATCCAATTTTGAGTAGCCAGCTATGACAGCTTTGGCTAGGTTCAATTTGACGGGCCGTTTTTAATGAAACTAACTATGTTTCAGTCATTAGGACCAGTCACAGGCCGAAATATTCCAATCTACCTTAGAAAAGCAGATAGATTGATCTGACTATTTAGGCCTGTGGGCAAGCTCATGAATGTACTCAGTAAGCTCAATCCTTGTCAAGGCTGTACAACTTAAAACAGCCTGGAGTGAAAACATAATTTTGAGGTGCACATCATAAATATAGATAGTATAGTATGATTCATCTGCATGATTTTCAGTCATGTTTTTCATACAAAACATGGAGCAGTACAAAATGGACAGACTATAACACTAGTCTGTGAAAAAATAAATTATATTTTTCAACTATGGCCATTTATCATGGACACGGAGAACACAGAAATTGTATGGAAAATGTAACATATGTTAAATCAATGTTATTACAGGAGTGTTATCATCATGATTATTACCGTAAACCTGGGTATCTTTGGCCACCTCGTGGTAACTTTGGCCGCCTATGAAAAAAAGGGATTTTGTCGAGTCTCGCTCTGAATTGGCTTAATATAGGCAACTTATTTTTGCATAAATTAGATATGTAACCTATTAGCTTCCTAAAACTAAAAAATCATGACATTTAATGCATTCTGTGCTGCTCCAGGGACAGTTATATTAGGGCATGTGGTTTTCAATGACACAGCAGTTGCTGTATACTGTAGTCCAGGAAATTGGGTTGTAAACAAGCCAGTAACTTGGATTTCAAGTGCATGTTTTCTGTAGAGAATGATTCACAGATCAAAATGGTGCAAAGCAAGTTTAAAGTTTTTAAGAATTCTTGAGTGCCGAAGTAAATTGGTATTTAAGCCCTTTGAAGCTTAGTGCACAGTATCTTTGGCCATGGTCAAAATAACATCAAGTGTACCCGATTTTGTGGTATATTAATGCAGTCTACATGCACTATGTGCAGAGATTTTCTTTGTTAAAGTAACAGGGTTATTTCATTGTAAAATTATCAAAAAATATATATAATATTCTGGTTGTTATGCATTCTTGCAGACTTAAGAATGTTGTAATTTGGTATTGGGATAAACCGTCAATATATGGGTAAATAGGCATATTCTTGAGTAACCTTTTTCAAAGTATTGCCGCGTGTGTGCTGTCCCATCAATGGCTGTACCATATATCATGGCAAAAACTGTTGGCTGCATCATTGCAAAAGTCATGGGTGGCCAAAATTAATTCATTATCGTCTGTATACATGTGCCACATGTCTGCCATCATTGCTGCTGCATCCTTCTAAATTACTTTTGTTGATATGCGTATTTGTAATACACTTTGCTATGGGGTTGGGACTTAGCTACCATCCTTACAAATTAAATCCTTAATTTTGGAGAAGGATTAGCTTCATGGCTGAGCCATCTAAACATGCCAAAAAATAGATTGAAATATAGGTAACAAGTTGTCATATTTCTAGACCCTCTTATAGTTTTTCAGTCAAGCATTGTTGTAATTTGATGAATCCCTTTGTCTATTGCAGTGCAAGAAAGATTGACCAAACAAATTGCGGTAGCCATTACAGAAGCTGTTCAGCCCGCTGGCGTTGGAGTGGTCATTGAAGCTACGTAAGTTTATCTTAATTTTTGTTCTTATCACTACTATATTATTTGCAACTGCATTCCTTGGTTTTTAACGGGATGCAAATGATTATTGATATCGGATTGATCCGTTTTACTACTAATTACACCAGCGCAATTTAACAAATCAGGCTAAAGATGGTAATAAGAAATAATAGATATGAAATATATTTTTCTAATCACCTTAATGAAATATGGCCATTCGTCATGGACACAGAGAAACCACAGAAATTGCATGGTTATTAGTTAGAAAGTTGGGATTTGACATATTGCCAACATTTCCATAGTTTAAGTGCTGCTCCATGGCTGAAGCAAACAATATTATTTTTTGGTACAATTGTTTCCAATTAACTTTGCTGCTGTCAGATTTTTCAGCATATTGTTTATGTATTATATTACTTTATGTAATTGTTTACAAACAACTTATTTCATGTCTCATTTTCTCTTTTTATTCCAGACACATGTGTATGGTGATGAGAGGGGTACAGAAACTCAACAGTCGCACATTGACCAGCACAATGCTCGGAGTATTCCGTGATGATCCCAAGACCCGCGACGAGTTCTTAGCGTTGATCCGGCATGGCAACTGAAACGAGACGGGGCTGTTGTTCCCCAATTGCACAACTAGCCCCACTGCACAAAAAACATTCTAAAATCAAATTGGTCCACCTCTTAGGCATATTATGAATAATGCAAATTAGAATACTCTCCTATTGAATTTAATGATATGCGGGTAACTGCCCCAGTCCAAAACACTTCATGACAAAAATGTCTCCTGGTAATACATGTACTTAATTATTGTGAATGTTGGCAGTGTGAAAATTCCTGCATATAATCAAATCATCTTTCATATTTTGTGATGAATATACAGTTTATCATCAGGGCTGTTATGTAAATTCTAATATGAGTTTGATTATGGATGAGATTGTAAATGTTGAAAATCTCAACTAAACAGGGCATTCTGATGTAAAACCATAGTAAATGTTCATTGTTTAAACTATTGATGATGATAATTTTGGATTTGATAAATACGAAGTCCTTGAACTAAAAATTCAAAATTTCAAGGTATGCCTTTCAAATACTTCAACTGAATAGAATTATTATATTGACTTGTTATCCAACATTGTGTATCACATTACCCTCAACTTTATAAAAAGACGACTCTTTTATCCGAAATACGTCAGCAAAATATCATCTAGAATAGACCATGTATTTTTTTGTTCTTACATATGCAACACCAAGAATTTAACATTCTTCTAGACAATATAGCGTAAATTTTATGCAAACTATGTGTATTACTTCCGTGTATATACAGTACACTTTATTCTAGTAAGTCACACAAGGTGCATGATATGAAAGAATAAAAAAAAAAAGTGTGGTGTGATGTAATAACTGAAAAATCATTGATAATTATACTGATAAAATTATATATTATTTTTATAAAGATCTGTTTATTTATGGTTCAGATGGTTTTATTAATGTACATGTATTGTGAATTGTGCATATTATTTACATTTTGAAATAGACTTTCGAATCAGTATTTATTTCGGAAGAGTGTGTCTATTTTCATGATTACAAAATATGTGGCATATGTTTCTCGATCATCAAAATTATATGTGAATTGTTCAGATCCTATCTCAATGAGGACATATATTGAACCTAGTATTGGCATGATTAGAAAGTATTAGGATCACAAAAGGCTGTGCTTTCACTATGAACTTTACACATTACTGCAAATGTTAACAGATGTGTATATATATATACAATCATATTTTGCTTTTAATGAAGGTGAGATGGTTAAAAAAATTACTGAAGTAATGTCAAGTTATGTTATACATGTATCACTTAAAAATATTCATTACATGTTAATATTTATTGATAAGAAGGCTGTGGACATTATACATGTATAAATTATATCATATGGCTGTGAATTCATTAGTGGATATTATGGTGTTTGTCAGATGAATTTACCAAATGCTTTTTTGCTCGGCCATGGCATTATGGCATAACTTTTTATCAACGATAAATTTGCAATTTAAATGGCTGTGCTTGTTGAGACAGAGTTATTTATGAATTTCAGGAAAAAAAGTCCAAATGTAGGCTTGTAGGAATATTAACTTCAAACTTGAATATGAATTTTTTATCATCACTTACTGTCCCTGAAATGCAATGTTTGGTCTGATAATATATAACTTGATATATATAGTATCAAAATCAAGGCTGTGAAATTCCATAAAGTTAGAGTCAGTGAGATCTCAATGATAAATGATAGTTGGAAAGTTTAAAATTTAATTAAATGTACTAATGCTAATAAAATTATAATATGTAAACATGTTTATGTATATTTCTCTACTTATATTTTTATGTATTTATCAGAAATTCAGATTGATGGTATTTTATTCCCACATTCTTTATAAGTCGCATAGTAGGCCTAATACTGCAATAATACAGTAATTTTATTTATGTATGCATGAGTTTTCAGTTGCGATGTCATGACATTGTCAGCCCCTTCCTGCTGTTTAATGCAGTTCTTTTACCATATACAAGTATATTCAGAATGTGGTCAGCATTCATAGCAATTTTGAATATGTATTTGTCCTGTTGAGGTAAGCTCACCAGACTACCAGACATTACTTTCATGTTGGGAAAGATTTGTGTACATGGATATAATTCTACAGTGCATGGTTACATATCCGTTGCATGTATCCTTGACTTGAAATTTGGATGGTGGTCCAGCGAGTTAGTTTGCAAGGACATGTGCTCCAAAAACGTTTCAAGTGGCTGTGAAAATGTTATATCATGTATATTGTATCAAAATATACCCGTAGATGATGTATATTAGTATTTATCTCTACAATTTTATTATAAATACAGTGTACTGTTCTGAAAATACTCATTGTTATATTTCCAGTCAGTGCTGTGCAAATATTTTTCGATGTTACATTGTTATGGTACACTTTTAACACACCTTTCTTGAGGTATTGATTACAGGTGTGTTAGGTAATTTGTTGTTGTAGCTGTCCACTAGGAAAATGTTCATTCTACGCATTAAGCAGGCGTCCGGTGTAGGACAATACACAATGTGAAGTATTCATGATTCAAAACATGAACAGTACTAGCAATTTACAACATATATAAATATATATATATATATATATATATATATATATATATAGGAAATGTTGGCATATTAGAATGTTATATTTGTAAGGTTTATTCTGGTGTTACTGAAATTGACACTATTATGGCTGTGACTAAAATGGTGCATTTTGAGTTTAATGACAATATATATAAATGGACGATACTGTTTGATCAATTCAGTTGTGGATGGCTGTGAAGACCTGCACATGACATTTATGTATATGAAGTAAATATCAATAAATTAAGTAAATAGTTGTCTATATCGAGTTAATATGGCTGTTCCAGCATAAGTTGGCAGAGAAGAGTGACACATTTTTCCTAATTTCCTTAATGCCATCCCAAATTGCTTCAAATGTTAAGAGCGTTGAGGATAATCCAGTATCACCAATGATCATATATGGTTCAGTTTTACTTCACTACTGTGCTATTTCTACATGTATTTTGATTTATTACAAAAGAAAAATCACCCAATATTTTGTCTGAGACCTAATACAACAAGAACTTAATTTTAATTTACCTACCCCCTCTCCAAGTTTAAATGGAACAGCCATCTTGTTAGCATCAGATTTGTGCTGTTCTTGAATAGTTCTTTTCATTACTAAGAATGTTGTGGTCATTCTAATTTTACTTGCCATGCAGGTGCAGGTGACGCCTTCTTTCAATAATAAATATATAAGTAGCATCAGTATCATATTTGCTAGTTTTTGTTGTATTTTACTATTATTTGGTGCAGGAGTTTTCATGGCCTGGTTTGAGTGCTTCAAATTGAAAGCTTGCAGGTTCGAGCCCCCAGCACAGCACATACAGAGGAACTGAGCAGATCCTCGGTAACTCTTTGCTCCTCTCCACCCAGGTGTAAATGGGTACTTGCCTATATAAAATATATAGGCTGTAATTGCGACTGTAGAGTACTAGCCCCTGCAGGTCATTTATCCTTTTCAATGGGCTGTATACTCCCCAGGCAATTGACAAAGGTCCATGCTTGAAAAAGCCTGCAAAGGGTGTATTTGTAGTAGAGTATGCATGTCACGTAATAGAAGATTATAAATCAGCATAGATTTTCATGTTTATTGAATTCAGAGAAAGTAGACAATCACAGAAAGCCGCAATTAACAATAAAACATGTTGACTACACATTGACAAAACTGTTTTAAAAAAAAATATCTATTTCATAATCATCAAACTGGATATGAAGCAAAACAATCGGGTTCAATAACAACAATTATAAACATTCAGAGGGATAAACAGGAACAACTGCATGTGCAAATTTCTTCTACAGAAGCACAAATTAACAATTCTAGTGCTGCGTAATATTAGCAGTTTTATTTTTGCTGAAATATCTTACTTGAGTAAATAATATTAAAAGGTTTCCAGTTACTCATAATATGATTACCTATAAAATAAAGTATTACGCATGGGCACTTCCAAGCAATGAAGGGCAACCAAATACATCAGTCATGGAGTGACCTAGATAAACTGGAAATTATGCAATAGAATGGAATTCCAATTCACATCACCCCATAAAATACCACTTGACAGATTGCCGAAACAACACCAACCGTGATTTCTGATGTAATGTAGTTTACAATTAAGATTACATAAAATTTCAGATCACTTAGGTAGCACTTCTTTAGGTATAAAGTTTTGCTGTATAAGTTTGTGTCACAAGCAGCGAGTAAATAGTCATCTGTCTGAAATTTTGAAATCATGTATAGGAACATGGCATATAAAACAGTTAACATTCCTAGGACATAATTCTACACAGTCTGTGCAGGTTGACAAACAAATTGAAGTATCCCAAGATGAGTGGCCTGCCACTCCCAGCTCTCCATCTTCTCAAGAAAAAAAGAGCAGCAACGGAAACATTAGTTAGTCTATGAGGTGATTCCGAAAAACTCGTTAAGAGAGTTATTAAACCTATACCACCACGGTTGCTCTTGAGCACCTGAAGTTGCCGTCGGAGTCTCTGGTGTCAAATTTTCTGAAGTTGTTGATCCGTCCAACATGAAAAATGAGATTATCGGTCCTCGGCACATCGGACATTTGTCTAGACGCAAGAAACAGTCATCACAAACGCATGCATGTCTGCATGGTAGTATCACTCTGCTAATTGACTCCGTTTGACATATGATGCAGTTCCCCGTTACATTCTCTTGATTACTTTGGGCCATGTGGTCATCCGATAACTCTGCTTCCTGCCTCTGTGATTGTTCATGTTCATCTGATGACGCCACAAACAATTGCTGAGAAACAATTAAAAATGAAATATTAAGTGTGTTTTACACTTAGTTACAGTAAACTTTGCCTGAGTTGAATCCCTCCTGATATGATTCGAGTTATGCAAAGATTAAAAATAGAATACATAGGCAATTTAAATCATAATGATGATGCCAAGGCATTTTTTAATAAAATTGCAGTGGTGGGGAATTTAGCTCGATAGGGCAGTCACTTCTAGAGCTCTAAGCAACTTCAGTTATGTACATGTAATGCATTCCGACAACAAAGTTTGGGCCCTGTGTAGCAAAGAGTGACATAGTGGTGGGGAATTTAGCTCGATAGGGCAGTCACTTCTAGAGCTCTAAGCAACTTCAGTTATGTACATGTAATGCATTCCGACAACAAAGTTTGGGCCCTGTGTAGCAAAGAGTGACAGAGAATTTGGTGATATTTTGAGCAACAGTTGCATATTTTGACAATTTTGGTGTGCCGGCGAATTTTGCAAGGCAATATCTTGTAAATTCATGTCCATATTTAATATATTATGCAGTTGGCATTAGTATTAAGTGATGTGGTAAAAATTATGTGAATATTTCCTCGTTCATGGTTTGTGTCGCAGCAGTTGATGTTAAAGTCACTGTCACAAGCGTAACACAGCCAAATCTATGTAGTTATATTTTGTTAAAATTCTGGTATAACAATCAGCATTATAGTTCTTAGTAGTATTTTTATCATTTAAAAAAATTGCATTTATTGATAAATAGGAATCATGATGTGATTTTTATGTCAACTGTATTGAACACTGATTTTGAATTATCGACTTCACGTGCAAATAATGTTATATTTGTCCTTTGTAAGAACAAGGACAAGTTACAGCACTGTATCAGTTTGTAAAAGGAGTCTGACAATCAATTTAGTCCATTGGTTTGATAATTTCATTCAGTATGTGCGGTCCATAGGTCATTCTACACAAATGTCACACTTTTGTCTTCATTAATAGTGGATTAGGCCATAATGAATAAGTAACTAGCAATTTGGAGCTGCTGAATGTATGAAGATATATAATTTCTTTTCTTCTGTAGGAAGAAACCAATAGGTCTGAGTACCGGGGAGTCAGGAGATTATGAAGCAGCAAAACTTGAAATTTTAATGCTTCTAACATTCCAGATTGCAAGGTGCATACATTTTTTCAGCAATTCATTTACCATATGGCATTCTCAATCTAAAAATATCATTAAATATAATTTAGGAGATCTAGAGATTTAAAATTGTATATTTCTATAAACTTGTTTCTGACATATATGAGTCACAAACAGGAATTATAGGCACACCGTGCTGTTTGTTTAGAATTTTTGCAGCAATTAAACCTGATCATTTTTTTTAACTACCCCTGAAGGACAAATAACTGTACCCTATTTCCTGTCAAACAGTACTAAAACGTGTTTTTTGTTTGTTTTGGTCTACTATTTGGAATTCATGTTAGTGATGTACATATGTATGATAGTTTCTGCGTGATTGTATGGAAAAACTTAGTCCAGAGTAATGGCCAAATGACTGTATTGGCTAAGTCAGTGAACCTCAGCAAGATAAACTTTAGATCTTTCATTTTTTGCATCACTTTCTACCTATCACAAAGAATATTAACTAACATTTTCCTTTGAGGTCTACAATAAAGACCTACTGCATTGGTACACATGACACTGACATTCATGAAGGAAATTGTCACTTACCAAATTGATAATACATATTCCAAGTCTTACTTTACTCCACGACATCTAATAACTGAACTAAAGGAAGGATCAGCTGTGTGTGTCAAACAAGCAGTGGTTGCAGTGCAACCGTGCAGGGCCTTTATAATATGTATAAGGTCATTTTGGGAAATACATTGCATGACATTTTTCTAAAGTTGCAAACAAAATGACATGGGGGCCTTTTCTGGTGGGGAATATTGCATCGAGTGGTGGGGATTTGCAGGGGCTGGTGGGGCAATTCTCCAGCACTTTAATACTTAAAAAATGTCATCTGTTAACTTTGTTCATTTTAGTTGATCAAATTATGCAATTTTGACAGAGTCATAATGGCACATTCTACTTAGGCAAGGTTTACTGTTATTTAATCTGAATTGTATAAATATTGCTTCCACTAGACAGCTACAGATCCATAGATCGTTTGACTTAGTGAGGAAAAACATGTCAATCTTACCTGTAAACATACAGGCTGATTCGATGTTGTCCTCACATACTGACTGATGATGTGCGAGGACACTGTGACCACTTCATCTTTCAAGTGAAAAACGCTAACCATGCATACCTGTTTATAGGCAAACAAGAAAATAACAAGTAATTATGACGTGAATACACCAAAAATTTAGTCATCACAGTATTGAAATGTTCAGAGCTATTGGAAGTTGAATTGACTTACTATAGAATTTTCTGGCACACTCGCAGAATCACTGACAGCCAAGACTAACACTAAAGGGTAGAGTCCTCTCGGTACTGGTCCTAGGTCAAGCTGACTGGTGTCACCCTCTTGTTGAACGCATTGTGCATTATAATCCAAAGATTTACAACAACAATTAAATCTAAAATTATGTCAAGGAAAGGAAGCAGAACATCAAACTAGAGCCTATTGGCGCGGAATCCAGAAGGTGGTGATACTGTTGTATAAACTACTAATAACTGATAGTACCCACTGCACCCTCCTTTAACTGCAAATGGCTAAATGTGAAATTCAATTAAGTGTAACCTGGGATACCCAAGTGTCGATAAGTTTGCAATCATATGATTTGAATATGTATCTTGTTTGATAATTATTTTGCTTACTAATTTGTATTGTTCATTTTTCTATCTTTTTTTTTCTTCATTTTCTTTTTTTTTCCCCTTAAAATTCATTCATCTTTGTTCTAATCTTAATATAAATATTTTCTTCTCATAACTATTTTTTTTTATTCAGAATTATAATATTATTGATAAAAGGGAGTCAGCCTGCAATTTATTTGACCTATATTATTATAATGGCCAATAAATGAATCTGAATCAACACTTCAAGTAATTTGGATTGACACATAGTTAACCCAGCTTTAGCTTTTGAAAACTAATTGTTCCCTGACAGGGTAAAAACACTGGCTGCTTCCTGGCCAGGAATCAACCCAGTGGACTTCTGGGGTGCCCAGTAGGCATCTTCACACTGATTGAGTATTTCCCATACATGTCAGAACGGTGGTCGGCTCAAATACAATCTACTACAGCTCAAAAACTACCTCTAACAGAGAAAACTAAGTTGGAATAAGTCAATAACACACGAACGTGACTTCAGAAAAACCTTTCTAGCATGAAAACGCCTTAAAAAGTTTAAAACATTGCTAAATGCTATCAAAGCTCCAGGAGCTAGGCTGTCGGGTGAGCAAGTGCCTGTTAGTGAAATGACGAATGTTCTGAGCCCCATACATACTCATTTTAAGCATACAATACTCCTTTTCGTCCTTACGAATCGAGCCAAACAATATTGCGCAATGCATTTTAAAGTATACTGGGCCCTATGTGACACTGCTCAGCTTGATCTCCACACTGAGGTTATCCATTTGAAAATTTTCATGACTCATCCCCTTTTCACTCTGATGTACTCATTCCAATATCCTCAAGGTTTCTAGAAACCTTCTGGATAAAAGAGTTCAGATAATTTTGAAAGTGATTCTGGTGTATTTGATTTCACAATAGACCAAGTCTAATCATTCAATGCAATTGCATAACGTATTAAAAAATTATATTTGTTTGGAATGGTTTACAAACAGAATTAGAATCACCAACATCAAGATAATTGTTTGAAGGATACAATTTCTGTTCACTCTTTACTTGGGTGATTTTGTCGAATAGTCGGTTTTGTGAGAACTTCTCTTCAAATGATGACCAGGGCTGGAAGATTTCCTTGTACACTTTTCCTATTTCAACTCCCCAGAATTCTTGAAGGGTGAAAGAAACTTGGCTGGTTATAGTGACTGTCACTCCATCTGGGGAATAATAACAAAATATTATAATGGCAATTATTATTCTTGTGCTTACAGGCATTTATATAAAAACATCTTGCCAGAAAATCATCACAATACTGGTTCTACACATAATTGTCATCATTGATTACCTTTCAAAGACGCAGAAGACGTGTCCTTCACTGTTAATGCAAATGGGTTGTTAACACCGGTCATTGCCTGTGCCGGAACAAAACTACTCGGTGATACATCTGCACTGGTGTTGAAATGGTCAGTACTCAACCTGTGATGAATGAAAGGAAAATGTATACGTACACAGACTACAATGTCGTACACAGGCCAACTGTTTATGAAACTTTATGTACAGTTAAATTAATTTCTATCTGTATAGTGTAATCTGTAGTAACTGTACTCAGTTGTACAGTCTACAGATACTGTTGTTGTTGTTGTTGACAATCAGTTCTGATATCCTTCTTCTTGGCGTATTGTCATATTGATTATATAAACAAATTACAATGTACAAATTTTTTTTTAACATTCTAATGTGAGTGTCGATAATACCCGCCCTGTCAATAATACGGGGTCTGGTCAAAATGGCCAAATTCATAACGGCCAACATACCAGGACGGCCAATCGCAAAAACGGCCAAAGGATAAAACGACCACGTACCAAAACGGCCAATTGTACTATTTGCAGCTTTTTTTGTAGGATATATGCTTTCTCATTTATCTATTTTCTTCTACCTGTACCTATATACATCTCTATACATCCAGCCTGTATATTAAATGAAAATAAATGTCATAGTTCCTATCTAAAAGAAGTATTTCCCAGGTAAATGTGACTGGTTTCAATTAAAAAGTTTCAGTCTGTATATATATATGATCACTTATAATTGTATTTGAAGTTTACAGTATTAATTTTAGATATTTATTTTATATAAATTATTAATTTTTTGTCGTCGTGGTTTCTGAAAATTGACAAAATTGAAAATTCCCTTGAATCATCATTACTCTAGTAGCTCATGGTGGTTTTGTATGCACTTGTATGTCCAGAGCTAAACTCTTCAAAAATCATCTAATTGAAGGTCATTGAACAATTTTTGGTTGGTAACACATTTGCCACTGATGGCGAAATAGGTGAAATGGCCACGCCCCTTTTTAAGCGAAGTACTACCACTCGCCATTACTATATCTCCAGAACCGCTGGACCTAGAAGGTTGTGTGACCACTCAAAATGTTCGGAATGGCCACATTATGGGGGGTCAGTAATACATTTACATGTCCAAAAGTCAATGGTTTTTAAGATATTTGCCAAAAACTGATTTCAGCATGGTACGCACTACAGTTCTGACCCTTTATTATATTACCTGTTGTAATTTTGCACATTGTCCATATTTTAGAGTTTAATTATGTGGATTTCTACACTTTTTGCCTTTACTACAGCCCCAAAACACCACACATTTTATGTTCATTCCTCTGCAAGTGCAGGTCTTGGTACTCATACATGATGTTGGACATTTGCATGGAGGGGGCAGGTCATCGGGCCTGCACGGTACTGGCAGTATCACAGGTGTAATTCCAACATCTGTTGCTTTATAACCATACTGGCATGGATCTGGTTTGGTGACTGCAGGATTTGGAGCTTGTAACCACATCTTACACTGCAGATATGCTCGCTTTATGTGTTCTCGTAGCGTTGAAGAACAGCACACAAGCTGGTTGAAGTCGAGCTCTTTCTTGGAGTTGTGGTACTGCTCCCAACGATACTCATCGAATGTGGAACAGTCGGTCTTCTTTAATCCAGACACAAGGAATTTTTCAGCATTACTTATCATCTGTGGTGACAGATCACGAGGAGGGATCTTTTCCTAGCTTCACAGCAACAATGAGTGCGCTCCAGGATCAACTGAAATTTGATATTACGAAGACGTCATTTGTACCCATCCTTCCATATGCCGCGACGGAAATGGACACAATATTCACATCCATGCTCAACTTTCAAGATGTCTTGAAGCAAAAGAATGCCATGTCGGGGGCATTATGGTCTGATGAAGGGGTGTATGCAATCGCAAAAGAAATCCAGCTGTTGAAGCCCGAACAGTTTGGTAACATATTCCTTGGAATGGGACCATTTCACATGGAGATGATTGTAATCGCTTGCCTTGGAAAGTTTCCAGGCTGTATTGGTATTGATCTGGCTTTGATTGAGACTGAAGCCTTTGGGAAGCTTGTTGTAGAGAATAGTGTCATGACAGGAGGTCACTACTGTAAAGGCAAGGAGGCAATGAGTCTGGTATCAGAGGTGATGACAGTTCTTATGTTTGAGGAGTTTCAGACTGACCAAGACAGTACTCATTGTGAATTAGAGAAGCAAATAGAGACCATCGAAACTAAAATGCAGCAGGCTTTAGATGTTGACCATACAGAATTCAGGGAGATTTGGGAAGAAAGCAAGCTCTTACATGCGGACTTGAAGAAGTCTTTCACAGAATGGAAAGAAACATCCGGCAATGAAAATGTGAGGTACTGGAGCTTGTTTCTGGATGCGCTGTATCCTATCCTGAGGGATCTTACACACTCTATTCGACAAGGCGATTGGCATCTTTTCATTTCAGCTGTGCGTAGGTGCATGCCTTTGTTCTTCGGGTTTGGCCGGACAAACTATAGCAGATGGGGTACGCTGTTCCTTGAAGATTGCCTTGACATACAAAGGAAGTTCCCGGGTATCTACAGATGTTTTATAGATGGTGGATGGGTGATGTACCACACTCTCCGACAGGGCAGTGCAGTAGGCTTTGACATGGCACCTGAAAAGTGTTACAATAAACCCGCTAAGGTTGCAGGAGGTATCATTGGGATGACAAGACAGAAAGAGGCAGTAGCCTTATGGAATCTCTTAAAGCATGAGAAAGATCTTCATGTGGCACAGCTGCTCGAATGGTGTAACTTGGGCGACAAAGACGACAGTGAACTGAACCTACACCATGAGTTCAATCCAAGTTCTACGAAGATTGGCCATGAACACGCAAGGACACTTTTGGATTACATAAAATCCATCAACATTCCATTCAGCACTGGGATCAGACTTCACAACATCTCTACTGGAGCTGATATACCCCAGGGGGTTGTTGACGGAAGACTTGAATGCCTGGAAACCGGTGAGAAGAGTTATCAAGAGTTTGTTGAGACCAGATTTCGGAATAAGGAGAAACACCTACATGACACAATACCTACTAACTGCAAGACTGTTTTCATGAAGCATGCTTCTACACTGTCCACAGCGAAGAAATCGATGGCAGAAAAAGATGCTGCAGAAACGATTAGGTACATTGATTATGCCAGAGAAAGAGGGTACAGCATGCTAGAGCTCCTGAAGTATGAATTGACCAGTACATCCCAGTTCCTCACCACTGAAGGTAAAGATGGCATCAGATTGAAGAAGCCTGATAAAGCCTCCTTATCGAGAGAACTAGTCAATCAACTTCCAGAGGAAAGGAATGTTAAATGTGATGCTCAGATGACAATAGTGGACTTCATGGCACTTGTGCGAAAACTACCAATGAAAAAGATGGGCCTTGACACATTTGGGCAATTAGCTGAGAGTCTTTCCAACAGCATTCTTGCTAAAGGTTCTGTGTCCACAAGAATAGACATTATTTTTTATGTTTATCAAAAATCATCAATGGAACGTGCACAGAGAAGTTCTTCTGAAGAAATCACTATCACCATTAGGACTGACAATCAGAAACTCCCTGTCGATCTTGATATGTTCTGGAGCTCAATGTTGAACAAAGTAAGGTTGCAGGAGTATGTCTTCAAGTGGATGCTGCAGAATGTTGTGTCAGAAAAGGAAATTATCTTTGGAGGAGTATATGGGGGTGAATGTAGGAAACTGTTAGCTGGCACTGAAACACAGATCGCATATCTCTCAAGCAACCAAGAAGAAGCCGATGACAGAATCATGTTCCATATTAATGATGGTGTTGTGAAACACGGGGTTCAATCAGTCTTGGTTGACTCACCTGACACAGATGTCTTTGTCAACCTCATCTTCCACTTCAAGAAAACCTGGCAACTACAAAAGCTGTTTGTAAAGCTTGGTAACCGGAAAAACAAGAAAACTGTACCAGTCCACCTGTTAGTTGATCAACTGGACAACAATTTGGTGTCGTGTCTCCCAGCCATTCATGCACTTAGTGGGTGTGACAGTACCAGCAAGGTGGGTCCAAAACTGTCTGGCATGAAAGCATCCATGGATCTCTCCCTACTGGAAGGGTTTGGTGTAGAGGAACTGTCACCACAGATGATAAGTAATGCTGAAAAATTCCTTGTGTCTGGATTAAAGAAGACCGACTGTTCCACATTCGATGAGTATCGTTGGGAGCAGTACCACAACTCCAAGAAAGAGCTCGACTTCAACCAGCTTGTGTGCTGTTCTTCAACGCTACGAGAACACATAAAGCGAGCATATCTGCAGTGTAAGATGTGGTTACAAGCTCCAAATCCTGCAGTCACCAAACCAGATCCATGCCAGTATGGTTATAAAGCAACAGATGTTGGAATTACACCTGTGATACTGCCAGTACCGTGCAGGCCCGATGACCTGCCCCCTCCATGCAAATGTCCAACATCATGTATGAGTACCAAGACCTGCACTTGCAGAGGAATGAACATAAAATGTGTGGTGTTTTGGGGCTGTAGTAAAGGCAAAAAGTGTAGAAATCCACATAATTAAACTCTAAAATATGGACAATGTGCAAAATTACAACAGGTAATATAATGTGGCCATTCCGAACATTTTGAGTGGTCACACAACCTTCTAGGTCCAACGGTTCTGGAGATATAGTAATTGCGAGTGGTAGTACTTCGCTTAAAAAGGGGCGTGGCCATTTCACCTATTTCGCCGTCAGTGGCAAATGTGTTACCAACCAAAAATTGTTCAATGATCTTCAATTAGATGATTTTTGAAGAGTTTAGCTCTGGACATACAAGTGCATACAAAACCACCATGAGCTACTAGAGTACATCCTTGATTTTACCCAGAATCACTGTATCATTGACGCAATTTATATAGATTATATATAATAACCCCAAGAAAGCATGTACAATGATGTAATAATAACATAAGGAAAAAATATGATAAAACTACTCAATACATATATATGATTAATAAAATAAAAAATTGAGTTGGCCTGGTAATTAGCCGTTTTGGGGGGTGGCCGTTTTGGCTAGTTGGCCGTTATTTTGGGGAGTGGCCGTTTTGACTCTATACTCCCGATAATACCCTCCGTTACGGTACAGGCTTATATATATAGTTTCATTTTCTTGCCTCACAGTCACACTGACCTCATGATAAATATAACCATCGACAGACAACAAACTATGATGAAACATATGGAGAAAGTGTTAGAATGGGCAGCCAGAGTTACAAGTACGGCATGGAAACCTCCTTGTGTCATCCTGTCATTTTGCTGCCTCCGCCTCCAAACCCGTTCAATATCGCTCGCTTATGTTTTGGCAAGTAGTTGGTTGTATAAATGGTAGGGGTGCTCGTACTGCTTAGTCACATATTATCGCTAGGGGGCTGTGACAAGTCAGAATGCTGTAAGTTCAACCTAGCCTGTACTAAGCTAGTTTCCTAGTGAGGGCGCTTCTTGTGTCATTCAATTAACACTAGAGGACGCCAAATACTAGTTGAAATCAACACTGGTGGCAGCACTAATCACTTTTTGGAAGTACATCCTGGCACTTCTTACCCAATCCCAGTCAAAGGGCTCTCGTACACCCAAACTAAATGTCTCTGCCCAAACGTGTACCAATGGAGCCAGAGATACCAAAGGAAGGTCAAGGTTACACTTGTTGTGATTTATTTAGAAGCGATGCAACAAAAACATTAAGTTTGGAATTTTGAATTTTTTGGCACTCAAAAACTCTACCACACATTTTCGAGGTCGGGCACGCAAGCTGTGTCTAATTGGCAGCTATTGGACAACGAGAAAGTTGTGGCTTTGTATGCAGAGATAGTGACGTCACTGAACAATGACGTCATCAGCTAGCCAAGATCACTTTCACATTGGACGTCACAGACAGCTGGCTGCAATATGTGCACCTAGATTTAATGAACATCAGAGGCATGACCTTTGACCGAATTGCACCCCGCCCCCCCCCCCCATCATTTTTTATCCAGGCATCAATTGAGACATTAAAACAAAAAGTAATGTGGTAATGAATGAGTAAAAAGGATTATATATAATGAATGAGTAAAAGGATTATATAATAGTTATGCACAAAACATCATTTCAAAGGGTTCGCATATTTTTATAATTTCTAGAAGTGGAATTACCATTTCCACTTAAACTGAACAGATATAATTCAGGTGTATCTCTGATTATCATTATTTAAATATAAGAAATGCAGGTGAAAGGTCAAGTCAAAGCAGTTCCTGCAAAATGTTCAGACATTGTTTATGTCTGGGCCATTATTCTTGCTACATTGTGTATTGTTGCTACATAGTAATTAAACTATCACACAAACAATTGTAACATAACCTGTCAATAATTGACATATTAACCAATCAAATTAAAGTAAATCTGTAATGCCCCTCCCACTCCACACATTGACCAATTGAATAGGGGACAATTAGTCAGATATTTATTATATCTACCTCTATATGTCAGTCTCATTATTTACCTGAAGGTAAATAATGAGACTGACATATTATCTAAGCAACAATTAGGCCTAGATGCTGATCAAAAGATGAGGACAGAATTCCCTATGTTGTGAAACCGCATTTTGAAATAGATCTATATATAGATAAATTGATAGATAGATAGACCTAGATAGATAGTTAGAGCTAGTTAGATATGGAAGATACATAGATAGACAGACAGACAGACAGACAGCTAGACAGACAGACAGACAGACAGATAGATAGATAGATAGATAGATAGGTAGATAGGTTGATTGATTGATTGATGTGCACCTATAGTTGGAACCCCGTGAACCCAGTGAACTGGCCGGCATGGCGTCAAGACAGATAGATAGACAGATTGATAGATAGATAGGTAGATAGGTTGATTGATTGATTGATGTGCACCTATAGTTGGAACCCCGTGAACCCAGTGAACCCAGTGAACTGGCCGGCATGGCGTCACAACTGATGACGTCACAAGAGACTACTTTCACTTTCATTAGCCAATCAGAACAGTTGTAAGTCTGCACAGGCTAAACAATGGAAAATGGCAGATTCTGGACTTGAAAGCGCGTTTCTGTAACTTCAAAGTTGTTTTCCTTCTATTGCTTTCTTGGTATGACAATCAAATATAGTGCTATCAGCAGCAAAAGATCTCAGGAATAATTATATGAACTTTCATTTGTCCTACATGTCATGTATTTTATTTGAGAAGAAATCTCCTGAAGGTAAGTCAGAATCTCAAGGTTTGTCAATGGGATGACTCATGACCCCTGTGCTAACACACAGGGGTCTTCAGGGCTAAGTCAAAACGGCCTATTACCAAAACGGCCCCTTACCTAAACGGCCTCCTATGTTTTTTAAAGTCCGTTTTTCAGCATCCAAATCCCACATGAGACTTCTTTTCAATACTAGTAATGTTCTAGAGGTTACCACTAATAAAAGTATTTGTGGCAGTTTGGTGATGGTGTCTTCGTTACGTTTATAAGTTACTGACAATCACAAAACGTTCTGACATTATTTTTATAATTGAGTATTAATGCAATCCTACAAGACATTATCTGTCATTATACTATTACTTCAAAAGGTAGCATAATCTGTCATTATACTTCGAAAGGTAGCATAATCCATTTATTATCTTATAATCAATTTATTATATATTGCAACAATTGCAATTAATGCAACACAGAATAAGAAATCAGATAAACTTTATTTAATCAATCACATGTCGAAAAAAAAGTTATTGATTGAGGCATCTGGAACAAAATGGCATAAACATGCACCTATATTAATATCAGGTTATAAATAAATATTTATATTTCATACCTGTTATATATAAAAATTGTGATAACTATACAAACATATATATAGGGGGCCGTTTTGGTAAGGGGCCGTTTAGGCTAGGGGCCGTTTAAGCTAGAGGCCGTTCTGGTAATAGGCCGTTTTGACTGTAGAGCCTAGACTTTACCAAATGGGTTCATTTTTGGTGTGGTAGTTGTACTAGGGTAGGAATATACAAATATGAAAATTTCTAACAACTTTTTTTGAAACTCATATCTCAAAATTGAATCGTACAATTTGGCTAAGATTCCAATCAGCACTGGAGAAGTCTCCAAGGTATGTGTACAAAAAATTTCAAGTCAATCATTCTGCCCAGTTTTGAGAAACCGAAAACACAAATTTGTTTTTTATTCCAAAAGAAGCGGACAAAAGGGTTTGAAAGAGTTTCTGTCCTTGGTTTTGCTGTATCTAGTGTATTTTTTGTAATAAGCTCTTACTTCTTTACTTTAGTAGAACCGATCCCCGTAGGTGTCTAATTCGGGATATTGCTCATGTTTACTATCTATTTCATTTTGTAATGAGGTTTGAACACCGAACTTTAAAGCTGCCTGATTTGGTGCATTATTTTTAGTTCGCATGTCTGAGTCGGAAGGGTATTCTTTGTCAGCGTGTGTGTACAAAGGCAAAGAGACTACATGAAGAAGGACAAGGTATGTATTATCTCTCTCTCTCTCTCTCTCTCTCTCTCTCTCTCTCTCTCTCTCTCTCTCTCTCTCTCTCTCTCTCTCTCTCTCTCGCTCTCTCTCTCTCTCTCCACCTTTAAGTGAATGTTTTGAAAAAACTTTATTCCCAAAAACAAGTTCAAGAAAATGTCAAAACTCCAACAATTCATTTCATGGCCTTTAGACATACATACAAAAAGCCTTGGGGTCAAGTACTGTTCTTGGACTCAGTACTTGGACTTAAGTACCAAGTACTCAGTACTTGTACTTTGACTCGAAGCTGTTCAAAATGAAGTACTTGTACTTGCACTTGAAGCCTGATTGTTTAATGAGTGCAGTCAACCGCTCCTGATGCTTGTTATGCTATAGCGATTTAAGTCAAAGATGTCCAAATTTTTTAACAATGGGTTAATTGCACTTACTCATACAAAAAATTGCAAACTGACAGCAGGCCGCCCAGACTCCTATAAATTCATATATTTTTTGAAAAATTCAGTGTTTTAATTATTTTCAAACTTGCCTGTACTAACTTCATTTGCAAGTTAAGCTTTCCAAAATGCATTCAGATGAATGAATTAGAAATTTACCTTACAAAACGTAACATTTGATACAAATATATAATGTCAGATGTGCTGTTTCCCAGGTAGTTTGCCTGGTTTAAAACACAGCGTGCAGTGACTGATTTTTAAATTTGGAAACAGAAGGGATTATGTTTTTGCGTCCTGCATGGCTTGCATTAATATTTTATTGGATTTTAAATGTTGTGCAACTAATTTCAAATGTTCATGAATTAATGGGGATTAAAAGTAACAGAGCCTACAGAGGGCACTACCACCGTAAAATGACAATAGGATGACGTCACTACATGGATGATGTCACAAAGTAAAATAGATGTGAATTCCTCCCCCCCCCCCCCCCCGCGGGAAGCGTAACACAACCAAATGTAGTTATATATATTTTTTAAATTCTGGTATAGTAATCTGCATTAGTTACACAATTAAACCATTCTTACTAAGTTTTTAGAATTATTGTTCCAAACCAAAAAATATCATTTATTGCCTCCTGTTTAGTCTTGAGTTCAAAAAGGTTACTTATACAATTATGTATGTCAACTGCACATTATCATGATGGTTAATTCCACTGATGCAACTAGCGAACATTTGGATAAATGTATTTATGCATAGGAAAGTCCCATTCTGTACCCGAAAAGACTAAATTCTAAAAACATTGTATTTGCTTTGACGTGTCTAAATAGCATTTTACAGAAATTGTTCAGATAGTGCAGGATTTGGTTTAAAGGGGAAATAACACCTTCAGCACTTTACCTCTCAGAAGTTAGCTTTGATCCATTGAAACACATCCACGCTATTCATAACTTGTATATGTGCGCTGGTAATGAAATATCCTGCATTTATTACGCCCCTGTGAACTACGGAGGCCGCCATTTTCAATTATCACGGGTGTTTTGCTCTCGCCGGAAATACGTCACTCTTGTCCTATTGGTCTCAGCCAATGAGAGTCAAGTGCAATCCAAGCGCTTGACCATTGAGAATTGAACAGTGTAAGCAACAGGTGTTAACTGGCATAATAATTGCACTTTAACTTTTCTAATAATAAAAGCATGTCACGGTTCCCACCAAGTGTCAAATATATTGCTATTTTATGTATCTAGCTGGCTGTGCCGAGAACTCAGTTTTGACTGACAACAAAGTCACCGGGTCAGGTTGGAATTGTCATTTATTGCAATGACGAAGGATGACATCAGGTGGTAACTGACAGTGATAATACTTGAATTTATGTGTCAGTCAAAAGGTGGGGGAAGTTAACCGGCCCACCGGAGTAGATAGAAACAATAACATACAGATCAAAATGAACAGGTTAAATGACAAGAAAACATACAGATCCAAATAAACAGGTTAAATGACAAGAAACAGGTAAGGTAAATAATGATAATTACAGGATCCGTTCATGATAACAGACCAGTAAAACACTAGACTAGGACAGTAATTCATTGGTATATAAGACTAGGAAACACTAGGCTAGAGCTAATAGAGATTACAATATACCAGATCATGAATAGCTGACTACAAGTACAGCAAAATTGCATGACACAAATTCGACACAGAGCATTTAACGGATCAGGGACCTTACATTATGAACAGTGACAAATGGGAGTGGCGGGCGGGAAAACTTCAGTCCGATTTTTAGTCTGTTTGGCATGATGGCGTTCGTAAACACAACTGCTGCGCATGCGCGGATCGAAGCGCCACCACGCCATAAATAGATTTCCTGCTTGAAATCTTCATTTATGTCTGTAGCTGGCTGTGCCGAGAACTCAGTTTTGACTGACAACAAAGTCACCGGGTCAGGTTGGAATTGTCATTTATTGCAATGACGAAGGATGACATCAGGTGGTAACAGTGATAATACTTGAATTTATGTGTCAGTCAAAAGGTGGGGGAAGTTAACCGGCCACAGTTCGAACAGAACACCCCACCTGACAGGTGCAGCCAGCAGACAGACGAAAGGCACAGGGAGACTCAGCACCAGCTGACAGCCTCCGGCAAAATTGGGGGGAAAAAGAAAAGGTGTCGCTGGAATATAGCTCTGGCCCAGCGCCTGCTGACGGCACAGAGGTGGACCTAGCCTAGACTAGCAGCACTTAAGAGGGGCTCAGCACCAGCTGACGGCCCGATAATTGGGAGTGGCGGGAGGGTCTGGGCCCAGGCCCTGCTGACAGCCCATGAAAAATAAAGAAGAGAAAACAGGGGAGCCTAATGGCTGGACTTGATGGTGGACGGAGATGGCTACGGACGGGAAATGGGCAAACAGTGGATAGTGCTGGAAAACCTGAGAATGCCAGCGGCCAATATCCATTTGCGTTGCGGGAAATCCTCCGTAGTTAATGGCTGTTTTGGCCGCCTGGATGGTTGGAACGGTGTGGGGCATAATGACGGGCCGAGGGTTGAGGGGCACCTTTACCAGAGGTACCGGAGGTGGCCTCCGAGGTAAGGTGGCGGGATCGGCAGTTTTCTTTCTCGCAGTTGCCGTCATTCCACTGTTGCCAGCAAACGCCTTCAGGGCCTCTACGCATGGGTTTACTGTGCGAGTTGGCTTCATTGGCAATGGAGCCAGGTTGCAAGGACCCAGGTGCCTGACTCAGGCAGTGCAGGTATAGTTCCTGGTGGATTGCACCCCATGACATGGATGGGTCATGAGCTTTGAGGCGGCGTAATTGGGAATCATAAAACAGCCACCATTGGAGGGGGCACCTGCGGGACAGGCTGCGAATGACATTACAGTACTTGAACAATGTTGGGGCCTGATGGGGGTGACGCTCAGAGAATACTGCAGCAAATGTGATGAAAAGATCAGTCCACTCGAAAATATTGTTGATTTGGGTGGACCTCGAGTGGGAAGATATGGCCAGTGTTTGTTGGGATTGGCCGTTACCAACCGTGATGGTGGTTGAAGTGCCCAACGAGGTAAGCTCAACAAATTCTCCAGCCCAAATCCTCGACTTTATTTTTGGGGCTATGGTGGCACCCAAATGTAGGGTCATAGGACGGAAAGTAGGTAGGTCACTAGCCTCAGGGTTTGAGAAGGACTGACCAGCATGGAGGAGCCCGAGGTTAGGATTGTGCCGGGGGTGGGCAGCAATGGAGACGTTTGGCAGGGTGCAGGAGGTGGTGGCACTGTTGACAAGGGGGCAGCGGGCAAAATGCCCCAGCTAGCAAGGTTGGTCAACACACTTTGGGTGACCTCAGAGCGAAGTGTAGACAATGTTGCCTGGTCGAGGTGTTGGCCGGCTTGCGGAGCAGAGACGTCTTGTTGCGGCTGTGGGACATCCTGCTGTGGTGGTGGGGACGGACAAGGCATGATGGTTGGATCGGCCGAACGGGCTGATCTGATGGCCGAGCGAGCTGGGGCAGCTAACCGGTCCGAGTCTGGGGAGTGGTACCGCTGAGGCCGTTGGTGGGTCTCCCACGTCTGGTGGGGGGCATCTGCAACACACAGGAAAAACGGCACAGAAAAGGCAAGATTCAGAGCCAACATACAGGTGTAGGTGAAAAGGCAGGCACATAACTGCGAGCAGCAGAAACAAAAACGGGGACGAAAATTGCCACAAAGGAGAACCTGAAATATACTAGAGACTGGAAAAACACCAGCTCGTCCTTGCATATTCAGGGTACAAAGCCCACATTTAAGGGCAACAACATAACGAGTGCACAACGATGGCAAGTAAACAAACCTGAAATATACTAGAGACTGGAAAAAGACCAGCTCGTCCTTGCATATTCAGGGTACAAAGCCCACATTTAAGGGCAACAACATAACGAGTGCACAACGATGGCAAGTAAACAAACCTGAAATATACTAGAGACTGGAAAAAGACCAGCTCGTCCTTGCATATTCAGGGTACAAAGCCAACATTAAGGGCAACAACATAACGAGTGCACAAAGATGGTAAAGTAAACCAGAACCCCGAAATATACTAGAGACTGGAAAAAACCAGCTCGTCCTTGCATATTCAGGGTACAAAGCCCACATTTAAGGGCAACAACATAACAAGTGCACAATGATGGCAAGTAAACCGACACCAGAAATATACAAGAGACAACAGGTACTGACCTTTGCACCAATGATTACGTTTGGTGCATTGACAGATGCAAGTTGGAGATTTTAGGAACGCACGTGGTCCGACGAGTCAACAACTAAACTTGGGACAACACAACAGAATGAAGTCGTAGATGCCGCCAAGGAGAGTACAATGATTAGGACGACACAAGGGTGCCGTGGCCTGCAATGGTGAATGCAGAACGCAAGGAAAACAAGGAAAAACTTCAGTCTGATTTTTAGTCTGTTTGGCGTGATGGCGTTCGTAAACACAACTGCTGCGCATCCGCGGATCGGAGCACCACCACGCCATAAATAGATTTCCCGCTTGAAATCTTCATTATATATTGAATAATTAAAGACAATGCAATTTTATGAGAAACATAATCTTTGGGGATGTAAAAGCTGAATATTTAGTATTATTGAATATTTTATAATAGTGAAAAAAGCATAGATTAACATTACATAATTTAAACAACAACACCCTAAAGTGCACAAAATGCTAAATTTAAGATATTTTATTTATGCTTGTTTTTACCTCTAAATATTTAACTTTTTAGCTTGCATTGTACAGATTTAAAAATTATTGTTTATTATGTTGCCAAAGATAGATCTATCTATCTATCTAGATATCTGTCTATCTATGCACTTGTTGACTGAACAATTTTAAACAATTTGGTCTAAAATCCGTTTATTAGTGAAGGTGTGAAACTTAAAAAAAAAAGGTGTATAGGATCCATACTGTTCTGCAGAAAATAAGTTTTTGATGAATGTTTGTATTTATTTATTTATAACTGCTTGAATAGCCTTCCCTCCTCCTATATGAATTTTAAATATGTCTAGCAATGTAAGTGGCATTCAATTTCACGAAGTACAATTTGGTAAATAATACATGCTGCTAATCTTGGTGGAAACACATCCTATTAATAATTCTAGAAAATTAAATACAGTGTGTTTTAAAAACCTTTGAAACAGGACGGGTCGTAGCCAGAGGGACATAGGTTATGCCAAAAACCCCTATAGTAGATATATACACTAACTATTCAATAATGTACATGTATACTATGAATGATACTATAACATAAAAATCGTTGCATGCTTTAAGTGACATTATGGCTTGCCTATTTTTTTTTGCAATTTTCATTAAAACGTAGTTTAGTGCCTGGGTTGTGAGGTGTTCTCACTCCCACATCCCCCCTCCCCCTGGCTTTAACAGACTTTATTAAAGGTTGGGAGCACAATATACAATTTGCAAAACTACTTTAATGTTAGGCTTGGAGTGTTAAATGGGGAGTTTGAATTGCAATTTTCTAATGTAGCATGATGTCTCCCAAATGCAAGCAGGGTTATTGCAGCTACTTGTCCAGTGAGGAAATATACATAAATTGTTCATTGCAATTATGCTGTAATCCCAAAAGTCCAATTAACACCTTAGTTGTTGTTACTTTGTTCTTTAAAATTGCAATGAACAAAAAATGAATTGCAATCTGTGTAGGATCACATGAATTGGTTTGTAGTCACTTAGGAAATAAGTGACGTCACCAGCCATGGTGCCGTGTTCAATAATGGCGGTGCCCACACTTCGAGCGGGTGGCACAAAATGCACAAATTTTAATTAGCTTAGAATAAGACTAAACTCCGCTTTTATACACTTTCTTTCACAGCAATATATTCTTTTACATCTAATTGAACTTTTAAAATTAAGATGCAAATTGCTTTAAGTTCCCCTTTAAAGACCGAGCCACGACTATAAAAGGGGATAGCAGCTCAGAGGCCTCATTTGGTTCCAGCCCCTCAAAGTGGAAACATCTCTGAATATTTCACACAATTTCCCAATAACAACAACACACAATGCAATAAAGCCATATGAATTTGGTATCTGCAGATTCAACAATTTATGCAGAAACGAATTATGCCACTCTCTAAATTATATTTGGTGTACAAGTAGAGATATTATGAATTATATGTAGAATTATGAAGACATCTTCCAGAATTTGATTGACAGGCCCTAATGACATTTCAATGAGCTGTTACCCTGGTACAACAACCCTTGTAAGCTTAATGACCTCTAAAAATCGTGCTCATTTGCATAGAAACCGCATGGCTACAGGTGCAATTAGGAAGGGGTGAAGTTCATACCCCAATCCTCTTATGACATAATATAGATATTATATTATCATGTATATATAGGCAATAGCAAGGATGCATGCAATTCCACTTGTATCTACATAAAGCAGTCTTACCTTATTGAAAAATGTAACAGCAAATGTGATCCCTCTATATATGGTAATTCCCATGGTTAGATAAACATGTACTATATGATAAAACAATAGTCCTGGCATTGCCAGAATAAGGGCTTGGTGTGAATTGTCCTGAGGTACAACTTAGACTGACCAAGAGTTAATGGACTGACTGTCTGTAAAATCAGCTCTGTTACACATCTTGTTTCAAAGGCAGTATCAACTGATTTCATAACTGATATTTGGAGTCAAATTCAAATATTTCTATGATGATGCAACATGCATTGTTCTCTACACTAGATTACCCCCAACAAAAGCACAAGAGTTGGTGGTCACTTCAATGGAAGCCCCACAATCTATGAAATAAAGATTAAGATTTGCATACAGTTTGCAATTTAATAAATGTCTAATTATATCATAACAGCTAGATGTTAAATATATATCTTTTATTTTACAGCTTCATTTCATTCATTGTGTCACAATGTAAACTGAAAATACAAAGTAAATGACCTACAGTAATAATTATAGAATAATATAAAAGTAGTACATAAAACTAGGTTCAAGCTATGATAAAGATTTGTTACAATACAATAGCAAAATAATAATAAACACTTTTTAATTAAAATTCAATCTTGTTATATCTATCTATATATATATATATACATCTTACAGCATTATCCATATCAAATGATAATGTTCTTTTCTTCAAAACCAAACTATTAATGAGAAATATCAAATGTAGGAGATTACATTTCACTGTGTTATCCACTCAGTTAACTGACCAGATGTAAACAAACCCTGTTCAGCCAAGCATCAAGCTAGAGGGGGGTGGCTTTATTGACCCCCTTACAAGCCATTGTGTAAGGCGGGGCTAACTACCCAGTGTCCAGCAAGCAGCCAATCAGCGTTTTAAATATTGCTTTGCGGTGGCAAATTCACCCAGCTGCAGCTCGGTCTTTAACCCTTTTTCATATTTAATGAGGATTCATCGTAGTTTTGATTTTTAGGTGACCACCCCAGGCAAGGAAGTGTTTCTTCAGCAAATGAGACTGACAGCCCTGAGGGGGAAGGAGAAGTTGTTGTGGTTGGTTGTGGAACCGAGAATGTTACAAGTAGCCAAGTTAATTTTGTGAAAGAAGAAGCTGCAGATTCACCAGGCTCTGATACAGACATGGATGATTCATTCGATAGTGATAAAATTATGCCTGCATACTTCTACACATTAAAACATGTGAATAATCTGGGTTACACATCGAAGTGGAATGATAGAAATGCACATATAGTTTATTCTGCATTTAATGTCAAGCGCTATCTTGTTGACCCGGAACATATTCTGACTCCCGATGAGCCCACTGAACTTCCTCTCGTGAAAGTGTTGTTGAAAAGCAACAAATGTCAAGATGTTCAGAGTACATGGTAAGCATAATTTAGGTTGTTGCTCTTTCAAATAAATCAACATAGTGTCTAGTCTGTAATTGATCGTGGTAGCACTTTCACAAGACATTCGCACAAGAATCCCCAGTGCTCCACCTTTGTTTCTTACTATGCCTAATGACGCTAGTCTTTTCTGGGGTGCACCTGTGATCCAAGCATGCACCTATTGCTAGTGAATCACATTGCAAGCTGATGACTAATTCATCTGAATCATCAGAAGATGATAACTAAACCTGAAATGCTGCCCGATTTTAATACAAGTATGGAAGAAAATGAGACACGGCCTGCTTTAGACTGATGTATGCTGATTATCCATCTTTGGATTGTTTTTTTTTTTAACATGACTGACAGATTTTTCGTGTTTTTTTTTTATATTTTTGCTAGGATCATGCAACCTGCAGAAATCGTGCTTTGAAAAACCACATTTTCAGCATCCAACATGGGTTATCTTGACCTATCTGTCAGGTCACAGGGCTCAAATTCATCCCCAATCTCTGCAGATTTATTTTAATGCTGATATATATTTTCATAAGAAGTGGGGTGTTGCAAGTGCTCTGAGCTACGTGACGCATAGATGTGCCATTTTGCGTATTTGCATGCGCTCTAGTTGTATCACATTGAGTATTAAGATATCCTACATGTTGATTTCTTAATTAGGGTGTATTAAAAAAATTGTTAGGTTATGATTTTGAAGTTTATGTGTTGTTAATTAACCTGCATTTCTTTTGTAGGAAACATGTTGAAGGCAATGTTGATATGTTACTGGAGATGATATCCCATGAAAGTTTCCCTCTCATGGCCAATCCACACAATAGAGAAGAGTGGCTTGATGCCGCTACAGACGTTCTCCGTTTTATTCAGTTGTATGGCAAATCAAAGTGCCAGGTTCTTCCAGGTTTTATGTGGTAAGTACATATTCATGGAGGGGCTGGAAAGGAAGGTTTTTGGATATTGGTGGGTGGGGATTCTCCAAAAGATAAAAGTGGAATACAATAAGAAATTATTATAATCATATATGTGATATACAGACACCAAACAATTTCAATGATGCATGTGTGCTGTGTGAGACTCGCTGAGGGTTTTGCTGAAACATAGTTTTTGTTTATTTTTTCTTGTTCAGCCGATTTCGTGAAATAGTCAAAAGCACTGTAGAGAGAGGGATGGATCGCTTGAACGAAAATAGAAATCTGGAAGAAGCGACCTTTTCAAGATTCTTCCATAAGCTGATTGGTTTGTCTGAACACATCAGTTGCTGTCAAACTTCACTAACTGCTGAGTAAGTACAACTCTCTGAATTAGCTCTGTCCCCCTGGAAGGGGCGAGAGCTATTGATCTCAGTTCATGATGTCCTTATGTCTCTATTTCGATTTCCATATGACAACAGCAGGATTTTGAAGGGACCGCGCCATGCGCCATAGTCACATTCTGCCAAAAAATGGTGCATTAAATCTTGGGAGAAAATGGAGAAGGAGGGGCTACTCAGAAATTGCAACATGAGCGTGCTCTAATGAAAGTCTGTATTTATCAGATTTCACAGGTTTATTGTTTATGCGGAGTTTGACTTTGAAATTGTCTTATTAAGCAATTAAAGTGATATGAAGTCTCATATCTAGGTCAAACAAAGTTTCTTTTAATTTACCACTGAATAATAGTGAAGGATGTTTATTGTCAGAAACCACTTTGCTTTGTGCCCATCCATTTGTTAGTAATGAGTATTTCAGTCTTAAAATCGGCTGTAGTGATTTTGGTGTACACCGAAATAATTTGAAACTTGGCTGGACTCTCTCTGGGGTCACGTGACCACAGCCAGGCAGAGCCAAATTCCAACCACCAGGAACCACGATGGTTTTGTTTACTCTGGAAATTGTGTTTATACATTAATTGAAGCTATGAAAAGTGATTCTGAACAAGGTAAACTGTTTTCACAATTCATATGAGTGAATATCATACACTGTGAATGGAGGACAAGCCCATCTAATTGTTTTTGTTAGTTTGACAGCTCTGACCACATGGGCCACATGAATAAATTATGATAATACCCCATAGCCTGCAGCAGCAGCAGCCAATCACACAGTAACTCCACCATGATGTCCAAATCTTGCCCAACAGATTTTACCAGTGCTTTGATGCTGTGTACTGTCAATAATGTGAGCTAAATGTTTCAAACAAGTACAAAACCAGTACGTTTAGTGGTAGATGTAGCTATTCCTGCAGTTTAGGGCTGGATTTGCCTGGAAAGGTCTAAGACATCGTATCACTTTAAGTAACAGGGCAATAAAAGCCCTTTCATGTAGAATCAGTGTCGCACTAACTGGGGCAGGGCAGTGGCCATAGGAGCTGAATCTCATGCTCATTAAAGTGAACTCTCTTACACATAAAACCTTCTATATAGTTATTTACAGAATTAAATGCATTTATTTAATCCCCACATAGAGTGACAGGCAACAATTTTGATTAAACGTTTTTAATTATCTAAAAAGTGACATGAGAGTCATTAAGACATAAGATTTCCTCTAAAAACGCAAAATGGGACATTGCCTCCTATTTTTGGGACCCATGTAGCCCACTACAATAAAGTAAGGATGACTGATCCAGTAATGTGCTTTTAATCTATAGCCAATAGGTCCTTGCATTATTGCAATCGGTTCAGTTTGACATGAAATGGACGAGGCGAGATGGACAATAATGGAGTTAGGTTTGTCTGTTAGAGACCGTTTTTGAGCTGTGAGTGTAGGTAGTCCGTTAGTTGATCGCCACAAAAGTGGTTCTTGTACCAGGGTGCAACCTGTGAAAATGGCAGGAAATGCCGTGATTTGGATCCCAGTTGATCTCATAAGCCTAGGCCTCATTTCAGAAAGGGGGGGGGGGGGAGGAGCGTTCAGTTTTTGCTGTTTAATCTCAATATATTGCAAGTCTGTAATGAAATGTTTGAAGTGGTATTCAGCTCCATGCATGGTAGAAATACCTGCAAGCACAGCTAAATCTGTTGAGTTTTTATGAGCACCTTTTTCAAGAGTGTATCGCTGAAATCAAAAGCACAAATTGCATCTTTTAATTTGGCTATTTCAACACTATGGGGTTCTAGTTTATACTGCCACTGTGAAAAACCCTCCAATAATAATAATCAAACTAGATATCTGTAACTGTGAAACAGTTACTAGGCTTCACCTATTGCACTTAAGGGGTACATGGATATAAATGTAATGCAGTAATTTGAAATCAATAATTTGTCCACTGATATCTGATGCAATAGGGTCAGGGCTGTCTTTGACCCTAAACCTAATCATAACCCTAACCCTATTCATAGCATAGGGTTAGGGTTGAAGATGACCTGTACGCATGTCAAGTGGCACCTGTATCTTACATGATTAGATAACATTCACACATATCTTCAAAGAGAACTTGGTCATTAAATTCTCAAGCCCAGCAGTGATTCTACCTTTGATATTTCTGAGTATCCTCTCCTTCTCTATTTTCTCCAAGCATCAAGTCAACCAGTACAGGGGACAAATGGCACACATGGGATCATCTTTGATTGCAATTGAAGCTTTGGTTATTCAAAGCATGGCATTTTTCTGTAAATAGCAATTAACTGAGGTCTTCAGTAAGCTTACCCTTTGTTTCAGTGACAATCGAGTCGATTGCAATTGTAGACAGGAACCAATTAAACCAGAAAGCGCGGGAGCATTTAAAACATCATTTTTTGTGCCTAATACTTACATTAAAGTCGGATTTTACAATGCAGATCTATTACTTGAATTTAAAGCCATCGATTTAGATAATTGTTAGCAAAACTGTAAATTTGATTGCCCATGACCTTTAAGTGGTACTATCAATGTTATTTACACAAGCATGAAGACTATTCAGTAGCGATAGTAAGTTGTAAATGAACGCTGTGTTGTGACGTCACAATGCCTTGAGCGATGATACTGCCTACCCTTAAATGAGTTGACCCTTCACTATACCTGGTCAATAAGGTCAACCCTTCAACTCTAGGGTGAAATGGCCCTGCAATGGATACAACCACCATAAACCACTAGGGTTTTGTTTGCTGCAAATGGTCTGTACACATTAATTGGAGCTATGAACTATGATTCTTAACAATGCAAACTATCTCATATGAGGTCATACAATGTGTGAAAAGAGGACATTTCTGTTAGTTTGACAGTTAATTTTTTATTACATAGCTTATGTTTATTGAATCTATATTGACACACACATCATAATTTGATGTACCTTGTTGCATGGTTAGAACATGAGTCATCCTCATCTTCAGTTATTCTCATGCTCACCCTAGTGCAAGAACTTTCAAGTGAATAACTTCTATGTATGGACCAAGTCAATGTACTTTTTTAAACTTTTATCCAAACATGAATGAATTAGGAAATGTATATGTGTTGTTTTTGCACAAGCAGACGATACAGACAACTATTATTTGGAATTTGAGGGAAATCGACATAATCCAAATCCTGATGCTTACCTGTTCAACATCCTAGACCAGCTTATTCTTGTCGCTGAGGTATGATTTTGACTGCATTTCTAATCCAGCAGGTACTGAGGTCAACATTTGTCTTTAGGTTTGATTTTGGTATGTATGTGAGATAGAGATAGAGAGATAGATCTTTATTTCTGTGAATTGGGCTCATCTCTCATGTTGATGCTGTAAATATCGTAACTTAAATTTGGTTATCTAGTTTATGTATTATCATTTTGTTCTTCGTGACACATATCCTCTGTGACATTATTTGATGTCAATAAAAGCATATAAGTTGTATATAATGTTCAACAAATAACATACTACAACTTATTACTATATAATATTACCGCCTTCTGCATTCAGCACCATAAGGCTCTAGTCATGATATGCATTATATGTACCAAATTTGATCAAATTAATTTATTGTCTGGTCGGCAGTTAAACCTAAGAATTTCTGCAATGAGTTCGATCTGCCAACTGTTGTAGGTGAAGCAGCCTTGGCATCAGAAGTATCCATCATACAAACCTTGCCCAGTCACCCCCAAAAAGGCTAAATCAAAAGACAGGGTGACACCATCTGAAGAAGTCCAAGGTAATTCATTGCAGTTCCCATGCATTAAGAATCTTAAAGTAGACTAATTTATCCTTGTTAAATTCCACTGTGTTACAAATGAAATTCTTCTGTGTTTTTCTCGAAGCAGTTGAAATATAATATCTAATTCTATCTATCTAAGGTTAAAAAGGGGCGACCGTGTCAAGTTTTCACGTTTCCTTTTTTGAACCACCCTAATGTCCATGTTTCAAAAATTCTAGATGCCTGATTAACTGAGAGGCTGTAAAATAATAACTTTTTATTGGCAATGACAGTTGATCATTCTCGTGTCATTTAAGTTGAAATAAAAAAGATCTTTTTTTGATATATTGTGAAGTGGAATATAATTTTTACAGATTCCGATAACCCTCTATATGAAAATGAAACTGAATGCAATGGGTTTGAGCGAGCGGAAACTTATATGGAGAAATTATACCAAAAAAGACGGACGGATGGGCAATTAAGCTACAAAAGAGGACGAGCTTCGGAGGTGCGTAGATTGAGTCCAGTACTTCGTCAGCAGTTGGGGAATAGTTTCCGTGTCTATCCAGGTTTCTTAAGAGAGTGGGAGGTTGGGACTCATGGATATGCAGCAGAAGGCCAATAAGTGCAATATCTACTTCTATATTGTGCTAAGGCCAGTAAGGGTCGGCGATTTTCGCCAGTGGTAAACTCCGATCTGGCTGGATCTTGGGCCAGTATTATTTCACCGGGGCATAGCTTATGTACTAACTTAGCTCAGGTTTAATGTTCCTGCATTTTCATTTTTGTGTTATTTATCATTATTCCTCATTTTATTGGAGCCGCAAGCCTTCTCTCGCCATGGGGACATTGGCCTGACGAATGCGAGTCAAAACGTCCGAAAACCGAAACGTCCGAGGCCGTAACGTCCGAAAATGTTCCGAAACGTCCGAAAACCGAAACGCCCGATTCCCGAAACGTCCGCAAAATGTCCGAAACGTCAGATCTTTTTTTTTTTTTCAATTTCGCCAATGTACGCATGAGATTTTTTAACTTGAAGTAAATATATAATTTCCAATTCTTAACCACATTTAAAAAAAACATCCGTAGCTGCCATTATTCCAGATATATTAGCCCAAACAGAATGCTTCGGGTCGCGTTAGCGATTCGCAAGCCAGTTCCTTGGAGTTACTGATATATGTAAGTCTAATCCTGACTTGCAATCGGGAGTTTTTTTTAAATTTATTCCCTAATTCCCTAATCCACCACAATTGGATATTTCCACCACTGTTATGTTCAATTGATGGGGATTATATTTCATTAATTAGCAGTTGATTAAAGTCAATATATATTTTTTGGTTATAATACCTTTATGACATCATAAAATAGTTGTACACTGGTCTAAAAACGTAATTTATGTATTATTTAATGTATCTATTAGTAGCAATGTTTATAATTATTTATCAGTGTTTATTAGTGAAATGAACACCAAATTTATATAACTACGACGGGGGTACGGCGGACGGACGGCGGGGGGGGGGGGGGGGGGGCGCTGGTCAGTCAGCAGGTTCATTGCTGGCCTCGGAAACACTCCGATTGGTGCGGTCAGCTTTAACTATAATTAAAATTACTAAAAAAAGGTCTTGCTCATCAAATCTCATGTTAAACTACAGACAGAACTTGTATGTGAAATAAATTAAATGAATTTTTAACAAACTATGCATAAAAGTACATAAAACAGCAGAACAGTTTTTCTCGGACATTTCGTACGTTTAGGAATCAGACTTTATGGGTTTGGACGTTTCGGTTTCAGACGTTTCGACCTGATACCGGCCCCTGGTATAAAGATAGTCTCAGTGACACTATACATAAATTACTACCAGCCCCTGTTTTCTACAGCTCGATCCAACGGGTTTGCGCTAGTATATAATAATTACCCTACACCGAAATACATCAGCTAGTTCCTTATGTATCAAAAATGTTTTTGATATGAAAAGTTTCATTGCCTGGGACGTTACCAATAACAGGTTTCCATGGCAACTGAAATTATGAACAAAATATCTTTCTGTCTATGTTAATATAGTACTTCTCTGAATGCCAATAAGTTCCTGATAATTATCAAATGTTGAAATAAAAATAATGACTTTTCTTGTTATTCATCAAATGCTTATCAAACGTTTGCTCTGGTTGCCATGGAAGCACAAAATCCTAACGGAATTTTGTAAACAAAAATTTGTATTGCCTGAAAATTTAGAAAACTCGTCTAACATAATGTATTTTTGAATATATATGATACCTTGTTGTTAAGCTTTGGAGGTATATCTAGATGAAAAATGGTCACCAGGGTAACCCAACCTCTCGAAATCTTCCAGCATATTACTAATTGACAGGAAGATTGTTGCATCATATTGATAACCATGTGAGGTTTAGGGCATGAAACAGTTACTAGGATAGGGAGAAACTCCCTGTAGTTGACACTTTTAGACTCTTAAATGAACAGGTTTCCATGGAAAGGGCCATTTTCAAAATATATATATATTTTTGGGTTGGTGTGTGTTTTTGTGGGTTTTATGTAATAGCAGTTTAATCCTAATTCAGTCTTCTTTATTGTCTTTGATTTCACAGAGAAGTATCTAATTGAAGACAACAAAAGTCACTTTTAAATGAACCTGAATTGATTAATAATTCCAGTGTGACGCTGTCAACCCTGCTTCAGACCACCCCACCAACTTTCTAACTGCCTACCAGTCACAGGGCTGTGTGGCCCATGTACAATTTCTAATTGTTGTACATGATAATTTGTACAATTGCTAATTGTTGTACATGATAATTTGTACAATGCTGATCATTGCTGTATGTTTGTCTAGGAATTTTTCATACAAGGAAAAGAAAAACGTCAGATGTTTTCTACCACAACTGTTTGGACAGCTTCTGGCGCTCACTAAATTACCATGTGCTGCCAACCGGTTTAGACCCAAGTCTTTTTACACAAGACGCTACGGCATTGGAGTCATTGGATATAAGGTAAGTTACAGCTGATAGTGTTCTTGAATGTCCAGGGAGGAGATAGCGTTTGTAGTTTGAATAGGATTATAGAACCAATAGTCCAGTAGAGATGTGATTTGACCCGGAACAAATTAATCCAGTGCCATTTGAACCCCAAGGGCCTCCAGAAACATACTAAAAATCATGGAAAATACAAGTTGTGGAACCCTCCTATATCAGCATAAATCCAAGATGGCGGACTCAAACAACAAGTATTTCTACAATAACTTAGGAACTAATGGAGTTAGACCTCAAATATTTATTGAAGGTGAATATAAACTTGGATATTGGGGACATTTTGGCACCAACAGCATGTCTCTATCTGTTGTAGTTCTTGAGATATGGCACCTTCATTGATTCCGGTTTTTAGGCGAAAGCCTGATATTAAAGACATTTCAACTTTGGCCTTGTAAAATGATCTGAATTGCTATTTGCTGGCCCATGATTAAGCTGCCATCTTGGATTTATGCTAATTTGGGGGTGTTCCACAACTTGGGTTTTCCATGATATTTATTATGCGTTTCTAGAGGCACTTGGGGTTCAAATGGCACTGGAATCATTTCTGTTGCAATTTGTTTCGGGATCAGCCCAATATTTTCATATCTCTACTAAACCTACAAGATGGCCACTGCTATCAATATATAGATAATATAACTTCGCAGTTCTAGTAGTATTGGCATTCTTCCTTGTTATGCCTGATATATATAATCAGTTTCATTTTACTTCCAGGTACGATTTGTGACCTTGGTCCTCAAAGACCAGAGCGAGACAATTATGAAACCGACAGTTACAGACGTACAGAATAACAAATCAGTGAGGCCATACCTTTATCTATCAACAGAGTTAAATCTCTTTGAACCAGCGAATTTGAAAACATTCTACAAGGTTCTTTTTGCCATTGCTGTTCATAGTACAGACTATGCATGAGATGAATATCTAAATCTGTTGACTTTCATCCTCAATACTCATTCTTTTTTTTTACGTTGTTAAATCAGTGACCGCGGTAATAAATATGACAATCATAATAAATGACATTTTCAAAACATTCCATTAATTTGCTTTTGCAAACATATCAAGCTGCTGGTCCAATATGACCAGGTGGGATATATAGTGTGATCATGAAATATAAATTATTTAAAAGTACTTCTTTTACCCTTTCATTTGATACAAATTTGTTAATTGTGAATGTATGTGCTTGTTATGGCGTACAGCCTTGGCCAATGAACTTGAGCAATTCCGGATTTTGTAATTTTAAATTGGATTTTTAAGATCATGGTAAAATCACTTAAGTGACAGGAATGTGTCACACCAAAGGCAGAATGAGTCTGTGGTCACACATGATATTATGCCAGTGAATGTGCTATCTATGACTATTTATGTATTAATTGAGAGAGATTGCACTTTAATATGTATAATAGACAGAATTTTATGCACTCGAATTGTATAATGTTTTTGATACTAACAAGCTCCTTTGCAACTTAGTTCTGTCAAGTCAAACATGATTCTTTCAGGAAGAAGTTACATTGTACATATGAAGGACGGACCCATGCAATTTGTTAAATGTGAATTTATGTGCTTGTTATATAGTACAGCCTTGGCCAATGAACTTGAGCAATTCCGGATTTTGTTATTGTGAATTGGATTTTTATGATCATGGTAAAATCACTTAAGTGACAGGAATGTGTCACACCAAAGGCAGAATGAGTCTGTGGTCACACATGATACTCAAACTTTATTAAAAACCTATGGTAGAACATTACAGTGAAAAGGTTGTTATGTCTGCAACAACACAAGAGTAGGTCTAGTCCATTGGTCATTGCTATACATAAGTATAGAAATATGAATTAATTAGCTTTTTAGATATATACATTATATTAAGTAGGATGTGTTAGGTACGTGTGTGTAACATTAGTACTATGTAACGGTAAAGGGTAATTGTCTATCAATGTGCTTGAATGTGGGGTAAGGAATATTCATATTTGATGCTGTATATATAGGGTCAATCCATATGAATTCACCAAAATTCAGACAAACTTCGACTATATAATTAATGGAAAATACCAAAATTCAGGTCTCCAGTGTCAATGGTTTAGAAGATACAGCACTTTGAAATTTTATTAATTTGAAAACAGTTTTGGTAGGATTGCACTTGCACCTGTCGGACAAACACTAAGCAATTTTAATGATGCCTGTGTGCTATTTGGGATGTGTTTTTCTCTATTAAAACCGTCTAACAGCTAAAGATCATGTCTGAAAAAAAAAAAGAACATTAACCAAAATGCCAAACAAATAAGACCATGCAATGAACTCTCCGTAGGTATGATCCAGTTTACACTGCAAATAAATTGCACTGTTGCCGTACTTTTGGGACCCACCGTTGCCATATTTGAATTAGGCTAGTGAATAGACACATGTAACTGTCGTCAGCAGGGACTGCCCATTAGTTCATTGGTATGACTATATAGTGTATGTTAATGTGCTAATTGGTACCAGTGGCGCAACTATTATGTACATAAAATAGGGTTTACATAGTGCATTACTGATGGGTTTACCCTAAGTAAATAAAGATTCTATCTATCTATTTTTCTATCTATCTTTCTATATCTATCTATCTATCTAACTAGTATAGCAGTATATAATATTTGATCTGGATTACATTATCATATGATTATGGATACTGGATCCAAAAGATTTTCATATACTGTTGACATTTGATCCATATTATCTGCCATAGTTGAGGAAAAATTAGTTCAAATTCACTGCAACACACAACATGTGCATTCTTCTCAACTGAATACTTTATTGTTCTTACACAAGATGGCATGACAGTCTAAATCAACAGATTCACCACCTGGCGGAAATTACACTTAATAAGCGATCACAGCTTAACACCCCCACTTGATCGCATATTCAATAATCATGAAAATAATCCATTGGTTGAATATAATGCTACGCATATGCAAATGAAAACCTTAAAGCTACATGATTCGTATAAACGATTTTATAAAGGTTACTACCAGAACTTTAAACATGTTATAGAGATTTTATAAAGTCTCTAAAAATTGTACATATATACAGAATGTATAATATCGATTACAAAATGATGCAACTAATGAACGAATGTATCATACCACTAGCACAATTTTTGGCAAATATTATCATAATACCTAAAGAGTCCAAATAAAAGGTTAACACTCATGTCTAAGGCATACCAAAAAGAGCAGTTTTGAATCTTTCAAGTTTGACCCTTGTGGCTGGCTTAGTCATTATATCTGCCACCATGTCCTCTGTCGGACAATATTTTACAACTACATTGCGTCTGTCAACCTCAATGTGCTTGGACCTCTGGTGATTTTTAGGATTTTTAGACAATGCAATTGTGCCCTGGTTATCCTCATAGATCACAACAGGCTCAGTTTGGCATTCTAGCCCAAAACCCTTTAATAGCTGGTTGAGATACAAACTCTCCTGCACTGCCGCGGCTAGGGCAATATATTCAGCTTCACAAGAGGACAAAGCTACTGTCGGCTGTCTCTTTGACTTCCATGAGACAGGAGGACCATTAACATTCAGGCTGAAATAATATCCAGTAGTACTCCTTCTGTCCTCTGTCGATGATGCCCAATCAGCGTCACTGTAACCTACTAGGGCTAACCCAGCTTTACACCTCTCATAACGCAGTTCATAATCCAAAGTACCTTTCAGATACCTCAACACATGTTTTGCAGCTACCCAGTGATCCTTACATGGCTTGGTTAAGTACTGAGACAATTTTGTGACAACCCAACAAATATCTGGTTGTGTACAAGTCATAGCATAAATTAGACTTCCAATAACTTCACGATATCTTGGATCACTGGCCTCATCACTAATAAATTCAAGTTTTGCTTCCGAAGGCATATACTTTGGCTTGCAATTTGTCATCTCAAATCTTTCCAGTACTTTAAGAATGTACCTTCTCTGGTTCATCTTCACAAAGCCTTTGCCTTGTTCGAAGTCTATGCCCAGAAAATAGGACAGTTTGCCAAGGTCCTTCATTCTAAATTTTTCATTAAGCTTCTGCTTCACTTCGCTCAACAATTTTTCATTACTTGATGCAATCAGCAGATCATCGACCCAGACAAGAACTACACACATTTCACAATCACTCTGTTTGACATAAATACAGTGGTCAACAGCACTACGCACAAAACCACTTTCGATCAAGAAGTCATCTAACATTTTGTTCCACATTCTGCCTGATTGTTTCAAACCATAGAGGGCTTTGTTGAGTTTATAAACTAATTTTCTATCACTTGTAGAATTGACATGAAAACCCTCAGCTTGCTCCATGAAAATCTCACAATCAAGTGGAGCATTGAGGTATGCGGTTTTAACGTCCATCTGGTGCAACGTTAAGTTGTGCTGTACTGCCAACTGCATCAAAACACGGATCGAAAGAAGGTTGGCAGTAGGGGCAAAAGTTTCATAATAATCAATCCCTTCTATTTGGCTATAACCTTTCGCCACATATCTGGCCTTGTAAGTTTTACAACCATTGCCACCTTCCTTAATTGTATACACCCAACGCCCCCCACTGGCTCTCTACCTTCGGGTAACTCTGTAGGTGTGAAAGTTTCATTCTCTGTCAATGACTTCATTTCTTCTCTCATTGCCTCCTCCCAGTGTGCAGCTTCATCAGACTCCATGGCTTCACTGTATGTCCGTGGAAAAGCTGACACACGGTAGCAATAATCTACACTGGCTAATACTTGGTCCTCTTTGTCAATATAACTGACATAGTCCTTGAGATAAGTAGGAGGGTTCCTGTTTCGTTTTGAATACCTGGAATTTTCTGCAACTTGTGTCGGTTCTACCCTGGGTGGCTCTGTTTCTTTGGGTGCACCCTCTTGCTCCCTGTCTTGTGGCATTTCTTCATGATTAGCATCAACTTCCTGTTGCCCGCTATGCCCACTATCCTCTTCAATACCCCCAGCTACTGGTTCTTCAGCTACTTCTTGGTTTCTCTCAGGAGCTTCACCATTTTTCTCTCTGCGTGAAGGCATCCCGTCAGATTCATCTTCATTAAAATAGGAACCAGTTTGAGTTTGTCTTTCTGTAAAGCTTTTTCTCAGAAATTTCACAACTCTGTGCTTCATGACCTTCTTGCTTTCAGGATAATCTATTAGGTATGCTGGGCTACCCTTGTCATAACCAACAAAAATTCCCTTCATGCATCTGGCATCCAATTTCTGTTTGTCCTGTTTGTACGCATAACACTCACTCCCAAAAATGTGCATGTTTGACGAATTGGGTCTTTTTTCGGTGAAAGCTTCATATGGAGTTTGTTTCAGCCTTCTGCTGTAGCATCTATTTCTGATGTATGCAGACGTCATCACTGCATATGGCCACATTGCCTTCGGGAGTTCGGACTGAATCAGCATACATCTTCCCATCTCAAATATGGTTCGCCAATTTCTTTCTGCAGTACCATTCTGATGGGGGGAGTAGGCGGCGGAAAATTCATGCTTTCTGCAATTTTTGACAAGTACATCTTCAAATGATTTGGATGTAAACTCCGTACCATTGTCGGACCTCAATCGCCTGACTTGGCCGTAGGGACAAGAATCTGCAAGGAATTGCTCTAGAGCCTTCACAGTACAATCTTTGCCTTTCAAGAAATACAAAAAAATCACCCCAGAGTAATCATCAGTGAATGAAATTGAATATTTAAAACCTTCTTTTGAGGCCGGTTCTATTGGGCCTGCCAAATCAGTATGGACCAACTCTAAAGGTGCTCCAGCCTTTACATCTGCTTGTTTGTTTCTACCTTGTGTCATCTTACCCAGTGTGCAAACATCACAATCATTTTGAACATTTTCACAGTTACCAGCAATTTTCATACCGTCAACAACATCTTGTAATTTTACAATATCTTCGACATTGCAATGTCCTAGGACCTGGTGCCATTCTTTCAGATCTGAGACATAGGCAAAACAATCAACATCAACATTACAAGAGTTCAAATAATACAGTCTGCCATGTTTCTCAATGTTAAACTTAACACCACTCTTGTCAATCAGTTCTGCTGAGTCCGGGTAAAATACCACTTTAGCGCCTCTTTCTGTGGCCGCTTGCACAGAAAAAATGTTCTGCGGGTAGGATGGGATAAACAGTGCGTTATTCAGTTGAACATCAGTGCAATTGCCTCGTTCATCGGTCAGCTGCACCACTGCATCACCTCTCGCAAGTGCCACGTTGTTGGCTCGCGTCCCATCAGCCAACTCGATATAGTGTTTCACTGGATCGAAACTGCCGAAACGAACAAATTTTGATCTGTCGGTCAAGATGTGAGTTGTTGCGCCACAGTCCACGAGTAGCATGTCGGGGACTATACATTTCTTCCCTTTGGCACATGTTTCATCATTGTGGGAAGAATTGTTACTGTTACCACACCATTTTCCTTTAGGCTTGTTTCTACAGTGCGCAAAAAAGTGGCCGGTTTGGCCGCACTGTAGACTCTTGAACTGCTGGTGTTCATAGTCTTCATCAGTATGTTTCAGGGCAGTGGCAGCTGACTCCGCTCTTATTACGTAATCTGTAACAGTTTCATCCAATCCTTTGACAAGTGATGTCAGTTCTGTGTACAGTGATATTATGCGTGGTTTTCCAGCACCAGCATAATGTTCCCTTAAATAGACAATGCTTTACGACCATCGTCCATGGCATCTCTCATAACCAATGCAAGGCTCCTGTCGTCCAGGAATTGAATTAATTCCGCAAATGCTTCGGCAGTTTTATCAGCATCCAACACAATCAAAGCATTTTCTTCATCGGCATACTTTGGCGCAATAACATCTTTGAGCTTTCTGAGCCACATGTAGCCGAGAAATTTCACCTCCCATTGTTCGTATTTCCTTTCATCTCCATCAAACACAAGTCTGTTGTACCTTCCGCCAGTACTGGGCCCATAACCTGTTGACATTTGATCCATATTATCTGCCATAGTTGAGGAAAAATTAGTTCAAATTCACTGCAACACACAACATGTGCATTCTTCTCAACTGAATACTTTATTGTTCTTACACAAGATGGCATGACAGTCTAAATCAACACATTCACCACCTGGCGGAAATTACATTTAATAAGTGGTCACAGCTTAACATATACCCATGATGCATAGACAGATCCTGTTCAAATATTGGGCGAAGAGATATAGTACCTCTCAGAAGATTGAAGTGATGCAGCTTTATTTTTTTTAGATTACCCAGATCACATTGGGCCAAAGTGGGCCAAAACTGGGCCAACACTGGGCCAACACCTGGCCAACAATGGGCCAACAATGGGCCAACACTGGGCCAACACTGGGCCAACACTGGGCCAACAACACCATGGTCATGAGGCCAACATGAGAATGGGCTGACTTGGCTTTGGGCCGACCGGTCATTCAGCTAACAGTGACCTGCTGTTGACTGAAAGTGGGCCAAAATGAAATTGGGCCAACATCAGGCTGACTTTGGGCTGACATTACACTTGACCAATGTAGGGCCCATCTGTTGATGGGCAGACCTGTAGTTTGCTCAGAGTAGGCTGAACTGACATATGGCCAATGTTAGGCTGACTTGTCATTTGGCCGAAGGTGGGCCTTTCCAACAGTGAGCTAGACTGACATCTCAAATAGCATCTGACATCGGATTGGCGTCGGCCCTATGTGGACAACGTCAGACCAACATCAGGCCGACGTAGCATGTTATCAGGGATTGGGCAAATTGGTAATAGTGGGCCAACACAAAATGAGAGCCAACATTACACAAACCAGTATAAGTTGGCCAACATGACTTTGGTTCGACATGCCATTTGGTCATTAGTGGGTCGACATGAAAATAGGCAGGCATTGGGTCAACATCTGGCTCACTGAGCTGATCAGATAAAGGACGAACACAACATTGGGCCAACACTACACTTAATTGAGCCAAAATGGTGGCCGACTGGAGCTAACAGTGTCTAACAAGTATTTGCCGAGGGTATGCTGCTGCAGAAGCCTATGTTTAAGCAAACAAAACTGACATGCCCAATTTTTAAATGAAGAAAATTTCCTAAATTGTTTGCAGCAGATATAACATGCTACTAAAAAAAATAAAAATACTTCAACTTCAGTCAGTTGCCAGTTTCAGAAAAGAGCTGTTCGTAATGTATCCAACAGTAAGTAATGCTCATAGTGAACCAATGTTTGACATGGCCATTCAACAAGATCCTAGAATACATCATGCTTTTGCAGAAAGAACAAGAAGATATCACGTGACACTTGCAAAAACCTTTAAACACAAGAACTTCGAATTTAGATAAAGTAGTTACTCACTCACAAAAGGGATTCTCTTATGTAAAAAATAAATTGTCAACAATATAATGAACATTGTCAAATAGAAAATTGTTATATTTGTAACCAATGATATTATTATTTTTTGCTTAATGACAAGAGTCTTTTTCCACAATAGTATCATCATTACCATTATCATAATTACCTAATATAAACTCCTTTAACAACTATGTGTATCATCATTTTAATCTACTTTGTGTTGAACTTTGAGCTGTAATTTTCTTGTTCTATATAAGCTAGAACATGGTCACGCAATTGGAAATTGTAAAAATTGCTTTTTGTTGCGTGGCTGTAATGCCAGCACCATTTATGGTAAAGTTCCATGCTTCCTTGGTCGTTATATATATATATGAAGATTTCAAGCGGGAAATCTATTTATGGCGTGGGGGCGCTTCGATCCGCGCATGCGCAGCAGTTCTGTTTACGAACGCCATCATGCCAAAATTGACTAGAATTGAACTGTAGTTTTTGGAGTTGTTTACCTGTTTATTGGCTTCTTTTCTTCGCCATTCCATGCCACGCTCCTGCTGTGTTGTCCTAGTGATTGGACAGTCCTTCGTTCGACGCTTAAGGGACTATCTGGTGACGCTGTCCCGCGATTCTGGCGTGGACTCGTCTGACCACCTGCGCGATCCCTGGAGTAATCTCCGACTGTCAACGGACCAATTCTGCATTGTTTTTCATGGCGCTGGTGGTTTGACTTTGTCTAGAGCCTACTGGGAGTTGGATATTATCCAGACCAACGTTCCTGACGTTGTGTTTGTCCAACTGGGCGAAAACTATTTGGATTCCCCACGTACTCCGGCGGAAATCGTCCACCACGTTCGTCACCACGTTCGTACTGCTATCCTTGCCAAGTGCCCCCCTACAAGTCACGTTTATTGGGGCCAACTCCTCCAACGCCCCAGCCCCCGCATTCGGACGCAGGCCTATACAGACAAGCTCATCCTCACCAACACTCTGCTGAGGACCATCAACCTCCCCCGGTTTCACTTCTGGCCCCACCTAGGCTTCTGGCACGATCCTGCCTCACTTTTTGCCTCGGACGGGATCCATTTGAGCCATTCTGGGCACAAAAATTTGGCCCGTAGCATTCGGGGTGCTGCTCTTAACTTCCGTAGCCGTACATCTGTCAAATCAGTAGTGACAAGGTCAGTACTTGTTGTATCTTACTTATGGGCACTTTCATTGCAATTTGCTGTTTGCCATGCAGTTTTGGGACCTTTTTCTGCCCCGCGTGTGCATTTTTAATGCTCTTTTACAGTTATACATATTTCTCTGTTCCTGGCGTTGGGTAACTTGCCACTATTTGGCAACCGTCAGGCTGTCGCCCTATCTATGGGCTTTTCTTGTTTTTATTCATGGGCATAGTATTTGGCCGGGGTTGGCACTCTCTGTACCCTTCTTTACTCTGAGTATGCAAGGACGAGCTGGTCGTTATCCAGTCTCTTGTATATTTCAGGTTCTGGTATGTGTGTACGAGTTGGTTATCCCCTTTTTTGTCGTATGTGCCTTCCACTTACAGGCCACCTGAACCGCTGTCTTACCTTTCGAATATTGCCTGTTCTGTGCTGTTGTTTCTGTCTGTTGCAGATGCCCCCCAACAGACGTGGGAGACCTACCAAGCGGCCTCAGCGGTACCGCTCCCCAGTCGCGAACCGGTCACCTGCCCCAGCTCGTCCAGCCACGAGATCTGCCCATACGGACGAGCCCACAACCGGACCGTGTCCGTCCCCACCACTACAACTGGATGTCCCGCAGCCACAACCGGTCATCTCAGCACCGCAGGCCGGTCAACACCTCGACCAGGCGACATTGTCAGCACTCCGTTTCGAAGTGACCCAAAGTGTGTTGACCAACCTCGCTAGTTGGGGCATTTTGCCAACTGCCCCCCCCCCCCCCACCACCTGTGCCCCCACTTCCTGCATCCGTGCCCGACGTCTCTGTGGACCATCCTCGGCCCGACCTCAACCTGGGGCTTCTCCACGCAGGTCAGTCTGTCCAAAACCCTGAGGCTAGCGACCAACCTGTTTTCCGCCCTGCCACCCTCCCTTTGGGTGCCACCATGGCCCCAAAAATAAAATCTAGGATTTGGGCGGGGGAATTTGTTGAGGTCACCTCGCTGGGCTCCTCCACCACCGAGCTGCCCCTGTCCATCACAGTTGGTAATGGCAAATCCCAACAAACGGTGGCCATATCTGTTTTCCGCCCTGCCACCCTCCCTTTGGGTGCCACCATGGCCCCAAAAATAAAATCTAGGATTTGGGCGGGGGAATTTGTTGAGGTCACCTCGCTGGGCTCCTCCACCACCGAGCTGCCCCTGTCCATCACAGTTGGTAATGGCAAATCCCAACAAACGGTGGCCATATCTTCACAGTCCAAGCCCACCCTCATCCATAACATTTTTGAATGGACTGACCTCTTTCTCACCTTTGCCGCCGTATTCTCAGAGCGTTACCCACTCCAAGCCCCGACATTGTTCAAGTACTGTAATTTTATTCGTAACTTGTCACGCAAATGCCCCCCGCAATGGTGGCTGTTCTATGACTCCCAGTTCCGCCGCCTCAAAGCTCAGGATCCATCTATGTCATGTGGAGCAGTCCACCAGGAACTATACCTGCACTGCCTCAGCCAGGCGCCTGCACCCTTTCGACCTGGCCCCTATGCCAACAAAACACACTCTCGCGGAAAACCCATGCGTAGGGGCCCAGAAGGCGTTTGCTGGAAACAGTGGAACGACAGCAACTGCGACAAGGAAAACTGCCGTTTCCGCCATGTCACCCCAGACACCACCTCCAATACCTCGGGCAAAGGTGCCAACCAGCCCTCGGCCCGCCGTAATCCCCCCCCACCGGCCCAACCATCCAGGCAGCCAAAACATCCATTAATTACGCAGCCCTGGTGGAGCTGCTCCGTGGTTACGACCCCCACCTGATCCAGTACCTTGTCGACAGCTTCAAGAATGGTTTCGTGGTCAACTATGACGGCCCCCCACCAACAGCATCCCGTCGTAACCACCCGTCCTTCACCAATAACCTGGACATAGGCCGACAAAAAATCCTCAAAGAAGTGTCTTTGGGTCGTGTACTGGGTCCCTTTAAGGACCCCCCATTCCCAAGTTTCGCCATCTCACCCCTAGGTCTTGTGCCGAAAAAGGACTCGGGAGACTTTTGTCTCATCCATGACCTGTAGTACCCGCGACATCACTCAGTAAACACTTTCATCCCGAGTCAGTTTACGGCGATCCAGTATGAAACTCTCGATCAGGCTATAGACCTTATCCTGACAGCCGGTACGGACTCCTTAATTGCAAAATCTGACATCGAGAGTGCCTACCGTATCATACCTGTTCATCCATCATCCATCCACCTCTTGGGGATGCAGTGCGACAATTTGTTTTATTTTGATGCTTTCCTGCCATTCGGCCTTGCACACTCATGTGCCATATTCGAAACTTTCAGCACAGCTCTGCAGTGGTGCCTTAAACGGGCCACACCGCGGACTTACATCACACACATCCTTGACGACTTTATCTTTATTGGGCCCTCCCAAACCGATGCAGCACAGGCTGGGTTGTCCGCTTTTTACCTCCTTGCCAACAAACTTGGTGTCCCTGTCAAACATGAAAAGACAGTCACCCCCACTACGTGTGCTATCCTGCATGGCATAGAGGTAGACACTACCGCGGGCCAGGCCAGGCTCCCCGCAGACAAACTACTCAAGGCCAAGCAAATCATTGCCCTGCTTCAATCTAAGAGAAAGGCCACTCTCAAACAGTTACAAGAAGCCCTCGGTTTTCTCACCTTTGTCTGCAAAGTTGTAGCCCCAGGCCGGGCTTTCCTGAGACGCCTCTTCGACATCACCAAAGGCCTCCAGGCCCCCCACCATTACACCCACCTATCCAGAGCTGCCAGAGCGGACCTCGCTGCCTGGCACACCTTTCTCCAATCACATACCGGTCTCCATCCTGCGGCCTGTCCGATGGACCTCTTCTCCCTCTCTAAGACTGTACTCTGACTCTGCTGCTTCCTGCGGCTTTGCAGCTGTTTTGAGCAGCCACTGGGTGGCAGGCAATTTTCCGGCTAAATGGAGGTCCCTCCATATCTCCATATTGGAAATGTACCCTATTGTATTAACCATCTCCACCTGGGCACCCTTGCTGAGCCAGCATTGCATAACTTTCCACTGTGATAATGCCAACGTGGTCCATGCCATAAATTCCCAATCTTCGCATTTACCCCAGCTCATGTCTTTAGTCCGCAAACTGGTGGTCGCCTGCCTCGAGCATAATATTCTTTTTACAGCGGCGCATGTCCCAGGGTTCCAGAATGTAATCCCCGATCTTCTTTCCCGTTTTCAGACTCAGCGCGCAAAGCAGCTAGCACCATGGCTGGACGAGGAACCCACCCCTATACCCGCACACCTGAGGGCACCCAACGTACTCTTGAACGCCTGCTGAATTCGGCCCTTGCTCCGTCTACCCATTCGAGTTATGACGCTCACCTGCACCGCTTTTGTTCCTTTATCGCTCCCCATAGTCTGCCAGCATCAAAACCACAGGTGATGTGCTTTGTGGCCCATCTCTACGAGGCCAAATACTCCCCGTCTTCCATTGCTACCCATGTCTCAGCAGTCGCCTATGCCCATAAAATCATGGGCGCACACGACCCAACTGACCAATTTATCATTCGCAAGTTGGTTTACGGTGCCATGAAATTATCCGGCAGGCCAGACTCCCGTCTCCCCATTACTCCCCCTATTCTGCAAGCCCTGGTTACAACCATCGGTAACCTCAACTACCCCTTCTACCACCAGGCCCTCCTAAAGGCCGTTTTCACCTTAGCTTTTTTTGCTTTCTTACGCCTGGGGGAAATAGCGATCCAATCTCGCACCAAGCCCCAATTTGTAATCCAACTACAGGATGTGGTCTTGTCTGACGCCTTCATTCTGCTCACTATGCACACCTACAAGCCTTGTCGGGCTAGACTGCCGGTTACCATCAGGATCTAGCGCCAACAAGACCCCATTTGCCCTGTCCGTGCACTTCAGGCCTTTCTACGTCTGCGCGGCCAACACCAGGGGCCTTTCTTTTGCTTCCCCGACCTTCAACCCCTTACAAAGTCCTTTCTGGCCTCCCACCTTGCCACCCTCTTAAGGTCGGCTGGCTATGACCCTACCCTTTACAAAGGTCACAGCTTTCGCATCGGCGCAGCTACCTTTGCGGCCTCCCAGGGCTTCACGGCAACACAAATTCAGCAGATGGGCCGCTGGTATTCTCTGGCTTTCCAGCGCTATATCCGCATCGACAGTTTGTCAACTTCCCGTCCAGAGTCATCTCCGTCCACCAACACGTCCAGTCAGTAGTGGCCTTTTTTCCTTCCCTTTCTTACTTGCTCATGGGCTGTCAGCAGGACCTGGGCCCAGACCCCTTCGTCCATCACCATCCATTACAGGGCTGCCAGCTGGTGCTGAGCCCCTCTTATGCCTTCTAAAATTACTACCTTCTTATCCTAGGCTGTCAGCTGGTGCTGGGCCTATCTCTGTGCTGTCAGCAGGCGCTGGGCCAGAGCTATACTCCAGGGAAATCTTCCGGACTCCCCCAATTATGCTAGAGGCTGTCAGCTGGTGCTGAGCCTCCCCCCCCCTTTTTTCTTCTCTGCTGGCTGTGCCTGCCAGGTGGGGTGTTCTGCTCGAACTGTGGCCGGTTAACTTTCCCCACCTTTTGACTGACACATAAATCTAAGTGTTATCAGTTACCACCTGATGTCATCTTTTTTCGTCATTACAATAAATGACAATTCCAACCTGACCCGGTGACTTTGTTGTCAGTCAAAACTGAGTTCTAGGCACAGCCAGCTACAGACATAAATATGTTTATGTTAATAAAATTATGATTTTGTATTCAATCGTGATTAAAAATAAAAGTTCTTTCTCTCTCCCTCTCTTATAGCAATTTATAAAATTCAGGAATATCTATATATTTTTAAACCAAAAGCAATCGACCAAAATCTACTTTACACAGCTTTGTTTATTAATTGCTAATTGCAATTCACACTTGACACCTTTTCCTGAACATATATATATATATATACTCAGGGCAAGTTTCAAGTGTGAATGTAATCAACAATTATTTAACAGGTCCTAATTAGGACCTACCTAATTTCTTAGCTTAGGGGCGTTTCTACACCTCCCACTTGCGTACGGGAGATGCGTATGGGTATATTACTATAAATAATTACGCCTATCTTCGGACTAACGAACCGTCGGACTAACGAACCAACGAACCGTCGGACTAGCACACCGTCTAATGAACCGTCGGAACAATGAACCGTCGGAACAATGAACCATGGGAAAAATTAACTGTACCAACAGCAGTATTTTCTGAGATATATATCACTTGCAGGCCAATATTTGTCCAAATCAGACATAAATAGATGGGTGGAGTACAGGTCGAATCCACGCCTAACTACGCAGGTCAATTACTCAAATAATATGGTGTAAAGCGTTAAAACTTACTTTAAAGTTGTTCTATCTCCGACAACCAAAACCATGAGTTGTCAAGCTGTAATTGTTTTGTAATCCACACCAACTTAGCCTCCTCCGTGCAATTTCAATGACGCCTTTCTGGACGTGGTTGCTGGAAGTACAAGAGCAAATTCAACTTACACACCTACACGTATAGGCCTATATAGGTGAATGGTTGTAAGAGTCAAAGCAGTGATTGTTTTTGATTCAGCAATAACTTCTTGCAGTTAGCTGAATCATTACAATCAGTTCTATGGTTGAATGGAGTTCTATTAAGTCAGTAAAAATGGAATGGTGAGGAAATCATTGTAAAAGGATCTCCTCCTTTGCAGAAGGTTATTAGTTGATTTATATGGAAGTAGTGTCTTAAGTCCATTGACTAAAATCGTTTTGGCTTTAAATGAAATTAGTAAATATAAATAATTTAGACGTCATTAAAGCTCCTATTACGACACGACAGATTGGATCGGCTAGTGTTATGGCTCTTCTGTCATCCACCCCCTGGCAAAGGGTGGAGGTTCTATCATCTTGAAAATGCTTTGAAGATTATAAACAGCAACCCAAATCTAACTCTACTCAATGCATTTATTTGAAAATACTGGTGCAAATGCTGAATCTAAAACCCCGAGGGGTTTCTAGTTCTTTACAATGGCCTGTTTTAACCTGGCCTGTAGGTCTAGTGGTAAATAAGAACCTCTTAGCTCCTATTAGACGTCCTGACACTTCAAGATTAACACTATGCAAAAAAATATATGCATGCTTTATAGGTGTTGCGTTTCTTTTGCTGTGCTGAATGTTCTTTAAACTAAAAGCCTGCATCACTGAAGTGCATGGTTTTTATTATATCGGGGAGGCTTTTTTCTGAAGCTTTTTGTATGTCCGCAGAGAGAGAAAAAACAAGAATTATAATCTTTATCATGCTCCTTTATTCAATAACTATCATCAAATGGGATTTTTTCCCATTTTTTAAAGGCGCTTGGAAGCATTATAATCCAGAGTCCTTATGTTCAAGTATATTTGACATTTGACCAAAATTCATAGGACCATAAAAATTAGGCCAAATGTAAATTATGTCAACAACTTGATCCTCACAGTGCTGGCTTCTCTGGCTCCTGAATGTCTACCATGGCATCTCCGAAGTCATGTCTGCCTCGATTTCCAGTCACAGGAAGACAACTGTCTACACTGCAATTGATTTTATTCCTTGGTTCGCACCTGCAGACTCCACAACCGTCATGGAACGTGTCCCCAACATTAAAAATCCTGCCATTCCAGTAACAGCCTTGAATGCAATACATCATGGTGCAGCCCATCCCGCCAGAGCCGCTGCAGAAACAACTGAAAAGATGATGCAGATTTTTTTTTTTTTTTTAATTTTCCTACAAGGCTTGTAGTAAAATAAGACATATAGGCAAATATTTGAGATATTCGGCTAATATTCTCTTTAACAGTCTTATGCAAGGTCTGTCTCAAGTTTATTGCTGTGTGTTTTTGCAGTGTAAATATGAGGAAATTAGCTGAACTTAAAAAACTTTTTCTTTTTTATCTAGACTGAATTCTTTTTGACGAACCCTTAGCCATTTGATAGTGTCCAATGACTGAGTCCGATAGCCATTTTGCCCAAAGACTTAGTCTGATTTTATCTGACGAGCTACTCAGCCTCAATTAATGTCCTTCATGTCGTTATTCATATTATATTTTGAAAGGGATGGCCAAGAAGATTTTCAGTCGAGTAAAAAAAGCATACAGTTTCATGTTGGTTTTTTTGATAAAGTTAGAGTCTAGTTCAAATTTACTTAAATTGACATGGACGGTTTACAATATAGCAACTATATAAAATATAGTAATAAAAAAGTAATAGGCCTACGTGTTACATCCATCAGCAGCAGTTACTGAGTCCCCTGGGTGGTAGGTCTTGCCATTGTATTCACACGTGACTTCTACTTCTCGTTTGTCCCTTGTCATTGTTCTTTTGCTTCATGAATGAAAGAAACAGTAAACAATAAACAATAATCAAAATCCTATAGATGTACAGTTGACACCACTAAACATAATAGGCTGCTTGGCAGCAAACCCTCAGCGAATGTCCACATCGCGCACTAGCTTCATCAACATTGTTAAAGAAACCTCTGTGACAAATGCAGTTAAGCATCAAGACACAAGCCTAGGCCTATACTATCTTTTGTATGCTATTCTTGTCCATGGGTGGGTGGGTAAAGCGGGCTTTGTGTCAAATATTTTTGCACAAGATAGGGCTGACAGGCAGAGGCCGAATGATGAAGCAACCTTACAACAGGGGCTGGACTCGAACCCAAGGACCCAGTGAGCTAAGCCCCTGTCTTGTTCTACCCAAGGAAATCACAAAATGTTAATGCTAAGCGAACTCCCAATCAATAGGAAGCACACAAGGCAAACTCAGATGATGTTTCTGACAGCCGTGTGAGATGCTTTTGAGCAACTTGGATAATTATAGCATTATCTATTTTTATATTTTGTAATGTAGATGATGCTAGCGTGCTATGTGGGCATTCGCTGAGGGTTTGCTGCCACACAGGCTATGTATTTTACCTGCATGCCTATATTTACTTGCTCATCCCACTACATTATTTTGTTTATTGACCCATTACATATCTAAAAGATATTACGATCTCAACTCCAGTCAGTCCAGTGTCATGACTGTAAGTATAGGTACACAATCAGCTGCAGGTTAATTACATTGAAAATTAAACAAAACAAATTATATTATTGACTTGAAATGTGCATAGTAATGGAAAATGGATTATCTAGCAGTATACTGACCTGTAACCAGGTTATGGCCTAGTGCAAAAATAATGAAGCCAAATTGTGACATGTCCCGAGTGTTTTATTTTGCAGTTTTCCATAAGTTATACTCCACCAAGTGACCTTTTCTATTGTTCTTTCGCAGGATATAACCAACGAAAATATTAGTCTACTCCCTCCTGAGTGCAAACTGAACTGTTATGCGTAATAATAATAATAATAGTTGGGAGTTAACTAGCATTGCTTATATCCCTCTGCCTTTGGCGATGGGATATAACCAAAAAAATTTTTAGACCAATTCTATAAGTACACAAGTAACACAGTTAATGTCATTATTTTGTGTAAAGATTGTTTAGTTGATAGGCTGGGACAGATAATAGTTAGAACATTGCCATTTGGGCATAACTGAAATTTTGGTATTAGACTGGGCATAAGTACACAAGTCATCAAATTTGCAAATAGTGTACTGCAACAGGAATTCCCAGTTGTCAGATATATATTAAAGGTGGCCCTCAGCCATAGCAACTCTGTGTTCACTCGTAACCTTCACTATGCTAGTAACTTATGTGGTCTCAACAATGCTAATCTGGTGAATTTGGATGTAGCGGAATTATGTCATGTAGTGAACAAAGACTGTGAAGCCAATTGCTACACACAAGAAGATACTGTCACAGGAACAGCTATTAAAGACTGGTCTCACAAGGACAGCTGTTTTCAATTATGGACAGACATGATGCTTTTAAATTTCTTAATTTTTTATGTAGATCTTGATTTTTTATATTGATGCTTCTATTAACTGTTCGATTTAATTTTCCATAATTTTGTACTATTGAGGTAGGAATAAACATAATAATAAAAATAACGCTTGGGACACCCAATTTCTATTCTTCTTTAGCTATCACTACTCTTGATATATGACATGAAAATATATTAAGAACATATAATGGCAGGATTTTATGCTATTATTTTTGTCACACTAAAAGTGGTAAAAATGCCACTTTTCAGTAGTTCATTTGGCTATAAAATCCAATGGTTGAATTGGTTTGCCTCATATGATCAGAGAATGCTCACAACATTTACACTCTAAAAGAGTTTCTGTACTTTTTACGACATCTTGCTTGCAATTTTTTGCTGCAAAAATTAGTTGCAAGTTTCTATTGTAATAAAGAACAAACAGATATTTGCTATAAAATCAACAGCACATGCCTCTGTTCAGTTGTGATGATCACTACCGTAAAATCATACAAACGGCACCTTACCATAAATTACTGTTTTACTTTCATGTTGGCCCTACCATTGAGCCCCTAAAAAAGCCAATGTTGGGCCATCTACCGTATATTTTATGGTATCATACAGTTGTTGAAATTTACTATAGCTTACCATAAAGTGCTGCAGTATCATAGTGTAGAATAGTTTTACAGTATAGTCCCATAAAATATGCGGTGACATGCTGTATGGTGGTTTTGGTGTAATTCACAGCGATTTACTGTATATATCGTAGGATAGATACACGGCATCCTGCCGTAAAAGATTTAAGGTAGCAGGCTGTATACCAAATTAACAATATTTTACTGTAAAAACTATGGTTAAATTGCAATACAACTACGGAAAAACCTTACAGTGTACCAAATATAAGATAAATGTAAAGAACAACTGTAAAATTAGTAGTAAAGCTGTATTTAATGTGAGAATATTTACTATATCAAAGGCTACAACTATTTTTGCACTAGGCCTTATTTATCATATTAAGGTAAAGAAAGCGAGCAAATATACTATTTATTTATGCTTACTTCGGCTTTGCGAGTGGAGGGGCTTGAGGTTTGGCCATTTGAACCAATGGGCAACCCACACAGCCGAAGGAATTGACCCCTTGGCACGTGCAGTAAGCCCCACAGTCAGGTCCATCTGCCGTTGCTATGTTCCAACTCTTTCCTACTGTGAAAAACCTTCCATCGGGAAGGGAGCAGCCCTCGCGTTTTATAACTTGCTGTTGGACAACACCGCCTGCAAATTATAAAATTATAACAATTAAAACAATTCAATAAATGAAAATAAACATTGCACACTGAAGATCTCCTTGCAATTGAGTAGATTTTAGAAATTTTGGTTAACTTTATAAATTTACACAGCCATTTTTACCATTCGCAAATAATTTTGCTGAAGGTATTGTAGTTAGTTACTCCAGTGAACAGTTGTCTGTTAGCTGGGCAGGCGGTCGGACTGGTGGGATGATGGGCGGGTGGCGCACTTTATTTCCAGAGCAAAACTCCAACACTATTGTATGTACATTGATATAATTGGGTATTTTAGTTGTACCTTTTGATAGTCTCAATGACATGTCTCAGCTATGTTTTACTGTATCGGGGGGGGGGGGGATTTCTTTTCTTTTATGTTTCAAGAGCAGATCTCTGACATTACTGCACATACACCTAGCCGTTTGGGGCAAGACATTTGGAAGGCTTTTGAAGTTTGAAATGAAAATAAGAAAATATCTATAAAAAAAAAGATGTTGGGAAGTGCTGCTTCAAAGCTACTTTAAAACTGAAATGCCAACAGGAAAATCCTTTCCATTTTAAACTTTTCCAATTATTTGAGTGATATACAGTTAGTTCTATAAAATATGGTTGACTCAAGACAGCTGTAGTGTCTGCCTGCTGCGACCTATTCCTGGCTGTAGCTATAACAGCAAAAGCCAGCCACTTCTGTCTACTCCTTGCTTATAGTCGGCTTACACCTATCACTGAAAACATATAAACCTTGGTAAATGTAACCTAATTTATCATAAATATGTGTAATAGACATGCATCTCTTCAACAAGAAATTACAAATATGTGTAGCTCTCAATTTATGCACCAGATGGTGCTGCTTGTACTTTTAGATTCGGGTTTGAGTAGCCACTATTGCCAGACAGTTTCGTTTAATGGGAGGTAGCATAGTATTATATTAGTATAGCAGAAGTTGTCTCAGCTTTGTCTAGGTTCAATTTGACAGGCCGTTTTAATGGAACTAACCGTATGACCTTGGAGGAATTAGAGACAAGGTATGACTAAGTTAAGGCTTTGGACAGTGTTTCTTTTAGAAAATAAAGGACATTAGAATTTATTAAAAACTAGTCTGGCTAATCTTTAGTTTGTTTACTGAATGTATTTCACTTCGAAAATGTTTCCTCTACTAGCATGCCCTTGTTGTGTACCCTCACTAGTTGAGATCTGCCCTCTGTCCAGAGATTGACCCTATCTTGTAACTTGTGCTATTTGGCTAATGAAAACATCTTCCTGGAATGTTAAATTTTGTCTGATTTTAAGGAATCATTATTTCTAGGCTGTACAATAGCCTTGCCAAAAACGTTTCTTGCATTTTGTTGCTAGCATACTGATGCACATTGGCTTGGTCTATTTTTTTTTTTGCCCAGGAGTGTATGTTTACAATGACCTCCATACAATTGCAGAAATAAAGTTATATATAGATGCATGTTTTAAAATTTGATAACTTCCAGGCATCCTTCAGAGTTATAACACAAATGACAGGCTCGAGTTTTACTACGCATAATATAATTAAAGAACCTTAGTGAATTTACAATTTACTGTCAGTCTTCGGGCACCTAAAATGAACTGAAAGTTTACAGGCATGACATTGAACGGCAGACGATTTAAGGTGCTTTTGATGAATTGTACACAAATGTAAAGCATAGCATACCAAAGACGGCAGGTACAAGTAGCAGCAGTCCAAGTCTCCACATGTTGGTAAATTTTCAGTATTCCTCTCTCAGTCAGTGGGTCTCCAACACAACCAGTGAAATTAAACTCAATTTACTAATTATTTTATTAAATTTCTGTGCCAATGAATTGCCGGACGCCCAGTGTCCGGATTCCTGTAAATTATTTGGAAAAAAAAACGTCTGACATGCAAACAATGTGATTATGTTGTAACACTGACCTCAAAGGGATATGTCGCATTTAAAATACCTTTGCCACTGATATGTTGAAGTTAGTATTGTTCTTCATGTCATTCAATATCCTGAACATAGTTAATGGCAATGCGTTAATAACTGACGTTGTCACAATTACTCACTTAGCTTCTAGGTCATATATCATGGTATGAAAGAAAGAGGATACACCACTATGTTTCATTATGTATTGCATGAGTTATTGATTAAGAAAGGTCACATTTTCGAGCAAGAGACATAATCAAAATGTGAAACATATAATTTCAAATTGGGACAGCACCGCTGAACGTCTCAAGGGGCGTTCACACTATCACGTATAAGACCTACATATGATCATGTACGTCAAAAATTGGCTATACATGCTCACGCGTGGCTCTGTTAATCAGGTATAACTTCTTTCTACGAGCGTACGTAGGGCAATCGTAGATCCGGACGTCTGTAAAACACTTCCCGGACATCCATAAAGCACTCGCCATACATCCGTCATCCATGAGGCATCCTTGAGGCATCCGTGAGGCACTCGTAGACCGTGGTAAATCGCTCGTAGATCACCCGAGTGAGTGAATGGCTAGTATAGATGGATGGACAGTGGCTACGTATGGCCACGTATGGCCATGTATGAATGTAGAACGTACGTAGAACGTAGGTAGAACGTATGTAGGCTGCTCGCCGACTGACACCCGAGCAAGTTACTCAAACAATTTCGTAGAACGTCCGCCAAAGTTTTAAACATGTTTAAAATGTTTTCCGCTCTTCACGTATGTCCGTGAGTGGTCAAGCGCAACCAGGAGAGATCTACGACTTATCGTGAGTATATGTTAAATGCTTGGCGAGTGAATCACGTATGGCCAAGGATGAACTGGATTGAAAATATTTTTTATACGTGGTCATACGTAGCTCTTACAGGTGATAGTGTGAATGCCTCTTCAGAGTGTCTCCCACGTTAGCCTAATTCTTGCTCTCTGTTTTTGCAATTTTTATAATGCATTTCACATGGTGAAATAAGTTTGACAAGTTTAGTGGTATCATTTATAATACTTCTCCAGGCTTTTCTAGGGTCCACACTTTTATAATGAGACACTTTGTTCGCCATATATCGTGTTCCAAAATATTGAATGGTGTAAAGCTATTCTTGTAATCGTTTTTGGGAATATTACTTGAAAATATGACAGGCGAGTTTTTGCGGTTCCACACTTTAATACTGTGACAACATTAGTAATACGTTTGGCATGAATGTTAGAAACTGTTCGTGTTTGCAGGGTGGTGTTTGAGGCAAGCGATAGATGTATGTCTTGTATCTCTCTATTCTATGTATGTTTCAATGATATACTAACCTGAAACTCAGGATGAGATGATAACGGATGGAGTCCATATCATGTTACACATTTACCCCACGGATATGGTTTTTTAATTGCCCCAGCATACACCAAGTACAAGGCACAATCAACATAATTTCTCATGCATCAGACATCCAGCCTGGATTAAGCATTAGAAAAAATACCCGGGCTGGGATTCGAACTTGAACCTTCATCTAGAGGAGTCAGAATCAGAATAATAAAAGTGGGAGGTGACATCCCAAAGATAATTACATGTCGCTACAGGGGTGCCACCTGATAAAGGAAGGGTTGCACTGGAGGAACCATCCTGCAGACCACATCTACAAGTCAACATAAGATAAGAAAAGTAAGGAGGATCCAGCTATTTAAATAAAACATTGCAATATCTCAGAAAGCTGTATCTCATTCGCCCATACACTAGTAATTTCCACCAGGGCAGCAGTTGCAATCCCTGGCATTGGCCCACGAAAGGCTATGCATTGGCCCAAGAAAGGCTATGCCATCTTTTGTTATGGGGGGCAGCAGTTGTAAATCCTCAAGAAATAACTCATTAGGTTAAGGTGTTGCTCTGCGCTCCACTCATGCGACAGTAATGGACACCTTGACAATGTAACAGATTGTATCAATGCCTTAACGTTGTGGCATCACATGAATACCATGGTGGTTTCAATGTACAACTAGGATGCCCATTCATTTGCAGTTTTATAAAGACACTGAAATATCTTAACATGCACCCTTAGTCCCACTATTGGGCCAATGCCCATGCCTGTATTACCATTGGGCCAACATTGGTTGCAACCATTGGCTCGGTTAGGCTTTGCTAATAGGAATCACATTGGCCCCAAAAAAAAATTACCAATAAATTGGGCCTACATTGGCCTTATGAGTTCTAATTTTTGGGTTGGGCCATGTGTTATTGGCCAAAAATTGGCTGCCACCATTGGTCCAATGCTATTGGCCCTACAGTAGCTCATTGGTAGTATTGCTTTCCCGTGGAATCCATTCAAGCATTGGGCCATAGCAGTTGGCTCCACATTGGTATGCCCTATTGGGTCAATGCAGTTTTGCTAAAAGGAATGATATTGGCCAAACCAAAAATTAATTTGCATACCAAAAATTAATTTGCATACTGGTAGTACTAATTTCCAACCAATGGCCTAAAATTGGACCATTGTAGTTGGCCCCACATTGACTAGCTCCTTTGGGCCTACAAAAATTGGCCAAAGTCAAATGCTTTTATGGTAGCAGGGTGGCTCATTCAATATCTTACTGGTTTTCAATAATGCCCTGACAAAAATCAAGTGTATAACAATAATATTAAAAACTAATGCAGATAATATTAAAACAATAGAATCGGACAATAAAAATACAAAATGTTAAAGACTAGAAGACGTTTTTACAGAGGTATCCATGTTTGTGCTGCATCACCTGACCTGGAGGTTAACAAATTGCCTTGTATTGTAAACATGATCTACCTTCTCAAACTTTGTATTCAAATATTCATGACATGAGGCATTCACACATTTTAACACCACAACACATCCATGATACAAAGATCTTTCTCTGAATGTCAACCATTTAAGTTTGTTCAAAACTGTGGAACTTAGGAGTATCAAAACATTCAAAATTGTTTTACCACCTCTTAACATCAGTTTGTCAATCTTTTTGATACATTTGGCATTGCATGAAGAATAGGTCACATCACAATAGTCAATTAAAGTGCATTGTACAACTGTAATGCTGTGTCTTGATCTAAGTAGTCTCTAATTCTGCAGTCTTTGTCTTGCTTTTTTGCACATTGTGTTCACATGGCTTTCCAATTTAGGTTTTTGTCAAGTTCAACACCTAGATATTTATATGAGGAAACATGTTCATCTCGTCATTGTCAATACAAATTTCAGGGAAGATTAAACATTGCAGCCTTTTTGGAGAGCCAAACAACGTTCATTTGCATTTTCTAAGATTCAAATAGAGTTTATTTCCATTCAACCATCGAGCAAGCCTTGATAAATCTTCAGTTAGATGTGTTTGATATCAAGATTCAAGAGATTCAAGGTTCTTTATTCTCAGACCACAAAAGTGATATGGAGCATACAATTTAACATTTTTAAATAATACAATGTTATACACATAAATATATACTTATATGATGTACACCAGGACTAAATATAATAAAACTGAGATTATAATCAACAGTAGAGACATCTACTGGAAACTTTACAAATATGAATTCCTGAATACTGAAGGTAACAATGAACTTGAAATAATCAGGGAATTTTAATGAAAGTGCCTGGAAATTATAAAGTATAACAATATAATATACGACATGCTAATACATAAATAAGCCTTATGCTTATAACTGCACCAAAAGGTACCTATAAATATACCTGTATTGCTTGACACATAATGGCAACGAATTGCCAACCATAATAATAGACTGATTGCAGTGAATGCAAAGTTAATTAACATAAATGTGACTAGATGTACATGTATCAGCTGTATTTTACATAATAATATCATCATTATCAGATGAACTCCTACGATGAGTTTGTTTAGCGTTGTCAGCACACTTGAGAAAAAGTACCCATACATATACAAGATCACTTGGCTGCTAGGTTCAGGTGTCTCCTCACAACAATGCCTCAAAGTGCTGAAAAAGTGTGCATCATAACTCTTGCTTGCTGCATGTTGCACAACCTACTGAGGCTGAAGTATCCAACTGTTGATGTTAATGCTGTGCACCAGGAAAATGCAGACACCCATGAGATCATCCCAGGTGCATGGAGGGAGAATGCCAATCTGCCAGACATGGGAGATGTGTACAGAGGCAACAGCAACAGAGCAGCCAAAGAAATGTGGCAATACTTGGTCAAGTACGTCAATTCAGAAGCTGGCAGTGTACCATGGCAACAAGACAAGATTTGAAAACAACAAGAATGATGTAAGTTTAAATATTTAATTATTAATAAACTTCAGACATCTGCAGCACACAAGTGCACAAAATAGACAGCATTTAATTATTGTCATGCAAAAGCATAAAATACAGCTGACATTATTACTAATAACATGTACGAAAACTTGCACAAGTGTATAATACAAGTACCTATTATGTAAATGTTCAAAAACATCATTTAAAAGTTCATTCTTCTCTTGCAGCTATTATAGTTACTCCGTGGTCATAGTTGGAGGCGTGGGCACCGAATAGGAGGAGTTCTGGTCACCACCAACCATCCCCCCAAACTAGTGTTCAACAAGAAGCTGGTCAGAGACACATCATGAGCAGTGCTGCAATCAAGTGGTGAAAGGGAAGAACGGTCGTGTGTAGGACCTGCAGTCAACCATGCCTGACTGATATTACTGGAAGTTGATGCAGTCGCCACAGGAGGAGTGGGGATCCATGCAGGCAAAGGCGAAGGGGCAGACAAAAGGCGCAGACAAAAGGCGCACCTGGGGCGAAGGGATGGACGAAGAAGCGAACATCTGTGAAGAAGGGCCGGACGAAGGAGCGTACATCTGCGAAGAAGGGCCGGACGAAGAGCGTACATCTACGAAGAAGGGCTGGACGAAATGACCATAGTAGCAGGAGCAGGGAGGACGAACTGCTGATGATGAGGGGCAGGAGGCACGAACGGGAGATACTGCTGTTGCTGTTGCTCCTGCAACTGGCGCTTGAGACGATACGTCTGCTTGAACTGCATGAAGTGATGCAACGCTTGGGCCTGGTAATCCGACCAAGTGTCTGTATCCATCTGCATGACCTCGTGGAAAATCGTGTCGGTAAAAACCTCTTCGACCAGCTGGCGGAGTCATGTGGTATCATCTTGGACTGCATATCCCGCTGGAGATCGGTGGCTTTTTCAATCAGCTGGAACTAGGGAAGAACACAAAGAGTAAGTCACATGGCAACTGCAACAGCATATGCATTATTGAAAATGTAATGAAAAAGACACATCACCATACAGTGAACACTGGAAGTGCCAAGAAACAAAGCTACCACTTTCTACTATGGAAAAGCTACAACTTTAAACTACAAGATTGCAATTACATTATCCTGATTATCATCACAACTGAAGCAGTATACTTACTTGTGTGACAGCTTGTGTTATAAATCCACCTCCACCTCCACTAGCTGCATGAGTGGATGCATCAGAGTCCTGCTGAGGCTGCTACTGATGATGAAGAGGCTCCTGATGACGTCTGGACGTCTTCTTGCTTGGAGGAGGGGCCCCCTTCTTGCTCCTGCTGCTGCTGCTGCCCTTGAAAGGCCCACCCTTGGACCTGCTGGTATCAGAATCCCTGCCATCATCTGATGTATCCAGAATGACTTCTGCATCTGTAGTGTCATCGTCACTGGTACCTCTGCTGCTGGTGAACCCGCTTCTGGCCGATAAGCTGTGGGAAAGCTGACCACCTTTCTTCCTTTTCCCAGCATCAACCCTCATGATGTGCTTCTCAAGATATCCAAAATTCTCCATAATCCTATTGTCCCGGTCTGTGAGGATTCTGGCCGCCCCACCAGAAGGCTTCTTTGCTGGATCTGTCAGCTTCGCCACTGATGTGCGCATGGAGTCTATCCAGGTCTTCAGCTGCTGGGCTGTACAAGACAGCTCCTTCGCCTTCTCGTCTATCATCCTGGATTTGATGTCAATGCGCTTTTACTCTGCAAGACATCGGTTGTACAGCATCTCCTGCACAGGTACCAGTCAGCAACATCTTGTTCCTGCTCTTCTGTCAGGTTCAGGGGTTCCTTCTTCTGCCTCTTTGATTTTGGTGCAGGTGGAGGTAGATTAATACAGAGAAGTATCAATGTTGTAATCAGTTATTACAAAAAGAAGAAAAGCCCACTCAGCCAACCAATCACCAACCAGTTAGGCAACAATGGTCCAATAACTGCTAGACCAGCCAATAGCCAATCAACAAACAGCCAGAAATGGGCTAATTACATTTGAACATATAGCCAGCGTTAGTCATTGACTGCTGAACTAAGCAATAGCCAACCAATAACTAGCCAAGAATGGGCAATTACTGCTCAGCCAACCAAATGTCTGCCAACACAAGTCCAATTACTGGCAAACCAACCCATAATCCACTGAAAATTAACCAACATTGGGCTAAAGACCGATCAACCAACAACTCGCAATATGAAGGCCAATGACTGTCCAACCACCAATAACCAACCAACAAATAACCAGTGACAGCTAAGCCAACCAACTGTTTACCAACATTGGCCTTATAACTGGGAAAAGAACCCTTAACCCACTAACAATTATCATACACTTGGCCATCCACTGCTCAGCCAACCAACCAGTAGCCAACATTGGGCCAACCATGCTCAGCCAAATACAAGTTTCCCTGCACTGTGCCAATATTGGGCCAATAATAATTAGCGTGCCAACCAGCGGCCAATGTTGGGACAATAGCATAATTTTTTCTGGGTTGGTACCTTGCACAATAAATGACAATAAATGGTACCTCTAAGTTAATCCAGTAATAAGGCTGTCAGGTGAACAAATATAATCAGAATCTTTTATTGTCACATACTTTTACATGTGTACATAATAATATACAATAATAATATACACCACGTGACCTTTTCTATTTTTCTTGTGCGGCTCGGGATATAACCAACACAAATGTTAGCTAACTCCCTCCTGAGGCATTAAAACAAAACAAACAATCAAACAAATTATTAGATATGCCTTATGGAGTATAAGTTAGTTATATCCCTCATAATCAGGTGTTAACTAACATTTTTGTTGCTTATGTCCCTCTGCCTTTGGCGTCGGGATATAACCAACAAAAAGGTTAGTTAACTCCCTCCTATCCAGTAAATAACTTATTAATGTGAAGGGGGCACTCAAACAAAGTCCAACTTGAGACAAAACTAAAAGTTCAACCAAAAATTTTTCAAATTGACCCTAAAATGTGTAAGACAAGGAAAGCTTTTAGAATGTGATACAGGTTGTAAGGCAGTGATAATATCCAGCAGTCACTGAAATTATGTTTGTAACTTTCACAATTGTGCCTGGAAATATAGTATAATTAATATAAAAAATGGTTCAGTCAATGACCATCATGTTAGTAAACAGGTTCCCATTGGGTAAACAAGTCTTTTGTTTGTTGATCATTGATCACTCCATGCCATCCATTATTCAACTAATCATTTTATTTTAGAGTAATAAGTGAAATTCATGCATGTATATGTATACGTATATAATCAATTCATTTTAGTAAAAAAAATAATAAAAATTACACCATGAAGTAGATAGTTAGATAATGTTTATTCATAAGTTGACCCATTTTTATTAAATTCCAGCCATTCTAAAATATACAACAAAAATGTACAGGAAACTTATGCAAGAAGCTCTACGTACAATGCAATTAACGCAGGATAAAAACTTGTTTACGTCACAATTTGTTGCTTTTTTAATAACAGTCTTTAAATGTTTATGTGTTGTGTTACGAAGGTCACATTTTTGCATGAAGGCTAAAACAAATAGCCCATTGTCTGATGTTTAAACTGCTGCAGGGCTGTAAACATAACTTCATCCGGACAGTTGTTGATCAAAATTAATATATTGATATCACGTCACTGCCAAACTGAGCACTCCTATGTTATTTTAGCATATGTACCAATGGTTAAAGACCTCCCAAATATATATATATATATATTTTTTTTTTCTCTCTCTTTTTTGTCATGCTTTTGAGATTTATGTTCTTGTGAATCTTTGATGATGCTGCGATTTATATGTAGGGCACCTCCATGCAAATTGCCTGATGTTGACTGGTAACCCTGCCTAATGATTGGTTGTCAATAGCTGATCAGAGAATATTCGGATGCATACAAAAACTATTGAGTCGACAATGCATACGCTCTAGGCCAACATTGAGCCGATTGGGGACGTTAAAAGTTTTCTGGATAAATAGAATGTTCTTTGAGGTCCTCTTCTATCAATTTACACCTCACTTGATCTTGAGGGGCACCAGTAGTTGTTTGTGCAATTGACCTTCCTGCCTTTCAAACAGGTGCATGTGTTGCATCCATCAGCGTGGAGAAATCTTCCTCCTGACTTGAAGACTGAACCTCCAACATGGCAGCCACTTGTCTCTGTGCAATACCTCTTCGTACATGCCATTATGCCGCCGGCAGATATACAGAAACATCTGGCAAAAAACAAAAAAGACTGTGTTATGTGCCAGGTTTATTCATAGCTACAGTTTTTGGAATAATAATCGATTATTTATATGTGTAATGAATAATAATATGATTGGTAAATGATGACTGAAGTTTGATGCATAGATATTTTTAAGCGAACTATTGAATGCAGGGAAACAATTACTTGTGTGAAAACAGAATTTTTTTTAGACTGCCAGCACTTAGAACATTGTAATATTCTGAGTGCTGACAGTCTAAAAACAAATTTGTTTTCAGACATATAATTGTTTCCCTAGCGTCCATGCATTCAATAGTTTGTTTAAAACATAGACTGCGCTGCAGCTAAACCCTCAGCAAATCCCACATAGCACGCAGGCATCATTAAAATGTTTAAGTGTTCGTCCAACAGGCAGGAGGGCGGGCATTGCACTATCATTTCCAAAGCAGAACTCTAACACACACTTTCGTTTCTAGAGCTGAACTCTAACACTAATGCACTTACCCTAATGAAATTGTATACAGTAACACTCTATATGGCCTAGTGGTACCTTTTGATGGCCACACTGACATATCTCGGCTATGTTTTACAAAATTTGGAAAATATTATTTCTTGAGTGTTTCTATAGTGTGTGCGATGAACTGAAACAATTGCCACTTGGCCTACATAGCCTGTTACGCAATGCTAAGTCATACATTCTCTTATTTTGATGCAAATATACTTGGATTTTTACATCCACATTGTAATATTCAGACAATTTGGTAAATATGAATGAATAGAAATTATTAACTTTCTTTAAATACAAAAGAACCGCATTTATTTCATTGCTTAAGGGCCAAAACCCTGATAGGTTTTTGGACAATGAAATTAAAAATATTGGTGTATATTACAATTTTAGTGGTTTTATTTTTCATGTGCGCATGATATTATAATGTCTTACAAATTTCTTACTTCTTATGAAGGTAAACCTGCAGGAATCCTGTATTTAATAGGAATCCATTCTGTTCAGAGTAAAGCAAGTGAGCATAAAAAGCATTGTCTATCTTTTTCCTGCCATTTAATTGTTCAAAGATTTTATGCATAATAAGGAGTATTCAGCTAGCTAGAATTATCAACACAATAGCATGTTCCCTTAACTAATCTACAACTAAGATTATCATTCAAATGTCCAAAATAGTCATATATGGGCTATGGCAATGATCCTAAGGAATATAAATGAAATTCAGCGACAATGTTATGCCACATAAAGATGTTAGGTATAATTTCATACAAAATGAACCTTCAAGGTTTGTATTTACTAATATTAAAATAAAGGCTAAAAACAAATACATACCAATCATAAAGGTTTATTTTATATGGAATGACACTCAACCCACTCATTCTAATGCCTTTATAATTCAAAATAATTTAGCTTGCTGTTTACATTTAGCTGGCAACTGAAGGAACTATATATTATCAATTGCCATTTTCCCTTCAACAGTTACTGAATTGTTGGGTTGCTTATTAGCATTAACTCTATGGTATTTAAATTAGTTATATATATAAATAATATTTATAACCGAACACTTTACAGGTGTATATTAAGAAAACAATAATAAATATTGGAGTCAAGTGAAAGTAATATAGATCATTATGCAACTAATTATTATGAAATTGCTAATTACAAACAAAAACTGTTGAATGGGTTGAGCATGGCAATACATACTATGATCAAATATTTCATACATCAGTATGAATTATACTACAATTCAGTCTTGATTTGATGAAAATCGGACTAATATTAGGGGAGCAGCAGCCTTTTAAAGTATACTCCTGGAAGCCGTCGAGTTACTCCTACTACCCGCCGGCTTACTCCTACAACCCACCGAGTCACCCGTAGAACCCACCGAGTCACCCGTAGAACCCACCGAGTCACCCGTAGAACCCGCCGAGTCACCCGTAGAACCCGCCGAGTCACCCGTAGAACCTGCTGAGTCACCCGTAGAACCCGGCGGGTCACCCGGCGGGTAACCCGTAGAACCCGGCGGGTCACCCGCCTAACCCGGCGGGTGATGCCCCGTCCCTTTTTGCTGCCAGAACCTGTCGCCAAACCGGCGGAAAAAGCTGTTACGTAACTGTTACGTAATACTACGGGTTCACTACGGCACAACCGGCCCGTGTGACAGGGGCTTAAGAGCCCACATCATCATCATGTAACAAGTCCCAAATTAAGCTAGTCAACTCAAATGTGCCAATCATTAAGCAATTGCACCTCAACTGCACCCATCTGGACTAACTACTCCCAACTGTTCCGTTTGTGCACCTGAAAAAATAAAAAGCCTCAATAATACCTACCCCACCCTTCCTTTATCAGGTTAAGGAAATGAACATAAATTAACTTTTAGTGCTTAAAAGAAATTAAGGCCTGGAAATTTGTTGTTAACTGTTGCCCACTGGTTTGAAATTACACAAATTAGTGTAATCAGCTGAATGCACGTCAGACATGCAAGTACACAAACATTTGCAATACTTGCCAACCCAGTGTTCTCCTTAACTATTTGGACACAAATCCTTACTACCCCCAACTGTTCTCCTTTTAATAGAAACTGCAGTATATGCCAGATATACAAATCGATACTGATATATGTTGAGGAGGTCTGCCTTGATTTTATTGATTGTCAATTGTGTTATTTTTGGTTTGAATAATTTTGAAATTTTGGACAACAGACTTCACAGAACGGTGTGTGCAGGTAAAAGTTTGACCTAAAACCGCCTGATGCAGAAAATCGTTTTAAATTAATTTGTCATCTAATTATAGATCATGATATTTTTGTGCAAAAAACATGAAAGATATCGAATAAAAGAAAAAGAGGACGAAGTTTGGAATTGCTGTATGTACCCACCTGTTGCAGCCATCGATAGAAGGAACACTTTGCCCCATGGGAACCACTGCCCCTCCATGCAAACACCCTTGGCCTACGTCAAAACGGGGTGGGGGTGTAAACCACGTCACTCTCTGCGGCTTGAACTGACTCTGTTCAATCTGGGATCCAAAGTTGTACAGGCCATTTTGGTCAAATGTACCTTGTCCTACAAACAAAGGACATTAATATTGTTAAGATGATGGTGGACGTACATAGACAAGTTGTGGCGGTCTTCATATGCAGTATACTTGTTATTCTCAAAAGTAAGCACATCTCTGTTATAAATTTCACCATTGTACCAAATCCCATCATTAACATCAACTCACCTCCAACTGTGATGACTCCAATCAGAACGGTAAACAGGAACAACATTTTGGTTCTGCAGCAGGACCACTGTGACTGGTGATGCTGCCTGGGGCTTTATATTAATGTTTACAAGGCCACCATATGACTTTACGCTCAAAAATTCGTGCTCATTAATATGCACATACTAATTTGTTTTGCCCACGTTCAACAAGATGCAGCTATGCTGAGTGAACCTTTCTGCTATGTATCATAATTAGTGACCTTGTAAGGTCAGCATATACATGTACGTACTATATGCAATATTCCGTTTTTAAAATATATCATAAATGACAATCTCTGAACTAACATCATAGTAACAGGACTACCTTTTAGACACGATGACTGTTTCTAGAATGACTGACCCCACATCGTGCAAATGAGTAGGTAAGCATAATGACTTAATTTTAAAAAAAAATACGTCGATCATGTGTGTGTATATTAAATTTACTACTATTGTCTCGCCATACAGACTATGCTTAGTATTTTTATTTTTCATTTTTGAATGTTGCAATTGTATATATGATATTGTAGGCCCAATAATTTAGTCATTGTCATTGTTTTAAATCCTGTTGTATTGGATTAAAATATCCGTTCAAAAACATGATTGTTTGGGAGTGAAACAATGAAATTCTCTGTTTTGACTTTGTTTATTAAAATAACTTCACATTTCCGAAGGTATCATGTATATTATTCTTCCACGCACGGCTTCTAATTTAACGGTTAAATTTATCAAACAGTTAACAGTTAACTGTTAAAATCTAAACATTTGTCAGCCAGTTAAAGTTCTGTTAAGTGCCCATTACATGAACTTATAGGCTACATTCTTATGTAATAATATAATCATTTGTTCGACTGCTTTAAAAAATGCAGCCTTTAATGTTTTCCTTGAATACAACAGTAACATGTAGAGTCTATACCCTGACTGACAGGTTACTCAAACTTACCAATATAATATACCCAATATACTATGTATACAGTTTCAAATACTGATAATGCATACAGATTTAGTTTCCAAACCAATCCACGTACTACACAGGAGTATAGCAAAAATTATATGTTTGAATCTTTAAAGGCATTTAAGCATATGCAGGTCCTTCGATTTAAACTTCCCCTTTTTTTGGGAGGGGGGGGGGGAGTTTATATCCACTAATACTCTTCTTACTCAGAGTTCCTTGAAAATGAGGTCAAAAGGTGGGCATCGAAACTGGGTCAAATGTGTTCAGAATCATTATATGCGGAATGACCTACTAATAACATATCAAGTGAAATTAGGTCAATATCTGCTTAAGTATCAGAGTTAGTATCAAAGTCCAGTTCCTTCAGAGTTCCTTCAAAATGAGGTCAAACCATCAGCAACAAAACAGGGTCAAATTTATTCACAAAATCATGTGATATATGTTTTTATAAACTGCAAAGGAACTGGGTTCACCAATTCTCAAGGAACTGAGAAGGAACTGAGAAGGAACTGAGAAGGAACTACTATATTTGCAAAAAGACACGAAAATGCCTGTATGGTTTTGAAATGCATGTTTTTGCAGAAAGGGAATTTATAATTATATTGGAGTTAGAACAATCGGTTGCTACGGCTATTCTGGGCTTCAGTGGTCCAGCACAATTTTTCATGGTCATGTAAGAGAAATTTCACTAGATTTGATTAAAAGGAACAATCTCCCAGCAGAGTTACAGAGTTTTTAAAAGATTTTTTGTAAAATTTTAACTCCTCACTCACCCAGATTTAATGTTAATTTTGTTTGTAGTGTCCCTGCTTGGTTGTATGTCGACATATCACAATATCAGCACAAAAATCAAGCATCAAGGAATTTGTCAAATTCAAGTCTTGACATAGTTACCTTCGAATTTCGCTAAGTTGACAATGCTACAAAAATTTCCAAGCATCACGTTAAATTACTGCTGAAAATACCTGTACTTAAAAATCACAAATGGGTCATTGCTGGTTTGAATGATGTTTTTTTGTAAAGTTTATTGTTGGGGTTTTTCAGGAGCACTGTGAACAAGTGGCAGTGTTTAAGGGGAACTAAACCCGATTGGGTCCATTGAAACACGATAAGTCGTCTATACCAGACCTGATTTTACAATTAACTTGGCAATCGTCTGCAAATAAGTGGGTGCTATGCATACGCACACACAAAAAAAAGAACCTTTTTACAAGTTTGGTTTTGGAGCACAAAGTACAGTGTAACCCACAACATCTCTCTGGATAAGGCCTCAATGTAATGCTACTGGGTCAGAAGCTTAGTCAATCCTTATTAGAACTATTCATATAAAGACTTGATAATTTATTTAAAAAAAAAAATCTCCATTGGACTTGGGACTGTCAGCTAGTTCAACTCGCGATATAAAATAAATGGGCATAATATAATTGTAAAATATATATTATAGTGTGAAAGGAGTTTTTTTGTTGTAAGAAACATAATTAGGCAATTCACATAGGGCTATATTTACTACTAAAAGTATGCACTTTACAAGAAAAAAAAATAAAAAAAATATATATATACATTATCTGTCTTTTGGAAAATATGGAAGTCTTTAAATATCTTTTAGGGAGTCCATAATGTGTCCAGTTAGAGATTTAACAGTGTAAATTAAAAACTCATCTATTCTGGACTGCCTATGAAAACTAGGCTTCTTTAATCCAAGCGACGGTGAGCAGAAATCTTTTCTGAAACATTTGCTATACAAATTAATTTATGTATGTTTTGTCTATACTTATAAACATAGGTATCCATACCGCAAAAATGTCAAACCTATACAGACTGTCTGGCGATGGCATTATTAAGGTCACCAGTGATGCACGTTTATAAATATAATACAGGTTACCATATTAGCACGATGTTCACTCGAATTGATATGGATAAATTGTAAAAGGGATGTCAGGCAAAATCATTATATGATGACTGAATAAATAAATTATTAATCTTTCTTATTCTTATATATAATGACTGACCCCAAAGGAAACCCAACTTCATCATCCGTATCTCATGTGATATCACCAACATTCACCATAATAAAAAAACGCATTAAATTATTTATTCCTATGATCTAAAATGAAGTTAAATCTCACGAGTATACTAATCTTATTAATCTTGTGAATTGCATGCTATGTATGCCACAAGCAATATCCAATAACTACTGCAGCTTTACTGACCAAACAATAAAAACAAAAAAAAATCTGTACGTATAATTTAACCTTCACATGAACAATATATCATCTAATTTATGTGCTGTTCTGTGAGCACAATGTACAAGAAGAAGCATCAATAATGCATCATGGTCCGCAAAACATGAACTATGGCTGAGGAGTATATTGATTGTGATATACGTTGCCTGGTGACTAGCATGTCGTCACTGTGATGCTCACACTTGCACAGTGCATTCTGCAGTGACAGAAAAAAAGGTCACAGACACACATACCTGTGGATAATTGACCTGTCAGGGCTGTCAATTGTGAGCAACGGATTAACAACTACATTGAAAAGCTGCATTATCAGTCTCATTGTAGCGTTTAACAGTGCAGCAGTTGACAAAATGGCTGCACTATTCAAGGATAAAGCAGCTGACATTTCTGATAACATTTTTGGTGGATCAGAGGATGAAAATAAAATGAAGAAAGATACCAACACAAACGAGGGTAACCAGGCTGATGAATCAGGAAGAGATGAAAGTGTCACGGACAAGATTGTCGATAAAGTGAAGGAAAAAGGGAAATCCTTTATAGGTGGGATAACTGGCAAACTGACAGGCAACAAAAATGATGATTCTGGTAATATAAAAGAAGAGGGAAGAGAAATTGTTGATAACATAAAAGATAAAGAAAAATTCACTACCAGTGATGTTGTTGAGAAACTGAAGGAAAAGGGAAGTGATGTTGTGGATACGGTAAAGGAAAAAGGAAACGGTGCATCACAGGCAATTTCTGGTAAATTTGGCAGGAACGGAACAGGATATTTTGACAATATTACTGATAAAGTTGGTGGAAAAGGGAAAAGTGTCGTTGAAGATATTAAAGATAAAATATCTGATGGTAAGGATTCTTCCGGTAGTATGGTCGAAAAAGTCAAGGACAAAGCTGAAGATGTTTCAGATGCAATTGCCAACAAGCTGGGCAGTCATGATGGCACTGGCACTGGCACTGGCTTCTTTGATAATGTTGGAGACAAACTCGGTGGAAAATCGAAAAGCATTGTGGAAGATATTAATGACAAGCTAAGTCATGGAAAGGATACATCAGGAGGAGTTGCTAATAAAATGCAAGACAAAGCGGAAGATGCTTCAGAAGTAATTGTCGATAAACTTGGCAGCCAGAATGGATCAGGCTTCTTTAAAAACATCAATGATAAGCTCACTGACAAATTTGGAGGGGAAGGAAGCAGGGTGTTCGATAACATTACTGACAAGCTGAAGGAAGAAGGACAGGACACTTCTGATACATTTGCTAATCAACTAGATGATGAAGCAAAAGATGTATCTGATATTTTGGATGAAATACGACCTAATTCCAGACCAGCATCGATGTCAAAGTCAAAATCAAAGATCCTGACTGATGAAGATAATGAGGAAGATGAAGAAGATGAAGATGACTTAGAAGACGAGCAAACAAGTGATTCGGCGACTGCTGATGACCAGCTCAACTGTTCTCAATCAAGTGTTAAGACTGATGGCAAGCAAAGGAATGATACTTCATCTAAAAAAGGAGTAGTAGACTTTAGACAGAAATCCAACACGTTTGATGTCACATTGAAGACTAAGGAGGGTGACATTTACTGCAACAAGGGTGTGCTCATCATGTGGTCTGGCTACTTCAAAAGACGATTCCTGTTCGAGTTCAAGTCCATGAAGAAGGTTGACATGGAGCTAGATGAGGATGTGTCCATGGATGAGATGGAAGAAATGTTGAGGGTCATTTATCCGCCGAACAAACCTATAGATGGTAAGCTCGGCATTGTCACTCCCATGCTTGTCGTTAGAGGCTCTGCACAGTAGTCAAACATGAAAAACACAGACATTTTTGCTGTTAAGTAGGAAGAAAAATTAAAGGTATATTAGGTATCATTGATTTACCATCTACTAACATTAAATATGATGGTTTGGTATGAAAGCGTCGACAATTATGCTTTAATCTAGATTTGCTTCAATGTTTATCACCAAGCATTTCATTATTGCCCTGCACATACATGTAGCAATAAACACATTATTTCTGATTATTTGCAGAATCAAATGTGGAATCTATTATCGTTCTTGCAAAGAAGTTTGAATCAAAAGAGCTTGCCAGAAGAAGTGAAGGATACCTAATGAAAATAAAACCATCAGCGGAACTGATGATGAAAGCTCTCAAATATGACTTGCCCACTGTAGAGAGTAGATGTGTGGAATATCTCAAAATGCAGTCATCTTCAAAATGGGCTCCCCCAGAGGACTTTCTTGATGAGCTTGATCTTGGAAGTCGAATGAAGTTATACACTGAAAGGATTCGATGGTTGGAAGATTCTGCAAACAGTCAGGCACAGAAGAAGACAGAAATGGCAAAGAACCGGTTTCAGAAAGTCATGTTGACCTGGTCTGATTTCAAGAAACTTATAGATAGTAACGATCTGGACCGAGATACTATCCTAGATATCTGTACAGAAGCTTTGGAATTGGCAAGTAAGAATCCGAGCAAAGTGCTTGAAAAACCAACAGAATCAGCGAAGACTACACCATCCCAGGAAAGACCTCCATTTGACCTTCGATTACATCCTGGGGCAGACAAAAACAAGGCTCATGCATCAAAGTTGCCCAAAAAGCCATTGACAAAAGTGACAACAGTAACACCACAAAGTAGCACAAATGGTACGAGGGATAACAAGGCATCAGCAAAGAAAGCTGTGAATGGGGTACCAAAAGGACCAAAGAAGAAGAGCCCTTACAATACGACATTGAGAAAGAAAACCAACACTTCACCCAGAAATGCCAACCCTGGTGCACAACCCCGAGAAACTACAAGGGGAACTGATTCAAAGTATATCAATGACTTTGCTGTGTCAAATCGGTGATGAAAGAAAAATAAGACACTCGGTAATAGTTATATCCAGAATAGAAGGGAGTTAATTAACACTTTGGTTGATTATATCCTGACACTAAAGGCGGAAGGATATAACTAACAAAAAAGTTAATTAACTACTGACTATGAGGGTTATAACTAACTTTTACTCCACTAGACATATTTTCTAATTTGTTTGATTGTTTGATTTATTTAACTGCTGTTATTAAGCAATTAAAGTACATTTTGCACTTAGAAGGGGGTTAACTAAAATTGTCGTTGGTTATATCCCTCCTGAGAACAATAGAAAAGGTCACGTGGTTGAGTATAAACATTTTTAGATAATGAGTGCTTTAATAATTTAATCATAACATTCTTATGCCTTATCTATATAGAAGACTGAAATGCAGACTAGTATACAGCCTTGAGACAAAACAGAATATCAATACCTGGGAAACGTGTGTTCGTATGTAACAAGTTTTTATTATACTTTTATGAGCTGAGCAACACCAGGAAATTGATTCTAATAGGTTATGAAATATTCACGAGGACTTGCGACAAATGCAAATAGATTTAATGATGATCAATAATAATTGTCAATACTAGTTTGTAATGAGAACAACCATGAATGATTGTGGAGCCTTTAACGCATATTACAGCCAATTTTATAGACTTGGAAATCAGTCTCCAGAGAACGTCATGTGAATCTAGGACTCCCATTGGTTAAGGCATTCCCTTAACCAACATTAGTCCTGAATTCACAGGACGTCCTCTGAAGTTAAGCTGCAGCATTAGGATTCTAGTTTCCAAGTTTATGAAATTGGCTGTAAACACACAAATTAGTGTCGTTGAGTTCCATGATACAACCATGAAATGATAGTATCAGTTTGATTCTTCTACAATGAATTTAAAATATATTTATCTACAATGTCTGATTAATTATAATAAATTTGATGAAAACCATCAGAACCTGCAAGTGAGATTAATATACAAGGTTAAACTCTTTGCATCATGCTGTAGATTCTTCCGATTTCGGATGGAGTCTCCCTGGTTTTGGTTTATGCACTTTTGCCAGATGAATGTTGCCGCCTTAAAAAGAAGAGTAAGTTTTTCGAATTAATATATAGATATTAGCCTGTTGCAGCTTTAGGTATTAGTGGAAACTGAACTCCAAAGGACGTCATGTGAGCACTCCCTGAAACAGTCCCTCAGTAGATTCACCTAACGTCCTCTTGAGTTTATTTTCTGTAATGATACAGTTAATGAATTAATTTTTTCACTATAAGATGTTCGATATTAGAGTGCCTAGCATATAAGTGGTTACACAGTGAGTTGGGCAAGACTGAAAATAACTTCTGCCGAAAGTCCTTATGTGACGCAGATCATTGCTTTGTTTTGTGCCAACCCTGAGTTTTAACAACAGAGAGATTATCCTAAAATGTGGATTACTCTGTTTTATAAACAGTCGGGGTTAGCTGGAGATACCCAATGGTCTCTCACGGCTAAATCTACAAACAATAACAACCAATATGACGTGGCAGAGGCACTTTGAAAGACTAAAAACTTTTCACTTTTGTCAGTGTAACCACTTTTCTGCTAGGCACAATAAGACTGTGTGACTGTTGACTGAAAAAAAAGGTTTCAACCAGTTCTACACTCAAAGACATTTACAGTGGAAATTTACAAATACCCAGATAACATGGCGTATATTAGCATTGATCTACCCCATGTTGGCCTATGTTAGCCCTATGTTTACCCAATGTTAGCCCAATTTAGCTTGTTATCAGGGTGTTATCAGTCGACTTTTAAACATGGCTTACTTGTCTTGCCTTGCATTGAGTCATCTGGTCTTCCATATTTCTTAAAAGGTGATTCAATGAATCCTGAGTCTTGGTGCGAATCAAGGACATGCGATTCTGCATCGTCTTCGGTATCAAGTGCATAATCTGATGCATTGTCATATTGCCTGGAACACAACAACACTTGTCAAATTATGTACAGTCGCATATTTCTCAACCCATTTGCGAAGTTTATATTATGAACATTTGCATGACAAATCAAATTTCTCAACCACCAGAAATGGTGCCGCAGATCCAGCAAATTAGTATTTGTTTTAGCTATCTAGTTATATTGTTGTCTTACGAATTTTTTTATTCTTTATTATTGAGAAAAGACTGACCCAAGTGACCCTCATCCATCTCTTTATGTAAATCACTAATGATGTGCTGTTGCTTCAGCAAAATCGAAACGTTTATGATCAAATCGAATTTCTGCAAAAGGGGCACAAGCTACCCATCACTCATCTGCAGTCTTTTCCATAATAGCCATGGTAATATTTATTATAAGTACAGTATTATTCATGCTTTCACACTATAGAATGATAATGTACAGATTCGGACGAAATAGCTTACACTGGAGTTATTGTTGAAAAATTACTGGCATAGGCTAATATCTTTATCGAAGGAGTTATTAGTTTTCATAACTTATCTCTTAATAGTTTCCATATTGATTCACAGACTATCTTTCACAGTATGCCATATATACCATAATCAGAATATTTACCTCGAATGAGATTTCCTGGCAGCTTTTTTTCTGATTTTTATCTTTTGTACTTCTGAAATCATATAATTGTATTTTCATCAACACATTTCAGGTTTGAAGTAAACTCTTAGCAAAGTATTTGCATATGCATCCTATATATTTGGATTCCTTTTCTACAGCCAACATAAACGCTATCACATCTTTAAAATGTGTGCTTGAAACTAATTTCAAATGTAAATCATTTCATTAGTAGACCATTCGTAATTTCCTGTTATCTGAGGAGATTTTAGTCAATTATATATGAGGCTAGAACAATGACACGAAGGATTGGACATGCACTTCAAGGCTTCAAAGGTGCACACAACTAAGGTTTCGTCTTTAGTAATCAGGGTGCCAAGGCCCAAAAAACAGGAAATTTCAGATTGCCACAGATGGCCAAACTTGGTCACATATGTCAAAATACTTGAAGCTGATAAGGCACATTTTGGTTCAGTGGAACAAAACTTTGTGACTGAAGTAGCTGTGACGATGGGATGTGGGTAAAGTGTAAAGGTAGGTAAAGGTAGGATTGGCGTTCACTCGATCATGGCACCCTTGCAGCCTCTCACTTAGGCTGAATTACTACACTGAACCTGCCAGTGGACCTGTTCAAGCAGATGCCTTTCTCAACTCCCTGGGGAGTATACAGCCCATTACAGTATTACCTGCAGGGGCAAAGCACTTTACAATCGCCTTCATTGTTTATGCAGCTTCCCATTTACACCTGGGTGGAGTAAGCAAAGAGTAACAGCTGCTCAGTCCCTCCCTGCCATGGTGGGGCCTACATTTACGATATTACTACACACATGTATTGCTGACTGAACAAATTAGTTCTATGTTCAGTGCTCCAGATTGCTTTGCAAAAAGCGTATAATATCCTCATTTTGGCGGCTGTGTATTCCTTGTATGTGTCAAAAGTGACCAGGTTAGTTGTGCGCAATCCTAGTATGCATGGTCTTGGACCAGCTCTGCATGGGCAAATTGGATTATTCACCATATGAATATTGATATTATTTTATTACTTCCGAAACGTCCAACCCTTCTCCAGTTCATCTAAGCTGTCCCCTCCCCCAAGATAGATTGCAATCATTTGGCCTGAAGCTTAGACTGAATTATTAGACACCAAGGGAGAAGCAATGACACCAAACTTGTTTCTTTAACTCTCAAGATTGTAACAATGAAGTATTTTTAAAATGTGTGCATGGTTTATAAACCTTATTTCTCGGAAAAAAGGCGTCTTATAAATAGTATTTTGCAAAAGAGACCGAAAACCTCCTGAAAATCATCAGACCATAAACACACTTACGATCGTAAATTAAGTGACATCACTACTTTCTCTAACAGTGCATTACTGTCAATGCCTTTTTACACAACTATTTTCTGACTACATCCTTATTGAGTACAACAGACGTTATTTTTACAGTTACCTGCATATTTAACAGAGCTGTCTCTGCGATTAGCTGACTGATGTAAACTTTCTTCAGATTTGCTCGGCAGCATGTCGATGTATGATTTCATAAGCTTGTGTTCTGCAAAATATTGAGTTTTAAAGTCAAGCTGACGAAAAGGTTGGGCATGAAATAGGCATCTTTTTTGTATGGTGTTATAAAGGTGTGTTTAAAAACAAACCAGACAAGTTAGGGTCAGACTCTGAATTGTATTGCGAACGTTGAGGTGTATGAGTTTTTGTGTTCTTTTTTGCCAATCCTCGATCTTGCTTTTCAGACTTTGTTTTGGAAAGCTCCACTGGTGGTGAGACTGCAACAAAAAAAAAGCAATATACTCCATAAACAAACTATGAAACTTATCATTGGATATTGTCTAATTATACCTTCTCATTGATGGTCCACAGTCAGTTTTTGTCTTATTAACGGAGGACATGTTGGTGTGGGAGTGAGGCTAATAAGCCAGCCTGGCCATCCAAAGGACATATCTTGATATATATTATATAAAGCAATGAAAGACTTATCGCTTCAGGTAGAGTTTCATTGCTATCGATCTTTAAGTTAGCATCTTTCAAAAGTTGTAATGTATAATAATTGACAAGTATGGCCGTAAATTTATATTTCGAACATGAAATATTCATGATAGGAGGAATATCTAATTGTGCATGCAAATTATTTACCAGGTACTGAAGTTTTAACTATCACAATCGCTTCCGGAATGACGCAAATAGCTACAAATGGCACTCATTTGACCAACAATGGCCAGATTGAATATTCAGCAAATAGGCTACCTAGTATCTATGATTAAAGGTTGGCCAAATACATGTGCGCCACTCTAAATCTTTCGAGTCTTTGTTCCATTGAAACAGCAGTTTTTGAGTGGTACAACAAATGGGCCTCACCTTGATGTTTAACTCTGTGTTTATCATCACTGATTGATGAAACATTCCAAGTATGACTAGATTCTGAATCTGCCAGAGACATGGTGTCTCCATCAGATGAATTCCAATCATTCGATGCTGCCTCGTCATCTACAGAATAAGCATAATCAGTTGAACTGCCACTATCTGACACTTCATACATGTGGGCATTTGAATGCCTTGGAATGCTATTTATGAAGCTCTGTGATCCAGATTCCGATTCGGGCTGTGTATTCTCTGACACGTCAGCAATGCAATGTTGCTCTTTTGATGTCATCTTTTCTTTGTTTGCCAATGCCTTGGACCGCTCAAGTATGGCTTTAACTCGTTGCTCTGTATGTTTTCTCTTATCATCCATGGGAGATTTATAAGAATCCAGTGACCTACCCTGTGTTTTATTTAATGAATCATCTATTACTTTAATGTCCACCTTTAAGTTTTGGCGCCCAGGCTCAACTTGTTTTCCAGATGTTGATTTGATACCATCATCTGGAACTGATTGGTTACTGGATGCAACCTTAATTTGTTTCTTATCTAGGTTTTCATCGAATAGTTTGTCAGATTTCTCAGGCTCCAAATCAACTGGTTCACTTATATTTTTGCCTTCTATCAATTTCTCTGTAGTTTCGTCCGCTTTCTTTGTCAAACCTCCTACTACATAGTCATACTCTTCAGACGGCATCTCTGGGTCTTCTTCTTGAAGTGAATCATAAATCCCTTCATCATGACAAGAATGGGAATCGTCAGTTGGATTCTCAGATCGTGAAGGGAACTCAGTTGATTCGTATGCTTCATACACATGATCAGAGTCAGAGATAGATTCTTCAGAGGAATGTCCATTTGGTTGAGTGGTGCCTAGAGGTGGTTCAGTAGGTTCATCTTGTGACTCCAACATTTCCAGATATTCAGGCGCATTTCTGAAATTAAGACGTTGAGTCAATAATAAAATACAAAAACAGGGGTTACTAATTGACCATATAATCAAAACTCAGTAACATAGAAAAAAAAAACACAAAAAAACAATAACAATAAAAAACAGTATTGCATGTCAACAGATCAACAGAAGTTGCATTTGCCAATGCAGTCACTTACTAAGTTGTAAAAATCATCAAAATTCACAACATATTATATAACAAAATGTTAGGTATACACTACAGAACACATGCAATAACATAAAAAGGTTATTCAGACTGATTCAGATTTTGACCATGCAAATTCACAGGCGGGGGCCAAGCTCAGAGGTAGCGCTCTGGGCTTCCAACCGCTGGGTCCCGGGTTCGATTCCCGGTCGAGCCTAAGTTGGATGGCTGTTTCATCCTTCCTCTCATTGCCATGGTCTCTGCCTGTCCTAATTAGCCCAACTGGTGCAGAAAAACAGGACGTAAAGCCCTAATCACACACACACACACACCATGCAAATTTAAACTAGGTCGAATTGTATCATATCAGTGTATTTAAATTGACATAGCGCACCCAAAGATGGCATTTGATTCGGTTCTATAGTAGGCAGCATGCCACATCGGCCATGAGGATCTCCGATCAGTGACAGCCTGCGATCATGTGATCATTTGACGATTGTTGATCATCATTAATAATGGCATTTGTGATCAATGTATTTATAATTTCAGTTTAAGAACCTTCAGTTCCATAGGACTTACTTGTCCTTGGTGGAAAGGTTGTTTGCAGCAGATGAAGTCTCCCATGACGAAGTTAATTGACAACAAAGACGACCCTGATTTTCTGAAACAACATTTTTTTTTTAGCTTTTAAGGCATCGTATGAACACTAGTAAATAAACACACTGTATATTTAATTGGTTAATAAACAGTGAGGAAACTAGATGGACCACTGATCAGTATTTGAAATACCAAATTAATTTAACCAATGTTAATATACTGGTCTCAATATAACTCACCTGAGTAGAATTGTATTAATTCCTGAAGGGTTGAGAAAGCGTCTTCAGGAAAGATGTAAAATTTCTTTGAGCTATTTCTCTTGATGCCATAGTGTTTACAAGTATTCTTGTTATAACGAACACTGAGGTAATAATAAACTGAAATTAAAAAAAGCAAACACACACACACATACAGAGTAGAATATTTTATAGTTTTCACTGTTTGGTTCTGTACAAAGATGGTACACTGTACTATGAAATAAGTCAGAATTTACTCCAACTGCATTTGAAAAGAAAAATACTAGCGCCTTTGTGCGAAATATAATACAGGAAACTCACAATCTGTGATAACTGCAAATTGTTACGTTTTTAATGCAGTTTAAATTTATGCTTACCAGGGTCTTCAATCTGTCTTATGAGGAATGCACCAGCCTTTTTCTCCGAACATAACATGTGAGCAGCTTCGTCAACTGAGATTTGCCCTTTAAACCATGGTTTTGCATAAACAAATAGTGATTCAAACCAACTGAAATGATAGGAAAAATTCTATATAATTAGTGCTGGAAAAGATACACAAATGCAATATAACTTTCTGATATTTTATAGTATAAAAAAACATTTAAAACAAAAGGCGTATAAAAAATATATATAAAAGTAAGATTAAAAATAATTAAACTAAAATGTGGCGTTTCAAGGCAATTTAAAACCAATCAGGTTGTTTACATCCTTTAAACTTGATGGCAACAAATTATGGTACAAAGGAATAACAGAAGCTGTAGCCCAGAACTATGAACCCTATATTAGAAACCAATTTTGGTCCAATTAAAAATCAACTGTATGTATTTTCATGATTATGTACCCCTATTCCTGAGTGTCCACAGCTTGTGCTATGTTTAGAGTCGTTTTCAAAAAGTAGTACTGTACAAAACGACATTCAGTGTCAAGTAGGTTGAAGGATATAAAGACGAGAAGAGAATTTCAAACATGCTCCCTTATCAGTTTGTGGGAGATTTATGGATATATACACAAGGATACATACTTGAACCTATGCTTCGGGTTTGTCCCAAGTGGTAAGTCTAATCTGGCTAATGTTTCCAATATATTGCCCCAAATTGCAAATATTTCGATAAACTGTGTTAGTGAGTGCATGATGTCAGAACAATTTAGACAAGTTATTTGTCTTAACGCCAGTTGTTTTATCTTTTTATATATAATCACATTGGCAAGAACATGACTGGGTCAAGTGTTATTGATTGTTTCGAACTTTTTTGTCCTAAAAAAAAAAGGAGTTGTCGATTTGTTGGATGAAATTATGTACTGCTTATATGAAGTGTCAGTCATTGTAGACACCAAAATTGTTGCCTGTCCTCTACTTGAACATAAATATCATGGCCCATGTAAAATATATTGGAATAAATAATAAATATCATGGCCCAAACTCACCTTTCACAAGAGTTGCTCCGCTGGATCACTACAGTACTTTTGTTTTCGTTGTAGTTTTTCACAGATATGTTGTTTCCATTGACCAAACCACATTGTCCTGTTTTCTTTGACCTAGCATTCCAGTACAGTTTGGTTCTAGAATATGATATGGAGAAAAATTAGGATGCGAATGAATGTACACACAAACTGATTTACTGACTGCTATAAAGTGCATGAAATATGGATATGATTTTTAAATGACCCTTTGAGTGGTTTGCAATTCATATCCGTCCAAATTCATAGAGTTGGAAACAAATCTCAGGATTGCTTTAATCAATGGGAGTCCTGGATTCACATGACATTATTTAGAGTTTGGCTCCCAAGTCCAAGAGATTGGTTTCCAACTCTATGAATTTGGCTATAATGTACTCATACATATGTCTGTAACTAAAGCATACGGTTTGATTGTTTACCTTGTGACGACCACTTCTAAATGCTCTCCCTTTTTAAAACTGAGTTCATCTTTCTCTTGAGCCTTGTAATCAACCAGGGCCACTGCCTCACTTATTTCTGGGCAAAAAAAAAGAAGAAGAAAAAAGAAGTGCGTGCAAGCAAAATATGAGACAGTTGAGCAACAGTTGCCGTGTACATGCTTCATGTCTTCCGGACATGAAATTGAGCAATTTAGAATCGACCATCAAAGGTCAAAAGCTGTCTGAGTGTTTATTCGTCCATGACAACCGTGTTTTTGTTTTTAAATTGGTTGTTCTCTTTGCAAGTTTCCACTGAAATTTATATATGGAAAACAAAAAGGAAAAATAATCATTACCGCAATCCTTTAACATAAATAAAGTGATAACCACAGAGATCGATCAAAATAATACTTAAGGTACATAAAGATCAGTCAGAATCGTGCAGTGATGAAAACAAAATTAGGTTTTAACTTCCAAATTCCTGTCAAATTATTACTAACTACCAATTAAATGTTCGCCTTATTATGATAATAATCTTTATTGCTACCAAAAGGAGATACACACATTTTATAACACAGTAAATATATATATATATATATATATATATATATATGGATAAAATCCATCGTATATATATATATACAGAAAAATATATAAAATTAATGTCACACAAGCCTGTCATCTTACCTTTATTTTATATTCTCAACACAAATTTGTAACAACAATTTCTCGTCAAATAAATGAGATTGTCTATTGATAAAATGGAACAACCAAAAGTCACACTGACCTGCAAAATGAGACGTTGAAGTGGGCTGCTGCACTACAGGTAATGTCTCATCTTCTGTTTTGATGTCATAAATGAGTGTTTCTGGTATTTCGTAATCATCATCGTTTTCCATTACGATACCGTTTGGTTTCGAAACACTTTCTTTCCTTTTCATTTTCAAGCCAGTCTTATACCTATCTCCCGTCTTTTGCTCAGCACAGCAGTTAGCCAATTTTTGTGCCATTATATCAATCCATTACATTCCTGAGCAACATATTTTGGTCGTATACGGATATGTACTATTCAAGTTTATAATCTAACATCATGAATTCAGAGTGCCATAATATTCCGTTATCTAAGATCTTATCATAACTAGGAAGTCGAGAGAAATAAAATCACAAATATATGACCTGCATAATCGAAGTTCAATATATTCTAACTGTGCCAAGTATACCACTTTGGCGATGAAAATTGAGACGTTGTTTTTATCTGTTTGCCATCACGACTCACAGTTTATATCAGTTAGAAGTTTATGACATGCTTATGGATTTTTAACAGTTTCTAATTTCCAAAAAAAAAAAAAAAGGAAGAAAAAGATGGCAAAATATCAATACTTTTTACCCCTTCGTGTCCCACGCTATGGTATTGCATGCCCAATAAGTCATCTGATCGGGTCATGCAATAATTTAATCTATACATGTTGTAATGAACTATTCAATCTAGTCATGACTATCAAGATGTACTACTGTTTTTAAATACATGTTGCTTGTACTAGTTAGTCCAAATGTCTATGCGGTCAGCTGCTTTGATATATAGGCTAACTTTATCTTGTTTTATCTTGTCTTATCTAACCTTGTGTTATCATGACTAATCTTATCTTATCTTATCTTATCTTATCTTGTCTTGTCTTGTCTTGTCTTGTCTTGTCTTGTCTTGTCTTGTCTTGTCTTATCCCGCAATCAAACAGGATGAAATCATGCATGTAATAATTTTAACATTTCGAATGGGGGAACTAATAAAGTTATCGAATTGTATAACACATGTGAAGAGAGTCAGAAATTAAGGGATTTCAGGGCGGGCATTAAGCAGGGTATAACATTAGAAAACATAATATTACATTTATATGGATCGCTGGGTTAACGGCTGAAAGAATTTGTCACCCTGTAAAAAAAAACTATATTAAAAAAAACAAAAACGTCACGCTACGCGAAACACTATGAATTTACCACTGCACAGCGCTATTAAAGTTATATCAGCGCAGTTATTGACAAAATTGCGACATGGTTAGACTTTACTTATCTACGCGGAATGCAATGATGTACAAACAGTTTTATTTTGGCTTTTGCGCTGCTCTTATTCTGTGTTATTTTTATGTAAAAAACATAACTTTTAATAATGTGGAATACACTAATGTGGATAACACAAAATGCCAAGATTCACAACTTCTTGCGAATCCAGTTGGGAGTGGAAAGGATGATTTCATATTCATGTATGGACCCACGCCAGTAAAGGTGTATGTACGGATGCAAAGGGACTGCAAATTTCTCTTCATAGCAATTAATTCAGCACCTTCTCACAAAGACACTCGGAATATCATCAGAAACACTTACCTGACTTTGAAACCAAAAGATGTCTGTCATGCTTTTATCCTTGCCAACCCAACAAAGGAATTACTGACGGAAAATGAATACTATAAGGATATGATTTTTATTAACCAGACTGACAGATACACATCCCTAGACAGTGTATTACCTTATAAAGTGGCAGCCATGATAGAGACAGCAGCTAGGATGGAACCCAAACCAAAATGGATGCTGAAGACAGATGATGATTCTATTGTTAATTTACCAAGAGTCATCAATAAATTACAGTCATTAACCGGTGATTATTACGGGCTTTGCTTTGATAAGGCACCCGTAATCCGAGATCCCGCTCACAAATGGTATGCTGACAAAAAATCATGGCCCACTAACATCTATCCGCCATACTGCATTGGAGCTGGTTATTTTCTGTCACAGAAGGCTTTTACCTGTGCATCGACAGTCTTCACCAAAGCTTCGTTTAAATATTTCGCAAGAGAAGATGTACAGACTGGTGTCTTTATGCAAGCGTGCAACATCAAATCTAAAACTCTTGGTGGTATACAACATAATACAGGTCAAGGTGTTCCGCGGAACTTTCTAATTGTGCATTATGTGAAAACAAAGGAACTATTTAAAAAGTATTGGAAAATAATTCAGTCGTCGTTGACTTCCAGGGGCTAATACAATAATATTTTTGGGTGACATTAGAAACACATTTCAGATTTTATTTCATTGCATTTTGCATCTATAGCAATTCGAATTACTTGTAAGGTCTCCATGTATATTTATCTTGGCTTCATATGAGGGTTTTAAGCAATTATGGATTTGAGGCTGTTAAAAATAAATCACATTAATATGGCGAAGTCCTTTGTTTTTCAATTGCCAGTATTATTTTTGGAGTTAGGGAACGAAAATTACCAGGATTGTACCTAGTGATACCCTGACTACTTCGATCTAGTTAGTGACCTTGACTTACTTTTCAAGGTCACATAGCCGAGAAAGTAAAAAATTGCAACATTTTAAAATAGAAACTTCTGTGAATAATGAAGTTACTGTTCAAATATGTTTGTCAGTGACCAAAGTACTTTTACCCAACATCATTAAATCAGGCTTGTTGCTATAGGGGATTCTATATCCGAAGAACCGAAAGTTGCAGAAAAATACTGGGCACGCTCTAAAAGCAAAAAAAGTTTTATATAGAACCTTTAAAGGTTCTTTGGCCTATTGCGTGGATTATAGGCTCCCCTGACAATAACAATTGGGCAAAAGATTGCTCAGATATGAGGTGTATAAAATAATCATTCTGTTATTTTACCCTAAATTTAAATCTTTTAACATTTTATAACTTATCTATTTAAATAGAAAAAATAGAAAAAAAAATCAAGGTAGCTCAATCAGCCTAAGCTGTTTTGCATAAAGGCCCTTTGGTTTACATACAATATGAAATGTCATAAATAATGTGCAACATAAGTTACATAACATATTAATTAGCTGCTCATGCTGCCAAGTCCCGGCCAGGTCAATTTATTCAATACATACCCAAATTAGTTTGAGGTGATAGATGCGGATTGCAATTCATTGACCGTATAATACTTATTACTGAGAACCAATAGATTATTTAAATCGTACTCATTTTAATAACGAATAGATCACTACACCATCTTAATCCCTGGGCAGCTAAAATACTTTAATCCAGGTTTTCATTAGACCTACATTTAAAATTTCCTTAAAATGGCTCGGGCAATACAAAAAAGATCCTTTAGGCTTGCTATTTCACACACTGTAGATTTTGTTATGGTGCTACTGGCCCAAATATTCATTAGACCGTTTAAGAGGAAAAAAACTATAGATAGCTTATTTTGTTTACTGATTCATATTTATTACCTTACAGGAAGACACAAAAAATGTATGGACGAAGAAATGCAATATAATATGTAAGCAATAACAAGCAAATGTATAAGTTTAGATCTTTGATTTAGAGAATGCATCATTCAGAAATAATAGCATGCATTTTTGTACCCCACAGAGTCATAGCTTTTAAAACATAGCCTTGCAGGTCAAGAGAGATACAAAAACATAAAAAGCATTTACTTCACTGTGTTGATGAAATGATATGCTTTTTGGCATTCTTTGCATATTTCGTAGTTTTACTGACCATAGTTATTGAATACAAAGAAAGAAGTCGACTATACAATTATACTGAGGTTACATGTGAGACATGGAGATATTCGCACCCGAAGAGTCAATGTAAAATGAGGCCGAGGGGTGTAGATTGGTAACATAGAGGGAAAATTACATATGTTACTGTTGCATCTCTGAAGGGCACTTTCCTGTGTCCTTGTCACAAATCCATATGAATATCACTGAGCCACATTTACAACAATGTCTCCCAGGGCAAGATGAAACAGGCCAAAATGAAACTTATGTCATGTCCCAACTGATAAATTTGTTAAACTGTTGTAATTTTTGCATATTCCTGTTATTTACTTGTCAATCATTATCCAGGCACTTATATCAAAATTGAATTGTGAAAATTGGGTCATATTAGCCTAATATCTCACGCAATCTGTTTAGTTTACGCTGCCTGCGCTGTTCCTAAGATAGAACACGAGTACAAATTATATATTTTAAATAACTTTTACATGTAAAAGAAGTTAGGTGGTTCATCGATCTTGCCCTCATATACCCTGATCCACCCATACTGATTTTCACAGATATGAAACTAGGGGAGATTTGTCCCTCCAAGTTAAACACAAACATCCCAGTCTAAAATTGGTGCAACAGATGTTATACAGAGCACACACAATTTGCATGGATTTCTTTCTTATCTCAAAAGGATGATTATCAATGTTTAATCAGCAAACTCGTATGACTGATTGGATACATTCGCCTTTATTGGCACACATATAAAGAATAGAAGACCCACAGATAGCACAGAGTAAAATTGTTTACCTTCATATGTGTTATTTACAGGATTTTTACCTTATTATTTCGGTAACCATATGTTTAAAAAATTCTCAGACATAACACACAACATTCTAATAGATATCAGTTGCCGCGTATTAAACACGCCTTTATGAAAACTGGTCTTCATTATAGAATTCCAAACACTTATAATAATACACCTACGATTATAACTAATAAAATTCATATGGCTTTAAGAAATATATAAAGAGGTCTTTCATCAATTCATATGACACAGCTTACCATGTACAACACTGTTATATTTGTCTTAATTAAGCTTAAAAGTGCAAGTTATTCAGCTCATGTGTATCTGAGAAAATTTATTTGCATGAGCGATCTACGAGTGCCTCACGGATGCCTCACAGATGATTGGCAAAATAATTTACCTGTCGGTGACGAGCGGTCCACTGACGTTTGCCGAGCAGTCAACGGACATCTATGGCTTTATATCCATGCCAAAACCCGTTTTTTTTTTCTTGGCTGTCCTATTTTATAACAGGCGTATGCTATTAATCAACGGACGTAAACGGGCGTTTTTATTTTAAAAAATGACGGTCGTATTTATTTATTATATATATTATGACGACCGTATGGGTTTTTGACAAATGGATTCAGTTCAAGCTTAATCACACTAAAATATGCGTTGTTATATATTATGGCTAGATCAAAGGGAGATGAGTGTTTGCTTATCACTCATTGCATGATCATTTTACATATTGCACTAGTAGACTTTTACATATTGCATGAGCAGACCATGCATTGACTGTACTGCTACACTGACAACATTTTAATTGCCTGAATGTCTCATTGTAATTTTTTGTAATAATTCACATAGGATACACCTTAGCAGAAATTTATGACAGATGGTCAAATGGATAACTCTAAAATTATTCCTGAAATTTTCTTAATCAAGGTAATAATTTGCCCAATAGTATAGTTGTATGGTTAAGACGACTACATATAATTGCAGTAAGTCTTAAGACAGATTTAATGAGACATTGGCTATCAAAAGTACGTACTTGATTGAGTCAAGCATGCACATGTCTATACTGGCAGCTAGAATCAACCAGATAAATGAAATAAATCACGAAATGTCCAGTTAAAATTTTATTTTTTTTATAACGTTATTCAAACTTTCAAAACATACAACACACTTCATTGAGTAATTCCCTAACATTCCAATCTTCTTAGTAAAATATACACTACACATAACCATTCAGCATCAACATTAACCTTTACATGCACATTTTATGATTATTATGTTATGACTGATGAACAACACACTGACAATACAATTAAGTTGAGTTAAACATAGTAATGAGAGTTCATTTATGTTCACCAAAAATTGCAGTCTTACAACACTGACAATTTAGCTATCTCTTAGTGAGCAAGTATTACACTAATATTAATCTTTATTTATACAAAAATAAATGTACAATTTTATAAAACAGACAACAATCAAAAGAAAACTATAACACATGAAAACGAGGGATATAACAACAAAATTGTTGTGGTAAAATTGAGTACGATTTCCTGAATCTCCTGTTTACTTAACAGGTAAGTATTAAGAATAGCATTATCACTAATTTCAAGAAGTTCTCACACAAGTTGTAAGATCACAGTCAGCAAATGAGTCTTCTAAGTTTTGCAAACATAGATTGTCATCAGTATTAAATATATGTCATGTATGTTCTGGATAGGAATTCCATAAGTGTAACAAACAAAAGTGTAATAAACAAAAATAGTAAATTATTATCCATTCCTGTCAAACTTTGTTACTTACAAAAAAACTTCCAAAATATTATGTGCATTGCTAGCTTTACAGGTACAATATTTGATATTAAGGTAAAAATCTGTAATGGGCCATATTAGGCAGTTTATACCTCCCACGTATGGCCTTATTCTAAATAATTCTGCCAAGTTGTTGTTGGTCATTTCACTCACACAGATTAGAGCCATATAGACTTGTACAATGATTCTTAAAGAGAATACTTGACCTTAGAACTAACTGACTATAACTGACACATGAAGGAATGATATTTCCTTTTGAAATCCTTAATAACTAGTATAATGTCCGAGATAATTAGTCTCAGAGGCAATTAGTTCATTCACAATGCATATCTAATAACATCACAGTAGTGTAACTTAAGATAATCTTTATTGTCATATACTTTAGTACAAATTGAAATTATTTGAGGAGATCCAAGGTACAATAATAACATACACACACATGCATACAAAAAAAAAAGCAAAACCAAAGAAAAAGCACATATTTATGATACAGCACAGATTATGAAATACAATGGCACAGAGATAATATTGAGATACACAATCGCAATAGCAACTAATCTGACTAACTATAAACATGATTGAACATTCTAATACTGTGCGGCACAATGACTTTTTGAATATCGTTGTGCATAGCACAGGCAGGCAGGGCCAGCCACCTTTCAGATCTCATGAACTTGCTACATAAACAGCTCAAACCTGACCTGTAACTCAACAAGGCCCCGGGTTCAATTCCAGCTCGAGCCCAAGTTATATATAATTAAATCTTTGTGAGAGTGCAAAACATGTATGCAAATTTGCTAGTGAAAAGATTATGTTACACCATACAAAATAGCTAATCACAAATTTTAAGACCACAAGGTTTTAGAAATTACTTCAGGAAATGTAATGAACACAAAAGATATAAGTTTCTATATCTAAGAGAACGGAGATCCAAATTGACCTGGGAACTAGATTTCTAATTAAGTAGCACAAAAAAACAAACGGGATTCATATACAACATAAAAATACTTAATAAAAGCATAGGTCATCATCATATAGAAATTCATAAGTTAACATAAATGGCAAAGTGAATCTCGTAATGAAATTTAGCTTCTCTAAAAAAAACTTTGCCGAATCTCTTCTAATAGTTTGCCCATCACCTTTTGACCTTTCCAGGCAGAAGTACACTCCCAGAAAACTTGATTTTCAAAAATAAGGAATATGTCTTATTACTGACGTATCTTTAAATTACATATGAAAATAGAAAACATGTTATCACTTAAAAACTATATAAAAGGAATATGCAATGGGTCTGATTACTGACCTATCCTCTATATCACTCAAAAATTATGTTCCAAATATGGAATTGGTCTTACAACTGACTTATCCTTTATATTAATATTAAAATAGAGAACCTGTTATCACTCAAAAATTGTATAAAAAAAATATGGAATGGGTCTGATTACTGACCTATCCTTTATATCACTCAAAAACTATGTTCCAAATATGGAATCAATCTTATTTACTGACCTATCCTTTATATCACTCAAAAACTATGTTCCAAATATGGAATTGGTCTTACAACTGACCTATCCTTTATATTACATATTAAAATAGAGAACATGTTATCACTCAAAAATTGTATAAAAAAAAATATGGAATGGGTCTAATTACTGAACTATCCTTTATATCACTCAAAAACTATGTTCCAAATATGGAATTGGTATTATAACTGACTTATCCTTTATATCACTCAAAAACTATGTTCCAAATATGGAATTGGTCTTATTACTGACTTATCCTTTATATCACTCAAAAACTATGTTCCAAATATGGAATTGGTATTATTACTGACCTATCCTTTATATCACTCAAAAACTATGTTCGAAATATGGAATTGGTCTTATTACTGACTTATCCTTTATATCACTCAAAAACTATGTTCCAAATATGGAATTGGTCTGATTACTGACCTATCCTTTATGTCACTCAAAAACTATGTTCCAAATATGGAATGGGTCTTATTACTGACCTATCCTTTATATCACTCAAAAACTATGTTCCAAATATGGAATTGGTATTATAACTGACTTATCCTTTATATCACTCAAAAACTATGTTCCAAATATGGAATTGGTCTTATTACTGACTTATCCTTTATATCACTCAAAAACTATGTTCCAAATATGGAATTGGTATTATTACTGACCTATCCTTTATATCACTCAAAAACTATGTTCGAAATATGGAATTGGTCTTATTACTGACTTATCCTTTATATCACTCAAAAACTATGTTCCAAATATGGAATTGGTCTGATTACTGACCTATCCTTTATGTCACTCAAAAACTATGTTCCAAATATGGAATGGGTCTTATTACTGACCTATCCTTTATATCACTCAAAAACTATGTTCCAAATATGGAATGGATCTTATTACTGACTTATCCTTTATATCACTCAAAAACTATGTTCCAAATATGGAATTGGTCTTATTACTGACTTATCCTTTATATCACTCAAAAACTATGTTCCAAATATGGAATTGGTATTATTACTGACCTATCCTTTATATCACTCAAAAACTATGTTCGAAATATGGAATTGGTCTTATTACTGACTTATCCTTTATATCACTCAAAAACTATGTTCCAAATATGGAATTGGTCTTATTACTGACCTATCCTTTATATCACTCAAAAACTATGTTCCAAATATGGAATGGGTCTTATTACTGACCTATCCTTTATATCACTCAAAAACTATGTTCCAAATATGGAATGGGTCTTATTACTGACCTATCCTTTATATCACTCAAAAACTATGTTCCAAATATGGAATGGGTCTTATTACTGACCTATCCTTTATATCACTCAAAAACTATGTTCCAAATATGGAATGGGTCTTATTACTGACCTATCCTTTATATCACTCAAAAACTATGTTCCAAATATGGAATTGGTATTATTACTGACCTATCTTTTATATCACTCAAAAACTATGTTCAAATATGGAATCGGTTTTACCACTGATCTATGCTTTATATTACCTATCAAAATAGTGAACATGTTATCACTCCAAAACTATATAAAAAAATATTGAATTGGTATTATTAGTTACATATCCTTTATATTACTCAAAAAATTATGTTCCAAATATGGAATTATTCTTATTACTGACTTATCCTTTATATCACTCGAAAATTGTGTTCCAAATACCAAAGTAGCGAACCAGTTATCGCTCATACATTGCACGTTCAAAATACAGAAATTGTCTCATTAGTGAGCTATCATTTATATTACATATCAAAGTGTCAGTAATGATCTTGTCACAAAGGAACTACATTCTTTTAAGCTGACTCATTCCTGAACATCACACATTAAAAAATAATAAATTTTGTCACAGACAACCTATATTTTTTATCATGTTAACGCTTACAAATTATCTCTTGTAATATTGTACTAGTGTTATTACACACCAACCCCTTACATTCATATCAAACATAGTCCATGTTATCACTGCAAGTGTGTTCTAATGGAATTGTTTATATTTAGCGACCCTACACCAAATTTGAAAATAAATTATATGTTATAATTATCGCTACTTACTATAAATTTATAAACAAAAGGTTCCAGTATTGAACTGGTTTAATTACTGACCTATCAAAATACTTTCCATGCTATCTCTGACTATTCTTAACTTCTTACATGGAATTTGTCTTATTACAGACTAACCCTGAGTGTTACATATTCGATAACTTTCCATATTATTCCTCAAACACCATACATTCATGATTGGCCTAATTACTGAGCAATCTTACATATCTTACTGATAGACCAAACCTTTACATTCTAGTGGCATGATGGAAAAAATGTATCAGCAGATGATGCCATCGTATTACTAAAGAGCCCTTTGTTTATAAATTGGTAACTGACAATGTTGTAAACTGTTTGCATTACTTTTAACAGATCTGTAAAAGAGCCTTTTTTTCTAGGAAGCTTATACTAAATATGCCTCTTTTTTTCTTTAATGACATGCTGTAGTCATTTTGATTGGTTATACTTTAATAATTTACTAAAGTGTCCACCCCAGACAATGCCTTAATAGAATTATGAATTCTTTTTTTAACTCAAACAATGTTACATTTAATGATAAATTTACCAACCAGCCAACTGGCCAACAACAAACACAATGACCCATACAGTGACTATCTTTTTTGATTCTTTTAACTGACAAAATCAATTTTATCAACAACCCAGATGTATAGTTGAACCCAGATGTCAGGTCAACTTGCAAAAGTGCCAACACAACGAGCTAACCAAAAGAACACAACTAATAGTGTGGACATCCAGATGTATAGTTAACTTTGCACGCAAAAGTGTCTTTCAACACCCAGATGTCAGGTCAACTTGCACGCAAAAGTGCCCACACAACGAGCTCACCTAAAGAACCCAATAAATAGTGTTGACACCCAGATGTATAGCTGACTTTGCACGCAAAAGTGTCTTTCAACACCCAGATGTCAGGTCAACTTGCACGCAAAAGTGCCAACACAACTAGCAAACCAAAAGAACACGCAAAAGTGTCTTTCAACACCCAGATGTCAGGTCAACTTGCACGCAAAAGTGCCCACACAACGAGCAAACCTAAAGAACCCAATAAATAGTGTTGACACCCAGATGTATAGCTGACTTTGCACGCAAAAGTGTCTTTCAACACCCAGATGTCAGGTCAACTTGCACGCAAAAGTGCCAACACAACGAGCAAACCAAAAGAACACAACTAATAGTGTGGACACCCAGATGTATAGTTAACTTTGCACGCAAAAGTCTTTCAACACCCAGATGTCAGGTCAACTTGCACGCAAAAGTGCCAACATAACGAGCTAACCTAAAGAACCCAATAAATAGTGTTGACACCCAGATGTATAGCTGACTTTGCACGCAAAAGTGTCTTTCAACACCCAGATGTTAGGTCAACTTGCACGCAAAAGTGCCAACACAACGAGCAAACCAAAAGAACACAACTAATAGTGTGGACACCCAGATGTATAGTTAACTTTGCACGCAAAAGTGTCTTTCAACACCCAGATGTCAGGTCAACTTGCACGCAAAAGTGCCCACATAACGAGAGCTAACCTAAAGAACCCAATAAATAGTGTTGACACCCAGATGTATAGCTGACTTTGCACGCAAAAGTGTCTTTCAACACCCAGATGTCAGGTCAACTTGCACGCAAAAGTGCCAACACAACGAGCAAACCAAAAGAACACAACTAATAGTGTGGACACCCAGATGTATAGTTAACTTTGCACGCAAATGTGTCTTTCAGCACCCAGATGTCAGGTCAACTTGCACGCAAAAGTGCCCACACAACGAGCTAACCTAAAGAATCCAATAAATAGTGTTGACACCCAGATGTATAGCTGACTTTGCACGCAAAAGTGTCTTTCAACACCCAGATGTCAGGTCAACTTGCACGCAAAAGTGCCAACACAACAAGCAAACCAAAAGAACACAACTAATAGTGTGGAAACCCGGATGTATAGTTAAGTTTAGGAAAGAGTCTTTCAACACCCAGATGTCAGGTCAACTTGCACGCAAAAGTGCCAACACAACGACCAAGCGTATAGGGTAGAATCAGTACTTTTAACATGTGGATGTGTAGTCTTCCTGCAAATGTATCTCATATTACCCAAATGTAAGGTCAACTAGCAAGTGTAAGTGTCAACATATAAAAGCATGCTGCACACCTATAAAATGAGTGAGTTGTTAATGTCTGTACTTTACTCGTCTTCACTTCATAGTGATCCATGCTAACAACAGACAACCAAAAACAAGACTTTCCAACATGAGTTTGATGAACTTATCTAACTATATTAAGTATTTCTATTGTTCAGGAAATCATTTACAACAATACTAATAATGGTATAAAACCGAATGCCATTGTCATCACATTGAAGTGTTACATCAGGAACATGTTGTTGTATAATTTCCAACAACCTGACATATTCACCCCCATTTAGACCTAGAAATGGGCGATGAACATTTACAGTTTCATTATCACCTCTATCTACAACTTGTCCATCTTCCAAACCAAATGCTTCCAAATTAACATCAGCAGGTGTGTTATCCAGAACTTCATGAACCTGTAAATAATTTGACCTGGCCCTGTCTATTATGCCTTGGGAGTAAATCATCATAGGAGTCATACTGCCCGTTGTCCTTAGCCTATGATTATTATAAGCCAATCGAAATTGTGCTATGGCTGAGTTCAAACGTGGTCAAAACACATAATGTAATGCAAACAATTGAACAATGTTATCAGTAGACAATGTACCTAAATCTTCTAGCTCATAGAACATGTTAATATAGAAATTGGTGCAGAAAGGCCTCAAATCCCGCCACAAATGTTCTATCCTTTGATTGTGCACTGATGGACCTTGCAACCAGCTGCCTCTCCCTGCTCCTCTGACAACCTCCATGATTGTGCCGGCTATTACGTTCTCTCCTCCTCTGTCAGTTCTGATCCAACTTGGCATACCTAGTTCTTGTACAGCATTAACGAAAAGCATCCCGACAGTATTGGCGAAATTATTATCAGATGCTCTGCAGAAGGTTATTAGACGCGAGTATCCATCGATGCCAGCATGTATCACTATGCCCCACCTGCAAAAACCATTAGAAAAGTAAAGATCAGATAAGGAATGATAAGATTATAAAATAAAATGAGTCAACTGTAACAGTTATAGGTATTCACCTAATTGAAGTCTTCAGTTACTTTGTTATGTAATGTGAAATTGCATGGAGTAATTTCATGTCAAGTTTTTCACAAGATATATTCATATATGCAACAAAATCGCAGGTATGTGACTTTGATGTAACAGTCAAGGTCATTCAGTGACCTTAACTGTTACATCAAAGTCATCCAAAGTATTTGCAGTGAGTCTGTAAGACTCACTTCAGTACCTTTCCTGGGTGGTAAGACTATATAGTGTTCCCAAATTGGGTGAATATCCGATAATTAAGTCATGAGTTATAGTTAATTACCCCACAAATGATATGTTGATGCCACAACATCACTCAACGTCACTCAGCTTTACATTTTTAGCGGAAACCAGCCATAAAGCCGGTCTAAAATGCAACTTATTCACATTTTACCTTGAACTTTAATTTAACACTACCCAAATGTTACACAATATTTTGACCCCTTGTTTGTTGACTGCTTTGACCTCAATAGGACGTCAATTTGGTGACGTAAGTGAAACACAAGTCTGTATCTCTTCTTGATACAGAGTTATTGCAATTTGAATTTGCTAAATTAGAGATAAAAATGACCTATGATCTTGAAAAGGGGTCAACGTATTCATACTGAATATTATCAAATATGCAAAAAAAAAAAAATCTATGTATATATTTGTAGATTCAGTGTAATATTTCTGAACTGCATATCAACTGTCCCAAAAATGTTTTGGAAATAATATATTCATTTAAAGATAGGAAGGTCAGTTTTCTATCAGAAAACAATAGTTCCAATTATGCACACAGGTGGAGCTGCAATGCAATGGTTGGTTTTTGCTGGCCAATGCTTCTAGCGTTTATTGCTTAGGCAGGACCCAGCCAATGGTTTGTTCGACCATTGGTTCGACCCTTAACACATGTGGCTCCATTTAGTGTATATTCCTCGCCCTACTTCCTGCTACCCACAATCCTTTCAGACCGTAGAACATTGGCTTATTCCCAATGGCTGGTATCAAATCATAAGTTTCTAGGTAGCATTATTTGAATATCTAGCCTTAAAACTTGGGGTATTACATTATATACCCCGGTGACACCATTGGCTGGTACCCTCTGAACCGAGAACGGGGTGGTGTTTAGCATTTGGTTAGGGTGAATGAATATGAAAATATACATTTTCCTAATTTTTTTTATATATTCGGTTTCTTTCTCTATAATTAAGAGTTTTTTTAAAATTGCCAAATGAAGTAGTGCCCGAAGTGATTGGGTTTCCAAATAATACACATACAATTCAGATCAAAATTTCAGTGCTTAGGCATAAATATTTGAGTTAGTTTGAATTTTAATACATTTCCACGATTTTGATTGCCAAGTGACCTTCAAAATTACCATTAAGGTCAAATTCAACATTTGTTGTAGGCGTTTTGGGGTTGTTTACTATATAGCATGTTATAATTTCACTCAAAGCTGGTAAATGTCACCAGGACATCCCGGACTACTACGGAAAGATTATTTTGGGAAGAATAATGATAATACCACTAGCCGAGTGGCCAGTATGCGAGGTGGTTGCTGTAGGAATCTTTACTAGATTTATATCTACATAGTTTATGGTTGCCATCGATATGCCACAAACTTCCCGGACCTGCAAATAAGCAAATTATTAATGAATAAATATATATATATATGCGGTATTTGCAACAGATTGATAAATATTCAGTTTTGACAGTTCACACATTTTGTTTTCTATCAGCTGATTCACAGCATCAATACTATCATTGTGTTCAATTAACAGCATGTCAAGGTTATTAATAAGGTGTGCACTCATTATTTTAGAATAATATAGCCTGCAAAACCGTGTGCACACCGAATACAAAAAAAAAAAGATTACAAGGTCAGTTGCATAGCACTCATTCTTTTGCTTGGGTTCAACCTGGCTTCGCTGGGTGAGGCATGTTAAATTGTTAAAATCTGTGGGTGGAAAAAAAACCTATAGGAAATTTACCTGGGACCCAGTATGTACACCGCCTTGTTGTAGGATTCCACCTTTGACTTGTTGCCAAAGCATCCAAGCGGACCAAACTTTTATACACCCGGAGATGTTGATTTGGCAGTCAGACTACCCGTGCTGTCAAGTGTCCTGAAACCATGCTGCTTCCGGTATCCCAGCCTTTATTTCACGTACCAGTTCATCCAGATCATCATCTGTCATATTTGTGTAATGCCCACGACTGTCTATTTGAAATTCTTGCACTCCAAATAGTTCGAACACTCACCCCTGTTTAAAAAAAAAGAAAACATAGGTATATTAATGAATGTATAAAAAAATACATTGATCAGTGACACTACTCCTCCCTTGCTGCCAGTCGCTGGCCCTTACTTTAGAAAGCTGCAAAATTATATGCATGTCCTACTTTCAAATCATGGATGTACTAGACTAATAGTTTTATTGTAATAGCATGGTCAAATTTCTGAGGTACACATAGGTTCCAGGATTGTATAGATTTTGATATATGAGGTGATTTTGGGTGATGCGATTTCACACCATACAGAATGACTTTAATGAAACATTTCAGGAAGTTCTCACGTTTCGATGGAAAAGCTCTGCTGTGACTAGAGTATATGTATGTATGGTTAATTACAGCCAATTAGAGGCTATTTCAATGAATGTGATAGAATGTTAATTTCAAATATTGCCACTAATTGACAGAGTCATATTCATGTGTGCAGTCTCTGCCATTTTTAGAGCACTTGTACAGACATCACATAAAAAGCTAATTATATTTCAGGTTAATAATTCTTTCAAAGATGATAAACTTTTACCTCAAAGAAAAACTTTTGACTTTCAATATGGCAGATGCTGCTGCCACACAGGGGGTGTGACATTATGTGTTAAGTCTCTATTATGTGTCTGGGGAGAGTCAACTAGAAAGTGAGGGATCACAGGTGGTGTGTGTGACAATGGTGCAAAGTGGGGAGACAAGATCTCTGGATCCAAATTGGATAGAGTCTTTTACATTGGGGGAAATACGGGATGCGCAGAGCCAGGATATGGCTATAGCGGCTGCCAAGAAGTGGCTAAACGCTGGACAGCGCCCGCCATACCACGACATTGTCACGCATTCGGCTCAGGTGCGAAATATTTGGGCCCAGTTCTATTGCTTGAAATTGCAGCGAGGGATTGTGTACCGAAGTCACAAGCTGCCTACAGGTGAGCTGGTCAGACAAATGGTGGCTCCTGCAGCCATCAGACGCAGCATCTTTAACCAGCTTCATACGTCTCGCCTTGGTGGCCATATGGGGATCAACAGCCTCATATCCAAGCTGAGACGAAGGTTCTACTGGCCTGGCTACAAGGAGGACGTGGTGAGGTGGGTAGGTTGGTGCGATGTGTGTCAGAAGCGGAACCAGAGTGGTCGAAAAGGGCTCCCTTGCATCAGGTCCCAGTGGGAATGCCGATGGAGAGAATGGCCATCAACATCATGGGACCATTACCTGTCACAAAAGCCAACAATAAGTACATAGTAGTCGTGGCCGACTACTTCACCAAGTGGACAGAAGCCTTCGCTCTTCCTAACCAGGAGGCCTACATGGTGGCTGATTGCTTGGTAACGAATGTGATTTTGCGATTTGGGGCTCCCTATCACTTGCATAGTGACCAAGGGACTAATTTCGAATCGAAATTATTCCAAGAAATGTGCAAAATCCTGGGGATTAATAAGACCAGGACGACGGCTTATCATCCCCAGAGCGATGGGCTAGTAGAACGCTTCAATAGGTCATTGGGGGACATGTTGTCCAAGCTGGTCAATGACAGGAGGGATGACTGGGACGATATGCTCCCTTACGTGATGTGTGCCTATCGGGCTACGCCCCATAGATCCACAGATATCACGCCAAACAGAATGATGCTGGGCAGGGAGGCAATGCTACCTGTGGATCTCATGTATGGCCACGCTCTTCAACATAAATACCACTGTCCAGTGGAATATGTGGAGTGGATCCGTGATGCCATGGAGGAATCTTTTGAGAAGTGCCGGTCGCAGATGAAAAGAGCAGCACAGAAGCAAGCTAAGCACTACAACAGGTTGGCGATGGAGCAGTCATTCCATATTGGAGACTGGGTTTTGTTGTTTTATCTGCCCCTGGCGAAGCAGAAGCTAGCTTTGAAGTTCTTGGGTCCATACAGAGTTACAAGAAAGATGGGAGAAGTCAATTATGAAATTGAAGCTCCAGCGACTGGTAAGAAGCGCATCGTTCATATTAATCAGCTCAAGATGTACTTGGCTGATGTAACCCAAGATGACATCATTCGGGTCCCTGATATTCCGTCAGACGACCCGTACTTGGACCCATCACTGTATGAGAACGGAGCAAGTGCGACCCCCCTAGACGAGGGGCGGGATCCGCCCTTGCCCGGAGAATTAAATGGTGACGCAGCGCAGCCTTGGTCTGGGCGGCCAGAGCGGGGCGGAGCTGCGGAGACCGGAGGACACAGGGGGTGCGGCTTGCAAACACGCGGTCCCCTGGACACGAGGAGTTTGACAGATTCGAGTTCGAATCTGGACGCAGCTCCTTTTCCAGACTTGGAGCTGCCCTCAGCTCCTTCTCGGGAATTGGATCCGGAGGCGGCTCCTTTTCTACCAGGTAGGCTGAGAAAGCCACCTGATAGGTTAGGCCACAATGTAGGGTATCAGTAGGAATGAACTCTGGTCCCTGCATAGCAGGAGGAAATAGCACTTATTGCTTGACTTCTGGTATTTCATGGTTTTTGAGAATCTAGTGTCGACATGATTATTCAATAATTTTAAGTTTTAGTTCCATTTAGACAATATGTAGCTTGACATTACTTAGTCTTCCCCATACCTATGATTTTTATTTATTTGCTAAGATTCTCTCAAACACGTGGTAAATGTCGACATTTGTAAGAGGCGCGTCGCAGCAGTCACTTGTCAGTGACTGGACATTTCGTGTACCTGATTCTCATGGACGGAACACGTGATCGTGTCCTATTTGAGTGGGTTTTTAGACGTGCCACCCAAACGATAACTACAGGTGCAGCCCTTTTGAAAAAAAGGGGAGGAATACTGCAAAGGTAGAGTTTGGGCACCGCTGGTTAAAAGCGGGGACAAACACGAAATTAGGTATTAATGATGGGTAAAATGCCACATAATCACTGGAAATATCAGGGAAATTAATTGGCAAGAATTAATGGCTGTAGTGGTTATGAAAATGCTTTATCCCATGGGACACTTCATATGACTAGCTGAGTAACCTGGATAAGTCAGAACATGATAAAATTGCTTGACTATGGTTGCAAGAATAAATGGTTATTTTCTCTGAGTATTGTTGTGAATTGATAAGGAATTGGCTATTTGTTCATCATGAAACGTGAAAGGTACCTGATGGTTTGTTTTATTTGGCTCACAAGGGTTGCTAAATGACACATTTCTTTCCTAAATATTCTCACTTTCTGTGTTTCCTGAAATTGTGTCACTGATTCTAGTGACCTGCATCATGGAAAATTCCTACAGTTGAGGAAAGGTCAGCCGAGTTCGAAATTCGAACAGGCACCCCTTGTACTAATTTTGTTATTTTCAAGTGCAGTCCCCAATTAAGAAATTTTATAGGGGGGGGAAAGGGGTCAATACTGGTCAAGGAGGTGATTAGAGTCACATGACCTGTGATTCTGGTCACATGACCTGTGATTTCGGTCACATGAACAAGAAAAAGGCGGCAAAACACCGGAGAGAGTGGGGCGCCCTGCCTCATACCTTCTGAAGTCAGCAACGACCCAGGACATATATAGCCAACTCGGAAATTTTACACAAGGTAACCACGGGAACTAGCCTTATAAAATGTCATCAAGAGAAGGGATCATGGAGGAGGCCCCTGCAGTTATAGCAGTGCCCTCCAAGGAGGAAGAGCAACAGCAGCAGCAACCACAACTGAGTCAGGAGCAGACTGACATGGTGTGGGCTGCCATGGAAGCGGCTGGCCTCGAGGTCGGGGCGGAGCTAGAAGTGTCAGCGAGTGATGCCGAGGTGGCCGCCGTTTGCGGCATGTCACCAACTTCGGAGGTCAAGCTCTCCCTGGCTCCGGACTATTGGAGTCAGCAGAGACTTGAGCTCTTGCACATGGACATGTGGGCGTACATGTCCACGAAGGAATACGAGAAGGAAGACCCGGCAGTCCAGCAGTGCGGGTCGGCCACTCTGACTGAGATGGCCAAGATGCGGCGGTATTTTCGTCTCCATCCTCGGAGAGAGGATATGCCAATACTGAGCGGTTGGATGTTGGGTGACCTGGGTGTTGCTACCACCCAGGAAGAGATCATGAACAACCTACGAAGGCGACCCTGGTACGCCAAGGAAAGAGTGGCCAGGCCAGATGCCGAGGCCGAGGCCCCCCTTCCCAGGGCCACAGTGTCGCCTGCAGGAGAAGATAAGGCAGCTCCGCCTGCGGAGGCTGCCATGGAGGCTGCAAGGGCAACTCCAGCAAAGACCGAAAAACGGCGAGAAGTGTTTGGGATCGAAGTCACCGATGATGGAGGAACTGAGAGTGATGTGTCTGTCACTGACAGTGCCCCCAGGATCGCCAGTTCAACTACGCCCAGAGATGTAACGGGGCTGAATTACATGTGTGCCACGTGTGGGAAGCGGGTGAGGAATCGCAAGTCTCTCACTCGCCACGTGAGCATGGCCCATGCGGTGGCTTACGTTGGATTCCAGTGCCCGGAGTGCCCGGGCGCCCTACCATCTGACCGGCGGACTAATTTCCGGAGGCACCTGGAGAGGTCCCATGGATATACCCGTCTGCAGGCTGAGGAGGTGACAGCGGCGACAGGATTGTCCACAATCCACGGCCCAAACTCGGATGGGTCTCTGCCAGCAACGCCAGAGACGAGGACCCTGGTCAACAGGGCGCCTTCATCGTCAATGGCCGGGTCTACGGGCACCAGGATAGTGCAGATGAGAGAGACTGAGGCGACTCCCAACCAGTCCCCTCGTAGCCGTCTAGCTACGCCAAAGAGGCCCCATTCCACAACGGCCACGAGGACACCAGAGGCCGAGGAATTGAGGGCCAAGCTTTGAGCGGAAATTTAGCAACGCGAAGCTATGGCCAGGCAGTCTGACCTCTTGTATCAAGAGGTCAAACGGCTAACAGCAGACAGGAACCGCTGGATGGAAGAAGCCAGAGCCGCTGGGTCCTCCACTGCAAGACCTTGAACACAAGGCCTTGCAAGATGATCTCCTGACAACGACACGGACTACGCCCCCCACAAACTGACATCTGGATACGGACTGGACTTGGACGCTGGACATCAACACATCACGCTAGGGCGGGACCACACACCACGCGGGGGGCCAGGAGGTAATGCAAAAGCAAGGAATTTCATGACTTTTATAAGGGCCGATTAGAAACTTTGACGCAATGGAAATTATGGATTAACGGCTAATTATAACAATGTCATCACTTAAGGCTAATGGCAGCTGGTTTTCCCGCGCAAAAGGACCTTGCAAATCCGGAAAACAGTCCTGGCCCTTGTCCAGGCTGGAAGATGGACGTGTGATAACAACTGTGTTGTGTGTGTTGTATGTTGTGTTTGTAGCGGCGCCAGGAGACAACCATGGTAACTATGGTCCAGTCAGGTGGAGAAACCGGGCGTAGGACTTGATGTGACAGCTACTTAGTGTCACATCCTTAAGAAATGTCGAGGAGGTGTATCTTGTTGATGTTTTGTTGTTCATGATTATTTGAATTGTATGTCTGAATCTCATTTTGATGTCGTCCTGATCGCCGTCGTGCAGCCTAACTCATGTATTAGTGTGAATATGGGGGCATATTCCCAGTAAGGAGGGAGTAATGTGATAACCCCCGGTCGCTGACCTTACTAGTCAGTGACCGACTTGATGCGCACTGGGTGACCCGGACCACGTGACCATGGGGTCTTGGCGGGAATCAACCCAGGCCGCATCAGTAGCTGAGGAAGCAGGCAATAGGCAGGCTGTACGGCGGGGCAGGGCCAATAAACCATTTTAAACTGGACTTTCATCACTTTGTCTTTATTGGGGAACCTTACAAGGGGTTGCTGCTGTGCAGCCTATGTTTTGCTTTTAAGCCATTCAAAGATATTTAAAAGAAAAGTCGTGAAGCATTATGTGAACATACACCTTTACAAAAATTTGAAATTGATTAGAAAAAAAAAAAGTTCCCCCATTCTTATATCAGCATTTTAGGGCAAAGGAAATTTGCATCTATCCCGAAATCCTAGGTTCATTAGTTTAGGTTGACCCATAGAAAAGATTTTAAAGTTGAGAATTTCATTAAGGAACTGCAGCTACTGATTCAATAGCTTATTACATATGCATAAGCCTTGACCAGGGGTCAAATGCCTGGGAATCACTGAAGTGTGACCATGATGCTGCAACCTTCGATAAGCTAGAATTGCTACCGTCCTAATGACCAATTGACCATGCTGTTATATGAGTCAAGTTTTACAACTCCCCCTCACTGATTCCACTGGGAAACATAGAAAGGGGTGCAAAATATGTATTCATATAGGCTGACATGCATATCTTTCTTTTACACTCAGCTTGGACTAAACAGGGTAGTCCAAGCACTCAGTATATAAGCTTGACATTTTTCCATAATTGTTTTCAGACTTTTGAAATTTTATATCTGTAGGCATCTCTATATTCGGATAAGTAACAAATCATAAAAATATACCAGGAAGCCAAATTCACTTTATATGTCAAATATGTAACCAATAGCAAAATTCACAGACACAACGATATCATAAGTGACTCTGTGACATGTACAGGGAATAGGACATTGTTGCAGTCTATATTGATAATTTAGAACAGAAAAAAAAGTTTACATCAGAGCTACAAACATTTATAAAATTTTAATATAAAACACAGCAAAATTTGGCAATCAGGCATGGAACCCACAACCCTGCAGTTCTTGTTAGAGGTGTGCCAAGATAGCTCAGTTGGTTGAGTGTACGCCATGTAAAGCTGTTGCTCTGGAAACCGGGTTCAAGTCCTCTCAGGTTACTTTTTCTTAGGTGATAAACAATGTTCCACAACAAGTCAACAACCCTATGATACCCAATACAATTGTATACCATTTACATAATGACTGCCATCATTTAATGATTGACATAGCACACAGCAGGACACCCAGGGAGTTCCATCACACTGATCCACAAATATACATAATTACATGGTAAAATTACATGGTAATGTTGTATGATTTGATAAAGTTGCTTCAGAGACAAGGCAATATTGTTTTCATGCTTAGTTCATCATTAGTATCCAGTCAAATCAGTTTAGTTGCTCAGAGCTACAATGACTACTATCAATTGAGTTCAAAACGTCATATTTCACAATTTAAGTCAGCTCAACTCAATTGAGTCAGTATTGTCATCATAACACAAACAAATTAAGTTGATCCACTACTAGGCCTTCATTAGGCTTGTGAATCAATTTGTCGGGGCCCAAATGTTTTGGATTCATTTTTTGGCCATTTTGAATACAGAACAATTTCAACTGTATATAATTTCACAAAACCGGATTCCTAAAAACATTGCATAGATAGTAATTAGTGATATGCTTATACTATAGAGGCATATTAAGGCAAATTAACATATTTTACGAACCTTTTCCTCCAAATTGTATCAAATTGTATCAATGAAAACAAGCAGTGCCAGGGTATTGGGAATGTAGCTTACGGGGGGGGGGGGGGGGCTCTCACTATAACTAATATATATATCAGTCAAAATGAAGTTATGAAGTTGAAAGTACTATGGCATTTTCACAGCTAAATGACATGTAGTATGTGTAGGTATAATAGTAGTTGAGATATGTAGGTTTCAGGAAATATGAATTTTTCACATCTTTCCCTCAATACTTTATTACACTATTTTAGACATATCATGACAACGTTTTGAACATGTAGGTGAATTAGTGTCAAGGTTCTGTTCTAGAAATCTTTAAACAATTTTTTTTCATGTTTTCCTAATTAAATACTTAATAATATGTACAATATAGACCACCTCACTATCAAGATCACCTCACTATAAAGACCATCTCACTATTAAGACCATCTCAATATTAAGACCATCAATATTAAAGACCTCACTAGTAAGATAAATCATTTATTAAGTTCACCTCCTCAAGACCACTTTACTATATGACCATGTATTAAGACCATGTCAGTTTTAGGCCCACTGGTCCTTTTCTCCAATATAAATCCCAGTAATATATGTGCACCGTGCTGTCATCTTGTGTAGAAGATTGATATTGTGATCTAGATAAATATAGGTATGTGACCTAATAAGACTAATTGTCAGGGGTATACATACATACTAATTATACAGGATATTAGCATTCTAATTATAATTATACATGATGATCAGTTTGAATATATATTTTTTTCTGACGCCCGACTACGCCCGTCTTTTTTATTCCTAGACGCCTGTCATTATATTCAGACGCCCAGTTTTTTTAATGGACAGCTGACTACAATTTTCAGCAACAGCCGATAATTTTGGCACAGATATAATGCCATAGACATCGCCAAGCGGTCGACGGACATCCCTCGAACGCTCGTCGAAATAATTTAGTCCTATTATTTTTTGACACATACACCTATAATTGTGAAATAGGTGTATAAGAAGCGGGTGATATGAACATGAGTGATTCTACTCCGATGGAGGAAATGCAAGCCGAAGATGTCTAGTAGACAAAAAAAAAGTTGTGGCCATCTCTTTGACAAACTATCAAAATTTCAATCTCTTTTAGTTCACTAACAGGCAATCAATTTTTATGGCCGTCTTAGTGGACAATCAAAATTTCAAGGGCGTTAGGTTGACAAACAACCCCCACTTTACTGCTTTCATATACGTCCTGGAGGTTTCAGAACGTATTCTGAATGATATGATAAACAATTTGATGGTCAGCCCAAAGGCAGTAATAACCATTTGATGCCAGCGTCGCAAAGCATGAAACATGACTCATCATGCTCTGTTTGATTCCCTTATATATAGGCATTAAAAGTCTTCAAACTAGCAAAAATCACTATTGCTAACAAGCTAAAAATGGGTGACAGCGTCACTGCCAATTGTATCAGTTTGGACACTTCCAGGTCCAGTTATCCTGGCTTCTTTAGTGGTGCAGTGGCAATCGTAAACTCCTGTTGATCTGTTGCTGCGAATGAGGTTTGAATTTGTTGGATGCAGAGGGCAGTATATACTTCCAGTTCTGTTTATATCGAGGCGAGGTCCCCATTCCCGAGTTGACTTCATTGTCTCTTTGAAAGCCTGAGGAGATAAATTAATGCAAGTTGTGTCTATAATATAGCAAAACTTTGCTTTGCTTTAGCAACAGCCTACCCAAACTTAAATTTAAAAGACAGTTTACCTGAGAATTGAGCATGAAATCAATCACAGATGACCAAAAAATGGTAATTTTTGCCGTAGTTTGATAATGCTACATATCAATGTGCTTTGCAACTAAATATTCTAGAGTACATCACTTTAAAAATGATGGAATTGAGTATATATATATATATATATATATATATATATATATATATATATATATATATATATATATATATATGCATGACTCAAATATGGCCCAATTTTGTTGAACCAATCAACAAACTCAAATCCAATTGCCATTAAAGGTTGGCCTACACTATTGATTGGTTAACAATGACTATATATCTAGTCTAAGCTTATCATTGCTCTTCAACTTCGAGTTGAACTTCTTCACATTTAGAGTAATTATTTTTGACTCTGTACCTGTGATATATTTCCACCATTTGTTCAATGTTCAATTTTTGTTAGTGAATCGTGCCATTATCGTTGTGTCAATGTCATACAACTCGGCTTTTAATCTTGTATTACGTTGGCATTCTGGGGTGTACATACCTTCATGTCTCACATGTAGCCATTGTATAAGTGTAAACTTAATCTAACGCAACAAAATATGATTTTTACCTTGTCCAGTCTTTGGCCAAAGCAGCACCAGCTTGTCACAATGTTAGCAATCGGCAGCATCAGAGAATCACTGCAAAACAAGACGTATTTATGGTCACCATCTACAAGCTTGACAGCTTAAAAGTGCAATTAATAATTTGTTAATGTACAACCTGTAAATATTGTTGTGAAAACGATTGTAGCTGGCGATTGTCTGCAGACCACCAAATGCAAGCCCAAGAGTGAAAAAAAACCTGGGAGGCAGCTGCATGCCATACCTATCAAAGAAATATGAATATTGATTATTGCATAAATGATTGTACCCCAACAGTGTGTCAGTAAAAATGCGCATACTTCATATATAATGGCTTATGGAACCAACCTCATCCTCCTACCTCAATATAATTGTTTTGTTCTTCAGATTGTCTTGGGATTAGATTACTGACCTCCCAGTCAAAAATTTGACCTCACAGTAAGCTCATTGTGAGGTCACAGAACTCTCATGGAGAACTCACCTGGTGAGGTCACTGTGAGCTAGAGGTGCTTCCTCACAGTGGACTCGCACTGTGAGGTCACAGTATGACCTCTCTGTGAGCTAAGTTTGAGCTGAGCATGCGTGCTCCTATGTTTCTGCAATAATCCCAACTCATGGTAGCTCTGAGCAATTAACTTTGTTAAGACTTTGTTCAGACTAATGATGAACTAAAACCAAAAACTCCAAGAATAAGAATTTGACCTCACAGTAAGCTCATTGTGAGGTCACAGAACCCTCATGGAGAGCTCACCTGGTGAGCACATATTACTGACACAGTGTTGGGGTACAGTGGTACACTGGATGTATTGCTGGGTGCTGTGCATCAATAATTAAGTGATAACAGTTACTTATAGAAGTGGTATAAAATTAAAGAGATCAACCTATTTTTGTTATCAAGTATTTGTAAAAGTTCTAAATTAAAACAAGTGAGAATTGAACTCTGGTTCCCCACACAGAAAGCAGGCATGCTAACCATTATACCACGGATGCCACTGCTCCTGGTGTTGATTTGAAAGGATCACAATAAAGCAGTTCTATTTATAGTTTCTGTTATTAGCTGGCCTGTAATCAATGGGCTTCCAAAGCCATCTGTGGTGGGTCATAGAGCTGACCTCACAGTTAGCTCACATTGAACTCATAACTGTGAGATCACCACATGATCTCATCATGATTTCACGGTGATGTTGTCATGTGTGACATCACAGGATGAGTGTCTGGTGAGGTCACAGTGACCATGACATGAGCTCACTTCTTGACTGGGCTGGCACCTTAAGCTGCATTGGTTTGGGGCCTATCTTAGTGGTAGCGTGCTGGGCTTCCAACCACTGAGTCTCAGGTTCAGTTACTGGTCAAGTTGGATGTCTGTGTTATCCATCATCTCATTGCTATGGTTTCTGCCTGTCCTAATCGTGAGACGATAAATTGGATCCTTACATTTTCATCTTTTCAATTCAATTTCATCTGGCTGTCAAACTTACTTTGAAACTTTTTACTGAGGCAATATAGAATAATGATAGTGGTCCCTATATCAGCTCTCCCTAGCAACCCCTACCACCACTGAAAATATATAAATCTTGGTAAATGTAAGAAATGTATCTAATATATATGGTGGCCGAAGGGTGCACTTTCTTGGTCTTGTAGTTTCGTGAGGTGACAGTCACTTTTGCCCCACGAAACTTTCGTACCACAAACTAAAAATTATGAACTTCCCCCCTTCATGGCCGGTTTTAGCTAATTATCTCCGTAAATATTGAATGTACAGAGATTTATGCAGATCCCATATGCCTCTCAACATAAATGACAAAAAACAATAGGCCGGGTGCCCAAGTCCCCTCTCATGCAGTCTGGGAGCCTGTGTTTAGGCGCAATTATCTCTGGATGTACTTTATCTAGAATACTGGTTAATGCCTTTTTGGAAATGTGAATGCATACTCTGCTAGTTGTTTTAATATCGTATTTCTACAGCTTTTAATATGTACAATCTTGAGTTGAAGATGACGCAAAATGCAACTAATCTTGTAAGTTATAAAAATCGCGTTTTGCATCATTTTCAACTCAAGAATGTACCCAAACTAAAGTCTGTAGAAATATTTTATTACCACAACAAAGGGAGCAAGATGTCACCCTCTAATAAGGTATTACCCAGTATTCTAGATAAACTTATTGATGTGACAAATAGTGCATTGGTGTATGGGAGGAGGAGGAGGAGGAGGAGGAGTTACTCTAACAAAGCTGCATACCTGCAGTTAATAGAATTAGCCTTCACTTCGTGGGGCGAAAACTACACTGTCGAGGGTCCACACTTTGATAGCTTCGTGGTACGACACGTACCATCACTGTGGTGGTGCGACGGTATGTCATGGTATGGAAGTACCTATTATCGGGGGGGGGGGGGGGGGGCAAACCTTCGCAACAGAAAGTGTACTCCACGGCCACCATAAATATCATAAATGTGTACTTGTAGATCCTTCTTTGAGGAGCCAGACAGTTCATCGTATGGCAGAAGGTGTCTAGTATTGTCTAGGTTTAATTTGACAGGCTGTTTTTAATGAAACTACCTGCCTAGTCCAGACTTGAATGACTTCTTCTGTTCACTCTCTTTCTCTCTTTCTCTCTTCCTCTCTTGTGTAATTTTTTGTTCTCCACTTTTTCTCATTACCTTCATATCAGTAAGCCCTTCAAACTTAGGAACAATGTAGTTTAAGCCCTCAATAGCTCCTTCCAGGGTAACATTTCTGACCAAAATGACTGCCAAAATGACGAATGGAAAAGTTGCTGTAACATACACAACCTACAAAAAGCAATGTGACAAACAATATTGATTGAACTCAGTCGCTATACAAGGTTAACGACAATTTACCAGCTGCTCCACTACCAGCAAAATATGTGTTATCTAAGAGATCAAAATATTTTTTGCATATATATATATATAATATATATACCATACCAGCGATTGGGGGCCACCATATTCATGGTTGGGCATTATCAATGCCCGTTGGCTGGTGGGCCAGCGAAAAGAACTTGTTGACTGTGACATTTGAGCTTGGGCCGATTGTCACTCCTATGCTAGTTATGTAGACTAGTCATGTTATTATTATACTTTAGTTCTAGTCCTTTGTCCTAAAGTACTTATATACTTATCAGGTGTTTTACATGTATTTTGTGCACTTTGGCTCATGCTAATTATTAGCCCAATTGTCTGTTAATTATGTACTTATTCAACTGTTGTAGTTCAGCTCAATGTTTTAACTTCATTGTATGTCTATTTCAATGTTCATGTTTAAAGGTTTAAATATAGCCACTATTGTCAAAATTTAAAAGTAACTACATGTAAAATATTTCAGGGTCACTTAACTCATTAACATACAAAAATGTTTGTATTTTATCTAAATTTGTTTTATTTACCCCATATTAAGTTGGGTTCATCTGAGGAAATAGCAAAAGCCTGAGAAAGCAGAACAATAACTTATTTATGGATGACCACTGACCAGTTATTGGGAGTCATTGTAATGCAATTAACATGACTACTTCAACTGTTCATTTACAGTGAACAATCTCGCCTGCTACATGTTTGTTAACAATATCAGGGAAAAGTCAGAAACCACCACAGCAACCAAGATAAGAGTTGTCTAATGGAAAATATACTCCAGAATGACCAAAAAGAATGTGCAATGACCGGGAGGAATCTGAAGCACTGGCACAGACAAGAGACAGCTGCACAAGAAGGGTTACGTGGCTAGCAAGTAAGAAAAGGGCCACTACTGTAGAATAGCCACAGAAAATATTGCCTCCAGTTTGCTGAGACATGTATGTAAAAAGGGCTTGACATTTGGAAGACAGCTTTATGGAGTGATGGGAAAAAATTAAAGTGATACTCCTTGAATCTATCTAAGAATTGTCCCATTTCCTTTCTCCCAGAAAGTACTCACAATAGTTTGCAGTGACTGTCTAGTGTCATTACAGCAGGTTTTCATTAATATTTAGCCCACTAAATCATGGTAAATCCACATTTTTGGTCAAGAGTGACAGTTACAAGAATCATCCACTCAGAGCCATCTTCCTGTCACCAAGTGGGTCAGCACTGGTCAGTGGGAGCTGCAAGAATTTTGTAACCATGGCAACCTGGTGAGTCACCATGCTGAGTCCAGGCCACTTTAAATTTGACCTAGTTCTATTGGTGGGCCACCTATAGAAAATAGAGGGCTAATTACTCCCTAATTAATAAAGATGACTTGATAGTATGCTTGTGGTAGAAATCTGTTTTCATATACAAGAGTGTAATGGCATTAACTCTGGGAATTTAGTTGAGGCCATATTTTCTACATGGGATTCAAGGAGTATCACTTTAAGTTGCTCAGCCACAGTGAAGGTCAGTTTGTGAGGATCAAAGTTGGTCGGGCCTTCAACCCGGCTTAAGATACAGAGCCAACAATGAAGCATGGTGAAGGAAACAACCCTGATTTGGGATGCTTTAGTGCCAGTGGAGGCAGGGATGTTTTGAAAAACAATTGATCGCATCATGATTCAGAAAAGATGGCGATTATGTCAAAATTCTGAAATAAGCCCTCAGTCAGAATACTGAAGCCACACAAACCGTTATTAAGTTTTTGGAGTAGTCATCTTGAAGTTTTGACATAAACCCAGTTGAACATGTGTACAGGGAATAGAAAAGACAAGTTCACATTGATTGGGTCACCAAACTTGAAAGAACTTCATACAATTTCCATGAGAAATGATCGAACGATATAAATGTATGCACCCTTTTGACCCATTAAAATATTTGATATTTGAAAAATGTTCCTGTATTTTGTCAAAAGTAATGCATAAATCTGACTGAAACTATACGTTTTCAATAAAATAGGTTCTTGGCAATATATATTAGAAAAAATTATCTTTGTGATGACAGATTAAGTGTACCTTTATAAAGGTTATCTGTTTTCTATTCAAGTTTATGCAAAATTTTGACCGCAACTGTATCTGTTTTTCTTAAATTAAAAGTGGGAATAAGTAATTCTATAGAATTTTCAGTGCCAGTTTTGGCTTAAAAAAGTGAAATAAAACTGAAAATGATTTGGAGCATCAGAGTAAAGCTTCTCGCTGAGCTCCAATACCAGCCCATTATTTAAGAAATATAAACTACTTAAGTTCCATGACATATTCAAGAAGAACTGTTGTAAATTATATCTTATCACTCAAATATCAAAAACATACCAAAGTATTATGTTGAGAACTGCCATCAGTATAGTTACATCATGATGGACATTATTCCCGCATTCATCATAGCAAAGAAAAACTGTGTTTAATTTACAAAATTTTGGCACAGAATGGGACAAACTACCAGAACATTTGAAACAATACAATACTGTGTATCTAATTTATTTCAAAAGAAAATCGAAGAAAAATAATTGAATTTGATTAACAATTTTAACTGAAAGACCAAGAACTTAATTCATTCAACGTACATGTATTATTTCCTGGCTTAAGTCACAAGTATAGACATTCACATCTACATCTCACTCTCAATCTCCTACTTGCCTTGATGGAAGATCTGATGCCTTTGTACATTGAGAAGAAGGTGAAAACCCAGGATATCAGCAGAACAATAACGAGATAGAGCTGCATGCTGCTGCTTTCCTCATAGATGCCATTGCTCCGTTGGAGGACTATGTGTCTACAATGTGAATGTGTATTCAAAATTTCAATTCAGTGATGCATTATTTTTTTTTTACGTCTAGTATTTTATTGGTAATTAAGCTCTTCCAGTTTCTAAATTGCATAATTCGTTTTGACAAGTTTATGGTTTACAGTGTTGAAAATAAATTTTTGCATGCCAAATACATTTTGCATCCTACCAATTGTATTGAATTTGTTAACAGTCAAGACAACCAAGAGCAGTCTAACACCTTTTGAAGTGCACCTGCGAAAAAAATGTTCAAAATCTTGCTCATTTAATGGGTGTGTGCAAAACTTATCCCACCACTGTATTTTGCTAACTTCGAGCTAATACGAAATATTAAAAACTTACTCCCAGTGCACTTCGCTGGGGCTCTTGACAGGGACGTTATTCTCTGAAGAACCATTCACTGACAAACAAACATATAGATGTTAATTAAATTTCAAATTTGTAATAATGTCATGTACATTGGCCTCTGCCACTGATATTTTATCTGTAATGGCTACTCCCCTTCGTGATGGTTTGCCATTTACGATATTTATCTCTGGTACTACTTGGTATAAATCACTATGTCACTCAATCTGTCTCCTGTCTCACTTACCTGTGTCGTTCAGTTTAGTCACATTGGCATTCCACGAAAGGCATCCATATTCAAACCAATCTTCTTGGCAATCAGACCAAGGCAGCTTTGAGATGAGAGATGCATACATGTAGTAAATAGTGTAAGCGATCACCATGTTGTAATAGATGCACACACAGTATGTAATTACTACCATACTCCAGCCCAGACCTGCAATTTACATGTAAGCTAATTTTAACAAAAGAAATCTTTCTGGAGAATGCATAAGCTGTGTTGTAAAACTGATGGCATTTTCCAAAACAGTTTTATACACTCATTCTCAGTCAATTTTTTTAAAAGAAATGTTCAGATATTTATATACAACTTTTTGGGTATATATAATAACACTAAGACAATATGCTGGTGTCAGGTCTGCAAAAATCTAAATATTAGATCATTCCCAATTCACCTTTGAATAATGGTGAAAGCATCCACAGAGAGATTGGTCCTTGGGAAGAAAACTGTCCGAGACACATCTGCATGAAGAAGAGAGGAATGCCCACCAAGACCACCATGATCAGATACGGAATGAACAAGGAAGCTGAAGAGGCAACAATACAATGTAATCATTGTATCATGTAATGCATATTAGGATTAAATTAGCAATAAAATTAATATATGTATAATACATGACCTACAGACTAAATATATATGTGTCAACAACATAGAATGTGCCATTTAAATGATCTTAGTACCCAGATGTATGCCACATCACCACATCAGCTTTGATTTTGGCTCGACAGGCACTATTGGCTCAAAGTTGGCCCTGCATCAGTACTAATTGGACCAATGTTGGCAAACAAATGCCATTACTTCATAGCTTATCTCATCTTATCTTATCTTACAAACTTCCATGGTCATACACTTTGTAGGGAAAGTGCCGAACATTGCCAAGCCCAACGGAATAGCCAATCAGTGCCAGCAAATAGTCAAGTTTTCTGACCCAGTTTCCTCTTTCCTGATTCTCCTCTTCGTCATACCTGTGGCATATTCCCAAACATGCAGTGCACGATTTCCTGAAAAGTGATAAGAACGGAAATCAACATACAACAAAGGAGATACTGATCGTTGTGTAAAGAAAATTGCACTATTTATTATTCTTAAAAAAAAAATAATAATAATATAAATATATATATATATATATATATATATATATATATATGTTTTTTTTTTATAGATATTCTGACCTTTCTGAACACATTTATTTGGGAGCGTTGGTGCATAATAGGAGATGGGGCAGATGTCAGATAACATTCAGAACAAGGTCGGACCAAAGTCTTATTCAGACCCCCCCTCCCCCCTCCATCTTATCATGACAAGAAAATTAAACAAGAAAAGCTCTCTTTAAAAAAAAAAGACCCTGTATCAGAATTGGTTAATGTTGTCTAGACATGCAAAACAATAAATGAATTGATATATTTTTCCATTATTTTGAACAAAGTGTGCCATAAATGTCACAATTTTGAAATGAATTAAGAACTATTCTTTTCTCTTTTCCAAACATGTCGATCACAGAATTGAGCTTTTATAGCTGCATATTATTTATAGAATGACTAAAGTGCAACAAAAACTACATTTTAGTTTGAGTACACAAATTACAGTTTACAGTTTTATAATAAATTAGCAACTGCATTTGATGATAGAAAAGAGTGTATATGGCATAGGAGAAACTCACAAATGCGGACACTTTGCCATTACAGGCCTGGAGCCATGGATGGATGGATGGAATGATGGATGGATGGCTGGATAGGTAGATAGATAGATAGATAGATAGATAGATAGATAGATTACAACACCTTGTCCTATTCGCATAAAGACCCATTTCAAATCACTCGAGTAAGCATCCACCCATGCTGTAAAGTGGTTCAATGACAACTTCATGAAAGCTCACCCATCCAAATTCTAAACCATATGTTTAAGCAGAGAAAATATCACCATGAACTTTAAAATTTAAAATAACACTATCAAATCGGAACCAGTGGCCAAACTACTTGGTATAAAAATAGAAAATAAAATTTAACTTTAAACTCCATACATCACTAATCTGCAAAAAGATAGGCTCTATCTTATATGATATATTTAGTATACAGATGCAGGGTGCATCATGGAACCTTAGGGTGATTCAAAGAACCCTTTAAGGTTCTCTAGAGTACAGTGAATGGAGTTCTAGGTATTTACAAAATGTCAGGTAAAACGAAATCCTGCTAATGTCACAACAGATACAAAATAAGGTGAACAATTAAAATGAAATGATCAACAATTCTGTGACAACTTCGTGTCAATCCAGGTGTGTTACCCTTTTGGGATTCTAAGTCAAGACCTTCCTAACTACTTACATCACCTAAACCTAACATTACTTTGCCCTAACACCTGCATCAGGAATCCAAATGCTTCAATAGATGATAGTAGCAAGGGTTCTATCGTTATTAATTTTTGCTAACACATCTCATAATGTTATAGACATTCATGCATTGAAATGCTGATGCCGTGAACATAATTAAGAAAAAAGTAAAGTAACAAATCCTCTAATATGCTACATCTGGGTGAAGGATGAAATGTTTTCTTGAAATCTTTCCCAACAGGTACTGCCGAATCAGAAGTCAACTGAGCTATTTTGTCTGCTAAACTGATCTAGTCTTATTGATTTACAATTCTAATGGTATCATAATCAAGAACATTTATCAGTTTATATACATGTAGTTCAAAGGATATACACGTATGTCAAAATAAAAATTAAGATTATGGCGGATAAAGAGTGTCCCACTTGGGAATTGAAATCAAGACATCTTGCATGCTTCTCCCCAACACAACAATGAAACTATTATTTACTGCTTAAAACTTTAACGTACAAGTTTAACACGCATGTGTCAGTCATTTAAAATGTTAAATTTGGGGCATAGTTTTTGTTTTTTCAACTGTAGGTGTCACCACAGTCAGTTTTTATTAATACTTTGAGATAACAAACTGACACAAATCAGGAAGTGGTGTTAAAAACTTTCCAGCTGACATGTTTGATACACAACATAGGTTTGATTCAGCATAACATGTTTACATGATATCATAAGAATGTTTTCTCCCTTAAGGAAATTATTCTGTTAGTATTTTTCTGATTCTTAATATTATAATGTCTCACATTCATTTCAGGCAGTTCTATAATGTTTTGCCCTAGAAAAGACACAAAATGTAACTTTGACACAAACTAGGGAGTCATGCTTTACCAATTTTACAGTTGACTGATAAAAAAAAGTCAAATTACAGCATACATTCTTATTATTCTAAATTCAATACAACATTGTAGATAGTGACCCATAACATGAATATTGAATAAATATACTGCTGGATTTGGTTAAAGGTCAAAGTAAGGCATAATGCCGCAAAAATTCCTGGCTTTGGACCAGCGTATATTTATATAATAAAACTTTCTAAAGCATTAAGTTGTTTTTTTTTTACTGAGGGGCATACATGCATTAACACAACATGATTTACATGTAGTTTACTCGTTATTCAGTACTTCATCATTGCTCCAAACTAAATGAAAAAAGAATGAATTGAATGCATTACAAAGTGGGTGGGTGAATAAGGGCTTTAAAGGGCGTTCACCCTGTTTCGGATACGACCTACATATGACAACGGACGTGTATAGCCCTGTATGAGTGGTTCAAGGAACCTGTATTTCTGTACCTGACGGGCTAGGACAGGCAGGGACCATGGCAATGAGTCAATGGATGAAACAGCCATCCAATTTTTAGACTCAAATATTACTTCAGAATAATTTAGCACCCAAAACTGCATCATTTCCTTTTAACTTGTCTCTCACTGTTAGCTGTTAGCTACATGTATGTTTCTGTTATACGCTTTTGCTTGTGTCCTATGCACAATTAAGGTGCCAATCATGTGAACTTCATGGTTCATTGCATTTGTGTCATTCACAGGAATTTGCATTCTAATTGCATTATTTAGATGGAATTTCAGTAGAGAATCCCAGTGGGGGAGCAAGGTATTTGACAGTGTAGAAAGGTTTATATTAATACAATTCATCTACTCACGGTACGAGATAAAGTGAAACAACACCAGATTCGGGCACTTTCAAAGCAGTATTTTGTTCCCCAAGTTAAATTAACGGGCATAGTGATCAAACCCTTATCTACGACAAGGCCTGGCTGCACTTGGCTAATAGATATTTGTCAAGACATTAAAATTCAATGTCACATTGTCAACTCACTCAATCTATGATGCCACTTCCTGTTATATCACGATGCAGTGTTCTATGTGATGTGGCAAAATTGTGGGAAGATTATTATTTGCCAATTTATTCTGTAAACTGATATTCATGGATATTTCTGCATGTTATGCTTGATTATTTAAATGTATTTTTTATTAATTTTTTGTCTTATTTTTATTTTTCGTCTTTTTCAATTCTTTTCCAGATGTACCTGTAACTGTTACTGCATAATTGAGTAACAAAACTTGCTACACCAACACTGTTTCAATAGGACATAAAAATTTGCCACATCACTTCCACAATGGCGTCACGGAAGGTGAGGAAAGGTGCTCTGACCAGGAAAATCTACTCACTCCACAGACTTATGGCTGAAGGTGATCGAGACTAATTATCAACTCGACTTCCAGGTTTGTTAGGAAAGTTTGACAAATTTGAGAAAGCACGTTCATGAAAAATTCCATTTAGCCCTTGGGAAAGAAGCTGCTATTGATCAAAGTGACGAATATTTCACTGCAGTTGAGAACAACTATATTGAATCAACTCTGTTACTCAAGAACTGGATTGCTGCAACTACTGACACAAAACTCCGAAAGTTATTTCTCACATAACTTGTGCCACAGCTGATGGAAGTCCTATGAAGCATCTCAGCTTTATGTCAATATTACAAGACTGGAGCCAATTGTGAAATTAACCTGCCTTATCCAGTATACGACCAGCAAAGTGAAAGATTCGATCCAAGCTTGTGTGTTACTGAGAAATGATGGTTATGAAGAGTCTCACACTATTTTGAAGAAAGGATTTGGCAGTCACTTCTTGATATGGGATCACATCATTAAGAACACTAAATCAGGTAGACCTGTCAAAACACCTAGGACCTTCTAAGGTTCTCTAATGAACTTCTTAGTTGTGAAACAACACTTTCATCCATGGGGAAGCTTAAGGATATTCAGTCCAGCATAGTTGAAATTATCAACCATTGAAATGATCAACGGTTGAAATGATCAACCGTTGAAATGATCAACCGTTGAAATGATCGACCGTTGAAATGATCAACCTACACACCCACAGGAAATGATAGTTATCCTGATTTCAATGTATATGTGAAGTTTGATTTGACTCAAGCAGAAGAAGCCACTGACCCATTTATGGATCTGTTGGAGGAGGTGCCAGATCATCAGGTGTTCAGTTCAAGACAAAGGTGTCTTCTTCCTTTTCTGCAGATGTCTCAGTGGAGTGCACAATTTCTTCCTGTGTTGCCTGTGGTGGACCACGCCATCTATTGTTCTGATGTGAACACTTCAACAATTTGAAACCTTATGAAAGGCTTCAACTAGTCAAGAAACATAATTTATGCGAGAATTGTTTGTCGGACAATCAAACCACTTCACAATGCCGTGAACCTTCAGTCTGCGGTGTCCCAGGTTGCAATATAAAACACACAAAATGCATTCATGTTCGTCAAGACAGCTGTTCTTCTGAAGTTATTCTTTTGTATGCTAAGACATCTCAGAACTTGAAGGTTAATCAGGTGGAAATTGTTTATGCTAATTCAAGAAGAATACTAATGTCACAGTTAATGTGAACAAGATTATTAGACAACGGATTCACCACCAGTTTTTCTACTGAAAGACTTAAAAAAGTTTACACATTCATGGAACTGTTGTTAACTATAAGTTGAGTACACTTAGTTATTCAAATGAAGATAAACAATCTGTAGTTGTGGATCTGAATCTCATGTCAAGTGATGGTCAAGCTTCAATGATGTTGTATAATGTTTATGTTGTCAAAGACATTCCTGTAAATATACCAACATTTTATCTTCACATCTATATTCCCATCTAGTGATTTGCCAGTTCATCTTTGCCAGTTGATGTTCTCATAGGGCAAAGTAATGCAGAAGCTCTATGATGATATAATAATTTATTTTGTATACCGTAAAATCCATGAAATATTCTCTAAAACGGTTTACAATAAATAATTAAACTAATAACATGATAAAAAGTTATTATTATTAGTTTTTATTAGGCACTCATTAATTATAATACCAGTTTTTGTTATTATTATTATTATTAAGCTCTCATCCCTCTTGAAACCAGATGAGGCACTGAAGGGGATCCATTCAAAAGAAGATAAACAAGTGATTAACATGTGGAATACACAAGCTAGACTGATTGATGTTATTCCTTTGTATGCCAAGACATTGCCAGTGATGTGGAAACCTGGATTTGAGTTTCCAGACAGTTATTCTGTTGCTTGTAGAACGCCTGCCAAATTTTTAAACACATTTAAAAAATATGTCATTCTTCACTATTGGTCACGTATGATTTGGAAAGACTACAAGCATGTTACGGATTGGCGTGAGTATATATGAACAAGTATGACCAAGAGCAAAAAAATGTTTCATCCATGTAGATCTTATCAGTGACAGTCTCAACGCCCCTTTAGTTCCACATATGTTGTTTCAAGACACCGCAACATGGTTGAATCTGTCATGGGATGAGGAAGTGCCTCCTGATCTTCAGAGTAAGTGGGTCTTATTTACACCTCTTTGAAATTCCTGATCTGTCAAACCTACTGCCTTTGATGAAGGCGTTGTCGATTTACATCACTTCAGCAATGCCAGCATGTCTGCTTATGGTTCCAGTTTCTACGTCAGTCTGGCTTCACAAAAGTGAAGACAACCTAGCTGATCTGCTGACCAGAGGTCAACATTCCAAGGTCATGGACAAGGACAAATGGTTGTATATCTGTACCTACATGTCAGAGTGGCTGCAGAAACTTCATCTTTGAATCATCTTATGCAGAAGTCAAGTGAGAAGACAAAAGAATATGTGCTACATCAGTTGAACTTCACATTCAACATTATGGCTGAACATTACTCTAGTGGTGCAAAATGGCTCAACTGCCGTCACAATACTGGTCATGTTGGTGGAAGTCTAGTGTACTTTCTTGTTTGTCACATTTTTTATTTTTTGATTGATGTCAAGTCATTGTTAAATGTGTGTCTCTACTTAAGCCATTAGGAACTCGATTAATGTGAACGAGTTCAAATCTTCCCTAATGGCTGGCAATGCTGCGATTTCAACTGTCATAAATGTCATAACTTTACATATCATCCATAGTCATCTTCCATCATCGTACCATCATCATAATATTTTCATATATACATTTTATCACTTGTTTTTATTTGCACTCTCTACTATCAGCCTCAGGCTGTTTTTTTTTATGTTATTCTCTGTCGAGTATAAATAAAGCCTATTCTTATGAATAAAACAATCAACTGGAATGAGCTGGAAAATTATGTTTCTAGAACCAGTTTTCCTTTGCTAACACCTTTGATTTTTACAAATACACGTAACCTCCCATAACTTGCAAACTGCAGTTGATAGGATATTTATATCATAGCAATGGATAACAACTGACATCTCTTTGAGCTACTAGTAATATTTTCAACTTCTCAAAGTGGTGAGTAATTTTAGGGGTGATTGTAGAAAGAATTTATGATATCACTATGGTGGATAGTGGAACCTATACTGCTCACACAGAAATCACACGAATTCAGTCTTGATCAACGAATCTTTATTTTGTTTCACTCTCTATGAAAATATATGGTTTACAGTAACTTTTTGCTCCAAACCCACGTCATTTGATACTATTGTTGAGGTAGGTAATTTTGACTCGATCCCTTTCCTTTGTTGCTAAGCAAGCCTTGACTCTGTTCCAGTAGTCATCTGTTGAGCTTTTTTGGCAGCCTCTGGGCCCACCCTGGTGCATTCGCACAGCTTGTTCACAGCATTGAGGATTCAAAGACCCCGTGCAGTAACCATAGTAGCGGTTGACATAATTCCTTACACACGTTGAAGAGCAGGTAAGATCATTTGAACAGCTCAGCCAGTCTACAGGAAGCAGAAGAGTACACTTTATTGAATATGATCAAATGTAAGCTGAATGCATTTATTATGTCAAGTTGATCACATTACTAAGGCATACATGTAGTATATCGCATGGTCTGATCTTATTACAGTAATTCTAAATGTAGAATTAATCCGGATCATAGAAAATTAGCAATTGATGCAGCTATAATAAATTTCAATTCTTGAACACAATTGGAAAAGCACTGCTTCAAATTGAATGTCAAATGGATCCACTGTGGAACCTCGCCATAAAGACCACCTTTAATTGCCAATGGATACAATTTTAGTGGTCTTAATGGAAAGGTCACAGTGGTCTTAATAGAGTGTCATTATACTGCCACACTAATAATACACTTTACTTGGGTCTGTAAATGGGTGGTCTTAATGGTGAGGTGTTCTTAGTAGTGAGATGGTCTTGAAGTGGGTTTCCACTGTATATCATTGTATTAATGGTAAAAATATAAAATTTCTACTTCACATACCATTTCCAGGAGCTCTACAATCCCGGTAGTAGTCGCTCTTGATTTGAAAGTATCCACATGAATCAGAATATACATCAAATCTGCAGCCCATTGGTCTGCAGTTAGATGCAACCTGTATGAAACAGAACTTGTTAATGATATATATTTTCTGTTGTACAAATGTATATTCTTGCTTGTCCGTTTTTAGTCAAGAAAAATATAAAATGTCTACCTCACATAGACAGTCCAAGCACTCTTGATTAAATGCTGAAAAGAAATATAAAAACAAGAATGTGATCATGCTTTCCAACTTCTGCCGAAGTCGAATACAATCGATGAGACCAAACATTTCTCTTTTGTCTTAGCTAATTGACTTACGTCCACCATGAGTCTGGCACGCGTCTCCAAGCTCTGAAACATCTCCTGAACATTGAGAGGGTGACCCACTTGTCAGGTGCCTTCCACTAGCCCAAGATATCTATGAAGGAAGTACAGTAGGTCCCTGTAGGTGGCTATTCTCATCACCAACAAGTTACAATTAATACAACTATCACTAAGAAAAGTATCATATCAAGCGAAATCCATTTATCAAGCCGTAATAAACCCCTTCCATTCGTATCACTGCACACACTTGCTGTGGCCTTCTTAGCTTACTAATAATATCTACTTGGTTTACTCATTGACTTTGACTTACCTGACCACCATAATCTATTCTAAGCCAACGCTGGCCATTGGCAAATTGCTGGCCACCCGTGTATTTGAAGCACTGACCTTTTGCTGCCACTGCAGTAATGCCATGTTTTACACCAGCTGAAATAAGGGAAAAGACATATATTGTTGACTAACAAAAAGGACTGCCATTCTTCCATGATTATTAAAAGATGTATCTGTCCATTTGGAATCACTGGCAACTTTGTAGAATGAAATGTCATTGAAAAAAATACCACAGTTACTGACACTATCTGCACTTTTCTATATGGAAGCATCGGGTTAAATAAAGTATATTCTCTTGTATTCTTTTTTATTCATTACCTCCCTTCCTGATATTGAGTGCATTGGCAGTCACACACAGGCATGCTCCATCAGCAGTCAAAATGGTGTTTTCAACATTCGCCAAGCACGTGGCACAAATCCCAACTATTAAAACCGTTGTAGCAATCATAATTTGGCCCCTCAGGTGATGGCTAAAAAAAAAAATTATATGTATCATATACTAAAACAGTATCATATACTACCCATTCCCCAGACAGCATCTGATTCACACCAATGTTAGATAATTTTGCATATAATTATATCCTCCAACACCATGTGTTTTGCTTGGTCATACCCTTTTACTTCTTATAGTGATCCATTTTTACTCTGTTTTCATTTTCTTTGTTAAATATTGTTCACAAATGTGTTTAAAAATAGATGCCATTGAAGCTCCTCAGCCTGCTCTTAGCAAGGAGTAATACACTCTGCATATGCCTGTCCAACTAAATTTATGATGAAAATATTTCAAACTATTAACACTTCTTCGTTATAAAACAGTTTGTTAGCCATAAATAACATAATGATAATAACAGATAAACAGCCTCACGTTAACCTCATATTAGCTTACAATAACTCTTAGACAAATGAACAAAGTAGGCTGCTTACATGTCTGACTTGATATTTGAGATGTTGCCTCAGTGCTGTATCTCAGTGCTACTGGGATGCTGAGGGCGTTGGTCACAAATTAAGCAAAATGATTGGGGAAGTAAAATGGTACTTTGTGCGCAGTTATTTGTGTCATGTATATACCTATATTATAATTAGTTTCTGGCGTCAAATTTATAGTTACTATTCTTGGAACGAAACTTAGTATGCACAAAAATTGTCATTGGTAAATGATAGTGGAACAATCTGCGTAAAATAAAATTAGATAAGGGCAAGGGTTACGTAACCATTGCCAAAAATAGTATCCTAATTACAAAAACACAACCAGTGATACAGGATTTAGTCATGTTCAATTAATTTGATGACACCAACAGCATAACTACCCTAACCAGGAACCAGGATGATCATAATTATTCTATCTTATGTCTAATGAAACTCTGATGCTGATATATTTTTAACTTTTCATAACATTTAACTATATGAGTTCCTGGTTGAGTGACTGGCTCCAATTAACCATTAAAAATGATGGGTGGGTGGGTGATTAGGGCTTTACGTCCTGTGTTTCTGCACCAGTTGGGTTAATTAGGACATGCAGGGACCATGGCAATGAGATGAAGGATGAAACAGCCATCCAACTTAGGCTCGACTGGGAATCGAACCCTGGACCCAGCGGTTGGAAGCCCAGAGCGCTACCTCTGAGCTAGGCCCACCATTAAAAATGATACACTTATACAGATTGTGTCTGCTCTCATACTAAAGCACTTGACAATTACAAGGTGTAAGTAACACCATGTCCGCCATATATCTTTAGGCAATGGGGATGATCTGGGGATGCCCACATTTTAGTCTACATGTTTTGTTAAGAGAGGGCATCTTAGTTTTTGGAGTAAGGTTATAAGCCATCAAAAGGATATCTGGGTTGGATAGATCAGGGTCATTTCAAGCTCTTCATAGCTACATCCCTGACCACCCCATCGATGATATATATATATATAGACCAAGTCAACGTTTGCTATAGGGGTCAAAAATAAATAAATGGTTGGTTTGGTACAGCTGGTCCAACCTTCCAAACTTTCACAATACGAATTCTGCCTGTCAGTAATCTCTGAACATTGTTCTTAAGGCACTTTGACATTATTTTGACAATTTTGATGTGTTCAATCCATTTCATAAAATAAAAAACTACAATAAATTATAATTCAAGTTATGACACGTCAGTAAAACTGTACTTCATATATAAATACCATCGATCCTTAGAAAATTATGACTTCTATATGTTCACACAAAGAACAATCGAAGTAAAATGTGCCAAAAATCTTTATTGTTGATCAGTTATTTTATTATTTACAGAAACAACATAGGCAACAATGAAATTCGACTGTTATCAAAATTCATCCAAAGATCAGGGGGTAAGCGGTAAACAGTTAAAATTTATTGAAGTGATGTCAAATGGATCAGAGAGGGTGGCAACTGTAGTCACGAACATTGTGTGTTGTCGTGCCCTCCATCTTGAAACAGGTTTTTCGTGGGTAGTCATATCTGCCCACATGAATGTGGATTCCTCCAGTGATGGTGTGTGGACCATGCCAGATAACCTGCAAGATCATTTAAAGCAAAAACATAAGTGAACTTAATAGATTGAATAATCATCAATGAAAACCATATTATATGATTTTTTTTAAAGTTTTTATCTTTCTATTTCAATATATTTTAATGCGTTATTACATAGTGGTATTGCAAACAAAATTTCAATATTGTAAACCTTGATATGGTAATAGAGTTTCAACCAACCAATTGTATTCCTTAAAATTTGGACCTAAAAAGCTTGTGTCATCACTTGTGAATTGACTCACCTCCCAGCCTTCATCGTTGAAGAGGTTGCTTGCTCTCAAACCATCCCAGATGTTGATGGCACCGTTGTAAGCATCAAACCCATCCAGCCAAAAGTCTGCAGCTCGCCTTACATTGTGCTAAAAGTAAAATGAATGGTATCAGTTAGAAGACCAACAAAGAGTGCAGGGAAAAAACATCTATCTTTTGTATTCCCCTAGAATTATAAGACTGTTCTGTACACAGGTATCATTAGAGATCATAAAGTTAATTGATAATTGCTGTGTTGTACGTCATCTTTTTGCGAGGAATTCCCTGACTACATTCAACTTCCGCCGGAGGATTTTCCTTGCGATTTTTAATGAAAGGCAAGATTGTGAATTTCCTCTTTTTTTAAAGACAAGTGATAAGAAATTGTAATTTAAGTAGTTTTTAGAGACCGTATTCAAATCACCCAAGATGATTTATGATAAGTTAACTGATAACACCCGCATGTACAAACCAGCGAAGTGCCAGATCCAGTCCGATCTCCACTGAACAGATAAAGCCTGGTGCAGAAATAGTCAGCTATCTCTTCAAGCTTGTCCCTGGTTTTGCTGTCTGAGACTTGTTTGCTCTGGTAGTCCACTCTGCCACTTCCGGTGCAACCCTCTACAATATAGAATGCACTGCCGTGTACAGTAAAACTTTTGTAAGAAGTCGTCAGTTCTGAGCTATACTCTCATAAAATCAGCTATTCAAATCTATCCTGTGGAAAGCGAACTCTCAAAATTAATACTATGCTAACCAGTAACTATATAATAGTAAATACTAGATTATCTGTCTGTGTTTTGTGTTATTATAGTTTAACAGAACATGTTAGTAGGCTATAGGCATATGTATCCAAGGATATCTGGAGATACGGATGCATACAGGCCCAGGTAGTTTTGGATTCAGGTAGAGTATTTGCTGTATTGAGCTTCAGGGTGGATAGCATGTCTGCTAAACCACTGTGTGGGGTGGAAAAAAATATTTGCTAGTCCTCCTTGAAGCTTGTTCTCAATGTTAATCCATTATCTGCAGCAATATCTTCAATGGGAATCAACTCAATCACGCATTTTCAAGTCCATTATGATGCCATAATCACATGACAAAACGTAATATTTCTTAATCAGCAAAAGTGAAGTTTACTTCTCTGACAGAATAAAGTTAAAGGTTAACAAGCATTCATCATTGTTATGGATTTTGGGACAAAGGTGTTTCTGAATCTTTGAGTCCTCATCCTTCGTCCACTTGGGAGCATAATATATTAACCATTTAGGGGGTGCTCACCATTTTATATAATGTTATTTGTCAAGCTTTGGACTTTTTTGTGATATACCAGCTCAATACTTTCAATTAAAGAAGAGTCCACAATTTTTCCACATAACATGGACGGTTCAAATCTTTCTTTAATGCTTGGGTTAGTGAACCATAGAAAGCAGCACGGTTATACATCAAGACACTACGCACTGTTGCATTTTCAAACATAACAATCAAATCAGAACATTTGCCAATCAGTTCATTCTCTTGTTTGCCTTCTTAATTTGGTTTTTAACATGCAATGAAAAAGAGAGTTTGTCATCAATCGTCAGACACAGATATTTGTAATGATGTACTATATCAACCTGCATATCATTTTCAGTTACAGGAATTTGATTTTCTGAAGTCCCAAGTCATTTCTTTAGTCTTAGATATATTCAGGTTAAGAAAGTTTCGTTCACGCCAATTGTTGACAAAATCTACACACTCTCTTTATTCGGTCAGACCTCTTATGCCTGGTTTTTCCTTACTGGGGTCTCTTAGTTAAATAGTCGAGTATCCAGAGTTGAAGATAAGTAGGCACATCCAAAAAGGCCAGCAACCTCACAAGAATGTGTGGTTGGATAGAGTTAAACACTGAGCTATAATCAATGAATGTAGCTCTGGCTGTGTTGCCTGATTTAGTATCCAAATGTTTTGTGAGACGATGAGTGAGTGTGCAGACAGCATCCTCAGTTGAACAACCATCATAAGCGAACTACAGGGGATCTAACTTATCCTGGACAAAAGGCATAAGAAGCAAGAGTCCAACTTGCTCAAGACACTTTGGAAGAATGGAGGTCAGGGTCACAGGTCCAAGGTCATTGTCCACCTGGGGCAGATCATACTTTGGGACTGGAATGATTTCACCCAACTTCTATTGATGGAAAATTGCATGATGAAGGGGACCACTTAAACATCTGGTGGACAATGTAAAATAGACTGAAAACTGCATTATTTAATAAGTTTCGCACTGATGTTATCAGGGCCAGAAGCTTCTTTCACTTTGACTTTATTCAAAGCTTTATGGACAAGATCTGGAGGAAGGTAAAATGTCTCATCCTTTGGTTGATTCTTCATTTTAATCCCTTAGGTTACTATATCCTTTTTTTGAAGTTGATGTAATCAAAAGGAGCATAAAAATGAGTCTTTGAGCAGAACCAGCACAATATATAATTGCAGGGTCTCTGTGTTTGAAGTCCAGACTGATCTCATACTATGAGAGTAGACAACTTAAAACTAATTTAACAAAAACTTAATCCCTGTTAGAATTGATTGTTGTTAGTTGTTTGTCATCAAGTGGCTGATTTTAAACATAATATGTCTGCAATGAGTGTATCAGAAGCAATAGTACTCCACTGCACATGGATCTTATTTTTCACAATGATATTATTGAATGGTCAGGTATGTAGATTAATTTTTTTTTCAAAATCATAGAAATAAAAATCTAACTATAATTATAAATTTTTTGCTGTTAAGGAAATTTGAGCTGATGTAAGACCTGCCCATTTAATGCAAATTTGAGTGGTCTTAATGACAGAATTAATGGTCATTTAAATACAATGATCAAGTTTTTTCCAAATTTAGTTGCTAAATAATGAGGTATTAATAGTGAGGCGGTCTTTATGAGGCGGTCTTCATGGTGATGTGGTTTTAACAGGTGGTCTTCATGATGAAGTGGTTTTATAAATGAGGTGGTCTTAATCGTGAGGTGGGCTTAATCATGAGCTGGTCTTATTGATGATTTGTCATTATTGTGACATTGTCTTATATTGTGGTGTTCTTATATTTTGATACTGAAGTGGTTTTAATATTGAAGTGTCTCACCAGTAAAGTGGTCAAAATAGTGAAGTGGTCCTGATTGTGAGGTGGTCTTGTATAAAGGTATTCTTGATGTTGATGTGGTTTTAATAATGAAGTGGTCTAAATAGTGAGGTGGTCTAAATAGCGAGGTGGTCTTAATTGTGATTTGCTATTATTTTGAGGTGTTTGTACAGTAAATTGTGAGATGATCTTATATTGAGGTGGTGATAATTGTGAAGTGGCCTTAAATCAAGGTGCTCTTATGGAAGTGATGCAGTTTTGATAACGAAGTGGTCTTAATATTGAGGTGTCTAAATAGCGAGGTGATCTTAATTGTGATTTGCTATTATTTTGAGGTGTTTGTACAGTAAATTGTGAGATGATCTTATATTGAGGTGGTGATAATTGTGAAGTGGCCTTAAATCAAGGTGCTCTTATGGAAGTGATGCAGTTTTGATAACGAAGTGGTCTTAATATTGAGGTGTCTAAATAGTGAGGTGCACTTAATTGTTAGGTGGTCTTATATTGAGGTACTCTAATAGTAGTGATGTTGTTTAATAATAAAGCAGTTTTAATAGTGTTAAATGTTGCTCTCTGTTTTCAATAACATAACTACTGTTACTAAAATTGTTTATTGTTTGCCCTAGTTGTCACAAATCCGTCAGTGTTTGACATAGTTATCACTCCCTGGTGATCACCGAAGTGGAAAACATTATCAGCTTGCTTGTGCTGATAACTGATTTTAGCACCAGCGAATACTGCATCATATTCAGGAGTCACCCCCATTGCAGCATCCAGCTGTCGTGATCTTTCCCACATTGGCATATTATCACTAAAGTTTAAAGATTTAAAATATTCATAATTCATTTATCACTTATTTGTTTATTATGACTAGAGTTTTGTGTACATATATATTTATTGCATGATACCAATATACAAAATTTGCCAATATGGAAAATAAAATGTAGCTCATCTCAGTGAGCCACTTTCAGCATTTAGATGGAGTGCAGTAACAAATGACTCTCATTCTGCTCCATTGATTCACTTGAACAGTATTTCCTATGTAGAGAGCCAAAGATTGTGAATTTTATCAATTTAGTGACACGCTTAGTACTGGACTTCAAGTTATCTAGAACATATACAATTTCATCTTGACGCCATAAAGGAGATCACTATGCTTCTTTTATTCATCAAAACAAGTCATTTCACAGGAAAAGTAAGTCATTTCTACGTATAGTGCATTTGATCAATAAACAATAAGTATTATTGTGCATCTTAATCAATTATCAAATCATGGTTTTATAAGAAGTGTGTACCTTACCATAAGTGTCTGTGGCTTTCTTCTTTACACACTCCGAATTGCTGCTGGTTCGAAGGTACCGCTCAGCTGCCCAGGCTTCCTGTATAATAAATTATTAAACATTTGTATATATATATATATATATTGCAAGAGAACTCTCTCTCTCTCTCTCTCTCTCTCTCTCTCTCTCTCTCTCTCTCTCTCTCTCTCTCTCTCTCTCTCTCTCTCTTTATGTTTACAATTCCTTTGCGGTTATATTTGAGCTAAATAATATATGACTAATGACATAAGCTGACTTCCTTATTAGATCAAGTTGACTTGTCTTGTTAGTCAAAAATCTATTGGTTATCGCTTTTTCTAGACTGGTAAAATTGTCTTCAGGCTGGCCAAATTTTCAAAAATTACGATGTTTATTTTAAAATTCTGTGATATTTGTCATTCTGATCAAGCCAGAAGTAAACATCTTGTTGGGTCAGGTTGAAACTGCATAAACAGACACGTAGAGTATACATGAAAAGCATATCCACTGGCTCACCTGACCATTAAATTCCAGACTGAGCCAAAAGAAGCCATTTCCACTCTGCCTTTGACCAGTGTACCTGTAGCATTGATCCTTGTTGACTGTGCTTAGGACACTGCTAGAAACGCTTGCTGCACCAAAATCAAAATTATCGGGCTTACAGGTAGCACTATATATAATAAGCCATGTCTATCAATGATAGCCAACAGGACCACAGGCAGGCAAATGATTATTTTAATGTAATGTTATGTCATGGCATGACATGGCATGTTACCTCTTGATCTGATGTTGAGTCTCGTGGCTGTCACACACATGCATGACCTATCTGGTGGACCTGATGGGCACTGCGATGGGGACCCGATTTCCAGGAACTTCCCTGCAGCCCAGGCGGCCTAGAATGCATCCAGTTAACAATGTCAGCAATCTGACAATTTGACATAGAAGATGTGAATAAAGCTAACTGAGATGTTCTATAAAGTTGGCGAAAAATGTTTGTCAAAACAGCAAGCAGTAAATTTTTTGGCGAACAGCAGAAAGACGATGTGGAGAAACATATTATTACCTCTCCCTTGTAATCTACTCGGTACCAGTCGTAGCCATTTGCCCGTGTTTTCTGCTCAGTGTACTTGAAGCATTCTCCTTCCCTAGCAACTTTGAGGATCCTGAATGAAGTTCCTCCTGGAACAGAATGATGCTCACAACATAAAGGGGAAAGATATGGCTGGAATCTTCTGTGTCACCCAGCTTTGTAAATACCACATGCACGTGAGCATTGGAATAAATGGCGAGTGTGTACTACGGTACAACCCCGCCTAAAGGGCCCTTCACACATAGCCGGATCAGACGCCGGATTGTCCAGGAGTATAACTCCGGCAAACTCCGGTAATAGCGTGTAGACCTCGTATTTATTTCCGGCAATGTCCGTCATTGTCCGGGGCGATCCGGGACCACCTTGGGACTCCGGGGAAAAAAATTAAACATGTTCAATTTTTCATGCCGGAGGTTTTGGAGTATTTAATCTGTGTTGATCTGTGTTGATTTGTGTAGACTTCCAGTAGACTCCGCCGATCTCCGAGAATCTCCGTGTTGACTCCGGCATACTTCGTGGTATCTCCGGCTACGTCCGGCGTCAACCGGGCATGAATAATTCGCCGCCATTAACGCCGGAGAGTACAAGGACCAACACGGTTCCACACAAATAAACACGGTGTAAAGACCGGGTATATCCTTGAAGGCACCGTGAAAAATCCGGTTCACTCCGCACTCTTCCTGGACAGTCGTGTTACCTCCTTGTTGACACCGTATTGCCATCGTGTACACATCGCCAAACATTTCTTTTTGTTGACATTTAACAGCTCTTTGATCCCGGAACCCCCCAGAGTGAAAGAAATTTTACTCCGGGACACTCCGGCGTCTGATCCGGCTATGTGTGAAGGGGCCTTAAGCAACACCCCTCTATTAGGGTCACGTCGTCATTAAAGCTTGCATAAATAAGACCACCAGTCTTTCACCTCAGAATAAGACCATCTAGTTTTGATCCATTTTCAGACCAGTAGTTTTACTTCACAAAAGGCGGTTACAATATGATATATAGTTGGGTCAGTTCTTGTTAATAATCTAATTATTTTGAATTTCCTTTTCGATTCGTGATGACTTGGGGGGGGGGGGGGGTTCAGGACATGGAGACAAGAGTCTTGTCTGACGCCCTGAAGGATATTATGTGACAAATGTTGATATGATTGCAGGGGGAAGATAGAGGACAATTATAGGACATATATAGGCCAAAATCGTTTAAATTATAGCTTTCCTGATGTCGATTTTATAGGACTGTTTGAATATTTCTGTTTTGTAGCTGTCTGTCATAAAACAATGTGCAACACAGATATTAGGCGTCGATCCTTATGAAGAATTTTGTAATCACTTGTGGTTATACTTATGCAGGCCATTTTATTTTTTATTTTCAGGTGGGATGTATACTTTTCACGTATCTAATGGCAATGCCAGAATAGGAAGTACTGGTTGAAAAAATTAAAGTAATTTAGGTGTAAGTAGGTTTATGGTAACTTTATGTACTAGCCAGTATAAGAGGAAGTTTTTGACATCAAAAAGTATGTTATTTGAGTTTCTCATGATCATGCCAGAAATAGAACGCCGAGTATCAAATTACAACCAGTCCAGTACCACCACAGCATATCTATTTGTCTTTCTAAAATATATATATAATATGAAATATTTATTCTAGAAGAAAAGTTTGTAATTGTGTTTAGTAGAACTAAAATAAGATGAAATAAAATCATGTAATCACAGTCTAGGCCTAGACCTTCAAGCCGCGGCGTCGTAGACGAGGGTCTAGTAGATATTAACTAAACGGAGAACAAAATAGTTCAAATCTGTCTGGTTATGATGTTGCATCGGCCGCGATGATCGGCGTATTTCGCACTGCGACGTGGTGTATTCTATTGTAATGATTAATATAAAACTTTCTATGTAGTCAAATTGCTTGTTCCCCCACTGGGATCCTTGCTCTCCCGAATTCTACAAGACCCTCTCCTGTGGAAAGGTGTGATCCAGGGTCTTGCGTCAAGACTGATGTAATCATCATGCAGTAGATTACTGAAATCAATTCCGTCTTTACTGACATATTTAATAATTATTTAGTTTCTTTAACTAATCAAAACATATCACTAATTACTTACTTTTTTTAGTCTACAAAAATGTTTATTTTTCATTTTATACCTTAAATCATTATTTACACCAGACATTACGTCTACTTTCAATTACTCTGTTCTCTACCAAAAACGCTTACTTAAGGGGCGTTCACACTGTCACGGATGGCAAAAATGGACTATACTTCTTCACTCATGGCTTTGTTAATCACCTATACATTTTTTTGACGAGTGTATGTGGGGTAGTCATTGATAGCTCAGATGTCCGTCAAACGTTCGCCGGATGTCCGTCAAACGCTTATCGAACGTCTGTCAAACGCTCGCCAAACGTCTGTAGCCAAGCATCCATGAGGCCTCCATGAGGCATCTGTGAGGCACTAATAGATTGCTCGTAGGTCGCGCGTGCGAGTGACTCAAGAGTAAATTTTGAGGATAGGGGTGACGGATGTCCGCCAAGCATTGTATGAACGTTCTACGAGTGGACGCGAGTGGATGGCGAGTATATACGGATGGACAGTGGCTACGTATGGCCAAGGATGCCCACAGATGTTCGTTCTACGTACTACGTAGAACGTACGTAGAACACTTGGCGAGCAAGTTACGAAACTAATATAAACAATTCACTTGTAGAACTGCCAAAGTTTTTAGCATGTTTAAAAATGTTTTTCCTCTCCACATAAAGTCACGGATGACAAAGTGCCACCAGGAGCATTCTATGAATTAGCGCGAGTATACGTAAAATGCTCGGTGAGTGAATCCCGAGCAAGTTACGTAACTAATATAAACAGTTCACTCGTAGAACGTCTGCCAAAGTTTTTAACATGTTTAAAAATGTTTTGTCCTCAAACGTGGTCACTCGTAGGACGTATCCTGACAGTGTGAATGCCTTTTTACTTTTATATCAACAACCTTGCACTACAATTCAAAAATTGAAAAACTGGGTTTACGTAAATATTTAGGCTCAGTGCATGACAAAAATCTAATTAAATTGTAACATCCACGCCATTTCTATGCACATCTCTTCTTTTGTAATAAATAATGGCTGTTCTTTACATTTCAATGGCTATTCTTTACATTTCAATAACATTATTCAACAATTCCTTTTTGTGATTTCTTCTCCTTGGCATGGATTATAATAAAATATTTGCATTTTTTAGTTACGACATCTTGCTGTATGTAAACTGTACTTGATGTTGGCGCGATGTTGCCCCAACGTCGCCCGAGTGAGCGGGATTGGGGGGGGGGGGGGGGGGGTTGTCATTGTTAGCTTAATATATAATTAGCTCACCTCCAATACGAATGTTGAGGCTCCTAGCTGTTACACAAAGACAGGTGCCATATTGAGGACTGCTGTCTCCCAAGTCAGCCTGAGAAGCTCCCAGCCAGCATAGAAGGACGGCTAATATCATGCACTGGTTCCTGTATAGTGTACAATAAATAAACAAAACAAAAATCATTAAATCAAACAAATCCGGTACGCAGAGTGCCTTATTGAATATATGCATAAAACAATATACACATCATGAGAACTGATTATGATGCTCACAGTTCACATAATTAAATCCCAATACTATTTACTACAAACTAAAATACTTACATGGTTCTGATGTCAAATGAACTTAAGTATACATGTACACACATCTAAAGGGGAAATTTACCAGAGCGTAATAAAGTGCATGAACTTCCCAGTCAAGAAGTAAGTTTTTGTCCAAATGGTTCCCTATAGTGATTTATAATGTAAATGCATGTGTGCCAGCCACATCACATTGCCTACATATTGTACCTGTTTAAGCTACCTAAATTTGTTGCGGTGGATGCTGGATTCTGGCTTTGGGGGGGGGGGGGGGGGGGTCATTTCCATCACATGAAATTGTGGTTTATTTTTATATAATGACACCTCATTTCGCTGATCCACAAGGCCGATATCTACTTCTTAAAAAAAAAAAAAACTTATTGAAGGTAGGAAGATAGGTAGATCTATGTATCTATCAATCCATCTATGTATGTATGTATGTATCTATGTACCTATCTATGTACCCATCTATCTATCTATCTATCTATCTATCTATCTACAGGTGATCATGCCCACCCAAGCGTTTACTGGTCATAACACTATTGACTGGCTGTAATTAAAACCAAAGATATTAAGTCCATTCCTGTGTATGGACTTGACTAGCGACCACTCAAGCATGGTGAAATGTGACATCACTAGAACACTTTGTTAAGAGACTGATCACACAAGCCACTAACCTGTCACTACTGAAACAGGCGTTGCACAAACTTATATTATTTATTAATCAAAATGCTTGTATTCAACTCTATGACCAAGCATTTAGCCACAAATATTAGTGATATTTTGTTCAAGTCAAGCCACCACATTCAGATTTGTACATTCTACTTAGCCACAAAAAAGGCTAAAATAAATGTATTTTCTGCATCAGCCACCACAACGAATGTGATGAAAAGGACTGTACTTTGCAAATAGACAATGACAGATTACCCTACCCTGGTCATAATTTCACATTTCCATATATTGATGAACAGAAGTTTGTAGGAAATCGGATCAGGTACATTTTCTCCCCCATACGGTTAATATTTTCAAAACTTGTTCGTGTGTCTTTCATGGAACTGTAAAGCGTTTAGTCAGCTTTGGTTCAGAAGCAGCATAATTTGAAACAAGCAGCAGTTAGTCATGAATTTATGACTTAGTGAAGTTAGCAGCAAAATTTTAGCAGAGTCAGTCAGAATTTGAACTTCAACTAACTGGTCTAATATGTCTGGTATTTATGTGTAGAAGTTTTATGTTGACTGTCTCGGCTATATCTCAGTATAGCTGGTGTGGTAGCGCTGGGAAGCAACCACTGGGTCCCAGGTGCAATTCCCGGTCCAGTCTAAGTTAGATGGCTGTTTCATCCATCATTTTATTGCCATGGTCTCTGCCTGTCCTAATTAGCCCATCAGGTGCACAAATACAGGATCTAAAGCCTCACTGTAAAAAATTACAAGCTGACATAGCTCAATTAAAATGAATGAAATGGTTGCTCAAATTAAATAATCAATAACTCAGTATCATTATATAACATGTGTTTCAAATACCCTATTACCATTATAAAAATTACTAAAAAAGTTGTGTGAGACTTTCTCTAATCCAAGCATGATGCATGGCCCCAGTGGGTTTTGACCCCTGGACTGGGCAAGACTGGGCAATTACTTCCTGATGTGACGCCATGCATAACATGTAATAAGCTGCTTCTTTAACTGCAGTAATTCTGACTTGAAAATATTAACTTTAAAGTCAGTTTTCTTGACCAGTTAACGTAGGATTTGGGATTTGTATTTTAGGATATATTCTTTCATATGGCTTAAATTTCATATTTGGACATCTTTTAATACTTGTGTCTTTTGTATATTTTGACCGTATTTTCCAGGCATATATCAATACCAATTTTCCGGAGGAGTTGATAAAGAATATGATCCTTATCATGTTTGGTATCAATTTACATGTATTTTGGTTGTTTAACATATTTGCATATATGTTAAATATTCAATATATCATTGTTGGCAGGACAATGGCACAGCTTAAGGCTCATTTAAAAACGTTTGTTAGCTAACATTGGTGTGACACGGAGAATGGCTAGAAGGTGAACAAAACAATATGTTGACATATTTTTATTTACTTCGACGTATTTTTGTTGAGTTTGTGTCAAAGCACCGTCTCTTTCAAAACAAAAGTATTTTTTGAAGACATTAAAGTATTTTTTTTATAAAAGAATCAATGCCAATTGCCACTAGCATGAAATTATTCATGAAATTATTTATGAAACGCACCTTTGAGTTTATATTGAATACGTCCGTAAAAATAAACAGAAAATGTGTACATGGCAAGAATATTTACACCACTCAGTTCTGTAAATTTTTTGGTAAATATTTTTAAATACAGTGGGCTCAGTTCATATTCACTTAATTCCTACACTACTTCGTTAATTGGCAAGCCCTGCATGTATACCGCTATTTTTTTTTATTTATAACATATTATAACAGGGTTATAGATATCAGGCGAACCTATTTTGCACTTTGGCCCCGTGCATACAATATATAAAAGATCATTTCTTGGTACAGCTGAAGTAAAATCAGTAATAAAAATCATACATACATTTGTTTAAGAAGTAGTAGCGGTATGTATGCAATTGCATGTGCATAAAATCTAAAAAAGGTTCATGTTTTGCTGGGAGGGGTGGAAAATGCATGAACGTATCAAAAAACTTAAATGAGTCATAGATTTCCCAGACTTTCTAACTTTTTGCAAGTAAGTGCAAAAGCCACACAGCGGAACCTCACCATTAAGACTACCTATTTCGATTATAAATTACAGATTATAAATTGATTGTTAAATTGATATATGATAATATAATACTGTTATAAATGTGATCAATACTTTTAGATATATTTATGTGGGGCAATTTCAATCTCTGTAACTGTTCAGTACATTGATAGCCGGGTAGCGATTTCCGCAACTATTACGTAATACTACGGGTTCACTACGGCAAAACCGGCTCGTGTGACAGTGGCTTAAAGACTTAGCCATTTCCACTGTACACCTGGGTAAAATTCGAAGATCATTGTCCAAGAACGGATTTTTGTATATCTTACACAAGACTCGCTTATTAAGAATCCCGGTGTTATTGGCAGTGCCAAATAGTTATAAGCAGGTTCAACCGTATTGTCAATATCATCTTAAAACAAGGAAGTTTTGATGCATTGCAGCCTGAAGACATGAGTTATTTTCTGTACAAGTAAATCCCCAGACGTATTCTGGGAAATCTTTATTTCTGTGCCATGATGTCATGTACTTGACTTTTACTTGAGCGACTATATATACGACAGGTAGATCAAATCTCTCACCATAAACGCCATCATGTAAGTACCATTGCTACTTAAGATCTTTTTGAAACTGTAAGGAGTAGTTTGAAAATTGTAATATTTCTTGTTTTATTTATACACATTCATGCGCTATATATTTTATAGCATCTTTCGTTTTTACATGTGCCAACAGTTCCGCTTGATCATTTATTTATTTTTGGTTTATATTGTATTTAACAATAATTCATCAAAATCACCAATACAAGTGTCATATTGTGGATATTATATACATATATAAGATACTGGTGTGTCCATCCTGGTCGCTGTTTGCAATAATATTGCCATATATAAACTTTCATTCTTGCATTCATTGCAACAACAAAACTGAGATATTGATTGGTGTTCAAGCTAATTGTACATGCATCAATTAGTTCTAACATGACAATAAACTTTTATTTGCTCTGTTGTTTTACATAAATTAGTCATATCTATGTGTTTAATTGAGTTAACTGTGGGGAATGTGATGTTCGTGTAATCGACGTTGTGCTTTGTGCACAAATAAATTCAAGATTGATGAAATGTTTTTCATGTGTGCGCGCCGATTGTGTATTTATGCATGCCTCTTCCTGTTAGAAAATAGAATACTTAATATTTGTTGTCTGCATTAGCTAATTCTTATTTATCTATTTTGATCCTACAGGACTCAACTGACTATTATTGCCGTGGTCCTTCTTGGACTCCTGGGGCTGGTCTCTGCTGATCTAAGATTCAGCAATCCGACAACTGGAGATTGTCTCTGTGTGACTGCCTCCAGACTCAACATACGAAGTGGCGGTAATTAACTTATTTTACAACAGAATGGATAACATTCATATCATGGTTAACATTGACTTATCGTTGATTCTGTACATTTCAACCAGTCCATTTTTTTCATAGTTCATCCTTAGACTGCAATTAGAAAGGAAATTTCTATCAGAAATCAGTGTTTTAGTGCTATGCTTAGAATTGCTAGGAATGAGATTTGATGGTTTCAGACAAAAAAACTACAAAAACAAAATAGTTTGCTCTGTATCTTTAGATAAGATCACCTGAATTATGAAAATGTGATATCCATTAAGTGCAGGGGACCTAACATATTTATTCCGACATTAAAGAAAATATTATGGTATATCAAATGGTTTGCTTTTATCATAATTTATCAATAACTGCGGTTACAAGATAACATTGTTCTTGTTCCAGCTAGCACTTCAAACAGAATTATAGCAACGCTGAACCAAGGTGCATGCTACAAGTACTCTGGTTCAAAAAGCCATGCAAATCGTTATACTTGGTTCAGCATTGGTTACAACGGTCAGGTACGTATTAATGAAGTTCATATTCTGTTGTGGTCAGGAGACCAATATGCAGTTTTACTGGATGAAGCTACATGTAGCTGGGGCAATATATATAGGCCCTACACCTAATTAGTTATTGATCCTCTTCTGTAGCATTACAAATGTATATGTTCAAGTTAATTGGCCTCAGCAAAACTGACCAATATCACATCATTATTTACTGTATTGCCACCAGGTACACCATATGTTTGTTGATTAGCTTTCACAATAGTTTATCATATTACAGACTGCCTGGGCTGCTGGCAATTTCTTAAGTATTGGTGCTGCATCTCAATGTGGTTCTAATAGTGGACGATACAGTAAGTTTCGTTTCAATATTTTGTCATTAGAGATTCGACATAATTGCTAGTCTGCTCGGGGCTAGGGTATCCACAACCCATATTCTAAATTGGGGGTAGTTTTTGTACTCTGATATATTCAATTTTTCTGATGCAATAGGTTAGAATTATAAGAGTGTTTGTTTTAAATGGTCTGACTAATTATTATCCTGTCAATAACTTTTCGATATACCTGGGTTACGCCTTTTCTGCTCATAGACAATATACTCGGTGTAAGGGTGTTTGTCATAATGGTCCTATATTAATCATTATCCCCAGGTGGCTGCACAGGCAATGGCAGTGTTAATTACCAAGGAAAAACGCTCTCAGACAGTGACACCAGGAGGAAGTTGGAACAGATTGCTGACTATTTCTGCACCGGCTTGATTGTGACCAGTGGCGATCGTCCTGGCAGTACCTCTTTCTGGGTTTGTATATATGCCTTGACATCTTGAAAATATACACTGTAAAGTGACAGTATATATCTCGTCCAGAATAAATAAGTAAGTAACTTTAAAGAAATGAAATATTGTACTTAAACTGAAAATTACATGTACTCATATGCTTACTATTTTGAATGTCACACCTTTACAGGAAGTCATTACTTTTATGATTTAAGTTCTAATGCACAACAATATTGTTGCAGCATAGCAGAAATCGAGCTGCAGACTTTAAACTGAGCCGATTTAACCTGTACGACAGCACCCAGGCCCTGACTCAGTGGAATGCCTTGAAAGCCAGTGGCCTTTTCAATGATCAAGGATGGGAGGTAATGGAAAAATTCACATTTAAACTAACTGCCCAATTTGTCCAGTAAATTGCCTTTGATCAACACCCTCTTCTGGGCAAACGGTCAATTTTCTCTCTAAATGATCCTGCACAACTCGCCTAGCTTGTGTGTTAGGAGCATGTCATAATTTCCAGGAAGTTAATGGCCATAGTGGGCCCTCGCATCATTATCTCCTGACAAAAGTTGCCTGCATCTCTCGGCATTGACCAGATCAGTTTCGACATCATAGTGAATGGCAACCCCAAACACGGACAGAACCACCTCCAGCCATTCACATTGTCTTCATACACTACAGAAAAGACAGCTGCAGCAACCTATTCATTGCTGTAGCTATAACTGGCCAAGCCAGCTGCTTCTATCCACTCCTGGCTAATAGTCAGCTCACACCTACCACCATTGAAAAAATATATAAACCTGGGTAAATGTAAGATATTCATCTGATATGTCATAAATATGTATGTGTAAAATGCGTCTTTTCAACAAGAAATTACAATTATGCATACTCAGTAGAAACTGGGACTTGACATGCCACCTGTGCTTCATCTTGTACTGCTGACATTGTCTTGGGTGCCCCAGTCAAAACAAGGTTTCTTGAACGAGTGGAAGGCTCTCAGTCCACATGAAACCAACCTAAGTTTCACAGTCGGCTTAGATGAAAGGAATCCCTGTCCTGTTCTGGATTGCTTCTCTTAAACTGGTTGCTGACTTGGTTCTGTTTCAACTTAAGTTGAACAGGACTCCATGGACATCCTACAGAATCTTATGAAGCTGCATGGCTTTACAGCCAAGTACGTTGACTTGGAAATCAATCACATAGACTTAAAACCTAAACTCCAGATGATGTCATGTGAATTCAGGACTCCCATTGGTTAGGCAGTCCTCAGCCAATTGAAGTTCTGCATTAACATGACATCATCTGAAGTTTACTTTCCATTTCCAAGTCAATAAGATTGGTTTTCAAGTCAATGAAATTGGCGGTAGAAAGTTTTGACACTATTCTGTGGGACACCAGTCATCAGTTTTGAAATTTCTTTTTGAGTCCTTCCTGCCTGCTGCCTATCCAAAATTCTCCAGCATTTGTCTTTCGTATCCTTCGGGTCATTGTACCAAGTCGAGACTGTAGGATTTTAGTCACCCCCCCCCCCCCCAAAAAAAAAGGCAGATTTTTTTTTTTTTTTTTTTTATCACAATTATTAGAGGGAAAAGTCATTTTGTTGACCAACAAACAGCTCGGGGGGATAAGCTTTGTTAGTGACCATGCATTTTAAGGATGATTAGGATGGCCTGCTGATTAATCGAAAATACTCCATAATAATGAGCAACAGTGTGCAGCCTGGTTTGGCTTTAGACAAAGTTAGCTTCTGGCAAGGTAGTCATCACAGACAGTTTATATAAATTTAATATGCGGATTATTAGTAGATAACCCATATGTATTTTTCTAACAAAGTTACGTCATTGCAAACACAAATAAAGTGTTGTTTTCAACTTGGCATGGTGATATTTACATAATCTGAAATGTCAGTGACTAAAACCTCCTATGTTGACTGCAGGTGATCTGGCATGGGACTAACACATGCACCACGGCCACCCACCTCCACATCGGAAGAAGAGGTTCTAACCGTAGCACGTGCTACAAACGAGAAGGCACCACCTCAAGCAACATATGTAGTTACGTCTGTGAATAAAAGGAAGATGATCATGCAACTGTGTGACGCCTCAGTAATTAATTCCCGTGGATACATTTGGATAGATAGATTAGTTTAGCAGCGTATATCATGAGTCGTATAGCCATAAAGAGTTGAAGTGCCTATCTTGTCCTTTTCACTCTCATTGAATTATTGTCTGTCGTGATGTCCAATCAAATCCAATAAAAATCAGCTTTTAATGCAAAAGACACATTCTATGCCTCAATTGCTACTGGATCGGAATCTTAGTCAGCTTATATGACACACCATGATACAAATTTATCCTATATCATAAGTAAAATACTCGTGTTACAAAAAATGTAGTTTGAGGCAATAGAAAATAGACAAGCTTGAAAAAAACCAGAAAAAACATGGAAAACACGGGTTCACGCCCATTTCATTACATGTTGATCACAAGTATGATGCATGCATAAATACATTTTTTTGTAAATGTAGTCTCCCTTTGAGGAGGCTGTGCTGCACATATGTCTGGCACTGGATAAAATACAATGGCATTTACAATTAATATATTTTGGCTGAGGAGTACACTTTCTGGTGCAAAGGTTTCACCCCCTGATAATAGGTACCTTCGCACCACGACACATCTTCGCACCACGACACCTTCGCACCAGGACACACCATATCGTACCGCGAAAATAATAGAGCTATTAAACTGTCGACCCCCGACGGAGCAGGTTTCGCACCACGAAAGTGAAGGCTAATTCAATTAACTGCAGGTATGCAAATTTAATCTAATATCATATATCTACAGTCTTTAGTTTTGTTACTATCTTGAGTTGAAAACGACCCAAAAATGCTATTTTTCTAACCTGAAAAGTTTAGTAGCATTTTGCATACGTTTTTCAACTCATTATACACACCTTAGAAATATGATATTATTACAACTAAGAAAGTCAGAAACCCAGTTCCAATAATCTATAAACCAATATTCTAGGTAAACCACATGTAGAGATAATCGTGCATAAACTTCGGCTCTCAGACCGCTTGGGAAGTAACTTGCCAACCGCCTTGCCAATTGTTTTTTTTGTTGTCATTTCTCAATTACTATTGCATCTATTGTATTGTTCTTGGTCATGTAAGATGTATCTATGATAGAGGATCTGCATAAAATATGTGTATGTTCAATATTTATGGAGCTAATTAGCTAAAACCGGCCGTGAGAAAGTTAGTAACTTTGGTACCACGAAAATTGGAGGAAAAGTTGGTACTTTCTTGGGACGAAAGTGTGTACTTTTCTGGGGCAAAAATGGGTAACTTTCGCGGTGCACGAAATGTCCTGTTCGGCCACCATATTAAAATGTAACTTGAATTTTATGTCAATGGAGGAAACATTGTGTTAAGTCTGTAAAGAATCATATAGGCAACAGTGGAACGCCCACAATTAGGACCACCCTCGATAACCTCAGGTCAAAGTCACAGGTGACCTTCAAAGTTCGACATATCATACAGAATCTGATGCTCAGCCCTCACAAAGTCATCATAGGAGAAGTTTGGGGCATGTACCCCTCAACATCTTAATATGGTTTTAACGAACAATTGCATTTTTCAGACATCTTAAACTTTTTTTCCACCACTGTGCTTGCATTAGAATTCTGAGCACAGTTTAAGAGTAGTAAATATTACATTCACTCATTTATGAACGAAAAATTTGTCATGCATTTTTACATTTTAAATGATACTGTAACCAAAGAATCTATTTAAAATAATTGAATACGAAAAAACATCAATTATGCATTACCAAGCAGCACTAATAACACTTCTTACTTTATCACCCTCATTGGCCTTACGGATTTGGTCTCATTCCTAACCCGAACAATTTGGAAACACTTGCGGCCGTTTTTGTACTGAAATACATCTTTGTACAAGAATTGCAACAGCCAGGGACAAAATCGTTTCATGCGATTTTCTAACATCCAAACAACTCCTAACCTTTGGGTGGTCAGAATGACCGTTTTGTGTTCAGTTATTTCAGCGACAGATTGGGAGAACACAGCGATCAGTAAATTCATCAGTAGTATAGGAACAACAAGCACAAAAAGCAAATGGATCAGCATTATGGTGGTTTTGTCATCCAGGTCTGATTCAGTGAAGTTGATCATGTTCAAAGTCATCGCAATGACAGAATAGTGACTCATGATGAAGGATGTAAACTGTGGATTCTCTTGGAACGTTTCGTTCCTCAGCGCATTTTCCCATTGTTCCATGTTGATGACTGATGACATTACGAAAGCATAGGGAAAACAAAAGAGGATAAAAGTTATTATGAAGTTACTTAAGTCAAACATCATTCTCTGCATTGTAATTAAAAAAAAGCCTACAGTAGGGAAGTATTGTAGGAACGGGACAAGGGAAATGGATGCCACTACAGTACAGAAACCAGAAAGTATGTGCATAAAGGTTTTGTTCAGTGGTTCGGCTCTGATCACCTCAAAAACTGATACACATTCATACAGGAAAATCATAGAAGCCATAAATATTTCTGTCACATAATGAAACACGTATTTTACCACGGTTTTCTTGGGCCCTATTGGTGTACTAAAAATCCACAAGTTTTTCTTACTATGATGATTGATGATGTCACTTACAGAACATATCACTAAGCCCAAAGCATGCGTTATCACATATAGTTGCCCAGTTATCACAACAGGTTTGGATGCCTTGACAGTCATACAATAGGGCTTAAAGCTAACCTGCTGGTGCATCTCTTTTGAATAGCATAGGTATGAGCACTTCATGACTTCAAACACAATAAAGGACAAAACAAACAGCACTCGCAGTAAAAATAGCAGAGCGAAGTATCTGGTAGCTGACTTGAATTTCAGGTCCACCCAACTTTGGAACATTCTGGAAGAAAAATGTTCCAGCGTTTTAGGTGATGATTCCATTCTCTGATCAAGTGCCGAGAACACGTAAAGTGGGGAAGCTGATCGTCTGCTCGAATTGCTGAGAACATCTTCATACTGAGTGACATCAAACCAGCAAAGATCATAGATTCCGCATGATGTCATGTCTATGAGGTAGATTCCTGACGTGTTCATTATCGCCTGGAAAAGTGAACCGCAGTTGAAAGTGGCTGCAACTTCGATCGGATGGGCTCCAATTTTCCCTGAAGTACTAAGTACAGTTTCCAGATCTTTCTTTTTAGTAAGAGAAACAAAATATTCATAGGCTTCTACACATTCCTCTTCATTAATGTGGTTCATGTGGGTCATGAGAGCGAGGTAATGAATAGCATTATTTTTGAACGCATCAACTTGAGTAACATCCGCACCCTCATCTATCATAAATTTCAGGATCTGCCTGCTCTTGCAAACTGCCAAATGCAACAGACGTCTGACATTTAAAATCGTCACAAATGAAATATCCTTTACACAGTCGACTTTCTGTAGCTGCATGTCATCACCAAGGAAGTGGTCTTTCCTGCTTGGTTCGCTTTGGTAAATTGTTTTAAAGCTATCCACATCATCCTGAATCACAGCTTGGTATATCTCATCATCACCATTGTTGCCGTACTCATTGTCCACATCACAGTCAATTTCTGCAGCCAAGGAGTCTGATAAACTCACTTTTGATTTTTTCCTGAACATCATATGATGATCGAGTGTAATCCAAAACCACGTGAGGCAAGCTGAAATTCCACAAGCAAAATTATTAGAGTTAAATATTTGCTGAATTACTAAACAGTGACACGCTAATTTATGAAGTCTATTTCCACCAAAATTATTTAAGGAGTGCTTTGCAAATCTAATCTACAGTTAAATGTATATTTTATTGTAGAGATTAACCACAAAGTGTGTCAATACAAGTCGATTCATCTGGTAGATTTATTTTGCTACACACAACAGTAAGTGTCTGCCCCAATAAGCTAAACATTTATTTTCCATTGCCTACCCTTACAGCCAGTGTTATAGACATGGAAACTAAATAAAATGCAAAAAAAAAATGTAGGCATGCCAATGTGTATCAGTATGCTTTTAGCAAACACTCTCTTTTGCCTTGAAATACTTTTTCCTTATAAAATCAGTACAAAAGCCCTTTTATCACAAAACTTTCAAGCATTCTGTTGCAATTACAGACTTTGTGCCATTAACAGACTGATATACATTGGCTTGCCTCATTCTTTTTTCCCAGGAGTGTACAATAAATGTACCCCCAAATTTCATCTGAAAGAACAAACAAAATGTATAGACGGTGGATACCTATATACCTGATAAAAATCCTGTTGTCGAATATGGACTTCTAGTATGCAGGGATTCTTCACAGAGCCTAAGAGCATCTAACACCAAGTGATGTTGCAGGTCACTCCGCTAATGTCAGCATCAATTCCATCACCCATCAGCCAATTGTTTATTCAGCACTTCAGATATCAGGTAAATATTTTAAGCTGATTAATCCGTTGTTGATATGGTAACTGGGCAAAGTCAACAACACTGGCCAGTGCAGCAACACGAACTAATTGCATTTTTTAAACATGAGAGAAAAAAAGTGTAGACAGCTTTGCCAATATTATTTTGATCAACTAATCCATTGTTATCTGCTGGAAAAAATGTTACACATCGTGACATCAAGTACAACAGCAGCCATTTGCAAACAACAAGAATCGTGAAAATTCTCATTAAAACGATATTATTAATAGAATATGTGACTTGAGAACGTCTTGAACAAACATTCGTGGGATTTTCGTTCTCTTTTTATATTGCCAAGAATTAATGAAAGCCTGGATCCCGGAAATCATTCCAATGGGAGCGACCAATTTGTCTTTGAACTTTACAAAGAGGCTGTCACTGATGATATAATCTCCACAAAACTCCGTTACAAAAGGCATCATTCAGCTTCAAAAGTATCAATTATCCATAAACCTGTTGGCTGAAATATACCAGAAAAGCCAGCCTATGTGGTGTATGTCTCTCGTATAATTTGTTTTGCCAGGGCCTGTGATAATTTTGCTGATTGTCCGAGAGACCTATCAGATTGTGTGATTCTCACCTCAAGCAAGAATAAGTAAAGATATCCAACTTCCAGTTTTGATAAACGAGGCTATTTTTGTTACTATCAGAACCCAATTGAAAAGTTGCTTTTACCATCACTTGTGACCCATATAAGTGTAGTGTGTAACTCGTTTGTTCCACCATTTGTTTTCTCAGTATTGTGTAATTCACCAGATAAATTGTTACTTTTTATACATTTTTCATAAGTATATGTTTGTCCTGCACTGAAGGCCCCATTAGCTGAACCAGAAGGGTCTATTAGTGTGGTCCAAAGACACTAATTAATAGACCCTTCTAGTTCAGCTAATGGGGCCTTGGTAAATGCCATTCATACTACAAGAAGTAGACAAACCTGAGCAAGCTCGTGTCGGGAACACCTGTCACTTTTGGATCAACGATTTATTTGACATTATCTGTGTATTACATTTGCTGCATTTTGGCGTTCGCCGTGTAACCATATATAGGCCTATTGATAATTAAAGCACTGGTCACCTAGAGAAAACATGATCCGGAAATTGAGGTTCCATGCGTGTCATAATTGTCATGTGCAGGCCTATTTGTTTTGATGGTCATAAGGCGAAATAATTGTCGTTATTCTGATTTGCACACAACCTGCATATATGTATTGATATGAGCTGTCTTTATCATGTTTATATGAGCTGCCTATGTTGTTTTTATGTGAACAGCAGCAGTAACAACAATTATCCTGTCACAAAAATAAACAGATGCAAGCAGACAGTTTTCAGATCAAATTGCTCCACTTCAATTCAGTGGGTGGGGCAGAGTAAGGAGTCAGTTGTGGGGGAGATTAACAAGCAAAGCTCTCTTTAAAACCTGTATCAGAACTGGTTGAAATAGTTAGTTGCAGGTAACAGATATTGACAAGGTCTCGTGTCAAAATATTACAATCAATTAGTGTAATTATGTTTTGTCTTCATTTACAAAATTGCTACAAAATTTACTTTCCATAATTATATATGTCCATTTTCATTTCAATGTCGAAAGATCCTCGCTTCTCTTGCCTAACTATCCACAACTGTCTGCAAATCGACCACTTGCACCATCTATAGTATTAGTAATATTCAAAAGAGACCTTTGCTTGTTAGTATTACTATTAAAAAAAAATGAATATATTTAAAATTTTCTTCTTATTATAAGTTGTATAGAATTTAGTAGTTTTTTAAATATATATTATAAGTACCTAAACTGCTAAATATTTTTAGTATTCTGAAATTTGCAGCTGACAAAACTGTCTATTCAGAAAAAAAGGAGCAACGGTTGTAAATTTATTAGTATAATTCAGATCCACATTTAGAAAAATTTTACCATTTTTCATTTCTCCACATTAATATACATAATTTACAGGTTCAGTGAGTGAAGCTTTTTTAATAAAAATTTTTTTTACTTCATATCTGCTGTTTAAAACTGTTTGAGAAATAACTTTATTTCAACATATGCCTATTTGTAATTAATCACTGGGTACAGCTTTAAAAGCAATCAGCTATTAGAAACATAAAGAGCAATTTGCAGATCCAATTTGTGAAAATACACTATTTCACTTGAGGAAAAGTGAGAGCAGTGAGCATGTGTGGCCAGTTTGTCAGTTCTCATTTCCCAGAACTTTGAGTGTGGGTGTCACTCACTGGCCAATCAGGGTCAGAGGCCTGCAATGCACTGCTACACTGCAATGCACTGCTACACTGCTACACTTCTACACTGCTACAACAGCAGCAGCAACAGCACAAGCACAAATTCATGATGTTAACAGCCAAAACACAATATTAATAGATATTTGTGGAAAACCTCCGTAAGCTTTCACCCTTAAGACAAAAATGAACCATGCCAATTTCCAGGAAATCAGACTATCATAGCCCATAGAGTGAGTCCATCGATGTTGGATTTAACGAATACCTTGCAACAATTAACGAGCCATGCAGACATGCCTTATTTAGGCATTTTTCTTAAGCCATCAAGGATGTGAAGCAAAAGGTGTGAATGATCAGGCCACAGCTAGATGTATACAAACATCATTGATGTCACAGCCAATCTTTACAAAACTGGGCAGAAACGAAGTACCTGTGACCACAGTAAATTTATCAGAATCTACAGGGTGCGCCATAAAAACTTGCACAAGGCATCTCTACTTTCGGGATAGCTCTAGGTTACTCAAATACTTATGAAGTCTTTTAAAGTTTTGCCACATTTAGTTAGGGGTATAAGCAATTGGTCATTGTGATATTTTTGATCTTATTATGTTAGACAATATCAGCATCTGAATTATTGAGAGGGTGTATGCTGCAGGGCTTGTTCTGAGTGATACACATCACAGAAGTCAAATTTCTGTCTGCTTGCATGGTGTCTCTAGTTGCAGAAAGTTTACAAATTAGATATTTCCTAGTTACTACACCTCTGAAGCCATAGAAAATATAATATTTGCACAGAATCCTCCTTCAATGTTTTTTATATGTGCATATATATATCAAGGTATTAGATGATAAGAAGGTTGGTTCCAGTTTGGATTCAGCAAGGTCATGAAATTAAAACAGAGAAATATAATGGCATTCTAGAGGGAATTTTTGAATTTACAACTAATCTCGAAATTATCACATGATTTTCAGGAGGATTGGCCAGTTAATTAAACAGAAAAGACAGAAAATTTACCAAAATCCAAAGTGTCAATGCTCTACCTTCTTATTAAAATTGAATCTATTTGCCCTATTTTTGGCGGCAAAGGACAAGAAAGGTGTCTGTAACACATTTGTATGATCAGTGACATAATCTAATGCTTATATTGCAAAAGCCGAGTTGAAAATATATTTATAAACATAATTTAGGACTATTATTACTTTTGTGTGTATGATTGCAGCTGCATGCGATTACAGTCAATTGAGGTAATAACAAAAGAGGTAGCAGTAGCTGCTGGTGCAAGTTTTTATGGCACACCCTGTATAAGAGATCTGACACATAAAGGATATATTAAGGGTTTTGATTCTGATACGAAAAATCTCTGTTGGATTGGTATAACATTCAAAATACCATGTAACATCAAAACATCAGTTGTGTCCACCACAATTTATTGCTATACATTCTACATTAAAGGCCGCATTAGATCTAATTATTGTGATACAGAACAGAATTCAGGCGGCTGAAGCACCTGATCTCAGCAACCATGTATGTAAAGTTTATTTTGAGTCGTATTCAATCATACAAATTGTGAAACTTCTGCACGACTATTAAAAAATATAAAAATAAAATTCAAAATGCAAATATTCATTTGTTTCAACAATCAAAATGTCTTGGACTGCTTTGCCGATGGATGTTGATGATATTGTGTAGTCAAGATCAGTTGTTATCTAAAAATAATCAGGAAATATGGGTGTAGCGGCAGTTTATTTAATGCAGTCAATGTCACATGTGAGCAGCCACTTATTCACAGCTGATTTGAAAGTTTTGAGTGATTGACTGTTTTTTATTGATACTGGAATACTATTCCATAGTTTAGCCCCATAGTATCTAATACTGTTTTTGCCAAAGCGCACTGTATTGTATTGTGGCAGAGTAAATTTGTCATTGTCTCTCATGTCATATTGTGATTCTTGTATGCAAAATAATTCACTTACATAACTTGGTGCAATGCCCTTTCTAACTTTGTACATTAGCATTGCTGTGTTTTTGACACATTTCCTATACACATTGAGTTGTTTTTCTTGATGACAAATGTCTACATAGCTTTCATGACACTTGTTTGTAGCAAATCGGATTGCCCTTTTATTAGTTCTCTCCAGTTTTTCTACATTGGTCTTGTTAGTGAGCATCCATACTACCGAGCAGTGATTAAAATTACTATTAATGTAACTGTTGTATATTGTCATCTTGCTATCTTTGTCAAGATAATGTTTTATTCGTTTAAGTGCATTTATTTGTTTCCCTGCTTGGCTGCATATTTCATCAGTGTGTCTATTAAACTTAAGATTCTTATCGAGTTCCACACCTAGTATGTGTATTGAGTCAGAGCTTGTGATATCTATGTTATCCACTGTTAATTTATTTTCATAACCCACATCTTTGTTTCTTGATAGAAACATAAGTTGAAACTTATTTGCATTGGCTTTCATACTATTCTTTTCAAACCATTTCATGGCATGTACACAGTCTGCTCTTAGTTTATCTTTTAATGTATCTAAGTCTGAGTCTGCACAACAGAGTGTGTTATCATCGGCATAATTGTAAATTTTGCTGTTGAATTTGAAGAACAGAAAATCATTAATAAAAATGTTAAATAAGAGCGGCCCTAAGATGGAACCCTGTGGCACTCCTTTGATGTTATAAATCCAATCAGAGTAAGTGTCTCCTATTTTTACACGTTGTTGTCGCTCCATGATGTAAGATTTCATAAGTTCACAAGAATCCCTGTCAAAGCCATAGGCCGACAGTTTGGCTAGGAGGAACCAAACGTGCATTAACTCTTTGTTGGTCTTCACCCATCACTATGATATGCTTTATTTCAATATATGCCACGTAGTACGTGTTCTAATCGAATTTACAACCATTTCATCAATGCCATCAAATATATAGAATACAACGAAATGCAAAATACTACATATATTACCTCAGTATCACAAAACGTAATTTATATAAATATGATATCATTAAATCATTGAAACATGTTTTGATTTTGTTGAAATAACCTGATGCAGTGAATTATACCCTGTTTAAATATCATTGTCTCTATCATAAGTAGGCCTAAACTTCTTGCTTTATGATTTTGCGAAAGGCGTGAAGATCTTGCTGACGGCTTCACAGCATGTTCCAATGCAGCAGTCGTACAATATGTTGAAAATCTTCTTAGCCAGGGCAATGTTGATCTCTATGGCTTTGATGCAAGGTGTCATGCACCAGATGTGGCAGAAGGCAACGCAGGCGAATTCACAGCCCCAGCAGGAAGCGATGCAGATACCACACAGTGTTGTGCAAATGATGTAGCACAAGGTCTTCCACAGGTTGAAACATTTGTAGCTGAATTTCCACACACAGTCTATGCTCTGCGTGTGGTCAGGCTCTCCAAGCACTTCTTCGAATGAAACCTGTGATGAGAAATCATATTGTCAAACATGGCAGCAAGGAGCAATTTCATGTTAACAACTTTAATATCAACATTTTACTTGTAAATCTCTTCAGGACCCCTTACAAAATCACGGGGGGAAACCCCACCATGGGCCACCGAGGATAATTGTACATTTTGTTGGTCCAGAAATCCCCCCATGCTATTTGAGGCCTTCCATAATCCCTGAAAATATCTATTTTCAGAATACCTTTAGATTCTGACAGTGTGTATTACCAGTTTAGAACAATTTGGCATGTTACGAATATGTGTATTCCTTAACATTATCATACATGATTATATATATTAATATTTATATATGCCACATACTATACGCTGTCCTTAGCACTATGTTGGTCAAATATTGGACCCATTTGGCATGCCTAAGAGTTTTCATACCAAATGTCCCGCACAACTAACTCTATACTCAACATAATGTGTCTGCTTGGCAAGAAAAAATCTCTTCCAATATGATATAAATTGTGTGAATTTTCTAAGGATATTGTAACGTTTGATAACCATAGCAAAACAATAGGCTGCCAAAGTATTTTTAAATACACGTTTGATAGATTAATTAGTAATATTTTGCAAACCTGAAGATGCTCATTGATGTTGTTAGGATCCCTGTTGCCCATATCAGGGTCAGCTGACCATGCCTCCTTGATGTTGCTCATTTTGTTGATGCTGAGGCCTTCGACTTTGTTGGTCCTACCTTCTGAAGTGGTCTGAGGAATGTTTGGAAACTTTACACCTTAAATCAGATCGTTTGTTGATTCTTCGGTTCCATGGTGACATGTTGCTAAAACATTGCCCTGGTGAAGGATAGCGACCAGCTTCATGCTTGATGACCATGGACACTAGTTATGAGTACAACTCACTATGAAATCAATAAAGAGCTCCCTTCAGTTAGAGTTTATATATATATAGGTATAACTTGAACTTAATATCAATCGAGACAATTCCAAAAATCTTTCAAGCAAAGCAAAGTTATTGAGCTGAATTTCCATTTTAATCCGTTGCGTTCCTTTTCTGATATGAATAGCAAAGCAAATTAAATTTGGAAGTAATACAGTCTTGCAGGAATATTTCCACTCATATTACTTCAGGTCTATTAGTTCATATTGTTTGAAATAGTTGCATTGATTTTTTAAATATATTAAGTAAACTCACCTATCACATCAAGAAACAGCAGAATTATTGTAAAACTGTGACAAATTAAAACTGTGACAATAAAACACAATGCAGAAGAATAATTGATCTGTAGGGCAAGTGTCCATGAGTATAAAATACGCAAAAATGTATTCGCTTTGTGAAGTTCATGGAGGTTGGGAAATGGCTATATTCCAACAATTGTTTTTACGCAGCCATTTGGATTGTCAAAAAATTGATGCTGCTATTTCAGGAAAAAACATTATCTAACTGATCTGAAATAACATATGTTGAAATGAACTATATATAGAGTGCATTACTTTTAAATTTAAAAAAATGTGTTGCAAATATTCTTGCCCGCTGCTTGGGTAGCCATTAATACTCAAAATAAATGTAAATCATGGCATAGGCTCATTTTATAAGTGATTATCTCCAAATTGACAAGTGACACATCCATGAAAGGTCGGAAAATCATCAATGAGGGTCGGAATGGGACATTCATGATGAGCCTGCAAGGGTTATTTCAACTTCTTAGCCCAAAATTACTTTAGAATTACTTATTCTCACTTTTGAATTAAAAAAGATACCACATAGTGCTATGATAGTACTGATTGTTTTAAAACGTTGTTGTATGAAAATATTTAACCGTATTTCAAGTATATAAAATAGATGTAATATAAAAATTATTTCAAATGTTGTTATAGATGTTATGGTTATCATTCCAATAATTGTCCAAAATACAATGGAAAAGTGATGAGGTAGAAAGTTTGCACTTAAATTTCATAAATTTTTTAATGAAATAAAGTGTTTTGCTGGGGCAGCTTGGGATTCTTGCTTGTTACTTTCAGAATTATTTAAAATAACACACTTGCATTGCATTGACAGCACTCTTTCACCTATTTTGTATAAGATACTGGACTTTGAAGATGGGAATACAAGAGGATGAAGTGATATAGAAACCAAGATATTAAATCTAACATATTCAAAAGTTTACCACACTTAGCAGATAAATGCAACTGAACACTCACTTGCCAACAATTTGTGCAAGACCTAACAACAGATCGATCTCTCTACTCCTGGATGTCATGGCTATCCAATGCCAGTATCACAACACACCACCATACTCACATTTGAGAAACTCAGATTTTCAAACAGAAGTGAATCATGCATACTGAAAAGAAAATTAAATTGATGGTTTGTCTGGCTGAGCCTAAATTACACTTTTCTGACCAACATGACAAAAAACAGCATTCAGAAAAGAATATATGAGCCTTTCCAAGATATTCTTCCCCTAGTCACTAACCATAAGTTAACTTTATTTGGACTCAACTGGAACTGAGGGACTCAAGATGGTACAGATTACTGTGAATGCTCAGGTGCATTTAGACATCTCCCCAAAACATATGTTGCCTACTGCCTAAGATATGAATGTACTCATGCTTATTATGTATGGGAATACAATCCATTAAAAGGGGCCAAACTAAATAATTCTGTCCTCTGGTTTCAAAATGGCATGTAGTAAACAGTGTGTGCTTATATAGTAAGAAAACAACGTTGATGTCTCTCAAGAAAGGAATATCTCAGTTCAGGTTACGTGCCTTGATGTCCATAAAATTTGAATGTCAGCACCCCTAGCTACATATACTGAAATTCTCATTGTGATTTACAAAATCCGTATTGAGCTCATTTTGGGAATATTTCAGGGCAGTACTAATATGATAATACTCTCCAAAAATACTAGTTTCCAATCAATGTCAATTTCATCACCAAAACTAAATTAATTCCATATTAGCTCATATTGGCCAGCTGTTGTACTCGGTATTGCTGACTATGGCTTCTTGTATAAAGCAATGCAAAGCACAAATCACAACAATAAAAATAAATTATTTGAATTATAAAGTATTTTTGACATTGCAAGTTGCAACTTATTAAAATGTGACACAAATGAAATAATTAATGACAGGCTTTTACCATGCTGTTTACTCCGGGTTATTAATTTCGTAACAGTATATAGTCAGACAATTTTACCTCCTCCATGAAGGTATACACAGCCCCCACCACAAATAGCAAGAACTTAACTATTCATCTATATGGTGCGATGGAATAAGTTGTGGTTGTAATTGTGTGATTTGTTTGTTTCATTTTAATAGATCAAGCTTGAACAGGTAATGTTTGCATTGAGGATAGCAGAAACTAAACCAAATTACATAAAATTACACAAAAACATTTATTGCACAGTGACAACAATGATTCAGAGGCAGACAGATCCTTATGGGAGCAGATTCAGCATATTGTTCAGTTGAGAAAGTTACAATGTGCTAAATAATGAGATTGTATGCAACTGATGAGTGGTTTGCAAATGGGGGGATGGGGGGGGGGGGGGGTGTTGCAATGGTCAACCACCCCTCTCTCCTGAATGTTTGGTGCAGATACTAATTGAGCCGATTGCTTTGAAAAAGAATATTAAAATTTTTCAGATTTATTAATTGTTTTTTAAACACCCCTCCCCGTGGGCCAACACCTGCCCCCTCCCCGTGGGCCAACCTTCCAGCTTTAGTCTCATATCTGGCTGATGTCGCCATCTGGTGAATTCTTGCACAGTTATTACCTGTGATTGTCATTGCAATATGTTTCTGATTTATAAACAGCTTTACCCACCCCTCCCCCCTTCATGTGGCTTTATTATGTAGCATTTATTGACATTCAAAAGAGGAGATATTTGAAAAAGTCAGTCAAGAATATGTGTCCAAAATAATTGAAACCTTAAAACCAAAGAGCAGTAGTGATGGAATTTCTAATAAATTGCTGAAATTAATAAAAAATGGAATTCTGGTTCCTTTAACTTTGATAATAAACCAAGCAATAGAAAATGGAATTTTTCCCGACAGGCTCAAAATAGCCAAAGTAATTCCCTTGTTTAAGACAAATGAAGATTACTTATTTGAAAACTACAGGCCCATCTCTATTTTGCCCAGCCTGTCAAAGATACTTGAAAGAGTTATGCATTCACAATTGCTCTCCTACTTCTCAAGATTCAATTTATTTTATGATAAACAATATGGCTTTAGGAGTTCACATTCAACTGAATTGGCAGCATTAGAAATTACTAACAGAATCATCAATAGTATGGATGAGAAAGAAGTACCTCTGGCTATTTTCCTTGATGTATCTAAGGCCTTTGACACAATTGATCACAATATCCTTCTTCATAAATTATGTTACTATGGTGTGAAAGACAAGTCATTAAAGCTGATTACAAATTACTTATTTAATCGAAAGCAATATATCTATATGGACAATATCAGTTCTGAATTATTACTAATTAAAACAGGTGTCCCTCAGGGATCAATTTTAGGGCCATTACTTTTCATAATATATATAAATGATCTTAATTTGGCTAGCCCTATCTTTAAACCCATCATATATGCTGATGATACAGCATTATCTGCAACTTTAAGTGCCTTTGACAGTGCAGGTCAAAACAGGGATAGAAATATAGATACAGAACTTGAAAATATCTCTCTGTGGCTAAAACTTAATAAATTATCATTAAATTCTTCCAAGACAAAGGCCATGCTTTTTCATACTGTACGCAAAAATGTGAATTATCCAAATATTATGATAAATGGTACAATTATAGACTTTGTGGATTCTTTTAACTATCTAGGAATTACAATAGATAAACATCTTAGTTGGAAGTCGCATATTCATAAGATATCCTTGAAAATGTCTAAAATTATAGGAATAATGTTAAAAGTTTTAAATTTTATCTCGAAGGATATCCTTCTCATTTTATATTATAGCTTATTCATGCCATATCTCAATGATGGGATTCTTTGTTGGAAATCAAAGATTAATTCAGTTGTAAAGTTTCAAAAGAAAGCTGTCAGAATCATAATGGGTGCGAAATACAATGCTCACACAGAACCAATTTTTAAGTATCTAAGCCTTCTGAAAGTTAATGATCTATGTAACCTTCAAGAATTAAAATTTTGTTACAAATTAAAGAACAAATTGGTACCCGCTTACTTTCAAGACAACATATTTGTAAAAAATAGAAACATTCATCGACACAACACCAGATCTGCCAATGCATTCCATATTCCCCGAGTTAGGCATGAATTTGCCAAACATGGCATTCATTATAGAATTCCCATGGCTTATAATAATAGTGTTCCGCTTATCATAAACAAAATTTACACCCACAGTCTCTCTGGATTCGCAAAATATATCAAGAATGACTATCTAAACAATTATAAAGAAAATTGCTTGATAAGAAATTGTCACATTTGTCAGTCCTCTTCAGGGTGAGCTTTGCTTCATAAATGCCTGTGTTGCACTCATTATATCCCTTTTGTGAATTTTAATGACTAATTTTCTGCAGTTCATCTTATTTTATAGGGTTCTAAGATATCCAGTGTACTTTTTATTCGGAAGTGATGAACCAAAAGTCATTCACTGCACAGAAAATGCTTGTAAAAGTTGCATGTGAATTTCATTTCAGTAACTTCCAACATGGCATGTGAATTTCATTTAATCAGGTTCTAAATAGAAAATGCTTGTAACAATAGCATGTGAATTTCATTTAGTATTTTGTTCATCATTGTTTCTGTCCAGTCATTTCTATTATCATTATTGTTACTATTATTATTCTTAAAATATTTTATTTACTTGATAAATTGTAATCGGTGACTCAGGAGATTTCAGCCTACCTTTAAACGCCTGGGTGGCCTCTCGATAGCAGTCTTAAAACCTTAGAGAGGCCTCCCACACATAGAGAAAAATACATTTTAAATATTTCTTTACTTGTTTATTTGTCTATTTGTCTATGTATGTTTCAAACAATGTCTGTATATGAAATGTGTGTCTCTTTGTGTAAATAAATGTCTTTGTCTGTCTGTCTGTCTGATACATAAGCATATATGATAAGGAAAAAATGCAGTGTTTTTACAAAATAATGTCTGGATCTATTTATTTTACCACTTTCTGTCATAAACAGACTTCAATAGAAATAATGGCAAAATATACAGACAATCATTAGCCTGAATCATCCTGCCTCCATTTTTGCTATTCTCAGGCCTAACATAACAATACCAGCTGGAAAAGTTAGGGGAATATTTACAGCTGGGTGGTATGCTTGGTTAGCCATTGTATATGAGCCATGCTACGCTGGGACACCCTCAAATGTTATGTTCATGTCTCACATGTAAGCATTGTATAATTTTATAATAGTTAACAGATCTATATTACGTCTTTGAGAGCTTCGAACCAATCAATCCATCAATTTATATCAAATTAACCATCAACGATGCATCATAATACAATAAATAATCGTTTTCATTACTGTTGATCACTAATTTCTTTTATCAAATGGTCAGTAATAAAACATTTTTGTATAGAATCAATTATACATGTACTTTGTGTACCCAACCATTTCTATTATATTAAACCTGAAAAGTACATATTCAGTGCACTCTGTGACATTTACCCCATGGCCTATAAAAACATAAGAGAATGATTAATAAAATACACATTTAACTTTACGATAATACATTATTGCCACAATAATATATATTTAACGATATTGCAGCAGTTTAAATAATCTCGGAGCTAAACTGCAGGAAGACCAAAACCAATGGGAGTCTATTGATTATCTCATTTTAGACCAATACAAAAGAATAGAATGTTTCATTTTTGGCTGTTACCACGAATGATTATGGACATTCTTATCTGTCGCTGTTTCCGTTTATTCGCTGAGGGTTTGCTGCATACGTAGCGATATGTTTATATTCATTTTTGACAGCGACCAAACAAAAGCTGGAATTTGAGTTTATACGTACACTATATCTCATGACCAGCAAAAGCATGAGTTAATAATTCATTCATTGAGTTATGAGTTTGAAGGCTGAAGTCCTGCAATTAAGTACAACCAATGTTCATAACATTATAAAATAACAAAATAATAAGTCAAAGACATTTATTGCATTTAATCATAAGTCAATTTTATTGTTAGAGCGCAACACCAACAATGGTCATTAGTAAATTGCCTACAAGGCAAAGCTATGTGACATATACAGTACAAAATACTACTAGTACAACACCAACATCTTGATAGTACTCCATTAGATTATCAGCAAACTCAAATTAATGTATAAGAAATATCGCTAATAAACAGTGATAAAATAAACAGTTTCTTATCATATCACAAAAATTCAGATGTTTTCTGGTATTTACCAAGACGTCAGGGGTTGAAAATTAACTTATTTGTCTACCTAACCTCAAACCAACATGTTACCAACATCAAGGAAAAAATTTAAATCCAATTTATATGTAACAACTCGGAATAGTTAACCTATAACTACTCCACATATGAGAAATATATATAACACAACTGACATATATGTGAATATTTGCTAATAAGATTCATTTACAAACAATATATCTCTAATCTTCTTTGGCAATGCTCCGGATCCAACTGGTGACTTCTGTGACTCAGGTGTACACCCCAGGCTTCAGCCGTTGCGCACAGCCTATTCCCCAACTGGTAATGCCATGCAGCTCATATTTATTATTAATCAAACAAACCAATGGTCCACCCGAGTCCCCTTGGCAGGAATCTTTCCCCCCTTCGCTGTACCCAGCACAAACTTCGAAATCTTTAATACGGGACATTCCGTAATAATTTGGTCCTCTGCAAATGGCCTGAGGCACAATGGGCACATCAACTTCATTGAGGAAATTTTGTTTCGCAGGATCTCTTGTTACTCCCCAACCAGTTGTGAAGCAAGACTTGTAGTCAGGAACTTGAGAGCCATCTGGTGGCAAGCAAACAGGATGAGCAGTGCCCTCTGTTGACAATGGATCAAGGTCAAGAGGACTAGTAAGGCGGATAAGGGCCACATCAGGTGCTGTACCTGTATCACTGTAACCAGGGAACTGCACAATTCCAGACACCCCCTTGATCTGCCTGTGAGTCTCCTCCGAGTTGAACCACTGTTTCTTATGAGCCCCAGCCAGCACTAAGATGTTGCTCTCCTGCCCTGCAGATACGCAATGAGCTGTGGTTACAATCCAGTTGCTAGAGATGATGCTTCCCCCACAGAAATGGAACTTGCCGCTCATGTCCCTGATGGACACTTGCCAGGGCCATGAGTGGGGTTTTCCAATTTGCCCTCCGATGATACGAGCACTGGTCCGAGACACCAGAGGACTTCCGCAGTCTCCTTTCAAACCAGGACGGACGATGAGTCTAAATCCCGATGCAACTACCCGTGAGTTGGTGAAGAATCGGATGTGCATAATGTTTCCAGTGGAGACGTATTCTTTATCAGGCACCCCAGAACCACACACACGGCCAATCATGTTCCCTTGTAAGCGTTCACCACTTGCAAGGTCTACTCTGTCACCACTGCACCTCTCAGAAGGCTCTATATCCATGAAGAGGAACTTGGCTCTGACTACTTGTCCATCAGGAGCATATATGGTCCAGACACAGTTTATGTTGTTGTCATAAGTGCTGCCATTAAGCGGGACCTTGATTATGCCTCCCTCAGGAGAGATGGTCGTGGGCCCGTCTGAACAGCCATACACTGGAAGGTCTGCATCTGTATCTCCATCCTCATCTCCTCCATCATCACCATCCCCTAAAGTTTCATACTCAATTTCAAACCCAGTGGCTGTCACTGATATATCTGAGAAGAAGCGCATGAACAAATGATTAGAGGAACTAATGATTTCTTTGCCAGGTAGGACCTCTCCACACAAGCTGTATTTGGGAGATGTATATGGAGAGTCACTGTCATGGATGTTAAGAGCATCATACTGGCAGGCTTGATCATGCTCTGTATCTAGGTGCTGAAAGGTCAATTTAATCATCTGGCCCTTGTCTGCTGAGAAGCGCCACTCACAGCTCATCTGGTTAACATAGCGATCCCCAACTGGCGGAAACTTGATGATGCCACTGCCACTCAGCTCCACAGGCGTGTCTGGGCATAAAGGGATTCCCGGAGTGTCCACAATGCTGAACTGACCTTCAAATCCATTGCCATTGATGTCGTAATCACTTCTGAAAACCAGGAACATGCTGCTGCACGACGATGTCCTAACTAACTGTGTTTGTTCAATGTCAACCATTGTGCCACACACACTCTGGCCAATTGCAACAGCATTTGGGTTGTCACCATCATGCAACGACAATGAGTCATATTGACAATTTTCCTCATACTCTATATCTACATCAGTTAAAACAAACTGAACATACTGGCTTTCTGGTGCCTGGATATTCCATCTGCAACTGTTCATTCTGATAGAGTCCAAATGGAGTATACAGGAGTGCAGAATTCGAGTCCAGCATAACAGGAGTTGAAGAACAGGCAGCCTTCGTCTTATTAAATGTCAGCTGAAATGTCACTTTAGCAGTCCACCCACGAAACTCCCCTCTACCATTTGTTATAAAATGTAGAGTCAAATACCTGCCTGATGAAACATAAGGTCCATCTGCGTAGAACGGGTGTTGGGGGAGCGTCCCACACAGCTTCGCCAATAACGCACCAGTCGGCCTAGGTTCGTCATACAGATCAACGAAATCAGCTCGGCAAGTCTTGTGTTGCTGCACTTCGAACTGGGTGAATTCCAATTGAACTATTTTGCCTTCAGGAGCTCTGATCTTCCATTGACAGTTGAAACCCTTGGGATATTTGCCGCTAACAAGTCTGTGTGTTATTTTACCTTCTCGCTATATGAGTTTGACGCAGGCTGCTCGGTCTTCAGCTTCAATAAAGGCAAATTCATCTTTGTCTTCTTCATCGTCTGTCTTTTTGGCGCCTAATTTCGCACTAGAGGCAACAATTACTACAAGCAGAAGCGGACACAAGACTCCTCTCATTTTGCTCACCAGCCTGAATTGAAAAATCCCAGACACTTATATACCAACACAGTGTCACAGTGCTAATTTTCGAATTGTTGGAGGTTTTGCCGAAAAACATCTGCTTTTTTCCAGCTCATTTTGTCTTATATCAGACACTTATATGAATTTCATATTACATTGTTTCCGACTGTAACTTTTTATAATAATCCATATGAGACAATAAAAAAGGGGGGGGTCACCGCGCTTGTTTTCTAGGAATACTGACTTTTTTATGTCCCCCAGTTTGACCGAACTAATACTCAAAGCATCATTTGCTCATATAATGTTCTAGTTTTTCACAAATATAAAGACATTGACAAGCAAAGCCATAGACTTAAAGTAGAGCCTTTGGGCTATCATTTGGTATATTTGGCATAATTTTAGCATTAGATTCAAATGAGGGCTGTCCCCTTTAGCTCTATGTTCTTACTTCTGTTCTACAGTGAAATTAAGAATACGGCACAATTTTGTTGAAACTATTGCACTAGAATTAAGAAATTTCAGAATAATTAAGAAAATGTCATGAAAAGCACAATGCCAGATAAAAATACGGAGGTTATTTTTACGTCTGAAACCGTCTTTTTAACACGCCGATTTTAATGTTGCTTTTTTTTTTACATAATTGGATGGCGAAGATATGCCATGAAACGCAGTTCAATGCTTTACCATTGTCTCCCAGTGTCAACTTGGGCTAAAATAGCTACAGAACTATGCAGTGGCACACAAATTGGGGGAGGTATTTCTCCAATAATGAGGGCAGCCATGTTGGTCATGCTCTACTCTTAATTACCTCATTGGTGCAATTGCCAGCTGCTGTAGCAGGATTGCATAATGATTGGTCAATTGTCTCCTGCCCAGATGAGCTGCGGGGAAGCGTCAATAAATGTGTTTTAAAAACTTAACCAAATGCAACAATAAACATCAGCTTTTCCTTTACTGTCAACTGGAGTTGAGGAAGCAAGCAAACTTGTCTTTGATTGTTTGTACTTATACATGACAGAGTTTCTCTGACTTCAACTTGTCATACTGGATGCCTGAATCTGCAACTGCAATTCAGAGGATTTTTTGAATTTTTGTCTTATGCCTCTTGTTTGTTCAAGAGGAGGAACACAGTGAAATTGAGTAAAACATCAGGTGCAATACTTTAATACTACAGATTACATTAAAAAACCTTTTTACAAATGTCAATAATTAAATATTGTTGACCAAATTACCTAAACATAAAATTATGTAGCATTTATAAATAAATGAGTGAGTGAATTATATCAGCATCTTCTTCACAGTGATTTGATTATGACCACAGAACAATTGCCTCAATTGAATGACTTCGCTAATTACGACATTTAAGATAATGTGAACATTATATTTTACTATACTGTAAATGTGAGTTCAATACAACATGTAAGTTAATATCACTCTAGTATTGCATTTAATACCATTTGTTTCTTTTTAAGAAAGATTAGCTAGGTTATAGAAAAATTAGCTAGGTACTTTCACTGTTCTTTCTGCTTTCAGAACCAGTAACAAGTTGTTGTGTTGACTTCATATCTAATGGCATTCATAAACCAATACCTGTCATAATCGTGACCGTGTGGTTAAGTTTCGGTGGACACTTAAAGTATAGTATAATATACCCAAAATATAATTAAATGGAAATATTATAATAGATATGTTATAATCGTGATAATATTATCAAAATAAAGATTACATGAATTTTTTTTGTGCCACTTCCCTTTTTAAGTCTCTTTAATTTTATAGTTGTATATCTTAATACTTTTTTCTGGTGTATTTAAACCCAAGCCTGCATATAATACAGGTATATTGTATTGTTTTGGTTAGACATTTGAAAATATCAAATGCATTTGCAAATGTATTTGCATTTGCATTAAAATGTGTTTCTAAAGTTTTGCATTTGCATTTGAAACCATGTGAAATATTTGCATTTAAATGCATTTTTAAAATTGGGCATTTGAACTTGCTCTTGAATTTGTTAGAATACAAAACATTTGCATTTAAATGCGTTTGGTTGCATATTGTAAAGTACACTGCCCTGTATTTACTCACTGGCTACATATCTGATATATAATTCAAAGTGACTGTAGTTAGTCATGCATGAGATTTGAAGTGTATTGTCTATTATGTTAGTTATTGAAATACATTGTATGGCATGAAAACAACATGAAATGCTTTAAAGATTTTCTTGTCTGGTACAATAATTTAGATGTAACGCCATTTGTAAAGGCAGTAGTAAAACTACAAAAATTCTATCAAGATAAGAATATTGATATTTTTAAATCAACGATTTCTGTCCCCGGCATCGCTAGACATCTTGTATTTAAAAGTGCTAGGAAAGAAGGTGCATACTTTTCTTTGTTTGATAAGAATTCTTCAGATATATATTTCTCTCTTTTGAGTAATATTGTTGGAGGTCCTTCAATTGTGTTTTGTAGACATTCTGAACGTAATATTAGTGAAATTAGGAATAAAACTAAGTTTTGCAAAAAAATAGTGGGCCATGATGCGAATGCCCTCTATTTATGGGCATTTGATCAAGAATTTCCTGTTGGTTCATTTGTTAGAAGAGATAGAGAATCGCAATTTAAACCTGATTTGAGAGATAAATATGATAACATGTTTCACTGGATGGATTATATAAGTCAGAAAAGAAATATTAAAATATTTCACAAAAGAAATGAAGCGAAAGAGAAAAGAGATGGTCGTTTCTTAGCAGATGGTTACTCCCCAGAAACAAATTCTATTTTCCAATATGACGGATGTTATTACCATTTCCACACAGATAATTGTCCATTAACCAAGAACATGAAATCCAAAGATTGGAATGATAAAGCTCCTGCTGGGAATAAAAGGAGAATACAAAGAAATAATTATTACAGAAAATTGGGTTATAATGTTGAAGAAATATGGGAATGTCAATTTTTACAGATGATAAAGGAATCCCAGGAACTTAGAAAATTTATAGAAGTAAGAACATTCCATTTTTTCAAAAAAAACTAGAAAAGTCTTAGTGAGAAAGATATTTTACAAGGAGTTAGAGATAATTCCCTTTTTGGTATTGTAGAGGTTGATATCAATGTCCCAAAAGAATGGGGTGACACATTCAAGAAAGATATTTCTCCAGAGGAATACTTCTCAGAAATGTCACCAAATTTTTGTACAAGCGAAGTGAAGTTTGATGATATAGGAGAACACATGCAAAATCATGCTAGACGTTTTGGAATGAGTACAACTCCGAGAAAATTATTAATTGGTGGTATGAAAGCTAGAAAGCTAAGGTTTGCAACTCCTTTATTAAAGTGGTATCTTGATCACGGTATGGAAGTAACAAAAGTTTATCAAGTAGTGGAATATGACAGAATGAAGTGCTTTCAAAATTTTGTTGATGAAGTAAGTAATGCAAGACGCTCAGGTGATCAAGATAAAGACCAATCTATAATTGCAGATCTCAACAAATTAATTGGAAACTCCGCTTATGGATCGACAATTATGAATAAATTAAATCACACACAAGTCGAGTATGTGAATAGTGAAAGAGTTGCTTGTCTCAAAGCAAATGATAACAGATTCAAATCCATGATTCAATTATGTCCGAACTTTGAATATTTTGAAATACAAATGATGAAGAAACGTATTAATCTCGATTTACCTATACAAATAGGATACTTTATTCTTCAATACGCAAAATTACGTGTTTTGGAATTCTATTATGATTTTTTAGATGAATATGTATCACGCGATGTTTTGAAATTCTTCAAATGGATACTGATAGCTGTTATTTGTCTATAGCAGGAGAATCGCTAGATGAAATAGTGAAACCAGAACTCAAATCCAGATTCCTTAAGGGATTGAATGGTTTTTGTTCCCCAAATAAAATTAAGGCTGATAATAAGATACATTGGTTACCAAGAAACTGTTGCTCAGAACATAGCAAGTACGATAGTCGCACTCCTGGTTTGTTTAAATTGGAATACAGCGGAGATAGCTTTTATAGATTATGCAGTAAAACTTACATAGTCCGGGATGGGGAAAAACATAAATTTAGTTCAAACAGAATTTCTAAAAAACGCGTCAAAGATCCATTTGGCACATTCAAAAAAGTTCTATTAACTCATCATTCTCAAAGCTCAACAAATATTGGATTTATTACTAAGAACAACTCTATTTATACATATCAACAAGAGAGATATGGATTCACATATTTCTATATTAAGAGACAAGTTTTGGCGGATGGTATTTCTACCAAACCACTTGATATCGTTTTACAACCAATAAAATCAAAATTCTCAATATAAAGACATAGAATTAATCATCAATGAGGTTTATAAAACAATATCAATTACACGCTTTAATTAGTGTTGTTCGAAGTGATACGATAGATATCAACTCGAAGGGTATGACCTCAAATGCACTTCACAGCAGGGGTGGGGCTACCTCAAGTGCACTTCATAGTGGTGACACGATGCGAGCGATGCAGATGCTCCCAACGCGAGTCAATGCTAAATGAATACATTAATGCTTGAAATAGCACTGACACACGCGATTGTATTCATATGATCATGTTAAAGTCTGAGAGAGAGAGCATAACAAGAAACTTTGTTTTTTTGGTCGAAGAACTTCCATGTGACAAAGTTGCCTCGTATTTATATCAAGATGGTGTTATAAGTAATAATATGCTATGCGAAATATTGGAATTTCAACCAACACAAAGATCGTACCATCTTTTAATTCTATTACAGAGGAGAGGTCCAAGAGCTTTCCAATCATTCATAAGAGCACTAAAGTATGCAAACAGAGAGGATCTAGCCGCTTCACTTATATCATTTGAAAACTCCTTTTCACAATTATCAAATATGACACAAAAACAATTAGACATGGCTAATTATTTTGATGACTGTGTTTTTCATTTTAGAGATGATATCATAGTAGAAATTCTCAGAAAAAATAAAAAAACGTTCATTCTTTTTGGTCACGATAAAATTAAGTTTTCTCTAGAAGAATGGGTTAAATTAATTCGATGTATTAATTTGGTATTAAGTGTAGTCAGTGATATGGAATCGATCAAAATTTTCCAAAAAATATTAGACCATTGCAATTTGATATGGAATACATAGCAACTTGGTTTAAGGATCTGAAACTCCGCCAAGTTTAAGCTTTAACAAGCTGCCATTTCATTATAGCATCAACATGGTTTAAAGTTCTTAATCCCTGCCGTGTTCTCATCCTGTAAATATTCATTATTCTCATGCATTTCATTCGCATCATTCATATCAAATTGCGTTAAAAAGTAAGATTAAAAAATATTAAAAAAACATTTTTTCCCTAAGTATTCCAAATCTAGTTAAAAATAAGTAAAATTAAAAAAAAATTTTTTTATAAGTATTCCAAATTATGCCCAGGATTGTAGGTGCTTCCTCGTGGTCTGGGTGGATGTGCAGGGAGTTTTCAATAACTTTCTTCATAACTGAATCCTATAAGGTTTTTTTCAATTATGCAGCAAAAACAAAAGTTCTATAAAAAATAAACTTTATTTACACAATAGCACACAAGAATATGTATTGCTATTTAGCACCAAGCACAAAAATACTTATAATTTTTGCTAGATTTTAGCAAAAAGATAAAACTCTCAAGCAATTGACTTAAAACAAAGATGTAAAACTCTATTAATTCTGTGTCTATACCAAACAGATACAAGGCATTATTCTAATAATTATTATACTTAAAAGGATATACTCTAATGTAGAAAGTAATTTAAATCTTACAAATAAGATATAAAGTTATGAATTATTATATGTAAGTTTTACAAGAGGTAGAATTTTATGTTTTTAAATAATATACAAATATATAGAACATGTGTCATCTGCACCCTCAATCTGCAGTAATCTGCGAAGGTCAAAACAGTGGCGATTTCAATACAGTAATTAACAAAAAATATTCATTCACACAAAAAAATATTCATTCACACAAACAAAAAAAAATCCATTCATTCACACAAACAAAAAAAAATCCATTCATTCACACAAACAAAAAAAAATCCATTCATTCACACAAACAAAAAAATTCCAAAAAAAAAATCCGAATCAAAAAAGATATCTATCTTCCGCGTCGCAACCTTCCTTCGATTATGTTGTTTACATCCAATCCATCGATTCCCCGGTTGCGACGCTGTCTGGGGGGTTGTCTGGGGGGTTGGTTTCCCCGGGGGATGTTATCTCCTTGAGGCCCCCTCATCGCAAGCTCCTGTTGTTCTTGATTCCGCCTCCTCGTGATTTCCCTAACTTCTCACATGACAGCATTAAACCGGCGGCGACCCACAAAGCCCCTCAACACTTCGATTCCTCGAATGATCACATACTAAAAAGTAAAAAATAAAAACATAAATAATTAAAAAATCCTATTATACAAGAAAAAATTATTGTGTAGTTACATATTGTTTAAGAAAAACATGATACTTTTGTAAATCGAAGACTTTGCAAAAAAAGATTTATAATCATTTAAAGTTCTTGAATATAAATTCCATTATAATCATAATATAACCATAATATAAACTCTAGTGAGCACTTTTAAATAGAGTTTGACATTGATTTATAGATAAGAGACCTTCAAGTAGTAAAGTCTAAGGATATTAAGCAAAACATAAAGAAGAAACTGTGCGGATGTTAGAATATAGAGGTTAAACGTCTAATGACAGCTGTAAGCAATAAAACTGCCAAGTACTTTTTACTTTACACTGCAAAAAGAACGGAGCAAAAAGAGCATTTATAAATAATTAATCGATTTTACTGAGAATTTTCACAAAGAACTTGCTCAAAGGAAACGCAAGAATATCATGCGGGGTGGGTTAAGGTCGTGAAGGTCGTCATGCACGGGGTCATAACACACAAATCAAAATGAAGTAAAAATGATCAATAAATGAATTGACTTCGTATTAAGCGCATTCCAATGACTATACTTATATGATAACAAAGAATTCACGTTCAGCTGAGGATAATTAACTTATCATGTATTAGGATAATTAATTATCATGCAATAATTCAAGCGTTAAATTGTAATGCATAGTAATGGCAAGCATAGAGTATACTTATATGTTAATAACCAATTCAAGATCAATTGAGGATAATTAAAGGATAATTAACTTATCATGTATTGATTCAAGAGTTAAATCGCATTATACAGCAATGTCATGCATAACCCAAGGCGTTATAGCAATACATCGCTTAGATAAAGCTAAATACAAATACATATATATCTAGACACCATGCTGATACAATAATGAATAGTTTACCTTCCAAATTAGGAGGTTCTAGGCTTTTGCATTCCCTGCAGCAAGAGAGGATGCGCACCAAACAATAAACATTTCTCATGTTGAACAATGTCCATTTAATAATACATGGGGGTTTCTCCGTGTGCATGTGTAAATTGTTTATTCTCCTGTAGGTTTTCATAAGACCTAGCATTAAACATGACAGAGTTATACATGTGGTTGTACCTACAGCGAGGGATGTTATAGACGCTCCAACAATGTACTTGATGATAGCTCTTCTGAGGTCGTGAAGTAGGTGATCCTCTTCCTGTCTCTCTGTCTGTATCTGGATCTGAGTTGTCGAATCTTGAGAGGGCGGTGCTTGAGTCGTGTCCATATCTTTATCCAAACAATCTGCCAGAGATCCGATCGCTGCTAGGTCCTTCCTTCCGCACACATGATCTCCATAGAACTCAATGAAAGAATAGCCATCTAAATCTGGTAACAAATCTTTCAATCGCAATCTCGTGTCGAAGTCGAAGATCGAAAGAGTCCTGCCTTTCCTGTATTCATCCGGCACTTCATCAATCACTCTTTCACACGCAACATATCTTTCCCCGCATTTGCATTGGTTTTCGTGGCTGCAAACCAAATAACCGGATCCATAGTGAAACAAAGAAAAGCAGAGGAACAAAAACGCTACAGCTGCCATTTTCTTATTCTCTAAGAAAGTGATGCAGATTTACATACTGATTGTAAACCCCGTATATACAAAGGGAGACTATCAAGCCTTGAGGCAACACATCTCAATTTGATAAGCCCCTATAAACTCAAGAGCGTACTTGTTTAAGTAAACATTACTCATGCCAAAGTACAATGGAACTTTCGTATTGTATTGTATTGCATTGCACTATACCCCAGGTGCTTTGCTCGCCATAGAATTTTGTAAAACAAACTGTTAGTTTCAAGTTGATCGTTCAATAAGAAACATGTCCAGTGAATTAAGACCGTGTTTAATTTGCTTAGAGGAAACTTCGGATCCGCTTCCCTGTTGTTCTGGATGTATGCATTTTCCTTGTATAGTGGATTTAATTGAGAATTTGCTTAATGAAGGGATATATCCTTAATGTCCTAACTGCAGGAAGGTTTGGTTTGGAGTACCTTTCAAAGACATAACCGCATATACTGAGCAAATAGAACACGCATTTAGAACAAATTTAGTTGATGATCTTGGAGAAGAACCAAACATCAACTTATATATGGATGTCGATGGACTAGTTGTTTTGGAATTTGAAACAATTCCCAGTGCTGAGGTTAACCTAAGCAATGGGGAGATGTGGGTTAATTGGTTGGGGTGAATTTTTGCTCATTGGTTGATCACATACAGCTAGATTCCCAGGTTTACGACCACACCACCCCCCCCCCCCTAATGGAGAAGGTAAGTACGTAAATATACGTTTGTTTTTTTGCTTTTTTTTTTGGAGGTTTTTTTTGTTTGGGATGTTTTTTTTTGGTTTTTATTTGCATTGAAAAACATACATGTACATCAAACTGTGTATGAAAACAAACCTGATTTTTCTAATTTTAGTCTTCATTATTCTAATCTGTACATTTTTTAACAACATATATTTTCATATCATGACAGCGATCGAGCAAAAGTTAATTATTTTAATCCGCTCAATTTACAGATACTTTCGTAACATGCCAGTAATTGAACAAAATTACTACTTATGTTCAATATACAGATACTTTCGTATCGTGCCAGTGATTGAACAAAATTATTATTTATAATGCTCAATTTACAGATAATTTCGTATCACGCCAGTGATTGAACATGGAACGCATAAATCTCTTATAAATTTTTCTATGTCAACACTATACAACATTTCAATAACAGTTTCAAAACTTACGCCTTGACTTCTCATTATGATATAGTAAATGCAGTACTTTCCACATAAATCTGAATTAGAATGTTGTAATTGTTCATTGTTGTAGTAATATTTTCCTGCTTTTTCAATGAGTATTTATGATAATACTTCGGAGTTTTCCCCAGCGAATCAAAAAACTCACATGTATCTGTATTGATATACATAGCTATCCAGTGCTTACCGTTCTTCCCAAATTCATCTGAATTCAAAATATTAAAGGAAGGTGTTTTAATTATGCTAAGTTTATTGGCTGCATAGACACCTCCAAACTTAATACAATTAGAATTTAAAATGTTTACAATATCCAAGGAATTCATTGTATTATGACGTTTCTTGCGGAATCAATTGTAAGAACTGACTTAAATTTTCCATATAGTATTGCTGTAGTCGATTTTGGAAGCGCTTTGCTAAATCTTAATTCAAGTTTTGTTTCACCTATGCGAGTTGTGAGAATCAAGTCTTTTCCCTCTTTATTCGATAAGTCGAATGCGAAAATTTAATATTCTCTATGGAATTCTTCAAAAGTTATATTAATATCAGGGTTAATCTCTAATAATCTCAGCCAAGCTTCCATGTAGTGAGATTGAAATGCACTATCCTCAAATTTTAATTGAAGTGGTTTTCCAGGGAATGATGAATTATTTATGTAAAAACCGATTTCACAAAGATCAAAGTGTTGAAAAAAATAAGGATTTTGACTGAAAGTTCCGCTCATTGACTCTGAACTAACGAGACATACAAAAAGTTTATCCGGGCATTTACCTGAAAACACATCACTTATTGTGGCTGATTGAGCGCCGCTAGCAATTGTATGAGTTTTGATGTTAGATGAAATGAATGGGTACTGTATAGGTTTCAAATTAAGTCCATCGCTAATAGCAACACTCACTGCTGGATCCAAAACGACATGGCACAGCTTCAACTTAGCATCCAATATCTTAATATTAAAATTTTTTGCCGCTTCTGCTGATAAAAGAGAAAACTCTGGTCTATTCTGCCAGAGTTTCACACCGATATTAACGTTGTGTAGCAAAAGCCTTTCTTGCGTCATAAAATCTACACTTAAACTTCCAATAAGTTCAAATTCTTGGCTTTTTGCAATAAACTTTGCTCTGCTCGTTAGTGCAGTATTACCTTTAATGTTGTCTGTATTTCCTGCTACGGCTTTAAAATTACTACAGGCATTTATCGTAGCACTATCATCTTTAATAAATAAAATAGAAGGATCTCCTTTGGATCCTGAAAGCAATGTATCTGTCATGTATTTGTAAGCATGCATGTGTGCTGGGATGTTTGTTGTTGTGTTCTGTTGTTGTATTGAAAGATCTACTTTCTAAAATAAAATACCCATTAAACATTAGATGGTACAACATCGCCATTTGCATCATACTTTTCCTTGCTTTCAATTTCTACTATATCATTATTATTCCCCCTTTAAAACTTTACACTTCAAATATAATTTAGAGCGAGTTAAATCTATGAAATTTTGTGCTAAAACATTAAATTCAACAAACCCCCCTGTTCCTATTAATGAAATAGGAAGATATTCTACGATTTGAGAATTAATAACACCTTTGTTGACTGGTAGAGTCGTGAATAATGATAATGAATCATAATGTCCATCCATACTATCTTTTTCTTTTAATACTCTTCTTAATCTTTTTATTCTTCTTTTTAGGTTTTGACTTCTGCCTAGCGCGTTGTTTCGTTGTTGAATGATTTCATTTTGCGAGAGGTTTCTTTTTTATAGATCTTTTACTAACTAATGCTCTTGCCATTCCATCTGTTTGCTCGGCTTGAGTTATTAAAGATAAGCCCTTTCCTGTTTGTCTATTCTGACCGTCTACAATAAAAACATTCTGGTTTGGTAGCACTTTACCATTAATCATTCCAATGTAATGACTGCGCCACTTATCATAATCAGGTATTAGAGACATTATTAATGCCAAGTGTGATGTGCATATCCAAAAACTCTAATGCAGTTGATGTAGAATCAACATCCCTTAAATAGATTTTAAATTTCTTAATGAATTTATCAATAATGTTGATTTCGATTGGTTCATTAAATACACAGGAAACATTTTTTAAACCTGGTAATGTGATTAATCTAAGTATTTGTATTTTATGTCCGAACAGAATAGAATTATCGCAAATGTCACATATCACACAAATATCCTTTCTGCTTTTATCATTTAAATGGCATCTGAATTCTAGTAACTCAATAGTTGAATTTTCATTTGTTTCAATGACTTTATCAAACTCAACATAAAAATCTGTTGGCTTATTAGATTTGTATAAATGTTCATAATCCTTGGAGGATGAATAGATAATAAGAGAGGACATTTTCACACTTGGATAGCTGTCACCACCTAAATAACTATCATTATAACTGGTTAAATGTATACTTAGCATATGTATATAAGTTGCGAGTCGCCTACACGACACCTAGCGTTAAACATAGTAAAATAAAAATTTTCATTTACTTTAATTGAAGATTCTGTATTTCGGTATTTCTCAACCATGTAGCGAGCTTATTAGGCCATCCTAACCACAAAATCAAACTTTTACCTTTAGATTTTTTCAAAATTTTGTCTATAATATAAGTATCATCGCTATCGCTAACATCAATTTTCTGCAATTCATTATTATAAAAAACACCTTCCGCAGCATCGTTTTGAATGTCTTTTAATACATAAACCGGTACGTTCTCTTTATAAAATCTATCAGAAATAATGAAATATTCTCTTGTCCACTTTTCATCGAAATTACGTTCAAAGGGTGCTTTAATATTACTTATCCTTACCGTATCATGAATATTGAATTTAAATTTAAAATTAAGTTCAGAATGAATACTGTTTTTTTTATAATACAACTCTTTCCATATCTTGTATTCATCGACTTCTTTAACAGATGCTGGGGATTGTTTATTATACTTATGAAATGATAAGTTATACGATTTCACGATATTAAATATTTCATCAACCCATCTATGTGTATTTTTTTAAACCATGAAGCGAAAGATTAAAGTTTTCAAAGTCTTGAAAAAACGTTCAATTATATTAGCTTTAGTTTCAGTGTTTTTAGCGTAGAAATGTTTAACTTTTAATTCTCTAAAAAGCGATTGAGCTGCAGCTGATTTAAATTCTGAACCCATATCTGTCCTCACTCTCTCAACTTTATCGAATTTTGATAGGAGATTTTTAATCGCAGGAACAACTTCCTTAGACTTTAAAGATTTTAGTGGAATTGCGTGAGCTTCTTTACTGAAGCAATCTATTGCTCCTAAAATATAGGATAATCCATCGTTTTTATCCCTGTATTCTGTTAGATGCGCTGTATCAATATCTAATTGATAACCTTTGTAGGGTACAATAACTTTAGGTCGTTTAAATTTTCTATTGACTTGTTGTTGTAGTGTGTAGTATTCTTGACTTTGTAGAAAGAGTTGAATGTCTTTTCTTGAAATTGAATACTTCCCATCCTTTATAATAGCTCTATAAAATTTATCTATTCCGTAATAAGCATCAGGTTTTGAGATATCTTGATGTTTCTTTTGTAAATAACTCTTTATATCTGGTGCCAAACCCATTCCTGATTGTTGGAATTTATTGTTTTGTCAGGGATTCCTGGAGGGGGTAGACCTTCGCCCCGTTGAAGTAAACTCTGGGGTAAATTAGATATTTGTAAATACGTTCTAAATTGATCATATCCAGGGGGGTTAAAATTCTTGTATGAATACAAAGCGCATTTGATAAGATCTGTTATGTGGCTGTTGTTAATTATCTCTCCATTAATAATTAACTCACCTTTTTCATTCCAATCTAAATTGCTATCCTTAGAAATGTGTTCCAAAATTGCTCTGGCTTTTGTTTGAATGTTTTTAGGAATAGAAGCTAGTATAAAATCTTTATTTTGCTTTTTATCGACATTAGTAGTGCCATGGAATTGGTCATAAGACACTCAAACGTATTTCTTCATGTTATGACTTTCAGTAGAATATTTTTAGAAGATGAAATTAAATTTAGGATTTTAATCCAGTTTTTTACAATTAATTTATAGTTCTTTTTATCCGTATTGTTTTTATTAGTGAGTTTTGATATAAGACTTTTATGTTTATTTAGCAAATTTTTCTTTTTAGGAAGTAGTATTTGTTGATTTTTATTTAAATTATAAATATATTATTTTTACAATTTCTAGAACTTGATCTTTATTAGCTGTTTCTAACAAAGCTTTGGCTTGGTTTCTTGTTGTTAATAGTATTAAATGAAAGAAATGCGAATTTTTCATATTCTCTTAAAAGTTTATATTTTTTATATACTATGATTTATGGTATAGCAACGGTTTTTTTAGGGTATTTTGATGCTCTGATTGATGGAGCGGGGAGACAATATCCCAATGCGGAAGCTAATAATGTACACCACAATGTTTTATCCCCGTTATTAATTGATAAATTTATTACAGAAGTAATAATGATTATATATATAATAATAATTTGGCAGAAAAATGTTACCTGAGTTTTTGGAATATATCTGTTTAATACAAACCACTCACTCCACTCTGCCGAGATGTTTGCTGTTCCATCGCTATTGGGTGAATGATGTATTATAACATTATTCATTGATATATACAATTGTGTCGTCTGAAGGAAATATTTGCGATCTTATTCTTAACTCGTCTATGCAATGAGCTGTTAAATCAATAACTAAATATCCAAAATTATGTGTTGACATGATATCTTTATAAGATTTAGCTAATATATTTTTATCAGTAGGAAATATTTGACTATTTAAGTATTGTAATTGCATCAAGCTGCGGGGGGAGCGAAATACTTCGATGTATTTAGTGTTCATTGCAATGGTTATTTGATTTTTTCCTTTGATAAAGGCATTCTGTTGAAGATAAAAACAACTACAGCATCTGTGGTGTGATATCCTTGTAAAAATCAATTCAACAACTTGACTATAAGCAGCTAGATGCATAATATCATCTAAAATTATTAGCGAGTGGATATTTGGATCAGTAAACTCTAGTAATTCTTCTTCTGTTGGTAATCCCTCATGGAATGAAATTCCGTCAATAACTTCTAGCATTTCTGTGAATAAATCCTGCCAAATTCCATAATAATATCGTATTTTTTGTGGTGGATTGTTGTCAAACATAACATTTTTATTTTTCAATACTTTATATATAAACTGAGTCTTACCAGAGCCGCTCTGACCGATTGTAATGTGTGTACACCCTGCTTCAAATGGAAACATCTTTATGCGAGCAAAGAAAATCGGAGAATGAAATATGAAGTGCGGAATGTTTTTTTAATATATATATATATATATATATACCTCCCCCCGCAGTGACTGGATATGTCTACGAAGGACGCTCCCCAAGATAGGGGAAGGCGGAGCTTATGGATCAAACTTTATTATTGGAATAGTTTGACTATAGCCTCCGCCCTTCCTTAAATATTTAACAATAATGTCATAGAAGGATTTGAATGCATTGCAAGTCACTGAATATATGTTGAGGTAAATATATTTTAAGCTGTATGGAGCTGTTGGTTTTTGATTGCAACTTCGCCGCGCGCAGGCCAGCTCATGAAGTCATAATCTTGTGCAGTTATTCCACTGCTTTTTTCTTTTTTTTGGAGGGTATTTAATATTATATATTGTTTTTATGTTATTTATGATTATAAACTCTCATTGATATGATGGAATATGTGTACTAGGGAACGATTTATCCGAAACAATAAACACAGCTTTGATCATCTTTTTCATGATTGCATGTTTCAGTTTGGTCCAATGGGACTGTTTCCATCAGTTCATGCCATTCTGAAAATAGTCTTTCAAACTCTTCTATTGTAAGCCCAAGACCCTGCGATCCTGGGAAGAGTTTTTTTCTATCAAATTTTGGACGGAAGATTTTTCTGATGCTAATGCATCTCACTCCAGGATCAATTGATAGGAATAATAATTGACCAAGAGGTAGAGAGTATGCATCTTTCAGTTCTCCATTCTTCAAATCACAAATTGTGCATTGTATTTCATCAAGATTTTGATCAATAACCTTTGTAGCTCTCACATTCATAGCAATTGACTTTGGTTTCAGCTTGCCACCAGGTTGAGGGTGGAATTGTGTAAGACAGAAGCCATTTGTTGTAACAGAAGCTACTGTACTCCTCTTATCACCAATCTCCACGCACTGGTGGTCAAACTTAGGTTGGTCAGTCATTGCAAATATGTGGAACTCTTGAGTGCTATGAAGAGAATGGTTGTCTATGGCTTGAGCCGTTTTTATATGCATCCTTTCTGATATCAATTAACCACCTGCAGGTTCTGTTGTAGTGTAGAATTACTTCAAAGAATTGCATGTCTCACTTTGTGTTATTAGGTGTCAAGCCTTTAAATTGTTTGAATTGATTAATGTGATCAGGGATCAGATTGTAACTGAGCAGTTTGATCGGCTCACCCCGAAAGCAATTAATTATCAATTCACCCCAAAGCAATAAGCTACACCCCCGAAAGCAATTAATTATCAATTCACCCCAAAGCAGTTAGCTACTGTTTGCGAATTCACCACCCCACCATAAAAAAAAGTTTTCCAGAAGCGGCAGTAGAAGCTCTCTCATACCCCACTACTTTTATTCATTGAGTTTGTTCCTATCATACACATATTTGAATGTTGAGTTTTTTGATTTATCACTCAGTCTAGGGTTACAAATGTTAATTTTCCTCACCGCCGGTAATTCCAAAAAAAATCTCAATGGTCGATGATCTGACTCAACAAGTTTTTGTGTTATTTCAAAAGTCTGTAAGATCTTGAAAATGCTCTTAGAACATAGCAAATGATCTACGACACTTTGACCTAGTGGAGCACAGCATGTAAAGTCACAGGTTTATCAGCATTGTAATATCCATTCATGATTTTAAGATTGCTGACTTTACATAGATCTAGAAGTTCTTTACCATATGCATTTTCAACTTTGTCTTTTGAATGTCTTTCGTGGCATGGCCAGAAGTTATTAACTCCAATGACATGGGACACTGCATTGTTTAGGTCTGCAATAATATAAGAGTTTTTCCCATTTAAATTTTGTTCTACATCGATCAACGTTCCAGTTCTACTGTTGAAGTCACCAAAGATTGCAACACATGGCGTTTTGTTAAGATATGACGCAATGTTTTCCCTAATCTGGTTATAAATATCATTGCTATAACTACTATTAATGTTAATTGTGCTTCCCTGTGGGGGTATGTACAGCCGACCTAAATATATTTCTGACTGATTGCTACTTGAAATTTTTAATCAGATTACATGCTCTTTAGCTTTTACAATAGATACAGTTTTAGCGCATTCTTTATCAGTACTGCAATGCCACCTGATGGCCTTCAAGCTTTAGGGTGTTGAAAATTCCTTTGACAGTGGAAATATTTGTACCCATCAATGTTAGCTTGAAAGCTATCTAGTTTCATTGTTTCAGACAAGAATATGATATCGTTATTTTTAACAAGTTGTGTGATTTCTGAGATCTCAAATTTTTACCTATACCCTGGATGTTCCTAGATAGCACTTTTAGAGTTTGTACTAGCCTGTCCACTGTTTAGTGATGTGCACTGATTATTGTTATGATCATCATTTAGAATCTGGGTTTCTGAAAATTGATTAACATTGTTTAAGTTAGAGCCTGAGTGTTCACCCGAAGTATTCTCAACAAAAGGGATATCAAAATGTTTAGCAACAGAAGTCATCACACCATTTCCTAACATTACACTACCAAAACCAGAATCATACACATGAACATCAATAACATTTGACAAGATTTGTTAATTAATACCATTGTTACACTCATTGTTTGATTTATCAGTTGCACAACTGGTTTGCCACTGGAACCTGTCTAATGAAAAAACCTTTTGGGATGAACGAGCCAGATGGATATTGTCCCGAAGTTTGGCTCTAGCATTGCACACAAACTCTAACAATGTATATCAATAACTAACATAATAGTCAATGCACTTCAAACCTCATGCATGCATGACTAACTATATTAAACAGAAGTGTCTGTGACTGTAGTCATGAATATCTATATATCAGACATGTATAAATGAGTGAATACAGGGCAGTGGACTTTACAACATGATTGCCCATGGTCAAGTCATGAGACCTTGGAAATCAAACTCTAATGAACTTCCAAAGGTCAGGATTAAGCCTTCATATTTGGATTTCATTCGCTGTTAATTTATTTCAGGTATGATGATTTAAACTGGCATGTTTTCTATGTGCTATGGGAAGTCAGGTGTTGCAACAAAGACAAACCAAGTACAACCACAAAGCCTCCCACCCACGTCAGCTGCTGGAAAGTTCCATTGCCTTAGTCTACTTGAAAGTGCTAGCATGAAAAGGAGAAACACACGGAGTTCCATTAGAAGAATGGGGATGGAAAATTTGTTGATCACAGGTGATTCCAATTATGAATGAGATGCCAGCAGCTCCGGATTCTCTTTTGGGTGCTATGAGATGCAACTGCAGTACGGATTGCAGCAATCTGATGACGAAAACTGAACTCAACCACTTGTGGCAACTGTAGAGAAACATGTTGCACCAATGTGTCTCATCCTGATGACTAAGTTAATGATTATGATATAACTAAGTTAATGATTATGATATGACTAAGTTAATGATTATGATATGACATATATGTAACCAAATAGAAAGACCACACGCTCGTGATATGATCAATTCCTTTATTTAGGCCAACATTCCAAAATAACACCCTAAAAATAAATAAAATAACCAGACTTATTAAAGCCACTATCTCACATAGCCAAGTGACGATGCAGAGTGATGACGATTGCTGGCAAGCAATCAGTTGGCTTCACTCTTGTTCATTTGATGCCTAGAAAAAGCAAGTCAGCAACGACTCGCCTATTGCTCGGCGATTGCTCGGCGATTGCTCGGCAATTGCTCCGAGATTGTTCCCAGATTGCTCGCCGATTAATTCAAGTGTTGACCCAGTGTTGTTGCCGTTTGAGCAGGAATGAAGGAGAGTGAACACGAGCACTCTGCAAAAACACGCCAACCACTCGCCGACAACTCCCCGAGCAAGCACTCCTCTATTGTCCTGAGTGTCAAGCAATTACTCTTCTTTACATGCCAACCACTCACCAACCATTCGCCGACCATTCGCCGACCACTCTCTGACCATTCACCACTTGCCGACCGCTCAATTTATGCCGGGGGGGGGGGGGTTTAAATCCTATATATAATAAAAGGCCTGAATGTGTGTTCTGAGCAATCATTTGGCAGTAGTCTACACAGCAGTCAACACATTGACCATGGAGACCCCTATGGAGAAAGACTTGATGCTATTTACTATGGTAAATACCAACTTAGCAGTGGCATTGCTGCTTCACAAAATGTTGAAGAAGAAGGAAAGAAAGGCAAAGAAGAAAAGGTATTGGACAAGACCTTGGCTCCTCAGAAGACCAATGTATGGCCAGTTTGAGAAGTTAATAAAGGAATTGGAGAATGAAGATGTGGCATCCTTCAAGAACTTCATGAGAGTTGATCCAGCCTTGTTCAGTGAGTTGCTTGAAAAAGTTGGACCCCTCATAGAGAAGCAAGATACTTTCTGCAGGAAAGCTTTAGAACCTGGCCTAAAGCTTGCCATCACCTTGAGGTACATAGCAACAGGGAACAGCTACACATCACTTCAGTATGGCTTCAGAGTGGCTGGAAATACCATTTGTAATTTTGTCCCTGAAGTTTGTGATGCCATCATCCAAGTTTACAGTGATGAACTTCTCTCCTGTCCCATTACTCCAGAAGATTGGAAGGAAGTTGCCGACCTCTTTGCCTCGCAGTGGAACTGGGAAACGTGGCTATCAAGTGTCCTCCAAATTCAGGGTCTGTGTACTATGTACAACTACAAGGGCTTCTTCTCCATTGTCCTGATGGCTCTTGTGGATGCTAACTATCAATTTCTCTACGTGGACATGGGCTCCAATGGTGCAGACTCTGATGGAGGTGTGTTTGCCAGAACTGACTTGAGAAAAGCCTTGGAAGATGGAAGTCTTGGGATACCTCCTCCTGAAGTTCTACCAAATGGTGACAGAGATGTTCCGTACTTCATTGTGGGAGATGAAGCCTTTCCCCTCAGGACCTGGTTGATGAAGCCCATCCCACAGAGGGGTCTCACAAGGCCGCAACGTATCTACAATTACAGATTGTCCTGAGGAAGAAGAGTTGTAGAGAATGCATTTGGTCTTTTGGCTAAATAAATTGCTACTCGAACTACAGAGATACAGCAAGAGATACAGCATCACATCAGCAACACAAGTAAATCTGCCTTGATCATTGGGATCGAACACTAGAAACCTTAGCTTGGAGCTTGCTAATCTAAATATCAATGCAACAAGCATAGTATCCCCGGGCAGACCATCAAAAGCGATATGTGCTCACCAACTGTACATTTTCAGGACATTACGGACCTGATAACGCCTATCATGAACGTATTCCCTTCTTCAAAATTAATGGTCAATAGTATCTCGAACAGGGTTGAACATCCTGGGCTACGGAGGAAAATTTATGCCCTTAATCGGAAACTGCAGGAACTCTGTAACAGCAACGCTCAGCTGACATTCGCAGAATCATCACATCTCCATCTGCATGATGGTTTCACTCAGGGCTACTGCTGCTCAATATTAGCAAGACATTTGAAAGAACTGATGAATAAGAGGTGTATTTAGCTGTGCGGGTGCCTTGGATTGGTCACTGTTGGTAATTCTGATAAAGTTAGAGGAGTACCTGTTGTAATTGATAAAAGAACAAATATAAATGTGATTACTTGTGTTCAAACTAACATAAATAGCAAATGTATACATGCTCAAATGAATTAAGTGTATTGATAAAAGAACAAAAGTAAATATGAATACTGTTGAAGCTAACATAAATAGCCAACCTGCATGCTCAAATGATGCTGGAATATTCGAGGACTTAGTAATTCAGATTTACAAGACTACTTGATGTAGGCCTACACGACATTATATTTCTCCACAGAAACTCATTCAGAAGCTGGCATGGAATCTATGTATAATTATATACCAGGGTATGTTTATAAAGACTTCCCAAGGAAATATAGGCATCAGAAAGGGCATCGGAAGCTTAATAAGTAAGATAAGTCTAGAGAGTAACCATCAGTGTATTGTGTGGGTCATACTAATATCTGAATGTTTTAAAATTATCAAAAAATATACTGATAGGATGTATATACCTCTCTCCTGCGGACTTATCCTATATTCATAACACCACAGTTAGAACAGACTATGTCAATATCTTGATAGAGGAGGTGTCAGCTAAGGATAACTGTGATATATCCCTATGTGGGGACTTCAATGCTAGAATGAGTACTTTAAGCTTTGGAAACAAAAGACGCCTCACAAGAGCAAATGGACAGGCATCCCATGTTTTACGGTTTAGCCACCATGTGAGCAGCTTAGTTTGAACTCAGCTGGCTGGGAAGAAAAGCTAAGAAATGTCAGCTGGCTAAGAAAGTTGCTAGCTGGGTTAATTGAATTGGCTGGCTGGTTTTTTCGGTTGCTAGCTGAGTGAATTTATTGGGCAGGCTGGCTGAGAGAATAATTATCAATGGGCTGCCTGGCACCAGTGCTTATGCAGTAGCTGGTAAGTCAGAAAAAAATGAATAACAGATGAATGTTTCCCAGACTGACAACTTTTCAACTCTATTGTGTCTGAAACATATAGAAACTCAGTATCAGCCTGCTAGCCAGCCTTTCTAAAATTTCTTCGTGGTGTGCTCCTGCCAAATCAACAATGTGGGACACTGTGACCATGACATTTTAAATGTAAGAGACACGAGCTGTTACTACATCTCATTTTTCAGTTACTAAGTTTTTCCAACTTTTTTGTAGAGGTAACAAAATTTAACAATTCTTTGTAAATGTCAGTCTTTTCTTTTTTTTTGCAAGGCTGTTTGCAATTTAATTATGATTTTCGTTTTTATTACCTGCCTAGCTGTGAATACAATTCCCCCACCTGCCTAGCTGTGAATACAATTCCCCATCCATCAATTCATAACTTCATCCACCCATCCATCAATTAATCAATCAATGTTGATAATTGATCATTTGAAAAACCAATGAAAAAAAAAATTATGTCAATCATCCCAGATACAAAATGGCCGCCTTTTCCAAAACTAGAGGTTTTTTTTTTTTTTCATTTTGTTTCGTCTCTTGCAACTATGCCTGAATGCTTTTCATGATTTTAATGAGAAAAATTGGGACAGCCAAATATTTTGCAAAATTAGTTCTGGCAATATCCATTTGTGGCGCCACCAGCTTTTCATACCTCGATCGAGAAGACATCTGTCGGAATTCTTATAAACAGCTGCGCAGGCGCAGTCGGACTGGCAAAATGGTGAGTGTGATGTTGCATTTTAATCTGGGGGGGTTTTTAAGTTCATGTTATATATGACTTATTATGGTAACTCGATTACTCTGTGGCGCAAACATTAATTAGACTGCTCAAGGATTTATTTAAAACTAAATCTAAAGGTGAAGGGGTATTCTTTAGATGTTACAAGGGAATGCCGGTAACGTTTTGGTCTTCATGAAGTGTGACAAAGCGAATTTGATTTGACAACATTTGTGGGAATTCGGTGCATTTCACATCAAATAATCTTTTATGGTCGGTATATATACAAAAGGTAAATACAAGCCACAAGGCTTACTACATAACTGTCATTACTTGTCAAAATTAAACCTTGAAGCAAAATTTAAAACTTATAAGACAGTGATTGACTACGGAGACGTGAACAAAGTCAGTCTTTCAAGTTTCATTACATTACTATTAGGCAGGACCCAGCCGAAGTCTTTCATTGGCATTGTAACAGTGATTCACAAAAGACTTTGCCTTTAAAAAAAAAATATATATATGCTTTACTCATGTAAAGGATTTAGATGATTCGTGACTATGCTTAGGTTCTCAATTTTGCTTAAAAAAATAAAAGGCAAAGTCTTTCATGAATCATTGTTTCAATGTCAATGAAAGACTTTTGTAGTCAATGTTATATATGACTTATTAGTAGAACTGGATTGTTCTGTGGCGCAAACATTTATTTAAAACTAAATCTAAAGATGAAGGGGTATTCAACATTGTGCAACCCGGCAACAATCCAACCCGGTGACAATATATAGAACCGCATGGGTGACACCTGTTTGATAATACACAACACAATTTCAACCAGATGACAAGACACTGTTAATCCAGCGACATATAAGTTCACGGAGATTCCTGACAGGCAAGTTGGCTTGGCCGTTGGTAGTTGATTGCCCTACTGGTCATGCTAGTCCCCTCAAGACGCATTAACTTGATAAATACTGCTTCCACAGTGTTATACAAATGTACTTGGTACAAATAGATTCGTATGAATGACATCTATAATAGGATGTCCATACCATTTCAGTACTGCAGATATTTACAGAGATAATAGCATAAAACTGCGATAGAGAGAGGCAAGGGGAGACCGGCAACGGCACCTTGTCGACGGACTGGCACTTCCCCCCGTGGCTTAGTGTCACAGAGTTGATGAGTTTACTGATTCTTTGTGTCACCGAGTTGGTAGCTGTCATGTTGGCATGTCGCCGAGTTGACTGGCAGTCATGGCATTTTACTGGCTATTTAGCAATATATTTTAGTCACCTTAAAGCTTCTACTTTTTTATATGACAAAGAGTGGAGGACTTCATTCAGCCTGTTGTGTTGTGTGTATAGAGTCTAACAAAATATGATATTATATTTGTCAATTAATTGATATAAATGAATTTTTTTAGGGACAACAACAGTCTGGTGGTTCAGGTGGCCAGGGTGGTGACAAGAAAGATGACAAGGTAAGCTTCGCTGGAAACGTTACATTGGGGATGTGTTCTGTCACTTCTGTGAACATGAAAATTTTTTAATCCTTTCATCATTGTTCATTTGTAATTTGTTTTTCAGTTGTGTTAAAACAGTATTTTTTTTATTTGTAGGACAAAAAGAAGAAGTATGAACCACCTGTTCCAACTCGTGTTGGAAAGAAAAAGAGGAAAACAAAAGGACCTGACACAGCTAACAAATTGCCAATGAGTAGGTTAATCTTGACATATGTAGTGTTAGGCCAAGCATAGTTCTAAATTGGCATTGTTTGTTACACTTACCGGAAGCCACAGGGCGAGGGCATGTATCCAGTTTTACAACTAGCTCTGCGCCAAACTTAAAATCACATGTAAATTCAATGGGCATCAAACGAGTGTGTCTGTGTGCCGCAATTTCGGCCAGAAAAAGGACTCTACCGACTTGCCATTTCGTCAGCAGGTAGTTGACGACTTGCTTCTGTATTCTTTATATACTTTTTGGTTGCAATTCCTCCAGTGGAAATTGGTGCAAATCGCTGGTAAAAAGATGTGTCATTCACGATCTGCCTCTCCGATGAACAAGATGGCAAACTGTTACGGAAATGACCAATGGGTTGTATGGCCTCAAGCATGTTCGGGCGTGAGGCCCAGGCGGGAATTCTTGCAGTGTCTTGGCTATGATTGGCCATTCAATTGTTTCGCGCATGAGCATTGACACATCTAGATCTAGACGGCTATGTAGGTCAACGCTAAAACAGAATGCGTGGGCTTTTGAAAATGGCGACAATGATTAACTTGCTCGCTTCAGATCTTTCAGCCAATGACTGAACGGAATGATAGCTCATCAATATAGTTACAAAGAATTTTGTTTAATGTGTAGAATGGACAAGCCAAGCTGGGAATTTGACAGGTTTGCCATTGAATTATTCGCCTACTGCATATAGGCCAGAACCGCAGCAGTGACATATCCAAATCAAAGCCGTCGAAGCAGCCAATCTCTGTTGAGGTAATGGCCAAATTATCAAGTGACGGTGTGGCTTTGGGGTTCGGTCAAAACAACCAAATTCATGACGGTTTTACACCTCTATTCTTGGCCCATCCCTTAATGTATGTGTCACTCCTCCAGCCGGCTTTGTGCACATCCTATAAGCTCTAGTTTTGTTGCAACTAAAATAGGCATTGTAAATACTTTTGACTGCTCACAGTAAAAGCTCTGGAAATATTGAAATTGTATTGAATTAATTGTTATTTACAACTAATTGATAGGTTGTTCTCAGCAAAAGTATTTTTAAAACTGGAAATCATAAACATTTAATGGATGTGTTGTAATGACTCTTTGGCAGCAGGGAATTGTAGCAGTGTTTTTTTTTGTAGTAACTCCACATACAAGATGTCGACTGAAGCTTCTGAAACTGGAAAGAGTCAAAGATTACCTTTTGATGGAGGAAGAATTCATTAAGAATCAGGAACGTCTCAAGCCCCAAGAGGAAAAACAGGAGGTATGAGTACAGTACTGCTACTCTTAAGAAACCTACCCTTCAGCAGACTGATGACGGTCTCATAAAAGGACCTGACCACAATTAAGCGACATCTTATCATGTTATTAATTAATCATTCATATTATAAATTTATAATATGGATTTTTTTGAATTGATATAATTATTCTGCATATACTTATTCTGCAAATATCTGTAAGATGTCGTAAAAACCGGTCATTGACTATTTTGCAGGAGGAGAGGTCCAAAGTAGATGATCTCCGAGGCACACCTATGTCTGTAGGAAGTTTGGAGGAGATTATCGACGACAACCATGCCATTGTGTCCACATCAGTTGGCAGTGAGCATTATGTCAGTATCCTGTCATTTGTGGATAAGGACCAGCTTGAACCTGGCTGTTCTGTGTTGTTGAATCACAAGGTATTTATGAAGCTCTACTATTTACTTCATGTTGAATAGCTTGAGGTTATTTTGGCTTATAGTGGTGCAAAATGGATTAAACATATTTATATGAATCTCAGTCAACACTTATTAAAAGTTTTCGCATTTCCGATACACCAATATGCTAAGTGCAAAAATAGATAAAATGATAGGTCATAATGTTATTTAAGATTAATTATATTTTTGTCCCTTAGAAGACCCGATAAGCTGAAGATCAAATAAGTGTGGCCTTAGCAAACAAAAAGGTTTTGTTGTTAAAGTTGCAACTTAGGGCCTAGATTTTCCAAGTTACTCTTTTGACCTCCTTTAAAACTGTTTACTTCCATGAGAGGTGACAAAGGGAGGATTTTGGCCACAGCATTTAATGAAAATTCTAAAAAACATTAGCAAAAAGATATGCACGAATCATCTCCACAACCAAAAACATATCAAATTATAAATTTAAAGTTAGTAATATCATGTTGTGAGGTTTTTTTTATTGCTTATACCAGATTTTTGGGGGTCAAAATTCCTCTCACAGGTCAGATCTGGCTACGCTACTGAAAAAGGTGTTAATTAGCTTTGATAGGATTACTAACGAATGCTATTTTGCAACTCCCTCATGTTAGGTTCATGCAGTTGTTGGTGTGCTGGGAGATGACACGGATCCGATGGTGACTGTGATGAAGTTAGAGAAGGCTCCTCAGGAGACATATGCTGACATTGGAGGGTTAGACACTCAAATTCAAGAAATCAAAGAGAGTGTGGAGTTGCCGCTGACACATCCTGAGTATTATGAAGAAATGGGAATCAAACCTCCTAAGGGTGTTATTCTTTATGGCCAACCCGGTACAGGTATGCTGATCTTGGAATTTCTGGTAGTTTTTCGTAGTGAAAGTGTTGTTTGACTGAACTAGTTGTCATCCATAGTGCCGCACTTGCGGCCATGGTGCAATGTTGAAATACTTCATTATATATATAGTATTTATTGCACACCATGGCAAACATATAGGTGTAATCCCAATAAATAGACATACAGAAGCCATAATAAATTAGAAACAGAATATTAGAATTATGTGAACCACTGTGATTTGTATTTCAGGAAAAACCTTACTGGCAAAGGCTGTGGCTAATCAAACCTCTGCAACATTCCTTCGTGTTGTTGGGTCTGAATTGATTCAAAAATATCTGGTAAGTCTTTGCATTTGAATGAATTGGCTGTCAGTGGTAGTCGATAGATAAAATCTGCTATGTTTTGCATTTTATCATTGTTAATCGATGCAAATTTTTTTCAGGGTGATGGTCCAAAATTAGTAAGAGAATTATTCAGAGTAGCCGAGGAACATTCACCTTCAATTGTATTTATTGATGAAATCGATGCTGTAGGAACTAAACGGTAAGCTTTCTGTTGTTGAATGATAATTACAAGAATAATGATAATGGCAGTTTATGCACAAGTTGCACATTTAAAAAGAATTCACAAGAAAGAAATAAACTACATATTTGTTTATATTTTTCAGATATGAGTCTAATTCAGGAGGTGAAAGGGAGATTCAAAGAACAATGTTGGAACTTTTGAATCAGTTGGATGGTTTCGACTCTAGAGGAGATGTTAAGGTGAGATACCTGTAAAGAGATGAGCAATGAAACTATGTGGTCATTCTTAGAATTTATTGCTCCAGTAGTTAATTATCTTGTGATGGTGCATAAATTTGTTATTTTTTCTTCAGGTCATCATGGCAACCAATAGGATAGAAACGTTAGATCCGGCTCTAATCAGGCCTGGGCGCATCGATCGAAAAATAGAGTTTCCACTTCCTGATGAAAAGACCAAGCGAAGAATCTTCAATATCCACACAAGTCGAATGACACTCTCTGCTGATGTCAACATTGATGATTATGTGATGGCTAAAGATGATCTCTCTGGTGCAGATATCAAGGTATGCATTAGATCTTGAGAATGTTTGCTTTAGCACTAGGTGGCACCAGATCAGACTGTAGATCTCTGCACCACCTGGTGGTATGTATCAATGTTGTGTTATTGGTTAAAATTAATATATATTTTTCAGGCTATTTGCACAGAAGCTGGGCTTCTTGCATTGAGAGAGAGGCGGATGAAGGTGACAAATGAAGATTTCAAGAAAGCTAAGGAGAATGTGTTATATCGCAAGAACGAAGGAACTCCGGAAGGACTGTATTTGTAGTGTATATAACCTATATATTAAGCTTTACTAATATTTTGAATATATTATCAAATGAAATAAAGATTGTGAAAAAGTTTTTTGTCATAGTTGGCTTTGATTTGTTGAAAAAATATGAATTTCCTCTATGCTACTTTCATCTTATTTAACAAAAAGTCATGTCTTGATGGCTTGTGATTTTCATCTGAGGTTGAACTTAATGATATTAAAGGGGAACTAAACCCTTCAGCACTTTTACCTGTCAGAAGTTAGCTTGGGTCCATAGAAACACATCCACGCTATTCATAACTTGTATATGGGCACTGGTAAAGTAATATCCTGCATTTATTAGCCCTGTGTTGCGAACTACGGAGGCCGCCATTTTTGATTATCCCGGGTGTTTTGCACTCGCCAGAAATACATCACTGTTGTCCTCTCAGCCCCAATGATAACCAAGTGGGCAATCCAACTGCTTGACTGACCATTGCTCACCTGCTCACGATTATTTTGAGCTGACCAGTGTCAGAAACAGGTGTTAATTGCACTTGAGCCTTCGTTAAGAACAAGTCATGCTCAAGTGTCAAGTTAATTGCCATTGAATAATTTGAGATATGTACAATGACAATTGTATTAAAACAGACTCTTGTCAACATCTGCTAGCTGACATGCTCCTTATATATAATAATAATTAAAGCCTTCTTGTCCAACTGTGTTGCTATTAATACTATTTTATATATTTTTATTATACATTTTATTTGTAATCTTTTATTTTATTTTTTCCCTGCTCACAAATGAATAAATAAATATATCTCATAGAAAAACAATCCTAAGGTCAATTGCCCAGCTGTGCCTGAGTATTATACATGAATAGTTCCTAATGAGCAATTTTGAGTATTTTAAATCATAGTGGCAAGTATACATTTATGAAACAATAACATAAAATGACCCATTGCAGTGAAAAAATGTTTGTTAATCCACTAAGACATGAATCCATTAAAAATGACACATTGGAAACTATTGGATACAGTTTTGTTTAAAATTAGTTTTTATATTTTCTTTTACATCGGTATATATAGGTGATATTTATTTATGTGTCAATGCAAGTGACATCCAATTGAATAAAGTGCAATTTAGTAATTGATTCATGCTGCTAATCTTGCTGAAGATACTTAGGGGAAAATGTATACAGTGTATTAAACTCTAAAAAAACAGACCAGGGCCGTAGCCAGAACTGACCTTACCTGGATAAGTACTACGAGACAACAATTTTGTTTTTTAAGGGTAAAACCTTTCAAAACAAAAACCAACAAAACGCCCCCACTAGCACCTCGGACACAATATTAATTTGAAATTGAATAATACTCAAAAGTTATGGTTGTGTCAGGGCTTTAGGTACCAAGAACGCCTTATCCAGCCCTGGCTACGCCCCTGAAATATACTAAATTAAATGCTAGGAACATAATATAAGCATTAGGCACCTATAAATTCCGAATCTGAATTGCAATTTTATTCAGGGGCATTCCATATAGGATTATTATACTAATTGTAATTCTGTCTGGCCTATTTCAAGATAAATTGCAATCATACAATATTTCAAAGAAGTACAATTTTATTAACCCTTGATAATGGTGTAATATCAACAATGAGACAGATTGCAATCATTGCAGAAATATGAATCAAATTACAGGATTGTCAATGTCAGACATATGGCCTATATGTACTGAGGACATAAGTGACGTCACTAGCCTTGGTGCCGTGTGCAATAATGGCGTCCCCCAGCGTTCTGGCGGGGAGTGCAAACTGCACTTTTAATTGGCTCAAAATCATACTTAATTTGACTTGTAGACACTTTTATTCACGGCAATATATTATTTTACATCTAATTCAACTTTTAAAATGAACATACAAAACTCTGTTAGTTCCCCTTTAAAATGGATAAGTTGACAGGAAGGTTCAGCTTGGCTCTGAACAGGAACAATGAATAGTGCATTGATGGCAGAAATATTTAACTGCTGCCATGCAAAAGCATGACTATTGAGGTGTATCTGGGTCACGCGTTAATGGGCCACGAAAAAAATTCCTGATGGCTTGTGATTTTCATCTGAGCTTGAACTTAATGATATTAAAATGGATAAGTTGACAGGAAGGTTCAGCTTGGCTCTGAACAGGAACAATGAATAGTGCATTGATGGCAGAAATATTTAACCGCTGCCATGCAAAAGCATGACTATTGAGGTGTATCTGAGTCACGCTGTAATGGGCCACGAAAGAAATTAAGGCTGGTATGGGGGACCTTGGATCCGCCAGTGAGCACTTGTATGCTGGGGTACATATACTGCACAATAAACCACCGTTCCCACTGTTGTGATCTGTAGAGAATATAAAAGGAAATTTATGTAGACGCTTGTCCTGGAAATTCCCAGTAGAAGTAGTAAAATATTTACTAAAGTGACTTGTGTGCAAGTATAAACCATACAATATTTACAAATCTATATTACTCATCCAAGCCCAATAAGGATTTATAAATCACTAAACATATTAGTAAGTAATTTATATCAACAGGTTATTAAAAGAAAAATACATAAACATTTTCAGCTCTAGTTGCTTTTACAAAACCTGATATACATAAGCTATGATACCAAATAATCTATAGTAAACAAAATCATCATACAATGTAAAGAGCAAGGACATAATTACAGTGTAATACATGTATGTACCACGGGTAATCAGCTAGTAAGGTTGGTTATTATACAAATTCAAAGGGTGTAAATGTGTTTAATGCACGAGCGCCCCCCCCCCCCCCCGGTAGAGGCCAGGCTGGATCCGCCAGTGCAAGTGCTCTCTCAGTTACATGTCCACAGGGTTACCTTTGGGTTCAGAACTTCAGACAATCCTTACAAGATTCAATTGTCTTTTTAACCTTCAGCGAAGTTCGAAGAGCGCAAATTAAAAGGGTTTAATGCACGAGCGCTTGACTTTATGGATGGATATGTATCAGCTAGCTGTACTATGTATTATAATATAAGAGTAAGAAACTTGTCCTGAGTCAAGACATGTACCTTACAACCGTGGCCCATAAGTACAATTTCGATGCAACAGGGTTTCTAGATGCCACTGTGAAATTTCGATGCTGCGAGGTAAATTTAGCGCTGCCGCGATGTCACTGCGATGTGTCGACGCTGCGAAGTTTCATATTAAAAAACAAAAGACTTCAAAGCAGAACTCTATTGTCATCAGTTTTTATATTTATACCTTTGCTCTTAATATTTTTCTTTTATAACAGTTCAAATAAATATTAATTAGGTGTTTTTATAAATTTCATATCTATCTATCTATCTGTCTATCTATCTATCCTTTATCTAATCGTAGGCCTTGCAGCGGATCTGTGTGGACTTCGCAGCGGAACTGTAAAGACCTGGCAGCAGAGCTGTTTAGACTTCGTAGCAGTGCTAAAATCACTCAGCGGCATCTAGAAATCATTCCAGGGTCGAAATTTCCTAGTGGCATCTAGAAACCCTGTTGCGTCAAAATTGTACTTAAGGGCCACGGTAACCTTACAAGGGATTTCCCTTGAAATATCAATGTAAATAATTAGTTGTGGCACTTGGCCGAAAAATAATAATTTACCCAAGATATTGACAAAATAATTCAGACATGACTGTCCTCGTGATGGCTTATTATTTTTTCCAGTCGGGTTAAAATTGAAATCTGGACAAGGGGATCAGTTATTGTGACAAAAAAGTTATTTTTAGCATGACGCCTTGGTTTAAGCATAGATTGAGTTGTTATAAATTATAAAGAATATTTCATATATTACTCAAACCAGAACACATGAAGAAAATACATATTAAAGAATTAACAAAAATAGTGCATATATTTGTTGCATTGTTATCTTGCCCAGGTCACAAGAGTTTTCACTTATTTTATAGGTCTATGCATATGAACCACCAAGGAAATTGCCTTTGCTGGAGTGATATGAACTGGCTTGGGCGCAAATAAATTCAAGTGCTCGTGGTTTAATTTTTGTCAAGAGCTTATGAGCATCACATGCTGTGTAGTTGTATTGTTTCGAATCTTTACCAGTGGTATTGTCAGGCAAGTCACTGAATTCTGTTTTTTTTTTCTTCACAGTTCATTGGTCCGACCATGACGACCTTATAGTTGAGTGGCAGGTCTAAGCATTTTAGGAGGGGCCGCAAAGCAAAATAAGTACTGGACTTTTGATTTAATATTAATCATGTATATTCTAAATGTATTTTACACCTTTTTTTAATGGTTTATGATACCCATATATTAAAGCTTATATTATTTCTGTCAGTGAAAAGTGAGAGACAATTCTTCCTTCTATTTTATTAAATAAAAAAAAATTCTTTCTTGGGTGTTTGTTTTCCTTGTTTCTTTAGAACTGTCTTTGTCTTGCCACAACATTTTCAGTTTTTCTGCTCTGTCTGTTACCTCATTTCTTTCTGTCCTTCTGCTTCATTCATTCTGTTATGCATTTCTGTCTTAATTGTTGTTTCTTCTGTTAGTCTTGCTTTCTAGTATCTTTCTTTTGTTTCTTTCTATTTCAGAATTGTGTCTTTCTGGTATATTACTACTTTCCGTGCGCCATTTTTTTCTTACAAGTTAATCTTTATCTCTACTTTCTTCATTCTTTGTCATTTTTCCCCTCTACTATCTGCCTATCTATCTATCTATCTAACTATCTAACTATTTGTCTATCTGTCTATCTATATATCTAACTATCTAACTATCTATCTATCTATCTGCCTATCTATCTATCTAACTATCTAACTATCTATCTATCTATCTGTCTATCTGTCTATCTATATATCTATCTTCTATTGACACTGCCTATGTTGTCCGTGATGTCTGTGATATTCAATGCTGTTATGTAGTGCTTGACTTGTTAATAATATTATTAAATGTTTATTTATAATAATTTTCATTTATTAAATCAATGACTACTGTTCATGCCAAATCAAGTTTCTTGGCAAGAATTTATATTATGAGGACTAATAATTCACTTATCTTATCTAAATTGCTTATATTGTAAATTCGATTACTGAATTTGGCAAGACTTTTTTAAAACATTTCTAAAATATAAAATCATCCTAAATATTCTTCAAAGCTTGTCTACGCCCCTGAGGGTCTCATTTGATATATATTATTTTTTTAAGATCCCATGTGATGTAACTGTCGTTCAGATGAGATGGTCCCTTTTGCATGACGTTTGTTCTGAGGCAAGCAAAATACCCCACTAATGGATAATAGTGTAACATGATGTGCACTTCCCCTGTTTTCTCTCGCTCTCTCTCTCTCTCTCTCTCTCTCTCTCTCTCTCTCTCTCTCTCTCTCTCTCTCTCTCTCTCTCTCTCTCTCTCTGTGTCTCTCTTTCTCTGTGTCTCTCTTTCTCTGTCTCTATCTCTCCCTGTCTCTATCTCTCCCTGTGTCTGTCTAGCCTATCATACTGGCTAGTGAGCTGTTGCACTGTCTGTCTCTTACCCTCTCTCTTTCTCCCCTTCTCTCCTGATAGCGGCAAGAACTTGCCTTTGATGACTGCATTTACAATATCTATGCATCTATCTATATCCCTCCTTATTCATTTGGCATGTTTTTATGTACATACGGGTATTATTATTCAACACATTCACTTCAAAATAACTTAAGTCTTTGGTGCTATATCAAAGGAGCGCTGTAATGGCTACACACTGGCTGTATACTCTCCAGGGAGTTGAGAAAGACTCAAGCTAAAACAGGTCTGCTCGTTGAGGATAGCAAACCGAAAACCTAATTACATTACAAATGATAATATTCAGCGGTCATACATTTAGAGATGTTCTTGTATTAGTCACATGCTCTTTAATTTAAGCCATTAGCAATGATTAGTGTATTTGGTAAGAATAGCTAGGTTCAGTGATTTATTGGTAAATAGTGAGATGATAACCAGTAATAACTCTGTATGGCCTAATAACTGGTCTTGAAGCTGGTCCCATTGTACGTCATTGCTTGGATGAACATCCAAGGTCATTGTCATTGTCCAGTTCATGCATTGCATAATGATTGTTCTGCCAGATACGTGCATCCAGTGTTGTGCAGGGAAGACCGCATAATAGGGAGTGGGGTCCTATTCAGACTTCATGATTCATTTGCAGGCCAATCTTTCACAGAATTGTAAAGAAGAATTCTCTTATCCACAAGGCCTTTCTTCAGCCAAAAGGTCAAATCCGTGACTTCAGAAAGCTGGTCACAAAGGATGTATTTAACTGGCAACTGAGAGGCATATCAGTTCTATTGGACCCACCTACGTTCTTAAAGAAGAATGGATGACATTTGTCTATTCTTTTGAAAGTTGCATATCATTCGCTTTACTGCATCATTTTTTTTTCATGCAATCAACACGAAGATGGTTTAACAATGAAACCAAATTTAGGAATTGATGCTACCACTCAGAACATTATTCTGCGTGAGAGACTATTCATATCTGAAAGAAATTGAAGTGATTGTTGGTTATGTGTGGCTTTCGCCAGCTAATCAATTTGGGCAATGATATTTCATTCATTTCTTTAGTTACAATATTTATGGAATTCGCTACAAGCCTGCTTCTTTATGAATTGAAGTTATTGGATTTCATTGCTTTTTAATAGGCAATGCTGTGAGATTCAAGCATGAAATAACAACCACCAAACACAACATTCCTTATTATTTTACATGTTGCAATAGGGCGGTGGCCTAGCTCAGTGGTAGCGCTCTGGGCTTCCAACCGCTGGGTTCCGGGTTCGATTTCCGGTCAAGCCTAAGTTGGTTGGCTGTTTCATCATTCGTCTCATTGCCATGGTCCCTGCCTGTCCTAATTAGCCCAACTGGTGCAGAAATACAGGACGTAAAGCCCTAATCACCCTCCCCACCCACATGTTGCAATAAAGAGCTGAGTTGGGTGCACGTTTACATCATATATTTCAGAAGTTGAACCTTTTTCGTAATAATAGTACCACCCATTTTCTGACATAGTTATAGTAGTTAGAATCTACTGCAAGTCAACCTCACCCGATTCTTTTTGTAATGCATGTTCCCTCATTAATGTCACTTGACCATGAGTGGATGTAACAATATCTACTTTGTCAGCGTATTATTCAGGGATTGTGGGGCGCGGGCCTAGCTCAGAGGTAGCGCTCTGGGCTTCCAAGAATGTTTGATTAGCTCACAATAGTCAGACTCAATGTTTAATTTGCTCAGAATGGTTCTACTCAATGTTTGATCAACTCAGAATAGTCAAACTCAATGATCGATCATTTCAGAATTGTCAAACTCAGTTTTTATTCGAATCAGAATGGCTGGACTCAATGCTTGATTAGCTCAGAATGGTTCTACTCAATGTTTGATCAACTCAGAATAGTCAAACTCAATGATCAATCATCTGAGATTTGTCAAAGTCAGTTTTCATTCAAATCAGAATGGTCAGACTCAATGTTTGATTAGCTCAGAATGGTTCTACTCAATGTTTGATCAACTCAGAATAGTCAAACTCAATGATCAATCATTTCAGATTTGTCAAACTCAATGATCAATCATCTCAGATTTGTCAAACTCAGTGTTCATTCAAATTAGAATGGTTGAACTCAAAGTTTGATTAGGTCAAAATGGTTATACTCAATGTTTGATCAACTCAGAATTGTCAAACTCAATGATCAATCATTTCAGAATTGTCAAACTCAGTGTTGATTTAAATCAGAATGGTCAGGCTCAATGTTGTGATCAGCTCAGAATGGTTCTACTCAATGTTTGATCAACTCAGAATTGTCAAACTCAATGATCGGTCATTTCAGATTTGTCAAACTCAATGATTGATCATTTCAGATTTGTCAAATTAAATGATCGATCATTTCAGAATTGTCAAACTCAGTTTTTATTCAAATCAGAATGGTCAGACTCAATGTTTGATTAGCTCAGAATGGTTCTACTCAATGTATGATCAACTCAGAATTGTCAAACTCAATGATCGATCATCTCAGAATAGTCAAACTCAATGATCGATCATTTCAGATTTGTCAAACTCAGTGTTCATTCAAATCAGAATGGTTCGACTCAATGTTTGATTAGGCCAGAATAGTCCGACTCAATGTTTAATTAGCTCAGAATGGTTATACTCAATGTTTGATCAACTCAGAATGGTCAAACTCAATGATTGATCATTTCAGAATTGTCAAACTCAGTGTTCATTCAAATCAGAATGGTTAGACTCAATGTTTGATTAGCTCAGAATGGTCATACTCAATGCTTGATCAACTCAGAATAGTCTAACTCAATGATCGATCATTTCAGAATTGTCAAACTCAGTGTTCATTCAAATCGGAATGGTTGGAATCAATGTTTGATAAGCTCAGAATAGTCAGACTCAATGCTTAATTTGCTCAGAATGGTTATACTAAATGTTTGATCAACTCAGAATAGTCAAACTCAATGATTAATCATTTCAGAATTGTCAAATTCAATGTTCATTCAAATGGAAATGATCGCACCCTAACGCTCTTCCTATGACCTATCTCGAGGACATAGGTTGACCATTTACCGTGTTGGGTGGTCATAGCGTAATAGGAGGAACTCGTAGTAGCCATGGTTAGAAGCGATTTGAGTGTTGGGAGAGGAGTGATGGGGCTTTATATTCTGTAGGGGGCCAGCTGGAGCAGCTGCACTGGCTCCACCTATTTCGCATTACCTCATAGGATATTTTTAGAAAATGATGCACCCTGTCTATTTTTAGAATAGGGGATTTCCAAGTATTGCACCATAGACTAAAGCATGCTACAACAGGCTGCAATGTATTACAATGGAGGGGGGGCCAAGGGGGGTCTGATTCACTGCACCGTGACTTCGCATTTTCTATTTTTAGAATTGGGGGTTTCCTATGATGAGATGAGGTAGGGTGTGATATTAATTACCTACCCTTCTTTCACATAAGCTACCCTAGCACCACCACTTTACGAGATGCCATTGATAGGGTGTCAAATTCATTCAAATTCATTGGAGTGTGAAATTAATTACCTACCTACCTTTCACATAAGCTACCCTACTACCCCTGCACCACTGCTTCACAGGTAAAAGACAATGGGTTGTTGTGCGGCACCTCTTTATACTACTACCACCTCTCTATGATGAACAGTTGTGGATTGGTTATAATAATTGTATTAAAATGTTCGGTCACATTAGCAACTAAATACATTGGAAAATAATTAGAACAGTCTTCTTCATGCAATTTTTAAAACTTGTGCTTGTATTACACGTTCAGTATATCAGCAACCTCACTATTCAGACCGCCTCACTATTAAGACCATGCATCTCATTAATTATTAAGACCTCAGTATTAAGACCACTTCATTATTAAGACCATGTACCTCACTATTAAGACCACTTTATTATTTGTATTTAAATCATATAAGGTTAGCCTAGCCTACTCCATTTGGTTTCCCTTGTAGTGCTTTCAATTCTATAATTCATTATTCTAAAGTGGTCATTTGAAAAAAAATAATAATAATGAACAAAAATACGTACATTTGGTATTAATTACCACTGTTACTGAAGTTGTATAACACGGTAAATATTAAACAGCTCTCTGGCTATCTCTCTCATGTATTCACCAACCCATCTCTCTATATACTGTAACCCAAACAAAAATTCTTTCTGTAAATTTTTTGACTTCAGTGTTTTTATGGTACTTTTTATGGCACCAGTTACTGATCGGACAGTTGATAGATTATGTTCTCTAGGTCACAGCATAATTCAGAACTGAATTGCTCCTATTTATTTGATTTGTCAGCATGTACAAACAATGGTTAACTGTTTGTTCAGTGTCAAGGTTAAAATGTTAAATTACTTTAATGTTTCACCAAATCCCATAGATCTTTTCTGGCCAAATTAAAATGGACATTGTTAATTTGCTATAGACACTGCAGGTGCTGAGGATATACACAAATTTGGCTATTGGCACTGTGGATGCAGTGGCTATTGACAATTTGGCAATGCAGAGTAAGTGCCCATAGATTTATTTATTAAAAACTTATTTGTACAGGGTAAACATTTTTGATAAAAGCTCCTTTTCAAAATGGCCCCATTAGATGATTGTTTAGTAATTTGCACGGCTTGTGCAGTATAGTAGCAGACATGGGAGCTGTGGAAGGGGGAATAATCTACTAAAGAGGCTGGCCCCTTCACGGGAAGTTTAGTCCCAAGCAGAAAGTGCCTTTTGCATAGCATATGCATAGCAAATAGACACTCTCTAATCGTGCATTCAAGAAATAAGGCTGCTATAGGGCCATAAATATAAATGAATATTCAGAGAATACGTTGGCTTTGTGATCCAGTCTTTTGCTGGTATAGCGGGTTATCTACATGGTTGGCCTCACAACAAAACCAACACGTTCATTCAGCCTGTTGGTCATTGTGATCTCGATCATTGGTAGATCTTAAATGGTTCAGTCTCGGTTGGTTCCGTTTATGAGTTTTTCCAAAACTTCTTCGGGTCCTCACTTCCTGCCAATCATATTTGTTGTTGTGAAGCAAAAGAAGAAACAAAATCTTCAACAGGATGACAAACATGATGAATCGGACATTTCCATTGACAGCTTTGGCACTGGTCTTCAGCCTCATATTTTTCATAAATTTATTTTACAAATTTTATAAATATTTTTTTCATTTATTCAAATAATTACAATTTAATAACATGCATAGTTACTGTGAGCTTACACCTAACCCATATCAATGTATAATATACAACTTTGGATGGCGCGCATAACCTCACAGGTTAACACTTGGTCTCATGGTTGTTGTGTAACAAATGAGTGCATGCTTTTTATCTACACTAAAGACTATTTATTTAAAACTCATGCCAATGAATTACTGCACCATGCCATTTCTTCCATCTTACCATATGTAGTCCCAGCCCATGATTAGTTACTGCTTATTAGTATGACAAGTTCAGACATAGTTTGATGTTTAGGGAATATTCGGTGGACTTAATGCATGTTTTTTACTGGTCACTTTTGCCATCTTTAATGGACAAGGTAACATAGACAGACATCTATCGGTAATCTAGTTGTCTGTAGGTACTAGGATTACTGACCAGTGGGTGACCGCTGACCATTGAAAATGCTGCCTATGGCCTTAACTTTCCTCCATTTAGCCTAGTGCAAAGCCTTTGATATCATATTTAGTCTTACATTAAATACAACTACACTACTAATTATACTTTGTCTTATATTTGGCAGATGTGAGCAATCTCTGAAGTAGCGTATACAGCTCCTGTAAAATTTAGGGTCACAAGGAAAATTTCCACTTTTAATGTATTATCGAAGAAATTGTGCAAGTAATCTACCTTGTTGATATTTTGCTAAAATATCGTATTAATAATTGTGAAAATATCTGTATGACGAAATTTAAATTAGCTTTTCCCTTTTTACATTTGTGTCTATGAATTATAGGGAAGATTAATTGTCCTGAGCTTTATATTGATCTATTAGAAAAAAAAGATTAGGGTATTAAATCATTGCATTACACATTGTTCATATCATTTCAGTCCATTGTGAAAGTTCCCCTTGTTTCAAGGGTTGTGAGAGGCAAAGAAAAAGAAAATAAGTGTCCCGAGTGTTTTGTATCACTTACCAGTGCAGTATAGCATTATGTATGCCATGGTACAAATCCTCATGTACAACGGTTATCCATTGCATATGAGCCACGCAGCACTGTAATTGGTAGGCAGCCAGAAAGTGGGTGGGGCCTAAAGCAACGTCGCCAATATCACGCTAGAAAACCTGAATTCAGCGAATGCAGGCAATTAGCTTTCTGACTTGCTTTTACATTCTATTTAATAACTTTGTCATTTTTTATCAGATTTTTTTAATTCAAAGCTTTCCTGAAAGCTGAAATTACCATCTTTCTCAGTTGGACGAATTGTAGAAAAGGCGCTATCTTTTAAGCAAATGTTGGGGATCAGTGGTACAAAACAATTACACAATGGTTACATTGTGAGGCACGAGATAATATGTACCCTCAAATGTTATGTACAACTTGGCCTTCGGCCTCATTTTACATTAACATTTTTGAGTGTACATATCTTCATGTCTCACACGTAATCTTTGCATAATTGTCTCCTAGTCATCGGCTATCGCAAAATAAAGAGTTGCTTGGACTGTATATTTCATCTTCAACTTAATTTAGATCACACTGCAAGCAGATTCTATCCTCAACTGGAATTTTAGGTTTTTCATATGAGTCTACCTTTTTTCTGTACGGAGGTTATGTGAGCTGATTCTAAATCTGCCTACGTACGGCATGTTTTCCTATTTATGTTTGGTAGTAAGTAAGGTCCTTATCTGTAGTCAGTTTTAATGAGTTTGTTGGTTCTAGGCTTCGTTTGAACAATATGTGACTCACTCTGCCAAACCAGCTACTTTTACCACTTGAATGCACTCGTACTATACACAGCCAGAGATGATTGTTTTCTTAGCCCTAACATATTCTTAAGATATCCCACTTGTGTAACTTTTCTAAATTATTTTGCAGGTTTTTCGCCATCCCATGTTGCTTTATTGTACACGAAGATTGGCAAAATGTAGGTGTCAAACACTGTTATCCTGACAATTACTTGGTGTCACCTTCACCGTGGCTGTCCCAAATGGCAGCTAGAGAAAGAGATCCTGAAGTTAAAGACCACCAAAGATATCTCCTTTCCCCAAGCGCGCCGTATAGCTGAACAGGCTGCTGGGGCAAGCTATGCCTCAGTCCTGTCTCAGATGGCTGGACCTAGATCTCCTTCACCCAGATCATCGCCCAGGCGAAGGATTGACCTAGATCCTAATTATAATTATTCCAAGGCAGGGCAAAGCTTGCAGAAAGATAAACCAGAATCGAAGACTTCACAGTCAGACGATCACCTGGCAAGAATGAAGCAGCATGCTACAGATGTCGGTAAAGGACATCTCGTAGCTCCATTAGTTGCTGCTTCACAGCTTAGTGTACCCTCACAGGGTGCACCTTCCGGCGATGAGTCGGAAGAGATACACCAGCCGATGGAAGAGGAGGCAGGGACTACCACCATCCCTAGGCCTCAACGGGAGGGGGCAATTGATAAAAGATAAATTGTTCCCAAAAGACCCCCCCTCATCAGAAAAACACTAGAAAAATCTTGTGCAATGGGCACCATAAGACCACCATCTAAGCATGGTGGGGCCCCCAAAAAGATCTTAACACCAAAAGAGGCAGCGACTTTGAAGAAAAAGTGAATATTCATACAAATTCATACCATGCACTACAGATTTTACTTTGATAATATTAAACTCTTTTAACTAATTCATGGACAGTATCATTCAGTGGAACTGTCGAGGTTTCAGAGCCAACTTCGATGAAATAGGTTGCATGGTCCAAGACTTAAACCCTAGTGTTTTCTGTCTACAGGAAACATTTCTGAAACCTCCGAATAGTTTTAAACTGAGAAACTATCATATGTATAATACATATGGCAATATTGCCCACGATAGAGCCACTGGTGGCTCATCAATTTTAGTTAAAAATGGCATCATTCATACCCATATTGCTCTTAACACTAACCTTCAGGCTACAGCAGTTCGTCTGAACCTGAATAAAACATTCACTATATGTTCCTTATATATTCCTCCACTCTTTCACCTTACAGCCAGTGATTTGCATAACCTTTACAATCAACTTCCTGAACCGCATCTTATCCTAGGAGATTTTAACAGCCATAACCAATTATGGGGAAGCACTTCCCACAACAACAAAGGAAAAACCATTGAAGACTTTCTCAATGACCACACCCCTTGTTTGTTCAATGATGGTTCATCCACATATCTTCACCCAGGTCATGGAACATTTTCATCAATTGACCTTAGTATATGTGATCCAGCGTTATTTCTGGAATTTGAATGGAGAGTATTAGAGGACACTCACGGCAGTGATCACTTTCCCATTGTCCTAGAAAAAGTAGAAGGTACGAGAGAAGTGGGTCAACTCCGATGGAAGTTGCATAAAGCGGATTGGACCTCCTTCGAAAAGCACTGCTTAGAAACAATTACTATGTCTCATTATAGGAATTGTAATAGTCTCGTTAAAGATTTTACTGATGATATTACTGATATAGCCAATAAAACAATACCGATGACAACAAATAATTCTAAACAAAGTGCAAGACCCTGGTTTGACGACGAAGTAAGAGAAGCTATTAAAAACCGCAAGAGAGCCCTCAGAATTTTTAAATCACAGCCGACCATCAACAATCTGAATAATTTTAAGTGCCTGAAAGCCAAAGCGCGTAGAATTGTCAGGCAAAAAAAACGTAGTTGCTGGAGAGACTATGTCTTTAGACTCACTGAAAGAACTCCTAGCAATAAAGTCTGGAAAATGATTAAGAAGATTGAAGGAAAGAACCTAGCTTCACATGTAAGCATTCTAGAAGTGAATGGAGAACATCTCTCCTCACCAGAACAAATATCCAACGGGTTAGGAGAACAGTTTGCGTACAACTCCTCGTCGGAGAACTATACGAGAGAATTCCAATGTTATAAGACTCAAGCTGAGAGATTAACCCTAAATATACAGTCTGATAACAGCGAAGATTATAACTCCTACATCACCTTAGAAGAACTTCAGAAGGCCATCTTAAAAGCGACTGACTCTGCAACAGGTCCTGATAATATACATTATCAAATCTTAAAACACCTACCTCAATCCTCTTTAAAAACATTACTGTATATCTTTAATCAAATTTGGGAGAAGGGATGTCTTCCAGCCCTCTGGAAACAAGCCACGGTCATCCCAATTCCCCAGCCGGGGAAGGATCATAGTGATCCTCTGAATTATCGACCAATAGCCTTAACCAGTTGTCTATGTAAGACAATGGAACGAATTGTTACTGATAGACTGGTTTGGTTCCTGGAGTCGAACCAGCTTATTACAGAGTTCCAATCTGGATTTCGCCGTCACAGGAGCACATTAGATCATTTAGTCAGACTGGAAACTTATGTTAGAGATGCTTTCATTAACAGAGAACACGTAGTAGCCATATTCTTTGACCTAGAAAAAGCTTATGACACTACATGGAAATATGGAATAATGAAAGATCTCCACGACTTAGGGCTTCGAGGTCGCCTTCCAGTTTTCATCGGATCCTTCCTACAGGATCGCTTCTTTAAGGTCCGAGTGGGATCAACGATGTCAAGCCCTTACTCTCAGGAGAATGGAGTCCCTCAGGGTAGTATTCTCTCGCCTACCCTCTTTAACGTCAATATCAACAGTATAGTAAATTCCATCTCAGAAAATCTCATGTCGTCCCTATATGTTGACAATTTCCTCATTGCATACCGTTCCAGATATATGCCAACCATAGAACGACAACTGCAATTAAATTTGAATAGGATTCACAAATGGTCACTTGAAAATGGCTTCAAGTTCTCTAAACAGTCGACAGTTTGTATGCCTTTCTATTATTTATGATCAAACCATCCAGATCCATCACTAATAATTGACAACTGTCAAATAAAAGTGGTGAATGAAACAAAATTTTTGGGTGTACTCCTTGACTCCAAATTGTCTTTCTTTCCGCATATCAAAGCACTGAAAGCAAAGTGCCTGAAATCAATGAACCTCCTTAAAGTAGTGAGCAAATATAATTGGGGTGGGGACACAACGGTCCTCCCTCGTCTCTATCGAGCAATTACTCGTTCTCGACTTGATTATGGTTCTGTGGTATATGGCTCCGCCAGACCATCTTATCTAAAGTGCCTGAATTCTGTACATCATCAAGGGTTGCGACTAAGCTTAAGAGCTTTTCGTACATCTCCTGTAGAGAGCTTATATGTACTGGCAGGGGAACCTCCACTTTCCCTTCGTCGTATCAAGTTATCCATGCAATACATACTAAAAGTAGCTTCAACTCCAACAAATCCAACATATGATGTAATATTTCATCCAAAGTACATGCATCATTATGAATCTCGTACAAACGCCATTCGACCACTGGGATTACGCATGACATTCTATCTTGAGGCTGCAAAAATTGATACTACAATCATTGCCGAGACGGAAGCACCACCCATTCCGCCATGGATTCTCCCAGTCCCGAAAGTTATACTAGATTTGGCGGAGCTTAAGAAAAGCGAAACAAATCCGGTAGACTATCAAAACCTATTTTATAGTATAAGGTTTAAATATGATTCGTACAAATTTCTATACACAGATGGCTCAAAAATGGAAAGACGAGTAGGCTGTGCAGTCACTTCTTATAAAACCGTTATAGCTGAATGTCGTCTTCCAGACCACTGCTCAATATATACTGCAGAATTAACAGCTATTTACCTTGCCTTAAAGAACATCAAGGACTCAGAATCAGATCGTTATGTTATCTGTTCTGATTCCAAATCTGCTCTTCAAGCAATCCAAAATAAACAACTTGATAACCCTGGGATCTTAGATGTTCTTATTAAGTATTTCTATCTTCACGAATACAAAGACATAGGATTCTGCTGGATTCCTGGACACGCTGGCATTGAAGGGAATGAAAAAGCAGACCTGGCAGCAAAAAGGGCTCTTACAAAAGAGATAACTGATTTTACCATTCCATACACTGATTTTAAAATGACTATAAAATCTTTTATCATGTCTTGCTGGCAAAGACAATGGAATGAATGTAATAACAACAAGTTGCATTCAATCTTACCTTGCATTCAAAAAAAATACCTTGTAGGTTCAATACTCGCAAAGATCAAGGAATATATCACAGATACCTCATAGGACATTCAAGACTTACACATTTACACCTTTTAGTCAATGAACCGGCACCGGTATGCCAGAGTTGTCGGTGCCCCCTAACAATCAAACATATTTTATTAGATTGCAGCCACTTACAATGCTTTAGAAGACCTTTGTTTCAAGCTAATACCTTACAACATCTCTTTACCAGATATCCAACCCAGACAATTATTGATTTTTTATATGCTTCTGGTTTCTACTACCAAATATAGTTAATCAATCTTAACCTAGAGAGCCTCTACATAGCCCACTCAGGTGCTGATGAGGCATTAAACAATAACTCACACACACACTTGGTGTCACCTTGCAGAGCAAATATTTCTTTCTGAGGCTATATCAAAAGGTATTCCATAATTTTACGGTGTAAATTTCGTTTATTTGTCCGCATATGTTCCAAATATGGTCTTGTGTTGTACCAAAAGCTGAAAGATGATTTATCGCTGAATTTCATAATTTTGTACTGTTATGCCCCACTTCTTGCAAAAGCTGAGAAGAGAATTTTAAATTATTTTGTAAGCTTTTTGCCGTGTCTGCCAAAAGCACTATATTATCTGTATATACATGGCCAAATGTGCCACATGCGTTTTCCATGCGTAATTGAAAATGCATGGTTTCTGCCTCATTATAATTAGCTAAAAACCATGCGTTTATCCTTCTCATGGAAAACGCACGTGGCACATTTGGCCATGTCGTAAATGAGTTAAAATCAGGTTAATAACCATTGGACTTGTCTAGATAGTTTGGTAAATCAAACAGATTTATTTAATAGTTTGGGACCGGGAATTTAGTTTGTAGGACGCCACATTTGCTATCAACTATAATTTTCCTTGCTCAATTGTCCTACAGTGGTTCAGTGTGTTAAATGCTGGCACTGCCATGTGATATAAACCCTATCCCAACACTGCTAAGACATCCCTGTTAAGAGAGACTTCCACTTTGGGCATACTTGAAATTTGGTTGTCTAATCGTAGGCTGATAGTAGCATGGAAAAGGTGCGATATTCTAGAGAATTTTAGCAAGAAGATAAATTCTTTTGATTGCACGTCTCAAAGCTTTGATAAATTCTATACTGTGTATTGTACTTACAATGCTGCACTGTTTATAGATAGGGCGAATTTAACACATTTCTGTTTGAGTACCCACATGGATCATGGAGACTGCTGGATTCTCCATGCATGGACATAGACAAGTTAACGCAGTGACACCCGCCATTTGAGACCTCCAAGTGGTGAGACCATCAAGATTTTACAACCACTATCCTCGGTCTTAAGGTCATATTTGGAACAGTCCAAGTGGACTTAGTTTTTGTCAATGAATTAGCCTAGCATGTTGCTTGGTGTGATGATATGGGAAGTGCAGCACTCTTGCCGCTATCGAGGGTTGATTTATGAGGTGAGAGAGAGTAGGAGTCCACCCATGTTACACATTTACTCCATGGGTGGGATATTTTACGTGCCTCAGCTTGACAGTGAGTACAAGGGTCCGCCAATTTAACGTTTCATCCGAACGACATCCAGCTGGGATGATGCTCATGAAAGTGCCCGGCCTGGGATTGAACCCGGGTCCTTTAGAGGAGCAAGCGAGTGTCTTACCACTAGACCACCCAGCGTTATCTGCATGTTGACAAAATGTAGATAGACACAGACTTAATATTTTTCACAAAAAATGTGCATAAACATGATATAGACATAATTTAGCAATAAAATATAGACGTAATATGGACATTAGTGAAAATTAAAGGAGCCAAAGGCACTCCTCGAAGGTTGATGAGGAGCCAACACATGATATATCAAGTACAAATTTAGTAGGAACAGTAGCTGGCAATAAGCAGACAATAAATTTCACAAATAGAAAATGCAATTTATGAAGGCCTAAGTGATGGATAGCTGGCCATTCTTTTATGACATTACTATCATTTTAGGATTATACTGTCGTAGTTATCTTGGGCATCAATATTTATGTGTTTGTGCCTTGTTGATTGTTTTTCAAGAGGCTCTCCAGTTGACAAGAATGGGGGTTGAATTGGTCTGTTGACAAACTGAGCTGTCGTTGTTGAGAAATGATGGCCCATTTGTCACACAGTAAAAGCATAAGAAACTTTATTCCAAAGACAAACAAGTGATTGGTAACATTGTACCTTTTTTAGGTTGTCTGTTTGACAGATGAATTATTGTTGTCACTTGGTCGTCGTTGTTGGCATTGGCGGTGTTAGCATCTTGTCATAACACTTTTATGGTTGCATGGGGTAATCCACGAAGGGTAAATTGTAATAATTTGTGTATGGGTTAATCGGATCTTCGCCTGATTTGGTTGGTATACTCTACAGGTTGTTACCTTCATATTGTAACACTTCTATGGGTTAGCAACATATCAAGGTATATTAGGGCTTTATGTCCTGTATTTCTGCACCAGTTGGGCTAATTAGGACAGGCAGAGACCATGGCAATGAGACGAAGGATGAAACAGCTATCCAACTTGGGCTCGACCGGGAATCGAACCCGGGACCAAGCGGTTGGAAGCCCAGAGCGCTACCTCTGAGCTAGGCCCCCGCCCAGCAACATATCAAGAAACTCGTGCCTGGCAACGTATATAAAACCTTTAGAAATTTTCATAAAAGTTTGAAGCTTTGAATCCATAGAAAGCTAATGGCTCCTTGGCACCCGGATATTTGTTGCTGCCATTTGAGGCATTTTAAGACATAATACATCTTTGTGGCTTCCCAACACGAAAGGAAAGCCCACACACAATCTATCAAGTTCATTGTAACCGACTTTGAGGGAATTTCACGTTCAACATCATCTTGAAGCTAGGTCAAGTGATGTATTCAGCTCAATAGCACTACTCAGCAGTTAATGGCATTACTTACCTGAATCTTCGATGCTTCCATTTCATTATTGAGTAATCCAATTAGTGCTTTAAGAACCTCACGTTTTCATCAGCCATATCCGTGTGATAACCTTCAACTGAGTCCGAAAATTTTGCAGTTGAATGAACTCAGTTCAAGATTTATAGTTCACTAATTTTTTTCACTTTTTTGAAATAATTAATTATAGGGGTACCCCAGAATGAAAAAAAGCTGCATCACAAGGATAGGCCTATAATGTGTTCAAGGATCCTGCAGCACTTGTTTTTTGAATGGTGTGGAGCCAGTTTGTGGAGACGCTGTGACACAAAATAATTATCAGTTTTACTAACCTAGAGAGTTTTCCTGTTGTTCTGAGAGGGATGTAACCAACGAAAATTTTAGTTAAATCCCTCCTGAGGGTGAACAGTACTTCACTTACATGATACGAGCAGTTGAACAGATCAAACGAAGTAGTAAGATATGTCTAGTGGAGTATATAACAGTTATATAGCCTGGAGTCTACTAATATTGTTGGTTATATCCCTCCTGTCATTGGTATCAGAATATAAGCAACACAAATTCTAGTTAACGCTCTCCTACTCGGGATTTAACTATTACTTAGACTGTCATGTAGCTCTGTGGTGTAGTGGAAAAGCTCTCATTTTGTGTGCGCGAGTCATGATTTTAATTCCCAGGTAAAATAATCTTCTTCCTCCTTGATTGAAAATATTTTGACATATATCCTTTAAACAATAGACTGATAAATTTTCTCTTGATTATGATACAATGTGGTTTAGAATTGCAAAGACGTGGTAGTTCAGTTGGTTCGATTTCTGTCTGGTGCAGTATCTAGTTCAAGTTCCCTTTGGAAACATTTTAAATGCTAATTTAACAATTACATTCGAACGATGTTTCAAAATATTTATGCATTTTGTGCGTTCAAGGTAAATTTAAACATGGGATAGATTTCCCTTGCTTATCTTAAAAAAATTAGGCCGTTTTGGCAAGTTGTCTGAAAGCCTTTTACAGTGTGCTGCATCAATGCTGTTCCATTCATCTCTGACTGCTTCCCACAGCTGGTCAGTACTCCCGAAAGTTCATTCGTACTGTACTCCAGAGAAGCTTAAAAGTTTCTTTGAAGCACTCTAAGGTTCCATGAAGCACCCCATGACAGTAGGTGCCAGAAGATTCCATTAAAGTGGTGTATTTGTGACAAGCCAAGGCACCTGTTCCGAAGCTCTTTTCCCTTTTAAGCCCTGTTCACAGTAAAAGAGCCGAGTGACCTGGGACGTAAAAGATGGACTATACATGCTCACTCGTGGTCAGTCAGAACACTGTAAATCAAGTATAAATTCTTTCGATTAGCTTCAACAAGACGTCCGTCGACCGCTCAGCGAGAGAATGATGGGCGGGTATAGAGACACCAGAGTGAAGGCCGATGTTCCAAGAGCATTCCCCGTATGTCCGCCGAGCATCCCCCGAGCTGTATAAGACTGACCATGAGTGGATGGTTAGTATACATGAGAGGACAGCCTCACCTGTGTGCCCGCGAGTGAGCAAGAGTGCTGGCCAGTGGCCACGGATGTCCGTAGATCACTCACCAACCACTCGCTGAGCGACTCCAAATTATTCTTGTAAAAAGGTAAATGCTTTCACTCATCAAATTTTAAAAAATGTTAGCCCTCCACAGGTATTCATGAGTGATCAGGAGGGACTAGGAGCGTTCCATGGATTAGCAGGAGTTTCCGTGCATAACTATGGTAAAGGATAAGCAGGAGTAAAATTTTCATCATCCGCGCTCACTCGCCATCTTCATTCGTGATAGTGTGAACAGGGCTTTAGAGTGTATTTGAGCTTTTTCTTCTAGGACATTGCACCTACAGCAGATTTCATAGACTTGGAAACTAAACTCTAGAGGACGCCATGTGATTTTACTCGTACCTGCAGGGGACTGAATTTTTAAGCTTATCTTATTTTCTGTGGATCACCACAAAATATGAAGTATCTTATCTTGGTTCTCTAATATTAGTACTGTTTAAATATCAAAGATAAATGTTATGACTGAGACTTGAAACAAAAGAAAAATAATCGGTTACAGTAGTATAAAATTAACTAAGAGGACTGCCTTAAAACAGTGGCGATTCTGGATTCACATGGCGTCATCTATGGGGGGTAAACAACATTTCTATTTAATTTTCTTGTGCAGGCTGAATTTTTATTAAAAACGTATTTGCTTACAGCCATATTGCATTTACAGTGGTATCATTGTGGTAAGCGGGATATTACCAACGAAAATGTTATTTAACTCTCTCCTGAGTGCAAACTGAACTTTAATTGCTAGCTGTTAAACAAATCAAGCAATCAAACAATCAGTGAATATGTCTAGTGGAGTATGAGTTAGTTATATCCCTCATAGTCGGTAGGTATCTAACATTCTAGTTGCTTATAGCCAACAAAAATGTTAGTTAACGCCCTCCTAATCAGGAAATAACTATTACTTCAAAGCAATGCATGCAAGCAACACCTGTCTCATAGCTAGATACCAAGCATGATCTAGGCCAAGTGACATCTCACGGCTTGGGGCACATGTCGCCAGCCAATCTCATTACTGCCAATTTTCGTGAATAACATCAACGTGTTAGATCGTTAAAGCCTCGTGTAGTTACTTCTATTGCTTCTAGGAGTAAGCTGGTGGGCTTATGGTAGCTAAATGGTCCACTGTTAGAGAGAAGAATTACACTGTTGGATAATTACAGAAGCACTTGATTTGTTAGTTCTCGAGCAATGGAAATGCTTATTTCAGACAAAAATACTCATGTTGCTTGTGTCTTCAAAATAGTTTGTTGAAAAATCAGCCAAGATATAGTTTTTCCTTAAAAAATGATTGTTTTAATCATTATCTAATGCCTAAGGACAAACAACACACATATTAAATTACTGATTTTAACTGTTGAGTGGATACCAGGGACACAATAGAGTGACTGGTTTCAGGTCGTGTTGTCATTTCCTTCTGTTTGTCTCAACTGATAGTGAAAAATCAGGTGAACCTGATCTCATGAGATAGAAATATTGTTTTGGACACAAAGAAAGATTCCTAATTTGTTTGTATTATGTTGAGTTAGTTACTTGTGAAACTGGCAGGTCACCTAATTAATTACGACACAGTAGCATAGAGCTGCTGCAGTATCATTGTACAGTCTGAATTTTAAAGAATGAATTTTGAGTTCTACAAGAATTGTGTGAAATTTCTGACGACATGTAATCAATGCTATTCAAGGCATATTTACCTATGAAGGCATCCTCGTCATTAATGAAGAGCACATAAATTTTGAGCTCAACTGTATAATATTCCTGCCGTTATATTTTCTCAGTTATTAAATCTACCTCACATTTAACACCAGCAAATTTTATCATGAGTTTCCACGACTTTGTTCTGAGCACTGTTTATTTTACGGATTTTTGTGTGTGACACATGGGGAATAAGCATTAGCTTAAATTGGTAATCTGACTTGATTGTATTGTACTGTATCAATGCTGCCAGTCAGTTTTGCTTAGTCAGTTTTTGCCCGAGATGCTGAGCTGTTCAATTAGGCGCCCTTGAGTTGGTGCACCTGAAATTATGTGTCGCGTGGGTTTTAAGGGCATTCTTAGGCTTCCCATCTACCAAATATAAAAACCAAATGATGAACATGAGGAAGACCGTAGATTATAGAGATGTGTGAAATAATTTCATACATTGGCCTATTTATATTAGTGTACATGGCTCTCAATGTAATCAGCTATCAGAAACATAAATGAATAGCAATTAACAGATCCAACTGGTGCTGTTTCACTTGAGAAACAGTGAGCTTATATACTACTTGCATTATTTCATTCCTATTAACCTATGAAAACTTATGTGATTTGAATTGGTAACTATCATAGTATGGTGTTTTTGGCTCGTTTTAATACCAAAAATCCATCAAGAATGTGTGCTTGTGATGCTGCTGTTGTTACCAGTGTTGCCTTGATTGGCCATCATGAGTGACACATCCACAACAGACCACACAAGAACGTTCTTTAAAAAAATAGTTATCTGGTAACCTGTGAAAAATGAATGCCAGCATCACAGAACAGGACACCAGATCTATAAACAAAATCTTTTTTCTGGCTCATGAAAATTTAATGATGGAGATGGAGAAGATACATCGTAAAAATGTGCTTTTAAATTATATAAGTTACATGTGATCATAATTTGTGACAAGTAAAGCTCTTCAAAAGATACCTGAAGATAGGCAATGCCATCTGTCTCTACACGGGACCCTTGAGTCCCAAAGGTCCCTGGAAACTAATTTTAAGGCAAGTCACCAGATATCACACACAACTAACCCAGCCACTTTTGACCTATGATCCTCGATTCAAACTTGCTTTTCACTTTCTGTAGAATGCAATGCCATACTAATGTGATTGAGATATGATTGCATTTTATTGTATTTTCACATTATAACTTAACACATCTGCATAAGGTGTGGCTTCATGGTGAAGTAGCCTTTTCAGTAATGTTTAGAGGATAGCCGTAAGTTTCACTTTGATCAATATGTTAATTTTGCTTGCTGCACTGGCCAGGCCAGAGGGATTTATCACAGCTGAGAGACCTTTGTTCCTGATTCAAATCACATTAGTTTTCATAGGAATGAAATAATGTAAGTAGCTTTTGTTGAGACTCATAACCGTTGCTAGGCAGTTTTACATTATCTGATCATGGGGCTCTAACAGGTATACGTGAAAAACCTCATACAAAGAAGTACCTCTCTCAGAGGTTCCAAATGGGTTTCCCCTTCTATGATAACTATCTTTTCAATAGTCACAGCTAATACCCCAAACAGAAAAGGGCCTCACTGGGTGCATTTTGACAATGTTTGGAACAGACTCTTCAATATAGTATAGGCGTTTCCACTGGAAAGCCTCTCCTATGAAGAAGATGTCCTATATGCTGAGGCTCACCTATAAAAACTATAAAAACTAAGTGTCATGCAGTGAGTATTAACAAAGTTATCGGCGATTTCCACATTTCCAGCTACTCATATTCACGACAATTCAGCCTATTAAGTTTCATTTGACTGTTCATCGCTTACAAAAAATAACCGATATTAATCAAGTGCGCCTAAGTTTATATGACCAGCTGCAAGGGCAGACGTAATGATTTCAGAGTTGTGTTGTCAATACAACAACTGAAGTTCGGAATTGTGGGGCCATTGTCTGATTGCCATCATTACGCCAAATATCCCGTTTCAAAGAAATATCATTCTGCTTAGTCTGTACCATCAGCTTAATTACTGAAGAATGTTCGATCTGAGAGAAATTTTGAAACTGGAAATCTGAAAATGGCAAGAGGGAAATTGGACTAATTGATGACGACCTTGCAGTTGCATGTGATACTGTAATGATTATCACTGTGCCTTCATTATTTAAGACTGCAATTAATTTCTCAAAATACTGTAGGTTATTTCCTTTCTGCTGAAACGAGAAGCAAAGATTGGAATGGGTCCCTTCAAGGAGAACTCAGAAGTAATTACACAAACTGTTTGGAGAATTGAAGCAAAATTAAATTGCCAGGAATTCCTTAGACCAAAGGAACAAAAAAGGCTCTTGTGAAATCATTTTTCTGGCCCGTCTTCCAAATTTTAAACCTCTCCAATTGTGGCAACATTTGATTTTCTTTAAAAAGACTCCGTTTGCTTCCAGTGCAAACCTTTAATGTGAATGTTAATAGCAGGGAAATTGTCTTACAACTTTTACCTAATGAAGGAGGCAAAAATGAGGCGATTTATTTCTCCTTTTAAAAATAATCGCTCTAATGAATAGCATGACAAGGTGGCGGTTTCTTTTGGATATTGGACACCAAGTAAGAAAAGAGATGAAAAAAAGTTGTATATAGATTGGTACGTATTGTGTGCTTTTGCATCTGGTATTTGTCTGGCTGGCCGTTATTCCTTTGCTTACTTTAGTGACTGCTTGTCTTCCCGTCAAAAGCTAAAAATCAGAATAAATCACTGTTGTGATAATAAATAACCAATTAGATGTAATAACCTCGCTTGGGGCATAATATTACATAGACTTGGAAGCCGATTTCATAGATTGGAAACTAAATATATATTCCATTTTGATATTTCTGTGGTGAGCATCTAGCTATTGCAGAATTAGGTTAAACAGAAAGAAGGATGTCATGTACGTGGGTGCAACAACTGAGAAACCTGTAAATTTCCATCACAGAATGTGTTGCCATCTTGGTGTAATAAGTAATATGCAATAAGTTCCCTGCACAAAATATGTTGTTTCAATATTAAAGCAATTTTTAAATCAAAACCAACTAGATTTGTATGTAATTAAACCTTATATAAATGTTGTATTAACGTTAATCTCATGTTAATATCAAAACCATTTTTTAACCAAATTTTAATGTAATCAAACGTCCCTGGTGAAATTGGCCTGACATCATCCTAGCTGAAGGAGGAAGCCGCGCCATTTTGTTTAAATTTGTGTAAGTTTTTAATCTGGTATAATCTTTGTCATCCTTTGTTGTTCAAGAGTAATTTACACACAAATGTTTAATAAGATCTGATGGTTCTTTAATTGCATGGGGATCGATCGCTCTAAATTAAGCTGCATGAATTTGTTGAAGTGTATACATGTTGCTGTTTCATGCATGGCCTAGAACTAAGAATTATAACCTCCAAACCGCAACGTTGAAATAACCTCCACACTTCAATGTTAAAATAACCTCCAAACCTCTACGTTAAAATAACCTCCAAACCTCAATGTTAAAATAACCTCCAAACCTCAATGTTAAAATAACCTCCAAACCTCAATGTTAAAATAACCTCCAAACCTCAACGTTAAAATAACCTCCATGAAATAACATTATAAAAACTTTCATTCTACGTGTGATATCAATGTTATTTAAAGGTTATGGTAAAACCTTGTTTCAACGTTGAAATAATGTTGGTGTGCTTGCTGGGCTGTTGGTACTTTTCCTCCCCATAGGTCATTGTCAATTTACAGTCTTTCAGTGAATCAGCACATGAACATAAGAAGGTGAGATTAAACAACCGATACCCATACCCCGTTTTGTCTTACATTTTCCTGGTGTCTTGATTGTTCTTTGTGTCAAGAACTTGGAGGAGCAGGAAGCCTTGTGGTGAAGCACCCAACTCCCAATCTCGAGGGACTGGGTTCAAGCCTCCCCACTGACTCCTGTTTGTGAGCCACTTAGTCCTCATTGCTACTGTCCACCCAGCAGAGAGTGGTTACCTGAGTTTCAGATATAGAAAGCATCTATGGCTAAACATTGTAAAATCCAACCTTCGGGCAATTTCTGCCGAAAGACGGCGCTTGTCGGGTGCGTAGCACCAGTCTTTCTGAGAACTGACGCAGAGCTCAAGGGATACGGTAAAAAATAGATCGTTAAAAAGGTGTCACAACGCCGTTACAACGCTTGTTCAGTGCCTCTTACAAAAATAGTACCTTCTGCAGTTGGTGGAATTCCATGGTAAAGTTGTCAATTTCATGACGTTAGTAGAGTTTAAATCGTCTGAACCAGTTTCACGGCAAGTGGCTTCTTGGATGAAAGAAGTAAGCACTTCCCTCCCCGATTCTTGGGGAGCGGCAAAGTCAGTTATCAGAACCAACCTCATATTTGTTCTTGTAAGCATTTCAAATTTTTAATACAAAAGAGTTTATAAGGTTGTTGAGAATGATAGACTTTCATTTGCTTCTTAATTTAAGGCGAACGAAGTCACCTGCTGTCAAAGAGTAAGACCATGACCAGCAAGGGCAACATTGGGCATGATATTATGGCTTTGCCAGTGAATAATTGTGGGTCCTTCTACGTTGCTTTCTTAAAGAAGGTTTTACACAAATATGTTGCCAAGTTCCTGTCATCAACGATAGTGTAAATTCCACTAAGGATTGAATTTTCTGCCACTTCACATGACATTGCAGCAAAATGCAAGATTTTCTCTGGGATTATATGATTGTATATTTATGTAGGGATCATGTGCAATGACAATAATGTTCCATCATCTTGAAAGCAGAAAGCAGATGCAATTTAAGGTTACCAATTGTAAATTGTGGGGGTCACTGTCATGGATTTCTGTTGCTTTGCTCAAAGTGAAAATTCATGAATCTCGACATGTATTAGTGATACAGTGTGGATTTATTGCTGTATTTTTCATATCTTTTTGTAATTTCTGTTGTTGCTCTACATGTGGGGTGGGGTGGGTGATTAGGGCTTTAACTTAATAGACTTGGAAACAAACTCCTGAGCAGAGAGAGCTGCTCCAGAGGCCGTCATGTGAATTCAGGCTGAGGCACTGCTTTAGCAGCTCTGTCTTCTCTATGAATTTTGCTGTAAACTCCAAGGTGAGACATATTTTTTTTTAAAGTGATTCACAAATGTAGCTTTTCACAGAAGATGCTGCCTTATCGATAAGTACTGCCTTTAAGTTTGGTGAAAGGATTTACCATCCTTTTTGAAATTTGCCAATCACTAAGAAATATGTTATGCTCGTTGTGCACCTGGTAATACAAAATGGATTTATGCACAGGCGTTTGCCAACATATTCAAGTTGACATTGCTCAATGATGACAGGACTTATACTTTAACTAATACCAAGGCTACTGACTGCCTTAATTGGCTTCTCATCTCAAGAGGAAGCTATGTCATTTGCAACAGCCAATCATAATGTAACTGAATACATTAGGAAATGCCCTGAGCTTGATGGCAATTATGTGCTAGTTTACCAGTTAGACTTAAATACAAACAAATTAGCTTAATAGCATAAAGGCTGGCTTATTGCATTGAATGTCTAACAGTGAAATTGCATATCAATTAGTTTTGTTTGCATTGATTAAACTCAATTCTTAAACAAAGATTACTGTTAGATCACTTAATTGGCTTAAAGCTGACAGCACACTGTGCTTGGGAGATATTGGCCAATCAGGAAGCACCATCATGTGTGTAGATGGTGAAATATGCAAATTAGCTGCCTTTAGAGATGAGAATTAAAAACTTCCCAGCATACAGGCAAGGAATTCCTTGTATGTAAGTGGTAAATACTCATAAATAATGAAAGTTATCACTAAGAATAAGAAGGACAATTATTTTTGTGTATAATATAGCCATTTTTTTATGTGTAATATGATGTTATTGACTGAAACTGGCCCCATCATTGAAGGCAGTTGCGCAGGGGGAGTAAAAGCTGTTCTTGACAAAGTCAGTAGCCTTGCTAAGTGCTGTCATGATGGCAAACGCCTGTTTCCTGGCTTATTCAGCAGTTTGAAGAGTGTACAACAATTGTAGTCTATTTGAATGGTCGTTTTATTGCTTTTTTCTCAACTTCCTTCGTGCTCTTGACTGCGTGATTTGATTCTCAATCTGCTCCAAGGTTCATTCCCCCCTTCCCCCTGGCCATTGAGATTGTCAATTGTCTAATATACAATATTTAGAGTAATTAACCAAAGATGTGTTGTATTCAATATACTATATATGCTAGCCAAGACAATAGAAGAATAAACGTGCTCTTCAGATGGCTTTATCTGTTGACATGAAATAATTCATTGTATATCACTGTTCTTACCTTCAGTAATATTGATTTGGTTGCAATTTGTATATTAATAATGTGCTCATACTAGTCATAGTGACTGGAGGGCTTACGGAATTCTGCTTTTCTCATTTCCTGCCTTATAAAGCTGGCTTTCCATATGCACGTTTTGCGGACCGTATGTCCGTCATCCGTCATCCGTTTTTTCCCTGTCTGTGTCCGTCATCCGTTGTCCGTATCTAGTCTTTCCATATGTACGTGCGTTAGTAGAAAATTAGTCTATTAGCTAATTGATTGATTAGGCCTAATTGGAATTTACTGTCTCTAAAAGTGTCACATGCAGTGTCTTACTGAATTGTAATTGACTTGCCAATATAGTTTGTTCAAAGGTGTCAGTTAATTGCAATTATTGTCTGGTTAATTAGGGTTCATATAAGGGCAAGTCACTGCCTTATTGTATTTATTTCAACCCCCAAAAACTGGGGAACAAGATATATACAAAATATACAGTAAAATCATGTAAAATCGTGGTAAAACACCTGAGATATGAAAACAATATATAAATTGTGTGTTCTTAATAAATGTCCTGAACATAGTAATATAGATAGATAGATAGGTAGATAGGTAAATAGATAGATAGGTATAGATAGGTAAATAGGTAGATAGATATATATAGATAGATAGATAGGTAGATAGATAGATAGATAGATAGAGAGGTAGAGAGGTAGATAGATAGAGATTTTTTTATTCTATCTTTTATACACATGTTGAAACTACAATTCAAAGCTAATTTAACAAAATGATCAACTGAATATATTATCGAGCAGGCAGATAGGATGAAACTAGATAGGGTTAAACAAAAATATAATTTTTTTTTCAATATTTTTTTTGAAAAATAGTAGTACGAATTTGCACATTTCATAAATTTTTACTTTTTTTGAGCAAAATAACAATTTTGCATGACGTTTAAATTGATCATGGTAATTGGTTTCAAAGTACGATAAATAAATTACTTTTACTCGATATCATTTCTCCAATATCTGACGTGGGTATTCATAGCACAGCTATTTCGTGTTAACATCATCAATATCACAAGCCATTACAATGGAATTTACTATGATCTGGAGCATATATATAGACATTATTATTTATATCCATGATTATAATTATAAATTTGCGCTGACAAAAAGTAATCAATTCTTTGTGAAATAAATCGGCTAATTTAGATGCTTTACTATGTCAATACCTCTAGTGTTAATAATGTCAAAATTTGCACAAATAATTCTAGCTGCTCTATTTTGTAGTCTATGAATATTTTCAACATAAGCTAAAACAAGAACAGCTTTAGGAACAATATGTCTTAATCTTGAAAATCAAGATAGCAGACAACTTTCTAATAAGTTCATTAACGTGAGTATTCACACGTAAGTATTTAGTACACTGAACATTTTCAATTATAGAATGATCTAAATTTACGGACTCAGAAAGCTCATTGTTCTGATATACACTTTTGCTTCGATCACATAAATAGGATTCAAACCAGTGTGATTCAATATTGTGTACACCATATTTGCTCAGATATATCTACTTCATGGAAAGCAAAATCATCATTGCAATGAGTCAAATTTGCCTTTTCCAGTGTGGTTTCCAAACTTTGTCAATCTCATCACTACGTTGGCAAATAGGCCAAGGTTAAATATCACTGAGGCAATACAGCTCAGCTTTGCTTGTCATATTATCTAGGAATGAAATTTCTGGGTTTACAGCTAGCAGTGGCTATGGTCTAGAACACAGAAATATAAAATTTGCTATTGTGTTTCAAAAATATCAAAGGTATAACATTGATTGATATACATATAGATTGACATACGTTTGTAACTCCTTGAGCTTATAATTTTCACTTATACATAAAAGGCCTACTAAGAAAAGAGTTTTTCTATTTACAAACAGAATTAGCTGCCTGTTTCAAAATGCTTGCAAAAAGCCAACCTATATGAAGCTTTACAGCTGAGCATGCACATTTCATAATGTAGATGGGCATGTTATATTGTGTTTAATATACAGCTACCCCTAGTTGTTTTTATTGTATGAATGCTTTTTAAATAAACTCAACTAATCAAAACATGCACAGACAACATGAACTTTAATACATGCCCTGCAATTAAATTTAATAAGTCATGAGGTAGATTCATCAAGAAACAATAGCTAGCAAAGGAAGTAAGCTAGAGAAGAAAAAACAAAGAAAAAGGATGAAAGTTACTTAGTTAAATTAATAAGACATTGAAAGATTGCATACTGCAATTCAGTTATAGGTGTGAGGGTTTAATTGCCCATTTCCCCGTATTGATCAGTACGGTGAGGCCTATGTTTACATGTTTAAGCCACTCTTATTAATAAGCTCTTGACCATTGAAATTTAGGTCCTATTAACTGATTGATTGATTTATTGGGCTTAATTGAATTTAGTTGACTGTCTCTTAAAAATCATCTAGTGTCATACTTAATTCTAATCACAGTAATGTACTCACGAAAATTTAATATCTAAAATTAAGAGAGAACATAAGAGAATTATTATTGGTACTGACCAAAATCTAGACTACTTAAAAATCAATGTCCATAATAATACTATTAAATTCTTTGACATAAATTTGACTCACAACCTTATACCGACTATATGCAAACCTACACGAGTAACTCACAATTCAGCTACCTTAATAGATAATATATATATATTGATGCTGAACTTATTCACAATGTGAAATCTCATATCATAGTTACGAACATATCAGATCATTTCTTATGTATTGCTGTTGTTAAAAACAGTAGATTAATAAATACCTCACTAGATTTTTATACCTCAAGGATAATTAATGATAGTGTGTTACGGAATATGAAAACTTCAAGTGTTATTGTTATAAATGTCAACTCATGAATGTTGCTCAATCTTTATTCACGCACACATGTGAGTGTATGTGTGGTTAATCTAAAACAAATAAAAAATTACAAATTTACAATAGAAAATACATATAAATGAACATCTAATTATCACATAAATAATATATTATCTGACTACATAAATTGCATTATAAATAATTAGTTTTAATAAATAATGGCAAATTTTGAATTGGTCACAGGAAGTTTATTAATACTGCTTGCTAATTGGTAGTTATTAATAATCAGATCAAGTCTGCCCATATAAGGGAAATTAACTGAAGCATGGAATTGTGCCATAGGCATCACGTAAACAGGGAGGCACTCCCAAATATTGTCTTCACAGGGAGGTCACTCTCCAATTAAAGGAAATTTGAATTAACAAAAGTAACAATACACATTGCACTACAAATGATTAATATTCTGTATGCTACAATTATTGACCAAATATAACAGTTATAATGTTTAAAAATGTACAGGAAGGTTCTACACAAACCTCGTGATAGCGAGGAATATAAAACATACAAAGAATACCGAAATTTGTATCATAAATTAAGAAGGAAAGCAAAATATTCTTATTACAATGATATTATCTCAAACAACAGAAGTTATTCGAAAAAGCTTTGGGCAGTACCAAATAAAATTACCGGAAAAATTAGAAATAAAAATGATATCACTGATGAAAAAAATTATCGAGAAAGGTGCCTCTGTTGACCCTGTAGCAAATATCAAGCACAGAATCCATTCCAATTGTTTCCTATTCCCAACAACACACAGAGAAATTAAAAGCCTTATAAAGAATTTAAAAGCTAAAAATAGTAAAGGATATGACAATGTTTCAAACAGCATTTTGAAAGTTATTTATCCAAGTATATTACATCCTTTATGGATTCTTTTCAATAAGTCATTGAGTGCCGGTGAATTTCCGGAAGACATGAGATTAGAGATTATTAAACCTTTATATAAAGCTAAAAATAAACAAGAAATAATATAGTAATTATCGACCAATTTCTCTTCTTCCTGTGATTTTGAAAATTCTTGAAAACAATTTAAATATTAGATAAACAAAAATTTCTTACTAAAAATAATGTATTGTATGCGGGTCAGTATGGGTTCGGAAAACAAAGAAGTAAAACGGATGCTATATTAGATTTTACTGGTAATGTATTAGATGGTTTCAACAAGGGAATGTATACAATAGGGTTATTGAGTTATTTAAAAGATAGAACAATACAGGTGAAATTCAAAAATACATTAACCCACAGATTTTCTATGCATTTTGGTGCCCCCAAGAGTCAGTTTTGGGATCATTATTGTACATATTGCTTGCAAATGACTTACCTGTTTGAAATTTTGTGATATCATTAAGTTTTAAACTTGTATTTGCGGATTTTGGTGAAAATAAATAAACTCTAAACTCTCTAATAAAGCTCTCGGAACCCCCATAATCTAGCGAGTTGCAATTACTGACGTGCATGAATGAATGAATTTTAATGACATGTAGACTACTGATCACAATAACCTTTACTTATTAAAATTAATAAATAGCAATTGACATCTCATTGTCAATAAAAAAATTGATGTGTTGCTATATATAAGTCATACAGAGCATTTACTGCAGGCCATATATGTCCATGTTTGTCACCTGCATGTGCATATCAAAGATGCACCTTATTATTTCTCCAGCTTTGATGTGTGCCTTTTCTAAGTAATGTTAGTTTTAACATGAACCTGATGCTGCATGGCATGTTCGGTTTTTTTATCCCATGTACTTTACACGTAAAATTCAACCGTTTAGATGCAATATTGCAATTTTAATTTGTCACGCAAGAAGATGGAAGGAAAAGGTGAGAAACGTATTAACACAATGATTGGGAACAACACACTAATTGATATGAACAACTTTAAAACATTGAACTGATTTGCTTGGTGTTGGGCCTCTGCTTTTAGCCTAATATTCTTTTTTTCACCAGATGATAAGATAAGATAAATAAGATAAGTTAACATAAAACTTTATTTATAGTCGGAGGTGCAAGACAAAACAATAAAACATAAGCTATAAAGCTTTTAGCCGACTGGTAACAATAACAATGAAAGAAGATATATATACAGATGATTAGAATGAGATTATGACTTAACTACACAATGATCATAAATTATTTTGCAGACAGATTATACATGATCCACAATGACACCTTTCTAAGGAATTACAACGTCTGAATAAATCTTTGAACTTAGCTAAATCATCTACTTGTTTTAGTTCAACAGGTAAGGAATTCCAAATCAAAGCACCTTGATATATAATAGATTTGAAACCATATAACATAGTGTTGTAAACAGGCTTCACTAGCTTAAGATTATCTCTCATCTCATATGGCGTAATCTGCCTAGTAAAGAATGAACTTGTGATAGGTTTTGCCATGTCATGGAGTACTTTGTAAACAAGTTCCGATAGACTAGGTTTCCTTGTTACACAAAGCATTTTTTTGCATGTTCTTTCTATCAGGTAGTTGTATCAGCTATCATAATCATTGCAAACTAATCGTATTGCTCTTTCATTTAGTTTCTCAAGTTTCTTGTTTTGTCCTATAGTGAAAGTATTATATACAACTGTACAATAGACAAAATTAGACGAGATAAATTATTCATATATTCTGAGTTTACTTGTGTAATCAATGTGTTTACATAATCTTTGGAGTGCATTAATTTGTTTTGCTGCCTTTCTGCTGATAATTGATACATGGCAGTCAAAATTAGTTTGTTGTCAATGTTGATACCTAACAGCTTAACAACAGATTCAGACTGTATTTTTTGATTGTCAATCTCAAAATCTATGGAAAAATTTTCTCTACTCAGACATATCACTTGGAATTTAGATGCATTTGCTTTCAATAAATCATTTTTTAACCATGAAATTGCTTGAGTGGAGTGGAAGTAACTTCTAGTTTGTCCTTTATGACCATTGGGTCTCTGTGTGCATAACATAAGGTGTTATCGGCAGCATAATTGTAAACACTGCAAGAACTACTTAATTCAAACAGAAAATCATTTATGAAAATGTTAAATAAGAGAGGACCTAAGAGAGAACCTTGGGGAATACAAGTTTTCAAATTTAACCATTCACTTCTAATATTACCTAGTTTTACAATTTGTTTTCTATTTTTTAAGTAGTCCCATATGAATGAACAGGCTTTACATGATAAATGTAACTTTGCAATTAATAGGCCATGAGGCTGGCTGTCATAAGCTTTAGATAAGTATGCAGCCAACATTGCAGTTATTGTCAAGGGCCTTCCTCCAGTTTTCTACACATTTAATCAGTACATTGTTACAACTGTAAGTCTTCCTATATACTGACAGATCTATGGATAATGAAGAGGATACAAATGCGATAATCTGATCACACATAACTGCCTCAAACAATTTGGAGGTTGATGTTAGGCCACTAAGAGGCCTACAGTTTTGTTTTGAAAGTTGATCAGATTTTTTGTACAGTGGGGACACTTCAGCTATTTTATTATAATTGGGGAATATCCTTGTATTTATGGTATTGTTTAAGATTGGGGTGGGACTTTGACTTAAGTGAGTTGAATCTATCTTGAGAAACTTTGAAGGCATGTTATCAAAACCACTGGCCTTGTTTGTTTGTTGTGACTTCAGTTTCTTTTTGGTTGTAGTGTCATTTACAGGTGTGAAATTAAACTGTTGGTTGTTGTTTACTTGATCATTGATCAACTTTATGCTTGGGTGGTGTTTATAGTGGTCAATGACCTTATCAGACAGACAGACAAAGACATTTATTTACACAAAGAGACACACATTTCATATACAGACATTGTTTGAAACATACATAGACAAATAAACAAGTAAAGAAATATTTAAAATGTATTTTTCTCTATGTGTGGGAGGCCTCTCTAAGGTTTTAAGACTGCTATCAACAGGCCACCCAGGCGTTTAAAGGTAGGCTGAAATCTCCAGAGTCACCGATTACAATTTATCAAGTTAATAAAATATTTTAAGAATAATAATAGTAACAATAATGATAATAGAAATGACTGGACAGAAACATTAATAAACAAAATACTAAATGAAATTCACATGCTATTGTTACAAGCATTTTCTATTTAGAACCTGATTAAATGAAATTCACATGCCATGTTGAAGTTACTGAAATGAAATTCACATGCTACTTTTACAAGCATTTTCTGTGCATTGAATGACTTTTGGTTCATAACCTCCGAGTGATCAACATATCATATCAGAGGAATAAAAAGTACACTGGATATCTTAGAACCCTATAAAATAAGATGAACAGCAGAAAATTAGTCATTAAAATTCACAAAAGGGATATAATGAGTGCAACACAGGCATTTATGAAGCAAAGCTCACCCTGAAGAGGACTGACAAATGTAACAATTTCTTATTAAGCAATTTTTTTTTATAGTTGTTTAGATAGTCATTCTTGATATATTTTGCGAATCCAGAGAGACTGTGGGTGTAAATTTTGTTTATGATAAGCGGAACACTATTATTATAAGCCATGGGAATTATATAATGAATGCCATGTTTGGCAAATTCATGCTTAACTCCGGGAACATGGAATGCATTGGCAGATCTGGTGTTGTGTCGATGAATGTTTCTATTTTTTACAAAAATGTTGTCTTGAAAGTAAGCGGGTACCAATTTGTTCTCTAATTTGTAACAAAATTTTAATTCTTGAAGGTTACATAGATCATTTACTTTCAGAAGGCTTAGATACTTAAAAATTGGTTCTGTGTGAGCATTGTATTTCGCACCCATTATGATTCTGACAGCTTTCTTTTGAAACTTTACAACTGAATTAATCTTTGATTTCCAACAAAGAATCCCATAATTGAGATATGGCATGAATAAGCTATAATATAAAGTGAGAAGGATATCCTTCGAGATAAAGTTTTTCATTTTTAACATTATTCCTATAATTTTAGACATTTTCAAGGATATCTTATGAATATGTGACTTCCAACTAAGATGTTTATCTATTGTAATTCCTAGGTAGTTAAAAGAATCCACAAAGTCTATAATTGTACCATTTATCATAATATCTGGATAATTCACATTTGTGCATACAGTATGAAAAAGCATGGCCTTAGCCACAGAGAGATATTTTCAAGTTCTGTATCTATATTTCTATCCCTGTTTTGACCTGCACTATCAAAGGCACTTAAAGTTGCATATAAAGCTGTATCATCAGCATAGATGATGGGTTTAAAGATAGGGCTAGCCAAATTAAGATCATTTATATATATTATGAAAAGTAATGGCCCTACAATTGATCCCTGAGGGACACCTGTTTTAATTGGTAATAATTCAGAACTGATATTGTCCATATAGATATATTGCTTTCGATTAAATAATTAATTTGTAATCAGCTTTAATGACTTGTCTTTCACACCATAGTAACATAATTTATGAAGAAGGATATTGTGATCAATTGTGTCACTTCTAGCTGACATGTTGTTTACAATGTAAGGTTCTTTCTGATCTTGTGCTACATTTATGAAGTATTCATTAAATATGTTAGTTACTTCTACAGGGTTGGTGACTATTGTGTCCTTTTCAAAATTGAGTGACTGTGTGATTGCTGGATTTAATTTTGTTTGTCATGAAGGGTTTAACAACTTGCCAGAAGTGTTTACCTTTGGCATTGGACATATGGCAATTTTTTTCAAAATAATTCCAAAGTGATGTCTTCTTTAGTTTGTTTACTTTGTTTCTTTGCCTTCTGTATTCATGCCAATTTTCTTGACTTCTAACTTTGTTAAATTTCCTTCTAAGGGCTGCCTTTACATTTAGAGCTTTTCTAAGATTATCATTCATGTATGGTAATTGATTATTTTTAAAAAACTCTTTGTTTTCTTAGAGCATTTTTGTTAATAATTTCTGATAGTAAAGTATTGTGAAACCATAATTGATCGTCGACATCGTCGAATACTTGGTGGAAAGGTGCTGTGGCCAGATCATTTAGTAATCATTTTCACTGAGGTTTTTGAAAGATCTAATAAGAACTAATTTAGGTTCATTTGAAGCACACAGGATTCTTGTTGCAGCACTTATATAGTTATACCTAGTGGAAAATTTTGATATACAAATAAACAATAATACATGGTCAACAATCAAAGAAACAAAACGGGAGCTGGAAATTCCTAATAGCTTATTGTGCTCCCACAACATAGTTATATTAAAGAAAATCTATATTGCAAATAATGTAGTATGTCTTATCATATTTACTTGTTATTGAAAGAAGATAAATTTCTAACATCAACTGGACCTCTGAATACAATAGTTTTCTAAAGAGATTTACTCGTGGTAACCTGATCAAAGAACCAAACGGGAGCTGGAAATCAAAGAAACAAAACGGGAGCTGGAAATGCTTATTGTGCTCCCACAACATTGTCATTAAAGAAAATATATATTGCAAATAATATAGTATACTCTTGAATATTAGTATTAAATGTATACATATTTTAAAATATCTGAGGTAACATAACACAGATTTTATTTACTTACTTAAACATAAAATTTCAACAATGTATTTTGTTTATATCTATGCTGACATCTAGCATTCACATTATAGCCAATTTGATACACCTGGAAACTATGATGATTCCAGTTGTGTTTACTGCCATTTTACTAACCACATCGACACAGCTACAATTAGATTCATAAAAAAAGGCCTGTCAAACTGAACCTAGACAAAGCTAGACAACTTCTGCAATACAACGCTACTAGCCAGAACCGACCTACAACGACTTTCATAGGAATTCTTGGAAGTTGACATTTACGACACATCTTTCTCCAAAAAAAAAACGTTAGCATACCTTATTTTGTCGTTATGTACAGGAGTACTGCTCTGTTTGGACTTACACTCAGATTTTACTGTAAAAGCAAGTGGAAACATCCTTTTCAATAGCATTTTCAAATTTATGTTCGCTTCGTTCATGCTATCACCCATTGCTGCCTAGTTCCACTAAAACTCACTAGAGGGCTCGGGCAGGGCTTCCAACCACTGGGTCCCGGGTTCAATTCCCGGTTGAGCCTATGTTGGATGGCTGTTTCATCCATCTCATTGCCATGGTCCCTACCTGTCACAGCGCTAACACATTAGCTTCATTAGAAGAGTGGAATCATGTGGAAATGGTTTTTTTAACTTATTTTAATTGTGAAATTGAGAAAACTACGGACTTGACAGAGCTATTTTTAAATTCATTTTATTGTCCACTAGGGGCGTTGAAAATGGGAGTGGCGTTTCTTAGTATTTTCTTTGCCAGTGGCCCGTTAACAGGTCGATTCGTCACTGAGCGATTCGGTTTGTGAAAAATGGACAGTAAATAAATACTCATGCTTGTGGCCATTATTCTCTCATTTCGAACTATCTTAATCTGTTTAAATTTTGAAAATATGTTAAACAGAAGTGAATTTACAATATTTTCATGTCATGCAAGCCACATTTGCCTACATATCTCAAATGAACTGCCAGTGGCATGGTGGACGTACAGGGGGCGGCCAGGGAGTTGGGCTGGCCGACGGGTACATGGCTAGTGCTTGCTACTTTGTAGTCTACAGAAACAACGGATGATGAACCGACCACTTTTGGGTGACGAACAGACCAATTTCGAGTGACATATGGACCTGTTTTGGTGGGGAAGAAACGCGCAGTGACGAATCAACTAAAAAGTGTGGCGCCACCCTCACGTTAACGTCGCAATGGCTGTCATCGATAATCAAGTTAAAAAAATTGTGCAGATATCAATGATAATTGGAAGAAATCAACCATATCTGAGCATGATACAATAGAAAAAAGGTATGTCTAACCCTAGAGCAGGTGTATTTCATGTGGCAAACGTTTATTAAAAGGCTAGTTCCCACACAAGCCGAAAGTCCATATTTTTTCATCTCGGTCGTTGTAACCCTGTCCTGTGGACAGGGGAATAGTAGCTACGATGCTACCTGCCACTAAACAGACCTGTCTGGCAATAGCTGGCTACTCAAGACCAGATCTAAAAGTACATGCAACATAAGTTGAGAGTTACACATATTTGTTATTTATTGTTGAAAAGATGTGTGTCTATTGCAAATACATATTTAGAATATATTAATTTCAATTTCAATTTCTTTATTGACCATGTATCATATGAAAAAAAATAAAAATAAAAATAAATAATTGCATTCTTCGAAATTATCATTAACACGGTTGGCAGACACTATGCAGTGTATATGCCATTACCAAACAATATTAAATATACATATATATGACAAATAAAACAATCAAAATTACAGTTTTTATCGTAGATGTTAATTGATAACAATTAAAAAAAGAAATATATATAATATGTATGGTGGCAGAAGGATACATGGTTAAATATAATCATATTCAATATAAGAAAAAAGAAAGTAAAATGAATATTAAATATAATGTGCTTGTGAAAAATTTAAAGTTCCCTCAAATATTCAGACATATATATATACCAAGTGACCATAGGCCAAAACAATTCCTCTAAAACCCATTTCAAACATGTGGCAGTTAGTAAAATTGTTATGAGGACAATTTACTGATAAAATGATTTTTTAGTCTCTTCTTGAAAGTATGCAGACTGCAGTTATAATCAATTATATCATCAATGTTATTCCAATATTTTGCTCCATTAATTCGTATAGTTTTTTTATACAATGCTGATTTAGCGATGGGAATATATAACTTATTTGACTGTCTAGTTTGGCGACTTATCACTCTATTATTCCTCTTGTAAAATTCATAGAATACTTCTGGTAACATACCCTTTACAAATTTAAAAACAAAGGTTAACGTACATACGGCAAAAATATCAGTTAGTTTTAAACTTTTCATACTTTTGAATATGGGATCAGTAGAAGCCATGAAACTTGCATTTTTAATTAATCTTACTGCCTTCTTTTGAAGCTTAAATAAAGAGTTGATGTGAATATTTGCAGCATTTCCCCACACTTCTACACAGTAGTTCAAATGAGAGTAGATAATGCTATTGTATAATAGATTTAAAGACATAGTATCAACATATTTTCTTGCTTTAGCTAAGACTCCTATACCCTTAGCAACTTTACTTTTAACTGATTTTATGTGATTAACCCATGTTAACTTAGCATCTACTGTAACTCCGATAAATTTAATGTGCTTGACACGTTCAATTATGCAGTTATCAATTTTTAAAATATTGTCATTTAAAACTCTTATGCTCCTGGCAGACCTGAACACAATATAGTGAGTTTTTTCTAAATTCAATGATAATTTGTTTGCGCCGAGCCAATCTTTAATCTTAATCAATTCTTGGTTTAGTGAAGAAAATGTATCTTCTACAGAACCACCCCTTATGAATAAACTATTATCATCAGCAAAGACAATAGGGGTGACAACATTAGAAACATCTTTAATATCGTTAATATATAATAAAAAAAAGAAGAGGCCCGAGTATGGAACCTTGGGGCACTCCACATTTAATAGTAAGTCTAGAAGACTCAGCATCATTAAATGAAACAAATTGTTTTCTGCCCCTTAAATAATCCTGAAACCAATTAAATGCGATCCCTCTTATCCCATATTTGAATAACTTGTGTAATAAAATGTTATGATTCACAGTGTCAAATGCTTTTTTTAAATCAAGAAATACACCTAAAAATATATCACCATTGTCTATTGCTGATGCTATTTTATCTATTAGGGTAATTAGTGCTAGGTTAGTGGAATGTTTTTCTCGAAAGCCAAATTGATACTTGTACAAAATGTTATTAATATTAATAAAAGAGAAAACTCTATTGTACATCAGCCTTTCTAATAATTTGGAGAAGATAGGTAACACTGATACCGGCCGATAATTTCCTATATGTATGGTATCACTCGATTTATACAATGGTATAATTTTAGCTAACTTCATTTCATTGGGAAAAAATCCTTGACTGATAGATAGATGTAAAACATGGGTAAGGGGCTCAATGATTAATCTATATATGTGTTTAAGAACTTTGGCATGGATGCCATCATACCTAGCACTGCTATGCTTGAGAGCCCTGATAATACGTTCTACCTCAAACCTTTCAACATCTTGCAAGAACAATGAACTTGGAAATGAACCACGTATGTATGTGATGGGGTCTATATTAACAGATGGTATTTTCTCTGCCAAGTTGCTTCCTACATTGGTGAAATAATCGTTAAATTTGTCAGCAATGATATTTTCGTTTGTCACAACCTCATCACCAATAACAAACTGTTTGGGTCTGGTGGTAGATTTTTTTTTATTGATGATATCTTTAAGGATTCCCCACAACTTCTTTGTGTTATTCCGATTTTTATCTAAAATATCTTTGTAGTGATTTCTTTCAGCATTGCGCATTAATCTGTTGAGGCATGATTTATACCTTTTGTATTCTCTTATAAACTCTTCACATGGGCTTCTTAGTTGCTTCATGTACATTCTGTTTTTAATTTTAATAGATTTTCGCAAACCATCTGACAACCATATCTTTTTTGTTTTGTAACCTGTCTTCACATGTTTTACTGGAAAGGCATTATCGTACAGTGTACAGAATTTAGTGTAAAACAGCTTAAATGTCTCAGAACCATTATCAGAACTTAATACATCTTGCCAATTTTCAAGACTTAACTTATTTGCAAAAGATTCCATGTTTGAGAGCGACAGGATTCTGGTCTTATAGGATGAAACCTTTTCCAATATTTTAGTACCATATTTAATGGAAAAAACAGGAAAATGATCAGTAATTCCTATAAAAAGGATACCACTAAAGCTTTGTATATTATTAATGTCATTAATGAATATATTGTCTATTAAGGTAGAGGTGTTCTGTGTTATTCTGGTAGGCTTTGTAATAAGAGGAAAAAAAGACAGAGAGTACATATTGTCTAAAAATTCAAAGCTGGGTATATGATTATCAGTATCAAGAAGATTTATGTTGAAATCTCCCATAATATACAATAATTTTCCCTCTTTTCTTATATTATGTAAAATTTCAGTCAGGCTATCTGTAAAAATAGAAACATCCTGATTAGGTGGCCGGTATATTGTTCCAACAATGATGCTTTTATTTGTACCAATCTCATCTTTCGGTATTTCAACAAAAATTGCCTCCATGAAACTTTGATTCACATTGAGATCTTCCCTACACTTAACAGAGAGTTTTTTGTGTATAAACAGTGAGACACCACCTCCTCTGCGTTCCTTTCTATACTGAAAAAAGTGGTTATAGCTCTCTATCCCAAAACAATGGACATTAGCATCGTAGAGCCAGGTTTCTGCCATACCTATGACAGTAAAGTTGAGGTTAAGCATGTCAATATAGTGCAAGAAAGAACACAAGTTTTTAGGGATACTTCTTATATTAACATGAATAAATGATAGACATTCATTATTAATCGACAATTCTTCACATTTCTTTATAAATGTGTTTTCTAAAAAATAATCACATTGTCTTATATTTTGAAGGTAAAGCCCCGTTCCCACATAGCCGAGTTACTCGTAGTCAACTCGTAGTAATAACAAAAATTACGTAACACCCAAAATTCGAGGAGTTGGCGACAAATTTTTGCGGAAAAAGTGACCAGGAGTGACTCGCCGAGTTACTCGCCGAATTACTCACCGAGTTACTCGGCGGGTTCAGCGAGCGACTCGCCGAGTACCAGGAGTGACTCGCCGAGTTGCAGCCAATTAGTGAACGATCTCGAGGAGAGTGTCGGCGAGTTAGAGGAGTAACTCACCGAGTACCAGGAGTAACTCGCCGAGTACCAGGAGTAACTCGTAAAGTCGACGAGTTATACTCATGATACTCATCAGGGTTATTACTTAAATTATTATGCAAATAGCTGTGTTTAATTACAAAAATATATAAATAGGGGCTGCATCTTCTGTTCTTGATCATTCTGTCTGTAGCTGCTGAAGAGAGAGGACCATGGACATGCATCAGACAGAACATCAGAATAGAGTCTTGGTACTACTAGCTGCTCATGCGAATCTGCAACTTGCTGTTGTTGCAGCAGCATTACTTGAGGATGAGGAGAGTAAGAAGAAAGAAGAAAGAAAATTAGCAGCCATGAGGAGGAAGAGGAGGAGGAGGTGTTGGGTGAGGCCCTGGCTGCTGAGAAGACCTCAGATGGGACAGTATGAGCGTCTACTGACTGAACTGATGCAAGAGGACACTTCTAGTTATACTAACTTTTTGAGAATGGAACCAGCCATGTTTCAAGGGATCCTTGGCAAAATAGGTCATAGGATTACCAAAGAAGACACCTTCTGGAGGAAATCTTTGGAGCCAGGACTCAGACTTGCCATCACCCTCCGCTATTTGGCAACTGGAAACAGCTACAGGTCCCTCATGTATGGCTTCAGAGTGGCTTACAATACCATCAGCAAGATAATTCGAGAAGTCTGTGAAGCCATCATTGCGGAGTATAATGAAGAGGTCCTGGCATGCCCCACAACTGCAGAAGAGTGGAGAGAAGTTGCGAAACTGTTCTATTCAAGGTGGAACTTTCCTCACTGTATTGGAGCCATTGATGGGAAGCATGTGGCCATCAAATGTCCTCCAAAAGGTGGTTCAGTGTATTTCAATTACAAGGGCTTCCATTCCATCGTACTCATGGCTCTTGTGGATGCTGATTACAAGTTCCTCTATGTAGACTGTGGAGCAAACGGCGCTGGATCTGATGGAGGAGTTTTTAATGATACACTCCTGAGAGAAGGACTTGAAGAAGGGACCATTGGATTACCTCCACCTGAACCAATTCTTCCTGGTCACAGACCTCTTCCCTACTTCATTGTTGGAGATGATGCCTTCCCCTTGAGAACCTGGCTGATGAAGCCACTGCCTCTCAGAAACATGACCAAAGAGCAGAGGATATACAATTACTGCCTCTCCCGGGCAAGAAGAATTGTGGAAAACGCATTTGGGATCCTTGCAGCAAGGTTCAGGTGTCTCCTGACTACCATGCCACAAAGAACTAAGACAGTGGAATCCATAGTCATTGCATGTTGCTGCCTCCACAATCTGATGAGAATAACTTATCCGACTGCTCAGAACATCATGCTGGACCATGAAGATCCAATCACACATCGTATCATCCCAGGAACTTGGAGGGCAGCTGGAGAAATCGATGAAATGCCACCAACAAATAGAGGGCATTCTATGACTGAAGCAGCCAAGAATCAACGGCAGTACTTGGTGGACTTTGTCAATTCAGAAGAAGGAAGAGTGCCATGGCAAGATGACATGGTATAAAGATTCCACAAAACAACCCCGGCCTTTTTCAAGGCCACCAAATCCTCCCAAAAGAGCAGACCATGTACACTTCTTGTGTAATAAAAAAAAAGTTCCTGTCTGACCCACACAAAATATTTTATTGGTTCAGAAGTGCCGTAGTTGTTGGTTGTTCAGAAGTGCCGTACTTTTTTTTTGTTCAGAACTGCCGTAGTTGTTTCTTGTTCAGAAGTGCCGTATTATTTTTTTTGCTTCAGAACTGCCGTAGTTGTTTCTTGTTCAGAAGTGCCGTACTTTCATTATTTTCATTGCAGTATAATAGAAAAAACTACGGCAGTTCTGAAGCAAAAAAAATAATACGGCACTTCTGAACAAGACACAACTACGGCACTTCTGAACAAAAAAAAAGTACGGCACTTCTGAACAAGAAAAAACTACGGCACTTCTGAACCAAAAAAAGTATGTCTTCTTTCATCAAAATTATTAACCCTTATTAAAAGAAATATTACAAAAAAATGGACCAATATTTGTGCTGTAATGAAAAGGAAATATGAACAAGTTACTTGATGTGAAGAAATTGATTTTGGACTAAAATATTATACTTTCGTGGACAAAGATAGAGAAAAGTTTGGAGGGTTTTGGAACTTTTTTTTTTGATTGATTGTTTATACACAGATATGTGTACAAGGCGTGCTCTTTTGGGAGGATTTGGTGGCCTTGAAAAAGGCCGGGGATGGTTTTAAAACTGTTGTCTTCAAACATTCAAAAACTGGCTTATGTTCAAAGCAGGAGTTGAAGTTGTGGGAATCTCGGAAATCATGGATGGAGGTCTGGAAGGAGGCATTGCTGAGGTTCCCGCTGGCCAATTCTTTTCTGGACTTATCATTGGTGGGAAGTGCACCTGATGCTGGGACCCAGAAGGAGGATAGAACTGGTGCTGCTGCTGGTGCTGCTGGTGCTGCTGCTGGTGCTGCTGCTGGTGATGCTGCTGGTGATGCTGCTGGTGCTGCATGAATTGCTGAGGTTGATGCTGGGGTTGATGCTGCAGCTGGAACCTGGCTCTAATGGCATTCGCTTTGAGCTGCATGAATGTGGGGATCAGGTTGCTGTGCAGGTCTTCAAATGCTTCATCATCCATGGACAGGCATTCCATGACAATGAACTCCCCCATCGCCCGGATTCGCCTCTCCTTCAAATCCTTTGGAGGAACGGCCATTTGCTGCATAGTCTGCTGGATGACTCCAGTAGACTGTCTGGCAATGTTAACAAGATTTTCTATGCCAGATTGCGGTGGCGTGGACCTTTTCCTTTTCTTGTATGGACCACCCTTCGTCTGCCGGACAGGAGGGATATCCATAGAAATGTCCGGATCAGAAATTTCCTGGGGCCCGGAATCATCAGCTGGAGTAGAGCTCCCTTCTTCTTCCTCGAGATTTTTAAGTGTCTCCCGTGCCTTGCCAATTTTCTTCTGGAGGGCAGTGTTCCCCCGGCGACTTGGAATACGTGTAATGTGGTCCACAAGGAATCCAAAATTCGATATAATCCACAACTCCTTCTCTGTGGGGTTCCTCTTCGCAGTTCCAGATGGTCCCTGCCGCACTAGTTTCCCTGCGACAGTCCGCATGGATTCCATCCAGGTCTTCAATTGGTATCCAGTGCAGGGGACACTCAGTTTCCTTGCCATCTCATTGATGAGGGCCATTTTCTTGCCTGAATCCTTGTAGGCTTTCAAGGTCCATTCATAAAAAATGGGATGGTCTCTAAACCAGTCAGCGATATCCTGCTCATCAGTGGCTGGCAGGAACAACTTTTCCTGTTTTTTCCTGGCAACATAGGAAAGTGTAGCAGGCACTTCGGACGTAGCAGGTGAAGTAGCAGGCGAGGGAGCAGGCGAAGGAACAGGCGAAGAAGCAGGCGAAGGAGCAGGCGAAGGAACAGGCGAAGGAGCAGGCGAAGGAGCAGGTGCAGGCGAAGAAGTAGCAGGTGCTGCAGCAGACGCAGGAGTAGCAACCTGGGGCTCATCATTACTACTGCCAGCATCTGATGACGTTCTTGTTGGCACTGGCAGACGCGTCTTGGCAGTCCTCTTGGCAGGAGATCTTGCAGCAGCAGTCCTCTTGGCAGGAGATCTTGCAGCAGCAGTAGTCCTCTTGGCAGGAGATCTTGCAGCAGCAGCAGTCTTCTTGCCAGGAGATCTTGCAGCAGCAGTCCTCTTGGCAGGAGATCTTGCAGCAGCAGTAGTCCTCTTGACAGGAGATCTTGGAGCAGACTTCTTCATTTTCTTCACAGGAAGAACAGTCTTCTGCGATGTCTTTGTCGGGTTTTCAGAGTCATCAGAAGATCCAGCAGATAGTTCTGTGTCCACTGCAGGCCTTTTGGCGAACCTGGTCTTTTTCATCGGCATGATAAAAAATTTCTGGAGCCGTCTTTTGGTCTTCTATGTGTGTTAGCAAAATGCTGAATGATCCCCTGATCACATGGTCAAAAATGGGAGAATCAAACTCATCCTCATTAAGTTCAAAAGGATTGAGGGTCAAATTAGGGAAAAGTGTCAAAGGACATGTGTTCAAACTTGACCAAGCCTCGGACAACACCTGCAGGAAATCATTATCATTATCATAATGGTTAAAAGGGAGTTCGGTTGCAGTACAACGAGTACATAACCATTTATTATGAGCTCTTTCAGAGAAAAGTGTATCTGTTCTGGATATATACGGCAGGCATTTAAGATGCGCTACTCCACTACAATAACAGCATTGTAGGAAAAGTGAATGTCTCAGTAAACGTCTATTACATAAATAACAATCAGGGACCATAAGAACTCACAGGCAAGAAATTTTTGATATGGAAAACTTTCACAGTCTGAAGAAAAAATCTGAGCAGTTGAAGAATAAGAGAAATCAGGCCTGAATCACAGGGAAAAACAAATACATAATTAGTCACATTGAAACAAAACATTTGTGAAAAAATAAGAAAACCATGAAAGAAGAAAAAAATGAAATATGACAATATGAAGTTGTATAGATTCATGAGTGGAATTGGTTAGATAGCACAAGCTAGTGTTCAAATGTAGTACATCCAGTTCATGTTCAAAATGATATTTAATAAACTTGAGACAGTTTCATCATATAATCTCTTATATTTGGTCATAGTAAGTTCAAGAGTCTATTTATATTGAGAACGGATATCCATGAGCATCTTTCCAAGTTGATTTTTACCGGTCCAATGTTGTTCCTGGGTCACAGCTTCCTTTCCCAGTCCAAGACCAACACCATTTAGCTAAATTTCTTACATTTTCCAAGGTTTTTTTTTTTTTCAGTGGTGGTAGGTGTAAGTCGGCTATTAGCTAGAAGTAGCCAAAAGCGACTGGGTCAGCTATAGCCACAGCCAGGAGTAGGTTGCTACAGCTGTCGAGAGTCAACCATATTTTATGAAACTAACGATATTTATGCTAATTTTCAATCATATCCAGGTTGATACGTAGGCAAATCCGATGATGTAATTAGTGGAGACCACTTGAGTACGTCAGGTAGGTAAATTTGCTTGAATTGGCACCTTTGATAAGCTGGTCAACATTAAGTAGCCCCTGAACACTGTGTCATCACCTCACATTGTTAGACCTTTAATACATGGCCAAATGTGCTACGTGCGTTTTCACCTCATTTTAATTAGGCAAAAACCATGCGTTTATCCTTCTCATTGGAAACGCACATGGCACATTTGGCCATGTACCATGAGCCAGCCTATAGACTATAAGAGAAATTGATTGTTTACTTTAGATGAGACTGAAAATATGTGTATCTGGTTAGTGAAATGGCAAGCTCGCGTAGCTCAAAGCAAACTACTTATTCTACGAATGGAACGCCTCTTTTGTACCTAGTTTAGATTAGATTTTACGACTGCATGAGTCTGGATATCCATTGCAGGGCACATCTATCACACTATGAAGCATTTCATATGCGCATCTTTCACACGTGACGTGAATAGATTTGCCTTGAAACTAGATTGCATATGCGGAGTAATAATTGCGTTGTCACATAGAGACTACTTTTACCTTAAATATAGTAGCTTTTAGCGGAAGTTGTCTTGATATATAACCAAGTCTGGCTCACAGTTCCTCCCCATGCAAGCGTTAATGTGTTGACATAGGAGCATGTCTCCTAAGAGAGTTGCTTTTATTGCCAGACGTAATTCTTAATGTTTTGGTTTGGTCATAATGATGTATTCTTGATATTTATTGTTGTTTGTATCATTTAGCTCAAGGTGACAATATCAACTTGAAATACGGGGCCCTTGTTGCAATGAAAATGCTGTGCAATGAAAATACTGAGCATTATTATATGCTTATTGTGCATAATCTGAAACCTGCGAGTCACAGTTCTCGGTATGATTATGAATAAAAAAAGTGCTCTACAAATACTACATGCATAGGCACCAGATTTTATTTTCTGTACTTTTGTTTTCTTCAGAATGCTCGTATTACTGTTTGTAACTCTTTCAGCGTGTATGATCTGAACATGGAGCTTATGCACAATGTGCTAGGATTGCTCTTTCTTCTCTGGTTTCTTTCATTGCCAAAGAACACTGTGTCAAATTCTAGAGTATGTTTTGTCAAATTATGTTAATTTTTTTGGAAAAACAAACACGAGAATGTTGATAATTGTGGCAAGGGTGATGGTGGTCAACAGTCTCAACACAGGTCTGTTTATGTTGTCTAATAAACTTTTCAGGACATGACCAACAAATAAACCTGAATTTAATTTATTGATAACAATTCATTTAATCTTGCAGAGTAAGGAGGAGGATTCACGTAAAGCAATATTTTGTTTTTACAGCAGTTAAAAATCGGACAAGAATTAAGGCAGTTAGACGTAAACAGTAAATCAGAATTATTATTGTGATGGGCCATGTATACGTGGACATTAATTAAATGCTGCAGTTGTATTCTATAGTTTGAAATGTAATAATGGTTCTGAATTTGAAGAAACGGAAAAGTGGTAATAAGGTGGCAAGGTCACTTATGTTATGCCGGAGGTGGACCTTAGATGGTGAAAATGTCACTGCTGGTAATGAACGGGTAGAAGGTGGAAATATATTTTACTTGGCAACTGGTGCCATTCTATCAAGGTGGCTCCCAGCTTATCTGCTCGTAATAAGATTTGGAATTGTGTATTTCTCGCCCGTGGCCATTTGGAGAATATTCTAGCTGTTGCATGGAAGGAACGGTCAATCATCAGTTTGACACTATAAATGCTATTTGAATGAAAGATAATTTTTGTTCTTGATGACATATATTGTATTTTAATCTTCGTTACATTCACAAAGTGACCTTGATGGGGCTTGAGCCTCTTATCTTTTGAGCACATTTGCTTGTTGCAAAGGTAAATCTCATTCATGATGGGAAGATTAGATGTACATAAATGACGCTGCAGGATAATGTTTCACAGGTCTGACTATTCAGAAAGAGAGAGAGAGAGAGAAAAAAAAGGAGATTCAACCTTAATGGATGGTGAGTGGTTTTAAAGGCGTTCACCTGCTTGTGACATTATGACATAGTATGTAAACTCAGTTTACAAGATGAACAAAATATGTTACCTAAAGACAAATCATTAACAACACGTTTAACAAAGCTCTTCTGCAAACTAACTGGAATGAAGTCCTCGAAATAGAAAAGGACCCCTCTGCAGCACATCAATAGACATTTATAATAAACTAAAAGATACTCCCCTCAATTGTAACTACGACATTTTAACAAATATAAACATAACAGTCAGCCATGGATCACCAAAGGAATATTAAAATCACTACATACCAAAGATAAGCCCCTTTGCAAAATGATAAAAGCCAAGGGTCATAGAAGAGAGCAACACAAAACGAGGTATTCCACTAAAACTCTTTACCTTTCTGGTCGTGACCCAATTCAAAACTTCCAGATCAAATATCCTAACAATTACCCATGGCGTACAACAGGGATCAATCTTATGTCCGTTTCTTTATCTCATTTTCATCAATGAAATCATAAATGCATCTGAAAATTGTACCCCTACGTTGTTTGCAAATGACACTATTTACTCTTCTCTGATTCAAACCTCAATAACTTAATACTTAAAGTCAATAGTTGTCTATCCACATTTTCAATCAATAAACTCTCACTCAATATTGAAAAGCACATTTTGTTATATTTAATCCACCCATTGGCAAGAAGAAAATTATAGATAACCAATCTCTAGTCAAAATTGAAAACTAAAGTTTAATCAGACACAATTCATCAAAATTCCCCTTGGCGTTGCCATTGTCATCAATGGCAGAAACACATGCCAGACCATCTCTCAACCACACATTCAAAAACTCTCATACTCAAAAAAAAACTTTATCTCCCTGTACCCATGTCATAATAAATTGTTACATCTGCCGAATAAACAATGATCATGCCATAAACCTCATCACCAACATCTTCATCTGCCATCTCATCCTAAATTCACTTTAAGTCAATCAAATTCATAATTTGGACCTATTTATCTACTATAATTAATTATTTAATTTGCTTATTACCTTTCTTTTAATTGCTTGTAACAACATAGTCGACCAACACAGTCAACTTGAGTCAAGATCAAATAGTTTTTTGTGTGTGTGTGATATTTCTGGAATACGAATTTCTTATTTTTCAAATAAATTGACACCTCAGTTGATAGTCTCAGTATCTGTAGGTATTATCTTTCATTATGGAATCTTTTTTTTTTTAATGAGTACATGATTGCGTTAATTAGTTTGTGCAAGATTTGAATAACATAGCAGATCACCTTTCAAAGATGACATTCTATGTGACAGCTGTGTCTGAAAAAGCTGACCCACCCCTCCCCCCAACAGTATCTAGCCGAGTAGTCACTACTAGTCTTCATCATTTAAGATGAAATATCTAATTAAGTAGTCAGTCATTGTGACTAGTGACTTGCATGACATTGAATAACGCTAACTGATTTGTCTGCATTGGATTCTAGACGATTTCAAAAACATTCGCTAATTATAAGCTTTCCATAGGAAAGTTTATATTGTTATTGTATGTCTTATTTTTTTTTCTAGTTATGTTATTATCCTTGTACTACGCACAATTGCTTAATGTGATGAATATATTATGCTTTGTTAGGGCATGTCACTTTCTGCTGAGCATCATAGTTTTCAGAATTGGCCACACACTGACTGTAAAACCTTCATGATGATAAGAAAAATTGCAAAGAGCACTCTGTAGGCGTGATTATTACAATAATAACCTCGTCGAAAAGATTTTCCGTGCAGACCTTTGATTTATCGAGATCGCTGTAAAACAGTATATGTAAACAGCAGCCACCATAAGAATATTGTACAAGTACAATGGGCTATTTACAATGCAGGTAGGGCTCAGTCATTATTCTATTCCAGATTTTAAAGTAACAGCCTGGTAACAATCAATCTGTACCCAGATTGGACCGTCACGAGTGGGGATGGGGTGCACTCTAAAAACCATAAGCAATCTACTGTATATGCAAAAGTAGTATTCAACATGACAATTACAGATTTATGATAGTGAAATGTAGCGATTTTTTATTTTTTGCAATGAATACTCACCATGACAATCCGCATGTTAATTTAGTACATGTCATCCAGTCACTCATTCTTCATAATTTTTCATGGAATGTTCTACTTTTTTGCATTCTGTCTAAGGGTGGTTCTTTATTGAAAATATCAATATGAATACACAACACCACAGAGTCATTTACAGTCCATATTTGCATTATGGATGCTTCAAAAAAAATTTGTGATATCTTTGATTTTAAGAAAGAAGTTTTTAAAAACTATGCAAAGTATTTTTTACCTTTCATATTCTCCTTAATGTACCCTGGCAAGGTGACTTGCACAATTTCAAGTCTTTTTGGATAAATACAGTTGTGATTCATTTCATGAAGAGTCTGCAACAACAAATTTTATTGATATTTCAATATAAATATTTCTGTGTGATAATAAGAAATTAAAAAATACAAAAAAAGCCAAAATTATCATTGGAATAACTTTCATTGTCAGACATACTAAATTAAATTCACCAGCTAACAATCTGTCACAAGAATACAGTGGGTTGCAAAAGTATTCTTCCTCCTAAATGTCAACTATAACTATTCATAGTTGGCCATGGGAAGTATATAACCCATATCAATGGCACTTTTTTAAAATTAACGTGGCCTTAGCATGTGATGTAATTCCATGAAAATTGCAATATTTTCAACTTCTCATTAAATTTTAATATTTTGGTGTCTGTTTTGTAAACTATCACTTTCGGTTGTTGACTGATAATAAAAAAATGAAATTTTGAAGAACAAAAGATTGGCTTTAAAAAATAAGATGCACTTTTAATGCACTTTTACCAATTTATTACTATACTGAAGTCCTTAATATTTTCATTCTTGCCAGCCGATATTCAATTATATTTTATGTGAAATGTTTTCCTAGGTGAATTTTAGCAAATTCAGAGAAACCCTGATAAAAAATCTAGTGCAACAATGAAAATATTTGCAATTTCATATGAAACATTACATAACAGTTGCAAAGTGGCTTGAAAATTTACAACATGTAGTAAATTATCACCTCCAACAAAATTGTGCTGATTGCATGTACCACTTTTAACCAACATAGATTTATAGCTGCTATAGCAAAATCCAGAGGCATGGATACTTTAGCAATCTGCTGTATATGCAAAAGTAGTATTCAACAGGACAATTACAGATTTATGATAGTGAAATGTAGCGATTTTTTTTATTTTTTGCAATGAATACTCACCATGACAAGCAATGGATTTTCTGCATCTCTTTTGCAGTTCATTGTCTCTGCTTCCTTAATGCTACAGTGGTACAGTCCTCTTCTCCATTTCCTGAATGTTTTCATAGTCATTTGGTATTTTTGATGACTCAAATCTCTGCAAAACAATACATCTTAACAACATAACAACATGTTTTCATGAAGCATTTGACAAGTAAAATATTTATTACTCACCAGGAATTGAAATCCAAGTGCTTGTTGATCAGTTAAACTGTCTAATGTAATGCTCAATTGCTCTTTAAGGCTGCACTGTCTGGCTGTATTTGTTGTTCTAATCAATTATGTGACTGCCCTTAACAACCCATTTAAGTATTGGCATTTATGTACATTTAACCCTTTTGTCAAGTTTTGAAACTTTGGTGTGTAATTGAATCATATGGTTCTTACATTGAAACTTTAAGAAGCATTTAGAACATTTATATGTACTATAGAACCTTCAGGTTCCAAATGGAACCCATAGGTTCCATATTGAACCTTTAAGAACCTTTTTTTCAGAGTGTTTGAGCGCGGATGACGCAATTTTTTTGACTCCTGCTTATCCTTGTCTATACATAATTCAATCAGCAAGCAATGTACATGCTAATCCCTAGAATGCTCGTTGTCCTTCCAGGTCACTCATGAATATCCATGGAGAGGGTAACATTTTTTAAGCATGTTAAAAAATTTCATGGACATTCGACAAGTAAAATTGTTTAATTTTTTACGGGTGTCACTCGGTGAGTGGTTGGCGAGTGATTTATACGGACATCCGTGGCCATTCGTGGCCACTCGTGCTTACTCGTGGGTCCACAGGCTGTTCAGTTGTGTATACTTGCCATCCGCTCGTGTTCACTCTTGTACAGCTTGTGGAACGCTCGGGAAATGCTCGGCGGACCTCCGTGGCCCACCCGTCATTCTTTTATCGACCATCAGCGCTGGCACCGTGCCCATCCGTTGCCTTCTCCTCCTTCACTCGTGAACCACTTGCCAAACGGTCAATGGACGTCCAGTGAACACTCAACGAAAGAATTACTTACTAAGAATTAATTGTACGTGATTAACAGCCTCCCGATTGACCACAAGTGAGCATGTGTAGTCCATCTTTGATGTCCATGGTCAGTGGTCTCTCTTACTCGTGATAGTGTGAACGGCGCTTGTATAATTAACTACAAATCACTTTGTAATTATAACAGTTGTATGGCCTATCATGTCCTTCATCTTTCTGCAAAATATTGTTAAGCATCCGCTTTAAATTTTGTGTGGCAATGGCAGCAGTAAATGAAGGTTAAGCAGCAGTAGAGAAAGTGTTCAGATACATCAATCATACATATTGTGGCATATTTTGAGTTCATTTTGAAAGGTTGCTTGCATTTCCTTCCAAAAGAAAACTGGAACTGCCAAGAGTCATATTCAGAAACTATAGTATACCCCCTCCATGTTGCTATTCCCTTAACTTAGCAGGCCTGACCTTTTATTTGCAATGGACCTTGATGAAATAAGCGCATATATATGATTTTCAGTGATTCTCTAAATGTTTAGTTAATCTTTCTTTTAGTTTTTTCATATTTGGTGGATTTTATCTAAAATTGCTAAAATTGAATTCAACTTACATGAAAATATAACCACTGGAATGGCACTACTTCCAAAATGGTTTGGAAAACATCAGCAACGTAATAGGAGATAGTCAAGATGATATATAAAGAATGAAATTTCACATCTATGTACTTGCATGCGAGCATTCTTCCCATTACAGAAAACTTAGTTTCATTGCACTATATTTGAGTTATGTGAGATGAAATTTTTAGTTATATATAACGATGAAGTGTAGTTTAAAAGTGTCCATTAGCTAAATTCACAAGTTACCACTTTGGGGGTATGGACACTACAGGGGGTATGGTCACATTTATACCATAACAGGTTCTAGTCTTGCCATAAATGCCTTTATATTTACTATCACATGTATTTTCTTGCACACCCAGTGAAACTGCATGAAGAGGTTTTTCAGAACATGCAGGATCCTAGGTTTGAACAATCTGCCACTGATTCAAATGCAAAATGTCAGAAGTCAGTATTAGTTCTAACGACTGCCAGGTTTTGTTCATCTTGCTGTCAAATTGGTCACAGTAGGGCTAACCCAGTGCAATAACCTTCAAAAGAACCAGTACATCTATTAGAAATAAGAAAAATTTATATGTTACATTTACATCCTTTCAAATGTAGCAAAAACAACACTAAAAAAACGTATGTTTTTTATTTGGCTGCGTATAATACTTATTTTTGTACTTAGAATACACCTGTTTCAGGTAATACACTTGTATCAACAATAATACCAGGGCCGGATTTACATAGGGGCCAGCGGGGCCATGGCCCCAGGCCCAAAAAAAAAAAAATAATAATTGTATGAAATTTTAAAGAACTAAAGATATCTTGAAATGTAATATCCTGCTGAACTATGATTATGATTTGTAATTCATATTAATAATACGCTTTATGATATGCATTAATGGGGCCCAATCTATCCCAAGACCCTGTAGTTGTAATAATATTTCGACTACTCCTTGTTCCTTTTAATGCTTTTTGCAACATATTCTCGAACTCCAGTCTGTTCATCAGTAGGGTTGAACCGTTCAATAGATACTTTTGGTTCGGCTGGTACCTTTCTATTAAAGTAGAGGAAATGTCCAAGCTTTTGATTTCCTGAATTTTACGAATCAACTGGAACCATTCCATTTCATGACAGAAAACATTTAATAATACATTTTACTGGAGACACCAAAAGAGGCTGGAGCCCTCCTGCTTGGTGGCCACCATGTGTTTAGAGTGAAGAGTATTCATTGCATCATGAAGTAATGTGTTAACTGTTATGAAATTCAAAAGTAGTGTCCATTTATTTGATGCCTTTGAACTCACTCAGATTATTAGGTATGTGACCAATGAGGTCTAATAGATGGATTTATAAAGTTCATTCCCATATTGATCCTCACATATATATATATATATATATATATATATATATATATATATAACATCACCAGCAATAATTGAAAAAGACATGACACTAAAGCCACAAAATCTACTTCTTCATAGAATGAAAAGGCCTCCACTGTCTTCACTGTATGCTTGGTGTGCTTTTGGGTTATGGTTCCAGTATAAGGGTAGTTTAGCAGACTGTTTGAGTCCTTAAACATTTCATAGATTACAAGTCAAAGTTTGAATATTGTAAAAATATATGAATGCATTGTAAGACGATGGTGAAGATGTCCATAGATAAGCAGATAGGACAGTGGAGCCAACCTTGCCTCTCCGTTAGAAAAATGGAGGCAGAGTTGTCTAGAGCATGTCAGAACTAGCCACTATGTGACTATGTCAAGGGTTAACATATACACAAATTAGCAAATGCCGTGATTTTGACTGATCCTGGGTGATATGTAAGCATGACCTTGCTAAATATTATCTCAGTAACCCAATCAACCAAGAAAGGAAACATGTATAGCATTATTCAGCAATTCAGTGACTTTGCAACTAAATTGAGAAAAATCCCTGTTCAACTCATGAAACTAAGCATACATTTGCAGTGGTGGAAATAGGTTTCCACACACCAGTTACATTTTATTTATTTATTTATAAAACATATTTATAGAAGGTGACAAGTTCGGACAATAAAATCTGTTTTTCAACATGACAATAGTGTTAAAAATTTAAACAATTAACTAAAAGCTAATATACAGCTACATCGGACCATATTTCTGCGGTGCACTATCCTATGCTGATGACATTTGTCCTAAATCTCCCTCAATAGATGGTCTGAAACTCATGATTAATGTTTGTGAAAAGTTCTCTCAACAATTCAATGTATCCTTTAATGGTGACAAGAGCCAGTTGATTAAATTCTCTGGTGGACGACAAAGCCATGACTTCCCAAGAGAGCATATTTACGTGAAAGATTGCCAAGTGAATTGCACAGACTCTGTGGTGCACCTAGGTCACAAACTTTTCTCAAATCCGCGTCAAGATGACCTGGAGAGCATAGTGAGAAATTCAACAGACAATTAATTTAACATGTTCAGGGCCAAATTTCAATGTATTCCAGCACAAGCGAAAAATACTTTGTTTGTGGCATATTGCACATCATTGTGTGGAGTACAACTATGTGACCTTCAGAAGGGCCACAAACTACATGTGGCATACAGGAAGAGCATCAGAACATTGTGAGGTCTTCCTTACAGAACCCACTGCAGTCTACTACCTTGTATTACCAAAAGCAATTGGTCAGTGCACATGTGCATTAAACGGTTCATCAAATTTGCAAATAGTGTACTGCAACATGAATTCCCAATTGTCAGATATATATTTAAGGTGACCCTCAGCCATAGCAACTCTGTGTTCACTCGTAACCTTCACTATGCTGGTAACTTATGTGGTCTCAACACTGCTTATCTGGTGAATTTGGATGTAGCAGAATTATCTCATATAGTGAACAGAGGCTGTGAAGCCAATTGCCACACACAAGAAGATACTGTCACAGGAACAGCTATTAGAGACTTAGTTCTTGTCTCACAAGGACAGTTGTTTTCAATTATGGACAAACAAGATACTTTACAATTTCTAAATTTTTTATGTACAAATAGATTTTTTTATTTTTTTTATTGGATTTTCTTTATATTGATGCTTCAATAAACTGTTCGATTTAATTTTGTACTATGTAGGTACGAATAAACATAATAATAATAATATAAAAACATTTGTCTTTACTCTTAAAATCATCGATACCAGTACATTCTTAATTATATCAGGAAAATCATTCCAGATCAGTGGTCCCTTACATGAAAATAAATTCTTGGTTTGATCAATGTTAACAAATGGGCTGTGCGCATTATTCTGATAAACATTTCTTGTTTTGTCTGATACTTCTATAGTAATTTCATTGCACAAATCATCTGGTGGTAAACCATGTATGAATTTAAAAACTAACATTGACAGATTAATGCCTTCTTACATTATGCCTCACCCTTAATTTTTTTTTACAAAAATGTTATAACTGTGCAATCTATAATTAATCATTTAAAGTTTCCATTGACATTATCAAAAGCACTGGCTAACTATTTCATATAAATATATGTACATTAAGGAAGACAAAATGTTAATTAAAACATTTTCAATTAATCTGTAAGAAATGTGAAGTCATGACAAACTGCATGTGTGATTTTGCAGATCAATGTAAACCATGAAAAGGAAAACTGTTGGAAATTTTATTGATAAACATTTATCAAACACTTATTTGATGTATAACTAGTAAAAGATGTTCACATTCATGTGTAGTGTAATGTAATTGAGGGTAACACTGAACATAGTGCTGGGTACAGGTTGATTGTGACCAGGCCGTGACATGTGTGAGATTATTTGACCAACCAGTACAGGTTCCAAATATTGCTGGAGTACACAATAATAACAAGAATATTCTTTTTAAAAAAACGAATAGATATCTGACAATTTGTGAACAGCAGAGAAATGGGAGTGTTTACTGGTCCAGTGTTAAATGAAGTGATAATTTTTAAGAAAGCTTTCATATAAAGAAATGGATAACAAGTAAAGCTCCAGCAAATAAATGCTGGCCTGATTTGCTATTGCTGCAGATGTCATGTCACTGCCATGTCATGACAATTACAATTAATCTGTTCATTGTAGCCCTAATGATTGTAGCCGTTTTGGGAACACCATTAAATTCTGCAGCCGTTTTTGGCTGTAGCTGTTTTCGCGTGTAGCCGTTTTGACTGGCATTCTGCTGGAGCGACCTAAATTCACGATATCACTACATACATGACCAAGGCACTATTGGCCTGTGTTCCTCGATTCAAAGTTGCTCAATATCATTGAAGGAGTACAATAACCAAAATCGGGATATTATAGGCTAACTGAAAAGCAATCAAGAGCTGTGAACATGGATTTTGTTCAGCCAGCAATACGTTGCTGCTCTAAATTAGAATCTGACAACATGAGCTAACATGCGCGAATACATTAAAATAAGAAAAGAGGCACCCAATGGGTTTTCAAAATTGAACGACCAATCAAAATTAAGACACTGCAAGAATTCCCTGCCTGGAGCCTCACACCCGAACAATGACGAAGCCGTACAACGCACTTCGGCCATTTCCGTAAGAGTTGACCTAAATATTTCGCAAAATTAAAGTAAGTGCTCATAGTAAATACTGGCTTTGATAAAAGTTAATATTAATCACAGTTCTATCGTGTGATAATTCTAGACGCCAGATATAAAAAATCTTGAGCTGTATCAGAGTTTTTTTTTCTCACTGTACAATATGATATTTATTACCCAATTCATTCTGCCAATCATTGAGCCTAGCTCCTAACACAATGCATCCATTAGTCTTGGCCACCTTTGAAGATAAAAGACACCACAAACACCTGCTGTGAGTGATATTAGGGGCCCCATCCTGATAGCCTTGCTAATGAGGTGCACATCAAGTAAGTGGCTTTTCTGGCTCTGTCTTAGCACTGGTACCGCATCTCATACAATGTAGTTCGCTAGCAATTCTTACATGGGTTATGAATGGCTGAGTCTAAGCCATGCTATGATTGGTCATTGCGTAGTGCTCTCTGGTAGGTTGGTTTGGACACGCCCCAAAGAATTAGCCAATCAAACACCAGAAAAGAATCAGCCAATCAGCAAAATGTCAGGATCCTGACACAAAGTCACGTGATAATGGCGGCCAAGACCGACTCCTTTGCACTCGTGCAGAGGAGGGGACCAACTAAGCTCTGTCTGTAAAGTACTCTGCAAGTGATCTCTGCTTTTACAAATCATCATTAACCTGTGCTGATTATGCGAAATAGTGTGGAAAGGCAACATCTTTTTGATGGGAAAAGCAAATGGCAGATCACATGGGTGGAGCACTCTTCTGTGCTGTTGGTCCAGCCATTAGTGTCATCCGCACATTGCGCTGTGTGATTATTGTCACTTTGGTTACTCTTAGGCTGCTGTGTTCAGGAGAGGCTGTGACAGGTGTGTGCCATCCATTTCCAGGGTATGTGGAAAGCAGAAGTGCTCTGAGCATCCTATAAACGATGGCACTTGTATGGGTCACAATATTCACATCTCCGTCACCAAAGCACTATGGTGCAGGTAGTGCACATTTCTATGGTTTTAAAGCTAAGCTATTCTCAGTTATATCTTAAAGGGGAACTAACACCTTCAGCACTCTACCTCTCAGATGCTAGCTTTGGTCCATAGAAACACATCCACGCTATTCATAACTTGTATATATGCCCTGGTAAAGTAATATCCTGCATTTATTAGCCCCGTGTTGTGAACTACGGAGGCCACCATTTTCGACTATCCCGGGTGTTTTGCTATTGCCGGAAATACGTCACTGTTGTACTATGAATACCACAGACAATATAAGTTGGTCCCCTCCTCCAGTGTAGGAGACTGTGGTTCCAGTGCTTAGTGCAATCCAACTGCTTGACTATAGGTGAGCAGTGTCAACAACAGACAAAAGGTGTTAATTGCAATTGAAATAAGAGCATGTTTTACATTGTTCTGTTCTGACAAAGTGTCAAGTAAATTGCCATTGAACAATTTGAGACTATGCAATTAGTGCTTTTGAGATATTTCTTATCATTGCTTATCTTTTATGATTATTTTCACCTATACATGTTAATATATATAGATTTATTAATTTTCATAGAACATAATAAAATGAGAGTAAAAAACAATAAAATCATTAAAAAGTATAAAATAGTAATAGCTGTGAGTAAAAAATATCAATTTTACTTAGTGCAAAGATACTCTAATAATTCATACACCTCATCAGCATTTAGTAGCCAAGGCACAACCATCTATCTATCCATCTATCTATGCACTTGTTGACAGAACAATGTCAAACAAATAAAATTCATTTATTAGGCCTACTTAAGGTGATGGTTTATAAAATTGGAGCATGCAGTTCTGCAGATGATACGTTTTTTGATAAATTTTTATATTAATTTATGACAACTTATCTTTACATGTGTAATGTAAGCAGGGTTATTTAGATCTACTTGCAGTGAGCAAATATACATGAATATGACATACAAACGGTTCATTGCAATCAGGATGTAGTGTATGTTTTTATTGAAATGGATTGCAATCTATCAATGTGAAGGACATCATGGTACATAAGTGATGTCACAAGCCATGGTGCCGTGTGCAATAATGGCGGCCCCTAGCGATGTGGCTGATGGTGCTAACTTCACTTTTAATTGGCTCCAAATCATACTAAAATTGGACTTTTAGTCACTTGCATTTACGGCATTGTGTTCTTTGTCATCTAATTGAACTTTTAAAATTAACATGCAAATCTCCTTTAGTTCCCCTTTAATCTTACTAGCGGATGAAAAACCCACCGATTTCCTGCCACATGGCGTTTCGACAAATAGCTCAAGACAATGATAGGAGGAAGATAATTCAGCAAAATGTTTACTTTTAAAACCTTAGAAAGGATTTGTGACAGGAATATTTCAAACCCAAATTATGATTTTGGAGGTCAAGATTCAAGATAATTTCATTTTCGCAGAAGAAAGACCCAAAAAAAGTCATTGATAATTAAAAATATGGCATTGAGGGGACTCCATAAAAAAAATCAGTTATGTTTAACTAAAGCGCGATAAATTTAGATAAACTGGGAGGTATATATACTGGTCCATTTTAATAAGCTTTCATCTTGTTCACTTATACCTGCGTATATGTTGCCTCTAAGAAATAAAGGTGCACAATGAGGTTTTTAGAGCACCCATGGGTGCTGTGAACTACCGCGGAGGTTCTAATGGGTCAATCTAAACAATAAGCTCTCTGTAGCACTGCAGCACATTGAGTGACCCACTGGCTTGTGAATACCATGGGCACAACCAACATGAGTTCTAATCCATGGCCTGGTTTTATTTTCATCTTGCAGGAGTTTTTAAATGTTACTTATTTAATTTTAGAGTGATACATATTTAAAAGGTATTTCAAAAACCTCAAAGGTCCTTGAAAGACCATGGTGCCCCAGATAGCATTCCAAATCGTATCGACGTCGGCGCGATGTTGGCGATGTCAAAACGAGGTTGTACCGACGGCGGCCGATATAGAAATGACGCCAGCCCGATTTGGAATGCTATCTGGTATAGGGTTCTCCCCAAATACCCTAGTTTTGTGTCCCACGTGGGGCCTTATAGGGTTCTGTATTTGTGACAAGCCGAAAAACCCAGTTTGGTTCATTGTGGCACCTTTTTTTCTTAGAGTGTTTGGAGTAATGAAATAATGTTTTTTTTTTTTTTTGACTGCTAGTTTCTTAATTGCAAAGGACTTTTTACGGATGAATGTACATTTATAAGCCATCTATCTGTGGCATGAAGCTGATGAGAAGTCCATCCAAAATTTTATTTGGGGTGCTAATTTTGTGCATACGTAAATTATGGTCTAATTAGTTTTTTCTTATTAAGAAATTTCGCATGACAAGGTGTTTCACGACCAAGTTGTGATGGATAGACTGACAATAACGGGTCGTCTATTCGGCCCACAGGTTTATGGAAATTAGCTCATGATGATTAGGCCTAAGGCACGTAATAGTTGGTCTGTTATGATTTACAAGTGTTCTTCCAATAATAAAACTACATAACAAGTGGAGGCATGCAGTTTTGACTTGTCAGGGTGGACTGGAGTGTGCATTGCTCAGGGTCCGGTTTCATGAAAGTATTTGGTCAAGATTCCCTTGGCGTAATCAGTCAGTATCATGTGCTTTGTCATTAATCAGAATGACCATTCGTACTCACTGCGATTCCTCAATCTCACAAAAGATCATTTGGACTTCGTAGCGTGAACTTACGTCAAAAACACGTGGAAGTTTTTGTGTCTGTCACACCGGTGGTACGGCTTTGGAAGGATCTTCTTGTGTAATTAATTCATTTAAAATTCTCCAACAGCAACCAAATACTACGTTGTTTGTTTCAGCTGAACTTTGTCTTAAATTTATCATTGCTTCAGCTAAAACAATTGCAGGGCAAAAATAACCCAGGTTTTAATTTTCGCCCCCCACCCAACTTTTTTTTTTTAAATTACAACCCTGCCTCCGGCCGGGACCCTCGAATCCCTGGAAACTTATTGTGAACAACCCACCAGATATCACACACAACTAACCCAGCCACTTTTGACCTATGGTCAATAGTGTTCTATAAATGGAAGCCACCAAATCTGTGCAGTTTTTGGGGATTGTGAATGCACAAATAGTGGATTTTCGAGAAAGCTTCTAGACATTTCTGTTAGGTGGCTACTGGCAGAATTTTGCAGTCCTATTGGTTACACAGCTTCCTGCCATGGATTCTGAATGGTTGAAGCAAGGGGACCCCAAGCAACAGTTTTCTAGTGCAGTTTAATATATATTTGATGCCTTATGATTTAATGAATTTTGCTTCTTTTATGAAATAAGTTGTGTTTATTGAATCAAATGACAACAGTAATATTGCGCTGAAAAGCAAATTGCATAATAACAGAAGAAAGCAGACTTATGCACTGTCACAGTCTTAGGTGTTCTGTGGAGTGTGTGTATGTGTGATTAGGGCTTTACGTCCTGTATTTCTGCACCAGTTGGCCTAATTAGGACAGGCAGAGACCATGGCAATGAGACGAAGGAGGAAATGTCAGCGATCCAACTTAGGCTCGAAACCAGGACCCAGCGGTAGGTGTTCTGCGGAAAAAACCTCATTGCTTGCTGTGGAACCCGTGCACCCGGCATCTGTGACAGGGAAAATCTTGGTGTAAAGATGCATGAAAAGCCTAGACCGAAACAAAAATCAATTGTCTGGCCCACAGTTGACTAAGTACTAGACTTCGCACTGAAAATACTGCTGCTAGGATGCACTTTGCTTCAGCCTATCACAGGCAAGGGCGGGAACTTTTTCAGCCAATAGAATTGCAGTGAACCTTCCGTAAAAATCCACTGTTTGGTTGGAATGTTTTTTTTTTACATGCTCGGGCATTCAATTATGGCAGAAAAGAAACGAAGCAGGTATGGAAAGAAACATTGCTTGTGGTCAACATTTAGATCACCTCTTAAAAGGTCACTAGTGATTTGTAAGTCTCATACAGCACTGCTTAACAACGCCTTTTCGAGTTTATGCTTTGGTAATGAAAAAACAAACATACAGACGGCTATTTTTAAGGTGTGACGTGAATTGTGGTGGTTGTTTCAATAAAATGTCGGTATTGGTGTTCATTTTTTCATAAACGTTGTTAATTCACTTGCTTGTGTCATATCCCAAAATATGTTTGTGTGCCGAGCCTCATCAGTAGTGAGCTTACTTGGCTGGATAATTGTTATTCATCAACAATGTTCAAAGACCACTTCACTAATGACCTAATAATAATACAGTCTAGTCGTGTGTAACTCTTTCTACAAAATGCTGCAATCGTTTTATCTCTGGAATAGAACAAACTGGTACAACTGCGGATAAGGTCCGAGCACCAAGCGCCGGTGAGCACAAGCCTTTTCTGAAACAGGCGTCATATAAATTCATTTTATTATTATTATTATTTATTATATATAAGGCATTGTCAATATTCTTCCCGGGATACTACATTAATTCCAGTTTGTTTATTTATTTACTATTTTATTAAAATATATTAATCAGCAATCAATTTCTTCCCATACATTCTGTCATTGGAGTGATGCACCCATCTTGCCATTATAAATAACCCTCAAAGGCAGATTACAGGAAATCTGTCTTTGATGCCCTGTACATGGTCCTCAGTCACTAGGGCAATCTTGCAATCAGGAAAACTGGAATGAATAGAGCAGCAAGGTTTTATGCATGTCATAGTTGTGATTGCAAGTATTGCAATAGTACATTTCGATGCGTTTATTTAGGTACATTTGTTATCTATATTTCCAATTAAGATAAACTTCCAGTTGATTACGACACTGCCACGTTTTGAAAGTGCTCTTGGATGAGGTGCATCTGTTATGCTTACGAAACTGTGTGCCTGTTGTACAGTGAATGACCGTCTCGATCAAACTAGCATGACTAAGCAGCCATACCACAAACAAAGCTTGAGATAATACCAATATAGAGAGAACTGCAAGATCAAAGGGAATACCTTAATCTAATAGGACAATCTGACATCAACCATCATGCACACTCTGATTATAGATGGCTTTAGAATCATATACTAGTTGTGTGCAGGAACTGTATTAACACAATGTGCCCCTTCCTTAAGCCTTTTTCCTCGGTATAATTTTTTAGACCTCCTCGTGGGAAAAGTGATAACACAAATGGTGAAGATCTTGAACCCCAAGGGCCAATAGGATGCAATGCACGAAAAGCTCAAGCAAGCTGCTGTTGCTGGATTTTAATCCCTCCAGTTTGAATATTCATAAGACGGTTTACTCAGTCAATGGAAAGATGAGGAACCATGCGGCCAGAAAAGGCATAGCTACACCAGCTGAAACATGAATAAGTGATTGAACATTTCGTAGTTACTGTTATAGAACGCATTGTGCCAAAATATTGGTATATTACACGAATGCCATCCACATGTTTCTTCGCTATACTCAAGGTATAATTAATTAATCTACATATAGATTTTGCTACTGAGACTTTCTCCTGTTTTCATGAAGAAATTTCATACTATACGATAGAATTAACTACACACTGTAAAAGCCTGTCATTTGAAATGAAAAGCCTGCGGAAATGGAAGCTTGTGCGAAAATGTGCCCACCATATTGTGTGTTGTACATTAAACAATCGCAATTAATGAAACTTCAATAAAGACGGTGCTCAGTGTTTAATGAACTGCACAGAAATGGACTTAGGAGGACTTTTTAGTATTATTCAAAAAAGTCAATAGATCAAAATGATGGAAAAAAAGAAATAAATAAAACCCAGCAGACTACTTATGATCACTCATGCTTATGATTGAAGGTTTGGGGACTCACTGTAGGGGAAGAATTGGTGACCTCTGTGGACTGTCAGCTGCACTATTTCCGTGACTATAAATGAAACATATTTCGGGCACCCAAGGCCGAAATATTTTTGTCCTGCAGAGCAAGGAGACACACCGAAGAAATATCATTGACATTGGAAGTGAACTTAATACACCTATTGTATGACTAAATATTGATTTGATTCAAAGGTTACTGGATACATACAGTACCGGCATGATATAAGGAAACACCACAGATTCTGAAGTGATCATGCCTTTATCAGTGTCCACAGTCCAAACTAAAAATTATCTTTCATATATATATATATATATAATTGTTTTTCTTTGTGTTTTTTTTTTTGCAGGCACATTTCACTGATGGGCAACAGATGCCAATTCCTATAGCCATTCTCGAAAGGATTTCTATGCTCTTGGCATTTTAAGATGTTATTCGAGTTCTTTACTCGTTTTTCGTCGATGTCTGTTACATATGTACTCTCCAAATGTTACACATCATACCTAGAAAGTACAGTCTCCATTCCTCTCTCCTGATTGCTCCTGCACTCCCATTAATTTGGTGTCATTGAAGGTATTCGTGTAGATGATGCCTGGTACTATGTGCATCATTTTGGCAACTGCCCTGCACGAAAAACACTCTCCTCTTAGGATATTCATTCTCATTAATTTCTCTTCTTTTGTCTTTAGTTGGGGCTATGATTAGCCTTTTTGCATCCGTGGCTAAAGTGAAAAATATCAAAAAGATGTATCCCTTATTTTTCAGGCGTGTCTTGCATATGCTTTGGAAAGATTGTGCAGCCATTTCTGCCTTCTTTCAGAGCAGAGTAATACTTTTCTCATGAGGATTTGATAATATTGACCTGTCTATTGATCATTGTATGCTATTTCTAACAAGGTGCTGCAAACAACTACCTCAATAAAACTGTGTGCTAATTACACTATAATTCATTAACTCCTGGTGAGCACAAAGAGACGTCTCTGAATATTTGTGGTAGAATTTATACTTTTTCACTCGTTGCTCGACAGAGATTATGTTAGGAATGTTTTCGTGCCAGTACTGTACATACAGTTAGTCCATGGATGCCAATGACTTGATCTTGGGAAGAATGCCAACATAAATCTGCTGGGCTAATTTCTCTGTCAGTAAATGCCTTTTCTTCGAGACTCCCCTTTATATTATATATAATATAAACAAGAAAAATGCGTAAGATACCCTGTGGGTTTAGAGTCTTCAATTACGTGAACATACTCAATAATTGCGTTCTACATCGATATTTTCGGGCCTACATATCTTCATGTCTCACGTGTAACCATGGTATAATTGTATAATATATGTGCCAAAACGGTATGTATAAGGTAGTTCCTATAGTTGAAGGCTGTCAATTTATAATATTGAGTATGTCTCATGTTATGAGTATGCAGTGTGGGCATGACTATAGTGAGATGTGGCTTTAATACAATGGAGGGGCTTTGGTTAAACCTGTATGTACATGACTGGAATCGTATGCTTAGAAGACTACGGGTGACTGTTAGAGCAGGTTGCAGGTGCGTTAAAATGTCAGTCAGAGTGATAGAAAAATACATCATTTTAGCATTGACCTTAAATATAGATATTTCCGCTTTTAAGAATTCAGATATGACGCCCGAGTATTAGTGCAGAATTTGCTTCATTTGTATCTCATTTGTTAAAGCTGGATTGTCACACAATAGACAGCGGCCAAAATCTGTTGCATTCAATACAATGTCTTCCTAACACTGATTACCTAACATCCAGAGCCTTGCTAGGTTTGCTCTTTCTCTATAAAATAGATAACTTCACCTAGCATTTAATTTTTCATGCCATCAAAATTTCACTGATTTGTTTACATTGCATTGTACGTATATTATGGCCCCTGAGATGAACACCTGCATTTTTCGTGTACAAAAAATGTGTAGGTATCTACATCGGCGACGCTCTCTGGTACGTTCCAATGCATCATTAGCTAAAATGCTGAATTCCTGCTATACTTACTAATTCAGTATTTTTGGTGGTACAAAATCAGTTGGATCATTGGCCAACGTACGATTTCCATTGTGCTCATTCTGTAATCGTACTAAACGTGCGCTTCTACCTGCATGGTTTGTGTAAAGTTCATAAAGATAATGCATTCCCTGGGGGAAATCCGGTATAGTGAAAAGATTAAGTAATACCTTAAGCATGTTGGCTTTCAACGGAAGCAGCTACTGTATATGTTTGGGAAAATGGATCTTTTGCCCTTGAGTCAATAACTGCATGATTAGTGCAATGTTTCATTATGAATTTTCTAAATGGTTGCAAGAAAATTTAACAAACTATAAGCACATACTAAAGCCCTGCGCGAGAAATTTGTTGACCTTTTTATTTATTTATTTTTCTTAGTAAACTATATGTTTTGCTTTTTACTGAAGGCTGTGCTGCATGATAGCGTACTGGGGATAACACCATTCTAACGAAGAACTACGGGATCAAAGGAAATACAATAATCTCCTAGGTAACCTGTGCATTACACCAACTCTGATACAGACAATATGAACTAGAGGCCAAGGTGTGCAATTACTTGTCGTGAGAAGTAATCACAAATCATTTGTGTGTAATAATGAACATGCAGCTGTAGCTTATGTAAGTAAAGCCATATAGCAGCACCCTGTAGAACTCCAGAGTCATATGCATTTACAGTCAGTCTTTACTTTATTTGTGGCAACTGTGGCCTAATTCCTAGTGATATTCTCATTATTCTTCAATAAATTTCTTTTTAATCTGAATTGTTACCCTGTTTCTTGTGGTAGAAGTACAGTGGAGAATGCATCGATATCTACTCTATCTACAATTTTGCAATAGAAGTCCTTTACTTATTCCCTTCTTCTCAGTAAAAACTAAGATGAAACTAATTTATAGTCGAATGTGTAAGATAAACACATGAGCTATAAATCTTAAAAAAAAATAATAAGATGTTTATACAGATGATTTGAATGAGATTATGAATGATTCATGAAACTATAAAATGATCATAAATTATTCTGCTGACAGATCATGCATGATTCACAATTAAAGTAGGATCCATAATGAATGCCCACTTGTTTTTCAGTCATATTTTCTCTTCATCAAAAGTTTGGAGAAGCATAAAAAGGACAGAAATGTTACTAAAAGGTCAAACCCCCAACTCTCTAACCATGAAAACGTCTGTCTAAACCAATTAATTTACTGCCATTTCACTAACCACGTGCACACAGGTTAATCTTGTTTCAGTGTAATTGATTTGGTACGTCATGTTTTAAATTAATCTTATTGGTTATCAAAAGATAAATTATCACAAATTGGTATAGTAGAAAAGGTGAAAACATATGAGCAATAATTAATATTTTATCAACAATATAACATGCACATAAACCCAGATGCTTAAGCTTCAATTAAACAAAGACATAATATTTGCCTGAAAGTTTGCTACATTGAGCTCTAAAAATAGATCAAATTTCAAATAAAAGTAAACCGATTTAATATATAATATATTTAGGAATTTATGATGGATGTTTACGTCATTAATGATTACATTGATCACAGAATTGAAGAGACACTGGTTGCTAAAGTAAACATTTTCATTTGCTTGTTGCTTTGGATACCAATAAAACATATGTCACTTGAAAGAGAGGTTATGTGAATTTTATTTAGTGTATTATTAGTAGTTCCACTTCAGTGAACTGTTTCATGTTGATCAGCCTATGAAACAGTCAAACGTACATAAGCCAATTTGAGCGCGCCAGAGAGATTCTCTACCTCCCCCTTTATTTCGTATTTTTATAAACGACCTAACTCGAGAATTTAATACTGTTGGACAAGGTGTTCTTATAAAAAAATTTTTAAAGGTGAGGATTCTGTTCTACACTGATGATATTGCTATTGTGGCTGAGAGCGGACAAGACCTGGAGGTATTTGGTAATAGTAGATGAATATATATAGTAAGGGCTAATACTAAATGAAAATCTAGATTTTGACATTACAGCAAGTACACTAGCGGAATCTGCAGGTAGGGCCTTTTAGGAGCTATTTACAGTTAATTTAGGAAAGTTAAAGAACTAGGGTTTAAAACATACACGAAGACGTAGCGCTCAGCAGTTACCCCAATTCTCGATTACTGCTCAGGTATCTGGAGTTTTAACAAATTTAGTAAAATTGACTCTGTTCAAAAGTAAGCAATTAAGCGGTTGCTAGGAGTCAACAGATTTGCTCGGAACCGAGCGATAAATGGAGACATAAGTGGATCTTCTCAGACACACGACGGAAAATTGAAATGCAATAATTTTTTTTAACAAAACAACATATTTTATAAGGGTGAAACATTCAGTAAATGTACTGTTTTCCATTAATGCCCTTAGTATATATATATATATATATTTATTTATTTATAGAAATATTTATAGAAATTGGTTGTGTTGACTAGTCAACACAACCAATTTCTATTAACCAAGGCTCAACATCTGTGCTGCGACAGTTAGCCTCCATGATCAGGCCATGTACAAACAGTGGCACGATAATTGCAAATGAAAGGACTTTCATTTGTAAGGTTCACATAAACCATGTGCTCAGTGGCCTCCATAGTGAAATCTCCATCAACAACCACACCTTTTTATGGTAACCATCCAAACCATGTTAACCCGTGGTATCCCTGTCTCAGAACATGAGACATGTACACTGTACTCCTGTTTATTTAAGTGCTCTACAGTGGTCAATGTGACACTATTGCTGCAGTTGTCATGGCAACCACTTTCTCTGGCCTCATTCCTCTCACACAGTACACAGCGACAACTTGGTTTGTGACAGCTGTGTTAACCTAAAAATACAATCATAGCAATGCCACTCCCATCTTCCACCTTGCAGGGGGACCAGGAATCCAACCAGGTAAATGAGAGAACACCCTTGGCCAACAAGAGGGAGCTCAGCACTCACTATACCTAAAACAGTGGACAAAACCTAGCCAGAACACTTTTGGAGCCTATTCAGCTCACTCAAACACAAAACTAAAACTATGATTGATAAACCAGGCAACTGGACTATGTCAACATCTCTTGCCTCAGAGAATCAGATACTTAAGTTGCTATTTCCATACCACTGGATCATTAAATAACCGACCTGCCATTGTTTTAGGAACAATGGCAGTATTTTCCATCCAAAGACCATTCCGGAGCTTGCTGATGCCAAGCTACACCAGTCCTTGATTTCCGGCTTTGTTGATCATGGGCCACAATTAAGGTTATGTTTCATTACTGGGTATGACTGATACATCCCACCCCCCCCCCCCTCCGAACAATACCTAATTCCTATGGCACCCAAAGCAACCATTCATCGTGTCACCAAATTAGACTACACTAAGGCGGCCTTATTCCCAGAGACTGGGGTGTGATGTGTGTGATTTCCTGGAAATGGAGAGACTGTGCATTGCTGTGTTGTGTTTAATGTCTTGTATGTGCTTTTTGACTACGAGTCAGTGCTTGTAAGTTGTCTAGGATGAACATGAGGCAGGGCAAGGCCTATTAAACTATTCAAACTACATATTCCTTGTCATGAGTCGTCTGTTACATTGAAGGAACTCAAGTGGGCTAAAGAATACCAGGGAATAAAAGAATGCAAATAATTTAAAAAAACTTTATCTAAAGTATGATTAAAATACAAAAAAAAAGAAAAAACGTAACAAAATCAAAATAACAGTGAAATATTTTTAAATCATATATAAGGCCTGAATGTGTGTTCTGGCTACATTTGGCAGTAGTCTACACAGGAGTCACCATGGAGAGGCCTATGGATGAGAAAGACTTGATGCTACTTACTATGGTAAATACCAACTTAGCAGTGGCATCATTGCTGCTTCACGAAAGGTGGAAGAAGGAAAGAAAGGCAAAGAAGAAAAGGTATTGGACAAGACCTTGGCTCCTCAGAAGACCAATGTATGGCCAGTATGAGAAGTTAATGAAGGAATTGGAGAATGAAGATGTGGCATCCTTCAAGAACTTCATGAGAGTTGATCCAGCCTTGTTCAGTGAGTTGCTTGAAAAAGTTGGACCCCTCATAGAGAAGCAAGATACTTTCTGGAGGAAAGCTTTAGAACCTGGCCTAAAGCTTGCCATCACCTTGAGGTACATAGCAACAGGGAACAGCTACATGTCACTTCAGTATGGCTGGAAATACCATTTGTAATTTTGTCCCTGAAGTTTGTGAGGCCATCATCCAAGTTTACAGTGTTGAACTTCTCTCCTTTCCCATTACTCCAGAAGATTGGCAGGAATGCCGACCTCTTCGCCTCGCGGTGGAACTTGCCTCATTGTGTTGGAGCATCAGATGGGAAACATGTGGCTATCAAGTGTCCTCCAAATTCAGTGTCTGTGTACTGCAACTACAAGGGCTTCTTCTCCATTGTCCTGATGGCTCTTGTGGATACTAACTATCAATTTCTCTATGTGGACATGGACTCCAATGGTGCAGGCTCTGATGGAGGTGTGTTTGCCAGAACTGACTTGAGAAAAGCCTTGGAAGATGGAAGTCTTGGGATACCTCCTCCTGAAGCTCTACTAAATGGTGACAGAAACGTGCCATACTTCATTGTGGGAGATGAAGCCTTCCCTCTCAGGACCTGGTTGATGAAGCCCATCCCACAGAGGGGTCTCACAAGGCTGCAACGTATCTACAATTACAGATTGTCCCGAGGAAGAAGAGTTGTAGAGAATTCATTTGGTCTTTTGGCCAACAGATTCAGATGTCTCCTGACCACCATGCCACAAACACCAGTCAATGTGACTTCAATTGTACTGGCTTGCTGTTGCCTCCACAACCTGATTAGGAAGAGATATCCTTCACCAAATGACACTCGAGTGATGGATCAGGAGGCACCTGACACACATGATGTTGTCCCTGGGAGCTGGAGGGAGATTGGCAACATGCATGACATTGGGGCACCTGCGAGAGGAATCTTTTCCACCAGGATAGCCAAGGAACACAGGCTGTACTTGGTTAATTACTTCAATTCTTCATCAGGAAGTGTCCCCGGCAAGAAGACAAGATTTGAAGTGAGAAGGCAGCAAAAAAAAAACCTGGCCTTTTTAAAGGCCACCCAAATCCTCCCAAGAGAGCAAACCATGAACACATTTGTGCTACTAATAACTACTACTAATAACTACTACTACTACTACTAATAACTACTACTACTTCTAATAACTACTACTACTAATAACTACTAATAACTACTACTAACTACTACTAACTACTACTACTACCACTACTACTACTACTACTACCACTACTACTACTACTACTACTACTACTACTACTACTACTACTACTACTACTACTACTACTACTAACTACTACTATTACTACTACTACTACTAACTACTACTACTAACTACTACTAACTACTACTAACTACTACTACTACTACTAACTACTACTACCACTACCACTACTACCACTACTACTACTACTACTACTACTACTACCACTACTACCACTACTACTACTACTACTACTACTACTACTACCACCACCACTACCACCACCACTACTACCACTACTACCACCACTACCACCACTACCACCACTACCACTACCACTACTACCACTACTACTACCACTACCACTACCACTACCACTACTACTACTACTACTACTACTACCACTACTACTACCACTACTACTACTACTACCACTAATACTACTACTACTACTACTACTACTACTACTACTACCACTACTACTACTACCACTGCTACTACTACTACTACTACTACTATACAGAAAACAGCCTGGCCAATCACAGGGCAGCATTTAGACTGAACCTCATGAACGTCATCAGTAGAACTAGATAACGCTTCACAAAACCCATAAAATAAACAAATTAGCTTTGCTGGCACAAGAAACCCTATTTAATTTTATATTCCTTCAATCTGAATACAATTTTGGCAATATATAAGCAGTCAGCCACAAATGTGTTAATGGTATGCTCTCTTGGGAGGATTTGGTGGCCTTGAAAAAGGTGGCCTTGAAAAAGGTGGCCTTGAAAAACTGCTGAGGGAGTTGATGATAGTGCTGCTGCTGCTGTGGGACTTGGTGAAATTGTTGAGGAGCCATCATCCTGAGTCTGGCCTGCTGCTTGGCTTGCATCAGTAGAGTGAAGGCCTGGGTCTGAAAGTCCATCCAGAGATCTTCAGGGAGGGTGAGACTCTCATGGTAAATTGAGTCACAAAAGGTACGCTTAGCAGCTGAGGCAGGGTCAAGGTCCACCTTCCGAGCATAGTGTTCATGGACAGAGGAGGTCACATCACCCATCTTCTTCACTATGTGCAGGACTTCTTCTTTTTTGCCAGGTTCACAAGTATGTCTCTTTTTCCTCTTGAATGGACCACCCTTTGAAGGAGCAGAAAATTGGGGGCTGTAGCAGTTGTAGTTGTCCTGGAACGATCCTCATCTGGGATGATGATGGAATCTTCTAGCTCTGGTTCACTGTCCATAGAAGTTGAGCTCAGAGGGTAATCACCATCCTTCTTTCTCTCTCTAGCTAGGCGTTCACTCAAGGTACTTCTGCCTTGCCTGGTCGGCATTTGCGGATGAAGTTAGTCAACCAGCTGAAGGTATGCACTATCCACTGCTCCCTGGCTGTCAGCATCTTGGTCCCAGATCCCGAAGGTCCCACTTTCACAAGCTTCCCAAACTGGGTTCTCATCTGCTCATCGGCGTGCAAAGCCGAGTATTCCTGACTGCCTGATTTATGAGGCACTCAGCATCACTCGGCATTGTCACTCGTCTATGTGAGATAGGCCCTTTAATAAAGTTATAAGGCATCTGTCGAAAGTACCACCAAGTAATTGTATGCTATATGTACAAGGAATGGCATGGCCTGGAATTTACTAGCATTTGCTTCCATGTAATTGTTTGAGAACCAGTTGACAGCTGACAATTTTTCATTTTCAATTACCACAATTAATTGGTTTACATCTTTGTCAGAAGATGACAACGTGTTATCATCTGCGTAATTTAATATCGAGCGTTTATCATTTATCGCAAAGAATAGATCATTAAGGAAAGCTATTAGTGAGATCAACCACATAATCACATTGAGTGAAAAACCACTGCTTCTTTTGCTTGGTTATTTCTGTTCATTGTACTTGCCTTAATTGGAGTATTGTTGCACAACAAGTTGATATACCTGCAGCGTTCCGTTGTTTAACACATACGATTTTGCCTAATAGAAAGCTCACAGTCTGAACCTTCAGGCAGTATACACTGTAAAATTACATATTTTCACTAATGGCAAGACATATGGTTTTTGAGTACCTTTGTTTAAAATAAAGGTATGGCTTCAAAACCCAGGATTTCAAAATATGACACGTTCCAAAACCTTGCGAAACATTAAGGCCTGCCAATGTCTACATTTTATTATATGTACAATTTATTCTAAAAACACAAAGTAGTTCTACTGTGATATAAAAGGAACTCTGAATAAATCCTTTACGCATGAGAATGACATTGTGATTTGGGAAACCTCCAAGGCAATATATATTATCTGCCAGGGCTTGAGGACTTTGGGATATTGACTATATCCCTATGTCGGAATGTAAATGGATTTTTTTTATTGTGAAGGTCATTTTTCATCTGGCCTCTGCTATTATAAAAAGAGAAATGAAAATTTTATGCAAGGGCCGACTGCATGTAAGAAATACTTTCGGATCACTCAAGCTTAAAAGTTTGAGAAGTAGATTAAGTTGAAGGGCAGGCAGTTCTGGGGACTGCCATTGTGTAACCAGAGTAAACACACTTAGCTAATTTCAGATATTATGATCAAGTTTTAGGTATATACTGCTACCAGTTTAGTTTGTAATACAATAAACATATCACTGTGTTGCATTTCCTTCATTCAAATACATTCTTACTTTCTGAAAGCGCTCTACATGCTTGAAACTTTGTCATAATATATCTAAAATAGTTTAGTTTAGATGTGCCATTAATAAATATGGAATTATATTCACCAGTGACATGTTCCTGTCCAATCAGATATCTTCATTGGTTGTATTGGACAGGGAAAAATTGTATTGGATCCCTTGTCATGAACACAATGCGTGGCGAATTTCGATGACCCTGGCCAAATTCAATGACATCCGAATGTATGAATCAGAAAAATCTGTTAGGGAAACATTTCATTGGAGAATATTACAAATGGTGGATGGTTGTTCAATAAAGAGTATTGTTGGATGAAGAAAAGCTATATTGGATTAGGCGTTAGATATTCATTTTTAAAAATCCGAAATGATTGGAAATATGATAATTTGCCCTTCGTTAACTGCAATTCAGCAAATTTTAAATCCATGCACATTCTTAGGATATTTTATTTTGGCATAAACCATGTTGTTATATCAAAGACCGGCAATCTAAGAGACAGTAAATGCAGATTGTCATGTCTGACCATTGTTATGGTATTGTTTAGACATGCATTACTGCTAGCAATTGCAATGGAACTGAAATTCATGAATCATTGAATTGAATTCACACTAACTCCATTAGTTAAATATCAACCATGAGATAACCATTAGAATTAACATATAGATAACCTTTAAATATATTATGAATTTAATTAATTTTATCATTATCAATTTTTGGTGTAATAATTAGACATGGATAGCTTTTTTTTTTTTTGTAATTACACGATCTTTTATTGACAATATTTGGGCTAATATGAGTAAAAAGTCTAATAAATTCGTAAATAGTATGTTAATGCAACATCTCTAATATCAGTATGCTGTATGTGGAATTCAATGTTTACACAAGGGTTTAGTGACCCACCCCTGTTGTGAGTTTAGTGACCCACCCCTGTTGTGAGCTCAACCGCTCCCCCCCCCCCCCTCCACTGACGTGGGCAGTTTTATCATTCTGACGTCAGCAGTACAATTTATGAATATTACTGACTGTCAGAATAGACTACTAAGTGCAGTCTTCCTGACACCTATTCCAAATTAATTCATGTCAGAATACAAGCCTTTTTCCAGCATGACTGACCATCAGGATGATCCTTTCATGCCGTGCTTCCTGACTATGCTATGGTTCAGGCAATCATTCTGACAATTCAGACCATACTAGACCATATTTTTTAAGAGGTACTGACCGTCTGGACATTGCTCCAGATATGCCGCTTTACAGACCATATATGCAATGCATAACTCCATGCTAATGTCTGGAGTATGCCCCTTTGATATCACTACTGACTGTCCGAATGGATAGGTCTCCATAGGCCCACTGCCGGACCATTTATGCAGTTTGTCACTACCTAGTGACTGCAATTATTAAATGGCAAATTTATATAAACACTAGTAAACCACATAGGTGTTATTTAAACCAGGCATGTATCGTAATACATTGGTTGAAAATAAAATGGCACAAATTTGAGGAAGATTTTTTTTAATTCTGCTATAGACGTATTTTAAATATTTGACTTTTTTTGTCAACCTGGCAGGGTCTGCAAGCTCTTCCATCAAGCAGGAATTCCTTATGATGTGACATTGGCAGTGAAAGGTTGCTATCATATACATTTTTCAGGGCCAATTGGGGTTGGGTTTAAAGTTCGATACCTTCAAGTTTTTTTTTAGGAATAGCTCACAGAATACAACATAAATGTTAAGGCATGTAATTGTACATAAGCACCCATTTTGACAGGTGTCCGAACGTCACAATTTTGCTGAAAGGGCTGTTCTAAATCTTAACATTTACTGATCTTTAAGAGTGGTTTATTGAAAAATGCCAAGTGTTTCAAAAGAAGATTGTATGATTTTAATAAATATTCCAACTTGCAATGAGTGGATAAAATAGCACAAAATAACATAAATAACATAAAGGATTTAATACACAACCTAACTCTTGATCACACTGTCCAACTCCAAGATGACCTGTCCCAGACATGGTAAACTATGTTTTATTACTTTCAAAGAAATTTGCCCTACAAAAATATGGAATTATTTCTTCTAAAACACAAGTCATCATGAATTTAAATGACCAAATGTGTGACAAACTGTCCTATAACTTGGGCGCAAGCTTAATAAGTTAAAACTAATGTTTCTTATCATTTAGTACCTGAATAGCGTCTTAATTGCTGTAGTAGGGAGACCGTACAAATACATCTGGGATTCCTTCATCAAGGTCATCATCATCATACTCCAAGTGAAGTAAATCAAGTAACGAGGTGGTCATTATGTGTCAATAGGTTCATTGGGTTGAATATATGTGATCCTGTGACATTGATAAACAAACAGATTTATACAATTGAATAGTTGGTGAATTGTAGATGATTGAGAATTAAACAAACTAAGATGGTGTGATTTGATGTTAATTGAATCAGCAAACAGAGATACACAGAGATACACAGAAGGGATTTTTGATATAGAGATGGTTGAGAATGATTGTAATTAAATCAGCAACAAGATATGTATGAACTTCAAGGTGAGATGAGTGAAATGAAAATTAATGAAAGGTATTTGAATAAGGTTTATCAAGATGTGTATTGGCCTAGTGCAAAAATAATGGAGCCAAAGTGTGACATAACCAAAGCGATTGCGTTAATGCTTCATAAAAACTCACAACCTTCTTAATAACTAATTTTAGTATCGATACTATAGTAAGTTTCATTTTTCCATCTTTTCTATTGTCTGTTTTAGGTTAATCCCAGATAGTATTCCAAATCATTTCAACGTCAGCTATGTTAATACGATGTTGTAACGACAGTGGCCTATATGGAAACGATGCTGGGCCGATTTGGAGTGCTATCTGGGATGCTCATGAATCAGTTGTATTTTTACAAATTTAACACAATTCAACAATCGTTTAATATCCCATTATTAGCAGCTCCAAATTCATTACATTATTGTTCTAATTGGCCTATGTTTAGTTTATTGGCTGGGGCAGAGAATTTTAGGCATGACGCTCGGGACACTGAAGAAACTTCAACAATAGTCTGTATGATATGAAGAACATAAAATACCATGGTTTTATGCTATAATCTTTTTTCTAATCAATCAATAAATGTGTAAAAATCTGCATAATAAATGAACCATAACGCTCGGGACAAAATAATTTTCCCCCTAATTCATAGATCCCTCTAAGACGCATTCACATGGAATGTTATAATCCAATTTTATCCAGGATTTCATGAAAATGGTCATTGAAACATCCGGTGAAATTACAGTACTCCACTAAAGGTTAGAAATAGATTTATCCTCAAGAAAAGATCCAGGAAATCACAGAGCTCAGAAGGGCTGCCTGCTCAGTTCCGCATCTTGAATTATAATCAGTAATGATAAATGTTTTTAATGGTCTTGTGCATTTTTAGATATTTTGAATAGGTTACCCATGAAATTCAAGGAAATATCCTTTGAAAAACACTTTTTTATGTTGGAAAAATGCACTATGTATACTGCAAAGTAATTTTGATACTTGAAGGCTCCAAAACATCATACAGGTCTTGTGCTGTTTTTACTTGATATCATTTAAAAAAGCAACTTTGCAATTAATATTAGTGTGGAATTATGCAATATATGTCACTTCATTTTGTTTTCTTTTTTTATTATTATTTGTTTTAAATATTATTTGTCACCATATGAATTTAATTTCAATTATATTTAAATAGCCTCTTTTTCTTTTCATTTATAATGTAAGGGGTGTGTACAATTTTACAACTTTTACGTAAGCTAGTGCACATCCCCCACAGTATGCTTATGTCTTTTATTGTTTATGTAATGTACTAACCGTATTGAACTACTACATACTGTGTACAAATAAAAAAATCTAAATCTAAAAAAAAAGAATCATTTCTGTGCAATGAGAACGTGTTTTCTGCATAAAAAAAAACAACACAAGATATATTTCTCATACATTGTAATTGTGCTGGGGTGCGGTCAAATAGGAGAATTCCCAGAACGGCGACATTCCATATAGTCGACATTTAGAATGTTTCTCCAAGGTAATATTTTCAATGAAAAACGATTAATGGCAATTAGTGGCCAGTTTATTTAATGTTGTCACTTAGATAGCAACCAACCTGTGATCATTGATATGATAGAAACACTGTCACTCGAACCTGCGATCATTGTGACATTTTTTTCACTCACCATTATTACTATTTCTATACTTTTTAATATAATTTTATTGTTTTTACTTTCGTTTTATTATGTTCTGTTCTGTTCCTGAGTACGATAATAAATAAATAATAATCGATATGAAGATATTATAGCAATCTCTTCAATAAAAACTGAATGACAAAATCAACAAAAGCAAGTTATTTACCTCCATCCATTTGGTATGAATACGGAAACAGGCCATTGAAAATGTGTACAGTTAAGCACATGGCAACTAGTAAAATGAACTTGGTGAATTTTATTGAGTAATCATAATGCATTGTTACCGGAATTTGTATTAAACGTACGTAGAATGTACGTAGATTGCTCGCTGACGGACTCCCGAGCAAGTTATGTAACTAATATAAACACTTAACTCGTAGAACGTCCGCCAAAGTTTTAAACATGTTAAAATTTTTTTCCTCTCTTCACTTATGTCCGTGAGTTGTCAAGCGCATCCAGGAGTGATCTACAAATTAGCGCGAGTATGTATGGACAAGGATGAGCAAGAGTGAAAAAGAAAATTCATCCGTCGTCATACATAGGTCTTATCTGTGATAGTGTGCACGCCCCTTTCAAAGCCAATGAAAATGAAATGCATATTGAGTGACAATCCAGCTTCAAGCATTCTTAGTATCAGTAAGGACCCAAAAAATGTCCCTGTTTTTATATGCAAATACCACTAGTTCTACAAACTAACCTAGATGGCAGTAAATCAGAGGGAGTGTAAAGTTCAGAAAGGGAAAGTAATGACTAATTCTTCTTGATGAACTACCTTTTCGGGGCTTCCAACCACTGGGTCCAACCGGGTTCGATTCCCTGTCGAGCCTAAGTTGGATGGCTGTTTCATCCATCATCTCATTGCCATGGTCCCTGCCTGTCCTAATTAGCCCAACAGGTACAGAAATCCAGGACGTAAAGCCCTAATCCATTATTGTACATTTACCTTCCGTGTAAGACCTACTTATTACATAGTATACCATATCATAAAACCAGTAACAAATGTGCTAAGTATATGAGTGTTAGTATATTAATGAGCGCGTGGCTTTAGACCTATAGTCCACTATGCTCAGATATATAGCAGAGTGTATAGGTAAATCTCCTGCGTACATCGGCTAAGAATGTATAGCTGATGCACAATTTGAGGAAAGCAAGACTGCTAGCAAGGTCCTCCTGCAATTATATTGCTCACTTCTATATTTCCCGCTACAAAGTTGCCCAGATTGGGCCATAAGTACAAAGACAGCATGACAGGGATTAATCATCTTTGCAATATGTGGTGCTTGTGATCGAAGTTGCCTGCTGTTGCAGATATGTATCCCAGAGATAAACAGTGACCTAAATAAAGTTTACGTTAAATGTCATGACATTTTTTAGTTGGTAAACCGATTTACTGAATCTGAATAATATAGCGGTCCTAATCATCATTTGAGCTTCTAAATGTTTTTGTTTTTGTTTTTTTTTTCTTTAAAAAAAAAAAAAAAAAACATTCTTGTTAATTTTTTAGAAAAATAAAGGATGAACTGGATAATTTGAAATGTAAATATCTTAAATCTTTAAGTCATCATGATATGTGATTGACTGACATAACACAAGTTAGTCAAATGAAAGTGAGTAACAAAGCGGAGTAATTTCTTAGATTAAAAAACTGTTATGCCGTATTCATAGTCGACACCATCAACATTTTCTTAAATTTAGGTAATTTTACTGATGCTGAATAACTAAACAAGTCCCAGTGGAACTATTTAAACCTGAGTCTTTCTAAACTCCCTGGGGAGTAAACCGTCCATTACCCGAAGTAACCTGCTGCAGTGGGCTAAGCACTATACAAGCAGTTATAACATAGGGTAAAGTTGGGTAATATGGGCAGCAATATAATATGGGCACCTTGCAGTAGCTGAAAGCCATCAGGGGTACATGCTTACACCTGGTGGAATTTTCAAGTATTTTGAAAGTCAACTCTAGAGCAGACAGCACATTTGAGGCGGCATGTTTTTTTAATGATATGCTGACTTGATATCTACCTGTCATTTCTTCCATTGTTTTTATAAAGGCAAAAAGCCTGTAGAATATGCTAATTTGGTAGACACATCAACCTGAAGTTTTTTCATAGCGAATAACTTGTTTCTTTGATTCTCACTCATTTGCAATGGCCAAGTTATGTCAGCAATTTTCAGAGCAGCCTAAAATGCAAGGCGCACATTGTTGGGTAATATGGGCACAGGTGATAAATGCATCTTTAATGATATTTATTGTCAATCAAAAATATCATGTAAGGAGTGAAACGTAAAAACCAATCAAATGTAGATAACATTGGATACACACTGTTAAAAATCACTGTAGTTTTTTTACAGTAACTTACCGTGCAGCAAATTTGCCAGCAACTTACTGTAAAATTTTCAATTACAACAAATTACTGAAATTGTATAGTACAATAAATTATTGTAGAATTTACAGTAACTTCCTCACAGGAATTTACTGTAATTTATACGGGATATAAATGCCTTATTGTAAACACATTACCCTATGTTACTGTAATTTCTTCAGTAATGTGTTGTAATTTGTACAGCACCAAATATAATTACTGTAAAGTAAATATACACTATCTACAGTGATTTGTTGTAATTTTTACAGCACCAAATATAATTACTGTAAACGCATTTACTCCCCAATACAGTAGATTGTTGTAAATTTTACAGCATTGAATATAATAATCGTAAATTGAAATGCACCAAATACTGTAATTTGTTGTACTTTTAAAGAACCATATAAACTTACTGTAAATGAGAAATACAGCATAAAATGTTTACATCATACAGCATTAAATTGCAACAACAAAAAAGGAAAGAATTTGATTAGTTTTTTTATTGAAAAAGCCACATCAAATCAGACACTTTTATTTCATACAGAAATACGTTTACTGCTTACCACAAACAAAACGCAATAAAATATATTTATGTTACATTTACGTATGCCGTTAAAGGACAAATTGAATGCAAATTTGACATTTCAAGCAATAATGTTTTTGTGCAATAAAATGGGAAATATCACAATGAAGTAAATCACACCCGATTCATTAACATTATAGTTGTTAATTTATCATACTGTGTAATTTTACAGCATCAAATACAATAACCATATATATTCAAATACAATGAGTCACATCACAAGCGATTTTCACAAATATGAAGAAATTATACCATTTAAATACAACAACATATGAGCTTAACCATTTGGAAAAATTATACCATTACAACAACAAATAAGCTGATAAGTTGTGGAAAATGTATACCATTGAAAGTAAACAACAGATGAGCTGAAAAATTATCCAAAATTTATAGAAACAGATGAGCTAAGCATTGTACCATTTAACTACTACAACAGATGAACCAAACATTTATACCATTAACATTATATTATGAGCTAAACAAATTATGCAAAAATTATAACATTTAAATACAATAACAGATGAGCTAGAAAATTATGCTAAAATTATACCATTCAAGTACAACAGCAGACGATCTTAAAAATTATACAAAAATTATACCTTGCATTATACATTTAAGTACAACAGATAAGATAAAGAAATTATGCAAAAATATACCATTAAATATAATACCAGATGAGTTAAAATATCAATAATAGTCCAAAGAAAATTAACTTCGCCACTCAAATTGCACCAAACTATTTAGAAGAGTATTGACTTTGGGACTGACAGATTCCTTCTTCTTCTGTGTTAATTTACCCGATTTTGTAAGTTTCTTCATACTGCCTTTCGTTCCTTCTTCCAGATTTATTTTCAAAAAACACCTGCACATAAACAAAAGAAATATTTGTTTGATTAATCCTTTTGTTATGATTGTCTTAAAATTAAATATTATCATCTACGTAAACTACAGCATGATGTCATGAACAAATCCCCATTTTATTACATGCATCCTCTGAGTTTCTCTCCTCTTAGTAATTTTAATTATGTCATGACTACAGGAACTATTTTAACAAAGTTTTTGGTTTGAAACTAGAGATTTAAAAAAGCTCAATCTCACACTTATTATTGCTATCCAGTGACCTTAAGAATTATCGGAATCATTAACATGATTTTTTTTCTTTGCAATCTAGGTATTTGCTTAAAACTTTGTTCAGAAACACAAAATTAACTTTATATCTTACAGCTTACCTCTGCAAGAACTCCAAAGTTGCCCAAGCATCAGCATTGTATTGAAGATTGAAATGTAAAGCAAACACCATTGGCACATTCACTTTTATCAATGGCCAGAAGCCATCGACACCAGCTGCCAAGTGAAATACCTGCAATCAAATTTTATGCATAAATCAACTTGTGAAAGAAGAATTTTACATTAGTGATGCATATAATAATATATTATGCACATTTTAGTTAACATTAGTCATTGCATAGTCCAAGTTTAGTAATCTTTTAACAATACCAGAGAAAGATGTGAAATTATAAGGCTTATCATTGGGAGTCTATCCCATGTAACACATTTACACCACGAACAAGGTATTTTACTTTCAGTACAAGCACTTCAAATTTCAACATACAATCAACATCCAGCTCATCAAATGCAAATTATAATGGGCCAGGCAACGTGGATATCCCCACTTACTTTTTTTTTTAGTAATCAGATGTGTATATATAATACACTTTGCATAACGTCTATATCTTTAACCATTAGGCTACCCAGCTGTTATGAAAACACACTTTACACATACCTTGAAGAATAAGTTGTGGGGTTTCTGGCAGGCCTTCTGCCTCCATCTCATGTGTTGATACTGTGACCTGCAGACAAATTTTAAGTCATAATTCAAGTGTTGCAGTGTTCATGATGCATGATTGTGTTAAATGATGACAGCAATGCTATTGATTTAGCTATAGTAATTACCTTACTATCGCATTGCTTTAGATGTCATGAAATAGGCTTTTTTTTAGTTATTTTGACTTTGTTTATATAAAAGAGTAAAACACTCTTGGGTAGGTACTGATATGCAGTTTCTTTTTTTTTTTTTTTAATCCAAAAAATCAGTGACTGGCACTATGATTTTGATATTGACATAAATTCATTCCCTAATGCTTAAAATAAAGGTTTGCAATAATAACAGTCAAGCTCATTTAAAGTTTTGAAATAATTATGATAACATTTCTTACATCACGCAGCAAAAAGAGGGAATCTTCTTTCTCGCCAAAGTATGCCATCAAAAGTCTAATCACTGACACTTCATCCAATGCTCCATCCACGCCACTGGCTTCTTTCATGTCACGCCAAACTCCTATGACATCTTTCTTGTTGCGATCCTCTTGACTCACAAAATATTCCCTGACCCTTCTTCCCTTCTTGGTGAATGCATCTACCATTAATTGTAGAATGGGCTTTCGAGTGAATACTTCAAAATGCCATAAAATGTACTTAGGCAGAAACAAAACAGGCCACCTCAACATTAGATCTTTGATGGAGATTAGAGGTGAAGTATTAATGTCCTTCCTTTGGTTGAAATATGTTGTGGACATCAGACAAAAACCATTTTCATTTTGCACAACCCTTGGCCCTTCACGTGATATCAACCAGTTCCAGGCGCTTGGTCTCTAAGCTTTCTTCAGTTTCTCCTACTGGAATCTCAGTTGGCTGCCACAAGATACATCCATCATTAATTATAAATGTCAATTTCTAAATAAATTCAGCATAGTTTCAGTATTTACCAGTATCAGTGTTCTCCCACCTTAATTCGTGACTAATATTGCTTCTGTTACATGCCACCTTAAGTAGGACATGGGCTTAACCAGACTGCTATCTATTTGCAATAGTTTGTAATTGTTTTGTTTTGTTTGCTATCTAACACAAACATAAGCTGGATCTTTTACACTCTGATAGTGTGTATGCGGATACAAATGATATAAAAGTTTGTAGACTTAATTGACCTTAATAGGTTAAGTGGAATATATCACTATGTGCAGTGGCATTGTCAGGGTCCTCCCAGAGGGAGAGGGGCAAGGGTTTTATTGAAGGGGCAATCTTATATTGTGATATGAAGTAACTGCCGATATATATGGTTGGATTAAAGAAAGAACTATTTTTAAAAACAATTAGTTACCTAAAATTTTGTATTAAAATTAATCGATAAAATACATTTACTATAATTGTTTAATGTGAACTTGAGACTCAGAGCATTGCATAAATTGAGTCTGTCTGTTTGGCTGTCTTCTCATGGGTTGGTTCAATCACTTTGCCACGTGTTGTTTGAATGTAACTACTCTACAGTTTATTACTGTAAATGCTAAATTACACCTGTATAATGTGCTTGCTGTAAAATGTACAACAAACAACTGTACAATCTACAGTCATTACAGCTACAGTAGGCTTCCATTAGTTTTTACAGTAAATTAATGTAAACAGAGAAAGCAGTAAATTGCTGTAGAAATCTACAACAATTTACTGCTAAAACTACAGTGATTTTTTACAGTGCAGATACAGAAGACTTTCATTCGGTCAGAAATACAGTACAGTATGAATTATACAAAACATACATTATGAGAGCCCATGTGGGATAAGTCTGTACTGTTGAAATTTACATCACAGTGACAAGACTTTTGTGTAGGATTATAAAGTGTGCTCATATTAAACATTTATCTAGCTCATATTAAACGGCATTTATAGTTGAAATTAGTATAGTTTAATGTGGGCATTGTAGTGCTCACATTCTCAGAATGTGGGCAGTTCTTTTGGAATGATGCATTTTCCCTAATTACTTTCATCACAGCATTAGCGAGACCAAAGTATGCCCATAATACCCAATTTTCCCTACATGTATGACAGACAATCTGCTCATGCAACCCATTGCTGACTCAAGCCCTTGTGATTTGCAGGTATGTACATAGTAGTAGTAAGCACTACTTTTGGGTGCACAAAAATGTATTTACTACCCATACTGATCATAAGACCACGGCATCTTTGCTGATACTTATCTTTCTGCAATGTCTTAAATGACGTGATATATTCACGCCAATTCAAGATTTAGTATGCATGGCCGACTACACACGACAGGTTGGTTTGTACAAGACTTTGCCACTGATGAGAGTTTTCAATTTTTGGAGGTTATCTTAAAATGTCATTGTAGACGGTAGGCTGTCAGACTTAGGGCCATTTGCATGGAATGAGCGTCCACCAAAGGTCTTTGATTGGAGGAGTACCAGTTGGGATGTACATTGGATCTTGTGAGATAGTGAGTATTGTGCCTCTTTGCTAGGATGTCATTCAATGCTTTAAAGACAAGGCATGCACAGTTTGAATGTAATGAGGGAGGTGACTGATAGTTCCTTAAGAGCTGGAGTTATATGATCGAATTTTCTTAATCCAAGAAGAAAATGCTGAAGTTTCATGATGACACAGTTGGGGAAGCCATACAGACTGTTGCAACAATCCAACTGGGATGTAACAAATGCATGGACTATGGATTTAACAGCATTGTAAGCAATGCGCCTAATGATATATAAGATTAATCCTTTGCTGGCATAATCAGACAACACTATGACCTTTTTTTTCTCTTTTTTTTTTAAAGATTAGTGAAGATTCGCTCTAACTATGTTAATGAGTTTTCACATGGTGCATCTTTGTCACACCGGAGAATAATTGATTTCTGTTCGTTCATTGTTTATCACACCAATATTAAGTATCTTGAAATTTTTTCCAAGCAACGCTTTACCTAAAAAAAAAAAAAAGAAAAAAAAAAGGAATACTTTCAGATAATGTCACTTTATAACAATGTTATCATAAATGTTCTGCCGTCCATGACGATCTTTAATAAACGTTGACTTACTAAAATGGCTATTATTAAGTTAAGCTCTGTTCATTGTTTTGAGGCTAAAAAGCTCTGAATCCATGAGCGGCAAACAAACGGATATTAAATATGACTCAAAAACATCAGTGCACACAAGATTGGTCAACTTTAGGTAACGTTTCGCCTTGAGATGATGCTTGCTGGAAACTTTAGTGGAAAGGAAAGACTAAAGGGGACCTAACAGCTACACCCTTTGCCATCTCATCATCATATCTGCATCTGACGGCTGGCCAGCAATACATTAGACATGAGACAAGTAATTTGTGATTTACGACAATGTCTTTCCATTTGTTAAGTTGAGATATGCCAAGCCTACACAGGTGGGACTATGCATGGATCATATTTCCAATTATTTAGCAATAATAATGATAATAGAAAATGTATAAACATAATTTGAATAGACCTCCGTTGAGCCATTGACGACAATTGGGGATCAAATTCCTACCGATTATTCAATTGAAACTCCAATTTATTGAGTAATTGTTCAGGAATGAAACTTAGAACTGGACAAAATAACGTATAATGGTTATTTTTTGACTTGCTGCTATATCATGTGTGTTTTACATATAACGCTCAATTGAATTAATCCTTTAACATACTTTCTTTGGTCTAATAGTGTTATTTTTAGCCACGAGGAAGCTTCATGATACTTCGGTCACATCCATTTAGGAAATATGATATACCCGACCCGTTTTGGTTTAAAAAGGAACATCTGTACCTAGGTGTATTGTGACCCTACAGTTGCATTTTGTGCAGTGGAAGAAAACTTCCTTCGTTGGACACATTCAAAAGGTAAACAAAGAATCCATACGTCATAAATGTGCGTATACTTCATTGTAAAACTCGCAACATAACTGTAGGGGATGCAGTAAGTTCCAGACAAATGGGGTGACCCATATATGACGAAACGTTCTGAAAACCTTTGCCTTCTCATCGACTAAATGGTCAACTTCCATTTTACACAGATAATACAGCCTAATTATGCATGGCATTTGAGTAAAGTGAAGTAATAATGGCTATTATTATTATCTGGTTTATTGCATTGACCGTCTTATTTGATTGATCGTCGTCATCTGCAATTAGTCACATTGAGAAAACATTTCTTTGCATGGAGGTTATTCTCATTTAGCAATCTGTCTTTGCATGACAATGCTTGATTTGGCGTCAGGCACCTCAAGGAATGCTTGTCATCAGAAAGGTTCATTTAATTTGCCCTGTTGCCCAGTCCATCACCTTGGAATGTGAGTGATGCTGACAACAGATTCTTTTATATTTAACTAGGACTTAGCTGGGCACTCAGGGTGACTTGCAAGGATATTGCTGATTGGATTCTAAGAACTGCCTTTTGCCCATTGTGATGGCCAGTGATATCATATAAAGTACTTATGTACAATATTTTAAAGCAACTGATAAATACGTTTGATAATTCAAATGATAGTAAATTCATCTGTTGTTCCTAAAATAAAATAAATTGTAGACGCATGAAGAAAACAGATTTATATATCCCCCAATATTAAAACCTCAATACAACTAAAAAGAACACCCACGTAGTAACAGAAGTCCGTCTATTATCTGTCAATTTCTCTTCTCCTTAATACTGATTACCAATTGCTACACTTAGTTCTCATGACTGCATTTCAAATCCCATATTTATGACATGCATTTGTTTACTTTCTCTCTATCCTGATGGACATTGTCGTTGCCTTTGCTCAGATTTGATATTTATGTCCCCTTGATGCTTCTTCTGATTGAATCCATTGATTTTAACATGAAATATTGAACTTGCATTGCTTTGTATTTGGTGTCTATCTTGGGACACGAGAAAGGAGCCATCCATGGAGTAAATGTTCCACATGGCGTAACCTCCCAATTGGTAATTAAACAAATTTAGTAATATCTTAGAGAGCTCTTGTTCAAAAAGGCCGACCAAGCTACACGCCTATTACACTGCTCCATACAACAAACACACTTTACAATGTCTCAATTTCTCAATGCTAGAAATTAATGAGTCTGAACTCTGAAGCTTAGTCAGCTTAGATTACCAGCTGCCAGCAGACACAATAATGAGATGATAAACTTGGAGTCCAAACCATGTTACACATTTAATCCCTGAGTGGGGTCTTTTACTTACATAGATGCCGAGTTTAAGGTGTGAGTGCCGAGGGCCAAAAATATACCATACCATACAACCTGGAGTCCTGTACATGTTTGCTTTCATACAATTTGCAACTAGACCTTAGTCACTTTACGGTTTTATAACATTTACTTAACATAAGCTTGGATAAGTAATGGAAGCCAATGATTTGGCGGCAACTGAAGACTAGGAGGCGTGGCTTGTGTTGTGCTGGGAGAGGCGCCTCAGACAGCTTGCTCACTGAGGTCTTTTCACTAGGAGAGTGAGGGACACATAGGAGCGCCCAGCTAACTAAGTCAATGCATTCAAATGATTCAATCTCCAGCTTGTAATTTCATCAACGCATCACAAGGTTCAGAGGCTCAGAGCACAGGTCACAAAAGGTATGTGGATGATTGGGTGTTAACAGGAGTAACAGCTGTTGCAGTTTATTCACATCACTCACCAGTAAGCTTACATTTAATACGTATGTCATCAGTGTTTCTTTTTAATACACAGTCAAGTTCACTGAACTGCTAGTAATGTGGTGACCTTTGGAAAACTGTGTCGCATTTTACGAACAATTTGTTACCCTTTGCTCTCTCTTTGCTCTATAAAACACTTGTAAAAATATAAATTACTTTGTCCAGTGTCAACTGATACTCTGTCATCCACTAATGTGCCCATCGTGTGCTCCAGTTTTGGTCAGAATTCGCCAGGAACGTTGCACTGTGTTATTAGGCTTTCTTCCACACTGAGTAATTTCCTGCACTTTTCTTAGCTGATTACACCTCATTATATTAATTTTCGTGAGCACAAGCAATTAGTTCAGTGCTACTTTAGCAGTTCACTTTAACTACATGCTATCACAAAGGTAAATTCATTGCAGTTTTCAATGTTAACTACTCTGACTATTGCCTTTATTTACCTGGTGCTATAGTTACAGCAGCTAACGTTTTCACGGTTGATATTTTAGGCCTTTGCTGTGAGGAATAACTGAACAATTAGCATTTTAGTCTGTTTCGTCTGACTATTCACTGAGCCTTAGCTAATGCCTTGTATGTTACTGGTCATAATGGAAAACTTGGCACTTTGTGTGACATTTGACTAAGGTTAATTTGACTAACTTGTTAGTTCAAAAAGGCCATGTGGTCGGTTATGTTACTTGTTAGTTCAAAAAGGTCATGTGGTCGGTTATTCTAGAAATGAGACACTGTTGACATGCAGAAGAGAATAGTCATATTCAGTCTTATCCAGTCAAGTTAGTTTGGAAACTATCAGCACGGATGTATGTTTGAATTTGTCCAATGTTTTTTTTTTTGCAGAAAACACACGGTCCCCTTTTCTTCATTGTTTTTACAAAGTGATGTCTCCTTTTGCAGGTCAACCTATTTTGTGCCAACTGGCCTAACTCACCCTAGATCTGTCTTGGCTGTGTCCGTGTAATTTCAAGACACGTGTTTTTACTTGTAGATTTATCATATTGCATATATAGTTTGCATGATTTATCACACTGTATGTATAGTCATGTATACAGTAACTTGTGTATAATATAATTATGTAGGTTTAAACTTGATCTAATCCGTCAAGCGCATCACCACTCTAATCAGACAGATGGGTAGCCTGGACTCTGTGCTATAATTCGGTTCATGGAGAAGTTATTCCACTGAATATTACATGCACACAGTTGATCAGCAGTGTGCAGTAACTGTTTGGCAATGTAGGCCTACGAGATGGAGACAATGTAGATCAGCCAAAACAAAGATCACTTGGCAACCAACCGAGCAGCATACAAGCAAATGTAGCGAGGGAAAGGGGTCAGAGCAAAAAATTGTTGTTGACACTCGCAATAAAATCAAAATACAATGTATTTACTAACACTATTTAGATTTTTCTGGGATTTTACAAGGACAATTAACCCTTGGATTGATTAATATGTCTGAGAGGGATTTTTGCTTGATGTTCCTCCTAATGCGGCAGTTTGGATATCAAAGCTTTCCAAGACAAGTAATGATGAGCTTGAAAAACGCTATGTAACACTTTCGCAATATTGCATAATATGCTATGCATAGTGACAAATTAGGCTTGCCTCAGTGCGGGCACCTTATGAAAGGCACCAATTCAATTCCTCCAATTGCATATAAATTGGGCATCAGACACAAGTCCCCCCCCCCCCCATCTGACATCTCTGTGAGCTGTCATATGGTTTTGTTAGATTTCAGAATTACAATCACATGACATTGCGTGCATTGTTCCATCCCAGATATAGCATAGGTATGCCCAAACGGGCCACATATTATTGGGAGACAGTCTCTTCCAGTCTGGTATGCAAAATATTGTGCATTAGTTGCTTATATGATGTCATGATTTGGTCAGCCCCCAGCCCCTTAACCACTGAATGAGCATTGCCTGACTACACGCCTTCAGAATCCAATTCTCATCTTCGCCGGGATATTCCATTACAGTATCCCTGTATATAATACAAAATTAATGTAAATTGCTGGGAGGAACCATGTAGGCAAGAAATTGTGCTTAAGCTAAGTCTGTCAGTACAAAGGATTCGATGTTGCAGTACATTGGAAATCTTCTTGACAAGTATATCAGGAAAAGAGTCTAGCTTTTTGGACACATGCTATTAGTCATGCGGGTTGACTTCTTAGTCGAGTGCATTTCATCCTACAAGGACTATTAGGCTGCTTGATGCCAGGGGGTCAGTGTGGTCAGACATATTGCCGGACGCTGTATATTGTGTGTATGTCGTTCATTTGAGGGCCTTGAGAATGGAGTTTGGAGTTAAAGTTCATTTCTTGAGTTCCAGATGAGGATCGATTGTTGTGAAAGATTCTTTGTGGAACTGCAGGGTGAATCAGTCCTACTTTTTTTCTCCCTCCTTCAGTCTGGAAGTCGGTGCTGGACTTCAGCAACTTCTTATTAAGTGCAGAAATCAATCTTGAGGGCTCTTGAAGACTATCACTCAACGTAGCACTTCCAGTAAAGAAAGGTTTCCCAGAGTAACTTTTAAATGACTATCAATTTGTCTTCTATATCCTTTAACGTGGATAGCGAGGAGACTAATTTATGCCACGTTCACACCTTGACGATTTTGACGAAGATCTATCACGGATAGTAAATTCGTCAAGCATCGTCACGCGTCGTCCTTATGATCGGGAACAATCTTAATAGTCGTAGACATTCATAGGGCGTCGTCAGAGGTCGTGGAGGGCAAAAACATTTTTGACGACGATATTGAGATCGTCATCAATCGGCACCATAATCGTAAAGGTGTGAACTGTGGGTTTAATATGCAGTTATGACCAAAGTTGCTGTGCTTAACCATTTGTTAAATTCTACATTTAAATTATAATTATTGGGCCTGTCACGTGGGACTCTGTGTGCGTGCTGATTGGCTGTAGCTGACAATTACTATATGTGTTTTGATTGGTCGTTACAATCCAGTTTCCCGAATATTGTGTTGTATATATGTATGGTATTCTCCTTGTAGCTTATACATCTACGACCCGTGACCGACGTAATGATTGGAGTATTTCCGTAAAACTCAAGGACGTAATTGACTTATAATAATTTTTCTATGTACCAAACAAGTACAAAGTGCTACATATGGCCTAAGTGGTCTTATCCCAACACATTGAATCCGATGACGAAGAACTCTTAGTGCAATTAACACAAATAAGAAAATCATGTCTTGTGATATCGATTTCCTGTCTCCATTTGCTACACACTAAGACTTCAGACACAATAAAGTAGAGTAGATGTTTTCTTGGCAAGAAAGTTGTTTCGAGACAGGAGTCACAAATTGTGTCTGCAATTTGAGGTTTTTTGCTGAAAGCCTTTTGTGAATATAATTTCCACGGAAGTCGAGTGTAGGAAGGGCCTAAAAGTGCTGTGAAGTATTTTTACAAAGAGCGCTCTAGATGGCATTCTTGATCGAATCGCTGATGAAGCATCTAAGTACCTACCCTAGCTATAATATACAAAAACAAATCACAGTAAGACTGTAGGCCTATATTATTTAGGAATAAGATCCGGTCAGTTACCACAATAGCAGGTTTCCTATATAAACAATATTCTTTCAAGGTAAAATTGCAGCAATAGTATTTACATGCATTTAGGTTTGACTGCTCAATGAGTGTCATGAAAACTCTAATCCAATGAATTTGCATTTCACATGTAAAAGCATGCAGTCTATATACCGTTTGACGTAATAACGGTGATAAAAGGCAAAACCACACAGAGACCAAGTCCACACTTTGTACATACTTCATTTTGGGCTTATGTTTTTCTCAGGGGACTCAACTCAGTCTTAAGGAACTTCTGAATGGGAAATGATGAAGACATTTCAGTGAGTTGTCACATGTGCCTGTAGTCTGCATTTCACTTATATCATACTTTGCAACACACTGTTTACTCTATGCCTTTGGGATTTTCTTCAATGCATGTTTAAAGCACTGAACCTGGCAAATATTCCCTGAAGTGTCGTAGTTTTTTGGAACTGTATTTGTTGTGTCAAAATGAGCCTGCCGTGCCGTTAGTATCTGGCAGCTTTGTTGCACACTTCGATTGTGCAGTTTAGACTTCGAAGCACAGAGATTCCTAGTTAAGGAGTTTTAGCAAGAGACCTACACAATAATTTGGGCTAATTTCTTGGCTATATTTGATATTGAATGGCTGACTTGCAGTAACCATTTTGACCAGTAAGTTAGGAATCAGATTCGGTCATTATTCTTCTTGTAAAGTGAGATTATTTTGAATAAGAGGTTGGTTATCATGAGTCATAGCTAATAACACTTGTATTTTGTTATGAGCAGTTCATAAAGACGATTGTGGCGCCTATGAAACTAACTTATTAACCTGTGAAACACGCAGCAACATTTTGTCTAAAGGTCAATGGAACTACCGGTATATATATGTTAACTGTTTTTGACTAATAAAGTAATTTTCAATGCAGTCCAACGAGTGATATCTCCTTGACGTTTAGCCATTTGAATTTAGCAGGAGCTATAACAATAGTATGATTTGTTTGGAAATTGACGGCGAACCCTGATTGATTTACTATTAAGAACCCTATGATTATTTACGATCTCTGAGAATTTTATGCCCCACAGTGCCTACACCATGAAACATGAAAACAAAATTTCTTTATATTAATTCTTATCATTTAGAAAATACCTGAAGCTGAAATTTTACTTCAGAAATACATCGTATCGCGTGTTGCTTAATCAATGATGATAATTGTCTTTTGAAGTTTTAGTATAAGTTATATATCATGCAGTTGGTCATTATGCGTTTGTTTCATCCTACCTATAAATCCTACACACAAGAGCTTGTTAATAGGCAGAATGCTGCATGGGAGGATGACAACTTTCACCTGAAGATGAGATGCTGAGAAAACCATTGTGTTGCTGCTGCAGGTGTGAAATTGTTAATGAACGGCACATGATTAAATGGATTATTCAATTAAGATTATTGGGATCTGTACTGTGCAAGCTGTATATTTTCATTAGGCGGTGACTTCCACATTTTAGGCCCACAATGTCATATCATGATCATGCACATTGTTAACATTAGCTTTTTCTTGTTTTCCCATTTGACACTTAAATTTTTTATAAGAACTTTATTACATAGCCTTTGTGAGGGTTTTTTTTATGTGAGGGAGGGGGCCACATATGTTTTATTTATTTTTTGCTGTATACACTCCTGCTTGTATTTATTGGTGTATTTGATATTTTTGATACATATTCGATATACAGTTCTTAGCCCTAATTTATTATTTTGATGTTATATTCTAACCCTAAACCAGTTGATTGGTTTTCATGCAAGTTGGGCTGAGGATTTTCACATCTGACCAAAATGGCATTCTCGAAACTCTGCTGATGCCCAACACTCAAACCAAATGAAGGTGTTCCAATGTTGGCGCTAACTCAGCTGGTCAATTGTGCAAGTCCTATCTTTTGGATAACCATTTTATTTCTTGCTAAGTGTAATATTACGATTAGATAATAATGAAATATGACCATAACAACAATAAATGACTCTTTAGGTGTGAGATGCGGTGTTCTTTATTGCGAGGTGGCCTTAATAATGTATTGCACGGACAGGAAAATCAATAAAAACTTACAGTTTGTACATTTACAATGATTAATCACATACAGATATCCGTCCCTCTGTATTCTGATCGTTTGTCGTGAGAAGAAATGACTTGCTGTTTGTCTGCATCTGACAATGCTCCATTAGACCGAATGGGAGCACTAATTGAAATAATGTCATGAAATCTTTGGGCTAATTATATCATCTCAGAAGCAATTGTCAGAATCACTGGTTCGGTGGCTAATCTTGGTTTATTAGTTGACAAGAAAGAAATCTGAATAGCTGATTTTGATATTGTTAATATTGGTAATGGCATGATGGTTCTTCATCTCATTTCTTCTGCTCCTTTCCTCTTTTCTTCTTCCTCCACGTCTCATTTCCGAGTCGTCCATTTCACCCAATTTCTTCTTCCACTTCTCATAGTTTCTTCCACTTATTTCTCTCCTCTCATTTCTTGAATACCTCATTTCTTACACTTCAATTCTTTCTTGCACAATGGTGGGCCCATTTTCCTTTTCTGTTCTGCAGCTGCCTGTTATGAGCATTACTTGAAGTGGTGTATAATTATTGAATCATATATAAAATGACTTTTGCGTAAAAAGAAAGGAAATCTCATTACTGTAAAGGCCATTATGCATATATCCTTATCTTTACTTAAGGTATGCTTCACAGAGAAAATAATAAAATGCATGTTGATCTGCCTGAGGCTAGCATATTATGCATGAGGTTAAAAACGTCACTATTACATCAACTAAACCAATTTGGAGCAGTAGACATCGAAGGTCACGATGTTTAGTGCAGTGTGTGTGGTCATTAGGCCCAGGTTATACTGCTAGTTAGGGCATGATGATGTGGTTCCTTTCTACACTCACTGATAAGTGTTAAGGCCGGAGCAATAATTGGTTCTTGTAAGTCTTGTAAGAACTAACACTTTGCTAAGCAGCAATTAGGCTATCACTGAAGATCAACAACATGCAAAATCATGTGTTATTGCAACAGAAAACATCTCTTCCAAAACTAAACCAAACAATTTTGCCGATGAAGATATCGGAATTAGGACTTCATCAATAATCTACGGCCTTAAATGATTTGCACTGAAACCCTAGTACAACTGAAATGGATTATTGTCTAGAAACGGAGACAATGTGAGATTTTTATGAGATTCTCAGAGTTGGGATTTTAATTGTACAAAATTCGCACGGAACAACAAAAACAACATTTTAATACTACGATCGTGATATTACGCAGGGCTTCCAGCCAGATGACAGGAACAGACTCATAAATTATTTGTGGCGTTTGGACTATGGGCATAGAACCCATGCAGTGTTGTCATGATTACATGTTAGTGTCTTAATGAACTGCCGGGCCGCTTATTTGTTACCGTATTATCCGAATTCAAATTAATTACAAGATGATGATGACATGGCTGATTAGGACGGCCTCTCTTGCATAATTGCCGTTACAGGTGTGGGCAGTTGGAAAGAGGTCTGGCTGGACCTGCTTGAATGTTTGGTTGTTTCACGTGCTTCGGCAAATAGTCATTTGTTGCAAGTCTGCCTTGCACAAGGTGACAAAGCAGCTTTTTATGCTCTGTGAGTCACAATCTGGCAGAAGCGAAATGTCTGGAATGGGCAAAAAGCAGACAGTGTTTCTTAAGATATGGACATGACTGGCCTTTCAGCTGCTCTTGAGAGACTCTGTGACCTGGTGCCATTGCTTGGACAGAGGCTTCTATTGTTGCTTTTTGCTTTTATGCTCAAGAAGCCCTTGACAATGGCTGGCTCCCATCTGCCCACTGAATGATGCTCTGCAGGCTCCGGCGGACCTGTTCTGTGAATATGACAAAGCAATGATGCAGCTTTCTCGGGGGCCACTTGAGCCTGCTGAAGGCGTGTCATTTGTGATATTGACGATGGAAGAGACATGGATGTCATGCTGGAGCTACAAATATCTATCTAACTCATTTGAAGACAATGAATGTTTTACACCAAATTCAAAACACTTGGGCATTTCCTGATATAAAACAAATCGTCGAGTTTCCCTTTGTTTTAATTAGGTTTCTTTGTTATGACGGAAACTGAATTTCAGAATGAGCTTTGATTATGGCAATATGAAGGGCAAGGGTGTAAATAAACTGCCACGAGCTCTTCGGATCACATAGTATACTGTCTCAAAGATTTCTAATAAATGGTTTGCCGAAATAGAATCATTGTACAAAAGAGACAACTCCAAATCCACGTTTTATCATTATAGGACACCCCAGTTAATGAATAGTCCGTGATATAATGTGTCAAATGAATATGTTGTTATTCTTGCCTGTATGTCAGTTTCGTTGCATGCAGCTCTTGCACAGAACACGTTCTCGTAGATTATCCTAATCATTGCTAATATTGACTGAATTGATTCATGCTTCTCAGAAGTAATTGTACAATATGTACATAAGAATGTCTTATTACTTCATTGTGTATTTGGTGCATTCAGATAGTACAAAAAAGGTAAATAGTACAGGCCCACTTTTAATTTAAATATTGTAACCCAAACTCAAACTGCCTGTTAATTCTTGTATTTTATGCACGCTTTTACTTCTTAATGTCAGTATTTGGTTACAATGATGTAGACAACAAAACGCTGATGCCTGGAAGTTGTGAATAAGAACAAATAACTTTCTCATAGCATCTGGGACTTCCGGTTTTGCCTCGCAGACAGAATTCCAAAAAAGTTACCGGAGACAACACCAGAGGGGGCAAGAGTGCACCGCGCCCTGTGGCTGTATTAGTTGAATTAAGCCCCAAGACAAACATGAAAAGGAAGAAGTGAGGACAGAAATTGCGTTCTTGCTCACAACTCCCTCTGTTGACATATTGCAGGAGAAAAGGCGGAGGCGGAGAACGCAGAACGTCGACAAAGCGAAGAGTGACCGACGTCATCAGGACGTCATCCGCAAAGACAAATAGCGCAAACAGCAAATATGTATTTTGTGCATAGATGTATGGACAGGTTCAGTAAGCGTATTCTTGGCAGAAATGGTAAATAAACCATATAAAGCATAATGTGAGGCTTTATGTCTGAAGTCATGGCTTATCCATGCTTTGCAGAAGATTCATGGGATAGATGCTATCAATGAGGGGCTTCTCCAATATGTATCCATAGACTTTACATTAAATAGCATCACGCCTGATATATAAAAAATCTCCTTATTGGATAAAAGTACTTTGCTGAGAAGACTGTCATGATCTCTCAAATCTCGGTAATGCTGAGAATTTCCATCTCAGATTTTCTTGATTTTTTTTTTTTCGAAAGTTACTTACCAATGCATTGGTTAGAATCCTGGCCTGGGCACTTTTCATGAGTTACATCTCAGTTTAAGCTAGGTGTTGTTCACCTGCGATGATGAATTGTTCCATATTTTCATGGTCTGCTGGGGCAAGCAACAGACCCCACTCATGGGGTAAATGTTTAACATAGTGCATCAACTCATCACTATGTCTGCTTCTGGCAGCTGGTAATATAAACTAACTTAATTTCAGAGCAGCATTGAGATAGACAGCACGGTGTACTCTTTCACAATAAAACACCGTTGCAAAAAGAACTCTAGCTGGACCAGTGTACTGACCTCAATGGTCACTGTTCAAGTAGCCTTAATTGTGAGGTGAATTGACTATGGAGTTAGTTCTGAATTTTGTGACCCTGATAATGAGGAGATAGTTTACAAAGTGGTTTAAAACGGTGGCTCAAATTGTGTATCAGATTGTGCATCGTGGTTGACAACACGTAACGATGGTGCTTAAATTCTGAAATAATTTGTAGAACCTTTTAAATAAAGTAGATGGATATTTGATGTAATAACATGCATTGCATGTACAGGGTATTAAAGGTTTTGCTCAAGAATATAAACATATACCTTTTTTTTGTAACCTAGAGAGGTTGGGTGAATAGGCATTCAACTCATGGCTTCCATAAAGCTAGGCCCTGTACATCTCCCTCTGATAGACTTCCATCAGCCAAAAGCTTGCCACTCTGGGTCGATACATACCAATTAATTTGTGTCATTTATGTGCTTAAAACTTTCCAATCAGTTGCCATGGAAACCATCTTAAAAGTTTCCCCCAGGCTTCTTTGAAGTTATAGGGAGAACCCTCACTCCGAGAGAGTGTGCTGTATACAAAGGGCATTTGATAAGATAAAGGCCATGGTAGAAACTCAAGCCAAAATATGTTCAAATTATCAATTAATTAAAAGGTCATGCATGTAAGCATATATGTAAGTAGCAGTGTTTTGCTCTCTACACTGTTAAGACTGAAGAGTCAGATTTATATTTCACGATTCAAAATAAACCAATTGCCTCATAAATAAGGTAACTGTTAGATAACAGAAATGAGAATTAAATTGGCAGAATTAGATAGTAAAAATATGAATTATATGGTAGAATTAGATAGTAGAAATGTGAATTAAATGAGCAGAATTAGATAGTAGAAATATGAATTATATGGTGGAATTAAATAGTAGAAATATGAATTATACGGTAGAATTAGATAGTAGAAATATGAATTATATGGTAGAATTAGATAGTAGAAATATGAATTATATGGTAGAATTAGATAGAAATGTGAATTAAATTAGCAGAATTACATAGTAGAAATGTTAATTAAATGAGCAGAATTAGATAGTAGAAATATGAATTATATGGTAGAATTAGATAGTGGAAATGTGAATTAAATGAGCAGAATTAGATAGTAGAAATATGAATTATATGGTAGAATTAGATAGTAGAAATGTGAATTAAATGAGCAGAATTAGATAGTAGAAATATGAATTAAATGAGCAGAATTAGATAGTAGAAATATTAATTATATGGTAGAATTAGATAGTAGAAATGTGAATTAAATGAGCAGAATTAGATAGTAGAAATATGAATTATATGGTAGAATTAGATAGTAGAAATATGAATTATATGGTAGAATTAGATAGTAGAATTGTGAATTAAATGAGCAGAATTAGATAGTAGAAATGTGAATTAAATGAGCAGAATTAGATAGTAGAAATGTGAATTAAATGAGCAGAATTAGAAAGTAGACATGAATTAAAAGGCACACCCAATGCAATGTATATGTCACCACAAGAAACTTCACTCGTGCGACTCCAACCATTTTAGCTCAATATAAGACAACGCTTCTTACACGGTATTTTGTGACAGCTTTTGCATTTGTGTCTGAATTATGACATGGACAGCAATATGAGTCTTTTACCACATCAAATTTAAAGCAATTTTCTCTAAATAATGACAATCTCCTGAATAAGTTCAAACTAGATACAAATTACTGCTCTTTTTCTATTCTCGATTTATTGTTTATTCAAGGTGCAATTAGGCATGCAGTATCATTTATAATGATCTATGTAACAGTGGATGTTGTTTTGGTGAACTTAGAATTTACAGGTGCCTGTGTATATTATTACTGTGATGCACCATGCAGTTATTTGAAGCATAATGATAATCCTGCTTCACAGGAAATTAAGCATTTGCTATAATCAACAACTCTCAAATGAAGTTAATGAGATATATCATGGCATTTAACGACCAAACAACCAAGCAGTAGCTAGAAATCTGACCATCTCAATTATTCCAATAACAACCTTTTTTGTCCTGCAAAGGTAATTAATTAACGAGATGCATAACGCACATTACTGGCTTAAGATAAGATAAGATATGATAAACTTTATTTATAGTCGGAGGTGTAAAACAAACAATAGAACATAAGCTATGAAGCTTTTAGCCGACTGATAAAATAACAATAACAAAATGAAAATATATATACAGATGATTTGAAAGAGATTATGACTGAACTTTACAATGATCATTAATTATTTTGCTGACAGATTATGCATGATCAACAATTACAACTTTCCTGGGAACTGCAACATCTTAATAAATCTTTGAACTTAGCTAATTCATCTACTTCTTTTAATTCAACAGGTAAAGAATTCCAAATCATAGGCTTGACTAGCTTAAGATTATCTCTCATCTCATATGGCGTAATCTGCCTGGTAAAGAATGAACTTGTTATAGGTCTTGCCATGTCTTGGAGTACTTTATAAAGAAATTCTGCTAGACTAGTTTTCCTTGTTACGTAAAGCTTTTTTTTACATGTTCTTTCTAGCAGTTGGTTGTATGGGCTATCATAATCATTGCAAACTAATCATATTGCTCTTTTATTTAGTTTCTCAAGTTTCTTGTTTTGTCCTATTGTGAAAGTATCATACACGAGTGTGCAATAGACAAATTAGATGAGATAAATGATTCATATATTCTGAGTTTAATTGTGTAATCAATGTGTTTGCATAATCTTTGGAGTGCATTAATTTGTTTTACTGCTTTTCTACTAATTATTGATACATGGCAGTCAAAATTCAATTTGTTATCAATGTTGATACCTAACAGAAACATTTCCCCTACTCAGACATATGGCTTGGAATTTAGATATGTTTGCTTTCATCAAGTTATTTTTGAACCATGCAATTGCTAAAACGGAAGCTTCTTCATGTTTATCCTTTATGACCATTGGGTCTCTGTGTGCATAGGATAAGGTGTTATCATCAGCATAATTGTAAACACTGCAAGAACTACTTAATTCAAAAAGGAAATCATTTATTTAAATAAGAGAGGGCCCAAAAGAGAACCTTGGGGAACACCAGTTTTCAAATTTTACCATTCCTTTTGATGTTACCTAGTTTTACAATTTGTTCTTATTTTTTAAGTAGTCCAGTATGAATGAACAGGCTTCACATGATAAACCATATGCATGTAACTTCGAAATTAGTGGGCCATGTGGCAGGCTGTCAAAAGCTTTAGATAAGTCGATTAGTATGCAGCAAACATGGCTTGATTATTAGCGAAATTATTTGTGTCATAACGCCATAAGTAGGAAAGTATATTAAAAACTATTTTAAAGGCCATTCTTACATACAGGTGTGTCTGGTTGTAACTGTCTATTTCTATGAAGATCATATTCTTTACCATTGGGTGCCTAATTGAGCAGCTAAGTTTTCACAAAAACCTTCAGCGAACAAAGTTGAAGAGGGTTATTGTTATCACCAGTGTCCAATTGATGGTAGGGCAGGAGGGCAGGTAGGCAATCAACAGGTAGCCCTCCTGTCGGATAGCCACGGAACAATTTTTTAATGATGCCTGTGTGCTAAGTGGGATTTGCTGAGGGTTTTGCTGCAGTGCAGCGTATGTTTTTCTATTGCTGGAGTGGTCTCAAACATTATACATGTGTGCACAATTAGGTGGTAGCCCACTGATGGCCATATGATCTAAATTGTCAGGTTAATTATGATTTGTGGGATTGAGGTGGACAAAAAATAGGCCTCTGAATTAAGTGTATTTTAAAATAGTGAGATGGGCTCCAGGATACGTTTTATCTTCTTTTTTCTTTTTTTTTCTTTTTTTTTGTTGACTTTGTAGATCATTAAACAAAGCGAATGGATGTCTGCATTCTGAAGACAGCCAGTGTAAACAGGGAGTGAGCTAGCAATCTCTTGTGAGAAAAGCTAGCAATCTCTTGTGAGAAAATCAATTACGGTGTCATTTGTCACCCGCCTCACATTCGCTTAAGACAATCCGTGGTCCTAAGAGCTCGCTGGCACTTGAACAGGGATGGCATATCTTTAAGATGACAGAATGTTTGCCAGGAGTTTATCCCAACATAGACGATAATGTGTATCCCAAATAGCAGTGCAAGGATGTTGTTGACAAGCTGTATCATAGGTTGGTGGGCAGCTAGACACTCGCATCTCCTTGCATCCCCTTAAACCATCAAGCAGGATTCCTGAAGATCAAGCACTAAGAAAGTTCTCTTTTCCAAGCAGCATCGCTATTTGGTGATCATTTCAAAGCGGCTCTCTGCAAGCTTTTCCCTCTTTTTATTTAGTTTTTTTTTCCTTCTTAGGGTACTTCTGAGCCACTGGGCACTATTTTTGCCTTGATAAGGCTACTTTCAGACGAATGGTTGTAAGATAAAATTGTCATCCTCCATTAAATTAAAAAGCAAATGGAAAATATATATCAGCCTGAAGAAAAAAAAATTCCGATGGGATTTCAGGTTTCTCTTCTTACTTTCAATGTAAACTATAATTGAGCCTTTTATGTTTATCTTGTAAAAATAATAGAAAGTTAAATAATATCAATATTTGCTGTCAGCACTTGAACGTCTTGCATTTATTATTGAATATATAAGTGGGTTTTTTTAAACACGTCCCTTGATGTTTGAATATTTGGGTGTTGGATCTATCCACCAAATCTATAATAAAGAAAGAAGAATGCATTATGTTTCTCATGCGTTATTTATTCCCAGGCATTTCACTCTCTCATTTCTAAAATAAAGAGTTTTCATTCATTAACAGATTACACTCCCGCAAATATGATGCTCTCTATTTCTCTTTGGAGGGATATAACGAAATTGTCAGTTAACTCCCTCGCAAGTACAAACAGTGCTTTTCTTGCGTTATAAGAGCAAACTAATGAAACAATGGACAAAGTCAATGTACCATCTTTGGTAGTATAGGGAGTAACAGTGAATTTGGTCAATGACTGCAATGCTCGAAGTCATTCACTATTTGGCATATTGGGCTGTCGTAGTTTGTGTGGGATATTATATATTGACAATCACAGCACAGTGATGTCATCTATTTGTGCCATACTATCGATGGTTTTTTCAAACAATATGTTGCCTAGCAATGTGGCCTCCGTCGCTTCGCGTCTTGCAGTTACCCAATCCATTGGCTGTGGTTTGTTTCTGCTGATAATTTTTTAGAGACAAAAATGTCTTATGTGAAAATGGTTCGATAGATGTGCCTTGAAATGTTTCACATTCTCTTTGGAAACAATTTCAATTATTTGAAGATTTCTAATCAAAATGTTATTCTCTTTTCTCTAAATTTTTCACAACGGTTATTTTTCTGGACAAATTGCCTCCTGGCAATTTTTAGAGAATGAAAGTTGTCTGATATTTAGGGGAAGTTATGTTATGTTATATATTCAGAAGGGAACTCTTCTGAATAATAAAAATGTAATAATTGATGGAATGTTGCTAGCAATCTTTCAAATTTCTTATTTGGCTTGTTGGTTTTTAATGATTCATGAAGTTTAAACACATAGCTGCTCTGTGGTGGGTTTTACCATAAATTCCATAATATAGCAGTTGCCATAATTCATGGAGTTGACTTCCTGTGCGTAAAAGTATAATAAAAACATCACGATGCCTCGTACAAAGCATTAATATTTGCCTCCAAACAGCATTTAATAAATCACATTTCATTGTTTTTGCCAATTCTACTGGGCCCTGCTTGTGTGAAATTGGCAAATGAGCGTGCTTGACAAAGCTTGCGTGAAGTTCCTTTTCACTCATTTCAACATTTCCCCCAAGCTGGCAGAGGAAGTTGAGCTGCATTTTGTAGACTGTCTTCGCTTCCTGGGAGATTTCATGTTCTGTCTTGTGGCGTTGCCTATTGGCGCTGCATGAACACAGCAATCCGAGGCTATTGCCTATGCCTATCACGTCCTTATTGAGGTAAAAGTGAGCCTGTCTCGATTTGAATAGAATCTTCTTGGGACAATGGTCTTGTGTCTCCAGTTTCCTTGGTAACAACAACTGCAAATGCAATAAAGGACAGTTCTTTGAATACTTTCTTTTTATGCAATTCACTTTCTTATTAAGTGTCCTCAGTAATCCTAAAGAGACTCTCGCAGTTTGTGGTTTTAGTGCGGAAATCATTGTTAGATACTCCTTCGCTTGACTTCGAGTGTCGCAAATCCACACCAACATCGTATCCGTTAAACTCCTCTCCTATAACGCAGAGCAATTCTTCAAAACTGGCAAATCGAATGTAATCCTGTTTTAGGTGTCAGTGAGTTCAAAGATGCCATTAAACCTTTGGGTCAATTTGATTACTTGATGTCATTTTCTTCCAGACATATCACAATTTCATTAGTTGATTTCAGCCAAATTCATAGAGTTGGAAACCAATCTCTTGACCTAATGCTTAACTCCAGAGGACGTCATGTGAATCCAGGACTCTCATTGGTTAAAGAAATCCCTCAGGCAATGAGAGTCCTACATTCACATGACGTCATCTGGAGTTTTAGCTTCCAAGTTTATGAGACTAGTTTCCAACACTATGAATTTAGCTCAACATTTAGGTCAATTCATGCGATAATCCTACATTTAAACTCTGACCCAGCAATTACGATTTACCAACATAAAAATGCCTGTGTGCAAAAATGACGCGGCTGTATAAGAACAATAGCCAGGTAGCGAAATACGGCCGCGAACTTCTCATTTCATCTGGAATGCAAATGAGCGATTTTAACGGGAAAGGCAACATCATCGTTGGGCAGAGCTAACAAGCACCCCACCCAGGAAGTGTATACGTAATTTATATCTGTTTAGTTAATCGATGATTCAGCTGATAGCAATGTAGACTGAATCAGGGGCAATTCAAAAGAAATACAGATACTGTTCAAAACGTCTTTGTTGTGAGTATGATCAATTATATTGCCTGATGAATTGCATTATACAATGATTAACAATCTGACCAGGGTTATAAAAAATTAGATGCCACAGGGCAATTTTCTTCATTTGAGCATTTTTACCACACTTTATGAAGCGTGGTTGCCATATTTTTGGCTTTGGAATTAAATAAACTATTTGAACAATATTTTCTGGAAAAATTGTGTCTGTCCGAAGACTTTTAGAAAATATATAGCAAATGAAGAGGTCATTTTGTTCAAAATTATGCAAATTTTTTGTGACTACTCCGTAGAAATTGAACTTTCAAATGATATTATATACTTTTTTTTTTCCTTATCCGGTGCCGTGGATTGAAATTCTTGTATATTATATTTACTTAACATTTCAGTAAGCGGAAAACCATAGATCCTGAGAAATTGAGTTGTTGCCCTAAAGAGCCTAATTTGACGATAATAAAATTCTGACATCATTTTAAAAATTACAACCTGCTGTATGATTTTTCATCCACAACTGATTGCCTTTTCTGCTACTTTTACTTCCTCTAAAAAAGCAAGCGTTTGTTGAATGAATACACTTTCTCCTTCCATACTACTCGTTCTAATAAGGCAAGTCTCAGTCGGTCAGGAGTGCAACACTTTCATTAACTTAATAGTATTGCTCTTATAAAGAATGATGGAAGTATCTAGTTTTATTTTCTTGATTAATTTTCACATAAGTCAAAATACTAACTACATGATCAAGGGTAAATAAAAAAGACAAAAGTCATATAAATGGGAAATGAATGAATGTCAGGAGTGTAACACATTTTCCCAACAGATTTCTGAGGTTACGTTTTTCATAGTTTGATCATGGAGTCTGTGACTCCGTGTTTGGTATACCTGACAAGTGAGAAAATACTCTTCATGCCTGGCCAATATGTTAAACAATTTAGGATAGTGTTTAATGATTGCACTGTGTAATTTTAGTGACGTACAACCAACCTTACAGAAGAATATTTTTTTAAATCAGGGCAAATATTTGTGAAAAATGTGCTGAATCACAAAATTCTTCATACCAATATCAATCTTTGATGATTAATGCTCTTAAGCAAGTAGTATACGTTAATTATTATGGTATGACGCTGCGAGCACAAGCAGGGTACAGTACCTGAATATTTTCATAATTAGTGCTTTTAACGAAATATATAAAATTTCTTTCAGTTCAAAAATGTTACTTTGCTTTTTTATTTATTGCCTATAGTATATTCTTATTATTCTATCATATAAACAAGTTATGACACATATATCCAAAATTAGTTAGTATTAAATGATGTTATTACCGGAGTGGACAATATTATAGATCGCAAGATTACTGATCCCACAAAGAACTCACATGAAAGTAAGTGTTGTATTTTGAGTGGGAGAATTACTCCCCATCTTGAGAATTACACTTTCATGTCCCACTTGGGTAACTCTGTAATTCACTGCATGATTGTTGATCACAATTCTCTAATTCTGTAAGAAATTTAAAGTAATTAGCAGAAATGAATATATTGAACTGTTAAATTTACATGACTTATTAACTGATGTTTGTAAACCTTCAGACCAGTTCATTCTAATTGCAGAATTTGAGTGTAACTATGTAATTCCACAAATTCTAGATGTCACTGGTTAGGAACCTGAACATTTTTGTCTTTCAAAACCTAAATATAGGTTTAACAACATTCCATTAAATTTTATAAACAATAATGTCTGGGAGTGTGCCCTGAATAGCTTAGTAGGACAATTAGAGTTCTCTCTTGACACCCAAGATGAATTTGATGAGTTCTATAAAAGTTTTTGTGACAACATTTATAATGAAATGGATATATTTTTTAGTAAACAAAGGATCTATTTTGTCTAGGCATAAGAAATTCAAGTACCATAAGCCATATTGGGATGATGAATTTACAATTTTATGGAAAACTATGAGAAATAAAGAAAATATTTTTAAAGTGTCACGTAACTCTAGTAGTACAGATATTTCTTATAAGGAATTTATTCATTGTCAAATTAATTTTGAAAAGACCCTTAGAAATAAGTCTAGAAAATACAATAGAGGACTTCGTATAGAATTAGATAACTGGAGCTTTAGTAATCATAAAGGATTTTGGAAAAACATTAAATCATTAGGTCCCACTAAAAAGAATAGTATTCTATTAGCGGTGTATAATGAGGTTTTGTTGAATTGGGATGAGGACTTTTCTAGGCTGTATAATAGTGCAACTACTGATGGTATACTAAATGTACAATTTAAAGATATGCTTCATGCCAAAGAACACCCAAGGAATGATGAATTTACTATCAATGAACTGAAAAATGTTACACAAAAGTTGAAACTTACCTAATGAAGTCCTCAAGCAAGAATGTATTCAACCTATATGGTTAAAATTGATGAACCCGGGTTTTGTATCAAATATTATATCTAGTGTATGACTTAAAGCAGTGATAGTGCCTATTCCTAAAAGTGGAAACAATGATCAATACACTCCTTTAAACTATCGTGGTATAGGCCTACTGTCTTGTGTATACAAAGTTTATTCTAACAAAATAGATTTAGACATGATAGACTTTGCCAAGATCATATTTTTACCTTAACTTCTGTAATACGAAAAATAGACAAATGAATAAAAAACCAACTTTTGTTGCGTTTATTGACTTCTCTAAAGCATTTAATTCAGTTAATAGAGAACTTTTACTTCGTAAACTACTTTCAAATAACATAAATGGCAGGATTTATCAAGCTATTAAAACGTTTTACACTCAGGTACAATATCTTGTGTGAGAATTAACAACTTATTGACAGACTGGTTTGATTGTTCGTCTGGAGTGCGCCAAGGAGATGTGTTATCTACCGGTAATGATACCGTTTCAATACTAATGTATGCAGATGACATAGCATTATTAGCTGAAAATGAAACTGATCTGCAATATATGATAAATTACTTGAATCAGTGGTGTCAGACAAGGGTTATGAAAGTAAATGTTGAGAAAACAAAAACTATGCATTTTAGACCTAAAAGACAATGCAGAACTCAATATAAATTTATGTATGGCAATATTGAGCTGGAAAATGTTGAATTTTATAAATATATGGGTATACCACTTTATGAAAATTTGGATTATAACAAAACTGCAACATTCTTGTCAAATGCTGGTTGTTGAACACTTGGTAGTATCATGGCAAAATTCAAACATTTGAAAGATCTCGGGTATTATATACTTAACAAGCTTTTTACAACCGGTGTTTTACCTGTTATTTGTTATGGGAGTGAAATTTGGGGTTACTCTAGATATGAGCCCTGTCAAAATATACAACTTAGGGCAGCAAGATACTTCCTTGGTGTCCATAAATTTACTCCAAAGGCTGCACTCCAGGGAGAAATGGGTTGGAATAGTGTTCAGTTATTTTGTAGGATTAATATATTACGTTTTGGAATAGATTAGTATTAATGAATGATAACCGTTTAACTGGACATATATTTCTATGGGATTGGCAAATATCTTTGGAAACTCTTGGTTGTAACTGGTGCTCAGAGATAAGAGAATTATTTCCATCTGTTGGTAAAGAAACTTTGTTTTCTGATATGCGGACTTGTAATATGTTATACAATATTAGATATTTTTTTTTATTATAATTTTTACACTTCAAGTTTACATTATCCATTTAAGTTCAATTGAATTGTAGTGACAAATAAGCCCACTTGGGCTGGGTCCATATATTGTGATTTTCTTTTTTCTTAGTTGTATATATTGGACTTGTCAATAAAGATTTTCGTGTCGTATCGCATCCAATAAAATATTTTTGTGCCAAATCTTGTTTTGTCACCAAAATGCTTCATTTGTTTTACCTTAGCCATCTGCAATTCATGGTGTTGCAACCACATGTCGTGCAGATTTCCGTGATTATCGTGAGATTAATCACGACTTTTCATGACTGACGGAGCAGCATATGTTTGCAAGAATACAAACGTCACCCTAGAGGAAATAACAGGTTAAGCTAATTCCCTTTGCCTCAGCCTGGTGCACCTGCAGTGGGCCTAGGTGTACAACAAGGTCATGTCAATTTCTATGCAATTAAATTATGTCATATATAATCAATGTCGATCAATCACTGCTAAATCTACTCCCGTAAAGCTTAAAATTCCGAGGAGACAAATTTATGTCTCGTTTCTTATAAGTCAACTTTTATTGTCTTGGCAATATGTCTGATATTTCCTCTACAGCTATATATATGAAATATTCTTTATCAATGATTTGGTTGGTTATCAGAATTTGATGTACATTGCAGCTTTTCTTGAAAGAATCAAGTTCCAATTATGGACAGAATCTATGAATGACAAGAGTAACAGAATAGCAATATTTTCCATTAAGACATCAGCTTTTTTGTGATAGGCCAATGGTTGGGTTACATTTAGAGAAGGCCGCCATTCAGTTTGGAAAATGAAATCCTCAATGGTGCACTGTGTAAGCTTTTATTAGAGATTCTATAAAGGCTGGACGTCTGTCAACATAATAAAGGACAAACAAAAGGCCAAATGTCAGCAATCATCTTTTTGACAGACTGCCGCAATTTCATCCAAAGGTCATTTCTGCATCAGTTCCAAACAACATATTAGCAACAATGAGTTGCAATGTATCATTTATCGGTTACTTTGCATCCTGAATACAAATATTCCTCATATTCTTGTGCAGTTTCTTCCTTTCCAATGATCACTATGACCTGTGTGGGAGGAGATGAACAGAAGAGCATACCTGTAGGTCGTTCGTCAAAGTAGCACGTAAGCAACTCTGTTAGTTAGTATTATACCCAACTTGTAAATTGCATTAACAAATACCATTATCCATTCCATTATACATAGTATCTGATAATGATATTTCTTGAGCCCATTATCATCCCACTTGGTGACCTTTCGTTGTTGGCCAATGCAAGGGTGTTGCAAACAAAGATTTTTAGCCTCAATGGAATTCCTTTCATGGCTCTGCGCTTTATATCAAGTCTGATTCAACCTTGCAAACACTCTGACCAGTCTTTTGACAATTTGCACACAGAAACAACCACTAAAACAGCTCAGCAAATATCTAGTTCTACGTGACAACCTTCAAGGTGAAACTGCAGCCTGTTGATGCTGTTTAACACACAACACAGTGCAGTAAGGATCTCTGTGAGATAAAGTCCATTTGGTACAGAACATCCATGAATTACTTATATTATATACACTACAATAATAATTGCCCTAGCTTTATTTTAGGAATTAAAAAAAAAAGTATGCGGCTACTATACAATTGAGTTCGGTGAAATTAAATAAAAGTGTGTACACATATTATTATTGTCATATATTATTATTATTAATGTATGGTAAAACATTTACCTGTTGTTTTGCTAATTCCAATGGCGCCAAAATATGCCAGGTGTTTTTGCTTTTAGAAAGTGATACCTTACTTGGATATGGCAATACCTAAATTAACCTGCATCCCTTACAGTTATGTTTAATCCCGAGAGTGAGGTTTTTTTCCTGCCTGAGGTGTGTTATTTGCAAGGACCCTAATGGTATGGACGATATAATATATACAGTACAAGGCTCAGCAAAGCTCATGTTCAGCTTCATTGTGTTGGACCTCAAGTGAACAGGAATTTAGGACCCGTTACATTGCTTCGGTCATTCAAACACCCACACTGCCACTGTGACACAAGCCTGTGGCAAACCATCAAATAGCAGCTGCTTCAGCTGAAGATTCATTCTCTGTCAGGCTCTGTCTTCAAATGTATTTTATGATTTACTCACTGCGATATAATTTGCATTCTTCTTATGTATCACACCTTTAAAAAAAAGTTATATATAATCGTGATTTTCAGCGTTATCCATCAATCTGAAAAAAGGCCCAACCCGGGTTGTCATAAACGACAGTTACCAATGATTATTGACAACTTATAGTGTCATATCCGCTAACCTGTTGAGGACTTCGTTTTAAGTGCATACTAACGGATTACACAAATTTTCATTTTCTGAGACACAAGCCTCTGGCAAACCATCAAATAGCAGCTGCTTCAGCTGAAGATTCATTCCTGTCAGGCTTTTCTTGCACATTTCCACATGCTTTTTGGCCATTGGCACATGATGACACTGGGCATCTTGTATTTTCGGACATGCAGAAGATAATTCATAAGGATGAGATGAACGTGACCTGAGAACCAAGAGGTCTCCAACACATCAACTTTGTCCGGTGGCTCTTGTACCAATGCGGATGATGAATTGCGCAGGTGTTCAGCAGCATCTTGTATTCCGGTTGATCTTGATCCGCCTGCGATTCAGAAGTATATATATATAGCCAAGTATCGCATCCGAAAGATGAATAGCATGCATATACTATTTTTACAAGGTGATTTTAATCTTGAGATATATAGTTTTATCTTGCTGGCATATCACGTTTCAGTAGTGTATTTATTTTTCAGAAATATGAGACTGCCCGGTATGCAAGACTGGTGTATATATGTTACAGGCTAGGCTTTTTTGTTTTAGTTTTCTGTATTATGTGTACTTGTTCTTCATTATTTGTCATAATCGTGCCTGGTGAAAAAGTTATTGGCGACAACATCATATTCAAGATCATTAAACGAACTACATCCGAATGGCAGAGCATGCGGGATGATGTTGTTTTGTTGCCAATGGAAATGTGATATATATATTTTTTTAATTCCATGTTTCTGTCTGTTCATTGGATATTTGTGATTCATCTGACATGGTATAGGCAAGATGCACAGACGTCAATGACCTCTCAGGATAACACGTCATTAAATATGAAATATCACCTCAACCACAAACCCACCACCTTTTAAAAGTATTTCCATGTATTTGGTATATGAGTTTCTATTCATAACTGTATTGCAATTGATGCAGGATACTAGACATTAAATAATGTGAACAGATCAGTTTGGATACAAAGGTGAAGATCTATGATCCATATCAGCAGCAGCAGCAGGATGAGGAGGACCAGGCGTGGCTAGATGGCTAGTACCAGACTTTCAAGAGGAGCCAGCCACAGACAGGCCTAGGGGGGAGTGCAATTACAAGAGGCAAGGGACTGGGTGCCCATTAGTCAGTGTGAAGTGTAGCATACCAACTCTAGTGTCCTCATCTTGGGACCTCAATGCTGTCTCTTCATGTGGTGTCTGACTTGTGGGCGATTGCTATGTCTGACAGACTCTGACTTTTGGAGTAAAACAAGAGTTTTGTGACTAGCCTTAGGGATCTAGAACACCTATCTTATATATCTAAAGAGACTGGTCATCATGGGCAGGATTATATTGCACCTCAACCCAGCAACCCCAAATATGGACCATCCCCATTTTGCCTGAGGTGCACTGTTGCCTGATAACAACGCTTGCCTTACTGAATCATTGCCTCCTGATAGATGCAATGTTGCTGATTGCATGCATTTGTAGACATGTCCAATCGTATAACCATGGTATAACCAAGAAGCCAATTCGGCCAATTTGTTAAGGGATTTTCCAACAGCTTGACCATTTGATTGTAAATGGAACCGATTCAGAAAACATTGTGCTGTCCTTCAAAACTGTCGCCTCGAGCGAGAGAGTTATTACTCCTGCCACACATCAAGCTGGAAAAATCCCCCTTTGCCTGGAGGGTAGTCAAATCATTATATACATACATTATATTTGCCCAATGAACTTAAATTTATGTTGGAAATAGAACAGATGGCAGTCAAGCCAAGGCATTTTCCTCGAAGCGTGTGATAAGTCATGCTGTGCTCTTTGAAAGTCCTGTCAAAATTACGTTATAGCTCGTCTCTTGAATATATAGATTTGAAGTAAAATATGACTTTCAAGAAAGGCTTGAGCAAAACATCTGAATACTGACGCAATATTTGCCAAATTTAAGGCCTGGCCCTTTCGTTAAACCATCCCATTTGGGAACATTGATTGAAAGATTTAGCAAAATTTTATCAAACCAACGTGGTCATGAGTTAGATGTATAAGGCACGCATTTTATCATTTTTGCTCATTAAAAAGAGGTCATGCTAATGTGTCATTACTTTTGTTGAGATTAACACGATTCTTGAGCATGCAGAGAAGTTTTCACAGCTTTTCGTAAGATGTGTGGATTTTGTTTTAACTGAACAAAGATTGTTCCACATCTCGACCTTCATGACCAAAGATTGCACCATTTTTTGCTCGAGGTTATATGTGATCTTACAATTTGCCTTCCTAAGTTTATAACACCCATGCTCCGACTGTGATGCTGATTAATCGTCCAATCATAGGAGTCCTGTCACCGAATAATTCATGATGTATAGTTCTATGGGATAATGGTCGGTAAGGAGTGGATTGTGGTCAATACGACTGTGCTTGACCAATTGTGGTAGCAATCTTAAAGGAGCAGTATTCCTCAATTTGGCTTAATTTTGTAAGATATACAACAATGAAGAGTAGAAAGAAAAACTTATTCATTCATCAAAATAAGAATGCAAAAAAAAAGCAACCTAACTGGGTCAGGAATTCACAATAAATATGTGTTTGTGAGCTTTTGGGAATGTCTCATCAACATAGAGGGGCCAAATAAAGAAAGAATAAAGGTTGACAGATATTAAAACACCAAGGAAACTTTGCTACTGGAATTTGAGGTCAGTGCCTTGGTGTGAAATTACGTGGATACCATTGGGTTTATTCGTCTTATTGAGGCAGAATGATGATGTGGTAGGTAATCTAGCTATAGAAGACAAAATATGAGAATGGCCAGCCAACTCATTAAAAAAAATACTGCCCCTTTAAGGTTTTAGCTAATGTAATACCATGAATGACCCCTATCCTCAACTCACCCATTTCTATGCAACTTGTCCATATATAAACTTGAATCTAAAGACACTCCCCAAGGTTGAGGCATGTTTCGCCATTCAATGCCACCTGCAAGACATCTTTTCTTTCTTTTTCCTTGTGCCTGAAGGAGGAAAGAGTACACGTTCCACTACAACCTTCAGATTCATGGATAATAAAGCAGGCTGAAGCCTAAAGGCAGTCAGGATTTCGGGCACACCACCTACACCAAGTCAATTAGTGTTATGTGTTATCCCAAGCCTTGTACTTCCTGGTTGCTGCCTAAAGAGCACACCATGCAAACAAAGCCAAGCCGAAAACAAAACCTGAATATGGCATCATTTTATTGTCTATCATAATTGTGCATCAATGATCACAAGCTCGGCCACTATCCATTGGCCAGCTGACAGAAGCGGACGTAATGATGAGGTGATGAGTTAAAATACATCAACAGTCATTTTAACTGACGAAACTGAGTACACACTACTGAAACCTATTACAGTCAATGTCATAGATCGGAAGTTAAACCCCGGATGACGTCATGTGAATCCTGTACTCTGCCAATGAGAGTCCTGGATCCACATGATGCCCTCTGGAGTTTAGCTTCCAAGCATTTGAGGTTAGTTTCCAACTCTATGGAATTGGCTGTAATAAGTGACCTTTTTTCCTAATGAGGAACTATACAAGTTTCACCTTTCGATAAATAATGAGACAGCATAGGACTCACATCAAACTTATTATAGTCCCTGGGCTACAAATAATTAGACTGAGACCCTCACTGCGTTTGTTCAAGATGTATACAGTTCAGCTGTATATATCATTTTGGATGAGAAAGATGACAATGGCAACTGGACACGCTGCAACAGAGAAGTTTTCAGTTCTCAGTTGTAAAATATGGTTATTTTTTTATATATTTTTCAAATAATGCGCTTTGAATCAAGAGCTAAATGGACCAAATATCCAATATCAAAGATGAGAATTAGCTGAGTCTATAAATACCAGTCAAAATGATTTCCTGCTGCCTGGATTACATAGACATTGTCACAATGTAGTTTTATAAACATCTATGTTTCATATTTACTTTCTCAAGGTCACTAAATTGCTCATTATAGCAATATGTTATCTGCAATATGAGGCTATAATACAGTACACAGTTTCTTACTTTTTATTCAATATTTGATAAGTAATTTATCATAGTTTCTGTGAACAATCAATACGCTTTGTGTCCTCCCAAGGCCTCTGGAATACATGCATTGTGCAAGCAAGTAAAGTACGGCAGGGTATAAAATGAACGGTTCATATTGCGATAAAGTTTTAATATGGAGTGATTTGCTGAGAGCAATAGAATCTTCAATTAAAACGGTGTTCTGAAATTTACAACAGTGTCTTATTCCTCAGATGCAGATTTCGGAGATGAGGCCAGGGGTGTTGAACACTCTTGTTCAGTGTGACAAGTTTATCACACTATCAAATTAAGGTGTAAATGATTTATCACACGAAGTTATAGTGATTGACTGAGATGGATCAATGTTTTGCAAGAGGTAGGTTAATTAGATAAGAAATGAGGCTCTGTTCTCAGTGGTTTTTACACTGACCTTTTAGACTTTGCACAGAAAACAAGGTAGAGGCCACGTTCAATTTAACGTATCATGCAACTGGGTTAAAGTTAAAGCCTTTCAACACGCAAGGGAAGAACTGAAGGTCAGATGGATGGTGGATTCCTTCCTGTGACAAACACATTGTTTCTATATGAATTACACTATATCCATAACAATACACTATGCAATTTACTATCTTTAACCCTCCATGAAAAATGTAGCTGTAGGATTAACCTGACAATGACATACCTGTATTCTGCCAGTAAAAGTCATGGCTGCATGGGCCTGGGTAATAGATATCTATAGAGACAGTGGTGTGCCTGTTGGTTTTACAAAAATATTAAATGCAATTAACTACATTATGATTCATTTACCTACATTATGATTATAAATAAGGATTTCTTCAGTTGAATTCATCCAGAACCACCCCTGTTTACAGAACATGACATAACACAAAACACAAGATATAGCGTTATCTAAAGAAGATTTTGTTAAGTAGCAGTTGATTGACTTTGGATTAATTCAGGCGGACATGTGCTATCAAGATCTCAGCTTTAGCTAAAGAGGCGAGACAAGCTCGGTGACCCTAGGTCATTTATTGTCGACATTAATTGCTGTGCTAATCCACATGGCTAATTATTTCTCCTCTCTTGGTCTCTGGAGACATCTTAGAGCCCAGGGAAAAATTGCTCCTGAGAGACAATCTTGCTCAAGTTCTTTAATCACATAGGACACCGACTCAGGCTGTTCTTCCTTGCCAGAGAGTCTAAGAGAGTACAGTCAGAATATTTGGGACTCCCTCATTCATAGGTGCAGACTTGTGCTGTTCTCTTTCTACACCTGGTATTCTCCTGTACACTATTTCACCATACTTGCATACACATACCATAGCCAGAGGTTAATGATCTTACCGGTTAAAACGTCGTTACTTCACCCTATGCCCTAGGCCTAACTGAAATCTTCTAAACACAATCACTCCAAGCTGTGTATGACTAAAACTGCATCAATGTATGGCTCAGCTGCACTGGATCGGTCATAACGCAGTATAACCCTGTGCTCATGCTTGGTGCCACATGTCTAAAGTAAACATTTCCACAATACTATTCTTTACACAATGAAAGTAGTTCCAACTACATATTGAGTCACCAGCGGTGGTGACTCCATGGTCCTACAAGGATAAGGCATGGACGTCGCTAAGCAGTAGGGACGAGTTTGGTTTATTCTGCAATTCATTCTGATCACGTTGCTCATTGCACAAAATGGACGAAATGCGTACTGCCGAAAAAACGTTGTCACCACTACAATTGGATTGTCGGATATATAACAAACTTATATGTATGTATTAAATACATATATTCTGATAGAATGTGACTTTACCTATATTATAAAAACTTACAAAATTGGACAAAAATTGACTGAGTTAATATTCAGACCAAAATGCACCACGAATCGATGACGTTCATGACGCTGATGAGATTGCATTCTCTTTTTCATTCGAACCTTGACTCACTTCTTGATAAATTTTATTCAATAACTTCCTCTATTTGCCATCTGATTTTAAAAATTTAAAGTTTATTACGACCAGAATTAACTTCTCTACATCAAAATGTGCTTAATTATACAGACAAATTGTAACAGCGGCAGTGCTTTTTCAGCATAGACCACACTACACAAATGACCAAGATCTTGTATAAATTAATGTAGGATTTTATGGTACATGCTGATTGGTGGGCGGTGTGTCATACAACAAAAAGTTTTGTGGGACCCCTCATCTTTCACTCTTGTGCAAGACAATGATAAATTATCAATGTCGTAGGCTTATGGAAGTTTTCAGTGCTGAGCGCCCTTGAAAGTCTTGGACCAACTCATGGCAAGGGTGGTATATAAAACCTCGAACACCAGTGGCCATAACCTCACTCAGTTACAACATCACAATACGCATACCTACATGATAGTGCATATCTATGTTGATCAATAAATCAAAGTATGACAGAAACACATATTATTACCACAAACACTATCCACGTGCAATGCGATTTTAAGATGCTGGCCACAAGGAGAATGAAGAATTGACAAGAATGTGCTGCAAATATTCAATGATGTATTTTAGTATGGTTTCTAGTGGATAGCTGTAGCTAGATCGTTGCTTTTTTAAGTTGTGCTGTATCCAAGTAGAACTGTTTTAACTTAATCTAGGATAGGATACCATGCCAAGGAATATTATTGCAACTTATCAACCCGCTGTTTCATATAATTTCATACAAGGCCAGCAATAACCATCCAATTAATGAGCAGTTAAAGAATTTAGAGAATCATCATCGAAGTCATTAGAGCAACTCTTGGCAAATTGGACTGATGTAAAAAAAGTCCTTGGCTACTTCGTCATCAATATTACTGTTTTTTAAATTAAGCATGGAATAATTACTGAAAATTACACACCCCTTGGGGCATGTTAATCCTGTTGGTGATGGAAGAATGATAACAACTTAGCATGGATAGACACTTGCTGTAATTGAACATACACTCTGAGGGATCTCCATGGTAGCTTTGAATGTTGCAGTGTTACTGTTCTATGTGCAGCGCTGTTTTCATTCAACGATTACATGCAACACACCGTGTCAAAAATGCTTTACAGCCAATTTTATAGACTCGGAATCCAATCTCATAACTCGGAAACTTCACACCAAAAGACCTCATGTGAAGTCAGTCCCTCAACCGATAAGTCCTGGACTCACTTGACATCATCTGGCATTTAGTTTCCTAGTCTATGAGATTTGTTTCCAAGTCTATGGAATTTGCTGTAAGACCTTAACTCGTATTTGATACACAGCATAACAAACTAAGGAATTAGACTCGCTTAGTCCCTAACATACTGAACAACACAGGATAGTTTGCCAATGAGTGACATCTATCCCAAAAGCCAAAATATGATTACAGCTAAACCTGCCTCAGCAGTAGTAAATGGTCACCTGCTGAAAATGACCATTGCATTGCAAGTCCCTGGACTGAATCATCTCAATTACATAGCATGAAAATATTGCCAATCCCAGGAAGGCTAGCAGACGCCTTCAGTGGCATTAGCCATTTATAACATTTTCGGTCTTACCCCTCTATTAAACAGCCACCTGTCTTAAACGACCACATTTATCAATACCCTGGGGTCACCGGCCAATATAGGCTTGAATGTAGGAAAATTCGAATTGTTTCGACTTGAAATATTAAAAGCTCAAGGTGACTTGAATTTCACATGTAACACAAAGATAGTGTTAGATACGCTTTGACTTTTCTGATCATTTCCTTCTACAGATATTTTATGCTTGTTTCATATGGAAAATGGAAAAAACAAATTAATTGGCAGATCCTGTTCATTTTGCAAAACAAGAAGGAAGCCTTTCAACTTGCCTGCAATGAGGCAACGAGGCCATACAAAATAGGGCAATCCCACACTGCTCTTTCATCCACAAGTCTTGTTAAATGGGACTTATTGTCCTCTGTTTTAGATCTTAAGTGTGAAAGGTTTATCATCATCCAATTCAAGACGACATATTGCATCAAATTAGAATATATGCATTGCTATAAATGTAGATGTTATGGGTTTTCCTTCTAGTACATTGGATTCCCGTTATGTCAACTTTACAATTACATCCTAAGCAGTCCAATCCAGAGTCTTTTTCAACTCCCTGGGGAGTATAAGCCTAAAACACTGTCACTGTGCATGGTTGCCTATCACCAAGTACCTATTGCACCTTGGTGGTAAGAGGCAGTAGTTGTACTAGGGATCTGCCCAGCAGGGGTCAATCTTAGGCCCCCCGCTTTTCATAATCTATTTAAATGATTTCACTAAACTAAACAACACACCCTTTTATAGGAAATAAACACCAACTTACTTGACATCGGCACCTGGTTCCAAGTCAATGAATTATCACTAAACACAGACAAAACAAATTACAAAGTTTTTAGTCGAAACATGCAAATACTGTATGCTACGGGTTATTTTATGTTTGAAAGTTGCTGAATAAACCTCTTTTCAATTCAATTCAGCTCCTCCATGCCATAGTTGGGGTTAGAACCAGCAACCTTACGATTAGCAGGTGTATACCTTAACCCCTAGACCATGGCATCCAAGTTGATACAGTATCCACACGATTAGATTGCATTCCTCAGACTAAGATAAAATGTAATTTTGCAGACGAGATTTTTCAGCTTGTTTATCTGCACTTTCTTTGTCCACTGATGGTACTTTGAGTGATTATTGACTTTTCTGCTTACAGGCAACGGACAGAAGAGGCGTTTTGTTCATCACCTGCCATCCAACTCGGGCCCACCCCAAACATCAGCCTGTCACAACGACAAGCTATTAGCAGCACCTGTCCTGTCTCTCTGACATCCGATTCTCTCACAACTGCTGAGTGCAACTGCCTCTGGCCTTCTGGATTATACAATTGTCGCTGATGGAGTTTCTGACCAACTGACCGGTAGCCGCTGACAAGTCCTTCTAATTACTACAGCACGAGAAAAGTGGATATTTAATAATTTTTTAAGGTTGCTATTTCAGCTTTCCATATTGCCACCATTTGGGAAAACTTTCCGGGGAGGACCAAGACATTCATGATATTATAAGACAAAGGTGTACACAACTGGAACACTTGAATATTCTAAATCACTACTACTTATACTCGGACCTATTACTTTATAGGACGTTCACTGATCATCTCCCCTCTCACATCCGTTGTCAATCGTCTCATTTGATGTCAGATTGACACTCATCTGACCATCCAGAGGTCCGTCACCTCAATTAACCAGAAGAATCGCTTGATTTCCTGAAAAAATGGAAGAAGTTCTGGTGAATGTCACCACCGACATTACAGAGTTGGACCACCAAGAAGTGGTAACAGACGATGCCAGAAGCACAGAGCTCACCATCCGAAGATTCGTCCTTCCTATCTTATGCGTTTTTGGAATCGTCGGAATCTTGTTGACAGTCATTGTTTTAAGCAAGAAGAACATGTGCACTTCTACGAACTGCTACTTAATGGCATTGGCCATAGCAGATCTCTTGTTTTTAATCATTCTTGCAACAACCTTGGTAGACAACCAATTCGCCCCAGACAGCAGAGCAATCTACTTGTATCACATTTACATTACGTACGCAGTAATCTTCATGGATATTTTCTTAATGGCTTCGGTCTGGATGACGGTGATGCTGGCAGTTGAGAGATACATTGCAATCTGTCATCCTTTTGTTGCCACAAGGATATGCACTATCACCAAGGCTCGCATTATTATCCCGGTCATCTTCTTCCTCATGTTGTTGTGTCGCATGTCGAACTTCTGGGAACATGAGGTCGTTAGCTTCTACGACAGCTCCAGGAATGAAACTCTGTATTATATGAAATCCTCAGACTTGTCTAACAATCATGTCTACATGACTGTTTTCCACTGGACAATCAATGCCATCCTGACCTCTGCTCTGCCTTTCATTTTGCTCTTGGTCCTCAACATCCTCCTCATTCTAGAGGTCCACAAATCGACCGAGTACTTCAAGAGGAACATGATGGTCAGCCAGAACAGCAGTAGCGTAGTTCAAAGGGAAGAGTTGCAGATTACCATCATGCTTATTTCGGTCATCATCGTTTTCTTTGTTTGCCAGGCTCCGTACGTGACTTATATAGCAGTCGCAAGTGTTTCGCGATTCGGTGCCACCAATCGCACTCTCATTTTCCGATCGGTCGCCATCATTTTGCTAACCATCAAGTCGAGCGTTAACTTCATCCTCTACTGCTGGTTCAGTGAGAAGTTCCTGGCCACTCTTAAGAGGACCTTCTGCTTTGAGAGATGCTGGTTCAAAAAAGATGATTACAATTCTCAAAATGCCAATTACTATCACATGCGCAGAATCTCCAGTTGTGCAACAAGGGAATCAACATTCTGACAGATGAAGGTGAAAAAAATGCTCTGCTGTGGCAAACAATGAGCAGCCCAGAGTGCATTGTTTAATGCGTGAATCAGTGCATTATTAGTGCATTATTAGTGTGGTTATTTCCCCGTCTTGTTGGTTTGATTCTAAAGCTCGAATGAAAGAACAGAATCATCAAGCAGTAAAGAAATAAAATTACAAAGAACGAGGAAATCAGTCACAAAGAAATTTACAACAGTCATACTGAGGTAGAAATTCAGCTTGCCACTGCATGCCACGACATTCTTTGTTTGGAACTGTTGCCAATGACTTATTCTGAGAACATTATTTTGTATACATGTATTTATTCATTAATGATGAATATTTTTCTGATATGCCTGTGCAATCTGTGCACAATCATGGCCAATTGTGAAATTGCAATCTTAATCTATCATTGCAAAGTAATGCAGGAAGTTATTTTGGAAGTCTCCATGATTACCATTCCCAAAAGATTGGCAGAACGTGCGTAAGAATTATTAAATTAGTAGAGATTCAGGCACCCAGATAGCCAGGCGACTTATACAGGGTATGTGTTGTTGAATTTTAAACCATTGCGTATTATATCCATATATATCTATGTATATAATGTTTAAGGATTCTATTGTAATATATTTTCATACAGTAGATATATATCTAATGCTGTGTTTAGAAACACATGTATGGAGAAATTACATGCCTATTAATGCCATTATATTTTTTATGATGTATCAATTGTTCCTATCAAGGCTATTGGCTAGTTGTTACATTCTATAAAGGATGTTGTAATTTCCTGTATTTTGTGCCGAAACGACGGTTGTTGTTTTGCCAACAAGCATGTAAGTGAGTGGTTTGTAATATACTGTAACCTCATGTTATGATCAGTATTTATCACCTAAATAATTCTTTGTTTCTCGGTGATCATGACAAATAGCATATTAAATAGTTGAATGCAACATTACCCACTGGAAAGATAGAAAACTTTCAATTAATCAGATACACGGATAACATGTAAATGAGGCCACCTCCCAATAAGACCATAAATTAGTCTTAATCCTGGGTTGCTCAGCTCTCTTTCTATTTATCATGGAAGTCGTACCCCCGGCGTCAATTCGAGACCTCAGACGGCCGTTCAGCAGCTAATTCAGTATTAATTGACGTCTAGACTATTTTGTTTTTTTTCTGGTTGTTTTTTTTTTGTTGTTTTTTTTCCCGTCAACTGCCTGACTGGTCTTTATGTTGTCCTGACCAGGCTTCCATTATAATTATAGCTAATTATCGAGAAAATATACTGCAGTATGCCTTCATGGGGTGTACAGCGTCTGTGTGGTAAATGCGTCAATACACTTTCTACAGTTCTCTTTGATTGTGAAATTTTAAAACCAGAATTCAGTACCGGATTAAATAACATGTGGGAAACAGAAACAGAATTGTAACACCGTCCTCCGCCTACACCTGGTATCTTTGAAGGCCATGAACTTTTGATGTCACATTGAGGAGAATCAATTTGAAGAAGGTGAACGTTCTGCAGCACCTGCCTTACATCATTACACCGGAACTTAAACTGGGAACTACTACTTCCGCCAGATACACGTGTTTCATGATTGTATGACACTGTGTGTTCGCTTGCATTTATATGTTAAAATTAGCTTGCGAAGAATTAAAATGTTTTAATTACAATACACACTGCATGTATCATATACCAGTGTCAGTGAGCACAAAATGGCTACCTCCGGCACCAAAGCCGGGCCGAGCCGAGCGCCATAGTAATGGATAGGGTTGTACTGTCCCGAAAATCAAAAATGGTAAACAATTGCACGCTAGATTTATATTTAATGGTGAAAATATCCCAACAACGGCCGTCTCTCACCTCACTGATAGCCTCCGTGATTTGAAGGGAATTAATTGTGACTTGTTTTGTGAATCCACGTTACCTAGAAATGAGCTGTACGATCTACTGTCACTGGCTATGATGCAAGGCCCTTCTTGTAATTGAGTTAATGTGCTAGTTATCAGTACAAATTGCCCTATGAAAGGACCGATGGTCCTGTAAATAGATTGCAGCGACTGTCAATTATTTTATATTAATTTCTACTATTTCTGTTCAAAATCTGTAAATATAATCAATGATGTGACCTATGTTATGCACAAGAAATATGTTTCTTTGCCTCAGTTGCCGATGCTTATTTGCTAGAATCCCAAGATCTTTTGTAACTCATGGTTTATTTACACACCTAAAAGTCAAATCGAGCTTAACGTGCTTTCCCAACTGAAAAACACATCATGGGAAATGTGAAGGCAAATCTTGAGTGTCGCCTCCACACTGTCATCCCATCAGTACGTGTTTATTTAATCATTCCATGTTGTGTTGTTAGTGTTGAAAAGTGTATTTATTAATCACAATTTGTTATAAATGAAATTTTCAACTGCATGTACATTTACCCTGATATTTCAATTTTACAATTAAATCAGCCCATCTTCAATTATTTACCTGTTTGAGACAATGTCCGAATAAACATAGGTAGCCTATTTATGTAAAGATCTGATAAAATAATTTTCTGTCCACATTTTATACTTGACTTCAAGAGTTAGAAAAGGTCAATTAAATGGAATTCTCCAAGGTGATGCACTCTCACCCAATTATATTAAACCTCAAAATGGCCAGGCATGCTGCTGCATGAACATGTGTGTTTGACTTGCATTGAAATTCAACCAAACTTCCGTGCAGTTCTGCACATTCTGGTAAGCTGTCTGATGGCTGAGTAATTGGTGTTGCTGTTTTTGACAGTGACGAATTGAAAACAGATGGGCACTGTCATTTAATTTCTATTATCATATGATTATTATACTTTTGCATACTGCAACTGCAAGTGAACAGTTGAATACGTGAATATATTAAATATGCCTAAACAGTATGAGATTTTGACAAATACAATTATGTAATTAATCTTGGTCTTAAATTGTGTGCTCTTAATTCTGAGGTGGTCTAAATGAATATAAAAAGTTTTTTTCTAATGTATTGCATTTCAAAAGAATGAGTTCTTTTAAGTTTTAATCTTTAGTTGGCAAAGTGCAGAAAATACAAATGAAGAGAATAGCTGTGAGTTTTACATGCGAATATGTCCACAGATAGATTATCTAAATATATCTGAAGAAAATGTCAGTTCAGTTCTTGGAACCTATAGGCTATAGGTGAAAGTCTCCTCGCCTGCCATATTTTCCTAGTAATACATATTTCAATAATTTCGAAGAGTGACAATTGTACATAATTTATATTGCAGTTTTGTTTTTGACAAATACAGAGTAAGGATACTTATTCATTTAAATTGTACTGTAATTGTATATCCTGGATGTAGATCTGTGATATGTTGGGAGTGCCCTGTAAAAACGGTATCTTATTGTTATGATGTTTTAGTACTATATTATATATGACTATGTTCATTATAATGAATATTTATACTTTATAGTAACAAGTAATATTGCAGATTTTAGTCAATACATGTCAGTTCACGTGACGTTTCATCATCTGTGCTTGGTGTGAAAATATTAATTATTGAAAGTTTGAAGTTATGCATGTGTCATTTCAGTATTCCATATTTGTAATAACCTTGAGGTATAATAATTACTCTACAAGCCATATATTTGCTAAGAAATAATGTTGAGTGTTACAGGTTAATAAATGAAAATAAAAATAGAAAGATATTTTATAGTTTGTCTTGAGGTTCTTCTGAAATACACCCGGTGCTGGAGTGCTGAAATAACAACGTCATATTTTAATTCGATGATAAATCCAAATAAGTTTTTTCCTGGTCCTGGTTATTTGAATCGAATTGAAATTGAATAGCCCACGTGAATTGCTTTTGGGTGAAAATGTCAATTAAAGTTTGAGTCTGTCAAAAAAAAACACGAAATAACAAAATCCAACCCAATCCGATTACGCACATTTTAGGCTCATTTGAGTGCTAATTGCATACCGGAAGTAGTTGCAAAGCAGTTGGTACCATGTAGTTCTGTGTTAGTTCGCCTTCTTCATGTTTCATTAACCCACAAATCTACCACTAATTGGCCTTGTTGGCTGCTTGTAAGTACCTGGGTGATTGCATGTGAGTTTAGGTGTAAATAATGTTGGACTACAGCCAATTGCCACCCCCCCCCCCCCCCCCCCGTGTCAATGACGGACATAAGAGGCCTATCTTAACAAGAAAATTCTTAGTAAAAAAAGACCAGATATCTGGCAATGTGGGTACAGCAGTAAATGGGAGTGTTTAATTGTCCAGTGTGAAATGGACGGAATGCAAATACATGATGATTTATAAGAAAGCTTTAATATAACAAGTAAAGCTCTATGTACAAAGAAACCTTACCAGACTAGTGTGATAATAGTCGTTAGTAGATATTAGTGACATGAAAACATTATCAATGAAAAAAAAAGAAATTCCCTAGACTGGACTTGATGGCTAAAACGGTGAATTTTGCAGTTTCGAGCTCGAAAGCGATTGGACACTTCAGAAAGGCATTCTATGACATCATTTTTACACCGATTTCACGACCAATTTCATGTCTGTAGCTTGTTTTTAAAAAGTTGTGATCTTTGAAATTTGACAGTTGACATTATCAAAGCTAACGCTCACTATCCACGATGACCTGACCGCATTAATTACTTCGTAAAAAATTGATCAATCTTCACAAATTATGAAAGCCAGAGCGATGCATCTATCTATTGGGTTGCCATCAACCCAAAAGTCCTACAAACAAAAAACATACCTTTAACTTGCTTTATGTTTATAGGCCTGTATATTATATACTGTCATTGATGTGGTTCGATAAAAACTTGGAAGTATTGAATGGAAAAATTGATTTAATAGACATCGTTATGCATATTTACATGTATCTACTTTTTGATAGAATTCAGTCAAACATTATAGCTAATTTTATCTTTAAAATATCAGAGAAGGTTTGATTGAGCTTGGCTTATGAGCTCTTATAGGTGTTTTTGTTGTGGAGATGATTCTGATCTGTGTTCGCTATGTTATTCATTCTTTTTAAATACAAAAGCATTAAATTTCTTGTGATATAATTTCCTAACTATGCTTTTGATTAGACACAAAAAAGCATAAGCAAGATTAAATGAAAATTGTGGAGAAATTTCAATAGCTAACAAACTTGAAAACACAATAAAAAAAGATAAAGGTAAAGGTGGGGTATATCTGCTATCAGCCCAGTAGGTGCATATAGCACTCAGCCAACTTCACATATACCTTCGGTTGGCAGGCTCTGTTCTCTCTGGAACTTTCTCAGCTCCCTGAGGAGCATACAGCTGTCGCATCATGCTGCGCCATCACTGAACAATCCAATGCCATCTCAGCCTATAGCCAACCTCCCCATTTACCTGGGTTGAGTGAAGCAGAGGAAGGAGTGAAGCAGAGGAAGGAGGATCTGCCGGATTCCTCCATGCCGTGCCTGGGAGAACCCACGACCATGCTTGTACGAGTTCAATGCTCTAATCACTAGGCCACGACACCCACACAATCCACATGATGCAATTACACAGAATCACATATGTCTAAAACAAAGATGATCCTAATTCAATTTCATTAATTCATCATAGTAATCCCATAGTTGTTAAGCCTACTTATTGGCAATTAATCAGACGAAGCATTATAAGGTGGAGTTCCACATGAAACACCTTATCAGGATCATCTAGATGACTGGATAGCCCACCGTGTCAGCTCCATTGATCCTTCTCTATAATCCCTCTTAACCACTATTTACCATTATTTCTAAAATGTAATATTAAAAATTTGGTAACAAATCCATAAAAACTGAGAGTGAAGGTTTCTCTGCAACAACTAATACAAGACAACAATTAAAGGTAAAGCTATTTTCATTCTCTACAGGGTGACACATCAGAGTTCCATAACAACATTTTGGGTCATTCACATATTAACTCGATGGACATTTTCTTTACTGAGATATTGTCAGCGACCATTTTTACATCAAGATGGCCGCCATCCTGGCTGCATCATAGTGTGACATCCTTTCTGACGTAAAAGAGAATGTAAACTTAAATCTTTGGCCAAATATTAGGCGAGTAAGATTTTAAGGGCATTATGACCATTTGCTTTGCATCACTGCGATACCGTCGACGGCCATTTTTAAATCAAGATGGTGGCCATCCTAGTTGTAATTTAGTGTGGCAGGCTTTCATACAAGTAGGCCTGCAACGGACAATACCCTGTAAATCTAATTGGCACTGAAATTTCATGTCTTTTGAAAGTGTTCTATTTGACGCGCCGTGACTATACCTTGCATGTATACGTGAACTTTAAGGCATGGACACTTGTCAAGAGGTAAAGTAATGGGGGATCATTGATTCCAGTCTATTTTATATCTTGTACTGATATGTGATATGAAGTAAAAATAAACAAAGCACAAATGTTTGAAAAAATTTTCATTTGTGAATCAGGAGGGGGGGGGGGATGATTGCATTGATCATTATTCCTTCAAAAGGTTTGGGGTATACATAGACGCCTGATATCTGTTAGTTAACTCATCAGAATCGTCAGTGTTCAGTTTTATTTTGAATGTTGGTTTGCAACGTAATGGTTTATCACAGGTGGCAGCAGCATCCATTAAAAGTCACTCTCTAGGAGCAGTGCAACCACCTGGTGGAAAGGAACATCCCAAAAAATTTAAATAGCTATCAGGCTCATTATCTGAATACCATAGCCAGATCTTCCAGGCAAGACATTGCCTCAAGGTGCAACTAATAATACGGAGAGGAATCTAACTGGCATTTGCAAACTTAAAGTGGAATTAACCCCTTTTGCACTTTACCTCTTTTCTATTTAAACTCCCATGCTTGGGAAAAACGTCTTACATAATAAAATGTACATAGTATTGCTTATTTGCCAATGCATATATACCTATATACCTATTTTTACATACAAATTGGTCATTGCAATCAATGCAATAATTAGCTATAATTATGCTGTATTCCCAAAAAAAAAACAATTAACACCCTTTATGTTGTTGTGCTATTTGTTCTTGTCATTATAATTGCAATGAACAATGTAATTGTTATCTACAGGATTATGAATTGATTCGTATAGCTGAATACATATACGGCCTAGCTGTGTATTATTGACTTTGGACATAAGTGACCTTGGGTGCCGTGTGCAATAATGGTGGCCCCCAGCAAGTTGGCGGTTGGTGCAAATTGCACTTTTAATTGGCTTGAAATCATATCAAACCCGAGTTTAAGACATTTCCTTTCACTGCAATATATTATTTGACATCTAATTGAACTTTTTGAAATTAACATACAAACTTCCATTAGTTCCCTTTTAAACTTTTCCAAATTTTGTATTTTTGTGGACTTAGTTCAACAAAAACATGTAATTTTCTGTGCACTCAACACATTTAATGAGAAAGACATATTTGATAACTTGTTTTGTTAGATTTTATTTTTTTTTGCATTTTGACAAACACAATGCATAATCGCAATTAATCTAACATGTGTAAATAAACCATGTCTACATGACACAGAATAACGAAAGTTTCCTTCAACATAGTTACATAGTTTCTATAATTACTTTTTTGGCTGATTCAGTCAATACTTTATTCAGGAGTCCAGGTCATGTGCTGTCTTAAATGTTCATCACATAAATGAAAAAAATAAAGTTGGGCATAAATAAACATATCCTACTAATTGAGATGCTTGTGCATTGGTAACAGTGGGGTTTCAATTAAATACATACCATTAAAACAAAGCTGTCTTCATAGCATACATTATGTATCATTCACAACTATGCAAGGTCACCCCGTAACACCGAGCTAGAAAATTAACATCAAGAGTAATTAGACAGAACATAACTTTATGGAAGGCTACCTAAACTAATACATAATGATTGCAGTTGATACACATTCAAAGTGATGAAAATACATGATATTGTGATATGTTCGGCATTAGATGGAAAGGATTTCGTTCACACATCAGACATTTCTTACGTAGATATTGCAGTGGAACAGCACTCATGCATTAACTGGCCTTAATTAGCAGGTTCTTAGGCATTTAACCTAATTATATTACAGCATAAATACACAGCATACAAATAGTATACTTCAATAAATAAAGTACACACAAGTTTCTCATTTATAATAAAATCCAATTTCTTATCAACAATTACAATGAGATCACGTTTTGAAATCTTTTTTACAGCTAAAGGTGCCTTTGTACACTTGAACGTCGAGTTGCCTCGGGGAAAGTTTAAAGGCCAATGGTTATGAAACTGGAGTCCTATAAATGAGTCTTTCATGTATGTACAGGAACTAATATTGAGGTGTTATTATGACCAGAATTACATGCAATGAATAAGTAACAGACTGTCATTTAAATCTTCAATAGAGAACTTCAACTAATAATATGCAAAAAGAAGGATTTTCTTCCTAAACTGGCTCCTTCACTAGAGCTTCAAATCGCAGTTTATCATACATTTTGTTTTACATGTGCTATATATTAAATGCATTTATCACTAAATGTTTCGCTAAGAGTATTGTACCTAATTCACAAAGGAAAATTTGTCATTGATTTGATCCTTCTTCATATATTATTAAGATACACTAATCACATCACACATCAGTTAAGGATCCATCAGTTAATGCTTACATAAATTATTTCAGAATAACTTTATTTTTGACAGACATTTACTTAAAAAGTCCAAGTTATCCACTCTGTGCTCTTATTCATATGGAAAATGGTGTGTATATGATTTCAATGGTTAAATATCACATTGCCTATTTACATGCAAAAATTTGCACCATTTGTTGAGAATTTTGTGTAAATATCATTAAGATTGAACCTACACTCACGGTGTGGTAATCAAGTAATACTAAAAAATAAGTTAGCCAGAATTAAAGCATGACTTTTTCAAGCTATGGGGTTTGTCTACACATGATAAGAACTATTCAATTCAATCAAATGCAAGGGCGGATAATATAACACAAACTCTCCAACAGGAACCGCTGCCATGCAGCAATTGATAAGTGTATTCAATGAATTATATACAGCTAAAAAAGTTACTGAGCATAAGCACAATCAATGCTTGAATATTTTACTCATTTAAATCAACAAATTGCTTTTTCATGATGAAATTATAGCACACACACTTCATACACGCCATGTTCTTCACCTTACTTTTCATTTGTGTCAGCAAGGTCCAGGCATTTGGTGATATATCAAGTTGAAAATCAAATTTAAAATGGCTAACCTTTGTAATGCACGTGCATGTATATTGTATGTGACATGGCCGTGTGACCCATTTAAAGTCTTCAGCAATGCAGGACATCACCTTTTTGATTAATGGTGTACAAACACTTCTCTGCATTTATTCTGAGGTAATTACGTAATTTAAATGAGTAAAAGACATACAATGCATTGAAAGTGACCTTTGGTTGCATGTTTCAAAATGGCATGTATACACAATGGCTGCAGCATTAGTACAACAGTTCAGCCCTTCATTAACCAAACTCACAGAAGAGCGCTACACATCGACCTCTTCTGCTAGGTCTCCATCCTCACTTTCGAAACCCTTTAAATCACCACCACGAAAAGTATAAATACATCACAAGTTTGGAGGAGAGTCCTTTGATTCCATATGCGATCAAACATAGATGAGCGATAAATCTATGACATCACTAGGGCTTGTGGACGATGTCTTGACCATCAGAAAACATGATCACTATCTTCATACTGAGCCACAATGCTTTGAGTGATAACAGGATTGCTTGCACCAATATTGCTACAAATCCACAGGGGTGAAACGTCACACAATGGGTGTGCCTTTCTGCAAGAGATGTTACCTCTGGTATAGAGGGCAACTCAAGACAGGCGGTCCCCGACATAGCTAGGTGCAGAGGCAATCCCTCCCCTTGGCTAGTGGTGAGGCAGCAAGAGTCCCAAACGGTGTCATACATACACCGGTTCCCGACTGTCTCCTTCAAAAGAGGTGTGACTTCCACTGGGAGGACCTGCTGTGCAGGAAGCTGATTGGGTTTCACCCTCTGCAAGTAAAGTCTTCATCTGTCTTTCAATTTGGATCCGGAGCAGTTTGTACTTGGCCTTCATCTGGTCCACGTACTCACCCTCCTCTCGGTCCAGAATTTTGAGGAAGTTTTCAAGTTCAGGTATGCTGAAAGCCTCCCACTGAAAATACAAAATATAATAGTTCACCATAAACTCAAAACAACTAACTGGCATTAACCACCTAAAAAATTTGTCAGACTTATATTAATCAACTGAATTATTAATGGAGTTAAAACCTTCCCAATTTTAACTGTGGTAAGCATTTCATCACAGTTTCTATAAATCAGAAATAGTGACCTCTGATACATTGTGTATGGCTCCATACACACGACATATTGTTAGAAATTTGAAAAGCTCTCTAGGCATCTAATACTTACCACTATTTCACCAGGTTCATTCTCTTGCAAAACAAACTTGTGTGATTCCAATCCTTCCGCAGTCCAGCTGAGGCAAAGGGGAAGAGGTTTCTCTTCTTCTAACAGTCTTCGCATGGTCGCTGCAACATTGCAAAAAACATGGTTAGCTTACTCTTCAACAACAAGTGATGAATTTCTACAAAGTAACATAATTATTGTTTATTAATGTGCACCAACATGTGTGAAAGATCTGGTCAATCAAAGAGTACAACTGACCTTTAGCTCCTTCAATCTCCATCTTCTCATAAAGGGCAAACTTGCGAGGATTGTCGGTTATCTTAAACTTTTGTAACAAGGCCTTGATCACATCCTGAGTAGTGGTAGCACTGAAACACAAAATGTAATCTATAACACTAGCTGCTAGTGACACCTAGTGTATGCAACCAGAAGCATTGAAGTTGCTACATCAGTTCGAGCAAACGCAAACATGAAAATATTGAGTTGTGTGACAACAAAGTTTAAGAATTGTTTGGCATCACATTTACATTGCATAATGTACTCGTCTATTAATGGAGATACTATAACAATTTATTAACCATAAAAGACTTTACATGTGTAACAATATACAATGTGGCACACTGTGGCACACTGTGGCACAGCCTTCTATTATTGGGAAACAAACCACTAAATTGCAAGTACAGGCCCATTGACCTACCTGGAGATATGAATGACCTTGGTGGTGTCCTTGGGCAAGTAGAAGGAGGTCGTAAGTGTTTCACAGGGAGGTTCATCGCTGTCACAGTCTGAGCCAACCACGTCGTAGATGGACGTCGGACGAGATGGAAGTGACATGCTGATCGGTCGCATCAGATTCATTGAGACTCTGATAAAACCCTGGAATGTCGCCGTCTCTTCATTCTGAAAATTATAATACTAACCATTAGCTTTCTGCGTAAATAATGAATGCCATTTCTTTTTCGATGATGGATTTAGAAACTTTACATAAAAAATTCAACGAAGGCATCTAAGCCACCAGAACATATTAAGCAGTAAGCAGCTATGGTTGCCAATTTACCATACAACTCAAATCATTTAAGCACATCTACATGTATTAACTTTGTGTTTTCAATTGCAGCAACATGCGTTTAAATATCTTTCAGTGAGAATAAATAGAGTTGAGATTATAACAGAAACTGGCCCTGAAGGGACCCATAATCACCCATTACACTACATTGTAATACAATATTCTAGATTGGAACACATATCAAGACATTCACTGATTCATAGCAGGTGTTTACAAGTTTCTCATGTTATATTTTAAAAAGCCAAGCAGATAACCATCCTTCGTAAAATCATAAAAAAAACAAAACAGTCATCTGCAGTCACTCAGCAGCTCGGAAAGAGACACTGCAAGTTTTTGGTCTGATAACCAAAGAAACTCTCAATAGTTTAATAATGTTAATGCGTTTACCAATGTCATGATGAGACCATGCTGGTTGTCATTGAAGGCGTCGATGTTCTTCCGCAGCTCTTCTCTGGTGAGGGTGAGTTCTCCGGGAGTGTGGTCCCGCAATGTACTCTCACCTGTGTGGTAGCCCGAGTCTGCATCGTCCTGGAAACAAACATCAGACAATGTATCAATCTGTAGTCATGCAAGATATATACATTAAACATGTTTAATTCAGCACAATCAAAATGCAACAATGATGAAATACAGAGTTTGATCTCTAATTAACTGGTATTAAAGTGGCACAAATTATGTAGTGATTATGACAATAGTAGGATAATTTGAGAACATAAACAGTAGATACCATATTCACTTCCCCACAAACCATCCTTGTTTAAAATGTTAGAGATGCGTGTGCACCTTAACATAGGAAATATAGATCCCCTTAAATGTACACACCTTAGATAGTCAATATTCTACTTTTCTGATTTTTGACAAAGGGAAAAGGATACTTAAAATATCAAATGCCCAGGCTTGGAATGAGTAAGTATGGTACAGGTTCTACAACTATTTTGCTGATATGTTATATTAATTTCATATAATCAAGAATAGTGCAGTTTACATAAAGCAAGCTTATAAATAGCACAACATAATTAAACAATGAACAGAGCATAAAATACAGCTTAATCAATCATAACAATCTATATTTTGCAATATATGAAACAGTTGATATATTATATAGTTTGTCTTTTTGTACATTAATACATAAAATAAATCAATATATTATCACAGATAACAAATTATGAAAAAGACAAGAAAGCACACAGCTGACTGTGAAAAATATTATCAAAAGTTTTCTTGCTATCTCATGAATGCAATAATCAAACAGTGAACTAAGCACAAGTTTTAAAACAATGTTAAATTCAATCATACGTTACAAGTGCATAACAAAGATGTTCTTGATTAAAAGTAATCCCATATTTCACTCTAAATGTTTAATAGGGTGTTCTATTTGGAATGTCCAAAATACAGTTAATAGTGAAGTACTTGTATCACTCCGCATCAAATATAACTAATTTCTTGTGAGATATTACATGCAGAATAATATAGAACTCCCACTGATCAAAAGCAACATTCACAGACCTGCAATACACCTAAAGACCTAGATACAGATACCATTAGACTGTTTATAAAACTGGACCCAATAGACGTCTAGCTAATCGCATTAAAGACATCGAAGATACATAAATATCGGGCAAGTCAATAAGAAATCACTATAATCTACTGTCACTTCTCCATAAATATGAATAGTCATGGAAATATGGACACTGGGATGTCATAAATAGGCTAATATATTAATTCTAGGCCACATCACAGCCTTCGTTAGTCCATGTTACTAATTCTGATGTTTATAATCTTGTGATCAGATCTATAAGCCCACATTGATCACATTTGACCATGGTCATGACAAAACATTGTTAGTACGGAATTGAAACAAGGGTTTAGTGGAAACAAAAGCAGGCCAAGGTCCAAACAAATGTGATATTTCTAGCTACAATAATTTGCAAGACAAAATTAGATGAAAATTCACCAAGTGCTGTCATTTCTATCAATAGCAATTGAAATACTTGAAATAAACATATCTATTTATGCGTGAATTATGTTATTACATACACTAAGTTTCATATAATTTAAAAATATATATTTCACACACAGGTAACAAGAAAATGGCACTATTTTGTTTGGCCTTAAGAGGAACTACAAATGCACTAGGCTACACAGGTTTATAGGACTACACAGGGATAGTAAGTTATACTAGTAATAATCATCAAGTTAACACACTGTGCTTGACACTGGAGACTTGTCTGACTGGCTGACCTTGACCGGTGACCTTGGGTCCTCCTCCTCAAGGTCATTTGAAGGGCACTTAGTGAACATCACAGTGTATGGAGATATGATATGCTGGAGGGGGAGACAAAATGTGCATGCCATGTCAATTATATAAACAATCAGATGCCAAAATTTATTAGTTTTTTTCTTATTTAATTTGCAGAAATAATTTTTGGAAGTTACGTTGGAATACCAGGGAACTTTGTGTCAGGAACAAAAAATTTACAAACTGCTTTTTCTGAATTTCTGAACAGATAAACTGTACTAAAACTTTACATATCAATATTTTAGCAACTGAGATTTACCAATCTTGAAACAAGCCTTTTCTTTCTTTTCGTTTTACTTTATTTTTTATTTTTCCACAAAACAATGACAAAGTGTAACATGTGTTGGGTCGAGAAAAAAAAAATCACTTGAAATGACCTGTAAATGCTCGAAATAGGACATTTGAAATGAATATCATATACTATGCATACGTACTGGTCTAGCTGAATATATGAATACTATGAGTGGGTGACATCGTTAAATCTTGCAAGTTGGAATCAACCAAGACCTATCATCATGATCATGGATATATTAAGCATCTAGGTTAGGTTATGTATCAGTACTAATAGCACTTAAAAGTATGACTATTAGTTGACTACAAAAGTTTAGTTTTACATCAACTACTAGGACTGACTACTAGTGACTAGTACTAAAGTGTACCGTCAGCCACTGGGATACTTTTCACCCGCGTTTATATAAATAGTCTGGGAGTTATCAGTCCTACCTTGCTTGATGTTTTCTAACCTGCTGTTAGATCACACACTGTGGATTTTTTTATATTGTCTAGTATAAAACAACTGCACTGATGCAACAGAAATGTCAAAAATGTCATACCTTTTTTGAAAATATAGGCAATCTCTGTAGTTTTCTCTGAATAATCTCTATGAGCAAGTCCCATCCTAACCATTCAACCAAGCCCCATCCTTCGAGAAAATCCATGCACAAAATGGCAGACCAACATGTATGTGAATTTAGATCGCAAAATGTCTACTGGTATACTGTGGCTTCATTGTACACCTGGACTCAGCTCACTGTTCTCTCCGACCTACATACTATCCTTTAACCTACTCTCTTATCTGTGGTGCAGTCACTCAACTAAGTCGCTTGGAAAAAGTCTCTTCACCGGATCATGTGATGTGTGTCATGTTTGGGTTGATTTGGAGACGTGACCTCACAATTAGCACTAGGCTGTAGCATCACAGCAATTGTGACTACAATACCTATATACTCTTATATATATGTGTGTATATTTAACGCTCAATTGAGGTATATACATAAAATGAAAAACCGAAAATCCTAAATGTGTGGCTTTTACCTCAACCAAAAAAGTTTTTGTTTTTCTACTTCCCCTTTCTTGTTTTTACCTTTCTATCACTCCCACTAGGGCATATGTAGAGGGACTATCACCACTATAAAATGACACCAACAAACCTTATTTAACCTGACAAATATTCAGTTCAAACTTACACAGATCATAGTCAGCACTCTTGGTGCATACAATATATATGTACAGTTGAATTTCAGCTAACTCATCATTATTTCGACTTCAGTTCTTTCCACCGATATAGGCACACACCCACTGTCACTTTTTTGAAATGTTTAAACTTCCATGGTATAAATTGGTATTCAACTAGGAAGATTATTACAATTGTAAAAGAGACGTCGATCTTGGCACAAAGAAAAGCATTGATCAATGACCTTGGGTGACCTCTAATGCTGATGCCACAGGATGGGATTATGCCTTGTGTACACACTGCAATCATAACACTGATTAAACATTCATGTTATAGTTATGAATGTCTTTTCAAATGCTATCACGCTCATCGAAACCCAATATTATGACACATTTGTCGTTATAACTGGGTCAGCCATAAATCACCTACAACTGGTAGACCAGTGGTAGTGTACCAGTAGTGCCTGATTATTCATGATTACCATAATTAATGATGTACCGTATGTTCAATCCTGCAATGCAATGTCCAGTATTATGAACATTTAATGTACAGTATTTCCAAGCCCTTACCTTGATATATCTCAAATCAAGCCTTTCAGAGACAGTAGGCCATAACTGACCAATCCATAAAGTTCTGTCTAAAATACAATCCACGTTGTCTTCATCAATGTTGTTATTAGCATCATCTTGGTCTGTATTACTGTCTCCGATGTTGCCTAATGTCTCCAATGTTGCCAACATGAGTTCACATTCTGAGCAGTCCAAGTTGGCTTCCATTTTATTGGCATGTGTACTTAAGTGGCCTGATACGATTACTAAATATACTAATATACTAAAGAAGATTGTCTCTGCTATGTGCCTATGCCATGACAAACTCGTGAATGTCAATTTCTTGAATGTATTCCAAGTGAAGAGTAATGCTCAACCTTCAAAGTTGAGGAGCGAGCTAGACTGACTGGCAGCCTGGGTTTATGGTTTCAGCCAAGGCAGCATCTGTGTTCACTCAGGTATGGAGGGACACTCCGTATAAACAATGTGGGCAACTAGCAGATCAGGGTACTAGTCTTCCCCAACAGGGCAGGTACAATGGACTTGTCTATTGTGTAAGTGAAGCTGCTGAAAGTCTATGAACTCTCCCCACCTAACTTAACATCCTTTGAACACTTTACAGACCAATTCATTGATTTGCAGGTCATAGCTATACAACAAAATCAGATCAACAGTCCTTATTGCAGTTTCTAATGCTGCACTTTCCCTGCAGAACAAACAACTCAATGCCTTGTTAAAATGACATCCTCAATTGGCAATGTCTCAAATTTGTTAGTCTGTCCTTTTCTCTTGATTATTTCTCCAAAGGTTTCACCTCTCTCCATACAGGTTCTCAGTGCTAGGTTTCATGTCCTAATCTCTTCCACTCTTGCAAATGCACGATTTTGTAGGAGCAGGGCACAGCACTATACTTAAATATACTAATAATACACCTCTTACATATATAATAGCTTCACATTATCCAATGAATGTAAACATCCCATTTGCACTATTCCAGTGTAATTAGTGCACCATGTGACACTTCAGTGAGTACATTTAACGCGTCCATAACCAGACACAATAATTGCACAGAGATTGTATTATATACACTGGTAATCCAATGCGAAATATATAGGTTCTCAGGTATACGCGTTGTGTACAGTGTTCTGTCTGTGCTATTGTATAATGAGTCCCATGTCATACAGAAGTCTCTCGTGACATATAATTCAACAATATTCCCTGTGAAGTGTAGACTGAAGCTGAGATAACAATTTATCTGACTGTCATATACTGGAAAATTTGAGGAGAGCACCCCTTGAAGACAAGAACACTAATGAAAGAGATCGAGTATACTCCACATTACAATGGGTATTGATTTCAGCTGAATTATTTACTAGGCTGTGTTTTGCATCAAATAGTGATGAGATGCCAACATTTGCTGGAGACTGGCTACAAGAAACAGATTGTGAAGAATATTTCCTTTCTAACATCCGAGTTTGATGAGTTTTACAATCAAGCACAAACTACTAGCAAAATAACTAACACCTTCAAACGGTATCACAGTTGAATTCATTTCGCACTAAATAATTTACTCAAAGAACCATTGTATAATCCACAAATCACCCAAGCTGCAATGGACATCACAACCTTTGTTTTAGCACCACTTCGATGTGTTAATCCTCTTGACGGCTACCAAATTGATAAAGCCACACCACTGCTCCACGAAGTCAGCCATTGCTAACTGGTGAACACCATCGTGCAGTGAGCAATGCAGTGTAATGCAAGTAAGGTGCAGTTCAAGTTCTGCAGGGTGGGGCAAGTTTGTTTACCCTCCCCTATAGCCAGCCTTAGCAGCTTAGGATGAAAACTGAAGGTCACTGGTGAAGGTCTGTCAGTGTAAGGCTCACAACCACACCACAGCAGTTATTAGTGTGTATGCAATACAAGTGCATCTAGTGTGTATGCAATATTGGGCGTAACAAATTATCCATGTTGTATCCTCTCATTTGCTCCTAAAGCTGTTAAATGTTGTTTCAGATACAGTTATAACCGTTACACCCTCCAGGATATTCATTTCACATCCTTAATATCAATTACAAATTACATTGACAAATCACGATATAATGATAATATAATGATATTAATCTGTATATATTTAAACAATACAAGGCTGGGTTAAAAGTTCCTCAACTATAGCTACTAGCAATAAACCAGTCATGACTTTACTACCAATATACGCCATAAATGCTATGTAAGACACTCACAAGCATTCCACAGAGATGGTAAGGTGGAACTATATGCAATCGATGTAATTAAACCAGTATCAGATGCAGATTATATTCCACACCTATAACCATGTAATGTTTTATATGACCTTGTGAGCTAACGATTTAGTGTGAACGTAAATCCCAACTTCTCCATCCTTCTAAATAATTTTTGTAGCTACAATGCAGGCACTATACCTGTTCCAACAGTAATGTCCTGAATGTTCATAACTGATCTTGCAGATAAAATGCTCTCCATTCCTTCACATTTCCCAGCAGAAATGTATGGGATGCCCATGCTCCGATACTGTAGTTCACAGAGACTGCTACTCAACGCAAATAATATAAATTCCAAGCCAACCATGGCAATGATCAATGTTATTGAGTGAGGGTGAAAGAATTCCCTACAAATCACCAACTGATCTATAACTACAATGTATTGGGGCCACTCGTCCATCGATTTTGCCATTTAGAATGCCATTGGAAGCGCCCTGCTTCACTGCACCACCCATGGTGTTTTTGTGATGTTTTTACTCTCGACATCAAAACCACATTTCACACTTCATCACATCACCTCAACTGTTAAATTACAATGGGTCATGCAAATCAGGTCTGATAACAGGTGATATAATCTGCCCATGAATATCTTTTACACTGTAAATATTTTAGAGACTGATCAATGCCAAATTGCAACGTTTCTGCCTCTAGGAGTGCTGCGATCCACTCCCAACCTGCCCTCTCGTGTTAACATACGTAACTACAGCCTCCGTCGACTCATCTGCAAGTGTTATATTGATTGCAACGACAATAAATTCATCACGATATACAAAAAAGTTTATGGGACTTTAAAAATAAATATAATGATGAATTGAAAAGGAAAATAAATAAATATTCTACTACAGCTCTACACATCCACTCTTATCGCCTAGGAGTACCCTGACCACATTTCCAGCAGAGTGAATGATGACCCCCAAAGTATTTTATCTGGAACCCATTTAGCCAGGGCTATTTGACCTTACCTCCTCGACTCGTTTATATCCAGGGTAGATGTAATGAATGATGGTGTACCTGCATCCCATGGCCTGCATCTTGAAATGCTCGGGTTGGGCAACAGCAATAGCTTATAAATGCACGGGCTGTTTTTGATTGCAATCAACAAATGCACTGAGGCAGTTCACTTGAGATACATGGTGTGTGGCATGTTTAATTGGGTCACAATTAAATTGCAATTAACACATGGAACGTTGCAAGCAAATCACATGGCAGTCAGTTATAAATTGTACTTGAACAAATAAACACAATTAAACAACCCCGTTTTTGCAAGTACAATTGGATTAAAAGAGAGCTCTTTAAATTGAGCACACTGCTAAATCCCATTTGCATTTAAATACGAAGTAAACAATGATAAAGTCAATCGTCATAATTCACAAAGATAGTGAAACACAGCAAACAATCACATCTCAAGTGTCTCTTACGAAGTCATCATAATAAACTCCTGTAATCTGATTTATGTCATCTAGTTACGTTCACTTCTTGCTGACCTCATACAAAACTATTCAACATGCTACAATAATTGCAATATGGACAAAATCATGCACCGTAAACCCACATAATCCACGTAAGTCCCCCTGGTTCCCTCTAGTTCTCTGCCAGGAAGGGTAGGACCCAGACATTCCAGTGACTAGGAGACAATCCTATTGAGGACCCCACACAAGTCCTTCCTCAGCACCCATACTTGGGTTTGTCTTCATCGATTACCCACTTGGAGTGTTCTGGGTGACAAGCTGTCCATGGCCACCTTCTCTTTTGGTCAGCCAAGTGCTCACATAATGACCATAGAATGACATTTTCTTGTTTGGAACGACCAGCAAACAAACTGGGTGGCAAAGTGGCTAAAGCAATGGTCAGGTCCTCTGATGGTCCAGCGTTCAAATTCTGGCCCAGACAAAATAGTTTCTCCATGCCCTGACTATCCTGACTACATACTTTTCAGCAGAATCACGAGAATTGGAACAAGTAAAAAAAATTGTCAGTATGAGAACTAAAATCGAAATGTAGAGTAATTAATGTTGAAGTTTTCGTGAACAAAAGGGGGCTATTAGGCTTAGCTCCAGGGCTAACCTAGTCCCTCTTAACCACATCATACACAACAGGGCAAAGTGACTAAGATTCATTTTAATATCAAGACCACCTCCACAATGGCTGCGTATCATCTCAAGGTTTCATAACACTATGTGTCCATTCTGCAGCCTCAGTCAGTCCTTGTGGCTACAAAGAATCAGACTGAATACAGGCACAATGAATATGCACACACTTGGCACCCTTGGGGCCTATCATTCCCCAGCCAGACCAATGCCGCTAGCAATATAAAGGGCTAGTCTGAGGGCCCACCAGTCCAATGGCCCCAATGAATTGTGGAGAGAGATCTTTCACTGCCTCCATCTTATTGATTGGGCCTATGAGTCTATGGCATATTGATGATGTGGTCCGGCTGCTGGACCCTGATGCACTGACGATGTTCCCCTGCCCTTGTCAACATGACCTCTGGGAGAGACCGAGTGATGTGTGCCGGGCACTGCCCACAACCAGTTAAATGGTATCTCTCCATCCTCCCAACTTTTCAGGCCATTGTTTGATGCTACAAATGGCATGGGGACATCTGATTCACTGTGTCTCCTTAGAATTCTTTAAAGAACTTCCTGTGAACATCGCCATCAACAAATCACATTTTGGGTTTAAGATTACATTTCTTGGACGCAGATTGCACTGCCTTTCAGTACACCTTCAAAAATAAATTAAAAATATTTAAAAGAAGAAGTATGTATCGTGTCCATCGGCTGGACTGATGAACTTTCCATGTTGACTATTTCAAAGACGTCCATTCCATTAAGAAAGCAAAAGCCATCAAGACAAAGTCCCTTTTCATACCAGTCATCACTCATCAGACCTTGCAAAGAGATGACACTGTCATCGCTTACCCCACACAACTAATAAGTCCTTTATTGGATAAAAGGACATGGCGATATCGGTTAAATCTCTAGCGCCCTTCGGCTAGACATAAAGCTGGCCATGACTATACGGCTGAGGATCACAGGGACACGAAGCAGCCATCAAGGCATCCCTGTCTCCATGGATAAGCTGCATCAAGAGAACATGCATCCTGCAGCAGCATCCCGCTGCATCCTTATAAATTGCTTCATATCTCATTGATGTGACCACAATCCCCTGATCAAGGAGAAATGCTGCAGGACGATGAGTAGAGGACATGACCTTGACATGGCCTTCACATGACCTCGACCCTTTTGACAAGGTCAACGCTGCCCTACACGACTAATGCAGGTGATACAACTGCTCCTTGTACAGGATGAGTCAGACACACAAGCACACCCAAATAAGCCTCAATACAATGTATTAGGTCCTCCACACTGCAGGGCAATGTGGCTGCGCAGAAAATTTTATATTCCAAACTAACGACTCAGTTATAGGAGTCCATATTTTCTTCTTCAGGCTTTTTGTGCAACATGCCAAGTCTGCAGTATTACTGGGAAACTGTAATAGAAAACCCTCCGTTGTTAAACAATTGATAAACTTCAGATTCTTTTGTTGACAAATAACTGTAAATACAATTGCTTCAACACAGAACGTCAGTAAAGCTGAGCAGGTGCTACAAGGCAAGTGACGTCATTCATATGTAAACTAAATTCCATTACCATAATTAACTAAGCTAATATGGCAGCCATCTGACTATGTCACCCTCATTATTATCACCAACAACAATAATCCTAGATTAGCCTGCCATATGACCCTTTTCAGTTTGCATGATCCTGCTGTTAATACGATTACCTAATGAATATTATTATACATGATATTATACAATGTCCTGTGGTTAGACAACACCTCCAGTGCAGATTGTCGTTTCACAGAATGACAGAAAATCCGAAAGGGCTCCAACTTTTAACCATTTCATCAGTCATCTTAAGGAGACTGATAACTGATTAAAAAATTTCAATATCAACAAATACAGGGGACATTTATTTGGTTCTTTAATTGTGTTTTACAGGCAAGACCTTGGCTAAGCAATACAGACAGCCTTTGGCCACCAATGGGTGGACAGTATAAAGGACCCCAGACAGCTCCCTTGCCGCAATATAAGGGTAATTAAGCAGAGGGAGGCAACAGGGAGTGAGCAGAGGGAGGGGTAACAAGGTAACCATGGTAATCAGAAGGCCAGTTATTGATCCCCAATTCTTGCTGGGGGACTGGAGTTCTGCAGTTGCTCAGTTGCAGGCATAAAAGCTGCACCTACCACGCCCTGCAACCCTGCACCACCTCACTAAGTGATGTATGCTGGTCTTACTAGGGCTGCAAGACATGCTGTCAGATATGTTAAGTCGCATGTTAGGTCAGCATCAATGTCTCAAAAGTCGTAGTCCCAAAAACAAATTAATATTCCTTGGGACCACATGGAAATTGTTTCATGGAAAGCAAGCTTGCCAAGTTGTACCAATAGTATCCAATATCAACAGACAGTCCATCTCAGTTTCTAAGGAATTTATCCTTTGATTGTGAATTCAATTATTCTTGATTTCTAAATTCTTTTCACTGCAATAACAGCTATGATATATTTTTCTGTCACAATTTCAAAGGTCCAACAAACATTTTTTAACCCTACAGCCCTATTGCATAGCATAATGCACAAAGCAACAGATGCAAGCCTACTAACTCAGTTACAGTCTTGATGTGTGTGCATATTCAAGCCCACCTTGTCTAGTCTGGGCAGTTTGGTGAAACTAAACTAAGGCGGAATAGTTTCCTAATTCCTTCTCCAGACTCCCCTAAGATAAATAAGCACGTCCTGAAATTCCGATCAATACAGTGGCTGAGGGCAACTGGGACAGGAGGGGAAGGCTCAAGCATTCACCTCAAGCAGAATAGCACACTTATTCCATTAACACCAGACTGACCACAGACTGACCACACCAGGACACTAGTGGACACTAGTGGACACCAGAGGACATTGGCTACACAGTGGAAATTAGAGATACCAAAATGATGGAATATGGGCAATCTGAGCAACACAATGTCACATTGCCAATCATATTTATACCGTTGCACCACATGAAGTGAATTGTTACAAAATGCCACAGCTGCCAAATTAGTTTTTCATATTGATGAGCACTTGCCAAATGCAACGTTCCACACATTCACTTATAAGTTATCAGTGCAATATTGTAATATAAGCTCAGTACTGAACTTTATATTTCACCACTCTACATCAAATGGTCATCTTTCATAATCAGAACTAGTTTAGCAACTCACCACGGACAAATGGCCATCTCAAAGACCACACTGACCAGTCTGTCATTTCCATGGTAAAACTGACCACTAATAGTCATGTGTGTCAGATTCTGTCAACTGATGCCCAGGAACACAGGGCGTCAGGGATCAGGTGACCTTCCAGTTTTCAAGGTCATATTGACACAGCTTTGCCCCCGGTGCCATGGCAACTGCCGCCATAAGCTCAGAGGACTGATCATCATGGACTGACAGACAAGCGAAAGACAGCCAACTCTCTCGGGTCCATCATGACATTAGTGGCCAATAGATCCATCATAATATCAGTTACACTGCCATCTTTCAATAATGAGAACCAGAAGACTATTTGTAGACCTTCCTGAAAATGATGCATTGCATCCATAAGAATCAAGAATTATCTACTGAGAGTAATGTGATTACCGCAAAACAAATGACACAGAAGCACCCATTAAGGATTGATCAAGCTTAATTAAGGAAGGATGATTAAAGGAATCCATAAGTACGGAGTCGTACAAAGCCTGCTGAGCCCAAGTCAGACTTGATTTAAGTCTTAAATCAAAAAGCCATCTGATTTGGCTTGCCGAGTCTTGCACTTGTCCCTTTGATAACCCAGTCCACTTTAGGTATACATTAATCAGACTGACAGTCCACTGAAAGAACAACAAAAAGCCCCTCTGTGCATTAACAAAAATATCACAACTAAATACAATCTCAGTTGTCTGTGATGCAATACAGTTACTGGTACATCCAATGCAACATATCCAATGCTTGAAGCCATCCTCAGACTTCTGGAATTGTAGATTGTGTTCTGTATGACTGCAAACACAAGTCAAAACTGGCAATAATGGAAGATCAAGAGCAGCCATAAGGTTTACATTTATGCCAGCATACAACTCTCACACTGTCACATACCGCTTGGGAAAGCATACATTGTGGAGAAATAGGCTCTGTGCTTCAATTCGCCTGCAACACTGATCCAATTAGTTGCAGCAGCAGCCCTACAGATGGCGTTTGAAATATAGGGCTTCAACCGGAACAGGAAATGCAGTCTGCCCCGGAAGTTCGTTACTACCACCGCAGCGGTCAAAACTCACCAATTACTCATGGCTAGTGGAATATCATGATCCACATAGCCACTTCGCCTCTAAATGGTGATGGAAAATAAGAGCAGAGGCCTTAGTGAAACGTGGAATATAATTACAGCACATGATACGGAAGTTTGTTTCGCCGAATTTTGTAAGGTCTTCCAGTGGGAGCTAATCTGCAGCCATTAATATATAATATAATATGTAAAATGCCACACTAACCAGCTGCCAACAAGATTGCTCGGGTGAGGCTACCCCTTCCAGAGCGCTTGGTTTTCTGTGACTTGGGAATCCACTTTGTGTTATTTCTTGACTTACGTCCTGCAACTTACCCACTGAAGTGAAGGCAAGAGAGAAGGTCAGAGTGCAGAACTTTTTGGTTCTGGAACTGGACCCATCACTCAAGGTTAAGACTCAGCACCTTAACCACTGCACTATGCAGGTCTGGCTTATCCGCAAGACAAGGCAGCCAGCCTTACTTCAGGACTATTGAGATAAAAGAATTGGCAGCCTATTATTAGAATATACGAGTACTGCATACATGTCAGTCGACAGGGAGGTGGCTGGAGAGACTCAGGGGAGGAGGAGGAGTGAAACAGCAGCATGGACAACATGAAACTGTGGTAGGGTGAAACAGAGAGTGAAACAGCAGCCATCAGGGCCACCACCACCAGCCATGCGGTGTTAATGCACATAAAATAAACATCAGAGGAGTGCAGACTGTTTATCATATGAACACAGTATCCACTCCTCCATGGAGCAATGCTTTCCTGCAATGCCTTCCTGGAACGCCAGGAATAACCCAAGTCTATTAGGGGCACTTTTCCTGATCTGCCCCACCCATAAAACCCATTTAGTGGTTCAAGAATTTCCAAACAAAATCAATAGCAACCTGCAAATGCATAAACAGGAAGGGTTAAACACTGTCTAAGCCACCATTTCCCATCTGGAAAGTGACTTCAACATTTCCTGCATTTATTTATAGTCTTGTGGTAATCCACCTGACTTAGCTTCAAAGCGCTTGCCAAGTGATCCATAAGTCATTTTGAATGCCAGATTTTTAGTAGTACAACCATTATCTAATGTAAGGTCTGTTGCAAAATATATATTCAGCTGACATTAAACACAACCATTAAGTTTCAGTTCTGATATACACACTGTGTAAATACGCAGCATTATGCAAGTGGTTAGTGTACAACGTTGGGTACAACGTTGGGTGCATCAGAAGGCCAACAATTTACATTGACTGCTGGAAAACAACCAAGTAAATCTCCCTCGTGTCCCCATCCAAGCTGTCAAAGCAAATTCATCAGTTGCAGCAGCCAGGCCAATAAACGAACAGCCTTTCTGTTCCGTTTCATCTCAATAAAAGAGACAAACTTCAGGCAGCAGACCTAAGAGACAAATTAAATGAACCGCAGTAATTCAATGTCTTCTGCTATATCCTGACTGCATCCCCTGTACTCTGCAGTTGGCACATATCTAATCTCGTTTGTTTGCTTGGAAGTTGTTTCGACTAAATCCAAAAACCAACATGTAACAACTAAAACGTAACAGCTAAATTGCAATTCCACCAATTCCACATGTTAGACATGATGCTACGAAACACGGAAACAGAATTGACAATTTAACGATTTACCTTAAGAGGCTTGGCAAGCTTAGCCTTGGAGAGTAACAGGTGCCTGTGAAGCGACCTCTCCCGGGCCCTCCCTGAACTAGCGTGGCGACAAGATGAGGCAGTAAAGCGATTGACCTTTGCAACGTCAGCTCGAACAATGCGACACACATGGATGGCCTCATCTCCACCACATCCGCTGTCTTTCAGAGCACAGATGAGGTCCTCGCAAGACCTCCAAGCCTCCTTGATATGCAGTTCCACCTGTCGGTTTCCATGGGCACTGTTGCTTCGACACCCTCCACCAGACCCTGATGACCTGCTCCGACGTCGTCTGTTCCTGTGACGCTTGTGGTTGCTATGGTAATCCCCATGGCGACCCTTCAAACTGTCATTACTGTCACTATGGCAACTGGAATCATGGCTTGCCCTATGAGCACTTTTAGTGCCAGGCAAACTATCACTGTTGTAGCTTCGGTTGCTAAGACTGCTGTCACTTAAACGTCCCCTGTTGCTAAGAAGACTTTTGGCACTGTCACTGTGGATGATATTGTATTGATGGAAACTTTGATTACTGCAACTGCTGCTGGAAGACTTTCCGGAATCACTCGATAGGCTGGCAGAATAACCACCACTGCCATAACGATGATGACGACGTCTGTGGTCACCATGGAAACTGTCACAGGAACTGCCACTATGATTGCTATGCAGTGAGGAAGTGTCCAGACTGGAATGTGATGAGCTGGAAGCACGCGATTTATTGCTTTTGTCAGAACAATAGGACGAGGCCGTGAGATCACTGTGGTAGCTCGACATACTATTGGTCTCAAATCCCAAAGAATCCGAAGAGTCATCAGTGAAGTAGGATACACCAGTCTCGTAACTACTGCAACTGCTCAAGCTATGGGATGAAGATGCAGTGTCAGTCAACCACGGTGCTGTGTCACTCTCTGACGGCGTGTCCGATTTCCAAGTGCTGTTGCTGTCCGTGATGAAAGACTTCAATGTGCTATCACTGTCCGCTCCCTCGTCCTCCTCTGGACAACTGGCAGCAGCGCTAAAGGACTTCCAGGTGCCATTGCAGTCCTCACTTGATAAGGAGAACCTTCGCAAAGGTCCTTGTATTGTGTTGTCATCACTGTCCGTGTCATCCGTATCAGCAGTTTGGACCTCGCGTTCCAAGATGGCATCCACATTCACAGTGAACTCATCCTCAGTCTTATTCCCTGAATCGTAATCCTCATCTGAGGTGTCTGTCGAATCATCCGCGTAACAGCGGTCACTCACTTGTAACTGACCCATGCTTACTGACCTTGAGAAATGAGTCTGACTCGTGCCGTCTCCCAGCCGGAAACGTCTCACAAATTGGTATTCCAAAGTCTGAGTGTCATAGAAGTGTGGGTGTTCAGCTGACCTGCTGCCACCGCAGCCCATGCAGCTGCTGTTTAGCAGAAAGTCTACTGTCTTGTGCTCTGGGGTATCATTGGCAGCAGCAGGGCTTTCAGAAGCACTCAACACATCTTGTGCAGAGACACTCCACACATCTTGTGCTCCTGGGTTAGCGCAATGGGCAAGGCTAGTGCTGTGGCTGCTGCCTCCGTTGCTATAACATGTAGTCGGGGAGGATGCTCTGCATGTATCTGAGGCATGCTCACTCTCCTCCTGCGCTGTAGCCGCCCAGCAGCACTGTGAGTCTGCTTCACTTTTTGTGGCTAGAGTCAAGGTAGGTGCTGGCAGAACACTGCAGTGGATGTCCTGGCTGGGCCCCATCCCCCCACCTGCACTTGCAGCAGCAGCAGCGGCAACAGCAACAGCAGGGCTCAGCATCATTTAGTATAAGCAAGTGAAGCAAGGCATCTTCATCCCAGTTGCTGAGGAGGCTCCTCCTACCAGGTCCATTGTCTGCATTTGCTCCCTGCAGGACCTTTGTGTTGTCCGCTTGTCCAACAGGCACGCCTCGTGTCAAGACCAATGTCAACAACCACTTCGGTTCCCAAGTGACAATAAACCCTCTGTCAACAACACATAACTCACTTGCACTTCATGTAAAACATGCAACAGTCTTCCTCTCACACTAATCACTCACTAGCTGTTCAACAAGACAGTGTTTGGCCGGTTATTCCATAATAACAAGTTATTCCACTGGAATTGTACTATTAAGCTTTCCAACTGCAACGTCACAAATAGGTCAACAAACAATGGTTTAATAACCAAATTCAAGTCACGGCGAGCTACTTTCACTTGGTGTGTGCTATTTTCCACTTCATAAAAAGTGTGTCAGTCTCTTCAAGGAGGAATTCAGTTCAATGCATTTCTATATGAACTCTTCACAACAAAAACACTCTTGAAATACACCAACACTTATTGTGAATGTCCTTGTCAAGTAAACTGCAGTCAAGTTTCATGTAAACTGATGTCAAGACTGAGCAATTAGCAACGAAAGTCTTGAATAACAATCAACTGACATTAAATACACAATAACTTCTTTGTTACATTCTCTCTTCAGTAGTTTCCTCTGCAGTTTGATATATGAATTTATCCAAGCGAGATATCCTTTGAATACGAAATAGGCAGAAGTGGCTGTGAGTCTTGTGTAGAAATCAGGAGTGACAGTTCCTTATTCCAGGCACATTGTATTTCTTTCTATTGTCTGACCCTCCTCATCAGAATTCAGCTCACAGGCCTTATCAACACTTTGAGGCAGTTGTTTCCTGGCAAGTCCTCTGCGCACTTTGACATGGCACATTCAACACCGCAATACACAAAGCCCTGGACATTGCATTGCAATGGTAATGGGTCGATAGCATGTTCATCATATCATGTCTGATATCGGTGTCTGCTTCGGGTGTCTCAAGGGTAATAAATTCTCATATATTTCATATATCATGTGGAGGGGTAACGTCCATGTGCTAAGCTTTGTTTGTAAATGCGGAGCTAAAATGCACTAATTGTTGACTTTGGTTGTCAAGACGATCAAGATTAATGACGTAAATGACTAAGTTTACTCGTATGTAACTCTCGTACTTTCTGGCTCGTGTCCATCAAGTGATCACAGTGTAGATGACCAACCACGTGTCTGTTACGTAACCTTGACCAAAACAAGGTTTAAGTTCAACAGTTCCTAGGTGACGGATCAGCAAGTTCAGTGGTATAATAAATGTTGACTGTAACAATGGTAGATACAACTACATAACAATGAATATGGATAAAATATCACAGTGGGTAAGGCAGACTTGCCGGTGTTCCTGAGATGGCATGGGTTAACGGTTGCAGCAGCAGCGTACGATGCCCAGAGATGGTTAACAGACAAATGGATGCTGCTGAAGCTGTCAATGATGCAAGTGATGTACAATGTTTATGATAGTATCCCTCAGTGTGTATGTATGGTTCATGCTGTGCAGACTGAATGGGTTAGTGTTGGTTGCATGCCATGTCCTGCAGCTCTTGTCCTGCATAGGATGCTGCAGCAGCTGCAGGAGCTAGGCAGAGCATCCCAAGCAACAATGCTCATTATGATGCTGCATGGCGAATGAGCTACTGCTGCTGAGGAGGCAAGAGGACCAACAGCATACAGTGTACGTTGCTCAGAGGGTCATATAACCCCCACCCCTTTCGATATTTGCAATGTCATTTGCAGTGCTATTTGCAGTCAGCCTATGACACCCCTTTGTCCCCCTCATGAACCCCCACCACCTGCCAAAAGGGGTTCATCAATCCACCAGGTGGTCTTGTCTTCCAATTAACACAAAACAAATCAAAGCACTTGGAGCACCAAATGCAGTGAAAAAGAGCAAAATCACATCATTAACACTTTAAAGCAGTTCACTTCATCACCATCATTCAACGACCACATAGCAACAACAACTTATTTCATCACCGATGATCATCATAACACCCTTTCAAAGATGATAAATATTGATCAATAATTTTGCCGTTTATGTCAGAACAGAATTTGTGAAATCTTCAACCTTTCAAAATGGCAAATGGAACACCATCAGACAGATTCCATAAAAGTTCTCCTAATTTCGTTACTTGCAATGCATAATGCTGAATTGGATTCGTGCATTAAAGATAGCAATTCCCTAATAAAGAAGTGATAAACTATGGTCAGCCCTTTCACAAATTCCTTCTGTTCGTGACTGCTTATGTGTCCATTATCAATCTACTTGTTGGCATTAGAGCCAGCAGCAATTGCTGCACGTCCCATAAAAAAAACTTTCCCATCGAATCCGCTCCACCACCTAAAGCAATTGGCTGTAACATCCACCAAATGTCCACTTAACGTTGAGTCACACTCTATTACCTGAACACATTAATAGGACGAGGATTTTAACCTGGCAACACTGCTCGTTTCATAATGAATTATATTCAAGCATACAGTATGTGTATCTGTTGGTATCACAACAGGCATTTTTCTGAGGCAGGAGTGGTTTTCTTCAAGAACACCAGAGGCCGTGGCTGGCGTAAACACCCCACCTAGCGTTCTACTTAAGTACAACCATCACAACAATGCACAAGAACCGAAAAAGCAAACGACTTAAAAATACACATTTACCACAGACATATGAAATAACTTCTGACAGGTATAATATTCAATACACCCTAAACAAAAGCTAACCCCGAAAATGCCGAAGAAACCAAATATCTTACGTACCTGGCACAAGGTTGAGCTAGAAAAAGCAGTATATTCTGATGTGAACATGATTGACTTTTCATTCCATCATGGCACCAAGTATTTTTAAATCTCAAAATTATACAGTAGCAAGGTGGCTTTCTGGCTGACCAAATAAACATATCCACTTGTGTCAGTGTCCCATACAATTGTTTTTATGAGAATTCCGTGTGATCCAGGTAACCATTTGGCTGCTGGTGTCCGTGTGATGTAGGCCCTTTAGAACAATCTCAGAAGAAGGCAAATGCCCATAATGGAAACATCGTCAGTTCACTTTGAATAGTATGATCCAAGAACATCACAATCACGTGATATGTGCCAAATGACAACATTAAAAGATCTCTGTGACATCATAACACTGCACACACTCAAATACAGTTAACGGTGGACACTGTCACATGTTGCAGCTGCATCGACGTTCCGTTGCCATGGCAACCACATCCGATCCCTACAGAATGATTCATGTAAACTAAGAATAACGTATCCATTAAACAGGTCACACATAGATAATATTTAGAAAGCATGCGTATGCTGCTCATTAAATTGAAATGGAATAGATTCAGGGATGAGATCAAACCAGAAATCGTCAGACAGGTTTCATCAGAATGGAACACGAAATAAGAAGCCCTACGCTGCTTTAAATAAGCCATGATTGTCACATGCACTAATTAGATACAATAAATAATCTTCACTGACATATTAATATCTCAAAAACTACAAGACTTGGAAAGATCCATTTACTCACTTATGAAGCTAATTGGAAACTCAGTGCGAACAAATATACATCTTCCTCAGTGCCTGTGTGGAGGAAATAAGAAAATAAACATACTGAGGACTGGTTAGGTGAGACTAGAGTTTTTTAAAGAGCTCCTCTAACTTCTATTTACTGTGGTATGGTGGGGTCTAGAAAACCACTGTCTCTTTTCATTTTTCTCTTTTTCACTTTTGGGTAGTTTGTCCCTTTTTTGTATCCCATACTTCGAGCTCACCCAACTGGTCCACATGTGCCTGGCTCTCCAGTAATGAAGGTGCATAATGAAAGCCATGTGCGGTCTCACTCCTATACCAACAATCGCTGACAAAAAGTTACAAAAAGTCGAATAAAAGGAAGAAATGCTGTTTGCAAAGAGACAGGGCAACAACAGCGACAACGTTCCTGTCATGTTTTATAAAAAAATTAGTCATTGGTTTTGTAAAAACAACCACTCGCGCAATGAAGCACCCACTTTGATATAAATAGTGTAACTTAGATCATCCCTGAAGTTCAGAGTTATCCAGTCCTCTATATATGCATCAGATTGGCACTAAGTAAGTCAGCAGAAAAACTTGAGAAACATCCTATATCCATCACATTGGAGAAAGATCAGAGACAAAAAAAAAATCGTAAAACACTCAAGACAAAATAGAGACAGCAAAAGAAAAGTGTTATTGTCCCAGGCAAGCACACAATCACAACTAAGTCATTCAAGATTGACAAGACTCCTGAAACTACGACATTAATTTGTTAAAACTTTGTGATATAAAATTGCCACATTTATTCACTTCCTGGTACAGAATATGATCATTTCTAAATTTCAGGATTTCCATGGTTATTGCTTGTAAATTTGTTACATCGATCAAAATAACTACCAATGGCGTTAATTATTTTGGAAACCAGGCAGTAGAGAAGAGAATCTACATAATATCATAAATCATTAATTTTAAACGTAAAATTAACCTTAATAACCTTCCCAGCTAAAAATGTTAGAATGTTTGCTCTGTACCCTAGTTTTTGTCTATTCTGACAAGATACCATCGATCATATTGGATTCTTGATTAGTTTCGTGGTTCCTAGCAATTTTAATTTCCTTTTACCAATTCCATTAAATGATGCCATCTCTTGCAGAAATCGTTTTAAACGTCTAGAGGTAGCAGGGGGGTACACTTCAGCATCCCAAATCCAAGATCCAAATGCAAACCTCAACTGCTATAACCCGATAACACCCCTTCATATCACCATGACAACCACCAGCTTTTACCCCAACATGATGGAATGTTTTATCAAAATATCCATGGCTTTTTTCCTCCGCCATGTTGCTGATGCAACCAGACTAAAACCCCCTACCCTCGGACCCCAACCCTGAAATAGATCAGCGATGAAATTTAGCACCCTTTTCGTTTCTTCCTTCTGGCTCCATTGGTGTTAAACAAACTGACAAAACTTTTGCTAACAGAAGGCGAATGTTAGAAACACAAAGTTCTTGTCAGGCCTATCAACCTGTAAACGTTCAAGTCGCTTCTACTGGTTTTTCGTTTATCTTCTGCAATTGCTATTCTCCTTCAGTCAGGACATACCCAAGGAGATAAAGACTATTTCTTGCCACTAACAAGACAGTTCTTGAGCAGACAGTAAAAAGACTGATGCACCACTACAAAAAGTTAGGAACATGTGATCTTGCAAATATTTCCGACTACCGACCAAAACTTGATACCAATTGTCTAACATTCGCAACAGCTGTTTTTCTTCCACTTTTTAACTTCTTGTTATTTACACTTCAGGATTTTTAGTATTATTTTTCAGATTCTGATGGATGCCATACATTGCTACATCTGTTTCTGAAAGTGTTCAGATCAGCAATGTATCCAACCAAGCATTTTTGGAAAAAAGTCTACATACAAATAGGACACTATGCTGCAATGACAGTCAGGCATCACATTATATTCACCATTTGGCATGGCTCCACAGACGCAGAAATATTAAATACACAATCATATTTCCCTTTTTTCGTACTTTTTGTGGTTGGTATAATGAATGGTGACAGTTTTCTGGACATGGATCAAAGTGTCCCGTAGCTGCATGATGTGATTTGAGCATAACTAACATAAACTGGTAATCTGCCAGAACGCCAGGCATTCGGCTTGTACAGAACCAATCCCGTTCAGTGTTCACCATTGTGAGCTCGGCTAGACAAGAGATATGTGTAAAAATGCCAAAGCTTTTTAAGATTAGCCAATGGCTAAAACCATGCCTTGTGGTGCTGTGAACAAAGATGCCCTTTCAGACTTTGTTGCAGCAACTTCATGCAAGGCTTGCCATTCTTTCTCCCTTCAGGTAAAGATGATTGGGAGTACCTGACACCATCTTTACCCCCTGACCATTTGCCCCCAACTTTGACTGATGAACAACAAGAATTTTGAGAAGATAAGCCAAAATATTCTCACAGTGAGCGAGTCTCTTGGTCCACCATGGAAGAATTTGTGGCCCCGGTTTGTGACCCAAAAAGATGAATGAAAGTACAGCCAATTTCATACTTATCGTTGTAATAATAACGTAGTTTGATTAAGTCTTACTCATGTCAGATAGGCTTTTACAATGCTATCTTGTTTGGATCGAGTATTTTATTTTTCTTTTAGAAAATGAAACATATAATTAATGGTGCAAACACAGGAGAAAACTGCACATCAGGCTCTTAGAATCAAGAGAAAATTGAAGAGTGATTCTACGTTATTATTACAACGATAAAAACTAAACACCAGGACGTCATAGGAGTCCAGGACTCTTATATATGCCTTTACCAATGGGATTCCTGGATTCACATGACGTCATCTGAAGTTCAGCTTCAAAGTCTATGAAATAGGCTGTGATTATAATCATGAAATTGTTTCATTACCGAAACAACATCAGAGTATCATTTGACTAAGAAGCTTCATACCAGTGGCACTGAGACAATACAATGCAGTACCCCTTGGAATTGGAAGACTAGAGTGGTTTAGGTGCATTTTATTGTTGCCATAGAGATTCAGAGTAACTTTTTTTCCTGGTGATTTAAAGGATGATAGCAGAATGCAGGTGCACAAAAAGCAGACCACTTCTTCTGCCACTAGATCCACCTGTCTCCCAATGTTTCTTGAAGCAACAATACTCATATGAAGCAAAATATTTCCCCACAATGGCCAGAATACAAGCAGAATACAACCAGAAGAGGCATCTTCTTTGTAGCTGTGTATTTATGCAGCAGATGGTCTTACAAACCCCACTGGAAATAGCGAGGGAGTCATTTGTGTGTTGAGATAGATAGACCATTGTGATGTAAAGCTATATCTGGAGGGTGGCTGACTGAGATTACAGGGTTCTAGTCACCCACCCATGACAATACTCAGCATCCTCTCAGGTAGAAGATGAGCATCACAGGACAGGAGCACATCTGCAGGGCCCTGCACTGTCTGCACATCCTGCAGGCCTTAACAAATTGGCTGCAGGTGACTCCAGTAAGTGCAGATAAAGTGCAAGGGGGTGCTGTATACTGCCGCTAAAAACCCATTGATTGATTGAACATCTGACAAGACTGTGAACAGCCAAGAGCTGCCCTGCCAACATGTTGGTCTTTCACTAGCCAGGTGATTATTCAACCTGTGCAACGCCTACCATGGCTATTTCTGCGTCTTGTGTCTGTTTCAGCAAAATTTACATCACACTTCCAAAAGCCCGTCTTCTTGGCACATCTTGGCCATCTATTTCGAATATGATGGGTTCATTCAACTTTGCGGGCTTAAGCAGCACAATGCACCAACTAAAGCAAAGGCTTAGCATCTTTTACCTCGTGCAGTATTTACATTGAGCTTCTTTGTTATTGTTACAGGGGAAAGTATCAGTTCCCTGGAATTCCTAATGGAAAGGTCGAAAGGGGATCTGCCATGATCAGATATCTTCACAGCATTTCTTTTCTTTTCAATGCACATGTTTTGAATCCTAACTTCTAACACGTAGTTATGGAGTTAATCAGATCAAATTTCATGACAAAACTCGTGGAATAAAATGTGCTTTGACCATGTGCATTCCTGGTGGGTCTTGCCATGCTTTCAATTCATAATACACAAGACAAGCTTTGTATTAGCAATGCCCAGTGGGGTACACAAGCAAGGCACAGAGCTATGTCTCCCCCGGAGTGATATATCACCGAGCAAGGGGAAATATTTCACCCTGGAAGTTCCTGGGCTTGACACCTGTCTCATGCTCTACCTCCAAGTGTTGTAGGGCAGCCAGGAGCAGGCCAAGAGTGCAAGGAATCTTAATTTGAAGGTCCAGCTGAGATGTCCATTTTCCTTCATGGTCACGACTGCTCATTCAGGTCTTGAATAAATCTCTCGATCATGAGTAGTCAATATCACAGACCCAACATGACTGGAGAACTAGTCAACACTAATGTGTGTTTTGCAGATATGTATGCAAACTTGATTTATTAACCTTGGTATCATCTCTTCCATGACCACTCACAGTGAAACCTGCGGCGAATAAAAGCTAATAAATCTATGGAAAATCTCTGCCATGGTTTCAACCCAATTTAATCAAAATCAAAATATTGAGGTCGGAATAATGAGTGAATTTAACGCGCAGAGGTCACAAAAGACCGATATGTCAAGTTCATATAAAGGAGTTCACACTTCATACATTAATACACCTGTGCTATGTATTTATAACCGACATTGGAAACCCATCTTTTTTATGTAAACTTCGCGGGCCAGAAGGTCATCTCCAAAGGCTGCTGAACTGCAGCAACACGATTTATTTACACAGGAGGGCAAAATATCGTGATGTTATACAGCATGCAGCGGGTCTAGTAGCATCACTTCAGCATGCAGTTATTTTTGCCCTACTCCACATCAGCACATACAGTGCTTCAACTTCTAGATTTGAGGATGACTCATAGAACATGACCCCAAATGCATCTGCTGAAGGGACCTCAACTACAATCCTCGTTCTACAGCCCAGATGCAGGTGTCTTGCATGACCTGCACCCAACATGAACTGAGGTTCTGTAACGTGCAGCAAAAAGGCATGAAATTGAACCACCATCATTCAAAGCAGGTGCGTTGTAGCATACATCTCCAATCTCCATTTACCTACAGCATCAATGCTAAACTTGGTAGCTTGGTTGGTTGGGTTCCATCGGTTGATTGGTCGGTCCGTCAGTCGTTGTGTTGACGAGTAGTCCATGGTTGGTTGGTTGGTTGGTTGGATCATATCCATGGTTGGATAATGAAGTTCCCAAAACATTAACAGGACAACATTTCAAATGTATATGTCTCAAGTTCATAAGGCACATTTATGGTGAGCTGAACAGAGTATTCGTATAAACAGTCAGACATCTTGAAGTCTAACAGGAGAAACCCAGTCGTGCCAACCATTTTGCCGGAATATTCACCTTTAACAAAGAGCTTGGAGGCCAATGAATAGGTGGGGCAGGGGGATTATAACCAGACCCTAAATTGATGGAGCATACCGAGTAGTTAAAATGGCAAACTAAACCAGATGCAGACATATTCCCGATTCCACAGACTCGATCTAGAATATCGAGTACACATCTACGGCAGTACATACCAACCTTGCCAACCAACTATATTTTCAAGGCTGAGTCAAAGTTCCGCAGCACAGCATAGTTATTTCGCAAAGCCCAAGTTTATTAATACAGACATATTCGTCAGAGCTTCACTCAAAGACTCCACAGTCTATTAATGAAGACACACATGACAGATCTTCAGTCAAAAGTGTCTTGCAACTATTTCTTTGAGTTAAAACCAAAAAGACGATTGCAGACGTCGGCCAGACGTTGTGAAGACGTTAGCAAAATGTTATGCTAATGAAGAAGGATGACGGATCAACAGAGGTCACCCATAATCGGGTCAGAGAGGTCATAAGATAAGGTCAGGGTGGAACTTGCCAAATATTCCGACTTAGAGGGCCAGGCGCCAACATCATTGATGGATTAGTTTGCAGCATCAACACAGATTCTACAGTATCTGTGGAAGAGTATCACCAACACCTATCCCTTTACATATGGGGGTTGGCCTTAACAGACAGCTAGATTACGGTATAACCAACTCCATACCTCATCACTGCATACAATGTACAGTGCATACAGAATACAGTGCTGTATCAGTATGCCATTCATGCTCCATCACTTTCCACCACACCAGGTTATAGACACTGACCGAGGTCATTAATTGACTAATATCTCTAGTGACAGCCTGACAGGTGCTAATCAGTACAATTATTATGGAGGACATGCGGGTCTATTCGTCCTAATCTTAGCACATTTTGGCTACATGTAAATGAACAACATCTCACAGCTTGAAGCAACTATTTCAGTTACTTTAAACCCTCAGTAACTCGACTCCAAGGTTGTTATAAAACTTGATATGACGTTGTCATTTGGGTTACCAGGTACTTCAGGTTACCTCTGGTTGCCATGGCAATAGCAATATGTTACCATGGTTACAATAGAGGAAATGATATGCTAGATATTTCTTTTATGCAGGTTGCAGACTAAATTCTGCTAGTGGCGATCAATTACCTGACTTATCACCAAGTGGAATGGGGCTACAACCCTAAAACAAAGGGGATAAATAATAAGAAATGATGGTATACCAAGAGTGTAAGCTATCCATCTTACACAAAACACAGTGAATATTTCTACTACTGTTGAAGGTCTGGATCTTCGGGTTACTGCACTGATAATGCACTTGCACCAGTGAAATGTGTTTCCATGACTCATGGTCTTCCTCTCCTCCAAATACCACAGCACTTTTAGACCAATGTTAATGGTGCAGGGGTTGTAGTAACTGTACTGTTGTGTGTCTTGTGGTCGTGAGAAAATATTTTGTAGGAATGAAAATGAGATCGCAAAAAGCAAGCACACCAGACACAAAAGAATGAAGAGACAAATCACTGCATCATCGTGACAATCCCCTGCAGCCAAAATTAATAAAATATGCACCGATAAAAATTACCTGCTTTCTCACCAGCAGACCCTGGAGGGTGCATAGACAACCCTGAGAAGTAAGTGCAACCAGTAAAAACTGAGTGTTATTTACAAAATTAATGGTGTCTTGTAAAAATATTTTATTTCCATTAAAGTAGAACTTTTTTTTCCAGTTATCTACTCGATGGCACTAGGTCAGACTTGCAGCCTTATCTCTATCATTTCCACAAGAGTAAACAATGATAGCAACATTACCAAAATCAAAATGTACATTAATATTAGTGGTACTTGACATATATAATAATTGATTTCTCATTTTGTATTAAACCAAAAACAGCATGAAACCAAATATCACTTTATCTCTAAGTATGGGAGGACTCGCTGAGATCTCAAAGTCTAGGCCTTTATCATGATCTCATATTAACAATAGGGAAAGTTGAATAACAGCCAAACATATCTGCGCAATACTTAATCACAATAACAAACCACAAAGCGCACTCTGACACTAATTTATGCCACAGATAATCAAGAAATTCAAACCAAATCCTGTTTTTAATTCTGATATTTCATGATATTTATCAGGCATCCGTGTTAACTGATATAATATACCGCAGTTTTAACATACCTATAACAAATTCTAGGATTTAATTTGTCAAACACACATATTCAAAATCTGTGACAGTGAAATATACAGGTCACTCGCCATGCCTAGTTCTACACTACTCCTAGCACATGGCTACCAACCACAAGAAAGTAAACATTATATTTTCAAAGCAGGATGACTCAAAAACTTTTCTTCACACATGCTTTTGTAAGAAGGGGAAAGAGGCATTTGTGAGGAAGCCAATTTAAAACATGAATCAACAAAGCCAAACAGAGCAGAGACGCTAAAAAACTTTAAGCCAGGAAATGACACAGTGGACTGTGTATTAAGAAAGTACAAATGTACTTTAGGCCATCACAACTCATTGTCGTTTTGTTTACATTAAGAAAGATCAAATTGCAATCAAAAAGATTCAATTTCGTATGTGCAGGTCATAAAGATCAATCATATTATACTGATACACAATAGATTAGCAATTTACTCTAGAGCCTGTCACAATGTATTACAACACCTAGGCATGCCAAAAGCACAAATGTCACAACAACGAACATTTACAAGGTCAAGGTCAAATGAAGGTCAAACGGTTGGGACAACATTATTTGGACAACATTGAGCCAGGCTGTGCATGGGCGCCATTTAATGTAAAAAATGGCACCCATGGGCCTGGGACCCCGCGGAAGGAGGGTGTTTGGGGCTTACCGCTCTGCCACTCTGGCGTCTTTTGATAGAAGTCTTTTGAGACTTCTTGTTGTTGGCCTCCTCCAGGTCGTCCTGGGCAGTGCTGTTGCAGTCCAAGGACACACTCGGACGACACTTGTGATGACATGTCAAGCGGCAATCTGTGAAACGCATGCAACCAAAGTGATTAGTGACATAGTCAAGAAACATTTACATACCTCGCTAACTAGATCAATGGAAGGCACAGATTTCAGTTTCCATGAAATGGGAGACAGGTTAGCCCTAGAATCAGGTACTCCATGGGTGTTACGTAATCCCTGTAAATGAGGCTTCCGGCGCAGGCGCACTATTCCTTCGCCAAGTCCCAGGTCAGGGCTGCACCTTCCCTGTTCGTCCTGGAAGAGATTGTCCTGGCTGCGTTTTGCAGCGAATTCGTTGAAGGACAAGGAGGTCTTGCCCTCCTGCCCTTGAGCGTTCTTTGACTTGAGGTTTTGGCTGAAGAGCCATTCTGAGAAAAGGTCCCTGGCACGACGGCGCCGCCTGGCGGAGGGAGTGTTACCCGAGATACGATCCAAGTCATCGAGAAGATCCAGGAACAGTTTGTCATTAGTGTCGAACAACTTGGAATTGCGCTGGCTGGGATCCACTCGGTTCTCGGCGGATAATCCAGTGGATCTCGTAAACCATTCTTCCCACAATCCCGAGGCCCTGCTAGGCCCGTCCTGCTGCTGGCCAGCACCCCCTTCGTCCAAGGAGCGTGACCACATGGGCAACGGTCTGTTCCTGTTCTGCCCACTCTTGTCTTCTGACTTGGAGCGCTGAGGTGGCTGAGGTGGCTTGTGTGGGTCACGAAATGAGCCAGGGGACGCGCCACAACACCACTGTGCACTGTAAGCAGCAGGCTGGCCTCCACTCGTCGTGATAGGATCATTGTCAGGCTGGGTGCAGTCTGTCACTGATAAAGCTGGCTTCAGTGGCTTATAGTTCATAGCACTCTCATTGTTTATGCCATGTATCATATGGTGCTGTATATTATGATTCGAGTCACTACTACTGCCACTAATAACACCAGGACCTGGTGATATCATTGATGCCATGTCAACTGATGACACGAAATGCTGAGCTACAGGATCCATTAATGAGGATGCTGATGGCGTCCCTAGCAACTCAGCATAGACCCTCTCGAAGGCATCTATCTCCTCCTGGAGGAAGGCTCCGGTGTTGTCCACCATGGCCCTTCGGAGCAGGGGTGAGGCCAGTTCTGCAGGCAGAAGGGGCTCGTTGCCTGCCCCGAAGACCACTCGCAAGACACTTGGCCTGTCTCCTGATGTTGCCCCTCCCAATGATGCTTCTGCTGCTGCTGCTGAGCCCTCGTACTCATCTGCAAAGGAGGACACTTGTGTTCCCATTGAGACAGTCCCAAGATCTTAAAAACTCACTACAGGAAACTCAGGTGCCAGCTCCCCAACAGCCAACTCTCTCCAATTCAACCATTTTCTCTGCTAACGTTTTAATTCTGCTAAACTTTTCTTCTATAATAACTTGTGACTATCCCTCAATACTTAACTGCTAATAAGCTATAATTTCCAGCCATTGCATTATTCCATTATATTGTGTATTTGAATTCCATCAACCTCAATCACTACAGTCCTTTACTTGATGTCAAAACACTTCAAAGTGTATCCAGTGTCCACCTGTCCACCAACACGAAACCTTCAATGACAATCTAATAGCACACGAAATGTACCATACACTGAAGCACACTGTATGTGGTCACTCAGCTTGCGTGTAATCGAAATCTGAGGTACCTGTCATGTTGTACGATAGCCCTATGGTGCTATGACCAGCTAGAGAATTTAAATCCTTCACAACACTATCCCGTTGTCAATCGTTGCAGTACTTGACAATTCCACTAAACAGACCTATGTGTAGTTATGTCCACTTGTGTAAGACTAAAACCAAGCCACGTTCCTCATGTTTTGACCAGTGCATCTGTGAGAGCTCTTCGTGTGCTATCTGCTCATTGTCACTTCTAAACAATACTAATGCCCTCAGCGTGATGTTGATGGGCAGCCAATAACACCTCCCAGCCACTGCTACATAAGTTAGACTCTATTTTTGCATTAGACTGTTCTAGATGTACAAAGTGCTCCAGGGTCTTTTATGCACAATGTAGGCATTTAAGTCTCCTTGCATTTAAGTCCTGTCAATTTCAATCCTCATACTTAAAGTATAATAGTAAAGCATATGGTACTAAAATGAACAGCTTCCATGTAATGTTAAGTCCTATTGTATGAAGCGTGCATTAATATATATGGGTTATTAACAATGTACATAGCATCTTTGTATGCATAACTATTCATAACGATGACTCAATAATCCCTTGGTTGTATCATCATACCTGTATTGTACAGGTGTTAATGCTATCCATTGTCAAGAAAAGAGCATGACTGACATCATTCTTGATGCTCTGTTGACCTTTTGGTATACTATACCATTGGTAATTTTTGTAATATTTCTCATAATATATCCACAGGAAAAAAATTGGGAAATGTATCTGATATCATGGCTGAAAAAAGGCCACTTTCTTCACAGTAATAGGTGTCCCTAGGTGTAGTAAACTGTGAGTCCATTGCTATCTAGTTTCCCAATGATTCACAACAAGCAACATGGTGGAACAGCGCTTCTGCTGGCAACCTCCCCTCCACTGACTCCCAACTCAAGCACCCCACCCAACCTGGCTGCTGTTCTTGCTTGCCCCACCTGGCTGTACGCCCCTTACCCCCCTCACAATCCCCCCCCCCCCATCCCTCAGCATCAGCCACTCAGACACTGTGGACTAAAAATACATGTCCCTTCCACCTCCCCTTGGCTTCTCTTGATCTCCTCTCCAATACGTTGTCATGTATTTCTCATACTACGCACATTAGGGAACCCTCCCCTTTTATCTCTGAGAGATAAACACAGAAACAAAGTCATTTAGCATCCTATTAGCAGGCCATTATGCAAGGTATGACAATTGCTAAAGAAAATGCTGCTATATATTATAAAAATGTTTGTCTAAAATAAAAAAAATTAATCCTCTGGTTAAATTACAGGCAAATCTACCCATTCAATTCTGAAAGTTCTCAAACTTACTACTCTGCAATTTCACTCAACAACTTTTCAATAAACAGGTGGATTCTCTGAAATCCCAAAATACAAGAAGCCACAGGAATTTTTCCTGCTACAATGTATTTGAAAGCTTCAAGTTTTGATTCCTAATGTTTGACTTGACCTAATCACATTCGAAAAACTCTTAATAGGACGCAGTCGCCGTGGAGCTGAAATAACAGATGCTTCGTTTTAAGGGTTCACCACAATTCAGAGCAAACCATAAAGAAACTACCCTCCTGCCATTTTAGCTACAGTTTCAAGTGCAACTTTTTTCCACTCCCCGCTTCTGTGTTCGACTCAAATAAACCTTCAGCTTTTAGTCTAATCTAGACCCTTTCCTAAACTTCCCACAACCTAGTCCAAGCCACAACCAAGGAGTCCTCAAGTGATCGACACTTCTCGGTTTCTCATTTTGACTCCCTTTTCCAAGTGTGTGAGTCATCTCAAATCTAAGTGAGTCAAGTTCAAGTTTCATGCAAGACCTTGTGGCTCCTAGCTTGTCCAAGCTCCCAGGAAGTGTGTGTATTGGATCATGGATCCTCCACTGGACCAGGACCGGTGCTGTGTTTTTGCAACACGTGTGGATTCAATGTTTCCTCAGCCCTTCCGTCAACCAGATCTTTCGCCAAATATTTTCAGTCCAAACCATTAGGCCCCACACTTGTTTGTGAAGTTATACCAAGCCTTGCCAATGATGTTGCTACAGATTTACTCTCTGGAGTCAGACCTGATGCATAGTGATCCTGAGGCAGCCATGTGCCCATTAGCACCACTTGGTTCTATTTCCAAACCACCCCCTAATTAGGCCACCTATCAAAGGCTTGGTCTAATATTCAGCATACATCGCAAAGATAAGACATCACTAAAACTGCAACTTCGTTATTCAAGCCACTTTGGTATCGAAACAGTGTTGAGCATCACAGAGATTCACATCATTAGACCAAATGCTGAAATTTCCTGATTAGCTAATCTCCAATAGATTAAAACACGCAATGCACGGTAAATCGAGTTGTAGAACAGCAATTTTAAGTAATTCATTGGTGTTCTGGCAAGTGGTTTTCTAAGCTTGGTGAAGTGATGCAGATTCAGAATTGTTGAGAGTTGAACCAGTTGATACCTTTTTATCAACACCTTCGCCTCAACCCGAATCAGATTCACTGGCAACCATACCCTAATTCTCCAAACTCACTTATGTTGATCAATTCTGATAAGATACCAAATCATCAACGCACTATCTGCAAATTCTGCACCGACATTTAAGAGATAATCCATGCTGGGATCCAACATTACACAAAATGATGATGTTATGACGCACAAAGTTATCAAAATCACACCCGGAAGATATCATAATTACTGACACCAGCTTTACCAGCTATTGGTTAATTTAGATAAATCACGGAAATTGTTCAAGGAAACAAAATTCTCACTTCCCAGCTGTTTCATGACTAGTTGATGCAAGGCCAAAAAGATAAAACTTAATAATTCCATTCCCTGGTAAACATGACCTATGTATTGCAAAGATCAAGTTGAGTGACAAACATTGTTTAGTGTTTACAGAAACCACTACCAAAGATTCATGTCTCATGTACTCACTACTGTACTATATCAGCCCCTAGTTGTTGTGTGTCACTTTCCAACTTTTTGTTTCCTTTAAAAAAAATTAACTCTTACAGCATAACAACAACCAGAGTCATGGGAGATGGTCATATGATAGCAGAGATCACCACTTGTGGAATTTGACTTCAGCATCCATTGAGTAGCTAGGCGCCAAGACATGAACACTAAAATAAACACTCTAGGTTGACTAGTAGACTCGGTTACTTTTGTGAATAGTGGATGTCATGTACAGGTACTTAGACACTACATGTATTCCCTGGCACAGGTCAAAAGCCTACAGGCACAATCCAATGTCAATTCAATTTAAGTGCATTGTTTGTGGCACTTGGTTCTCATCACCTCGCAGGGCATCATCACCGACCTGGTGGTGCACAGAAAATATTATCTATGGCACAATAAATGATTAGTTTCAATTTTAAATATACGAATTTGAGTGCTACTAAGTCATGGCAACTTGGACTCGCGAGTCTTGAATATAGTTCAACACAAGCTAAAATATAATTTGTGTATAAACTCCACAGTAATTACAGACCACTCGAAACTCACTCAACATTCCATCCTTCAGGAGTGGTACTCGAAATATCAACAAATTCCCTATCATTATCCAGTCTACAGCATCATATCACCATCAAGGGTTGTCTAAATATACACCTTACGTCATATCCAGGGCTTGTTTAAGATATTACGTCACCTGTAATCTAAGTTAAGGATTTAATGGATACTGTGGGACAGCACTGTATCAGGTTTACAAACAAGTTCCAAGATGACTGCCACTTCTGACTTTACTACTTTTCTAGTAATCTAGTAATCTACACTCGGACGTCAAGATTACCTAGGTAATTTCAATGATAAAGCCATCCAATTTTAGGGTTAACAAATTTTCTTTGTGTATCTTGGACAGCTTAACACTACATAAAATTAGCTTTAACAGAGGTTCTAATACTTAGTTGGATGAAATTCTTCCGGCCAGTTTCAACATACAACATTATTACATTCAGTGATGATCCAGAGAGCAGGTCTCGCCTTTCCTATGGAAGTATCCATCACATCTATCATTGACAAACGAATGCATTCGATCCGAGGCATCCGAAGTATATTAGAACAGCTGTGCTTGGCTGATAGGAACCAGTATCTAAGCATTAGACACACATACCCCGAGTTCACCCATCAGTGCATTCCTTCAAACATCAATATTAGGCAGATAAGTAACAGCAAAGGGGTGGGGAGGCTGGTGGGGCAAGTCATAATACCCCTCAATATGCACCCTTGTATTTCTTTCATCATGCCCTAGCACAGGCATTTCATATATGAAGTCAGAATATCTAGTATATGTTCATATATCAAGTTTCGAGCTACCTGCAGAAACACTGCAGATAGGGGTGTTTTATAGGGGCGTTTTAACTCTAAATTACCCCCACAACGGGTAAATATAACACAGCAGTTAACAGATGAATGTTCAGCATTTCTGCTGCAACTTTTCAGCAGTCATTCAGGGTTGCTTGGAGCTGTCAAAAACAATCCCCACGATGAATTTCATGGTGTGTACTTATGCATAGCTCATAAAAATTAACATTTGATGTAATGTACGACATGCCAAAAATAACCCCTCAATTATCTGTCGCATTTAACACAAGAGAATTGGGTGTGATAAACCAAACCTCATGTTCAACAAATTTAATTACATTCTTTGTGATATTGGAAGTGTACCGGGGAGGAAGCTACTCCCAATTAAAATGATAATGCACATTTTATTTCATATGCAATGTTTTAGGGAAAATCTCAAAATAATTCAAATACATCTTAAACCTGCCTCATTGAAACTATTAGCCATTAAGAATACCAAATGACCACAACTGTAGCTTATGGACCTGAGTATCATTCGAATCAAAGCTCGATTATTTTTTGTGCCGTCTGCGCCCCTCACAATATGCAGAAGGTGATACATTATATACAGTGACCTGCAGGTCGATCCTCTGTAATTAATAACTCCATGGGACAGAACAAAAGACTATATAAAGCCAGTCACATCTGGCACTAAGTCAGCTAAACCATAGTTTAAGGACACAACTCACAATTACATTGAATTACGACCACTATATTTAGCATAGTGATATTCTACTATAATGTTAATAGCCTATTATAGAGTCAGATATACAATGGAAAGCTCAATGTTATCTATCTAATATCCTAACCATGGTAGTGCCATCCCTGATAGCCCACAGATTTTAATGAGCACCAGGATGTGATAAGATCCTGTCAATCCCAGAGCGAGTTTAGCATCCAGGACATAGCCCTGATACAACAATAACATGTCAAACAAACATGCACTGATCATGGCTCAATTGCATGTACAATTTAATGCATAATGACTCAGCCCTGAGCTGCTCTCTACTTTGTTGTAACTACCCATATGTCATGTGCATTTTTGGGACTAATATTTGACTATAATTACCCTCATGGTAAAATTGTAGGGGTATGTTTTTTTTTTCCTAAAGCAAATAATTCTGCCTGCCATTTAATAGTGATCTACATACCCATTTCCAGTCATCAAATGGGATTGTTAGATTTCAGATATCCTGACACGTTTCATGCTAATATATGAGTCCATTAACCAAACTGGGCCATTTATCAAAGTAATGTTCATTAATAACCACACACGACTTGATTTAGTCGAACTTGAATGCATTATATCACGTGTACACAACCTAATGAACAGCACAGCCTGGTCAAACAGCAGACTCGTGAAATTATGTCTGCCGTGGAAAAAAGTATTAGTTCAATCATGTCCATGGTTCAATGGAATAGACATTTCAGTCTAGTGTGCAGTTGAAAGAACTTCGATGAAAGAAACGCAAGCTACCATTCATGCAACTGCTTTACCGTATCATACATTGATCATAACTGTGCACAGATAAAGTGTATTGAGTACTGACTTTTGAATTTTGTGAATATCATATGAACTAACCCAGGTTATACCCAATTAATCTATCGTAATATGAATATTGTCTACAATCATGACAATCCAACATTTCATTGTTTAAATTGAACAGTGATTGACAGGTGAAGAACTGCACCTGAGATTCCTGCAGTTGACAATCAAGGCTAGAGATATTGCTCGTTACATTAAGCTAATTTTAGCACTCATGTCAATATGTAAACCATAATGACACACTAAATGTACCAGCCGCCGTTCCATCAATGTCATTCACAAGAAATCAGCCACTCTTACTGACGCAATTAGTAGAAATTGATTCATGTGATTGACACTTAAACAATGGGGTTCAAGTTATGACCATGCATTGAAATCTCTACTTACAATTAAGCTATCTTTCAAAATGATATACCTTCATTCCTTTAAAACCGCAGCTCTAATATGTAGCATACTTGCTGTTTTTTCTGGCCACTTCGTGTATCAATGTTGTGATCAGAGCCACTTGTTTATATTAGACAGCTCCACAGGTGCGTTCCGTCACGATAGACCCAACAGGTCTAATGTGTGTTAATGTTTCATGCTCTTCTGAAGAGTCATAACAACTTAATATAGACCCATTTAACTCAGAAGGTGTTTATTTGATGACTTACCGCCAATTCCATGACATCCAGCATCCAACCTCCGGTCGTATAGTGAACGAACGTACCCAGCATCCGAAGCATGGTTCTTGTTTTTGTTTACTAGTTTGTTTACTTCTTCAGAAATCGTTCGGAAGTTCGAAAGTCACCATGGTTCAGTTCCACCAACGAAATGGTTCCAAGGAATCAAGTTTGGATCATTTGGGGATACTTTTAGCATCCCGTTGATCCCGAAAACCTTCGAAAGCTCTCGGCTGGACCATCACAACGTGAGACAGCCGAACACAAAGGTCCTGGGTGACCTAGTTAGCCCAACATGTGCGTCTGCTACTTGTGTATTTTTGTCCAGAATTGCAGAATGACTCATCAACTCGCTACACGTCAACTTCTGCACGTGGTCAGTCCAAGTTAGACCACCAGGTATAATGTATATCACAATATCTCAATATGCCGTATGCGTAACAGATATGTATTGTAGCTCACTGATCCAAACCACCTCTTTTCAACAGACTTGGTTCCATTCACAAGTTTCCCGCCAAATTGTCACTTGATGCAGAATGCAGTGCAGAAAGTAGAGTAATCAGTTCAACTGCTATGTCATGTACACAAAGTACATTCTCAACAGTGCAACCTATCTCTAGCATGTTCACTCGTATCCTTATGTGGCTTCCTGATAGCTGAACTAATGACACAACAGGAATTGGCGTAAAATATAAAATTCCCTACCGTATTAAAGTAGTTTTTTTTTGTTTTGTTTTTTTTTGTGGGGGGGGGGGGGGGACTTAATTAGCGGTTAAACGGGTCATTTAACATCAATGAAAAAAATAAATCTTACTTCTTTGAGATAAATTTAAAGTATCAATGCTTTGATGTTGAAGAGTTCGAAACTTAATTCCAAAAATTCAAACACCACGTCTGTCCTATCACCCGTAAGTATTCTTCCATGACTCACATGCTTCACTGTCACAGTATAACTGGCTTAGTTCAAAGAATTTGAAATGATAACACGATCATGACTAAGAGACAAAATATCCCTTGCTTGGAATACACGTATGAAAAAAATAATTAACATATATATCTACGTTCCAAATTCTTCAAATTTCTTAGTCATGCCACAGTTATTTCATTTGATTTAAAATGTAAATCAACAATTTAATCTGCTAACCTGAATAAGGCAACTGATCAGTCTTATTCTATCATCCCCTCATCATTGACTTGAGTTACTATTAAGTTTTTAATCAACAATAAGCAAATTGGTCTGATCTATTTATAGCATGGGGGTAGCAATATTAGCCCTTCTAATGATCACAGCTTGATCACAGTGATCAGTTTATGCGGGTGAATAGTGCAGAGCAAATATCCATAGTAGCCTGATTGGCAATGTAGATGCATTCCTTACACTAGAAGTAGCCCTCATCATAGTGCACTGTGATGCCAAGAACATTTGCAAGGAATATAGCAGTACCATGAGACCATGTTTTTGTCACAGCCCTGAGCACCAAAGATATTAAAATTTCAAAAAATTATGACTTGAGTAACTATAGACTTAATAAAAAGAGTGTATTGTAGAATGTCCAGGAAGCTCCAGGAACGTTACAATTTCTAAAAGGATGCTCACATGAAATTCTGCCAGAAAGACTAGGTGAAGCAACTAAAATTATTTCAAAACCCATATCAATGCTGTGAGATCCATCATCACTCCATCATTTCCTTTCCACCCCACAGGAGTATGACATTTATCAAATATAAAATATTTACAAAATATTCCAAACTGATGCAGACCTGAGCTGAGAAAATCTCCCATTTGACGGCAGGGGTCGCTACATAACTGAAGCACCAGTTTGGCTCCCCCTGGTGAATGAGATTAGAACTTATAGCACAGAAGTAAAGACCACACTCTCTGCTCACCTGATATTTTCAGCAGTTTACATCAGCATGTCATACCTATACTAAAGAAACATTTTTGTACACCCCTACCTGGAAAACTACTCAGCCTGGGAGTCACAGTGGTGTAAAATGGGATCCCCTAATAGCTTCAAAAGATGCACCTATCCATCTTTTGCTCGCTTTTTGTCAGTTCTAACTTTTCTGGCCATGATACTGTGTAGGTGTTAAAATATTCATACACTAAATATTTAAGATGATTATACATAACCAGATTTAACCCATGTAAAAATAACACAGAAAGCTGCTGTTAGCTAACCCTAAATAAACTCATCAACCTGTAGGTATTTTTGCATTTTGGAGAGAGTTGGCAAAAGGGCCCACCTGAAACCTGGTTTCCTGTTTCTAATACAAAGAACTACTCTAGAAATTCAAGATATTGTAAACAAAAGGTAGTCTTACACAGTGGAAGAAGGGTTCTCCATGGCTAAGGCTGTCTTGCACCTGCTGCTTAGGGTACCTGGAATGCTCTGTGTGTTTTTCTTTCAGCTTGTCAGCTCTTATGATATCCTCTGATGAAATGAAAATTTATCTGAGCTAAACTGCCAACTCGTACAGTATATCGAATTTCCCAATCTCGAAGACCTGGACAGCTTCCACGTGAGTATTATAGTTTCAAACTTGGTCAAAAAGTATAAAAGCCTTAAAAGTAATAAAAGTAATCCAGCGAACAACAGATCAAATGACAGCTATTGGAAATGCTGCACAATGTGCCACATGTAATACTGGAAATTATTCCTGGTGATATCTAGGAACCAGCATGGCACGAAAGTTGCATAAAGGAAAGCATCACAATCCAAGATCACTTATTAAAATAATGATGTTTTATCCACTCAAGAGACAACAGATGCTAATGACTGCACCAGAGATAATTGCACCCCTATAATTATATTGGGCAATGACTCCTGTCAATCAACCTATATGCACTGACTCCGGGTTGCTCACTTGCAGCCTTCAAAACAATACATAGTTTTAAAAACAAGTCCCATAAAATAGAACAACTGTTGAACATTGCTTTTTAGGCTGACATACTACAATGGCGTTGTCTTTCATCACTAGTCGGCCAAACCCACTTTTTTTTAGTTGTGCAGTTGTTAAATGTCATGATACGTTTGAAACATCCTTGAATGGTTTATCAGTGATATAATGTATAAAATCCAGTGTAAATGACGTGATTCTTCTATTCAGTGCTGTCTGATTTGAAGTAGCAGTAATTCTAATGTGATTCCTTTTAGTGTTTCCTTTGATCCCCTTGTTGTTCAATGTATTTTACTGCCAGGTATCATAATTAAAAAAGAGCAGATGTTTTAAAAACTTCAGTAGAATACATTTAACTGCCATCAGCAATCCAACAGATTGAACTTTAGCAGCAGTCTAACAAGCACTCCTCATAAGCAATGCAACTGTCCACTGACATCAAGAGGCTACCCTGTCCAGAGCACAATAATAATATCCTGCAGCCTTCACAAGATAACTGCAGACTAGGAACAGAACACCGTCCAAATCCTTAAGAAAATATTGGCCGAGTGGATTGTGCTGCTAAGTCCTTGATATTTCATTGTCATCTGAGGCAGCACCTCATCTGGTGTAGGAAGACTAGGTCACATTCCACCAAAGACATGCCAATGTGAACAACTGTTATGATAGTGCTATCATTCGCACAAATGTAATATTGTCCTTTCTTAAATAATTGTGTCTTTCTCTATGAGTCACTACACAAGAAGAGATAGGTTCAAAAGAAACATGATATTAGTATGACCTCCAAAAAATCTCAAGTCAATGACTGTTGCTCTCAAAAATTTGAATCAGTTCAACTGCATTGTAACAGGATAGAAATATTATTTCATGACACACTGATCCGAATAATGTGCACAATTCACAAAATGCTTTGAATATTTGCAGTGTTCAATTTAACGTCATATACCACAATCTCACAAATGATATATATGTATTTTAAAAGATTACATTATCAGAGAAATGACAAATTGTGAGCTTTTATCACCAAACATCAAAAATACCGTTACACGCTGTGCTTGACCAAAGTTGACCCAAGTGCTGTTGACATTGTCTAGACTCCTGACCCTAAACCATGAAACAACCCATAATCTGAGATACAAAGTAATCCAACAGATTTATCACGTAGATCACGATGGCATAATTTGCATGGATGCATGCGAAGTTTAAATATCCTCCAAGCTATACATCACATAATTCCACATATGCAACCATGCAGCATTATTTAATGGCGTGCCACTTTTAACAAGTATTTGAAAATGCACGAATTTAGCATGTATACTATATAGTATATAACTTCAGTATAACTATACTGATAGTCAGACTGATACATCCAGAGGGTGCAAAAGTCCCAGGTAGATTGAGCAGAAGATATTTCTTCCGATCCTAACTGCTCTTTTTTCACAGAGAAATTATTGCCACACGTGTGAGCTCTAGATCTATTAATGCCAGCTGCATATATCTATCCAGTCATAGCCAACACAACAAGTGTGCTTAGATTACACAAGTCCTATAGGATCCGTGCTTAGGATGAGAACTCAATATCCAAAGCTTTGAAAGCAACTGACTATAATACTAGTAGAAGTGAGAACCCTTCTCATATGAGGCTTCTGAAGTTCTGACTGGCTCTCAGAATCTTGGATATGGCAGTAACCTCTATGAGCTACTTGCCAGTCATGAGCTATGTCTTAATATAAACCTGAATAGATAGTAGCTAGCAAAATATGCTACCATGGTATTCCGCTGTTATCTCCAGTATGCCCTATGCACCCTTGCTATATCACAAAAACAACAAGGGTACAGAGATACAGTCCCTAGTATACATACCCACAACATAGGTATCCTTGGGAGGCATACAAATTAGAATCAAGCATCTTCAGCATCTTGAAGTCAAATATGACATATCCTGTAAGTGCCTTAGACCGCAGTGGTACTATATATCACAAGAGTTAAATCCATGCTAGTGTATTGGCTGCATGTATGTAAAGAACAAAGCATGTTCTGCTGCAGACTAGCACGTGCTGAAGTTAATGGGCCAGTGCAGGTGCTGGGTAGGCAGGGTAGGCTGGGTAGACCAGGGGGTGTAGCAGCAGCAACCCTGAGTCATCTGGCAGCATCCTCACATCCTCATCCCTGCAGGCTAACAGCTAAGTTACAGCTTTACCTGGTTGCAGCATCACTGTTGCAGGGTTACAGCCTCAAGTTAGCCTGACAATGGTACCTTTCATCTTGGTAATATATAGACATCATTTGTGTACTCTGGGGCCATATTTCACTCAAGGTCCTCAGTATAGTTTATATCTGTCTGTATGCAAAATATACTTCACCTAAAAGTTTACAGAGTTACCATAGCAGCGGTGAACCAACATGTTTCTATGACAACCAGAAAAGTGGGACACTCTTGACATCCAGAGCTATCCAGATCAATGAGACCGTGGATAGAAACTCCATGTCCAGACAGTTTTTCAAAAAACAAAAATAATCAAATGAGTTTAGATAATATAAAAATAGATAGGTTAAAAATCATGTAAAGTGGCCACCAGTATGATGATATGCAGCACAAATGCTCAACTATCCATCAGTTGGGCTGTACTAACTGGTGCTGCCCTCTCGTGTTTATACACAACTCGAAAGTAACATGTCTGAAGCAATACAGTTGCAAAAATGTTATTTCAGACGCTTATTATCATCACTGGCTTAAGACTGTAGTGCAAACGTATGAGTAGATTCCTGGTTATAGCCCAAAAATCAGCTGGATGAAGCAATGTTTTGCAAAATTATCTATGACTCTGCAAAGATAGATTCAGAGAAAACAGAACTGTATATTACCTACATGTACTCAGTGACTAAACTTAACATGCAAATGCAACATGTAAACAGCTCGGGTGAAAGAAACAGGTTCATACTGATTACTGAGAGAGCTTCATAAATTGTGCACTTAATCATATTGCTGTTTACTGTAATACATCTCAAAATATTTTTGTTAGGAGAAATCAAGACAACTATGATTGAGGACGTAAGCTACTTATCATGGCATTCATAACACAATGTAGCAAACAATCAATAATTAAACGGCAGTTCAGTGTGGAAAGCTGCCACTAACATCATCAAATATCGACAAAATACTGAGCAATTCACATTGCTTAATGCTCAATTATGGCAAGAAGAATATGTTCATCGTTTTCATTCTGATATAGCTATATCCTTGTTTGTCTCACAATTTGGCTTTAAGGTATGAATCTCGTTCCTAACAAGACCAGTTACCAGTGGCAGAATTGCTCATGACATAATAAGGACTGAAATTATTTGACACAGGCGAAAGATAACTAAATGGAATTAAGCGAGCAGACTAAGAGTAGCCAGGCTTAACGAATCAAATACACGAAATACAAGGAATTTATAGGAGTTAAGCAGAACTCAACTTTGCCACAGCACCAGTCATAACGCCCTAAATATTCAATCTAAACCCCCACTGAGCCCTGACATTGTGACCGTAAACTCAAGGTCATTTGACTTTTTTTTTCTCTTTTTTTGTAATGTCAACAATGGCACACTATAATTGCGATAGATTAACTTAAATTAAGTCAATAGGTCACTAGACCTAAACAGGATGACATGCAAAAAATGTCATGAGACACATGTACCTACATCAATGGGTGAGTGGACATGAATTTTGACCCGTAACAATTATTGACTCGAATAGTGGATTTTCACGGAAGGTTCTCTGTGTTTCCACCAGAAGGCTAAAACAGAATACTGCAATTCTATTGGCTGAAAAAGTTCCTGCCCTTGACTGTGATTGGCTGAAGCAAAGTGCATCCAAGCAGCAGTATTTTTAGTGCATTTTAATGTATATTTGACACTTTATCATAGTTGATTTTTGTTATTTTTCTGAGAAAGTTATATTTATGGAATCAGTTATTACCTACTGTGTCTGAAAAGCAAAATGAGTAATACGAGGAGAGACTTATGTCTTGCTAAATTCAGGGCTGTTCAGTGAAAAGACTCTATTGTCTAAGCTACCGCTGAAATGTACAGATATAGTGTATAAAATGGAACCCCACAGATAAAAATCACCCTTGTTTAAACCAAGAATATCTTGACAATCAGTCATCACAGTATTTAATAATAGTAGGCAGTCAGAAGACTCATAATTGGGGTTTTAGTGTAATAGTGATCATAGGATAAGGAGTTACACAAGGCGACCCAAATACGTTATTCTTTTTCATACGCAAGACATTGAACGATCCAGTCTGGTACCAGCAAACATCATTTGTGTACTATATATACAAAGAGTGAGTGTGAATAACTTTATCTGCACCATAGTTTACTATCAGTTGGATGCTGGCATGGGCTCAGACCAAAGACCCTTGGTCATGTTCAATACTCTCTTTGTTTTTTGGTGATCTATGGCCAAGATGCTGGCTAAAATCTCTATGATGATTGAAAAAATCCAGCTGACATGATGAAATAAACACGCTAAAAGGAAAAAGACGCAGTATCTAGGCTGTCAATATCCAAAATAACTGAGAGGCTACTCAGCATAGAGGCCTTAACTATATGACATGCCTGCCTCCCAAAAAGTGTCTGAAATCCAGCCTCTGCATCATGGAAACTTAAATCTGTGCCCCTGCTATATATATATGGGGGATGAACTACCATTATTACAGTTTTCAAAATTGAAATTTGTAATTGTTTTCCCCTGAATTTGCTGTGTGGGTGGATTAGAGCTTTACGTCCTGTATTTCTGCACCTGATGGGCTAATTAGGACAGGCAGGGACCATGGCAATGATATAAAGGACGAAACAGCCATCCAACTTAGGCTCGACCGGGAATCGAACCCGGGACCCAGTGGTTGGAAGCCCAGTGCGCTACCAAGGAGCTAGGCCCCCCCCCCCCCTGAATTTGCTGCAGTTGTCAGGTAATTGCATTGTACTGTAATAATTGGTGGTTCATCCTTTTATCAGATAAATATCATAATAATTGAAACACCATGCAAATAACAACACTACTATGCTAAGCACTTAAAAAGATGCTTTGTATTCTGTCAAAGAATTCGGAAAAATCAAATGTGTATTGTATTGAGTTCAACAAAACGTTCACCAGTCAACTTAATCGCACAGAAGTTAGCTTGAGGGAGTCATTAATTCAAGTATAACAGTGTCACAAAAGATAAAACACTACAAACTACAGAAGAGCAACTAGAAGCAATCAACCAGTCTTGGCATGCATCACTAACCGTCAGGACAGTCTGGAGTGTGGTTGTAGTGTGTCTCATCACATTCGTGGTCACTCTCTTTCCTTAGTTTCTTGTAAGGTAACGGAATGGGGACCTTCGATCGACCAAGTGGTGGAGAGCGTTCCGCATCTTTCTTCTTCTTCTCATTCTCCTGACTCACAAGATCAATTGGTGGACTGTCATCTCGAGGCAGTGGACTGCGTACTTTCTTCTTTTCCTCTTTTGGGGATGATTTCTTCTCTTCTTTCCGTCCCTTCTCTGCTTTCCCTTCTATCTTTTCTTGGTCTTCTTCCGATGACTTACTCTCTTCTTTTTCTGACTCAAGAGACTTTTTATCTTCATCTACATCCCTTGCAGGACTGTTCCTGCTTGGCTTATTTTCATCATATTCAGAAATTTTTTCTTTTCTAGATTTGTTACTTTCTTGGCTAGGACGTCTTTCCACATAATAATTTTGCTTTCGCCTCTCTTCTGGTACTGGTGACCTCCTCACTGGTGACTTACGCAAACTGTTGAAGGGGGAATCCAAATTCGGTTTCTCTTTAAGCTTGCGAACTAAATCATCAAAGTCAACAAATTCAACAGTGTCCTTGCCCCTTTCCTTCTCTTCCTCACCATCATCATTGTCAAATGAGCCAAAGCTACCAAACTTGAAACGATACTTGTCAAACAGATTCCTATCCCTATCAGGACTACTGACTGATTGTGTTTCTCTGACATGGCACTTTCTGCCATCGCCCAAGTCATAAGTTTTCTTACGAGTCTGTGATGTTCCATCAGGATGCTCCTCTTCCCAGGACCTATCAGGGTCATCTTCATCTTCAAACAATGACCTTCCAAGGCTTCGATCAAGGACTTCTCTGAGCAGGGAACCAGTGTCTCCCCAATCTGAGTCTAACATGCCCATTAAGCCCTTTCGAGATCCCTTTTTGCCCTTACGTGGTGTTCCACCATCACTTCGACTGGTGCGATCATCGTAATCCTGCGTTTTATCAGCAGCTTTAGCAGTATTGTACCGAGGTGGACCAGGTTCATAATTTGGGCTAATAGGAGTGCTGCTAGATCCTGGAAGTGGAGGCTCTTGTGGTCTAGAACTTCTAGTCAAAGGTGGTAAAGTTCCAGTAGGAGTAGTAGGAGTAGTAGGAGCAGACCCAGAAGGAGTCGATGGCACACTGCTATTTGGAGAACATAGAACACCATCCAGGAATCGTCGTTCGTAAGCAGGAGGAGGTGGGACACTAGCTGGAGGAGTCTCACAATAAGTATAAGGTCCTGGCGAGTATGAGGACATCGATGAAACTGAAGACTGGGGACTGAAGCTTCTATACATACCAGGGGTTGGTGTAATACTTCCTTCAGGAGAATCATCACAAGAAGCCGATCTTGCCACGCCACTGCGTCTGCCATCCCAGTCATGACGCATTGCAGGCAGACTGTCATAACGACGGTCTTCTCTAACATCTGGTCTTCCCAATATCAGACCACTCTTCAAAGGCATATTGTCATGAAGACTCAATTCCTCTGGAGGACTATCCATGCCATGAGCTACTGTAGAATATCTAGGCCTTTGTCGAATGAAATCTTGCTCCATTGCATCACGAGCCAATACTGCTTTAACCAGGTCATCAGCGGCTGCATTACGCTTCTTTCTCATGGAACTATAGTCATCCTGAAAGCGAGGGTGGACATGGCGACCCTCATAATCATTGGGTCGCAAGTAGTCACCAGCCATTGCACAGAAGGACTTTTCAGGGTCATCGCGAGCCTTTTTTGACCTCAGGGATGAGGACAATGTACCTGGGGCCGACCCTGGCTGATCACTTCTGTAACTATAAGCTGATCTAGGTGTGTCATCATAGTCTCTACCCTTTGACCTATCATCATAGTCTCTACCCTTTGATCTATCATCATAGTCTCTACCCCTTGACCTATCATCATAGTCTCTACTTATTGATCTGTCATCAAAATCTCTGCGAAACCTGCCTTCAGATCTTTTGGGAGGATCATCATACCTTCTTGTGGGTTCATCGAATCTTGATCTAGGTCTGTCTTCACGATCACTTAAGTATGACCGACGTCTTGTGGGTGGATCATCAACAGTGTGTCGCAGAGGACTGTTGTAGGAGTAGAGAGTGGGGTCAGTCCCGTATCCTGTTCTGCCATATCTACCAGACTCCCTTCCTTTGCCACTGCTGTATCCACTGTCTCTGTTTTCTGACATCTTAATCCTATGTTAATCCAATAAAAGTCTGTATCACCAATACAGCTGGGTGTATAACTGCCTTGTAAGCACTATCACATAACAATGTTCACTGGAAGAAGCAGAATCATCACTGGCATGTGCGTAGTGCAAGCTGCTGCAGCCTCTACTCTCTCACTGCTAGAGATGAGCTGAGGGCCAGTCTCAAAATACCCCACTCCTTTCACCAATGCTCACCCCATAGTCTGCACAGACGCAGTTTTGCAACCAACAGGTGAGCAGTGTACATCTAGGCTGTGAAGCCAACCCCCTAGCACTGCAGCTCTATTATATTCACAGGAAAACACTATAAGCACTATTTCATGGATCATCTAATCGATCCTAACACCATTTTTCAATCACACTTCTCAATCTGAAGATCTGATCCCAATACAAAGAGCTTGGACACTTCATATCACATCAACATGAAAATCCTAACCAGCATCAGTCAACACACTCCATGCTAATATCATAAATATTTACAGGATATACTGCCTTCCTATGGATCTACTAGGAAAAAGACACCACCGAAGATAAGGCCTCAAACTCTCTCCTGAACAACTACAATAGTCTTACTCGGGGTGAGAATTATTTAGACACCTTGATATTTGCATTAATAATAGTCAAGGCTCTATCGTATCTTTAGAAGTTCTTTACACCCTGTATAACTATGAAATGAAAAGATGTGTTATTAATCTCAAACGTATGTATTAAACACTTTACACTTCTTGGTTTGGCATTATCAAATCGAAACAATATACACTTTTTTTTTATACAATATATATAATGTAGCAATGTACATTTTAATGTAATTATCAGTCAAATGAGAATTTATAATACTCAGCCACAGTCAGTATATTATATCCCTATAGCTCCAAGGAGTTTCTAGCTCGCTAAGCTGCAATTATTTTTTGCAGAATGAAAATGAAAAGTATCAGTATTCATTGCACAATGTACACTGTAGTTCCATCAGGACATAACGAGGAACTAGTAGTTTGTTTGGATTGGCACTTTCTCTTGGGGATTCCTTCTATAATATCATGGCATTTGTGCATATCTCGATCCTGTGGGAAAAACCACCAGTCACTCTATAATGCATTGATCAGTTGACTTAGATCTGTCATGTCGTTTCATTAGAACTACAACTAATATGCATCCATATTATGGACAGATGAGTAGTATAATATATTATATGTCTATACCAGACTGCAAATCTGATCACAAGTTCTTTCAGTCCAAATCAAATGATATAAACTTATTATTCATGAGAAGCAGATTGACCATGACACACAGGATTTCCCCAATATCTCCATTCCAAAATATATTCTCCCATCAATACGTAAATTATCATTATGATTATACATACTAAAGATACTGAGTAAGAGGGTTTGATATATGGTTAGAATTCCAGAAATTATCTAGATTCCTTTCCCTCCCACAGATACTGGTTTGAAAGGCTATGAAATATATTAAAATGGCATTGCTTCTTGGTAAAAATTATATTTATAACAAATATAAGTTGTATTTATAACTGCAGTCTCCTGCATATACATAACATATAACAGCAACAGCAGCTTTAAGTGCTATGGTATATATTTTGTTAATTGTATCCATTGTGCATCACTGGAGAGGCATGGCAAACATCATGTGTTGGGGTGTCTGCAGGGTGTTGGGGTGTTGGGCCACAGCTCAGCTGTATAAATTTGCAAGTTTGGCAACACCAAGTTCAGCAGAACTAGAAATGAAATGGGTCTATGATGTCAGTAAGCGCACTGAAAGACCGAGCCACAGCAGTGTACGGCAGCACTCTGTTGTTATCTGGCCTTTCAAATTTATATTGGGACATACACGATATGTGAACAAGCGAAAGGCAAATGAGCACCACCCCAAAATTACTAGCCAGGACAATTTTATAAAGAAATACAATAAAGTCATTACAACCAGATTCCGTGTCAGAATATTGATTATCATGAAAATACCCTTGATTACAAACAGTAACTGACTGCGTCCATCGGGTGAAGAAAATAGGTCATCATAATGTATATTAACTTTTATAATTCTCAAGTAAACTTACGAGTTTTTAACAATACAATACTGTTGAAACAAAGCCATATTCTATCCACAATGATGACTGACACTTTGTTCATTTTAAATAACACAAGCAATGTCGATAGGTCCTGTTATTTCTGAGTGACATCACCATGTCATGCATTGACATGCAATATCTGGAATTTTTCATGGAGGAGCAGTGGCGTTCCTAAATATGTCACTATGACCTTGTGTATGTGAAAACATATTTCCATTTTAAAGCAGTGTACTTTGTCGTTGTCCAGTCTTGCTTCAAAAACAAAATCCACCACAAAGGTTCTAGTCCAATTAGCATGATTAGGGCAGCTGATACTCACCTATATGCCCATATGTAAACCTACATTTGATCACTTTAACATTTCAAGCAAACATTAAAATCTGTGCCTTCTCATTTTTATACATTGATTAACGTTGCCCTGATTTAATGTAATGAAAATTACCATACAAACATATGACTATTTGATAACTGAAATGTTCCAAAGGTAGAATATAAAACATTTGTAAAGGTTTTGGGTTTGCCATATTTTAATACTGCATAACAGGATATATAAATCACAAAATTCCATTAAGTAACTGGGTGAAATTTACAAAAGTATGGCCAATCTCAATTATATTTTTGTTGAAAGTAATCGTACTTGTAAAGGCTGACAAGGGGCTAATCAGCTAAAAGTATCTTATTTAAGTTTTTTTTCCTGCCAACTTAAGTTTCCCTGGCTGTGTTACTTGCAACTGAAATATATTTAAGACTGACCTTACCTGAAAATATACAAACATACTTACTTTTGCACCTGAGACATTCTTTGTAGACACCCCAAATGAAGTCTCCACATTGATCACACCATGATGGGGCTGACAGGTTTAGAGCTTCAAAGTCATGGCCTTTTCCTGCCTCTTTTGTGCTGCCTATTATGTAACTATCCATATGACGAAGTTCTATATTTTCTACTAATAAAAAATCATCTATATCTCCCTGAGGAACTAGTTCTTGATTTTTTCGTTGGCCCCTGGAATGCTTTCGCTGGCGGTCACGACTGGCACTTCGTGAGCGATTATCTCGTTGACGAAATAGCAGAGGAAGACCTACTTGGTAAAGGTAGTGATCAACGTTGTTGCTGATTTTTTCCCGCATGTTGCTGATCATGTAAAACATGTGGCTATCGCTGTGTCTTCGTTTGTCATTGTCATCGTCTGTAGTCGATGTGTGATTCTCGTCCAAACCTGAACGTACCATTGCTTGTTCTAATGTCTCTCGACGAATAACACCGTCTGGGGTTTGGGGATATACCTGAGATCTAACTATATAGGCGTTCGTTGAAGCATTTTGAGTCCGCCCATTGGCTGTTTGTTCCAGTTTCTTGAAATGTTCCTTGTCACCATGTCGCTTTGCCATGGCAACAGATGCTTAATTGCTGCCCAATTGGTCACATATATAAAGTCAGTGATCAGTGTGTGATGATCTACAAAGCTGAAAATAAAAAATCCTGTTGAATTATTAAGATCGACACTACGGCATCTTGACTTTGGCAAGGTTATTGGAGGACCATATGACAGTTTCATTGAATTTCTTTACAGTAACCAACAGTGAATTTTGCACCGTCAATAGACTTGCCGGCATTAATAACATTGGCCAGGGACAGATCCAAAATATGATAGATATGTTCCTCATATGCCAGAATTCTTGGAATCCGCCCCTGGCCATCGTTATTAACGCCGGCAAGTCTATTTACGGCACAAAATTCACTGTTGGATACTGTAAATCACCGACTTCAGTGAAAATTACTTAATTAATCCAGCAAATGAACTGTGTGCCCAATAGCAAAATTTTTATTTGGCACTGGAAATTTAACAGGTTCATTCCAAACTTGGTAAACACATTTACTGTACAATGTACTTATTGTAAGCCAGTCACTATTTACCAGTAGTACTGACAAATTCTACATTTCTGGAAAATACATGGTATTATGTAAAATCATTTTCTTCAATATCAGAAACAGTATCACAATGCCAATAGCATTCAATTTGGACAGGGATTCATGGGTTGGTGATCAGGTTGGGGCCATGGGCACATCATGAATGGCAGTCTCAGGGGCATTATAAGCACTCGTGCAAAACAATGCGGAACACAAAAAATTAAGTGGACAGTCACGAGTGTCATGACAGAACAAATATATACACATTTTATCAGGGTGACTCACATTGCACTGTTTATCACGGCTGGGCAGTTTCTCACTTGAAACCGCTGTCAATCTCACCTCACTGTTGTACACAGGAGATTGCAATTAAATATTTACCCATCAACTGATCAAACTCACCATATGGGTGATGAAGCCACGAACACAATCGCTGGGGATCTATGCAAAACAAAACGTAAGCCATGTAACCGGAAGCTCGATGTGCCAATATTATTGACTCCATCACCAGAGAGCAATAGGTGGCGCCAAAATCGAAATCGACAACACCGCCCCCTTCGGTCCCAGCCAACCCTTTTGGCAGCCTGGTAGCTCCTCGTAAATTGCAAGTCTCACAGGGTATTATGCTACATACAGTAAAAAGGCAAAGCTGCTCATCAACTGACATCAAGAGTGCATTTCTCATGTGCTCACTAATTTTCCAATTGCTAACAGGCAGCCTTAGTCAGGGGGCCAGCCCCCGCAAAATTGGGATTTCTGTTTGCACCGATCCACACCTCCTCAAATTTGGTATCATCGAATTGGAAATTTTCTGTACTTTTGTAATCTGAACTCGTTTTGTCAGTTTCTTGGACCGGAGATGTTTTTTTGTATCCATGGCAACAAGTACGTTTTTGTATTGAACAAATTAAAAAAAATTACTTTGGTGGTATGCTGTTAATTACAGTGCTTGACATTTGTTGGTACCATGACTAATCTGCATGGCTGACCTCATTAAAGTTTTGCAGTAAACACTTGTTTTTCTCCATTTCCTGTTGCTATGGTAGCAGTTTTACAAATATTTTCATAAATTTTATTAATTTGCTTTGATATCTTTGACTGTCAAGCTTTTATAACACAGTAAATAATATACTTTTGGTATTTCAAGACACCTTAGGAGAAACCCTCTCAAGAAGCATAACTGAAAGTTCCTTCATTTTTGTGTGTTGCTATGGAAACACTTTAAAATTGTCACATTTTCAGAGAAAGCCTTAGTAATATGGGAATAAACATTTATTAAACATATAGGAAGGTGATATTTAACAATTTGCATGTAAAAACCTCACTGATTAAAGAAATATACTTTTTGCAGTCTCTGGTGTATCTGACCCCTGTTTCCTTATATGGGTAAATTTGCAATTAGATGGATATAAGCAGTCTGTAAAAGAAGGAAAAACAGCAAATAGCTAGTTATACAGGCTTTTGTGAAGGCTGACACCCATTTTACCTTGCACAGATATATTTTTATTTTGACTGTGTTACCCTAGCAACCATAAAATAACAGTAAGAGACCCTGAAAGGTAGAAATGTTACATTATTCATATCTCTGGACCTATGACAGGTACAAACATAAATTGCTTATTGAACACCATGTTTTCAGGGTGAAGGAGTTCATTTCTGATAATTTAAAATGGCTAATTTGCATATATTCCATTGTATTGCAAATCTAGATTGGGTCAATTTGCATAATATTTCCTTATATGGCTACTGCAATGGGCAGTCAAGGTGCCGAAGCATTTATATTTTTCTTTTTATTCTCAATAAAGTTTTGCAGTAAACACTTGTTTTTCTCCATTTCCTGTTGCTATGGTAGCAGTTTTACAAATATTTTCATAAATTTACTTTGATATCTTTGACTGTCAAGCTTTTATAACACAGTAAAATAATATACTTTTGGTATTTCAAGACACCTTAGGAGAAACCCTCTCAAGAAGCATAACTGAAAGTTCCTTCATTTTTGTGTGTTGCTATGGAAACACTTTTTAAAATTGTCACATTTTCAGAGAAAGCCTTAGTAATATGGGAATAAACATTTATTGAACATATAGGAAGGTGATATTTAACAATTTGCATGTAAAAACCTCACTGATTAAAGAAATATACTTTTTGCAGTCTGTGGTTGCCATGGAAATGTGTATCTGACCCCTGTTTCCTTATATGGGTAAATTTGCAATTAGATGGATATAAGCAGTCTGTAAAAGAAGGAAAAACAGCAAATAGCTAGTTATACAGGCTTTTGTGAAGGCTGACACCCATTTTACCTTGCACAGATATATTTTTATTTTGATTGTGTTACCCTAGCAACCATAAAACCACAGTAAGAGACCCTGAAAGTTGGAAATGTTACATTATTCATATCTCTGGACCTATGACAGGTACAAACATAAATTGCTTATTGAACACCATGTTTTCAGGGTGAAGGAGTTCATTTCTGATAATTTAAACTGGCTAATTTGCATATATTTCATTGTTTTGCAAATCTAGATAGGGTCAATTTGCATAATATTTCCTTATATGGCTACTGCAATGGGCAGTCAAGGTGCCGAAGCATTTATATTTTTCTTTTTATTCTCAATAAAGTTTTGCAGTAAACACTTGTTTTTCTTCATTCATTTCCTGTTGCTATGGTAGCAGTTTTGCAAATATTTTCATAAATTTTATTAATTTACTTTGATATCTTTGACTGTCAAGCTTTTATAACACAGTAAAATAATATACATTTGGTATCTCAAGACACCTTAGGAGAAACCCTCTCAGAAAAGAAGCATAACTGAAAGTTCCTTCATTTTTGTGTGTTGCTATGGAAACACTTTTTAAAATTGTCACATTTTCAGAGAAAGCCTCAGTAATATGGGAATAAACGTTTTATAAGATATATTGAACATAGGAAGGTGATATTTAATAATTTGCATGTAAAAACCTCACTGATTAAAGAAATATACTTTTTGCAGTCTGTGGTTGCCATGGAAATGTGTATCTGACCCCTGTTTCCTTATATGGGTAAATTTGCAATTAGATGGATATAAGCAGTCTGTAAAAGAAGGAAAAACAGCAAATAGCTAGTTATACAGGCTTTTGTGAAGGCTGACACCCATTTTACCTTGCACAGATATATTTTTATTTTGATTGTGTTACCCTAGCAACCATAAAACCACAGTAAGAGACCCTGAAAGTTGGAAATGTTACATTATTCATATCTCTGGACCTATGACAGGTACAAACATAAATTACTTATTGAACACCATGTTTTCAGGGTGAAGGAGTTCATTTCTGATAATTTAAACTGGCTAATTTGCATATATTTCATTGTTTTGCAAATCTAGATAGGGTCAATTTGCATAATATTTCCTTATATGGCTACTGCAATGGGCAGTCAAGGTGCCGAAGCATTTATATTTTTCTTTTTATTCTCAACAATGTTTCAAACTATTTCCAACAAATTACTAAACTTGAATAATAAGTAAATAAAATAAACTTGCATGGACTGGTTACCATGGTTACAGAACCGCCAATAGTCCTGATATAGATCCATGCCAGCATATATGATTTCATCATAAAGCCTCATTATATAGGTGCCTTGATTCTATTCATATGGCATGATTGTTGCCCCAAACATATATTGATATGGATGTATGCTCCTATGATAAGTTAATTTGAAACCTGGTATCCATGGCAACCTAATTGAAAACAAATATGGACACAGTTCTGTCACTATTTTTGTCTGCAGATATCCACTTAAAGCAATTACTGGGCTGGTAACATAGGCAATATTTAGTAATATTTGAAAACATGGCAGTGGTTCTCTGAATTATACACAGGGTTGGCATAGTTGCCTAGGTAACACATATTCCGGTCTATATATAGTAACCATTGTGAATCCGTAACACAAGTCCAGCAAGGGCGATATTCTAAAAAATTACTACATCAGCAAGTTGCACATATCAGTATATTTGCAATAAAGTAAACTTTCTAGAACCGGCCATGAAAACTGTCATTTACTTGGATGTTACCAATGACAACTGTTTCCGAGGCAACCAATTAATGAAATTATGTTATCTGTCCATTTATATTGATATTGTGTCTAACGAGGCATCAAATATTGAAGTTCCCAAGATTACTGTACTTGTTGTTAATCAATATTGATTAGACAGCATTGGTTGCCATGGAAACATAAAATCATAACAAAATTAGTTGCATTTAAAAAAAAGTTTTACTTTTCTTTTGTTAATGCACAAAATTTGAGAAAATCTCAAAATTATATACTGCAAAAGTCAACATATAAGGTGTCATTGGAAAGATCATAAAGTTGGCTTCCTGAACCATCACAGTAAATTTTGAGATTGTCTCAACTTTTTACGTATTACCAAAATAAAGGTGAAACTATTTAAAAAATGCATCCAATTTTGTTATGATTTTATGTTTCCATGGCAACCCAGTGCAATAACCAGTCAATATTGATTAACAACAAGTACAGTAATCTTTGGAACTTCAAAATTTGATGCCTCGTTGGTACTTGCTGGCATTCAGAGAGACACAATATCAATATAAATGGACATATAATTTACTCATAATTTCATTAATCGGTTGCCATGGAAACAGTTGTCATTGGTAACATCCCAGTAAATAACAGTTTTCATGGCCGGTTCTAAAAAGTTTACTTTCTTGTAAATATACTGATATGTGCAACTTGCTGATGTAGTAACTTCTAGAATATCGCCCTTGCTGGACTTGTATTACGGATTCACAATGGTTAATATATATAGACCAGAATATGTGTTACCTAGGCAACTATGCCAACCCTGTGTATAATTCAGAGAACCACTGCCATGTTTTCAAATATTACTAAATATTGCCTATGTTACCAGCCCAGTAATTGCTTTAAGTGGATATCTGCAGACAAAAATAGTGACAGAACTGTGAATATCTTGTCCATATTTGTTTTCAATAAGGTTGCCATGGATACCAGGTTTCAAATTAACTTATCATAGGAGCATACATCCATATCAATATATGTTTGGGGCAACAATCATGCCATATGAATAGAATCAAGGCACCTATATAATGAGGCTTTATGATGAAATCATATATGCTGGCATGGATCTATATCAGGACTATTGGCGGTTTTGTAACCATGGTAACCAGTCCATGCAAGTTTATTTTATTTACTTATTATTCAAGTTTAGTAATTTGTTGGAAACAGTTTGAAACATTGTTGAGAATAAAAAGAAAAATATAAATGCTTCGGCACCTTGACTGCCCATTGCAGTAGCCATATAAGGAAATATTATGCAAATTGACCCTATCTAGATTTGCAATACAATGAAATATATGCAAATTAGCCAGTTTAAATTATCAGAAATGAACTCCTTCACCCTGAAAACATGGTGTTCAATAAACAATTTATGTTTGTACCTGTCATAGGTCCAGAGATATGAATAATGTAACATTTCCAACTTTCAGGGTCTCTTACTGTGGTTTTATGGTTGCTAGGGTAACACAGTCAAAATAAAAATATATCTGTGCAAGGTAAAATGGGTGTCAGCCTTCACAAAAGCCTGTATAACTAGCTATTTGCTGTTTTTCCTTCTTTTACAGACTGCTTATATCCATCTAATTGCAAATTTACCCATATAAGGAAACAGGGGTCAGATACACATTTCCATGGCAACCACAGACTGCAAAAAGTATATTTCTTTAATCAGTGAGGTTTTTACATGCAAATTATTAAATATCACCTTCCTATGTTCAATATATCTTATAAAACGTTTATTCCCATATTACTAAGGCTTTCTCTGAAAATGTGACAATTTTAAAAAGTGTTTCCATAGCAACACACAAAAATGAAGGAACTTTCAGTTATGCTTCTTTTCTGAGAGGGTTTCTCCTAAGGTGTCTTGAGATACCAAATGTATATTATTTTACTGTGTTATAAAAGCTTGACAGTCAAAGATATCAAAGTAAATTTTATGAAAATATTTGTAAAACTGCTACCATAGCAACAGGAAACGGAGAAAAACAAGTGTTTACTGCAAAACTTTAATGAGGTCAGCCATGCAGATTAGTCATGGTACCAACAAATGTCAAGCACTGTAATTAACAGCATACCACCCAAGTTATTTTTTTTAATTTATTCAATACAAAAACGTACTTGTTGCCATGGATACAAAAAAACATCTCCGGTCCAAGAAACTGACAAAACGAGTACCAATTACAAAAAAAACAGAAAATTTACAATTCGATGATACCAAATTTGAGGAGGTGTGGATTGGTGCAAACAAAGTGGCCTTTTTATTCACATTTTCTGGCCTTGGCCCCCTGACTACCTTAAATTACGTTGATTTAATCATAGATTGTGGTCCTCGATGTCCTCTATGCCTATGGTTTAATTAATCCATAATACAATATAAAGGTCACAGCCCATTGTTCCAACAGTTCAACAGGTCACTAGTCGGATCAACGACCTGGCGGACCAATGAAACGTCAGACTTTTGACCCATCGGACTAATGGGCAGTCCCAGCAAATAAATACTTTAATTTTGCAATTTACACAATATAGGCCGATGTCAGCATGTGTTCAATAATAGTTAAAGTGATCAGAACTCTTTCGCAACAGGTTCAGTAAAATGGGCATGAATGCAACAGATGAAATAACAGAAAAATATCCAACTACCTGGAAATATATTTTATTGAGGAATATTTCTCCAGTTTACAACACAACAGCAGAATAGCATTGAACATAATGTGATACAGAATCACAAACAATTTTTTCAGAATCTTTAACCATTATTTATATAAATAAATAAAAAAACCTAAATTTTATTTCATCAAAATTGTAAAAAACTTAAATCTTACAACTGTTGAACTGGCTACAAGTATTGTAACAAAACTAATACTCTGCAAAACATCGCCAAAGTACACAAATAATGCAGACATTTTGCACTTATATATTACCATAATACTATATGGATTGAGATACTCAAGTATATTATAGTTCATTTCTTTTTCTTGCCTCTAGGTCTTTTCTTTTGATTTTGTTTTATTTTTTGAAGAGTTTTAATCTTTTTAACATCATTTGTTCGTGCTTTTTTCTTGTAAATACTTTTTTCCATGAGATCAGAGAGCAGACCTTGTTCCGCCAACATAGAAAGGAATGTACAGAAGAACTGGTCATAGTTGTGCGTTCGACGACAGTCATCCACCTGCAAATTAACACAAAAGGTTATCCCATATGCCAGCTGGTCAATTCAGTTACATGACAAGCACACCTTACCTAATCAATTTTGTATTTGAGAATTATAGTTCTAAAATTTTCTCAATGCTTTGTGGACTCCAGATACTAAATATTATGACACATGTTTAAATTTCTCAAATTTACTGCCAGCTTTGGCTTTTAGATCCCATGAGCTTACCCTATATTTTCTTCGTTTCTCCTTCTCATCCCTCAGAAGTTGCTCTGTTACAGCAATCTCTTGCTCCACATTCTTCAATAACGCCAGAAGGTCCTAGAAGTGAACAATACAATCAGTTAATGATTCAATTTTAATAGATAACGACAAGCTTCATTATTTCTTGAGGTGCCATCGAAAGACTTATCAATGACTTGTGATCATTTTACCTAATGATTGGTGGTGCCATCTGGTGTAATGTATGTGCATCGCCCTGAGACACTGATACTTCCAACCAACAATATTTTGTCATTTAAAGAATATTTTGGAACAGATTAAAAGTTAAATTAGCAAAAAGAGCAGCCCTTAAAATGACCAAGATCTGACTTAATGACTCCCGAGTAATAGGCCGCTTCTCTATAAAGATTGCATTAACGGCAACCAGAAAATAACTGGTACCTTGGGAGTAAAACCTTGACCAGTTGACAGCTTAGTCTTGCTTCCCTTGGGTGATTTGTCATCCTTCGAATCAGTTAGATCTTCCACTCCTAGTCCAGCTAAGAAAGATCCTGCTGATGTGCCTTCTAATTGAGCCTTCACCCTCATCAGAGCCTCTTGGCCAATCTCTAGTTTGTCAGATGAAACCTGCAGCTCAGCTTTACTCGCCAGTTGTTTCAGAAATGATGTACTTGGGCTACTGTTTGCTGAAGTGGTAGAGGAGTCTGGCGAGTTGAGCAGGCTGCACACCTCCGAAGCAGTGTCTGTGCTCTCACTGTCTCTACCAGGAGATCCAAGAGGGAATTTTGTATCAATAGTCAGTGGGTAAGTGAAGTCTCCTGGTAAACCATCCTGTCCCTCTGATGGCAGCTTTATATCTGAGCCAGGATCATCTTGATTCTGCGACTCATTCAGCGACCCAACCTTATCGTGTCCAAACTCATCCTCACAATCCATAGCTGTTATATCTTCATTATCCATCATGGGACTCTTCGCATAACTGTGACAGTTCAATATATTTTGAGACATGCTCGGAGGGTCTTCGTCAACTGGGCCACTGCGCCGACTCTTTTTCTTCTCTTCTGCATGATGATTGGCTAACGCTTCTCTGGCTTCCCTGGCAACAGAGCGCGTCATAATGGGCTCCTTTGTCCTTGAAAGCCCAACTTCTGGACTTGTTACTTTCACCATCTGCATGAGAAAAATATATTGTCAATGTTATGATTATATGCCAAAATCATTTTAGAAATGAATCAACAGCAACAACAAAATCTAGTTTTTCAGAACTCTTTCTCCTTACACCACACTATCAATCATGCAATTACTTTGTAAGGAATAAAAAACAGCACTATATATTCATGCAAATGCAAACACAAATTTAACTCACACCAAACTGGGATAGAAAATATTTGAGATTTCCGGCAGAAAAAAAGATTAAACTAAAATTTCAAGGATGTCTTGAGGAGTGCAAAAATCACTTTCTATCAAAACTAAATTTCAATCTCTTAATCAGCAGAGTATTACAAATCTGGAATTGACAATCTAACTACAGGAAAACAATGAAATAATTTGTTTCAAATAACCATTCATAACATCCATATCTACAGATATTTATGGATACCTTCGAGTCCAAAAGCTGCATGATAATTACATGGGTATGAGATAATTATTTATTAATGAGAGTAGCAGACCATAAATATTTGTTAAAGCACAATTAATAGTTTAGTATTATTGGTTTGGCAAAAAGGAAGTTAACAACATATAATAATTAATAGGGAGTCCCATCAGGAAATTCAAGAGCACAGGGTTTTATCAAGAAACTTAGTTGATACTATTAAAAAAGGTTCATTAAGCCAAAACACAATGACAATGATCACAACAGTTTCGAAGTTTACATTAACAAGAAAAACACCAAATAGTAACATGATTACGGATGCATGAATCAGACAAAAACATCTGTTGTAGTATTTATATATATTTCCATTGATTTTTCATGTTTACATAACATTGCCTTTCAGGACTTGTAAAAGCATAATATAATCTTATGAAATAATTTTATACCTGCTGCAGAGCCTCCAATACAATGCGTCTATTTGTTTTCAGAGTGTTCAACTTTGTGTCATATTGAGCTCGTTTGTCAGGCACCAAAGCCATCAAGTTGTAGCGAATGTCATGACACGGTTCCCTGGTAGAAAAGATAAGTATAAACTATTGAGGTCAGTATAACTCATACCTTTAAAAGTTGCCCTCTGAAACACAGATATTAGCATTACAATTCTTTCAAATACACTGCCGTGCAAAAGTCTGGAAACATTCAATAAGTTGATTGTGACCAAAGGTGATACTTCTAATGACCGAGGTAGAAATAAACTCATCCACATGTTTAGCACAAATATTTTCTAACAGCATTATCACAGTAACTACTTCCTGTTTGTGGTTTGCTATCATTATCAAACTTGTGAAACTTACATTTCAAGGTCATCTATCTAATCAATAAGTAATCATTGATTTCAGAGCTTGACAATGCTAGTCTCTAAGATTTTTAATGCAATGAGTGCAAATTACTACAAATTCCTGTATTAATCTACTTACTCGCCAGCAGTGACCCCTATCCTTTTTGTGATTACTCTGTGGAATTTGTCAGTCCATTCCTCCCCTGGATCAAGCGGTCCTGCAAAAATTCAAAGATATTTCAACAAAAGGCTACAAGTATATGAACTATAATAAGTATATACAATTTCAATACTAAAAAATCTAAAACCAAAAATTAATGTTCCTTATGTGCTCTTTTACAAGTCAGGAAAATAGACATTTTAGCTGGGGAATTTGTCGACATTAAACCACAACTGCATCTATTATAGTAAATTTCATAGACTTGGTAGCTAAAGCCGTCAGATCTCCCAATGGTTAAGACAGTCCCTCATCCAATGAGAGTTCTGGGTTCACATGATGTCTTCAGGAGCAGTTTTCAAGTCTATGAAATCTATAAAAGTTTTAAGTCACATTAAAACTGGCTACAATTGAGTTAAAATAATTACTGCACTAGTGCAGCACCACTCACCATGATCAATAGGGCAAGGTTTCAATCCATCAAGCTCATACAGCCGGTTGTTTATTGGCACATAGCTGACAAAGTGGAAAGCCTCTATAGTTCTCGCAGTGGTTGACAAGACTTGCTGTTGCTTCTCCAGTTTCCGTGGAGCCTCTGGTCTAGAAACAGAAGTCACCAAAAGGTTGGCCGATATCCATCTTAAGAGTCTGGACTGCACTTCAGCTTTCAGAGCAGATATAGTATTTTTATCGTAATTGAAAAATCCATTACAAGCTACATCAACAAACAATTACAAATCACTGCTCTTTCTTCTCTCCTACTTTTTTTCTCATAGCCTAAAACAAAGTGTGTAGTAAATATGCAAATTACCTTGCATGGCTATTGTGAGCCTTAGCCAACTCCGGTACATTTCCTATGGCATGCCCCTTATCCTTAAAGTGAAACATCATTCTCATTTAATCCAAAGAAGATACTTCTAATGTTCATACAGAAATGGATAACAGCATATCAGGTTCACAAAATGATTTTTTTTTCTCTTCTTTTTCAATGTAAACTTACCTCTGGATTCATGTATTTTGAAAAATCCTTCAATTTTGAAAGGACTTGACCCAGTTTCACTTGTGGACAGTTCATGAGGATACTCAGCAGGGCATGGGTCGCACAGGAATTTGTGATCACCTAATTATGATACAAAACTTGTACATTCAGTGGCAAACATGACAAACTGAAAATATAAGTACAACGGTGGTTTTTCCACTCGTTTTTTATGTACCTGCTGAGCAAAAAACATGCTGTTGACAGTGTCTTCGTCCATCACAAAATGATCTTCCTCCTGCTGAAGTTTGCGTCTTGCTCTTCTCTCTTCGATCCATTTGAACAGGAATACGTAGCCATACACAGTACTGGAATAATTGTAGAAAACAATCTGTAGAATTCTCTACCATGGACTACTGAAAACTTTGACACACCAATTTATAAATGCTCATCTAAGGCCAACCTTGGATATTTCTTTCTCAAGTTTTACTGGTACAGGTTTAAAATCGTGGTTGGCTTTTAAAACTTGCTAGTGGCAAGACAGGGAAAGCACAATGTGTCACATACACAAAATTTGTTTCACCCAATTGGTTTCTTCTACGTCAGCAAAGGCACCGAGTATTGATGCTGAGGACTGCTAATAAGAGCATCTTCTAGTGGGAATGACATAACTTTTTTCTCATACCAAAGAATGTACTGTGCAAATAGCCTTTACTAAAATTACCATTGACTACATAGATGCCAAATAATTTAATATCATTAGAAAACTAAAAATTATTAAACATCATAGTTTAACACTTGTCACTCATATTTCAACAACACACACAAACGACTGTCTGCAAATTTCTCTTACCCTTCAATTGGCTTAGTGAGATCATAAATTTCTTCAACTTGAACATCTTCAACACCTAAACATAGAGAAAAATTTGAAACATTTAATTCTGACAATGCCACACCAAAACAATAAATTCAGTAATTTGCATAAAGAAACTTGCAATACCTATGTCTTCAACAAGGAGAGTAAACAGACCTGCAATAGAAACAATCTGGATGAATTTCAATGTTTAATTCTAAATCTTCACTCTACTGTTTGTACCAACATGCATGTTAACACAAATTTTTTTGAATGCTCTGCAATAAATTGTTATGTTGACAGGTTGGATGTGAACAAAATGGCTGTGAATGGAATTGGCTGTGAATGGAATTGGCTGTGAATGGAATTGGCTGTGGATGATTCAGAATTTTGACCAATTAAACCAATACCGTTGGCTTCGACAAGAGAAGATAATTTATTTAGTCATCATACAGGGTACAACGAAAATCATTGTGGTTAATACTGGCTCTGGTATATAAATTGAATAAACACAAAATTTGGCACCAAGTCATACATGAGTATCGGGGTGTGGAAAAGACCCAGGCAGTTTGTTTTATTTTTTAATAACAATAATGACTTTATTGCAACTAAGTTGAAGTTGAACAATACATATGTGCATGTAAAAAATCTTAAAATTATAATGCTGTGATAATAATATTTGATATTAAAGGAGTAGCTTAAAATTGTCATTAAAGCAATTGCAATTATGAAAAGAAACTTCAATTGTCATGAACATTCATAGTTTTCAAAGGAGTCAGTGGCTTCATTGGCTGTCTCATGATGACCACAATACTTTTGATTGACAGTTCTATAATTATTGCATTTAATTTTTGGCAGGGTAACAGGAGTATTGTAGAGGTCACAAAGATCTATATGGATTAAAGCAGTCTAGTGCTATTTAGTGTCTACCTGCTACCCACTACTCCATCCCCGCTTTTCAGATTATCCCTGACTACACACGAACACAGGACAATTTGTCGACACACAAATTCATCGACATACCAAGTTTGTTGACTTTTTAGACAGCCTGGTACAAATTCGTTGACAAACCAACCCGTATACGGGCCGTATAAATATGGGAGACACAAGAGTTGTACACAAAACATATGACCACTATAACCAACGCGTTGACGACAGGTTATAACCAACGCGTTGACGACAGGTTATAACCATCTTGTTGACATATATATTCGTGCAAACTCGTTGACATAACAGCCAATCTGCCCAGTGACCATTTCGTCGACAAACTAGTCAGCAGATGGATATGTCCGGACACCCAAGGCAATGGTTTTATTTACCAACAATCACAAGGTTACACAAAATATACAGACTCTTAAACATTGTCATATCATATAACAATAATTTTAAAAGTGCAGTGCATTGTGTCGACGAGTTGGCAGACCCAACTCGTTAACATGTCAACGAGTTAGGGTAGTAGGTCGATGTGGCCTTGAGCCTGTTCGGCTTTGCCAAAACAAGAGCATTCGGCCTGCCAGATGAGACGATTTGGCTCCCTATTAATTTGCATGGCGGCCAAATCCAACAAAAAAAGTGTTGGTTTAGCTCCTGTAATTGAGACAGAATTTTATCGATAAGTTTTGATTATAATTAAAATAAATATTTTTGAGAAACTGCTCATATCAGGACAGCATATTCCTTGTATGAGCACACCATTTTCCCTATTATGAGCACTGCTCATATAAGGCCTTACTACCCTTTGTTCCTGGCATGTCATCATTGAATAATCTGATCAAGTTTCTGACAGACCATGTAACCAAAATCATGCCTTTCCTACTAGCTCCAAGTTCCAACATTTGTAGAGATAACACGTTGTTCACAATTTCTCATCATCTTGCTCATGAGGTTTGACAACAACCTGCATAAAATACATAGTCCACTGACTTGATGAGGAACATAACTACCAAGCACAACACAAACAGACTGTCTGCTATTGTAAATAGCAATGGACTTTCACCGATCCAGGGACATTACACTGTCATGATAAGAGATCAAACAAGAATAAGGTTTCGATGTGATGATTCTGTCGTGTAAAATAGGCATTTTAGTTATTATGTAGGGTGTAGCACCAGTCTTTCTACAAACTGGCGTGATACTATTGGTAATAGATCGCTGAAAAGGCGGCACAATGCCGTTTTAACGCTTGTTCAGTCCGAATCGCAAAAGTAGTATGTCATGCAACTGGTGTAATGATCACCTCAAAATGTGCAATTTTGTCATTTTGATATATAGTTTTGAGCAAAAAAAAAGCAACTGCAACAGTTTTACAGTGATTAGTTTCTTAAATAAAACAATCTGTACGTAGTAATCGCACTACTTTGTCAGTAGATGACACGCCGAAGCATTTTCTTCCCTCCCTGATTTCAGGGGAGCAGCAAATCGGCTATGAGAAAAGGCTGTGCTCCACAACGGATCATGGCACCACGTTTCAGGAGAAACAGAGTTAGTATAGCCACTAGTATTAGCTTGTCCCTGAGATGGTCGGCCAAGGGCGTTCATTGTCAACGAGTTTGCCGTCATCTTGTCGACAGGTTGGTTGTCAATGAAATGATTGTTGACGATTTGACTATAATTTTCTGACTTACCTGGTAGATGGCCGATAGAATCAGGCACTATCTGGCATTAATGACAAATGAGCAATCTACACAATACAGGTCAAAGTCGACACGCAAATTCATCTACATACCTAGTCGTTGACACTTTAGAAGGCCTGGTACCAATTTTTGACAAACCAACTCATTAATTTGGGAGACACAAGAACCAACTCGTTGACAGGTCATTAACATCTCGTTGACATTTTAAAGCAAACTCGTTGACAGCTAATCTACCAAATGACCATTTCGTCGACAAACTTGACTCCACAGAGTCCAGAAAGATGGATATATATATATTGGCTGGCAGACATCCAAGGCATGGTTTTATATAATAAAAATTGTAGTTGTATAAGTTTGTGACATATCAAACCAGCGACACGCAGGGTGAAGCTTCCACAGTGGTATAGGCCTACTTGATACGCGCCGTATTCACCTGTCACCCTATAGAATAATGTCATTTTCAATGACATTTCTGTACTCCCAAGTACTTATGGGGATAATAGCATAAAACCGACAGAGGGGGGCAAGGGGAGACCGACGACCGGGAAACACCTTGTCCCTATATATTGGTCTGTAATTTACTGTCTCATCGACATGTCCACGAGTTGGTATACCCATAATTCTGTCAACGAAATGGTCTGGGCCAAGGGCGTGGAATGTTTACCGTCATGTCGACGGGTTGGTTGTCAACGGATTTGCGTGTCGACGAATTGACTCGATACCTCTTTATAGTGCACCGTCAACGAACAATTATAAAAACTGACCGGGATCGCTCTCCAGTTCACGCCACCCTTTGTCCATCGTTTGCTGATGTTGACTTCTTGAACGTTTGAGACAGAAACCTAAGCGAAAGTCAACATAGGAAAGTGTGCAATAATGCAACGCAACATTTCAACTTTTCAGCTGGCATCCATCATATGTCGATCATGTCCATTCCGCTCAGCCAGTTGGCGCGACTAAAACACAGCCCGGAGAAGCCAAGATGAAGAGAGCGAGTCGACTTGTCTCTCATTGAGCTGAGACCAGTCCCACGGCTTAGCTAAGCACTGTACACCTCGATAGACGCACTAATAAGCTTTCGTAGTAGACGATCGATATGTTTATGCATACTACTTATTTCATGATTATTATGTTACGTATGCTGAAAGGTACATACTTTAGTTTGATTTTAAAACAGTGCCCAGTGCCCCCTGGCGCAATTTTCTCATTTCACAAAATCAACGCCACCTAACTTTTCTAAATTACACAAGGCCGCGTCAGTGTTGTAGTTTACTCTCGCAAAATGGTAAGATTTGTAGCGTATTTAAGTTGTATTCACGATAGTGAATGTTTCAGTGTTTGGTTTTAGACGATAATTTAGCAATGGAAACGATAGGAAAAGAAACGCAGGAGAATATAAATGTAGTTGAATGGTGGTGGACATTGCGAGTGAGCGATAATGTAGTTATTTTAATCTTTAAATGGATTGGGGGGAGGTCGACAATGTTAATAGATAGAGCTTCATCATAATTATAGTAATCTTCATTAAAATGTAATGTGTAGAAAGGTATGAACCTATGCTTAATAGCTGAACTGAATATTCACATGTTAATACTTGACATTCCTCATAATTTGACATAAAACACAAAGACCCTTCTAAATACCAATGCATATTTTTTGTGCACTAATTTTCTTTGCCAAATTCATATATTTCCAATAATAATGCTGATCTGGGCAGACTAAGGCAGTGCCTCTTTCTGAAGCTGATTTGGTGACTTCACAATTGCTGCTTAAGTCACGCAAGAAACAGCGGTGGAAGAGGCCCGTACACAGTTTTCTATTTGCAATAGTGATTCAAGCTGTTTCTCAAGCAGCGTCTCCGCTATCAAGTGTCATTCTGACCCAAACTATGCACAATGGCCATTGTTTTGATGACGTCACACAGCAATTCTCTCAGAATATTTGATTCTGTCCATATTACAGCACTAAAATGCAGTTATATCTACACAAAAGTACAAAACAACTAATCCGTGGGTATATAAATGAATATTGCGACTTAGTCACTAGATCAACTGGTGGCTCTGCAGGTCTTTGCAACACTCCCTATACTTCACATTGTAAATGCTGCGCCTACTCCCCCCAGAATTCCCGGCGCTCCGGAAATGTTGGGGGGAGTGGGCGCAAACTTCAACACCCCTAGTGGATAATCAAATTCCTTCAGAAATGTTCTGACCGGTTACGTAGTTTTGTCAATTTCACATTAACAGTATATTAAAATATCATTTTTACATAATTTTAGTGTAGTAATTGAGCAATATATTACCATGTCAACACAGTTTAGCTCTATATGGGTCAACATTGAAGATCTTAATGGTATGATGTCCACAATGACGTCATAATGGTCCAGTATGATGTCGTTTGATTGTCGCTGATTGTTCTCAGTTTGTGACGAGAGTGCATGATCTGCTTTAAACTGTGTTAGTGCCCTCTATGAATGTGATCATGTAACAAACAGTCAGCCATGATGATGACAAAGCAAAAAGGGCAGAAAAGTAAGGAAAAATTTAAGTTCTATGTGATTGAAGGATGTAGCTTTACTGTCAAAAGTTAGACCGCTTTTTGTTTTGATCTGACTTGAGGTAAGGAGCAAAATGAGCCAGCAGTTGTCTCTCTATGCCTTATATTTGCTGAGTCATCAAAGAAAACTACCATCCGCATCTGGGGCGGATCCAGAATTTTTTGATAGGGGAGCCTTCTTGACAAATTAAAATCTGTTGCGGGGACCACTGAATTTTTTACATTTTTAATTTAAATGTACTAGGCCAAAGGGGGGATTGGGGTTGAAACCACCTAAACCCCCCCCCCCCCCCCCCTAAATCCGCTACTGTGCATGTAGATGGCCACCATTGTTTGTTCATGTGTGGCTTTTGGCATGTAATTGTGATGTCGCAATGGTCCATTGTTTCATCACAATGAAGCAGCAATTGTGACGTCATCAGGCTTCAGAAATAGGCACTGAATTTGTTTTCCAAGATCAGTATTATCATTAGAGAAATAAGAGTTCGGCAGAAAAAGAGTACGTACAAAATATGCATTGGTATTTAGAAGGATCTTTGTATTTTATGAGGAATTTCCTATATCAACATGTGAATAATCAGTTCAGTTATTAAGCATGTGTTCATACCTATTTGCTCCACATCCCAAAAAATACACTATAAACTTAAGTTTCATTTAAATCCGTTTTACATCTTTATATCCAGTCACTGGTGTTAGCCTGCAAATTTAATCATTATTATATTGAAATACACTGCAAGCTAATAAGAAGGGGGTGCAGTTTCAAAGACGGTGTGTAGCCAACCTGTCAACAAACCAACCCAGCATAATTGATATATGACATAATTGCCTAATAATAGCTATTGAGGGGGCATGCGGAGACGTGGGCGAAACACCTTGTCACTGGTCTGGGACTGCCCAATAAATAAGTATCATCGATTTGGAAGCTTCTAGTGTACTTATATTTTTATGACCGCTGAGCTAGTTGGTAGTAGGCAAGTCGCCGGGTTAGCTGTCGGCATGTCGCCAGGTTGACTGGCAATCCTACAAGACTGGAGAATGCTCTGCTGTGAGATGGCCTCTGATTGGCTAAAAACGGTCGTGGAGACACATGAGTGGTCCGAAAATATGTGGTTTTAACAAGTTTGTACATGACCAGAAACAATTTTCTGCAATTTTTATGTCTGTAAGTAAATATTTAGAGGTTGTTCAGATTTTCTGAATAAATACTTCTTTCTTTTTGTTTACTTAAAAGGCTTTATTGAAATTACATGGTAAACTGCATTTAATTCTAATCTTAAATCATAACTGCGTGTTGACATATCAATAGTTTTCCTTCACTTTTGATATATTGAAGGTCATCATCACCATTCTAAGACTTGACAACAACTTAAGCAAATGGGGGCTATTTGTTGCAACAACAAAAATTACATTTGATGGCAATTATCATTGAATGCAATTTATGATTACAAGTTACGATCATGTCAATTTTCTGACATTAGTTGCCCTAAAAAATTTCCAGGTGTAAATATAGTAATACAAAACAGTGGTTTAGCACTTGAGCAGGTCAATTCCCTAAATACTAAACGTCAGATTTAAAAAAAAAATTATACGTAGAAAATATGCCTGCACTAGCTTATAATTGCCACTTTATTTGGTTGCACATGTACATTTATGCCCATGTTACATTGCTAAACACATTGTGCTTTTCTTTTTGTACAGTATTGGATTGATCATTGAAATAATGGATAATCCCATGCTATCCACCTTGAATCATAGCCTTGAGCGTTAATCTCTGTCTAAAATTTAGACAAAACAAGATGGGATAACGTTACATAAGTTAGACTTTAAATTATGTAACTTGATCCCATCTTGTTTTGTGACAAGTACATCCACACAAAGGTTTCTGAGTAAGGTATTGACTGTCCACACAAATAACCTTGCTCATAAAATGCTGCTGTAAGATACTGTCACAGTGAGTTTATAGTAATTTTCATGTAATATGATTTCAAAGTCTCCCAAGGTAATTTTACAAAAACTCATTGTATTTTCTTTATTAGAATTGTATCGTTATATTTTTCAGAGCCACACAATATTATTAGTACAACCTGGAGGTGATCAAAAGTCAAGGACATACAGCGACTATGAGAGCATTAATGAATGCCTTGAAGGTGAGTTTCTTCAACTTTTCATTTTCAAGGGATATATCTAATTTGCCTTGAAATTGTAAGCTTTAAATAAGATTAAAAATAATAACTATATAGTGTACAACTGTACATATATTTTAATTTTTATTTTGCAGGGATCTGCAAGATCTATGAAGAATATCTAAAAAAGCAGAACCCAAATTCCCCACAGATAAGTTACGACATAGCTGACCTGTTTGGCTTCGTCGATGAGCTGAACGATTTGAGCTGCCTTGTGTAAGTATTTTCTAAAATAAGTCCTCAATTTTAATGGGTGTTATAGTTCACAAACCAACAGAATCAAGATCTTATTTATTTATTATACAGCATTTTAGAGCGCCAAAAACATTAAAATCGAAATGCCCTCAGACACTCTACAATGAAAGATAATGTAAAATATATATACAATGTATAAATTAAAATATGGTAAAAACAATTAAAATCAAAATAGAAATAAAATCTTACAGGCTATGGCTGGACCAGGAAGTCATTCATATGCGCACATCTTCTTTGTATAATACATTGTTTTAATCAAACAATACTAACCAGTTACATATACAATGCTGTAGTCTTGTACTCAAGATGACAGGCATATTGTAACCGTGTAACAGCCATCTTACATAATTTAAACATATAAACTATTTGGCTGAGATGTGACGTTATTATTGATCTTGCTAATTTGCTTACTTTAATTACAACTTTTTGTTTCAGCTATCAAAAAACAACAGCCACGTATGCACCACATAACAAAGAATGGCTGAAAGAGAAAATCTACGACTTATTGAGACAACAGGCAGGACGATAAATGAAAAAATAGACTCCTATCCATTATCATTTTTTCATCATATTATTCACTCGGATTTGATCACTCATTGCATAGTGATTCATGATTGACTGTAGTTAAACAGAATGCTGATATGTGGTGTGAATTTTGTGTGTGACCTGATGTATTCCTCATTCTTTAAACTAAAATATAAGTTATTGAAAAGTTATTGAAAGATTGTACAAGACCTTTGAATTTCAATCAACTCTGTGTGATTTCAATTTACGAATGCTAAACACAACAGTATCCATAACCTTGTCATATTTGAAACCATAAATAACTGTCTGGAAACAATGTGTGTCATTCAGCAATCATGCAAGTACAAATATTTAATATTTTGTTGTATTTCAATCTCATATTGATCTTCGGAAGTAACTGTCAGATGAGAATATACTTTAGAATTCCATTAACTGAAGCAGTGTTGGGTTACTATTATGTTACTAGTTACTATGTTTTATTGTCAGATGTACTTATGAAATGGTTCATTGCTTAAAATTTGGGTGATTTTATTTTTAGTGAAATGAACCACAGATATATGTAGTGAAATGTTGTGGTTATCTTGTAATTTAACAATACATGTGACTCAGTCCTTGATGAGCATGTTTTAAAACAACAAAGAAGTCAATTTAGACTTTACTCTGTATATACTTAAATATAGATTAAACTAAATCTGCCTTTATAGGTAAGATGTTTGGTTTTTAAAAGATTTTTCCTCTTCATATATAAGTTTCTTTCTTGTAGGTATTTTGATACCATGCCAAATTGCATTTTCTCTTGAATATTTTATTACACCACGAGCGTTTGATTTTATGGATGGGTCAGCTGTACTATGTATTATAATAGAAGAGTAAGAAACTTGACTTGAGTCAAGACATGTACCTTACAAGGGATTTTCCTTTTGAAATATCAATGAAAACAAATAGTTGTGCAGAAAAAAATCACAGATATTTACCCAAGATATTGACAAAATAATTCAGAGGTCCTCAAAATGCCTAAATAATTTTTTTGAAATCTGGACAAAGGGATCAGTTACTGCGACAAAAAAGCTATTTTTAGCATGACATCATCAACTAAGCTCTTCTCTGATTGGCTGAAAGTCCACAATTAAATTGCCGACAATCGTTGTGAGCACTGCTCTGACTACAGAAATGCCCTGTTATGCGACAGCATGTGTCTCAAATGCCTTTAAAGATAATTATATATATTGAATGTTTCATAATGAAATAGTGAAGTAACTCACTAAATATTTAGTGTATAAAGAGAATACATTCTAAGTAATTGATAAAAAATATATATCAGGTCCAGGGGTGCAGTTACTACATTGATTATGGCCTCAAAGTCAGGGAATCTCACTCCAAACAGCCACAGCAGTTTCTTACTGTTTATTTATAAATGATAAATGGCACTAAGAAATAAATTCAAGCGATAGTGCATTACACAATGGCCACAAGAACAGGGTAGAAAAGAGTTTACATAGATCTGTCAATGTTGAAAATGCGAAGTTCTGACCGCATGTGAATTTCATTCAATTGGCCATATGATATCAGATGGACCCAGGCTTTGTATTTCTTCATGGATGTTGCCTATTGCCAAAACATATTTATGATATACACTGCTCAAAATATTAAGGGAACCATGTCTCTGCCCGGGACCCTGGAACCTTCAGGGTCCCTGGAAACGTACGTACAACGTATTGCTGACCAAACAAATTAGTTCAATGTTCACCACTCTCGATTACTATGTAAACAGCGAATAATATCCTAATTTCAGCGTTGTATTCTTTGAACACTATTGAGCAACGCTGAATTGATAACCATAGGTCAAAAGTGGCTGGCTGCAAAAATGTTGGCGAGTTACTCCAAATGAGAATCTGTACACACTCGCGCGGCTCGCCCAGTAATTAAAGTGAATATAGATGGCGTGGGCAGTGGACTTGTACACAGAAGGGAATACATTTTAACTGGATTTCAAAAAACATTATCAGTGGGTAACACGTGATATCACAATCAAGCAGTTATTGTCAGTCATGTGACCATACCCATAAAATGAAAGTGGATAAGGCATCAGGCAAAATTTAAAAGGTCTCATAAATTAAACATTGAGGCATTAACTGTCACTCTGTGATGTGTGTGGCCTCCACCTGCCTGTACACACTCTCTGCACCTCCTTAGCATGCTCCTGATGAGCCGCCTGATGGTTCCTTGTGGAATACCCACCCACTCTCGGATGAGGGCTTGTTCCAAGGCCTGAAGGACCTGAGGAGGATGATGCATTCGAGAAATGCGTCTGTACAGGATGTTCCACACATCGTTGATTAGGTTTAAATGGCTGGCCATTCCATAACCTCAATTCCTTCCTGTAACAGGTAGGCACTTGTGACAACGGGTTCTAGAATGTGAAACCTGTATCTCTGAGCATTCATGTTTCCCCTCCGTAGGTCCGTGCCACCCCAAATCATGAGGGAACCTCCACCTAAAGCATTATGTTGCACAATGTTGCAGGCTATGTAACACTTCCCTCGCTGTCTCCACACTCTCACACATTGGCTGTGAACAGCACAGGCTGCCAGTGACGAAGTTGCCGGAACTGGAGCTCCCTGGCGAATGCCAATCTCCGCATACGGTGTTGTTGGGTGAGCTGTGGTCCTCAAAAAGGAATTATGTTAAACCACCCTAGTGCAACCTGTTTCTTGCACTCTGATCAGAAGTTCTGACATTTGTTGCATCCAGGAATCATTGCTAAGGGCTCGGGTAGTAGACTGGCAATCCGAAGAGTAAGTTGGCTCGATGTCGGCTTTGACCGGCTTTGACCAGGTCTTCTTGTATTGGCCAGTTTCTCTGTACCTTGTCCACAGTCGAAATGACACTGGCTGACATACCATCTGTGCCACTCTTCTGATGGTAGTCCATCTTCCAGGAGCTGGACTGCCCTGGCAACCTGAGGCTCATCCAAAAATCATCTTGTACTCTGTATTGTCCCCAGCAGAACCAGGATAATGCAAGAAAATTACAACAGCTTCATTTTGGGCTTTCCCTTGTGTTTCAAGAACAGCTCTCTGACCTTAAAACCACTTTTATTTTGGAGTCACCTGTTTTAAGGTGCTGCCAACAAGATGATTGTCAACCAATTCTGGTGATTAGTCAGGCCAAACAATACAACACTGAAATAACTTTAGTTTGGTTATTTACATGCAAGCTGGTTCAAACATCCCCAAAATGTGTTAATATATTTTTCAGTGCTGGTAGGTGACAGCCAGGAATAGGTCGCTTCAGTAGAATTGGCCATATTTTATGAAAACAGCGTAAGATTAGTCATTATCTTGCACAGGTGCGCGAATCTCAGAAAGAATGGCTAGGCACAGGCGTTTGCCAACTTATATGATATTGCTCAGTGATGATAGCACTTATACGTTAACTAATCTCACTACCTTAACTTCTTATCTCAGCTATGCCAATCAGAATGTAGCTGAATACATTAGGAAATGCCCTGAGCAGCTGGCCAATTAGTATGATTAGAGGCCGCTTTACACAACAGATCACAGCTACCTGGATTAGCACAACACATAAAGTTTGTGAAAGTAAGAAACTTGATGGCAATTCTTTTGCCAGTTACCCAATTATGGATGCTAGTTTAGGCATTTTTATTGAATTTACAAGAATTGCCTAAATTCAGCATCTAATTATTCTGTAATTTCATTGTTAGACCTTTAATAAGCCAGCCTATGGAATATAAGAAAAATTGATTAATTTACTTGAGATGACTAGAGAAAATTAAGGCCACGCACGGCTTAACGATAGTCCGCAAAACGCTATAAAGTGGTCATAGTGAATTTTCCAACATATTATGTTAGGATATATGCAGGCACATGCACATAATGGGGCAGCACCTGCCCATTGCCACCTGTCATTAAAAAGTGCCCTTCCCTTGTAAAATTTAAATTAACAAAAACCCTTTGTGGGGCTCTGTACGGCCCTGCAGGGGCAGGGGCCTAGCTCAGAGGTAGCGCTCTGGGCTTCCAACCGCTGGGTCCCGGGTTCGATTCCCGGTCGAGCCTATGTTGGATGGCTGTTTCATCCTTTGTCTCATTGCCATGGTCTCTGCCTGTCCTAATTAGCTCAACTGGTGCAGAAGCATAAGGCCCTAATCACACACACACACACACGGCCCTGTAATCCAGTTCTGATTGAACTGGTGTGCCAACTGCACTTCAACAATGTTTTAAGTTGATACCGTTGATAAATTGTTCTGTCTGGCCTTGACCAGTCGGACAGGCGCTAATGTCAAGCTCAGTGAGGAAAGACTCATTTATAGTGATTTAAATTTTCAGATCAGTATAGATCACTGTTGGACACAAGTGTATGTATTTCCCAGACTCCCCCCTAGTGCCTTTGGTGCTTGCATAACCTAGACTAATATCTCAGGCTTCATCGGCCTCCCCCTTACCAAATTTCTACATACGCCCCTGAATGCGATAAGCAAAATGAAATTTACTTTGAATGCTTTATATTTTTTACATATGAGTTAAAGTTAATGCCAAGTAGCCAGCACCAAGTAGCTAACTTCAATGTCTCTCAAGTAGCCAAGTAGCCTGCACCAGGTAAATGACTTTAAGATTTTTCAAGTAAATGCCAAGTAGCCAGCACCAAGTAGCTAACTTCAATGTCTTTCAAGTAGCCAAGTAGCCTGCACCAGGTAAATGACTTCAAGATTTTTCAAGTAAATTCCAAGTAGCCAGCACCAAGTAGCTAATTTCAATATCTCTCAAGTAAATGCCAAGTAGCCTGCACCAGGTAACTGACTTCAAGATTTTTCAAGTAAATGCCAAGTAGCCAGCACCAAGTAGCTAACTTCAATATCTCTCAAGTAGCCAAGTAGCCAGCACCAGGTAACTGACTTCAAGATTTTTCAAGTAAATGCCAAGTAGCCAGCAGCAAGTAGCTGACTTCACAGATCTCATTACTGTGCATGAATTGCGATCGACTAATAGCCAAGAAATGACAACACTATTTTATGGACACCTTTATTCTACATATCAAACTACACTTCGATACAATAGCCTATATTTACAACTTAACATTCATTGTTGTTGGTTAATCTGGGAATGTAGTCTTCTGTCTCAGAAATTACTAAAAGGCTTAGCCTGTATTTTATGGGAACAAACATTTACAAGCACACCACTGATTTACTACAATTACAAATTTCTGAGAAAAAAAAAGTAAAATTTCTGTCTACATTTCTTTTACTGATGGTCGATATCTTGGGTTACCCCGTTTACATGGTAAATTTACTATAACATCTAAAAGGCAGATGCATAACATGGTTACTTAAACACTTCAGTTGGTGTTAAACATTTTGTACAACATTACAAAGTAAAGTAATTTAATAAATATACAAAAAATACAAATTGTACTTTGATTGGACACATATGTCAATAATGACATTCCGTTGTCAATAAAAGTATATATGATATGAAATTGAAATTTCGCACACTGGGGCAACTTAGAGCATCTCTGTAAACTAGCTTGTAAATAGCAGATGTTGCTTCCTTGAAATCTACTTAAGAAAAAGTTTTTTTTTTTAATAGACTCATCGAGAGGCATGTTCTCGTTTTTCTGCAGATCCATTTATAACCATACAATAATTTCCCCTAAACCATTGTCTGTAAAAGAGATGAAAATATTTTTTAGGCAAGATTAATACCTTGAGCTATCTTAATAGATATGGATTGAATATAATAGAATATATTGAATTGGAAACCAAAATTTTTTACACTACATCAGCAGTCTGCATTTTCAAAATCACTCTTCACCACATGAAGCTAATTTTTCTTTTGTCTAATATAAAGTAATCCATAATTGAACTGAAACCTCATTGGTTGAATGTTGACAGATTTTTTCATCATTCTCTTAAATAATATGTCTCATTCTCTTTGAAATAATATGTCAAAACATTTGAATCAGTAATACTTTACCATATATAAATTATTACATCAACAGAAAGTTCTACATCATATGCCCCGGTGCTTACAACGTTAATTTGACATACCCAATTAAATACCAAAATAACATCTAACATTTATGTAAAGTATTTAGGGCGAGCACGAATAATAATTAATCCATATAAAAAGCTTTCTTGACAAAAAGAAAGCATCCATAATACATAACGTTAGTATCACATTTCTATATTATGAGACATTAATGACGTGTGCTTACACCGAAGTCCTTGGACGAAGTATTTCTAATCTGAACATTTACAAGGAATACAGTGGTTATGGCCTATTATCTATTACTATTTCTTAAAATTCACTCACATAGTTAGAAGCTCCGCTTGGCACAAATGTACAAATTCAAGGTATCATATACGAAAGTTGCAATGTCAACTTTCTTCAATCAAATGAGATACCATTAAATTGTGTACAAATGAACAATCATATCAAAAGACAGAATCTGAAAGATAACCACATTGCTAAGTGTGAATATGCCTGGTCAAACTAAGAGTTGGGAAAGGAGTATACAAAAGAGACACAAATGGTTGTCATGTTACAACCATCACAACAATCATTTTAGGAACTGTACCTGTAAAAATATTTAAGCAAATGTGATTGTCAAGTTTTCAAAATATGGGCTTGTTCTATGACTTTTTGTTTTGTATTTAATTAAAAACATAATCTGGCTTTTAATTCACAGTATTGTGTCTTTTTAGTGAGAATACATGAGAAATATGAATGGGATGTCCTGATAAATTCACTGACATTGAATATTTTACAATATTTATATATCAACACCCAGACATTTTTCACTTCAACAGCAAAATATTATAAATTGTAAAAATAAATTACTCCAGTTCTCTGCAATGTGCACTCCTTTCCAAACAATACCAAATGCAACTTCAACCAATAGCACAGGAAAGGATTGTGACGAGATGGTAATGTTAACATCTTCATGAAATATTCGCACTCATTCAAGTCGACTGAGTGTTTTGGCTGGTTGGCGTCTGTGAAAATGACGGCGAGATTTTTGGCTGTTGAAAACAGTTTGTAGAACGAGGTGGACGTTGAGATGTCCTCACAGCTTGGTTAGTTAGTACAGTCAGCACCGAACTGATTTAAAATATTCTCCAATTAAAGAGGAAATTATGTCCAGTTTCGTCAGGCTGTAAATGAGACTGCCTTGTAATCCCCTAATTACGCTAGGCCCTTTCATGAATGACAATTTGACCTTGGTCAAGTTCATCGTCAGTTCAAGGTCAATGTGTCAAGGTCACTGTGGGGTCAAGGTCAGTCACGTGGTCCGCGTTGCCATGGTTGTGCTGGTGCATAGCAGTTGGCCTTGCCCAACAAGAAAGAAACAAATGAACAAGACTATATATGAACACCAGAACTATCAGTTGACAGGGGATGTTTTCTCCGAGATTTCTTTGTTATTCATGTCTTCGTTCTCCTTATCAGAGCCAGGTATTGATGACCCCTCCATGCTGCTCAGTTCATGCACTAATTGCTGATGCTCTGATAACAATTCCTCCAGCATCTTTTTCCTCGTTTCTGTGCTTTCCTGCAGAATAGAAAGGAATTCCATGGTTGATCATACAAAATTACCATAATGTGCACGTGCCTACAACTGTATAGTTAATGCCTAGATATCACAGTGGCTATACTGCAACTTAATGTAATAATCCCAGAATAACATTTATATTATTGTAAGCTACAGAAAAGGTTAGGAAACATAAGCGTGTTACAAGCTTACAATTTGACAGTATTTATCATAAGCCTCAGTTATTTTCAGGCATTCGTCTTTCAACATCATTCAGTTTTATTGACCCAAGTACAATGTATTGCTCAAGACTATAAATCAAGGCCAGTAAATGCCCCAATGAACTCACTGCTATGGAAGCCAGAATCTGCTCATGATTTTTTGTCTTCAAGATGCGTTCTGTGATTGAGGCTCGACGTTTGTTGGCATCGTTCTGTGTTTCTTCAATTTCGTTGCCTGGAACATAACAAACCGACATTAATGAAGTAAAACAGCCATCAATTATTCAAAAGGTTAAGCAGAGAAGTTCACTGCAGTTTTGAGCAATATGTGCACAAATTCCAGCCATTCTATAGTGGCAAGGTGCCACTTCAGAAGATATCAGTCAAGGCTAAGTTTGTTTGAAGTGCATATGCGTAGGCATTAAATGGGACTGAATTTTACTTCTGTTGTCCACACAAATCCAACTGTTTCTCTAAAAGATCTATGTTTTGTGGATTGCTTAAACACTGCTTTATGACATAGAAGGGGTTTATTTCTGTCACTATCCACCTTGTGATGTAGAAATTATAGTTGGAATTCAAAACAAATTGCCGCCTGTTTTCCCGTTTATATTTGTATTTGACAAAATGAGCAGAAATGTTAACTTAGCAATACATTAAATCCCCAACCTTTTAGCCTATAAAAACACCTCCCTTTAATAAACTGTTTTCGCCATTGTAATTACTGCTGCTTCTCTGCTACCACGACCAATGGATATAAAATGGATAATTGTTACAGAGAGGTATCATTACCAGTAAGAAAGTTGAGATTTGATTTATTGTTAACATTTCTGTCCATTGTTGTGCTCCTTGGTGCTGAGTATGGAAATAACTATGACTCAAAAGACAGGTGGACCTTTACTTTGAATTTAACTATAACTGCAACTGCGTGATATATAGTGACTTTTTGCTCTTGTCAGAACCTGTTTTGTCGGTTTTGTCCGATTGTTTCTTATTAATCCTCCCATGCACACGTTTTAATCCCAAAAGCATTTACGGTTTGCAGAGTTTAGTTGGTTGGTTTGTTGTTTTGTTATTCCAGATAAAAACATAACTTAAGGTGATTCCTGAAATTGCCCAAAAGCAGAGGGGAATTAATTTTCTTGAATTTCAACCGAAATTCAAATTAAATTTGTGGTACAAAGAGGCACCATTTATGCTTGATAATCTTTGCAGGCATACAATTTCTCGTAATCACAGGCGTTTGCCATCATAACAGCACTGAGTAAGGCTACTGACTTTGTCCAGAACAGCTTTTACTCCCCCTGTGCAACTGCCTTCAAGGATGGGGCCAGTTTCAGTCAAAAACATCATGTAACACCTCAAAAATGGTAATATAATCCACAAAAATGGTAATATCATCCACAAAAATGATTTTCCTTCTTATTCTAAGTGATAACTTAAATTATTCATGGGTATTTACCTCTCATTTTCAAGAATTTTCTTGCCTGTACGCTGGGAATGTTCAATTCTCATCTCTAATGGCAGCTAATTTGCATATTTCACCATAGATCTACGCACATGATGTTGCTTCCTGATTGGCCAATATCTCCCATGTGTGCTGTCAGTTTTAGGCCAATTAGGTGACCTAACTGAGGAATCTTTGTTTAAGACTTGAGTGTAATCAATGTAAACAAAAATATTTGATATATTTCACTGTTAGACATTCGATGCCATAAGCCAACCGATAGCCTATTTGGTAAATTTGTTTGTATTTAAGTCTAATTGGTAAACTATAGCAAAATAATTGCCATCAAGCTCAGGGCATTTCCTGATAGATTCAGCTGCATTCTGATTCGCTGTTGCAAATGACATCTCTTCAGATGAGAAGCCAATTAAGGCAGTCAGTAGCCTTTATTGGTATTACTTTAAGTATAAGTGCTGTCATCACTGAGCAATGTCATATATGGAACTGGATGACGATTCTTTTAAATCCAGATCATTCTCGAGAACGTTGCAGAGTTACTGTTCAGTAAAACTGATCTTTTGTTGTGCATGCAATAAAGTTATCTTTAAGTGACTTGTAAGGTGATATTACCCCCGGAGTTGGGTCAATAGACACAAAAGTAAACCTGATTTGGTGCTGTTATAATATAGACATAAGTCTCATACTCCGAGTGTTTCTTTGTATAATAACCCTAAAATGAGATGTTCAAGCAACATAATATGTGGACGTGCAGCCATAAATAGGCAGTGTTGGTTCAACTTGGCTGTACGACCATTAAGGGCACGAGCTGTGATACAAGGTGTTCTGTTTTCCCCTCACACGGCCTGTCGTCACTGGCTCGTCAGATGTTTGCTACCGAATTTAGCTGAACGTGGGCGTCTAATTGGATGCTCCTGAAACGGCCTTTGCCAACGCGCTTCCGACGGCAGCAGACGAATTGCTGCTTCATTCCCGCGCGCGCCAACTACATTCATGAAGTCTTATTAGAACGGAAAAAGCTAAATTTAGCATCTCTTGGCTTAGAGGTCACCCAGAACAATGGTTGGTCACGGAAGCGAAGGGGGTGCTACTCAAATTAAGCCCAGTGATCTGCTGCCACACCTTGTCTTTGATCAATTAGCCTGACTCGGAACACTGCCCCATCAAGCAAGGTCTTCTGGACCGCTAAGAATTCACCTGGTTGGGCATAATTCATGTAGGATGAAAAAAAAACATCTTTTGTCCCGAGGCCATGCTGAAGGGCTCCTCTTAGATCTTCACTAATTATAAGTCAAAGATATATATAGTCCCACCATAAGCCCTTTTCATAGGCCTATATACTTATTAATAACGTGTCAATGAATAATACCAAACTTCTCATCTCTCTTTTTTTTTAGAGATGAAACGTTTTATTATATAAGAGGATACATTTTTCTTTCCAACTCCACAATTTAATGATAAATTGGCGGCACACCTTCACCCGGGTGGGTTGCTACAAGCATCAAAGACGCCCACCTTTAATAATACTTTTCTCTTAGACAGAAAACATCTAAAATATTAGCTATACCTATGATACGCATAGAACTCTCTCACACATTGTGCACGAGCTGCGAATGCCAAAAGACTGCCATTTCAACGAGCCCATCTCAAAATGACACGCATTCAGGAGCGCCTATATTTGGCACGGAGCGGGCAGATGAGAGTGCTAATAAGCCAAGATATATATTTATGGGCTTTCCTCTGTTCGCCATTTCTTAATAAGGCTGCTCAAATGTCATGAAGACATTTCCAAATTTGCGCACTTGTAGTGTGTCCCTCTCTTGGCCATACGTGACATCGCGTCTCGCATGGCTAACTCCAAAAGTTCATTGCCCCGAAGACGCAGCGATTCATAAGCATAGTTTGCTTCCATTAATCCTGATATATATACAGATGTTTAAAATTAAGCACAGGTGAAGATAAAGCCAATTGTATTTTTTTTTTTTTTAAGAAATTAGCAGATAACCTATACTGGTTTTCACGAGTGATTAAAACCACACATTGTAAATTTGTGATGCATATTTGGCGGTTCGTTTTTTGTCGCTCCTAATCAAAGAATTTGATATTATACAAGGCTATTCCAGTATTCCTTAGATTCACTACATGGGCGAGAATTTGATGTCATTAGCAAAGATGATTGGTTAATATTGCTGACAGTACTGTGACAGGAATTATGAAAACATTTGATTTCCGTGAATTAGGAAAGTGATATCCAAGACCAAACAAGTATTAAGAGTCATTAATGAATCAGTGTCTCGTACAATTGAGAAACCCCCTTCTTCTTGTACATACGAAATACAGCCATGGTGTTCCTTATATTGTAATGTTGTCTGGCGCACTGCTGCACAGATATAACTTACAAGGAAGGGAGAAAAAGTGACACTGATCTAAGTTATCTAGCATACATGTAGCAGTAGATGTACATCCTGCAGGTAGGAATGTTTTCTGGCTAAATATAACAAAACTGACGTCATATCCAGATAGAAATGTATCCTATATTTCACGCTTATTTGACAAAATTAAGGTTAACAACGACAATCCATTGAATGGCATTAATAAATAAAAGAACTTATATGGTCAGATAATGACTTGATGACATATTACATTAGATAAGAACAATCACAACTCGATGACAATAGTTGAGTTGGCTTGTGAGTGTGTACACTTGTAGATAGAGCATCCCCCTAGTGGCAGTCCAGCCTGTCAAAAGCCAAGGTCACCCGACCGGATGTACAATTAAGAGCGGAAATAGAGCAAGTGACAGGAAGGACCCACGAGCGCGATGACTGGTCTATAATTCTTGGCAGGAAGAGCAATATTAGATTCTGTCACACCATGATGAATGAAAACTTCGGCCGACAGACTAAATTTAGAAACCAGCCCGCCCTTAACCCTACCCTTAGCTGTCTCTGTCTCTATTCTCTTCTGTCTGTCTGTCTGTCTAGCTGTTTGTACCTCCCTACATGAGTGTGTCATGTGTGCTGGACTTCTTCATTGCCTTACAGTCTGTAGCACAATTCTTCCAGTTACCTAACTGAACTAAAATGTATTTCTACAAAAGGGATGTTAACTGGTTAATTCCTGCTATTTACGACTAAAATACCTACATGGAGAGGCTAACACTGACCGTAGGCCTTCAGTAATTAACCATTGCACTCTGAACTGACCTTGCACCTGTCAATCAGAAATCATTGTCCCTTTCTATAAGTAGAACTTGGAACTACAGTATTGTACAGTATAATCGACAAACAGGTTTATACAAACGGATTATGTGGGTTTTAATTGGAAGTAAGAGACTAACCTTGCTCTCGGACGTCGCCTGGCTCCGGCTTGACGTCATCATAGGCCTCATCTATCTCGATGGGTTTTGCGGATCCGTCGTCATCCTCCAGGGCAATGAGGATGCCACTGGACCGGCCCTCCATGCTGCTGGCGTCCGTCTGGTCAACTTTGATTTCGATACTGGCGGTTGAGCAGACCTCGGCAGCTGTCCCACATGCCTCCAAGTGCTTGGCCACGGCTTCTGCCGCGCTCTCCGCGTCTTTCGTGCCCTCCAGAACGGTGGCTGGAGGTCCCTCGTCCGCCCCTTCGTCCTCGTCAGACGGCAGCGCTATTTGTACTCGGTTTTCCTCTGCAAAATAAAATTGATATATCTCTCAGGTGTTGTTTGGATGAAATATTATATATATATATATATATATATATATATATATATATATATAATTGGTTCGTTGCCTAAGCCTGGACAAGGAAAGACCCCCACCCCTGAAGTAAATGTGGTGGTCCCTGCAGTACACACAATGGAAAAGTGAACTTTTGACGTGCATCTCCAGACAGATATATTATTCATTGACAGGCGGTCTTCTTTGGTTTAATTAGTCAAACATGACCTTCCTTGAAGTTGCCAAAATGGCTGGGTGAATACATGCGAGTGTTTTCGTGCATGCAACTCCTCTATAGAGCCATAGGCCTGGGCCTACCATTTCACATCTGTAAAAGTTCATCATAATATGCTTAGATTGTGCTGTTTTTGAATTCCGGAAACCCTGACCTCAGCTGCAATCATCTTGTAGGTACCAAAGAACGATTACTGTACATCGCCATTAACACCACCATTGATGTTAATTTTACATACGACTGCAAGATTGCACTTGTGTGAAAAAAGGCGAGGTGGTCTTAATAGTAAAATACAATGGCGAGAAAACAACTGTGTCCCAAAAGTGGTGGTCTTAATTGTAGGGTGGTCTTTATTGTGAGGTGGTCTTAAAGTGGGGTTCCACTGTATGTTAATATTTGACTACAGAAGTGTTCTGACAACCTAAAAAACGAATCATATACCAGAAAAGATAACGACTTTTTCTGCATCTCCGTGTAATTATCCCCATTATATATGCAATATTAGCTAGCCCAACTATGTGGCTGTAAATGTATGCTGAGGAAGAGGTTAAAGACGTCATTAATGCATTGCACCTAATTGCAAGGTTTCTCACTCTCAATAAACATGGCTCAGCGTCATCTGCTTCCAGAAATACGCATCATAATGGTATTACTCTCACAATGCTTAATGGTTGGAAGTCGCTATTTCTCGTGTTAGGGTGTGCCATCATTGTACATGATTGGCTGTTCTGCATAATAATAGTATGACACGTCACACAGGTACAGCTTTTGTGTGTTACTTCCAGTACACAATATATAAACGATAAGGAGACCCTTATGTCAGAGGACGTCGTGTGTATCCAGGACTCCATAAATGTTCATCCCACTGTTAATCTGCAATAGACCCATTCCAGAAGTGAGGTACACTCATAAATGTACATAGCCATACTCATTCTTCATTTAAAGAGCATCCAATTATGAAGCTATAACAAGCCATAGCTAGCAACTACTAGTCAGCTCAACTGACCCAACGTTAACACAAAAACTTATTGACTACCTAATTTCCAAAATGGTGTGTTATAAATTACACATGTCCTGTAATTAAAATACAAGTGGTTAGATGGCCTTACAATCGACACTATTTCGATAATATTGCAAAACTCGCATGTGAGTTGTACTGCAATACACAGACCCGCCCCATTGCCCCATCGCATCACATGCTGAGCTCAAATGACATGCTATAGCCACCCAAAGCCCTCGTGGGATTACAGCGAGTGTACCTCAGTAACACGAAGTAATGTTACATTGCCATGAGGGAAACCTGCTTCGGTATCCACACCAGTGTGGTTTGGCTAGGCCACACATAATAAAGATAAAGTACAATGTATAGATGGCCAAATGTGCCACATGCGTTTTCCATGACAAGGATAAAAGCATGGAAAATACATGATTTTTAGCTAATTATAATGAGGCAAAAACCATGCGTTTTCCATGCATTTATCCAAACGCATGGAAAACGCATTTGGCACATTTGGCCATGTATGCGAGAGAGAATGTATATCCAAAAATGCATCATGCTACAGTATTATCATTCAGATTATGAGCCCGGTGGTGCTAAAAGCATTAATACACACTGTATGTAACAATAAAATGATTCATACAACATCAACTTCATGCATGCAGTTTGCAGAAATAACAGTGCAATGCTGGGCCCTTGCTACTTTATGCATTAGGCGTGTCAAATGCAACTGGATGGCTGTCACAGTGTCAGAGTGTCATTCGGGCAGTGTATTTTCTCCAATGGCGATTGGCATTGCCGTGAGCTGCATTGCCATGAGCTGCCTTGCCATGAGCTTCATTGCCATGAGTTTCACTTCTCTAACTCATGATTAGCCAAGTGGTGCAGGAGTCACAGTATGAGGTCAGTTTGTCACATGTCCCTGGCATATGTATGGTAACTGATGGTGTGGGTTGCAGTGAGAGCTATACCTACTGGATGTGGCTCTCACGAGATTCAGCTCATCACACATCACACCTTTTGTGTGTTTGTTTCAGGCTTGCATTAAACTCTACCTTTGAGATCAAATAGTGTAAAATCATTTCATCATTACGTCTGTCTCTGGCAGGTTATTAGCTTGTACTTTTATAGAACTCTATTTTTACCAAGATACATTGACAGGTTGTATGGGAAATAATTATGCAACCAGAATACATGTATACCAAGTTATTAACACTTTGACTAAGGACGTGAGTCACATCATCAACACATTATCACTACCTATTACTGGCTGTAACTGTAATTGGCTAAAGCCAGCCGCTTTTGTCTACTTCTACCTTTAAGTTGGCTTAAACTACCACCACTGAAAAAATATAAACCTTGGTAAATGTAAGAAATTTATCTCATATATCATAGATATGTATGTGCAAACGACATGCATCTTTTCAACAAAAGATTACAAATATGCATAACTCTCAACTTATGCACCAATGGGTGCTGCATGTACTTTAGACTCGGCTTTCAGTAGCCAGCTATAGCCAGACAGTTCTGTTTAGTGGCAGGTAGCATCGTATAACAAAAATGTCTAGCTTTGTTTAGGTTCAATTTGACAGGCCGTTTTTAATGAAACTAACTGTATATGTCTATAATGTTTCTTAATCTAGGGACTTTTTCAATAAGAAATTGATTCGAAACCATCCTTGACAAGTAAATTGTAATGACGTCGTATCTTCCAATGTCTAGCATATGACGCATCCCATGATAAGCATCGTGTAATTCATAATATGCCTTCAGCGAAATTGTACCTGACTCTTATTAATAACCACACAGGTGCGAATATAATCATCACCTTCTCAATTATGAGATGAGAATCTCCACAGAAACAGTTCACCTGCTCTTAGCATCAGTACTATCATCATCATCAGCAGCAGCAGCCGCAGCAGCTTTAGTAGCCTACCTTTAGTTGATGAGAGCGAGATGTAGCGAGCAGTCAGCTTCATCACTGGACGCAGACCAGCTAATCCCTAGTGGAGTTAAAATGCCACAGCAGCTTCGAGTCGATCAGAGATAGTCGGATGCTGTTGTTAGATGAAAGTGTGTTTGCGTGTTAATGCCGGTGATGTTGTTGCCAGGAGTATTTGTAAAAGAGAAAAGTGTTGCTGGGCAGCATATGATGCTCTTGTTGGCTGCTGCTACGGAATTGGCCGTCATGACGTAAGAGCCTTTCAAAAATAAACGCACTTATCAGCAGCAGCAGCAGCAGCAGTAGCAGGCATCATCATGTCATGACAGACATGGCCTCCTCCTCCTATACTCTAAGAACATAAGCAAAAGTAAAGAGGATGCTGCTGGTGCTGCTTGCTGCAGGAATGTGGCAAACCAAATCATGTGGCGCTGGCTTCCACTGGCCTCCTTTGAGGAGAGGAGGAGGTTCTCTTTTGAGAAAGAAGTCTCTTTTGAGCTGCATTGACGTCATAGGGGCTGCCAGTGAGTCACAGCTACTTTGAAATCACACACATGAGAGAAAAAGAAAGAAGATAAACGATAAAAAAAAAGCAAATAGGAGAGGAGGGGTTGAAGATACGAAATCCATTCTACTGCATATTAAGTTTCCTCACACAACAAAGACAGCGTGCTCCAGAATACAATTATTAGATTTAAATGGAGGTGAACCGGGTTAATACTTCATTAAACCATTTTATGAGGAATGTTGCTAACTCCTTTGGGTGTTTTAACTGACCTTGAATATCATCTCATTGCTGTTGGCCTGATGTACGGTCGGTCTAAATGACAGACTGCTAGAGGCAGACGTTATGATGAAATTGCAGGTGTTTTAATAATTTACCTATTCTTCTACTTCTCTTCATATAAACACCCCTCAGAATCCCACTGCCAATATAATACAAACAATTAATGCTGGAGATGAATTTATCTATAGCAAGACATAGTTTTTTTTATTGATAACCAACCCCATAATATTTTCGACGCCGAAAATTAACGATCCCTTGGTCTAAACATATATTGCATCTATTACATGATCAAGGATAGTTGCTACTTGAACAGAGGTAGTTGTTGATGCCAAATGAGATTTATTGTTGGATCAACTGAGATAAATATTACATAGTTTCACGTCATATAATATAGTGGCATTGATGAAAGAAAGTCGTTTGCATGCAGAGGATGGTATATTCTTGTACAAACAAAAATATCATTGAACACAAACGATGTATGTGAATTGTGGATGAAAGTGACATCCAACTTTCCTTTCAACCCAAAGGAACCTATTCAGGCAAATATTATATACCATAATATACAAGTATCAATCAGTGTGTCAATCTTTTTTTTTTTTTTTATCATGGCTATCAATCCATACTTGGCTTTATGTGTAAACGTCACTGATAAATGGACTCACGCAAAATAAGACTTGAGCAGAATTTGCAAGGCAATTTAATTTCCTGGAATATGTCACTGCACTTTAACGCCATGCCTCACATCACATTATGAGATCAAAACAAGATGTAGCATACTGGTAAACATCTTCGGCAGAATGGCACAACATGCGTAATGACACTGAATAACACAACCATGTCTTATTCGTGAAATCAGAATCAATATAATTTCACCAAGATAATGTCATAAACGAACATCTAATGACAATGACAAATGGAATACATCTACAGTACATTTCACCCCTAGATGGATGTATAACACTCTGTTCAGCTCTATTCTGAATGACAGGGACAACCTGTTTAAATCAGAGCTGAATGAATGTAGACTTGTAAATGCTGGCAGCAGCAGCAGCAGCAACAACAGCAGCAGCAGCCATGGTGTTCTCTGCAATAATGGAGTGATCCATAGCAACAACTTGCGTGGTGACAAGAAGATTGTTCTCACAGCCGTGGGACCAGAGCAGAAGCATGGAGGTTGTTGTGTGGAGCTGAGACAATAAGCAGAGCAAAATAAGTGCAGTCTAATGGGCCACACAACAGCCTGTCAAATGTGGCACACAGCACCAGGCCCATAGCAACCTCTTCAAAATTATGGCTGCTTCTGTTCTTGACGCTGCTGTTACTGCTGATAATAACCACGATGTTGACGATGTCGATGATGGTAGAGGTGGTGACGATGGAATCAGAGTTTAGACCAGCTCAGTGGTCTAGTGGCTAAAACCCTAGCTACAGCTATGCTGAAGGTCCCGGGTTTGAATCCCGGTATGGGCATTCTTCACCAAAAGTAACATCTCTATTGCTTGTCGATTGCATCAGATAAATTGGTGGTGCCTTGTACTCGGTGTCTATGCTGGGGCAAGTAAGAGACTCCAACTATGGGGGTAAGTGTGTAACATGGGTTGGACTCCCAAGCCTGATGGTCTCATCATGGAGCCACCAGAACGTCTCATCGTTACATCTGCCTGTGGTAGCTGATCACAGGGAGTCAAAAGACCAATAGCTGATTGAAATATCACTGTTATAAACAAGTAATCTTCATAGTGCTGAATAAATCGCTAGTATGTGTTCAGATTAATTTGAGAAGCACACAAATGATTCTCACTGGATTATTTGCAATTACCTTGTCAGTCAACAGCTCATATGAGAAGCTGAGTGGCTCTGTCAATTTAACTCCCCACTTGTGCTGCTTTATGTTTATGAAGAAAGCTATATTTGCTTGACTCGCTGCGTACTTTTAAGACACAACTCTTTCCCCTGGTGATTACACTCATGTCATTTATTACTTCAAAGCCACAGTGTTTATTTATAACCCGCTGCCAACAAGAATAGAGAAGAAAACTCATTTACCAGGTATTTTTAGAACAGAAGCCAGTGAGGTTTCTATATAAGGAACATACGCCCCCTGAAGTAGACAAAAATAGTAAGGGTGTCCGCTTGTGTTACCAATTTATTAATCATTCTACTTACGTACTATTGTTTCCTCTTACAGAAAGCATTGCTTTTACTCAGAAACTATATATTCATGTACCACTGAAAAGGTTGCGCCAGTTAAGAGCTTTAAGCTGCTGCTTATGTTGCTGAAACAAAAACATCAGGTGAGTCATACGCTACAGTACAAATTATAGCCTGTAAAACAATTACACTGATTTGATCAGAATTTTAAGTTGGCTCTCCTTTCTTCGTTTTAAAGTCTGTTTCGAACAGCTGGTCACATCCTATTGCAACAAACAGAAGTGTCATGGCTTACATGTCAGTTAATTAGCTTTTGTGGCCATTGGGTGATTTGCCCAATTCTCCACCATATGTCAGAACTGGGCCAGTCGTGCGAACACTCAATCATCCTGAACTGAATTCTAACTACCATACTTCATGCAACTATGCGATTCACACATACAGGGTGCAGGAAGCAACATACAAGCCATAGAATCATATCCTGTAATGGATAATTCATAAAAATGGCATCAGATGAAGTTCACAAATCGCCACCGGGCCAAAAGGCAAGAGATTTTATCTAAAAGCTGAGCAATTCTTGTAAAAACTTCAGCCAGTGACTTTACCATAATGCCTGCAATATCTTGGACTTAGCAATCCTTACCCATAGTGCTCGATTTTCCCTCAACCCCTCTTGGTCTCTTAAGGCCCGGAGGTCACCCACGCCCTCTATGGGGAACTAAGAGCACTGAGCCACTATTGAGACCTCTTGTGTCCAAGTGACAAAGTCTGGCGTTTCTCCATTTGTATCCCCATGGAAACGCTGCAAAGGGATTTCTAATCCCGAAGAGCAATGGGTGGGTGTTTTTAGTCTGACCCTATTTCCTGCTTTTTTCATTGATCTCCTCTCAATCCAGAGCTGGCAGTGCACAAGAGAGACCCACAGACTGTTAGTTTTCATCACTCAGGGCCACACGGTACAGCTTTCATCCTGCCCTTGGTGTTTTAGGTGGGCTGCTTTCAAAAATGCTTGAGCTGGTCTCTAGCTGGCCTCTAGCTGGCTTCAGCAGCAGGTCTGAGCACGCCAGGGCTGATGGATTCTGCCACTTCCTCGTGACAACGCTGCTTCACTTTTTTGCCTCTCTCCGTGAATCTCCTGCTACGACTGCAGGTATCGTGGTGTAAAGTGTAAAGGAGACGTGGGCCTTTTGCGTCCAGTAGCATGAGCTGCTCAGTATTGCGCACGTAACACAATGTCAATTCCAACCATTATTTAAAACCAAATAAATAAACATATATCATATTCATATAATATAATTATTCGTATACACACTGCATTCATATTCTGATCACAATGAAATTACATATTCAACAGACCCACAATGTGCAGAATTATACCTTGCTTTGTTGTGCATAATATATACAGGAAGACAAACACTGAAATTTAAAATAATTTCGAAGCACTAATTGTTTGTTATTGTTAGACAGATAAGTGCTATTATAAGTCAATCTGTGTATTTTTAGAATGCACTGCTGCAGTTTCTTAGTAATGTCATTTCACACCCCTAGAATCAACCCAAGCCTCTTATCAATCATGGTCAAGGGTGAGCAGTTTGCCCCCCACCATCTAATGACGTCAATACCTGGTAGAAATGACGTATGACCCAGATAAATATGTGAGGGGTATTCACCAACAGCCAAGAGGCCCAGGGTTGCCCAGGAGTAACAACACATGTTTTGTTGGCAAGGACAATGCCCCAAATTCCTACATGTAATTTGATTTTCCTGTCATTTGTACTGTTGGCATGACAACGTCATATCACTCAGCTTTTGCATAATACCGCTGATCTAGTGCCACTGCCTTTTTTGCATGTTAATTACATGTCGCTGCACATTGCTACATGCCTCAGCTGGTCTCTGTTTCTCAGCTTTGATTTGGAATATTCAATGACTGACTGGATGGCAGATTCCATGACATAACGAAGTGTCATGAATGACTCATGATATAACTATAGATTAATTCTATACTTACACTTTCCAAACTGTATATTATTGTTCCTAATTTGTCGTACAGAAGCTTTGGCTTGGGTCATATATTTTGTATTGTACATTGACACCGTGATTTAAAACGACTTTAAATAAAATTTTACTACTACTACTAAGAAGGGCATTTTGATGACTACATTATGAGTGAGGGAAGTAGAAATCAGTTACAGAATCGGAATCACTTATTTCCACAAATAAAATAATGGAATAAGCATAAGTGATTAAACAGCCTCCTGTGATACAATTCACTGCTGTCAAAGGGCCCCCAGTTTATCCCAGATAACATAATCTCAATTTTGTGAACACCAGTTTGCAACACACGAAAACCTTGCTGTAAAAAATACTACATACACCTGTATAATATTACTGCAAGCAAGTTGATCGGGACGAACTGGCCACTAGCCATAATGCCCGATCCCTACCCATTAATTTTACTAATATATCTATAATAAAATATCATATAACACATGTATAAACGACCAACAACTTCAACTTACCCTTTTCCTCCTCTTGGGGTTCCGGGGATTCTGCCCTCTCCCCTGACGGTCGGCTGGCCGGGGTATTCCTGGGTGGAATGGTTGCCCCTGACTGAAAAACAAACACAATGCAAATATATTTTAATGAAAAAAGTGCTATCACAGGATGTCCATGCACAGTTCACAAAACAGTTTACAAAACAATGCACAAAAAAGTGCACAAACAATGTATAAATAGCTGAAATACTGCAATGCCCTTTCAATTGATATATTATATTTATATTTATATAGCATGTTTTGTCAATGCCACATATACACTATGCAGTGCATCAATGTGAAGGTCAAAACTCGTCATTATAGAAAGTATTTTTGGAGTAATAATGCATACCCACGCAAAATACACATTTACCTTTGGAAAAAAAGAAGAAGAACTGCAGCATTTTACACACATGACAGGCGAGTTGAGCAGTATTAGCCTCCAATACAACTCAATTCGAGTTACATATATTTAACCAGCAATTAGAAAATTCAATATGAACTGTGGCCGTTCTACACCAAACTTTATGTACTTAATATTATGTTCAACTTCGGGAAGTCGAGAAGGAGAGAGTCAGAGAGCATGGCTTTTCGTGTATCATAGAAAATGGCTCTGTGCAATGTGCATTACCGTGCCAGGTTTTATTCTTAAAACAACGACTCAGTTGCCCAAAATAGATCGTTAAAATAAAATGGATTAAGATATGTGCAATTCATGATAGATGACGAAAATATATGTTGAGATAATTCACTGCTGCCCTAGCTTGTCAGCTACGGAGACCATACCACAACTATAATACTTGTAATATACTTGTATAATTACTCTATATTCATCCCACATTCACTGATAGCAACCGCTCCGTTGATGCTATTTAATGTGGCACTTCGCAGTACAATGAATGTAACACCTCGACTCTAATGACTAAACTTGCAAAGTGCGTATATGGCTTGCAGTGGTTATTGCAACTGCTGGAACCAGGCGATGGCAATGAAAGACTGTCCACACAACTTGCAAAGCACTACATCATGGGATGTCATCCGTAGAGAAATGACCAACACCGGACAGCTATATTCGGTATATTGCAGTGGTCAGAGCTCTTTGGTCACCCAGCTTGACCACAAATATTCAGACGTATGCATTTAGATTCAGTCCTATATTTTCTGATATTTCCTGAACATGCCTGCTCTGCACATAGTCTGATATCTATATATAATAAAGACCAATGCTGTGCACTCTGAGTATGCGTAAAAAAAGTCCACGCGTTATTTTTTATACATTCATACATTGGTAGGGTAGTTAACGCTAAAACCACCCCACTTTTAACCATCTCTCTGTTATGATCGTAATTTTTACTCCTGATATGTAATAATATGTAATATTTACGATAATTATTAAAAAAAAAATGCCCTCACAACTTCAAATCTCACGAAGAAAGCCACCTATTACATCTGTTGTGAATACAGACATGACAAGTTAAGACCTGCAGCCCGCCAGCTCACTATATGAAGTCCACAATGGCCAGGAAGCCACATGTTGTCAACTTGTCATAGTAGAGTTTTAGCATTAAGTTATCTCGTTGCATCTGATCATCGTGTTTACTATTCCACTCATGCTGTTTACATCATTTAAACATATTCAAGGCTCGGTAATTTGATCACATCACACACATTTGCACTAACTGCATAAGCCAGCCCCATGCGAGCGCCCTATATGCTCGTTAGGGGGAGATATATGAAGGGAGGAACATACCAACTGGTAAGGTTGCTGCTGCGGCTGCGGCTGCTGCTGAGGCAGAGGATAATCCCTTATGATGAAACACTGAAGATGGATGCAGCGTGCACACGTGGAGAGAGATTAACTATTTGGCCTGGAATGTGGACTGGCCCAGGACTTGCTCCTCCTCTAGAATTATGTCTAACATGAGATGAAATTGAAGGGTGATGGGGGAAGGCTATTTTTAGCAGCATTGACGTCACTAGACATGCATGAATGACAATGAACTTGTCCACCAAAATACCGCAGCTTAAAAGGTCAGAGAGCAACAACCAGGCAGGCGCCTGCACTTGCAGCAATATGTTCCTGCATGCAACATACCCTCAGCACGGGGTGCTTAATACATATTTAACATTGCACAATAACAGCAATTTGAGCAAATTAATAGTCCCATTCACATCACGCAGTCTTGTTGGCTTGGAAATATACAACCCCTGCATGTGACAGACCAAAAAAAAACTTCCTAATTCTAAAAGTCATGGAAAAACTATTATTATTTTTTGTTCATACAGCACTATTTTTTATCAATTTATTTGTTTGCCATATCTCTGACTTGAGTCATTCTGTGGTGCTGTCCCTTTGTTCTTTTTCTTGACTTTCTCTTGCTATCCATCATTGATATTTCAAGCTTAGTAAGAGTCTAATAACGGTTATTACTGACATTAGGATTTGTCGATTGTTTTATGCACATTGACGTCGATACTTGCATATTACCATAAAGTGAATATGTTGATACTGAACTATTATTAACATTATGCACTATGCAATGAAAAAGTAAACTTTTTATCTATGAATATTTAAAAATATTTTTAGTGTTTGCACTATGACAGCTGTGTCGATTGGCGCTCACGAGTAGCTCTATGTAATATTTTTTGAATTTGTATAATTCAGTCTAGCGTCTGCAATGTGCACTCGTGAGTAATGAGGAATTTGAAGTATTTCTTGGCTGTGGTTTGACAGAATGCATGGTTCAACAGATGACAACAAATCAATTATTGTATATGAGTAACTATCATGCAGACTTAATGTTATGTGCCATGCAAAGAAAAGATGTTAGTGCATGTCCTTGCACGTTCAAAGGTCATTTAACCAATATTAAGCACCTTTAAATCAAATATAAGGTTGACTGCCAGACAAAAACATAAACAAATTCCAAAAGAAATAGTACTTAGTTCTGCAATAGATGAACAGCAGTGGGACAATCGACTGCAGTCAGTTGTTGTGATAAAACTGCAATAACAACACCTTGCCAATACATGACTGCAGCAGCTACAAACTGCAGCTCTTTATTTAATGGCCTCCAACATAAATCGCCTTGACATTTTAACATCAATCTGAGAAGATCGATTCGGCTTGGGTATCATCGCCTTCTCCCGACCGACTCAGGGTCAGCCATGCCTGCCAGCGTCGTCATAGCAACGGCTTGAAAACCATAGCAACAAGACTCGGCAGCCATCAATAGCGACCGGCTGAAAGAATTTAATGCTATTTCGTCGAGGGCATTTTTCGGCAGGGGCAAAAATGATGAAAATGTTATGTATGCTGTCGAAGAGTTCTCCTTTGCTCCCTTGACTAAAGGCTCGGAGCTGCATCGAGTAAAAGAGCTGTTACGTAACTGCTGCTTGGAATCATGGGAACCCAACACTGACCCCCTTCCCACACCAACACTTTGCTGCATAAACTCTAGAGGCTAAGATGATAACTCAAACAGAAGCAGCGGTGGTAATGGCATGTCCCAAGTCTAGACCTAGGTGTGCCTTCTGTATCGATTCTTTGAAGTAGTGTGACTTAATCTGGCTAATCTGTGTGTGTAGACTACAGAGGACACTGTGCAATTGCTTAAGCAAACTGCAGAAGGGAGGTGGACCCAGGTGTGAGGCACATTCCTGCTGTGAGGGTGGGTGTAATTGTAACAATAATCAGTGGTCTTAATTGTTTGGTGTAGTCCTATTAGCGACATGGTCATACAGTCACTGTTATTGGAGACAATGTTTATTAGATGTATTTTCCAATACATGTTTACAGTTGCAACCTTATCATTTCTTTCAAAGTATCAAGTGCTACGTCTGTACATAAACCCCTTTTCTTCACTGTATTAAACATTTGTGGAAGTCACTGTTGTAAACAATTAGCCTTTTGTTTATTCACCACATTTACCTAAAACCATATGTACTTTATTCAGTTGTTATCAATCAAATCACTAGCAATTACACCAAGGTCATTGAGTTGTATTTGTCAATACAGTGCCCTTTATGCTTAACAATGCCCTTGCCTTGATTGATCATCTGCCAGAAAACCTTGTTGTTTTCTCCAACCAAGAGTCACCTACAACCATCATTGGCGAATTTATTATGGCCACACAATCGATATCATTTCTTGATAATTAAGCACTCGTCGACCACACGACCTAGGACATGAATTGATGCATTACTGCTGCAGAGAAAAACAATATTTTTTGTGTCTGTAAGTGCAAAATAATAAGTGCCCGGACATTTACTGAAGTGTCACGATCCCACCTTCCGAAGAACAAAGACAAAAAAAAATTCTAGAATGTATTTTAAAGCTCAAATGAAATGTAACATTGACACTGTCATGTTTCACCATGCTATGTTAATATTACGTGGCATATGATATCTTGAAATATTGCAAGTAAAAAGATAGCTCAACATTTATGCTGCCAGCCTTCAAAAGATTTTTAGTATCACCTAAATCTCAGGACAGTAAAATAACACTGTTCTCAAGCAATTGGTTTTTCACGTTTTCAAATTGAATCTGTGACGCAAAGGCTGAAATGTGACTCACACGAGATGGTCTATCTGGTGTGTCAGACAACTGTGTCCTAATGGCGTCAGGCTATATAAAATACAACTTATAAATTATCAATTTTCAGCATGCAGAAAAACTATATATAACAATTTATCTACCACATTATATGGAAAAAACCTCGCCATCAAGACCATTACATTTTGGTCCAGAAGTGATTTCCTTGCCGAGAATCTAGTGTATTTTAAACAATGTTTTGGTGTTTTGATCATAGTGCTGAGCCAAGTAAAAGTGCTTATAAGGGGAAACTAAGTCGCCAAGAGTTTGTGTCACGCAAAAGGTGTGATTGAATCAACACATTAAATGATTTAACGTCTTCAGGTTATCAGATTATTTATTTATTAATAGCAGTGTCTGTTTTTTTCTGTTTGGTTTTTAAAGCTATGTATTATCTATTTATCGAGGGATTATGTGTATTTGAATGAATTTTGATATCCCCAAGGTTTTCAGGCTTTTTATTCACTAAGACAACATCTAGGTAAGATGCACCAGTTGACCAGTTTTCACACTGAGTACTATCTTGACAGTATGCAAATATGGGATATGTTCCCTGAAACATCACATAAGACCATTACACTAAGATTAAGAAGGCCCGGCTGTATCCATGAAATGCCTTTTTTTAACTCCCATTTTTAAAACCACTGCACCATGTCCATGAAGATCGGCAGAATTGGCACCAGAAGGGCATTTGACAGTGATGCTACATGCCCCCAGCCACTCAATAGATAGCACTCTCAATGGTGTATTTCTGTATACAGGATCTGTACAACACTCCTGGCAGCCATGAAGCCTGCAATTAGCCCAGTTGCACCGCATTTAGTTCAGCAATATCAAAGGAGTGTTTTTGCGCCAGAGGCCTTCTTTTCTCCCTGACTAATGGAATTTCGCTGTTCAATTGGCGCAAAACATCCATGTCCCAATCAGCCCTTGATGGCTTCCTTCCTCTCCTATCATAACTAACAGGGCTACTTTTTAATGAAGACCCAATCTCATGTCTTTAAATATTTGTCAGGATTCCCAATTAGCCGAATGTTCGTAAACACATCATTCTGCTATGAAGTCTGCAATCACAAGTGCGATTCTACAAGGCCAGTCTACCCAGTGCTGTATCATATATCATTAATGCTCTTTTCTGTTACTTAGCTCATGAATTTGAAAACAATACCTCGTTCACCTGTCATTCTCTGAGAGAGTTGACATATGACACTCTTCATAGAAAAAGACGTGCATTGTTCTTCATTCATTGTCTTTTAATGACGATGCTGGTCATCCTGTCAATTAAGTTCATAAGTTCTGAGAGAATGGCCTTCCGAAGAGTTACTCGGAGTACAATGGCAACTTCTCATGGAGCTTTTTGGAAGTTTGTGAACTATTGTAGTTCTAGAAATAACTAAAATATCATGATCTATTCTCCGGGTCCCAATCCTCTCAGCCAATGTAAACAGAATTCCACCAAAATGTAGCCCGATATAAATAGTTACAGGAGACACGAAAATGGCAACAGCATCCCTCTTGCCATTATGAAATTATATATGTTAGGTACAGCAAGCAGAGAATACGAGTTAGCAGCAACATTAGTAACAATTTGTGTCTGGGGCTTGTGGTCACTGCGTGTGACATTGTAATCTCAAAGAGCCTGGATAGGCAGAGGTCACGCTAAGTCACAGCAATAATCGATGAGCTAATCACTCGACAGGTATATTTTGGCAGAAAGACCAGTCTCACAGGGGCCTGGGTCACGCACCCCTCTAATTATCAAATTTATGAGGCATGAACAATTGAATCTGTTCAATGCATAGTATAGGATGGAGAACACAACCTTGCGTCACACCCATTGTGTACTGGAAACTGTATAATTCGTATGGTGGGCATTAGGTCAGGCATAAGCAATGCTCTAATCCCACATTCATCCGGGCATTGTTTAGAGCATTGTATTGGGCATCTTCATCCTCTGCCTGCAGCAGCAGCCGTGTGAAACTTAGCACCTCTGGACTAGTCAATATCCGCAACACACACTCCATAATTGCTTGTGACGTCAGTGAAGCACCACATAATAGTCCAATCACAGCCCTGTCCTTCCAAATCAACCTTGTGTCCTCATAAACCTCCCGGAGGCCTATTGTTGCTATTTCCACATATGCATCGCTATCATCAAACTTTCATTTGGTTTGCTTCAAGGCACAACAATCAAGCCTGTTATAGGGTGTTATTTGCAGCAACAACAAGCACTATTGGATGATACTTGATACAAATATAAATTGACTTGCCAGACTCAATATTATATAAAGACCTACCATTTGATCTGCCAGAGAAACAACCGGATTGTTGGTACAGGCATCATGGGCATTAGGCAAAGATGCAGCTGACAATCACCTACATGTATACAGGAGACCTTGCAATACTAAACTGATTGGTCACTGACAGTAATAAATGCATCGTAGCCTAGATCATTATTTTAAGATATTTGTGTTACAAACCTCTGAACTAAAGACATATGCAGCGGATCAACCAATGGCTGTCCTCTTGTGAGGGTGAAATGCCGTTGTTATACCACAGCAACCATCTTTGAAGTCTGAGAGGGCCACTTTCAGCTGGTAAAAGGCCTGTTTAATCAATTCCAGGTCATTGTGGAAGAGCTTCTCAATTACTGTGAAACATTCAACCATTTGAAGAGGTCTCTTTTGAATGGCTTGTCATTGTCGTTAGCAAAACGGCACTTGAGAGAATAAGCATGATATGAATGGTAAGCAAAGAAGATGTCTTTTCTGCATTTGTTTAAAATTGGGACAATCGACGATCCAATCAGTGAACCAATCCACCCCGATCCACTATGGCCTGTTCTAGCCTCGGGAAAGTAAAACAAGATTGCTGAACCAACCCCATTACGAGGTCTGCACTGGTCGCATCCTGCTGTTGCCCCAGTGCACCTCCTTGTTGGTGCTGACAGACTCGGACAGAGCCAGGTTCCAAACTGACAATTATGGGAATTAGTGATATTCTACATAGCGTTTATGGATACCTTTCATATGTGATAATACTAAGCAACCACGTGATTGCTACGTTCTACATTTTTTGTATATCGATATTTCCAATAAAAAGGACAATCGTTTGATAGACAGAATACATTAGAATGTATAATGTGCACTGCAAGGCAAAGAAAAAATTTTGCTCGCTTTTATTCTCATAAAACTAAAGTTGTTTTCCATGGAAGTAAAAAGGGGGTCGAACATTTGCCTTTATTTTAGATCATGGCAAATATTTGCTGCAATCGCTATGAGCAGTGTAAGGTCCCACACTGATGTATTCTGTAATGCAGTGTAAATCTAACCACCCGCGAAATGTATGCAGTCACAGACAGGTTATATGTGATGAAAAACTTCTATTCTGAACAGATTGAAATGTCACCTGTATGTGCTTGGGGGTACATTACATCAGAGAAACACGATGACTTAGTTCTAGCTGCTGGGATGGCTGAAGCCTCAAGCAGTGCAGTGGTGAAGGCAACATCCTAATGTTCACAATGTCTATATCTAACCACATCTAGAGATCGCTGTCTGACAGAGCAATATTTTGGTGAGCAGGAAGACCCACATGTTGTCTGGATGGCAGACAGTTTGACATGGGATAATGAGGCTAACTCAATATATATTGAGCATCTATTGGAGGAAGCTGAGTAGGCTGATGGGATGAGAAGAGCAAGAAAACACAGATACCTATGAGCAAAGGTCGTGGTCTTATCAGTGTCCACATTGACCAGGGCTGGAAGCTGGTTATGGATGGAGGAGGGCATCAGCCATTCATGTGAGCAGTCTGACGCATCCAGTCTGATTGCTGCTGCTGCTGCTGCTGCTGCTGCTGCTGCCTCTGCCAATGAATAGCATCCCAGCTGCTGTTGTTGCTTCTGATGATTGTCGTGATGATGGTGGTGGACCAATGGTAGTCATTATGACTTCGTCTAGTATATTTGGAACATTGTGTGGACTCCAAGCCTTATCATAACATCATTATGTCTGCCAGTGGCAGGTGGTGACTGAGCTTCAGACTGGTCGATTTACTTGTATAGAAGGTATGACTGATCAATGCTCTTTTCCTAAATACAATAGATAAGTTGTTATTTACCACCAGAATAAACAACAGCACAACAACACGAAATTAATAACATCTTACGCGAAAGGCACGGAATAGATATGCCAGTAACACTGACGTGCACGGCCAGGCAAATGAAGCCATGATGATGATGATGATGATGATATGCAATCATGTACCATTACTCCTACAGAAAGAAGACATGGTCCTGGCTGCAGCCAACTGCTGTCCATGGTACATGGACCATCATAAGGCCAGCCTTCCAATAGCCTAGTGACATGACATATAACCTCATTTCCATAACATTTCCATAACAAATGTGTTCTACCAGGCCTGATTAATTTCGCTATCTGCAAATGGCCCGGACGTTAAGGTCACCGATTGCGGAGAAGATATAACGCTTGCATGGGGTGGGTGTGGGAGGAGAGCATGTGTAATGAGGCTGGATTACCATTCAGACAACCTGTGATGCAGTCATGTATACCTCCTTCCCTTGAGCTGCCATTTTTGAAACGAATGACAAGCAACATTACATCTGGCACCGTACACCAGAATGCAACTCTAATGGAAACTACAATACATAGTTCTGAGTGAATTTCAAGGTTGCTTTCTCGTGATCTGTTGAGTACCGTGAACAATGGGCAATGAATACTATAGAGTAGGCCCTATGTATTCATAGGAATGGTAGGAGTTTGACTTCATTAACCTGTAAGCATAGAGACAACAATGTGTGGTTTCTCTCTGCTGTAACCCTCAAGAGACTGCATGGTAAAACTTAACAAAATTAAACAAGACTTTCAACAGGACCTAGCTTAAGGTACACTCAATCAACAAATACATGTTGTCTTTCCAGAGGCATTGCTTAATAACTACGCAATCTCAATTTTATCTCGATTTTCTATGCTTGTCTAAATCTGTACAGGAAGCCCAAGCCGCTACTCTGACGTCATTATAAACCTTTGAGACTTTCTTGCAACTGCAGCAACTGCAGCACCCATATTTACCAACTTCAAGTTTTGTTTCTCATATTTTAAATGCTCATTTGGGATTCTGTTTAGATGGAACGCAAAACATGTTTGTCAATATTACGATTCTTGGAAACCAAAATTAGAACAACCCATTTGTTTCAAGTCATGGAGCAATTAAAGATAATTGGAACAGTTTTTCACCAAATGACGTCATCAAAACCAGCAACTTCTGCTTTAATCGATAAAGCATAAAAAGAACACAGATAATTATCCCTTCATTAGAATCAAATTACATAGGCCTGCCTATCTCGTTTCTTTTTCTTTCATTGGTGAAAATCTTACATACATATTGTAATGTGGACGACTGTTCCACTGGCAAATCCAACACGATTCGCTATAATCTTTACACAAACGCTTTTCCATTACTAAATCAATGTAATAAGCGGAGAAAATATGGTGCAAGAAATAAGATATGGCGAAAGGGCTGTGTCCCAACTGAGGGAGTGTGAAGTTAGAATCCCACAACAGGGACAGCTCACATCACGTGATATGATTCTGCCTCTGTGTCTGATATAGAGGTTGTTAAATTCGCAATAAAACGAAGAAAAAGAGACAAGATCTGTCGACATTCTCAGAATGAATCATCCCACATCTAACTATGGCGTGAGACCTTGTAAATATAATCTAACTCATAACTCGTCTAATATAGACAATATTTGGATTTTGCTTCATCTAGAATTGACTATTTCGTTGCCAACTTCAAAGATTGATGATGAAAATGAAAAGTACATTGGGTTCTTCTAACTTCCATCAGGCTTTAGTTTTTAGTTTCATGTAATATCTGCATTTTTTTTTAAAACTTCTTTATACTTTTTTTTGTTGCAAGAACCAATATGATAACTGATCGATTAAATTGATACATAAGAAATTATACCTGAAGTCCTGAACTATAGCCGAATTCAAAAATAGTATTCTTAGGACTATTTTAATCCCGATCATGCCATCATATTTAGCAGTAACGACAGAGTACGATCTTTCGTCTTTCTTTTTTTTCCTCCCAGAGCAAACCTCAGTCACTTGAGGTTCCTGAACCGTTCATCATTCAGGCATAATAACGATATGGTTGGAAAACTGAACTGACACTCAAAGGATACTCTAAGCACTTAATTGTGTGTTTCACATGAAGCACATTTGTAAGCTGCTACCTCAATCAATAAACACCTTTATCATGGCTTCATGCCAATCAACTAGCACCAAAAAAAATTCGTAAATATGATTAAATACATGGTTTAGATCTTGGATGACCTTGAGACATCCAAGGTTAGACGATATCACAAAACCTTCACCTTTACATTGCAGTTTCTCTTAACAGGTAAACTAACCAGTTTCCTTCAAAATGCGTCATATCTTTGGCCTTGCATGTAATTGATGCAATCAGGATAAAAAATAATGAAGACAATTAAACGTAAAAGTGTCACGACAATGACTATATTGATATAAAAGTTGTTCAGAAGTCTAGAATCCTGGCGGTGCCTGGACTAGACAAGGCTCCAGTAGAATCCGTCACCATTATCATGTGACAGGCTTAAGATGGTCAAGTGGGCACATCACATACTTGTAGGACTGCTTGACCTTTGGTCACTCAAATGACCAGCTCAGATGTCAATGGACTGTCCACCGGACACTGTCCACGTGTGTCCACACGCATTAGCTGATCTGCAGGACTGAAGGAAGTTCGCTGTACAAAAGACACGTGTGCAGAGCGTCATCAAAAATTTACTAAGCCATTTTTACCACTTCAAAGGGCATCTGCTTTGTGTAGCACTGGGAGTTTTTTTTCTCCCCACCTTTCTTGCTTTCTTTCTCCCCCCCCCCCCCCCCCGCTATTCATGTTTTTCTGCATGTGTCTGCTGTTTCCAGCGCTTTTTATTTTATCCGTTGTATTGCTAGTGTACTCCAACTGCACTTTTCCAGGCAAAAATAGATCGATAAATTTACACTTTTCAATTACATACTATGACCTCAAGGCAGACATAAATTTGGTTGACGTTGAATTTGTTTCCCACCAGAAAATTACTTGACAAAACTGCCGCTTGAAAGACAAGCAGGTCGGATTACTAGGTCCTATAAATATTCATCACCTTGGACGATATAATGAACAGTTGAATATAGCTAAAAACGGCCATCTCATCAAAACGTAATTATGTTATTAATAACATTTTTTCCTGAAGATGTGTCACGATTACAAGATTTGAACAGAAAGGTGTCGGCGGAAATTGTGATTTTTCACTGTGCAATTCTGAGTTTAGCCAATGATAGCTTTAATAATGTACTGAAATGAAATGGTGACACAGGACTAATTGCATCCTGGCAGAATGACTGAATAAGCAAATGAGATCTTGAAGCATACCAAGAGATCTGGCAATGTGGGAGTGGGATGAAAGTCAGCATTTAGCAGAGCAGGTATGCACAGTGCGTCTACAGGTAACAATGGCAGCCTAATTCATATCGGGTGTCAAAGACAATGTTTGTTTCATAAGAATGACTCGCCATTTTCATTAACATGGAGACCCTCGTCATTTGACGGCTGAATCGGTCCACCAAGAGACACGGCCTGTGGACGACAGCTGCTTTAACTGCCTTTCTATTCCCATGCACGGACAAACATATGCTCGCCCCATTTTTCTTTATTTGACTCCCAAATAAAACAAAGGCATCGCCGGTTGCCATGGCAACATCAACAGAATGCAATCAAGCCATGTTGTCATTACCCTAGACCGTCATTAATAATCCCACTTAGTACAGGAGACCCATGATTATACATACAAGGCAGTGTGCATCACCTATAAATGCTCTATGGGCTTATTGCCTCATTTGCAAGGGGCATCAGAACACAGAGCACTGACGCATCCAAACAAATACACAAGACAAATACTCTCTGCTTCATTTTATATTGGCAACAACATTGGCAAAGCAATTGATCCACGTGTACTGTTTAATCGTGCACACAGGAATCTACATACAAGCGAAACATCTCTAGGCACATTGGCCACACTGCAGACATTGATAAGATATCGAGTTTCAAAATACAAATTAATTTCGTGATTGATTTTATGCGCAAATTACTTTTTATCTAGGGCTATTGTCATATAGTTAGAAGATATCATTTCACAAATTTATATAAAGTAAGACTTATTAAAGGCTATTACCTAGCTATAAGAATGCCATGGCCTTAAGCCTGAACAAAGACTTGTATAAGATAACTTAAGAAGGAATTAAAGATTACTTAAGTTTAAAGTAAGGGGTTGTGACCTTTGTACAACCCAGAAGCACAGGCCAATAGAATGATGCCATGTGTGGTCACTGAAGGGGAATAACCAATAAGGAAAAGACCCCTGGCAAATAGGATAGCAATACCATTGTACTTGTCTTGGAATTCAGTTTACCAGCTGTAGCTGAACTATACACTTGTTCATATGAATTATATACACTTGGATTAAAAGCCACCCTCTCTCTGCAAAGCTACACCTTGTGTTGTTTCATCATTACACATACTACAACTATACTATATGGTGGAGAACCGGGGCATTCTTATAGCTAGGTCATAGCCTTTAATAAGTCTTACTTTATAACAATTTGTGAAATGATATCTTCTAACTATATGACATTATATTAATTAGTCGACCATACTATTACATTATACAAAATACAAGGTATGATCGCCAGCCAGATTAATATTCCATCGGTTGTGTTTGACAGTTACTGTGACACTTCATATTGTTTGCTTGCCGAAATAAAAATGTTTATTTTTACGAAATGTATAGGTATAAAATATGACAGAACTGCGAATAGCAATCAGAGGCACAATTATAATAGAATGTTGCATGACTGGCTGGATGATTTCAGGGTAGCCCAATTGTAACAAAAAATGATATTGATATTTTGTATGACGAGATTTTCATGTTCGTTACTGCTCTGGTTTACCCAAGGTTAATGTGATGTTCATTGTAAAGACAAGTTCAGTCTCAAGTTACCAAGAATATGAACAATCACTTAAGTGCCAATTAAGTGGCATCCTACCTTAAATGAATTGGGATCAAATAATATTCAAGACTTAATACTTATCGAGTATACTTTACTTTATAATTTTTCTGAATCAAGTTGCTATTCAATCCCTTTTCAGACACAATAACACAGAAAGATGGGCATGGATCGTTATTTTTGCCATAAACCTATCATATTTGCGATTGTTTGATGAATTGATATGGAAATTATGATAAATTGCATGTACATCAATAGAGCTAACAATGTTTCATCTACCTCATTATTAAATTAATGTTAGAATACAAGCGATATAGTTGACTCTGTTCAACACGTCTTGGTGATAGACAGTCTGAAATTATGACAAAAACAGTCTGCATTAAAAAAAAATGTAATCCATTTTCCACAGCAAACGGACTGATGAATGTACCATTTTATTTTTTTCGACATGCCACCGTATATTATGCACGTGCATAAAAATGTTGACAAACAATGTGACAAATCATGTTGTGATCACAATGTTGTGGTAAACAATTCTCTAGCAAACAATGGTGTTATAAGCAATGTGACAAACAACCTGTTTAAAAGGGATCTCTAATAGCAGTCTTGTTAAAGTAGCACTGCGCACAAATCTCGACACTGATTCACACGAATGACATCCTTGCTATCACCATTTGCTTGCTTGTCCCAGGCTGCTGTCTATTAGTTAATAACGGTTCACTCGAGGTCCTTCTCATTACAGGTAATTGCTGAAATGTGACACTGCTGCCTCAGAGAATACTGACAAGAACTCGTTAGATATGAAAAAAATAATAAGATTTCTCAGCAGGTGTTTCATTACAAAAACACATCTGAATAACATTCGTGATATTTCATTCAATAGCTCTATTGCTTTTTGTTTTCTTTTTAATGACGATTTCGTTCCACTCATGATTTCAGTCTTGATTTTTTTTTAATCAATTTAACGGCCATGCTAACCTTGCCTTGGCCTCATATATAACATTCACTTTGCATCACCAAGCACAAACAAATTTAAATTGTCAACAAACTTTTTTTTCTTTTGATTCAGTTTGAATGCATCTTTGGTCCATATATAATACATTTAACATTGAGCAGTACAAGTAGGCCTACACCATACAGTGTCTACTTCGTTTTCATCAATCTAATGACGAATTATATCTACACAGGAATTTATAAAAAAAATTACGACAATAAACAAGAAATATGGACCAAATACGTCTGCATAGTCAAACTACTGCTGTTGGCTAGCGCATTGTTTATTTATGAACGTACCCTAAAAATAGTGACTTCATGGTTAATTCATAAAGCCCTTGATTTATTGGCAAAGTAAGATGTTATTCGGTTAAACGTGAATTATTTTTTTACTTCATCAGAAGCAGTAGTCTAAATGGTAGAATAACACAATGACGGTGTGTCCTAGTAATTAGGTTAGTAAATGGTTGGGTTCCATCCCCACAAAACCCATCTTGGGCAAGTCAGTCCAGTTGTTTTCACAACCGCTTTTCCTCACTTTACAGTTTTGGAATACTGAACTATTGCAGTTACCATAGCGTAAATGCCAAGGGAGTTCAGAAAGGCTGTGCTTGATAAGACGTAATAATTACATTTCCCTATACGTATTAAATGCAGTAGTATTGAGGGTGGTAATCCTGATTTGAGATTGCCTGGTGTGCCAGCAGAGATGACGTGGTCATCTTGAGAATGACTTGAAACATCATTACTATCTATTTTGCCATCAATACGTGAGAGGGGAATGACTAGGTCTCGGGGTCACTGACCAGCATGCAAAGGGCAGGCAGTGACACGTGGAGCATCAGCAGCAGCATCAGCAGCAGCATCAGCAGCATCAGCTGCAGCATCAGCTGCAGCCCAGTAATTGTCCAGGCAAAGTTTCATAATGTCTTTTTCCGCTTTTCTTATCTTCTGTAATAACACTCATTATTACTAAGACATTATGGAAAGGTAATGGCATCTCTCCTGATCAGCAATATAATTAACACAAGGCTGCTAATCTTACTCCTCTCGGTGACAGAACATACCTGCCAGTTGCCCTGTTAATTGGATTTCATGCACTCCGAATCCTGTTCATCACAATTGAAATTAATTAAATCGGTGTGAATCCCGGGCTTTTAAGTTAATTGAATTGGTACGGTTAAGTGAGCAAGGAAGCATCAGTATTATATCATTGTCAGCCAGAATGTATAACACTGAGAGTTGTAGCAGTCATATTCAGTAATACTAATTGCCCTGCAGCTGGGATCTGTTATTTAGAAAGCATCTTTAACATAATATGAGATGTTATGTGCAAAACAGATGACACACGATGAGCCAGACACATTAGTGTAGCTACCTATTACTTACTGATTCAGCATGAGAGGGTGTCCTCATCATAGGAATGGGAGGACAGGGGACACCCGTATGTATCTATCATAATAGCGGATAACAATAATGGACTCACCCAGCACATCTGTATTTGACCCATGCTGACTCTTGAGAGTGTTGTTGATGAATTAGTCTGGGATGGTAAATCCTGGTCCCTGGTGAGAGATGCTCTCACAGAGCTGCTGTTAGGTGAGAGATGGAGGCCATGCCGGCATTGCAGCAGCAACCATTGTCAGTGTCCACCATGCCCGTGTGATGATGCCTGCTCAAGAAATGAATGGCCGAAGCGTGTCCCTTGCAGTATACCTGTAGAGCAGGCCCAGTGCATCAACTAGCAACAGCACAGTCCGCTAACAACAGCTGCCATTCATGAAACAGAGTTACTGAATCCTGTGCATCTGGATTGCAATAGTTTTACAGCAGCAGCCAGCAGCCATTGGGTGATGATGCTGCGTTGGGTGCTATGGCTGGGCAGCAGGCAGTCTGCTGGTGATGAGAGAGAGCAATGGCGGCTCCTGCTGCTGCTGCTGCTGATGTTGCTGCTGCTTCAGAGGACTGCGCCTCCTCATTGATCCAGATCAAACCCACGTGACCATCAGCCGGTCCAGAGAAAACCCCCTCAGCAGAAAGAGGCTGCAGGAACCAGGGGTGACAGAGGGGTGACAGAGCACTCAAACAACCCCAAATTCTGCCCTACGTTACAAAAAGGGTGACGAGATGCTGCTTAATTCAACTCATTCACGACACAGCTCCATCTCTTGCTAAGCCCTGGCATTATCACCTGCTACAGCAGCAGAAGCAAAGGCAACAGCAGCAGCAGCAGCAGCGATGTCTTAGTCACCAGAGCGCCATGATGTCACCTGCTTGGTGCACATGGCATTAGCAAAACGCCGCTTGTTTCACAAATAAGCCAGACAGACTGCCGCAAATTAGCTTCAGTCAAAGGAATTCTGGCAAGAATTATTACACAATATGACAGACCTTAGTTAGAATTTTAATAAATTTGTTATCAAAAAAAAAAAAAAAAAATTCATACAGTGTATGCTTAAAATGTCCACACCTACATATGGCAGAATCGAGTCTCTATTTGTGCTGAATTGCAAGTTTCTATATATAATCGTCCAGGTAATTTCCATATTTAGATGTTTCATTTGTACATCAACAACATTGAAGATATTGTTCCTTTAAAACATATGAGCCGACTAAATAATAATGTAACATACATTCTAAATTACCCAGGGAATCTCCGAAGATGCCACAATCAGTTAGAAGAAACAATAGTGCACTTTTTAAATTATGCAAGATCCTAGAGACACAAATCTAGTCATGGTGACCAAATGGATTAAAAAAAGAATAAAGTGTTCTGAGGAAATTTACAAACACAGGGGTAATAACAGTTAAAGAAATGTATCAGGATGAATTGCTTCTGGGGGGGGGGGATATCATTTTGTTTATTAGACAGTTCTATCTATCTATCAACTTCTGTGATATTTTAAAATTGTTCAGTTTACGTCAATGTATTCTCTGTCCTTTTTAAAAAGCTGTCGGGTTTAGCCAGACTCGGCACTGCAATATGGATTAAGTTTATTGCTCCCTACATTAAAATTTAAAATATGTCAGAACTTAGTGTGTCGGCTGTTAATAATCAAAAGTCAGATAAAATAAATCGTCTAAGTGAATCTTTTATATTTCTTCCAAGGTATTAGAGCAATAGCCTTGCAAGGGATGTTGATGTCATTTTCAGCTCACAAGCGTACACCACGATGACAACAGCATCCCGTATTAACGGTAAATGTTCAGTTGTTCAGACTTTACAACAACCCATGATTGTCTGTCACTCAGCTTCTAAATATAGGCCAGGTTATATAACTTGCCTGACGTCATACCCAGGGAATAATCACGTAACCATGAAAGATTAACTGGCTGGCACACCGGTTTATCTGGTGGTACACGCAATTTCCTATGACATAATATCACCACTTTACATAGCCCCCCCCCCCCCCCCTACTAATTATGGCAAGCCTGCATTTTGCTGGAACAGAGTTTGGTCAAGTGTGTATTATCTGGAGGAAAACATTCTTTCATGGGGTCCGATTCGTGTGTTACTTCGAGGTGAACTATTACTAAATATCATATTTGGAACTTATAGGTCGAGAAACAGGATTTATGCCCTTTAATCACAAACTGTCATCTGACTAAGTGAGTTCATGGTCCATTTCTAGCTTTCTGAAATTGGAGGCTCCTACAGGGGAGAATCTCATCTAAAACTTTCTCAAATTACAATCTCATCAGTGAATACAGGAAAAGCGAATCTAAAGCAGGTTCTCCGGCGTCGTGGTGAACGTCACGAGGAGCGTCGCCGATTTAAACTTTTAAAAGTATTCTTATGTAACAGAGTTGTAGTTCATCGTTTAGTACAGGTCATACTGATTCCGTACATGCTTTCGGATCGAAGATCGACCAAATATTAAGCGAGATATTCGTCTGAGATGGCAGCAAGGTTGGCGGCGGCAAAAAGCAATCATTGTGGATGGAGCAGATTCAGTGGTGCTGCCAATGACGTCTGCGCCCGTGCTATATATATGGGTCGTTCCACAGAAACGTTGCACCCACCCCCCTCCCCCAATCCCTCTACTTTCAAATGTGATTATAACATGCAAAATGGTTCTAATAATATGAATGTGATATGAGGATACATTACATTCAAGAATTTTTTTTAGGAGTCTGTCATAACTGATATTTTCCTCTTCTTGCTGTAAAAAGTCAGCAAAAAAGACATGTCCCACACCTCATTTTATATATCTCTTTGCCTTACTCGATGAATCTAGGCTAAAATCATTTGTAATATTCACATAGATATAACCAGCATAAGTTGAATTTTCAACTGGTGAAGAAAATTGTGAAATATTTGCAGTTCCAGTAACATTATCCATTTGTTTAAGTTTGTCATCGGAATCAATGTCCCTTCTGTTACCATGGTATTAATATGCCGCTGGATGAACAACAAAAATTGATAGGTTTGTGCACTTTTCAAGAGATGAAAGCACTGATATGGGAGACTTCAGGATGTCTGCTAATCTTACAATTGGAAAATGTGTGTCCAGTATTTATGAACAGGGTTTGTAATGGCATGGGGTGACTTTTTGTTTTGTTCATCCTCAAACTATTTACCATAGAAAAAAAAATTCTGAATGTACTCCATGATTACACAATGGAATGGAAACTTCAGTAAAATTATTACCATTTTTCCTTTCAGGTATTGCATAAAGTTGCCTTAAATGTCTATCCGATTATAAAGATTTATATAGTAAAGGTTCAAAGTATTGATTTTAGTTCAATAAGTTACCAGACTTTGGCAATTTCTGTAGGACCACATATTCTTGATAAACCTACATAATAAGAATTGACAACAGCAGTTGTGACTCTCTATCTCTTGCCATTTAGAAAATATGCAATTTCAAAAATGACTCAAATTTCAAAGGATCGTGCAGTTTTAGTGATATACATCTCATATTTTGCATAGATTCATCTCATATGATGAGTTTTAAGTGTATGAAATATAACATTATAACGGCTTTTTCCCCACTGTGTTACTGATTTTCAGTAGACCTGGTTATTACATTTTTAAGAAGTTGTGTTCATTGTCATCAGCACAAAATAAGAAATATTGACTTTCCATTTATATGTGCCACAGAACCATGTTATAGTCCCAGGAGTCGCTGTTGTTTATCTTTGTATGGAATTATTATCTTAACAAATTACATTTATCATGGAGTTTTGGAAAGATGGTTGCTTTTAACACCACTGACTTGTATCATCTGATGATAAGGTTGTCATCGACCAACCAATTTAAATGTTTGGTTGTCATGTTACAACACTGAAATGTATGAAAGATTGCAAATTTAATTTTTTTGCACTTAAAATGCCAAAAGTGCACCGTTTCCATGGAATGACCCATATATAACTGCGCCGCATTAATTCATTAGGCCCATTATTTTCCATTGCGCTGTCCTGTAAACCTCACCTTGGCCACTGGTGGATCTAGGGGGGGGGGGGCAATGGGCCATGCCCCCTCCCCGTAGCAGCCTTAAGGGGGGGGGGGAGCTGAATTTGCCCCCCCCCCCACCATTTTCCCTTGAGTCTGGAAACACTACCAGTAATTACTTTGATGACATGCCGTACCTTGTTGAAGTTTCTGATTACAATTTGTCTTGCTTCAAGATGACAATTATAAATTTTCACACTTCTTGCAGTAATGGGATAAAGTAACAATTAGCTAGCCTAACTGACTGATGGATTGCAACTAGGGGCGTCGATTTCTCTTGACGGGGGGGGGGGGGGGTTGCAGGCCTACGTACTGTACAGTCTGTCGTGACTTTCCATCGCACATACACGTGGCTGCAGTTAACGCGCGGACATTTATCAAGATGTAAATAAATAGTGGATCATTGATGCCAAAAATTTTTTTAGATAAACTTAATTGTACTGGTATGTCACATGAAGTGTACAACTTTTTAACACAAATATCCAAACAAAAGTGGTTAGAAAAAACTATTTTTCAGTTGTGAAATTCTTTTCTTCTCAAAAAGTGGGGGGGGGGGGGGGTTTATATCCCCCACATCCTCCCCCCTGTATGGACGCCCCTTATTCCAACCCAGATATCAACACAACCACTGCTGCAATCATTAGTCTTCAGTTGAATCTATTCAGTTTTTAATGCAACAAATATGAAATATTACATGTACATCTATCTATCCATCTATCCATCTATCCATCCATCCATCCATCTATCCATCCATCTATCTATCCATCTATCCATCTATATATAGCCTACATTATGATTAGCTAAAACATTTTAATGTATATTTGACATCTTACAGTTTTATAAACTGTCTTTATTTTATTTAGGAAGTTGCCTTTATTGGATCATTAGGCAACACTCTTCTTTGTCTGAAAAGCAAATGGAGCAACAGGAAAAGAAGAGAGACTAATTAATTGAGTAGTGATTATGATACCGAACTGGTTATATTATGTGCCATAAATGTATTGCTTATAATTCTCTGGTTCTTTTGTAAATATTTTTGTATAATATTATGTATTTACAAAATACTTGATATTATCTTCAAGTGCATTTGTGTGAACACTCATTTACTTCATAAAGCAAAGCATTGCATTTTGCACAATGTGTTGAAAGTTGTGGTGATTTTTTGTTCTCTCTTTTTTTGTTTGTAAGCATGTTTTCACTGATGGTCTTAATAAATCATCACTAGTCTTACAAGCTCTTACATGACGTTTGTGTTCAATTCAAACAGGATGAACATCCAATGCTTGATAGTCACTGTCACAACTGATTGTTTAGGTCGGTTTGACTAACTTTTTTCTTCTTCGTGAAAGTTGGGAAGCAACAGAAACCAACCAATTTAAATGTTTTGTTGTCATGTTACAACACTGAAATGTATGAAAGATTGCAAATTTAATTTTTTTGCACTTAAAATGCCAAAAGTGCACCGTTTCCGTGGAATGACCCATATATAACTGCGCCACATTAATTCATTAGGCCCATTATTTTCCATTGCGCTGTCCTGTAAACCTCACCTTGGCCACTGGTGGATCTAGGGGGGGGGGGGGGGCAATGGGCCATGCCCCCTCCCCGTAGCAGCCTTAAGGGGGGGAGCTGAATTTGCCCCCCCCCCACCATTTTCCCTTGAGTCTGGAAATGCTACCAGTAATTACTTTGATGACGCGCCGTACTTTGTTGAAGTTTCTGATTACAATTTGTCTTGCTTCAAGATGACAATTATAAATTTTCACACTTGCAGTAATTGGATAAAGTAACAGTTAGCTAGCCTAACTAATTGGACTGATGGATTGCAACCAGGGGGGTCGATTTCTCTTGACAGGGGGGGGGGGGGTTGCAGGCCTACGTACTGTACAGTCTGTCGCACGGTGACTTTCCATCGCGCATACACGTGGCCGCAGTTAACGCACGGACATTTATCAAGATGTAAATTAATAGTGGATCATTGATGCCAAACTATTTTTAGATAAACTTAATTGTACTGGTATGTCACATGAAGTGTACAACTTTTTAACAGAAATATCCAAACAAAAATGTGTAGAAAAAACGATTTTTCAGTTGTGAAATTATTTTCTTCCCAAAAAGTGGGGGGGGGGGGGGGTTTATATCCCCCACATCCTCCCCCCTGTATGGACGCCCCTGATTGCAACCCAGATATCAACACAACCACTGCTGCAATCATTAGTCTTCAGTTGAATCTATTCAGTTTTTAATGCAACAAATATGAAATATTACATGTACATCTATCTATCCATCTATCCATCTATCCATCCATCCATCCATCTATCCATCCATCTATCCATCCATCTATCTATCTATCTATCCATCTATATATATAGCCTACATTATGATTAGCTAAAACATTTTAATGTATATTTGACATCTTACAGTTTTATAAACTGTCTTTATTTTATTTAGGAAGTTGCCTTTATTGGATCATTAGGCAACACTCTTCTTTGTCTGAAAAGCAAATGGAGCAACAGGAAAAGAAGAGAGACTAATTAATTGAGTAGTGATTATGACACCGAACTGGTTATATTATGTGCCATAAATGTATTGCTTATAATTCTCTGGTTCTTTTGTAAATATTTTTGTATAATATTATGTATTTACAAAATACTTGATATTATCTTCAAGTGCATTTGTGTGAACACTCATTTACTTCATAAAGCAAAGCATTGCATTTTGCACAATGTGTTGAAAGTTGTGGTGATTTTTTGTTCTCTCTTTTTTTGTTTGTAAGCATGTTTTCACTGATGGTCTTAATAAATCATCACTAGTCTTACAAGCTCTTACATGACGTTTGTGTTCAATTCAAACAGGATGAACATCCAATGCTTGATAGTCACTGTCACAAATGATTGTTTAGGTCGGTTTGACTGACTTTTTTCTTCTTCGTGAAAGTTGGGAAGCAACAGAAACCTTGATAGAGAGTAATATTTTACGAATTCATTTATCAAATATCGTAAAATAACCATGTCTCAATGCGGTATTCTAAATATTCTTGTCTTATCACAGAGTGTGGTCAAATAGGCGATTTCCCAAAACGTCGACATTCCATAGGCCTAGCATACATTAATTTCATAGAATGCGACATACCATCCAAGGCAAAAAAAGTCGACTGATACACCAAAACGATTAGAGTCAGGGCTGGCCAGTGGCCTCAGCTGGTATGCTCTGGGGTACCTCAAGGTTCAATATTAGGCCCCCTACTTTTCATTATTTATATTAATGACATTTGTTTTGCCACAAGTATATTTTCACATATGCCGACGACACCACCCTCTTTGTAACATTGAACTCAATACATACCATAGATAACCAACATCCAGAGGTCTTGTTAAATTTAGAACTAAAAAGAGTAAGTGACTGGCTTAAACTGAATAAATTATCTCTAAACACCAACAAAACCAAATGCATGATATTTCGGCCAATCAACAAACTTGTACATCCTCCACAATTAAGCATTGACAGTATTCAAATTGACTATGTGCAGCACTTCAATTTTCTTGGTATACTTTTAGATAACAAACTGAGCTGGAATACCCACATTGATTCTATAACTAAGAAAATTTCTAAAACCATATGCATTATGAATAGATTAAAACATACCCTGCCCATATTTACATTGAAAAATATCTACAATAGTCTAATCAACTCCCATCTTAATTATGGTGTACTCTGTTGGGGACTAAAATCAAACCGGATTACAAAAATACAGAAAAAGGCAGTTGGAGTGATTTCTGTTGGCAAATATAATGCTCACACTGATCCTATCTTTAAGAATTTAAATATATTGAAAATTGAAGATATTGCTACGGGAAAACTCTATAAATTCTACCATTGTTATATCATAAATAAGCTACCTGACTACTTCACTATCAACTTCAATATTCAACAACAACAGTCAAGTCACCAATATAATACAAGACATCATAGATTTATGATTCCTAGAGTACATGTATCACAAATTTGCTGAATATACTGTACGCTATCAGCTTCCTTTACTCCTCAATAAAAATGTTGAATGCATTTTAGATAAAGTTTTGACATATAGTGAGTATGGTTTTTCCCAATATATAAAAAAAGTACCTGACTGGTCAATATGTAGAAAGATGCAACATCCCAAATTGTTATATTTGCCAAATTACAAACCAGTGCAAAACTATTTCCACCTCCCCCTTACCCAACATATACAGGTTATTTGTAAATTTACATAGTATCAGAAGATCTTAATTAAATTGAAAATATCTTTATATGCCCGCACATTCATAATTTAGCTATTCTATATTGCTCATCATCATATATCATCATAAAATTTGTTCTCTCTTCTTCTCTATCTCCTATTTTGTAAGCCTTGAGAATTAGTTTATTATTATTATGTTTTTTACTATGTACTGATTAAATTATAAATCCATAGCAATATAACTGATACACAGAACCACAAGGGGGCGTGATGATAGCGTTGTTGCTACAACTTAGTCACTGCCTCCTTGACCATATAGTATACAATAATTTATATATAGTTGTACCAGACAGATTTATTTTTTGTAAATGTATGGTCAAAATAAAATATTCTTGAGTCTTGGGCATTGTCATATTACCTTCAATGCTCATTTAACCATGCAGTCAATATTTGTATAATAATATACATACTTCCCATATTATTATGAGCAATGTTCAGATCATATCAAAACCAGGAGCAAATAAGTTACGCTTTTCAATGACTATAGGGTAAAGTTGAGTTATATGGGCACACTTTGTCTCGCTAATGCTGTGATGAAAGTTAATAATATATTATGGAAAATGCATAATTATTTTTGCTTGATTTTATTTGGGTAATGAGCTATAAATCCTGAGCATATACTATGCATATTCATAATATAATAATATGGCTTAGAATTTTTTTTTAAGTGCCCATATTAAACCACAGTGGGGTTTTATGGGCACCTCATTCTGAAATATGAGCACTAAAATGCCCATATTAAACTTAACTCGTTTCAACTATAAATGTCGAAGTTTAATATGGGCAAGATAAATGTTTAATATGAGCGCATTTTGCAGCGCTCATGTTAAACATCTATGGGCCCAGATTTATTTTGCACACTTTATAATCCTGTTATCCACATTTGATAGTGTTATTTTTTAATGTTTCACTCCTTCTATGTTATTTTTGCTTGACAGTGAGTATAAGTAATGAACATTAATCACCTATGCACATATTACCCAACAACGTGCGCTTTGCATTCATCACGTGACCATTGCAAATGAGTGAGAATCAAAGAAAAGAGTGTTCGCCATGAAAAAAAAAAACTGTTTGATATGTCTACACCAAATTAGCATATGCTACAGGCTTTTATCCTTAACAAAAACAACAAAAGAAATGACAGGTAAATATTTAAGTCTCCATTCCATGAAAACAATAGCAGCCTCAAATGTGCTGTCTGAGTTACAGATGATGAACTTGAAAATTCCACCAGGTGTGAGCATGTACCACTGATGGCTTACTGCTGCCCATATTACCCAACTTTACTACAAAGCTAAGCAGCCGACACTGTTTTGTCTACATGACATAAGACTTCGTAAGGTCAAGGCCAATCAAGTCAAAACTAATTAACTGGGTATAGGTTACATTGCTTATATTATAGTTTATTATAGGAAGTTTTACGAAGTTTATATGCATTGGGACTCTCGTTTCATTTTTTCTTGAAGGATGACCGTAGGCAGCCGAGGATAATCTCAATAAATTGCACAAGTTGAGAGTAGTATACTGACTTCCAACAGTTCAATCTTACTGAGAAGCCATCCATCATCAATACATGGCACCATAAGATGATGTCTGCTATGCTTGGAATGTGCAAGGGTAGAGTCTAAAATTCAGATAGCAGCAGCTGACTCAAACCATACCTTACCTTGTGAAAGGGGGGGGGGGGGGTAACTATCCCACCTGGTTTTTATGCCAAGTGCATTTAACTTATCCCCCCCCCTTCTTCCCCAGTTACCTTTGGCTTGTATCTGTACCCCCCCCCCCCCCCCCCTTCGCTGCCTACCAGCCCCCCTTCCCCCTGGCGCCTAATCTAACAAGCTCAAGTCTCTGGTTTCTGCAGCTGGTCGAGTTGGTTAACTTTTCTTGGTGCTGCTTAAAAACCTAAGCATTTTCAGCTGATGTAGTAGACTGGGCTGTTATATTTAAAAGAAACATTCACACACAGTCACAAATACAAAAAAGGGTACACGCTAGTACAATATAATTGATATACCACCCATCATATACACAATAAGGCATTCAGTTGTGTGTGTTAAAATTATTAAATTAATATCATAACATTTCCATTAAAATACATTGAGGGGTCACAGAAAGCAATCATTCGGAACTGAATAAAAGTCAATGATTCTGATCAAAAGCAAAAAGAACAATCGAGTCAGCACAACGTTTACTAGTCGTTTAATTTGCCTCTACATATCCTTTATGAATGCTATTAAAAAATGACCGACCTTGCATTATCCAAACTAGATTGCTTAACATTGCGAAGTCTGGTGCTTTTGTATAAAGTAATCATAGCCAAAATGTCATAGTTGAGCTTTGAAAATATACAGTTTATGTATATACTGCCACTGTTGCAGCAAAATTTGTTAAAACATCAAGCTTCATGCTGCAATGTGGCATAACTTGGAATAGTTCTACTGCTATGCTGCCATGCTTCCATGAAAAAACATCTGCACCAACAGCAGACGATCTAAAGTTCTAAGCAAGTTCCTAATCAACATACTTTCATGGAACACAATACCCACTATGATACCATTTACTAACAACCAAGCTGCAGGCAATATCTAGTGGCATTGCACTCGATAGTAATAGTAATGGCAGTATTACGCTTACCTTGCTGGCTCCTGAATTGGAGTCTGTGTTAGTTGAATAAACTTGTGAACGAGTACTTCCAGCACCAGGGGGCAGGCCGATTGCAACTGTTCTTAGCGCTGACTGCTTGCTACCCGGATTAGAAGGATTGTTCCCGCCTCTCTTGGATCCTGCAAACATTATATCATGCTGACAACCACTGAACTCGTGCAAATGTGTTACATAATATTGGCATCCCTGTCGTATGTAAATACATAATTGAATCAATCATCAATGTATAGACAAACCGCATTAACATTCAGCATCAACTGCATCGTGTCCATTACGAACATAATACATTGTACAACGCAAATGGACCTGTCTGGATAAATGCAAATAATAATAGGCATCACAAAGAAATTTTTTGTTCTCATCATATTACATTGCCAAAATGTGAAGGTTGAGTATGGAAATGGTCTGTTCTATCATCCAATGACAATGATAATAGAGCTGAAAACCTATCAAAAACAAGTTGAAGCACACTAGTGTCGCCTATTACTGCTTTTATTCACTGAGCCCTTATCCCTGTACACAAGAACCTCCTAACTTTTAAAATTGGTTTCAACTTCAAATTAAATTATTAGGAAAATTATCAGGCAAACTGAAACTTATAGAAATACACTCCCATCCTCAATAGTGAGAGTCTTAAGAAGAAATTCCACTGGAAATTCTTCTTACACATATACCTTTTTCATGAGAGCTGCTCACAAAATTTACGCTGTGTTCGTAGTTAGTGAAGTGGCAGTGTTTTCCCTTAATTTTACTGGTTTTCAAGGAGGTCATGCTCATGGTTTTGCTGATGTCTGGTTCCACTTGATATTTAGCAAAAGGTATTTGTGGATTATGTTAATTTTAACACCACTGGCAGTATTTTGCAACAAATTCAAGCATCATTCGAAAATAAACTTCCTCCAAATAGTCCAAAAGTTTGGAAACGCCCTGAAGACGATGACATTGTTCTTTCCATATCTCATCATGTAATTGCCGAAGAGTTATCAAATCATGATTGTCCATTCCACAGATAAAAAACATCATTTAACTGTGCTCTTGGTATGATTTGCAATCACACGTGCAGAAATTGCATAAACTGATAATTTTTCATCTGTGGTTTGGGCTGCCAAGAACTGGTAATTATTGAGCAACCAGATATATTTAAATTATAGATATATCACCCAAAATTCTGTGCTACACCGCGCCTTTCCCAACTTTTGAAGGGCAGTGAAGAAGAAATTGCATGCAAACATTCGTGCATCTGTATGTAAAGTCTCATCCCAAGGTCAATTTTCAAAGTGCCTTAGGAGCAATGTTTCCATGTTAGAAGCATTTAAAGGATTTCTGGCTGACAAGATTGTCTGAGACATTTTGCAACTGGCACTTGCATGTTCATTACATCAATGACAATATTTAAAGTAGTTTAAAAAAAGAAAATTTTACGTTTTGAATTGGTGCCATTAGTATTCATTAGGATAATGTAAATTACTGCCACTACAGAGATGGTATACATCAACAATTGTTATGAAATTTCACACAATCACAATATATAGGCCTACTCGCAATAATTAAGCAGCTATGTATCCACCTATGCGTCGTTCTCAGTCTGTCTGTGTGTCTGTCTATCTGGCAGACTGTCTAGCATCTGTCTGTCTAGCTGTTGGACTAGCTGTCTGTCTAGTGTCTAGCTAGCTGTCTGCATGTCTGTCTTACTACTTACTTTCAGTCCACTGGCGATACATATTGAAAGTGAACTGTGATGCCGTTGTTGAGTGTGATCCAGTTTTGCAGTGATGTTATGCAGTGAAATTAATTTCAATACCCCAGGATAATTCCTTCTGCGTGTCTCTTGAAACTCATTAGCTGTCCTGTCCAAGAAGACCTTGTGTCATATATATGCTCACTAAGCTGTGTATCACCAGCTAAAGTAGTTCCATGATTTTCTGTTGTTTGTGAATGTGCTCCTTAAGATGGATATATGATCAGTTGCACGAACGCATCACCGTTGCCATGTTTGTTTTTCTTTGTTGTAACACAATATAATGAGTCCTTCAACACAGGTAGACGCCTCCAACCATTTTGCCACCTGTAAAAGCAGCATTTCTAAGACCTACTCGATGTGTTGAAACACATTTGGATATGAAGTGACCCTGCATCCTTTAATCACAGTGATTAATTTAAAATGGTGAAGAAGTACATACCAAGCAAGCAGGTGCACAGCAAGTTTTTTTTTTAAATTAATGATCTTGATCTCCAGGTGACTTGACCAAGATTCGTGACCTTGAATGTAGTCTACTGTATAGGTAGGGGAGACTGGGGCTGGTTGTCACATGGGTTAGTCGTCACATTCATTATAGGTCTTGCCATAACTGTCCTCTTTGGTTGGTCTTACTGAATACTTTAGAATCATCATGTTGGTCAGCAGACATTATTTCCACACATGATAGTCCGTTTTTTTTATTTTCATCCATGTTTACAAGTAAATTTTGGAGTTTGCAATGATTTTTTAGTTAAAAGTACTGTGACTTCATGCTTGACCCAGATTAAAGGTCACAGTGAAAAAAATGAGGTGGGGCTGGTTGTCACATAATGTAAGGACTATTGGGCAAGTGGTCACATGCTACTATTGTGATTCTGATGTATAGTATGTCGTACAAGACTTTATAATTAGTCTGTAGATCAATACCCAGACAAAGCAATGTTTTTGGAAGTGATCTTGTCAGTCTTTTGTGGGCAACACATTATACTTGCTACAAGTTGATGTTAAAATGTCACTTTTTATACTTGGTATGATTAATCATTTTTGAAAAGCAGTTTTAGAAACTTCATTAAAGGTCTTGCACGTATATATCACCTGTAAAGACATTTTTTATCAATTAGGAAATCCTGTCACTAGGACCACCTAAACTCTTCGTTAGGCCTTATTCTTTTTCCAAATATCATATTCGGACCAAATTATTTAATGATTTGAACATGTATTGAAATGATTTCTCATTTCCTATGCAAGTTAATCCATTAAATGGATTAAATTTTAGTTTTTGATAATGTGACAATTAACCCCATGTAGTGTGACAAGTTGACAACCTACCCGGCAAGTTGTCACATTCAGAATACATTTTCTGTTTATTTATTTGTGTGACCATGGTGAACAATATGTAAGCAGCACAACCCATGTTGCTGCCCAAGATATTGCTCTTTTGTATGGTGGGGTTATTGGTAATCAAATTTTTTAATTCGTAAAGATAAGCTAAAAATAATAAAAAGTGTGACAACCAGCCCTGGTCTCCCCTACTACAAGACTTCAGCCATACTACAGAAAAGCAAATATCTTGACAATAGAAAGCCTTATTGAAATGTCTCTATTTAAACTTCTTATAGACATATTAGCAATATACTCCCAAAATAGTAAATTCCCAACCACAATTATACAACTAGAAATAGAATTGGCCTCCAAGTGCCCCAACACACCTCAATGTGCTTTTAGAAAGAAGGAAACCCTAAGTTTAATATAAGAGTTTCAAAATACACATATACACGTTACACTAACTTTGGTGGAGTTTAAAATATTTGTTTCTTTAAAAAATTAAAATTTTTGAACACACATTCTCGTTTCCATGGAAACCAAACCCGACCTGAACCATAATTTGATGTGCAGTTTGAGGCATAAATTGGCCTTATGCCTCATCACGTCAAAAATCATTACTCTAGCTGAATTTATATAATTGCCAGGTCAGAAGAAAGTTGTTTCAAAAACAAACCAGAATAGGCTTTTCAAAGCTTGTCCTCTTAGGTTCAATCTGGGAAAGTTTCACACCTTTGTCTAGCACGTAACGATATTGCCCTTTTTTGGCCTTTTAGAAGAGCGAGCCTCCACTATCAAACATCATACTACAATAAAAGTTTTCTTGCTAGATCGCCACATATGTGGTTACATTTGCCTGCCAATATTAAAAATAAGAAGAATGTGAAATCATCCACTGAAGGTTATACAGTACAAATGTAATTAATTCTTCATAATCCGAATTTTGGTTTTGATGCTATGCTCATCAAACTTGTATTTTCAAAACTTTTTAAAAATATGTTGAATATATCGTATTTATTTTGTATGTTAAGATAACTACTTGTACTTATAACTTCTTTAATCAATTGTAATTGCTAAATATAATAGGGGATACATCCACCCCTGGGTAATGGTATTTATAAAATACTCGGGTGTAACCCTTCCACAGCATTATATGATTAATTTCATATTGATTGTTTTTTGTATACTTGCAAATTAATATAAAATGTCTAAATGTCTGATAAGACTTAGTGCCCGTGATGGTTAATTTCCAATGAATATTCTCTATTGTGACAAAAACAGATGTAGTTTTGTCTTGTTTTCTCTAAGGTCTGTCCCGAGCAGATGTCTTATTGTATCAGATGGCAACATCTGGAATAATCCGAACCAACAGTTACAGCTTAAGTGCTTAACACATCAAGTTCAGGGTGGCCAGTCCTTGCATTGCAGTTAAATTTAACGCATAAACAATTGATAAATCCTGAAAGTGTGATAAGCGCATTCTTGGTCAATGCAGGCCAATGTGAAGAATGACCAATCTGACCACGTTGACAACTTGTGCGCCAGAAAATCCGAGATTGCATCCTGTTATTCAGCTGATGCTTCGTTAGCAGCAACTCTGCCTAATTAGACAGGCCGATTGGTTTCACTGGGCCTTTTAATTAAATATGTGAGACAGGTAGATTTCCACTACATGTTAGAAAAAAAGTAAGAATGATAAATTATTGGACAAAATTGGAGAAATTGCCAGATGATAAATTACTGAAGAGATGCCTCAATATTCAAAAAGATCTTCATACACGTAGTAGCTGGTTTGGCAGAGTGACCAACATATTAAATACGTGTGGTATAGTCTTCGATGAAAATAGTCACAACAATCTTCACAATATCTGCAGAACCGTTAAACTCACTCTTTACCAAAAACAGCATGAACAAATATTTGGAGAAAATAACAATACAACACAGCAATCTAAGCTATAAACTTACAAACATATTAAAACTTACTATAGATTAGAACTTTATCTACTTCTTAACATGAATAGGAAAACATGCAGTGAGATAGTCCTCCGTATAGAAACAGGAAGACATGAAAAGCCTAAAATACCATCTGAGGATAGAACCTGTTTAAAATGTAATCTGAATGAAGTTGAAGATGAAATACACTGTCTTGTGACCTGTCCAAGCTACTCTTTATTTCAAGAAAATCTAAATACGATAGCAAGGAAATATATTGGTAACTATAATACACTAAACAACATGGGAAAATTTAAAGCCATAATGACATCCAAGGAGCCTAAGGTGCTGATAAACCTAGGAAAATTTCTTTTACAAGCTGATGTTTAAACAATGCCTTCATCCGTCTCCAAAAATCATATATATCTTGAACTTTAAAACTGCCTACATGAACTGCCATGATGAAAACTCTTTGTGATTTTGTTTTCTAGAAGTGAAGTCAGATAATCTCTGTAAATATATACATATATACTTCCTATTAACTAATATATATTTAACTCTATTTTGAAGTAAAATCATTCTGTAAATAGTTATATCGTACACATTATATAAGGAAGGTATTTTGTCGAACATGTTAATATGTATTATATATTATATGTAAAATATAACTGTGTTTATGATACAAGCTGTATGTATGAAAGATTCTGATTGGATTTTATAAGGAGTGGATAAACAGCTAAAATAATGTTAACTTCTATGTAAATACTTTAATTTGGTGGCTGGAACCATCTGTAACTATAGTCTTTGTTGTATTCCCTTTTTTTCTGATTGCTTTTATTTCTTTTTATCTTTTGTACTTGTGACATATATGTCTTTTCTGACATCTTCCGTCAATAAAATTATATATATATTTAATTGTGCCTGCTCTCATTATATTATATTATATGGCTTTGCAGCAACAGCCTAACATGATTAAACACAACTCAGCTGGACAACTGTCTTCCCATGCAGATCACAGATATCAGCAAAACCGCAACAGATTATTTGACAATTCCAGCATGACCAATTGACCACGGAACAGTAAAATAGACTTGGAAAAACAATTCCTCTCCCTTTGTGATTTTCTTGTGTTGGTTCTGTAGCTCATTAATTAAAGTATTCATGGACATCCTACTTCTATTATAATCAACTCTTACTTGTGCTTCTTTTTACTCCTAATCATATCATAACATCGCCACATTTCCCTTTCTATTAGATAATAGAATCGTTACAATAAGTAAATATATTTCAACAAAGATCCCGACCCACCTCTCAGTTAAGAAGTTTGACCAAACACCGTTGTTACTCGAAAATACCTCAATATGTAAAAGATTCCTCTTTGTGATCATAACATCGAGATTCTACGCAAAATTAGGAACTAGAATTGAGTTCAACATCACCAAGAGATATTCAACATCCCATGTGGAAATGCCCAGCCAGGACATTAATGGACGTGAATGTTGCTTATAATGCAACTTAGGTATTTGTCAATATACTCATGGCTGGCACATCCAATGTATCTAATAGGGGCCATATAATAAGGGTGACATAAACTGAAATTTAAAAGCATGTAAATTCCCCGGGCATGACCCTAATTCAGGATTATCATGTGACCTGTAATCAACACCCACTCAGCACGTGTGTATTGGGTTTATTGATTAGGGAAGAGTAAAAATCAAAGATTAAGCATAAATACCTGTAATACTTCCATGTGATCTTGAGGTTGACCTAATAGGCAGTGAACTGGCAGATCGAGATTTCCTTCTTTTGAAGTTTTGCTCTCCAGGAAAAAGGGCCATGATCTGAGCTGGTTGGGGATTCTGCAACCTAGGGCGAAGAAAATTACCATTCCAATTCCTAAAAATCAAAAGATGTTTAAGGCGAGAAAATTGATGGCAATGGTCATTACTCACCTGGAAAGTACATTGCTAGAACCCTTTTTAGGAACATCCTGGCTTTTGTTGGGCAGAAGTATTGCCAAAGCATCCATATTTCCCTGGCGAAATACAATGAAATAACAGAGATTAATGTTGTCCTTTCTGGCTGAATATCTTGCTCTACTGAATTTATAAATCTATAGGCATTTCAGCGCATAACGAGCACGAATGTGCTTCAAAATATAAACTTATTTCAATGGAAAGATATGGTTTCTTGTAAAATTCACCTTAAGCACTTGTTTATAACATTCAGCAAGAGCATCGTGTTGATTGCGTTTGTTAATTTGATTAGCCACGAAGTTTGCAGATAATATATTCTGTGAATGGAAGTTGTCCTCCAGTGGACTTATAAGGTTCTCCAAGCGAGGTATGACTGAACAACTGGTAGTTAATGTGAAGTTTCGAACCGTTTGTCTGAAATTAAACCAAACACTACATGGCCACTTCAATCACTTTTTTCATTATGATCATAGTGTGGATGACAGAATATTTCTTGGTGTTTTGAATCCGCGATAAACAATTGACAAACCTATATTCTGGCATCCACAAGGTCTGGTCAGTGTAAGGTATCTCCTTCTGTTTGAATCTGTCACCATGTTGGTTGTTTGTGTGCTGCGTCCTCTTCTAAACAAGGAAATCATTTTGATATATGAGATTAAAATAATATTATAATTTATATGAAATCAATGAAGAACCCGTTTTCATCTTTCACAGTCGTAACCTACTAACCTTCAATGGCAGACCTGAGAAACCTCTTCTCACGTTATCCTTGGATCGGGCAGAAGCTTTATCCTAATGAATTAATCCAACATTAGGAAGTACTCTGAATCTGTTGGGCTGCTTTATGTGTGCTACTAACGCTATGTGTACATCTACCATTTACAAGGCTTTGCCGATAATTTTCCGTATTGGGGTCTATTTTTCTTGAATCTTGTAGATAATTATTTATTTTGCCACAAACAAATTCGTTAATTTTTTTAAATACTGAACTGAAACGTAACTCCAAAGAATTAAATTGAATATTTACAAATCAATAGACTTGCCTTTTTGTAAATTTCAGGGAGACTGAAAGGAGCCCGAGGTGTCCCTCTGCCTTTAGTCAAGGGTTGCATCAAGTGTACGGGTCTCATCATCTGAGGTTCTTGGATCTTTTCCTGAAAAATTCGATTTCAATTATTTAGATAGAGTATTATGTCCATCATTATATAAGAGAGTCAATGTCACTATGTGCCAAGGGCAATGTCGCACTGTCGATTTTTTCTATTTTACCCCTGTAGACCGATTTAATCAGTCAGAGTTATTTAAAACTTTAAAATCTTAAACCTAAAGATTGAGAATATATAGATTGAATGCCGATGATGGCCATTTTACCTACACAGAATTATAAATTCAACTCATTTTTTTATTTATAAAAATGTAAAAAAACAACAAAAGGAGTATATATGCAAATATATAATTCCTTACGTCTGCAGCGTAGATTCCTGTGACATTTCTCACATTGACAGGGGATGGTCTGTGGCCCAGGGACTGAGGGGTTGAGCTGGGTACCAGACTTCCAAGGGGTGTGACAAACCCAAGACTGCTCTCCCAACCGTTAATCTGCATCATGCCCTTTCATTTGATCTTCTATGTAATACGTAAAGATGGACACTGGAAATCGTAGATCAAAACAGTTATGAAGCCCAACTAGAATCTAGAAATTGTTTATGAAATTAGTAGGCCTATTAGCTCCTATTAATGTAGAATACATAAATATAGAATACATCCGTAACATCTAAATGCATGATCATATATTCATATTGTAATGTATATGGTGTGATTGTATATATATGTATCGTAGTAGACCGGCCCTGATATGACAAAAACGTCAAATAATACATATTAAAATGTCTGCCTTCGGATAAATATTTGATAAGGCAAATAGTAATCTGAGACATCAAAATACCGAAGACACTCTTACAGCTCTTACCTGTATACAGTACATTTTATGTACTTAGTGGGTAACGATTTCCGTTGTCAAAATGTCAACTGTAGTTAAGACTCGCAACAACATCATAGACGCTAAGCAATCAATCATGCATGACGTAGACTTTGACCTAATCCAAGCTCAAATCATTCTTGCCTATATATACCTAGCAATCAATCGCACCAACGTCAGTTGATTTTATCACTGTCTCATGTACAGTGCATATACACGTATAGTATTACCATTACACAAATACAATACTTCGTGTTAATACACAAACAACACTTATATGATGTAGGGAAGAGTGGGGAAAGTAAAAATTTAGCATTTAATAGATCTTAACTTTAGCTGTAATACAACAGTAAATCACTGACATATAAACATTCATTTGACTAATGATTTAATGTTGGGGAGATTAGTTTGAAAAAGTTTATATTCAAATAATTTAAACTCTGAAAGTTTAATCATGGGTTGTATTGTAAGCATAGCTAAGATTATGGTTTCCTTTGATTTTCTGTATGTAAGCTGGTATCTAAGCATAATTTCTAAAGCCTAGTGGTTTATGATTTCCTTATCAAAAATGTTGACTGTATTTTCTAACAGAAACCCTGTTGCTTAAAAGAAATGACATATTTTTCCACCTTGCAAGAACAACATGTCAGTTACGTGATTGTACTCTGATTATGTGCTAATTATAAAAAATTTTATTTCTAATCTTTTCCTCTATCAGTTTTTGTTAATGAACAAGTTGTACATAAGGGAAATTTTACTTACTGACACCAAAAACAAAACTTTCACTTTATCATAAAATGAAATATCTCAGATGGTCTTGCTTTCAGACATGCACTTATGATCACTTAGGAGTCATGTGACCCAATTTCAGGGTAGTACCAAGGTTACTTTGAGCTAGAGGAGGGTGGCCCAGTTCTCCCACCAGCCCAGTTCTTCTTTTTCCCCTAACTTGTGTACAAAAGTTGAGAATGGTATATATTATTTGTAAGAGGAGGAAATATATTTTTTAATGTGGTCAAGTGGCTCACGGGGAACATTGAGTCAGACTTAATTGGAGCACCTTGAGCCAACCTAACAAACACGTACTTAACCAGTAATTGGCTAAATGAGGCTTTACTTTGCTTCAATAGTGGCACAGACATGGATTGCCAAAGACTTAGAGCAATCAGCAATTAGTTATGAACCATTAAAAGCCCATGCAGGGAATAATATGCTGAGAAATAATCACATTTATCTCAACGTGTATGTGTTCTTGACAGCTTGACAGTTAGGCCTACATTAAGAAATACTGATAAAGTCCACACAAATCCATATAAATGCAGGGCCCAACCTCAATGATTGTCTGACTGTCCAGAGCAAGTAATGTGTACCTTGGATGAAATTACATTTAAGATACATAATTTATTTAAATTACCAAGCCCATAGGAAATAATGTAATAGCCTCTTGTTCTGACACCTGATGTGGAGGATGTATCAGTCTCTTTTTTGTGTGTTCTGATATCCTTGTGCTTAGTTTTCTGCTGCATGGTTTCCCAATATATGTCTTGTTGCAATTACTACAGCTGACTTGATGGATAACTCAAACATTTTCCTCCTTTAAGATGTTATCCTTGGGGTGTACAATCAACTGGCTGATTGTATTTACAGGCCTTCACAATCATTCAGATGTGCCCTTGATGTAGGCCTATTGCATGACCTTTGTTCGTCTATCTGGAATTCTTTTTCTTTTCTTGGATGGCTTGGATATCCTTCAATGATCAGTTGGATTTCTTCTCATTTGTTCTTTGACTATGGCTTCTGCTCAGTCAACAAGAGTTCTGACAACACTCATCTTGTGTGACGTGACAGGTGATTTTGGGATCTGAATGACACATACTGTTTGATATGAGTGGCTTTTCAATAATTTGAATTTAAAGAACCATCATTTTTTACATGGATGTCAGCATGTAAGAATGGGATGTGATCGTCTGTCATTTCTTACGTCATGTGTAAATTTAATACTGTTTGTTGCATCGATGGTGTTGAGATGGTTTATGAAACTTGGAATGGCATCCCTTCATATTACAGTCTAAATGTCATCAACACACCTATTCCATAATCATTGCCGAATTTCAGGAGCAGCTGTTACAACAGCTTTCTTCTCCAAATCTTCACAGATTTGCAATCAAGTTGAGACTGGATTTCCCATTGCTGTGCCAAACTTTCACTGACATATTTGTCCTTGCACTCTAAAGGCGTTCACACTATCATGTATAAGACCTACGTATGACAAAGGATGAATTTATTTTCATTCTTGCTCATCCTTGTCCATACCTGATTCACTCGCCAAGCGTTTTATTACGATATACTCGCGGTAATTCGTAAATCACACCTGGTTGCGCTTGAACACTCACGGACATACGTGAAAAGAGGAAACAATTTTAAACATGTTTAAAGCTTTGGTGGACGTTCTACTGAGTGAATTATATTAGTTACATAACTTGCTCGGGAGTCAGTCGGCGAGTGTCCTACGTACTTTCTACGTATGTTCTAAGTACGTACATGGCCATACGTAGCCATACATAGCCATACATAGCCACTGTCCATCCGTATATACACGCCATTCACTCACACGGGCGATCTACGAGCAATCTATGTGCGATGTACCAGCGAGCTATGCCTCACGGATGCCTCACGGATGCCTCACGGATGCCTCACGGATGCCTCACGGATGCCTCACGGATGCTTGGCGATTGACGTTTGGCAAGCGTTTTACGAACGCCTGGTGAGCAATCTACGACTGCCCTTGTACGATCGTGGAAAGAATTTATACATGATTAACAGAGCCAAGAGTGAGTACATATAGCCAATTTTTGACGTACATGGTTTTATGTAGGTCTTGTACGTGACAGTGTGAACACCCCTTTAAGAAATAAAGGTACAATGAGGGTTTTTGGAATCCCCATAAGTGCTATGAATTATCCCACAGGTTCTTCAGAGATTTTAAGCTAAGCTTCAGTCAAGAAAAATTGCGGAATGAGAATTGAACTCTGGTTACCGAGACAACAGGCAGCCATGCTAACCATTACACCACGGATGCCATTGTCTAGGTGGTGATTCAACGATCACAGTAAAGCAGCAGTTCTATTTCTGATAGCTGGCCTGTAATGGGCTTAGATTCCATTGAAAGCAGTCTGCTCATTGGTTGACTCACTGACTTGAGAATAATATGGGCACAAACTGTATGATTTCGAATCCATGGTATGGGTTTTAAAAAATATATTTATCTCGCAGGATTCTTTAATAATACTTATTTGATTTTGAGTAATACATATATGAAAGGTATTTCAGAAACCTCAAGGTCCCTTGAAATACCATAGTATAGATAGATTGATAGATGTGGAAGTGCAGCCCTCCAAGGCAAGTTATTGCTATCGAGGGTTGATTGATGAGGTTAGAGTCTATCCATGGTACACATTTACCCCCATGAGTGGGATCTTTTACTTGCCTCAGCATGGACACAGAGTACAAGGGACCGTCAATTTCACGTCTCATCCAAACGACAGCTAGCTGGGATGTTGCTCACGAAGGGTGCCCGGGCCTGGGATTGAAACCAGTTCTTCCCAAAAAACCTAAAGTGGTGGGTCCCACATTTACATTTTGACATCATAGTAGGCCTACTATTTTGTGAGGTGATATTTTTAAATCAGAAAATATAATTTATTGTGACCTTGGGCATCGACCTATTCATTCATATACTGAAAATAAACACACCAGGTCAAGGACTACATGAAATATCCAATTTGGGTGAGCCAATGCAAATTATAAAATGTGAAGGTTTTTTTAACTGTTTTGGAGAAAATAGTAAATTTACATGCAGTTACCATTTGTCCAGTCATCTACAAGTGACCAAACTTCCTACTGAACTGGATTTGACATAGGAATCTGCTAAAATATTTTATCTGAAATTAACAGCTATTAATTGAGATATGAATAGCTGAATCTGGCCAATGTCATTCATCTATGTAATTGTGCTTTATCTTCCGTGGTAGAAGCCTGGTTTCCGGTCGTAAGATGATTTCTACTTCATGCTAATTGTCAAGCTGGGAAATGGCCTACGGTAGCAGTCTAAACCAATATCGTACAGTTACCTGAGGGTTTCTTGTGTGGCAGTCAATGTTTACTCTTTCAGTTCGGTAACGCCAGATGGCCCTGTAGGCTCCCCTGGCGGCAAACGTATGAAGCGCTTGAGCGATAATAAGTGGTGGTTGTACCGGCAATGAGGAGTTGAGGAAACCGACAGAAAATTCAGGACAGAAAATCCAGAGGATGGCGGTAACGACAGATCTGACTTTGCCTCCTGCAGATGGAGAGGAAGGCGGCTTTGTCACTGGCAAAGTTCCAGGTATGAACTGTGACTAGTGTGAATGATCGGCTGATTGATTCTGAATCAGGTGTGTGAGTTGAGCACTGCATTGTCTGCAATCAGATTTTACATGTGATTCTTGGCAATTAGGTATTTAAAGCTATTCAATTAAACACGTTAGAATAAATAAATGCCATAGTTGTCAGAAGAGATAGTGATTGAAAAATTGGTAACACTGGTCGATTCGTCATTGCGCGATTCGTCCCCGTGGAAACTGGACGGTTCGTCACTGGAATGTGGTCGATTCATCACCCGAAATTGATCGTTTTCGTCACTAGTTGTGACGAACCATAAAAATGGCTCTATGATCATTGTATATTAGGGGTCTGTACCGGTTCACGATATATAAATTAAACCGGTTATTTCAATCGATACGATTACATGAATCACTTTATTGGGTCAACCGATAATCGTTCGACTTCTTAAATCCATCCATTTCCATGCACAAAACTCGTATTCTGTCGAAAATGAAGTGTTTTCGTGGGTGATATTATGGTACAGCCACCCCTATTGTATACACTATAAACTGAATTTCAATACTAAATATATAAATAATCTAAGTATGAATTAATTGCAATTTTGTAGTAGCTAGAATCAATTGCTCTTTTCAATTGATTAATAATTTTATGCATTTCTCTATACATTTTAACTTTTACACATGTTTTATTTATGCTAAACCTTTTATATTGTGTATGTAAGAGTGTGAATCAATATTTATAATAAGTAATACACAAGAGATTATCCAAATGACAGAGTGAGAAGCGACAATCATATAGCTCCCATTAATCAAACAACCCATGGTTTTATTAATCTACAATAGTATCAATACAACGACCGCTTTCTTCATTTTCAAGACAAGACATCGTTTATTTTATTTTTTATTGGGGGCTGCCACCCCTAAACCTCTGCTGTGCTATGCAAATATTATTCCTCTTCTGTGATAGAACCAATTTTGGCAAAAAACAGTGATATATTTTAATATTTAATGGACGCCAAATATGGGCTAACATTTGGGTCCGCTATACTGGACTATACCCGCCATCAATAACATGGCAGCAATTGTATGGTTGATTGTGACTGTCTCATTGCAATCAATGATGATACAGAAGGCTGATAAAAGAATACATGTGCACAAGTGATGACATTGTACATGTCGTCCCTTATTACAATTTCGTAATAAAGTCTTTGAAAAATCAACAATTATGATCAGTTTCACACATGCACTGCAAAAAACCAACGGGTTTACAATTTGAAAACCGTGTCTATGTATGTTGGCCTAATACAACAGTTCATTTATAAAGCCTCCTACTAACACTAAAACCAATATAAAATGTTATGTTTATAGAATAAAATTCTACCAATATGTATATTGTATGTATATAGGCTTAATAGGTTATTAAAGTATTTATATATGATGCAAGTTCAGAATTTTTAGAACTAAGTTAAACTCTAAAAAAAATTTAATTACTTATCTATAATAAGGTCATGTAGAATATACACTTGTAAAATATCATAAATTCAGAATTTCAATAAAACCAAAAGTTTGATAACAATGTCAATGAATAAGTATTTTATTCAATTAATTGTTATGTGAAACCATGAGCATTGACACTTAGGATTAGCTGTAAATAAAGTATTTGGTTCCATTAATTTGCACAGAAAAAAAAAATGGTTTAGACCTACTAATATCATGAAACAACACATTGATAGGCCTATTTATAACTTGGTATTGAATAATTACTCATGGCCAATTTTCTCTTATCCCTAGCTATCAAAATCTGTTTAAATTTTGAAAATATGTTAACTAGAAGTGAAGTTATAGTATTCTGTCTCACTCCCTGTAGTCCAGGGAGTTACCATGGGATGGCGCAAGCATCTAGTCAAAAATTTAGCACGCTCTTTTGCTGGCATGTGAGCTTGCCATAGCAAGGGGCTTTTAAGCGTCATTTACTTAATTTCTTGTTCTTTTTTACCCTTCCTTTTCGGTCAGTTTTGCATATGTAAGTCCCTGGGAGCTGGGCATTCTATCATGTGGGTGAAATGTGAGCTTTTCGCACCACTTTCCCATGGGGAAATTGACACTGGCGATCCAAACCATAAAGGCGTATGTGAATGGAACCGCCGGGAGTACGGCGGAAGTATGGGGGGCGACTCGTGGAGAAGGGCGGGCCGGCTAGTAGACAGCCTGCATGTGCCTGTAATTAAGGTTTGGCATTTACCGTAAAGGATGAGTTTATCGAAAGGGCAGGTATTATCGACACTCACATTAGAATCTTAACAATTTTGTTAAACTAAGTTAAGTGTCGATAATACCTGCCCTGACGATAATACCATCCTTGATGGTAACTAAAATAAATACCTTGAATATCATGAACTGACTACATTCAGGTGACAAACAGACCAGTTTCGGGTGACAAACCGACTTTTTTCGAGTGACGAATGGACCCGTTTTGGCGGGGACGAATTGCCCAGTGATGTATTGACTAGAAAGCGAAATATTTAACATAATGTCATAAATCTAACATGACATGCACACAATGCGCATACCATATTTACTTGATCACAATTAAACAGGGTCTATCCGGTCTCGATTTAATTAAAATGCCAGTCATGAAAGGAGTCCGGTTGCGTGTGGGGTTCACTGATAGCACTCTGCCTATAGCTGTGTGTATGGAAACCTTTATGATTATAACTACATTTCTTTAATACACAGCATTGACAACAGTTCGAATTCAGCCAGTTGGAAGGTGGTTTGAAGCATTTTGCACTCGGCGGAGACACAAACAGACATTGTCCCATCATTCGCTGCAGTCATCTTCAGAAGATGAAGAAGATGAAGACTTGAATGATGAATTCGAAGATGATGAAGCTTACTTGAAAACGCTCGACCCAAAAGACTGGAAAGTATGTTTGAAATTTACTTCAGTAGAAAGTATGAAATATTTGTCAAGCAAGTAACTCCTAAATATAATTTGTAAATGTGGAGTGTTCAATAAATACTATATATTATGTAAAGTTCTCATGCATGGTATCTTATTCATTGAACAATATTTTGTGGACAGAATCAAGATCACTACAGAGTCCTTGGCTTGCCTTATCTACGATACAAGGCTTCGGATGAAAAAATCAAACGCGCCTGTGAGTAATAATATTTCCTGGTACATGTATACTACTTTGTATTAATTTACTGGCCTTTGTTTAAACCAATGCACATCTGAGACGTAATATTATGAAACATGAATTGATGTGAGCATCTTATTTTTTTATGCTTTGTCTTTTTTCAGACAAGCACATGGTTCTCTTGCACCATCCTGACAAGAGAAGAGCAAGAGGGTTAGCAGTCAAAGAGGGGGATGATGACTACTTCACTAGCATAACAAGAGGTACAATGTCTTATAATCTGTTGCCATGTTTGTACAGTACAATGGTGGTTTGCAGGCCTAATTAGCAGAAATATTATAATAAACTTGATCTACAAGAGCAATTAATATTTCTTATGTAATGTTGCAGCATGTTCATGGTTATTCGAAGGTTTATTGATCCAGCTGATGCTGCTTGCAGCATAGCTGGATTTTTGCCATCGGTGAGATGGGAGTTGGTGAAATGTCCTGTTGACCAAATGGCTCCCAAATTGGAAGGGAACTGAGTGGCATGGCAGCCTAAACTTTAAATTGCAAAATCCTTCTAGCCATTTTGAAGAGATTACAAGCTGGTAGCTTGGGCCTAATTGACCAGAGTTGGCTCAAATTAGAAATGTTCAGGCTGCATTTTTGGATTTACGGCTAGAATTGCTGTAAAATGCTTTGAATTGGCAGGCATATTATATATAAATTCAGGCCTGTAGGCAATTCAATGATGATGGCCCCTCTTCGGAAATTTTCTAGACACTGAAATTGCATATGCATTCAGTGTGGGAAATAATTGAATATTGCTTGACTTAGCATAAATAAAATGTACTTTTAGTGCATGTCGTGTACTTATTATATAAATTTTGTATAAATGCACACTGATAGATGTACAGTAGAGTAGTAGGCTCTGAACAATTTAAAATAATACAGCATTTCAATCTATGTTTGACCAGCTACTTGTCCGTAATAATTTTGATGATCACTGTCAATGTCTCACAGAAATATACGAACAGTTTTGCCAAGTGATAAAGCCTGAAGTTAGTTGATCACTGATGTTGAGGGCTCTACTTTACAGCTGGATTTCAAACCCTTGGGTTCCAGTTGTCTATACACTTTCAATGGTTAAAATCATCTTTTTTGATTTGTTACAGCTTATGAGACTCTTGGTGTCCCTGTGAAAAAGAAAGCTTATGATAGTGTAGATCCAACTTTCGATGATGATGTCCCGTCCAATGACCAAGACAGCAAGGACAATTTCTTCGAGGTTTTTGGTCCAGTATTTGAAAGGAATGCTCGGTGGGTCATTGAATGTATAATATATATATATTATGTATACATTTCCTATCATCATTTTACATAATTGTGTTGAAATTATCAGATTATATTCAATAACTTTGTATTTTAATTGCAGGTGGTCCATCAAAAAGCATGTTCCCTTATTAGGCAATGAAAGTTCATCTTATGAGGAAGTGAACCATTTTTACACATTTTGGTAAGTTTCGTAGTTACTTCTAATGCTGTTTGTTCTGTTGTTCATAGCAGCCATTCTGATCTTATTCTGCTTTAAACTTACAAACTTTAGTTATTGCTAATATTTTGTCAGGTATGAATTTGACTCATGGCGGGAGTATTCATATTTGGATGAAGATGACAAAGAAAAGGGGGAAAAGTAAGTGAATTTTCATAAAACTCAGAACTCTGTATCTTTTTATTCTTATAACACATATAAACATATAACTTTTTTTTTTTTTTTCGCAATCAGAAAACACATTGGCACATTAAAATTATATCATAAATCACGTATCTGTAATAAGGGTGACACCTCCAAGATAAATACATATCGCTGCTGAGGTGCCACATAGCATATATAACTCCATCTGTGATTGAGATATTAGGAACTGGTAATAAACTATGATTTTCAAGAGTTGTAAGGCTTTACCAACTTTTTCAGTCGAGAGGAGAGGAGGTGGATAGAAAAGCAAAACAAGGCAGCAAGACAGAAAAAGAAGAAGGAAGAATCGACTAGAATAAGACAATTGGTTGATTATGCATATGCCTGTGATCCCAGAGTAGCAAGATTCAAAGTAGAAGAAAAGCAAAGGAAATTGGCTCAGAAACAAGCAAAGAAAGATGCCGCCAGACTTCGAGCAGAAGAGGAGGAAAGGGTTTGTGGCTTTTTTGTTCTGTGACTGCTCTAAGAGTATCTAATAATCATAATGACATATCATTATATTGTGCTGTGTTGATTGTACACAATATAGTGTAATATAACACATCATCAGTGTTTCTGAAAGTGCCATCAGACATATGGTCTGACATTTCACAAGGCTTTGCAGCTCAATGTCCCTGTGTATCTGTCATTTCAAAACATATTTTTTAACTACAGTTTGCAGTTTAAGTCCCTTTAGAAATATTATATGCATAATCTTTATTCACAGTGTGTTAAAAGTGTACAATTAAAACTAAAGTAAAAAACAAAGTAAAAACCACAAAGAGCACCAGGCTAATTGACACAAATGTCACTTATAATAAGAATTAATTTCATCAGATGTAATAGCATCACATTCCAATTCCATATCCATCTCTCAGACTTATTAATTTTTTTTTAAAGTGTGTATGTTACACTCATCTTGAATTGACATCTTTTGTTTACAATGTAAATCTTGATGAGATATTTCTCTGGAATTACAACTAGCCTGTAAGTCAGAAATTTCCATTGCTAAAAAATTGTAGTAAAACGCAGCAATTTCACTGCGTGTAAGCCGATTCTGCAGTAACTGAATCTTTCGTAATGGCGGCCCTGAAAGTGGTGCATACATTTTCATGATGAAGATGAAACAGCGTATCACTATTTGGCAGTTACCACATCACTTTGAATACTGGAAACACAGTTACCGAATCATGCCGTGATAAATACACC